>JAHLJS010000005.1:39800160-41281917 GCA_038502445.1 Eremochloa ophiuroides | reverse complement strand
CGAGGCTCTTCCCGATCTATGGGTACCCTTCCCGACCTATTTCAAGCACCGAGGGCCGAGTTCACCTTCTTCGGCGGCCCTCCAGCCATGGCGCCGCCGTCGGCCTCTGTTTTCCGGCCGAGAGCACCGCCACCCCTCCTCTCTGTTAATCTGATCCGCCGATTTTGAATCGGACGGTCGAAGAGCAGCCCATACCGATTCGGCTGGCGTTTTTTTTCGAATAACCCCCTGCAGTTTTTAATGCTTAGCCCGCAGCCCTTAGCGTATTCAGTAGATTACGTTTGAAGGCGTATTTATTTTCGGTATATATGAAAATGTGTTTTTAGATTTGAATTCAAAATTGTTTCATTTATAATTTCCACGTTTTAGCTCCGATTTGAACGATTCAAATTGCGTTAGATTCGTAATTTCATAATCTATCTGATGGTACCACTGTTTTATATATTTTCCACTCTTAAAATTTGAGATTATATTTAATCTATTATTATTCTATTATAAATCTTGTAAAATTCATATCTTCCTCGTTTTAAATCCGATTTGCGCAAACTTTATATCGATGTGATCGTAGCAACGCGTAGATTTGTTTTATAACCTTTTTAATTTATTTTCTCTCTGTTGGTGTACTGTTCTAATGAAAACTCTTATTGTATGCATGATTGCCCCTGTATGCGTGTGTGTTGTTATGATGGATCGAGTATAGACGGTGAGCCATACGTGGGTGATCAAGATCAGTACTACGACAACCCGGATCACCAGGAGTTTGCTGATCAAGGCAAGTATTAGCATGGATCATCCTTGTTGTCCTATTCACCAAATAAATAATTGCATTTGCATGTGTCTTCCTTGTTAACCATAGTTACTTCCTAGTTTTGTTATCCTGTTCCTTGCAACCTATGGGTTTATGCATGTGGTAATTGATGCTAGTGCGTTATTGATATCATGATCATGTAAACTGATTAATTGAATATGCAATAAGGAATTAAAAGATGCCTTTTTAGCAACATGGAACTAGGGGATTGGGGCATAGTTTTGTGATCCACCATGTCCTTCCCCCTTGGTAATGATCTGTCAGCAAAAGCTGGGACTTACAGTGCAACTATGAGGGCTATATGGCTCTGGTTTTAGCTCAGTATGAGGACCTTTTCTAGCTTGTTAGAGGTTACCGAAAGGCGCAAGAGGGGCTTTGACGACTCGGGTATAGTGCGGCCTCTGTCCATATGTGTATAACCTGCGTGACCTTGTGCCATATGGAAGGGGGGCTCTACATCTGCTTGCCGAGGAAACCTCACGGCCCTAACATGTTAGACGAACCTTTGAAAGGCTTCATAGTGAAACCCTGCTCTCTCACCTTGGTAGCGTTATGGGAGTAATTAACCCGAGCAAATGGGAATCACGGCTCATAGTGAAAGTGCACAACCTCTGCAGAGTGTAAAACTGGTATACTAGCCGCGCTCACGGTCACGAGTGGCCCGGAAAACTCACGGAGTAGTTATCTTACAGGGTGATGTTTACTTGTTGCTAATCTATTTATTGCTACTCATTAATTGTGTTTGCTATGATCATGAGAATGGGTTTATTAACTTGTTGCTATCCAACTGCATAAAAGATGATTAATTAAAAGCAACCTGCTGTTAAACCGTGTCAACCTTTTGAGCCTCATGAACCCATGCTAGTCTTGTTGAGTACGACATGTACTTACGCTTGTTTATTTTTCATTACTTGGTCAAAAATCCCGGATGGGTAACAGATGGTGATAGTGATGAGGACTACCCAGAGGACTACTAGACTTGTGCTTCACCAGTCGACGTCCCTGTGCTATGGAGCTACCGCGAGAGTTATCTTTATTTTTCCGCTGTGTAATGACTTTGATATTATTCGCTATGTATTAAACATTGGTTATGATACAATTTATGCAATTTGTTGGCTTATGTGTGTGACTGATCTCTGGGCGCACATAAGATTATGCATCCCATTTTATCCTTAAAATTGGGTGTGACACAGATCAACGAAGAACTCCAGTTACCACCTCCGTCGCACTCCACTGCGTCGGCCATCGAGATTATTCACGACGGTGGTGGTCATTCCCGTGGTGGCCGGTGACGTCATCGCCAAGATGGTGACCAGGAGGTGAATCAGTCCGAGCTCTGTGAAAAGCTGAAGACCAGGGATCTCCGGGGGCGCATCGAGAATCGAAGGGAAGCTAGGCACTAAATAGAGACCGAGCGCCGCAAGGAATATGATGAAGCGCACGGCCCTCCGGTCAACAAAAAAATGCTCCTAGGCTCACCTTCATGGCAGAACTCTAGGTGATACGCTGGCCGCCGAACTTCAAGGTCGTTGGTGTCGAAACCTACGACGGCACCGCCGATCCCACCAAATGGCTTACTGTCTACGAGATCGCGGTCAAAGCTACTGGGGGAACTCCGACGTTATGGCAAATTACTTGCCTGTTATGCTCAATGCATCCGCCAATAATTGGCTGCTGAGCCTGAAGCCGAACTCCATCGACACTTGGGACCAGCTGAGGGAGCAGTTCATCAACAACTACAGTGCCACCTGCAAGCAGCCTAGCACAAAGTTTGATCTTGAGAAGCTCTAGTAGGCATCGCGAGAATCATTGCGGGATTATATTCGGCACTTCTCAGAGACTAGAAACAACATTCCAGGCGTCATGGATGCTGAGGCTATCTCCGCTTTCATACGTGGCCTCCGAACTAATGAGGAGCTCCAGAGGAAGCAGTACCGCAGCAGACCAGACTCCATTGCCGAGATGCTGCGCTTCGCCAACAAGTACGCCAAGGGGAGCGAGGCGGCCCGCCACTCCGTCCATAGCCGCCTCCACTTCCCCGACCGACCACGCCACAAGGACATCGACCGCCGATCTGATAGGTGCCATGATGACCGAGGAACCCGGCGAGACCACCACCGCGGCGAACGCGATCGACCAACATCGCTCCGATCGATGTCGCCACGATGAATTGGAAGGCTCCAGGGCTAGAGAAAGGCATCACCATTACCAGGTCTACAACGCCCGACCAGCCCCGAAGCGCAATTATGAAGAGGCTTACGATAAGCTCCTCGATAGTCAATGCCCCATCCACAAGTTCCACAAGCATACCATGAGAGAGTGTTATGGCTTCTCCAGGGCGTTCCAAGAAGAAGACAAGAAGAGGGCTCGCATAGAGTCCGAGAGAGACAAGCGCTATGACAATAACGACCAGCCTCCAAGCTTCACTGAAGCTCACCAAACAGTCTCCACGATCATTGGTGGCCGCATAGCCATGGAGTCGAAGAGAGAGCAGAAGGTCGTCGCTAGACGCGTCAACTCCGTCGCCAACCATGACACTTCGATCACCGACCCGAGATTTCCTCCCTGGTCACACAAGGCCATCACCTTCAGCAGAGAGGACCAGTGGATGGAGATCCCATACTTGGGGTGCTTCCCGCTAATCCTCGACCCGGTGATACACAAGACACGCTTCCGCCAGGTGCTGATCGACGGTGGCAGCGGCCTCAACATCCTGTTTTCCAGAGCCACCAAGGTGCTCGGACTCCGAGCTGAAGATCTGGAGCCGACCACGGCTCCGTTTTGGGGAATCGTCCTAGGGCAGCCCTCCTACCCCTGGGATAGATCAACCTGCCTGTCAAGTTTGGAACACCACAGTGCTTCCGCATCGAGCACATCGACTTCTTGGTGGCCGACTTCGACACCGCGTATCACGCCATACTCGGCTGTCCAGCTTTGGCCAAGTTTGAGGCCATCCCAGACTATACCTACCTCGTCATGAAGATGCCAATGGAGACCGGCATCCTTACGGTCTGCTCTAACCTCCAAGTCACGTATGATTGCGAGAAGGAGGCCATCGCCATGGTAGAAGCCACCGACGTCTCCATCCTGATGAATACGTGCACAGTGGACGCACAGAAGCTGGTGCCCGAAGAACAGGTCATCCCGGAGAAGACCCCGCCTAGAGCTGCTACCAAGAGCAAGGTGACAAAGGACATCGTCCTCGTTCCCGGTGACCCGAGTAAGACTACTCGCATCGGGGCAGATCTCGACCCCAAATAGGAAGACGCGCTCATCAGCTTCCTCAGAAAGCACGTCAGCGTTTTCGTGTGAAAACCCACGGACATGCCTGGCGTACCAAGGGAGCTGATCGAGCACTACTTGAATGTCTCGAAGACCACCAAGCCCGTCAAGCAGAAGCTCCAGCGTTTCTCCCCGGACAAGGAGGCTATTAGGGTAGAAATAGCCCGGCTCCTAGCTGCCAGCTTTATTAAAGAGGTGTATCATCCCGATTGGTTAGCCAATCCGGTCCTTGTAAGAAAAAAGAATAATGAATGGAGAATGTGCATTGATTACACCGATCTCAACAAACACTGCCCTAAAGACCCCTTCAGTCTCCCCCGCATCGACGAAGTTGTCGACTCCACAGCCGGCTGTGAGCTACTCAGCTTCCTCGACTGCTACTCCGGCTACCAGCAGATCGCCTTGAAGGAAGAAGACCAGGAGAAAACCTCCTTCATCACTCCCTTCAGGGCCTACTGCTACAAGACCATGTCCTTTGGCTTGAAGAACGCTGACGCGACATACCAGTGGGCCATCCAGGTATGCCTCAAGGATCTCATTCCCGACATCGCCGCAGCTTATGTCGATGACGTCGTCATAAAAACCCGAAAGGCTGAAGACCTCATCTCCAACCTTGAAGCAGTATTCAAAAAGTTGGATGATTTCCAATGGAAACTGAACCCTTCCAAGTGCATTTTTGCCGTCCCGTCGGGCAACCTGCTCGGCAACATCGTCAGCAAACAAGGCATACGCCCTAATCCAGAAAAGATCAAGGCCGTCATGAGAATGAAGCCCCCAACCAACGTCAAGGATGTTCAGAAGCTAAATGGGTGCATGGCGGCCCTAAGCCGATTCATCTCCAGGTTAGGCAAAAAAGGCCTTCCCTTCTTCAAGCTCCTCAAGGCAAGCGAAAAATTTGTCTGGTCGAAAGAAGCCGATCAAGCCTTCAAGGACCTAAAGCAGTTCCAGGTACATCCTTCGCTCCTTACAGCACCCAATAAAGATGAAACTCTGTTACTCTACATCGCCGCGACAAGCAATGTTGTCAGCACGGCAATAGTCATCGAAAGGGAGGAAGACGGTCACGCATATCTGGTTCAGCGACCAGCCTATTTTATCAGCGAAGTCTTGAATGAGTCCAAAGCTCGCTATCCAATGGTGCCAAAGTTGATCTACGCCATCCTCATCACGTCACGCAAGCTCTGTCACTATTTTGAAGCCCACCCAATCATAGTGGTCACCCAACATCCTCTTGGCAACATCCTTCGCAGCAAAGACACCAATGGCAGAATCATGAAGTGGGCCATGGAGTTGGGAACTTATTCTCTGGAATTCTACAGCCGAACGACGATCAAGTCACAGGTGCTGGCTGACTTCATCGCCGAATGGACTGAAATGCAGGAACAAGTACCCACCGAGCAGGAGGAACACTGGACGATGTATTTCGATGGGTCCCTCAGCATTGGAGGTGTAGGCGCCGGCATACTCCTCATATCACCTTCCAGTGAACGCCTCTGCTACGTGTTGAGAATCTATTTCAAAGCCGCCAACAACGCTGCCGAATACGAAGCCGCCATCCATGGCCTACATATCACCTCCAAGCTCGGCATCCGGCGGCTGATGTTGTATGGGGACTCTGCTCTGGTTATCAATCAGGTAAATAAACATTGGGACTGTAACAGCGAGAAGATGGATTCCTACGTCGCCACAATCAGAAAGCTCAAAGGAAAATTCTAGGGCATTGAGTTTTACCACGTTGTCCGAGCTGAGAACCAGGCAGCCGATGAGCTATCTAAGCTTGGTTCATCATGAGCTGATATCCCTCCCGGTGTCTTCATCCAAGATTTGGCCCGTTCCTCCATCCCAGAAAAAGAAGAGGCCGAAGCACCTCCGTCTGGTCAGATAGCGGCTTGCATCTCTGATTCTACAGAAGATTGGAGAGCACCCTTCATCGCCTATCTGCTCAAAGCCAAAATCCCCGAAGACAAAATAGAAGCAGAACGTCTTGTGAGACGGTCCAAGAATTACGTCCTCGTCGACAAGAAGCTCATGCGTAAAAACGCCAGGAGTGAAGTATTCCAGAAGTTCGTCACACACGAAGAGGGCATCAAGATACTCCAAGAAGTGCATGGAGGCATGTGTGGTAACCACGCAGCCTCATGTACTCTAGTCAGCAAAGCTTTTCGAGCAGGATTTTACTGGCCTACCGCCGTCCAGGACGCCGAGAAGATTGTATGCCACTGCGATGTGTGCCAGTTTTTTGCAAAGCAGATACATGTCCCAGCGCAGGAGCTACAGACCATTCCTGCATCCTAGCCCTTTGCCACGTGGGGACTCAACATGATAGGTCCTTTCAAGGCGGCTAAAGGGGGCTCCCATTGCGTGTACAGCACCATAAATAAATTCTCCAAATGGATTGAATACAAGCCACTGGTGAAAGCAACAGCGGCCAAAGCTGCGGAGTTCTTCAATGACATCTCTCATCGTTTCGGCCTTTCGAATAGCATCATCACCGACCTCGGTACTATCTTCACTGGAAGCGACTTCTGGAATTTCTGCGACGAAAGAAGCATCGTGATAAAGTATGTCTCGGTGGCTCACCCTCGAGCTAATGGACAAGTTGAAAGAGCAAGCGGAATGTTGCTCGATGCCCTCAAGAAGCGCTTACATGAAGTCATCGAAAGAAGACCAGGAAACTAGATCAACGAGTTGCCAGCAGTCATCTGGGGCTTGCGGACATAGCCTAGCCGGAATACTGGTGTATCTCCATATTTTATGGTCTACGGATCGGAAGCAGTGCTACCGGCTGACGTCGCTCTCCGAGCTCCTAGAATTGAGAACTACAATGAAGAAAGGTCTGACGGTGCATGAGTAGAAGACATCGACAGACTCAAAGAAGAGCGTTCGACCTCTTGCATACGCACGGCCAAATACCTAGTGGGGCTACGGCGATATTATAACCGGAATGTCAACGGCAGGTTCTTCGTGGTCGGCGACCTCGTCCTTCGGCGCAAGCAGAGCAAGGAGGGCATGCACAAGCTTTCTTCTCCATGGGAGGGACCATACATGGTCAGAGCCGTAACTCGGCAAGGCTCGTACAGGCTGTGCGACCTCGATGGCGTCGACATCCCCAACTCCTGGAACATCGAACACCTCCGTCGCTTCTATCCTTAATAACGTGTCAAGGCAGATATGTGTATTTTTTGTTTCATTACTTCAATAAAAATCATATTGCTTCGATATACGAGTATGTCCACATTCGCATATCAGTAAATCCTTCGCCAATGTGTAAGCCCCGCAACTGCTCGGGCAGTACAACTTCGCCAATGCCTAAGACCCGCAAGTGCTCGGGCAGCACAACTTCGCTAATGCTTAAGCCCCACAACTGCTCGGGCAGCACAACTTTGCCAATGCTTAAGCCCCACAACTGCTCAGGCAGCACAACTTCGCCAATGCGTAGGCCTCGCAACTGCTCGGGCAGCATAACTTCACCAATGCCTAAGGCCCGCAACTGCTCGGGCAGCACAACTTCGACTACGCGTAAGTCCCGCACCAGTTCGGGTGGCCTAGCCACGACGGCACATAAGCCCTGCATGGCACTGGCCGCCCTACTTCGCCACTTGATCGACTGCCCCGATAGATTTGGGAAGCCATCGCCCACGATAAGCATAAGCCCTACCAGGCGCAGGCAGCTTCGCCACCACGTAAGCCCTAGGGACGCCTGAGCCGTTAAGTCTTTGCTATTACGTAAGCCCCGGGGACGCTTGGGCAGTTTTAGCAGTGTCTCCAAAAGCCCTGTCGAAAGGAACGGCCACCGGCCGTCGATCACTCTAATGAGCTGTATGCTTTGGTTTCGTGCCGACCAATCAAAGGAAAAACGCCATGAGAGTGTTTGAAGTACTACACGACTACTACGCGCCGAAAACTCGACTAACGCTATAAGAGCAAAAGTGAATTTCCACAAACTTCACCCGAAGTGGTTTTTACACAATACGACAGCCGATCACATTAATCTTGGTTGAATGTACAAACCAATCTACAATCTCTGTGCAGGTGTCTTCAAGTGTTCTTTATGGGGAACAGCTGCATATCTGCTGCCAAGAGTTCCGCCGTGGGCTTTGCCTCCTCCTCCAGTTGATCCTCCTGCTGCTCGGTGGTGCCACGGGCGTAACCCCCCTTCACCCTGTCGTTATTCACGCCAGGGCAATGGGAGCGCACCACGCCGAGCACGTGAGCTGCAGCGTTCTCTGCCACGTCCGTACAGAAGGCGTTGAAGTGCCGCAGCGCTTCATGACTACGACGAATGAAGTCAAAAGGCCTCGGCGCTTCTGTAGGAGGATCGGCTAGAGCATACTCGATAATGTCTAGGATCGGTTTGACACCTTCCACCACGGCGTCATAGCAGCTCTTGGCAGCTTCAAGGCGTTGCGAGAGATCGTTTATTTGTGCTCGGGTCCTCTATTCAGTATCTGTTCATGACAAAAGGCAAAAATCAGAAGTCTTAACAAGAGGCACTAAGGCACCCCACAAGCAGAAGAAACTCACCCAGCCATGCCTCTTCATTCCTCCAGCTCTTTAACTGTACCAAGAAAGACGACAGATCAGCATTCCCTTAAAGGAGCAAATTGGGCAAAGATAGGATGTCTGAAGACGCATGTACCTCGGCGTGCGGCTCCCTCCAACATATCAGATAGATCTACTAGTCAAAGATATCGAAGCTCAGCAATAAGAAGGAGCTGGGATACAATAACTAGAGCTATAACGGCCTTCATACCTTTTTTTATCCTACAAAAGCTTCTGCTAGGCCTCCATCGATCATTGCAGTGTAAGTGCAATGTGTCGCGCCGATCGCGGAGGTCTTCCATCGCCTTCTCCAGAAGAGCATTCTCCTTCTCTAGCCTAGCGTTCTCCACCGCGAGTCCAGCCGCACGCTACAGAGATTTTCGTCGATCTTCGGCCGTATCATGTACGGCCTGATCGGTAAAGACAGAAAATGACACAAAAAGCAAGAAAAGAAACCTCAAGCAAATTCAAGGAGGGTACATTTACCTGAACTCATGAAGACAGCTGCCCCAGATGCCAGAGCATGTTTCTAAGATCAGAGCGGGTGCTAGTGATATCTGTCTTTAAGGCCTCCAGCTCTTCGTCCGCCGCTCCTTCGTCCACGACGACAGCATATTGATCGCCGACCCGCCTGAAGGTTCTAAGCACCACCGGCGGAGCCCCACCCGCAGCCTGACGGGAAATCTCCTCGACGTCCTGCTCCAGAAAAGCAGCGCCTACTGGTGGTTGCTCGGGGATCTCCTGGCCTGACCCCGGTGCTCCCCCGAAAGAAGGGCCACCGGTCTGCGTGTCTGCTCCCTGGTCAGAACCAGTGAGCGAGTCCCGGCTTGAAGAATGGCCTCTTCCGGCGTCCTCAGACTGCCGTTCTGTACCCCACGTTGAGGGCGGGGATGGTGGCGGTGGAGTCGACTCGTGAAGTTGGTCGGATGGTGGCGCCTGCTCATGCGAGTCCAAGTTCGGCTGCTGCTCTGGTGGCGTCTTCGACGACTCTTGGTCGGAAGGCCAGCATGCGGTACCACCATCTTTAGTTGATGCACCACCACCAGTCTCTCCACCGGCCACCCTCTCGACGTCTTCGGGTGAAGGGTCCCTGAATAATAATACGGACTTCGTATAACAGAGCATGCCGAGCAGCAAAAGACAGCAACAAAGAAGACACGGGTACTCACAGTTTTGAGCGGCGACATTTTCGTGCGAAGCTTCTTTTCGGACCAGAAGTCCCCTCTTCATCACTAGGCTCCTTGGTTGGCGGGAATTCACCCTTCTGACGTTTCGGAGGGGGACCGTCATCATCACTTGAGCTCGGGATCACCACCTGGCGATGGGCTCGCTCCTCGGATAGCTTTACCGGCTTCTCAGGTCGCCAGACTCTGGTCGACGACCCGGCTTTATCAGGCACTGGCTGCTTGCCGCGAGCCTCTCGTTGAGAGGGGTCTACTGGTCCTCTTCTTCTTCATCGCCTTCTGCTTCGGAGGGTTTTGAGAAGGCCTCGTCTTCGCTGCCAGGCTGGTAGCGGTGTCGAGGATGAACTCCTTTAGGCCACTCTACACTGGGGACCTCCAAGAAGTAGGCTTTCCGGTCCTGGCCATGTATCTTCAGCGAATCAAATAAGATGCAAAGGATCAACATTATGACAGGCAACGAAAGGAAAGGAATCTACAAAGACGTACCTCGGGTGGTGGATTTTTAATGTGCAGTGCTTTCTGCTGTCCTCGGTTATTGATAGGCGCTTTGTTGTCGAACAGCTCCTTTAGCCTTATCATAGCCTCTTCGGCTGACATCTGATCGGGGACCTCTCTGGTCGGGTCAGTTTTGCCAACCCATTCATATACAGGATGAATTCTATCTTTACAGGGTTGAACTCGGCGCCTCACGAAGTTGGCAGCAACTCCAACTCCATTCAAATTCATGCCTTTCAGGATTTCCAACCATTCGTTCACTTGATCCATCTGATCGGGTGTGGGTCTTGACGACCAGCTTGGTTTTCTTTCTGGGATCTGCTCGACGGCACACCGAATAGGAGGGTCATGGTTTGGTAGATAGAACCACCTCTTGTTCCAATCACAAAGACTAGTGTTGAGGGGGATGGAAAGATAATGGGTGGACATGCCGTCTCGGAGCTTAAGGTACACTCCCCCGGCAATCCGGGATTCGCCTCCACTCGATTTCACAAGCATATACAAGTGGTGAAATAGATTAAAATGAGGAAGAATTCTAGCGAAGGCTTCGCAGAAGTGGATGAAAATAGAGATTACGAAGATGGAGTTGGGATGCAAATGGCACAGAGAAATTTCATAATGGTCAAGGAGTTTGCGAAGAAAGGGATGGCACGGAACACCAAATCCGTGGAGGAAGTAGTCGGCAAAAACAGATATTTCGCCGGTGTTGGGCATGGGGTACGGCTCACCATGTGATGGCCTCCATCCGGCGGTAGCATGATTTGGCAGGAGCCCTTTCGCCACCAACTTCAAAATGGCCCTTTTCGTCATGGTGGATGATTGCCACTCAATGTCTAGGCGGAGTTCTCTAGGCTGCGGCTCCTTCCCCTTCTTTGTGGGTACGCGCGTACTCTTCCTGGGCGCTATTTCTTCAAATTGATCGAAGGATTGGGTTGCTGGAAGGTTGAATTGAAGAAACTTTGGCGGAATCGAGCTTTGAATCAAGGATCTTCGGAACCCTAGATGGCGGCGGCTAGGGCTGGATGTAACGGTTGTTTGAATGGCTTTTAAGCGGCGGCGCGATAGGGAAGACGAATCGTTTCATCTGCGGACAAATCTTTATAAAGGGAAGTTTAACGGTTATAAGGCCCATAGGATGCATAAGGGTTTCCGAGTATTGGAACTTCTCGGAGGTTTCGTCGCTTCGCCTGTATTTCCGAGCACAGAAGGTGCTCGGGGACTTCGTCGTCACTACGTCAGCACTTCCGAGCACCGAACTGCTCGGAGGCTTCGTTGCTTTGCCTGCATTTCTGAGCACAGGAGGTGCTCGGGGACTTCGTCGTCACTATGACAGTACTTCCAAGCACTGAACTGTTCGGAGTCTTCGTCGCTTCGCCTGTATTTCCGAGCACAGGACGTGCTCGGGGACTTCGTCGTTGCTACATCAGTACTTCCGAGCACCGAACTGCTCGGTGGCTTCGTCACTTTGCCTATTTTTCCAAGCAAAGGACGTGCTCGGGGACTTCGTCGTCCCTATGTTAATACTTCTGAGCACCGAACTGCTCGGAGGTTTCATTGCTTCGCCTGTATTTCCGAGCACAGGAGGTGCTCGGGACTTCGTCGTCTACGACAGTACTTCCGAGCACTGAACTGCTCAGAGACTTCGTCGTTTCGCCTATATTTCCGAGCACAGGAGCTGCTCGGGGATTTCATCGTCACTATTCAGTACTTTCGAGCGCTGAACTGCTCGGAGGCTTCGTCGCTTCGCCTGTATTTCCGAGCACAGGTGGTGCTCGGGGACTTCGTCGTCACTACGACAGTACTTCCAAGCACTGAACTGTTCGGAGGCTTCGTCGCTTTGCCTGTATCTCTGAGCATAGGACATACTTGGGGACTTCGTCGTCGTGATGTGAGTATGTCCGAGCACCGAACTGCTCGTAGGTTTCGTCGCTTCGCCTGTATTTCTGAGCACAGGAAGTGCTCGGGGACTTCGTCGTCACTACGACAGTACTTCCGAGCACTGAACTGCTCAGAGGCTTCGTCGTTTCGCCTGTATTTCCGAGCACAAGAGATGCTCGGGGATTTCATAGTCACTATGTCAGTACTTCCAAGCGCTGAACTGCTTGGAGGCTTCGTCGCTTCGCCTGTATTTCCAAGCACAGAAGGTGCTCGGGGAATTCGTCGTCACTACGTCAGCACTTCTGAGCACTAAACTGCTCGGAGGCTTCGTCGCTACGCCAACATTTCCGAGCACAGGAGGTGCTCGGGGACTTCATCGTCACTATGTCAACACTTTCGAGGACTGAACTGCTCAGAGGTTTTGTCGCTTCGCCAACATTTTCGAGGACAAGAGGTGCTCAGGTACTTCGTTAATGCTTCACATGATCACAAAGAACAAAGACTTTGACCCTGACACTACGTGCCTGCGTCACCTACTATCAGGCTCGGGGACTAAGTGGATACACTTCACCTAACGGTGAAGGTATTGTTTCCGAAGAACCAAAATTGGATACACTTCACCAAAGAGAAGGATTTTCCAAATTTTTTCTGAGCTCCTTACATCCGTCTGGTCAAGCAACTCTGAAGATTTGTACCTCCTGACAAATGCAAGGTGCTCGGGGACCAGTTGTGGGGGTATAGACCCATATACCCGCTGTTGACGGTCGTTAAGTACCAATTTTATACCGTCAACTAATGCCTAGTGAAGATCAATAATAGAAGCATAGGGGTTATTACTGATAAATTTCACGAGTTTTGGTGAATTGTGTATTTGGTAGGGATTATTCCAGAAAGGCTTAAAATAAGGATTAAAGTGCTTAATTACCATGAAACTTAACTGCTAAGGAAACATCATCACGAAGATCCTGGAAGAGTCCAGAACACACCCGAAGCGACTGGGGCCCGAACCCCACCAGGGTAGGGCCGGCGGGCACCAGGGTGGGGCCGACCGGTGCCACCACCTAGGGTTTTGGCCCACCTTCTAGAGTCTTCTTCCACCGCCTCTCTGGAGTCATCTGGGCCCTTTGTTCAAGTCGGTTTGATCCCACGACGCACGTTCATCCCACTGGGCTATAAATAGAGGGGCAGACCCCCTCCCAGAGCACCAATTCATTCCTCCTGCTTCATTCGTCAAGAGTAGTCAGAAGTTAGGGCTTCCAAAGATTAGAAATAGGGCTCTAGTTCATCAAGTTCATAGTTTAGGCGTCTAGCAAGGTTCATGTAGAGTTGGGCGCTACGCTCGGGATTCCAGATCTGCTCGTCTGGAGATCGGTAATCTTATCTTGTATCTCATTATGACTTTGCTTTATTTTAATATATTCCTACTTATTCAGTTCTTAGTTTATTCTAGTTGCATATTCGATATAGTTGTGATTAGTAATGATTATTGTCCTTTGATCGTAAAGCGTCTCATTCAGTACTCGAGTGAGTTAGGTGGTATGCATTATGTAGACATGGTGTCTAGATATATTGTGTACCTACGGAGCCACCCTGACATGTCGGGTCGTGTGGTAGTCCGCGTAGGTGATAGCTGCGTTGGTTCCTCTATAGTCCACCCTCCGTACGTAGGACGAGCAGAGCGCGGTCACGAAGGAGGTGACCCTTGTGTCCTAATATCCTTATTAGAAGATGCTCCTTATGATGTTTTCTGAGTTGATTATGCTATAGATGAAAATGTGTAATGTGGCGTAGGCTGTAGACTTTGTATTTAGTAATTACATAGGTTTCCTTTACTTTAGCCGAATCTCAAGATTGTCTTATTACATTAGTGAGTCTCTATATTCTATCTCTGGAATACCATTTACCTCATTTACTCAGTTATCATTTACCATTTATCATTGACTTATTTATCGCTAAAGCACTAGAGTTATGGGTTATCATAGGTCTACACATTTATCTTTCCAATCATTATAGTAGATTATCCTAATGAGTAGAATGCCTCTTTATCCTTTTGGCATAAAACAAATCAACGATACTCGGAATACTTACCGGGTGAAGTGTTATAATGTGAGAATTATCTGTGCGCTTGCGGATATATTTTATAGTATTATTTTTAGGAGGTAAGTGAAGATTATTTTACCTTTGGTTTTTGGCATCATGTTAGGGATGTGTTGGCGCAAAAAATGGTTCCCTAAGCCGAACACACCAGCAAAGCCAGAAACGATCCTTGAGGCAGTGAAGCTCTCGCAGATCCAGCTAGCTTCAGACCCGGTCTGAGAGTGTCAGTAACACCCAAGCGTGCCAGTCAATTTGACCTGCAATTGATAAGGAAAAAAATAGTAATCAGTAATCACAGGGCGGAACTAACCGGCATGTCCAGGTAGTTCCAACTGTATGGCTCGAAGAGCCGATGTAATGGGAGATCGACTAGAAAGCCGATTCCGTCATGTTATGAACCGATTGTAGCGAAACATGCATTATAACTCAAGTTAACCGATTCAGACATGAATTCAATGATATATACTTGCTTTAGACAGAAATATGCTATAAAAGATGTAGTCACAGCAAGCTATCATAATCATAAGATGTCTCAATGTAAAACAAGATGAAATCGGCTACTTTAGCCGATTCAGTGTATACGGGCAACATACAAGCCTATAAAGTAGACAATGTTTCAACTCTCCGGCTAATAGATCTAAATCACAATCTTGCAACAGTGGAGATCGAGCGGACCGAGGCAGTCATGATGAAGTTGCAACTTAAATCCGTTAACCTTTGAATCTAGATAATGTTTACTTTATTACTTGAGTGCGACCCGTATCTAATCTAGATCCAAAATACAATCGGCTAGTGCAAAGCATTCAATATAAAACGAATGGCAAGCATAATTCGTTGAACAAATAGATCTATTAGACATAAGCCGACGCATATGGATCAAGACGGGCAAATCGATGATTGCTTTAAATAATAAACAATAAACATAAGCAACATCGGTAACTTAATGAATCTAGCTAAACTGCCAGATTTAACTAGAGCCGATAACTAATCCATGCATGCAAACTGTCGTAATCTATAGCCTGTCCACCGGATGGCATTAACTAATAGATTAATCAAGAAAACAAACACGAATCGATAACTAATCCGCGCGTGAAAACCGTCCTAATCTGCATCTCGTCCACCGGATGACAGTTAACACAGATTGATCGGGTAAACCAGCGTGAATCATCCTTGACTCACTATGCTTCCCGCGTCCACCAGATGACGCCAAAGAAACAGAGCTTAGCAAGGACCCTGGTCCGCCATGCTTCCACGTCCACCGGATGACGCTAAAAAGACATAGTTTAACAGGGGGTTGACGATACTTACAAGCAAGCCTGCGTCCACCGGATGACACCCAGCCTGGATGAAGTAACTCGCCGGACTCGACTGACTCTAGGGTTTGTTTGGCCGGAGCCGAAAGTTGTGTTGTATTGATGTTGTTGTGTCTTTACAATGGCTGAGGGCTTATATTTATACCCAGAGCGTAGATAGAGTCCTAGTCGAATTACAACTCATCAATAGATAAGGAAACTAACAAACTATCCTATATCTAAGGTAACTTGGAGTCACATCTTCCCTTTCATAACGGACTCCGATCGTGATCGCATCTTGGCGGTGCAGACTCTGGATGACGTCACCAATACCGACGCTGCACGCCTTCTGTCACCTTCGCCCGATAACCGATTCACCGTTCAATCGGCTATTCTCTTTCCTTCCGCTGGACGGAATCTGCTTCCGAGATCGGCTATCTTCCTTCGGTATCGGCTATCGGCTCCCAGCCCAAAACTTGATGTTAACAGGATGACTTCGGTATCGGCTATCGGCTCCCAGCCCAAAACTTGATGTTAACAGGATGACAGCTTAACGTGAAGTGATGTTAAAAATACCAACAAGCATTTCTGGCGCCGTTGCCGGGGATGGCAATTGTATTCATTAGGATAATTTATTGAGTTCGTTGATTTTATTCACCAAGATATTTATTCTATAATTTCATATAGGAGAGTTCTTCATAGATAATATTAATAGAAAAACATAAAAATAACTATAGACATAAATACTTATAGATACCCATAACCTTTTGCTTTAGCAGACTTACCCTGTTTTGTTTATTTCAAATATCTTATGTAGGGTAATTGCAGGATTGGTTGTGTACTTTAAATCTTATCAATCAGGAACAACCATAGGAAGAAGGGTCTTATATTATTTTGTGAAGCCATGGTTGAAAAGACTCTACGTGAATTCTCTGCCCAAGCACTAAGAATATTTGCATTGGGCCAAATTTCAACATTGGAGATCATGATTACAAGATCAAGCCAAGCCTCATCAAAATAGTGCAAACTATCACATTTACTGGAAAGAAAGATGAAGATGCAAGTGTCCATCTGCAGAATTTCCTAGAGATTGGCAACACCATCAACATCAAAGGCATTCCTCAAGATGTCATGCTACTTCGTTTGTTTCCGTTCTCATTGGAGGGAAAGGCGAAGCAGTGGTTTTATCAGAATAAAGATCGAGTCAAGACATGGGTACAATGTTCAAAAGGTTTCCTAGAAAAGTTTTTTCCAGTAGGCAAAACCAATGCTCTACGAGAAAAGATTTCAGAATTTTGTCAGCAGAAAGGTGAATCTATTTCAGAAGCGTAGGAGCGTTTTCAAAATTACATATCAGATTGTCCCCATCATGGAATGGAAAAGTGGTTGCTCATACAAACATTTTATCACGGACTAACTCAAAGGTCACGTGAGTAACTAGATGCCACTGCTGAAGGATCATTTATGTCACTCACCCCTGGAAGAGCTGAAGATATTATGGCAAGGATAGCAGAAAATCAGAGTTGGACACACAACACCCAAACAAGCCATAAGAGTGAAGAAGTTCCAGAGGGAGTATGTGCATTGTCTACCAAGATGGATGTACTGTTGAACTGGTTAGAGCAAAGAGCCAATCATAAAAGAGATCGTCAAGTTATTCAAGATGCATTCAATTCCCAGAATCAATATGAAGGATTTTTAGAAATTGAGTTTGCAAATCCCTCAGAAGATATTAGTCAATCATCAAGACTACTTCTCAGAAGCAAGGATGGAATCAACCTCGGTCAACCAGTTAAGGTAAGTACCAAGGCAATTCTAATTTTTCAAATCATAGACAACCACCCTTGAGAGAATTAATATTAGAACAAGCTACAATTAATGAAAGTATTTATAAGAAGCTTGCTTTTAATGATAAAGTTTTAGAAGGAATTAATTCTAAGTTGGATAATTTTTCTTCTGCTGTTAAAGATCAAATATTGTTTAATAAAAAGATAGAATTACAAATTGCACAATTATCTTCTACTTTGTTTACCACCAACCATGAACAAATAAAAGGAATATCTACTAGAGGAGGTAAGTCTACATGTGATCCACCTTACCCAAAAGGGGCACGTAGACAATCACATTTAGTGCAGGTAGAAGAAGAGATTGAACAGAACAACAGAGAAGAAGAAGTTATACCACCTTCACCACTAGTTGAACTACAAGATCAAGAATTAACTCAATATTTTCATGACACAACCCTCCTACCATTTCCACACAGAAGAAGAAGAGCTAAAACAGATAATCAATTTGGTAAGTTTGTAGAGGTACTTCAGAAGTTATATGTCAATATCCCGTTGTTAGATGCCATGCAGGTACCTACATACGCGAAGTATCTTCGAACCATCCTCAACAACAAAGGACCACTACCTTCTACTGAAGTTGTCAAGCTAACGGAGGAATGTAGTGAGGCAATTCTGAGTTCTCCTACTAAGAAGAAGGATCCAGGGTGTCCCACTATTGATTGTTCAATAGGAGACCAGATGTTCGAGAATGCTTTATGTGATCTTGGAGCAAGTGTCAGCGTCATGCCCAAGACCATCTTCGATAAACTCAACTACTTTACACTCACACCAACCATAATGTGTTTGCAATTAGCTGACCAATCGGTTCGCTATCCCGCAGGAATCGCAGAAAATATTCTGGTAAAAATCCGCAACTTTTTGATTCCTGTATATTTTGTAGTACTTGACATGCAAGAAGAGAGGAAGGTACCCCTCATCCTCGGGCGATCATTCCTAAACACTGCAAATGCAACCATCAATGTCGGAGCTGGAGAGATCACATTTACCATCAATGGGCAAGAAGAGCGATTCGCATTCAAGCCAAGACTGGAGCAATGCCAAACATTGAAGTGTCATGAAGAACAAGATGCAACAACATCTCCGACACCGGAGATGAATCATGAAGAATAATTCAACTGGAGAAGTCCGGGTCGGCGGACTTAAAACCCCGAACTTTCGCCGGGAGGTAACTCGGTAGTTATCGGTAATTTAATTCTTGCATTAAAATTTACATATTTACTTTCTCATAAATTGCATTATTAAAAAGAAATAAAAATAAGCATGGCATGATTAAAGCTTAAGCCCCATGTGATTATTACTAATGGAGTGTTAAACCCTAGTCAGTGAAATTTACTGTGGTGGCAGAAAATTATAAAAAGACCATCATTAGAATTCTAATTTTTCGTAGATTCATAAAAGTAATTTAGTTTTTCATTCTTGTGTCATGATACGGTATAAATACGGGAGACATATGGAACCCACCATCATCACATCAAGTCACATCATGCATTATCATCAACCACCACCTTTCACTACCATCCAAACTCCACCATTCATCCATGTACTACCCTCCACTCATTCATTCACCAGAGAAAGCATGCACCCACATGCATTTGGAAGAGGATCAAGGTGGTGTCGACACTAGCCAAAGCTGAGAGCTAGAGCACACCAGGTGGGGCCGACCGGCCCCAAGGCCACGCCGGCCGACGCCCCTCCATTTCTCTGCCTCCCACTTCTCTCATTTGCTCACTCACTCACATACACTCCAGAGAGCACATAGCTACGTTGCCTTGTTGCTTGTAACTTCAAACTCTCATAATCCTATCATTTGATTCAAGTTTAAGCAAGGAAAGGGGTAGAGAAGAGGATTAGCAAGAAGACCTAGAAGAGAGATCACCACTCTGATTCCTTCTCTTCACTTGTTCTTGTTTGTTCTTGTTTTGTTCTTGTGTTCTTGTTCATTCTTGCCGTGTTCTTCGTGTTCTTCATTTTTCAAGCAAAATGAGCAATAGAATGAAAGGTGCCATTCGATCCCTTGGAAGAGCTTTCTCACGCCGCACAACAAGAAGTCAATCATCATCACAAGTGCCATCGTTCGTCGGCTCCGACATGAATATCGATCCTCCATCACCCTTCACGTATGACAACCCTTCATCCTCTTTCCATCCGGAAGAGAGGTATGAGCTCACAAGCATAACTCAAATTTCATTACCAACTAGACCGCAAAGGGAGATATTAAATGTGGTTAAAAACAAGGAATTTATGCATACTCCAATTTTTATGCCACTTTGCTCCATGAAACCGGAATGGATTCCGAGTTTAAACTTATTTGTAGAAATGTTGGATGGGAAAATGCATGGCACATTAATGAGCAGGGTAGCAAGTTACTCACTATAGAATTTATTAGCACCCTAGACTTTGATGATGATGAGGTTAATTTTAGAATGTTTAATAAACCTTTCACCCTCTCATGAAAAACTCTTAGTTTAGCATTGGGATTCAATAACAGTGTGTCATCAATGTTGGCGGTCCTTATGGATCACTTTTATGCCGCCAATTTAGACTAAAAAGAAGAAAGATAAACATATTCTAGCACATATGCCTTTACTACTAACAAGTTCCACTTGTACCCCTAGTATTCATGTTTTGAAGGTTTAATGGTGTAACAAGTGGAAGTACACAACATCATGGAAAAAGCGCAAAAGCAAATGATGAATTCCGCAAATGCGCAAACCAAGAAAATAAGAAAGCCCACCTCAAAAAGCTGAAATAGAACCATCCGTAACCACGGGAGAGGCCCAGGCCCAGATAGCAACCGACCACCAGAAGGCGGTGGCTAGCGGGCCCAACCAGGGGTGCGACCGCCCCCAGGACCGGCCGCCCCCCTGGTGAGTGTTGGTATTTCTTAACGTTGTTACAAAAGATAAACTAAAAGTCCATCCCCGGCAACAGCGCCAGAAATGCTTGTTGGCGTTTCTTAGCATCACTACTAAAGATAGACTATAAGTCCGTCCTTAATAATAATACTAGAAACATAAGTAGACGTTCCCAACCACCATTACTTCAGAAAGGTAACCCTTGGCCCTTAATGGCGCCGGCCTAGGTAATGCAGTCTGGTAATAGCAGTTAGAAGTGCTGGATTGGCCTTCCTAACCGTCATTACTTACGATATGCAAAACTGTGATACGGCGCCTTGGGGTGCATAAGATTTACAATCCTTAAGTAATGGTACTTAGGTACGCCAATCAATAGCTCAGTAAGAAATAAGATTACTCTGCAAGCGCACAGAACTATCATTGTAGCATTTCAACCCGTGAGTAGGGTGTCGTATTTATAATTTCCCGTAGGAGGGCAATATGCATCAAGCGTGGTGTAAACATGATCACTTATTGAGTGCAATGGTAGGCATAGCGTAAACAGGAATAAAACATGATTTCAAGATAGTGGACACACATATGGATCAACCTCAAGGATAAAAGAAAAATAAAGAATAAAAGAATATATCTAACTGAGCAGGCATTGGTCATATATAATTATGCAAAGAACTGTTAGCAAATCATCTAATTAGTAGTTCTAGTATCAGGACTAAGTCTGGGGTAATAGGGAGATCCACGCAGCTGGTCTGCCAGCCGATAGAGACTTTACGAACTCCTACTCAATATCCGAATGTGGGAGAATGCTAGGGATGGACAGGGCTGTCACCACCTGTCCACCTACCCCTCTGCCCGTGGGATACCAACATATTCGCCGATCTCCGCATACCTGAGCACCATGCTCACGTACCTGGAAACAACTCCTAACCCCCGTGGACCCCAACCCTTCGGATTGACTGGCTAGGTTAAGAGCAACCATGACAGCACGACGAATCATCACCACATTCCTAGTTCTTCCTCTATTCATACTAATTTGATGAACAATGATGAACAAGTCAAGAACATGATACATAAACAATGTTCTAGCTCATATACTATGCTCATAACAAGATCATAACAAGACTCTAGTTCATATGCATAATCATATAAGTATGATAAGAACTTGCTCATGGAAGAAGACCGAATTGTATTCATACCAAGATGATCTTTTTCTTCCAAGGAGACAAGCTCTCCTTGATAGCTCTTGCCTTGCTCACAAACTAGTAATACTACTCTAAAGATACAAGTGAGAGGTGTGAGGTAGATGACTCTAAAATGATGTGTGTGTTGAAGGGGATGGAGCACCATCTATTTATAGTGGTACTACGACGGTTTGGCGCATCTAAACATGGAAGGAGGTGAAACCGCCATCAGCAAACCGCCATCAGCACCGCCTCCGAAGATGGGCCTGAGAGGCCCCACCTGGGAGGCGGTCGCCCCGGGGGCGGTCGGTCCCTGGGGAGCGCCATCTGGCCACCGCCTTCGGGTGGTCGGTTGCTCCCTGGGCCTGGGCCTCTCCCGTGGTTGCGGATGGATCCAATTACGCTTTGAAGGAGGGCTTCTTTAGTATTCTTTGTTTGAGCATTTGTCGGATTCGTCATTTGACTTTGCGCTTTCTCGATGTCGATTTGTATTTCCACTTGTTATGCCATAAAACTTGTAAAACATGAATGCTAGGGGTACAAGTAGAACTTGCTAGTAGTAAAGGCATATGTGCTAGAATATGATTGTTAATCCTCTTTTTAGTCTAAGTTGGTGGTATAAAATTTATCCATAAGGACCACCAACAGTGAGGCCTCCCGGGCCTAGTCTTCGGTGGCGGTGCTCTAGGCGGTTTCCCAAGGGCGGTTTCACCTCCTTCCAAATTTAGAGACGCCAAACCGTCCTAGTTCAACTATAAATAGATGGTGCTCTTTCATTCAACACACACATCATTTTGGAGTCATCTACCTCACACCTCTCATTTATATCTTTAGAGTAGTACTAGTAGTTTGTGAGCAAGGCAAGAGCTATCAAGGAGAGCTTGTCTCCTTGGAAGAAAAGGATCATCTTGGTATGAATACAATTCGGTCTTCCTTCCATGAGCAAGTTCTTATTATATTTATATGATCATGCATATGAACTAGAGCAAAGTTATGATCTTGTTACGAGCATAATATATGGACTAGAATATAGTATATGTGTCACGTTCTTGACTTGTTCATCGTCGTTCTTCATTGTTCATTGAATTAGTATGAATAGAGGAAGAACTAGGAATGAGGTGATGGTTCGTCGTGCCTTCTTGATTGCTCTTAACCTAGCCTGTCAATCCGAAGGGTTGGGGTCCGCAGAGGTTAGGAGTTGTTTCCAAATACGTGAGCATTGTGCTTAGGTATGCAGAGATCGGCGAATATGTCGATATCTCATGGGCAGAGGGGTAGGTGGGCAGGTGGTGACAGCCCTGTCCATCCCTAACACTCCCCCACGTTCGGATATTGAAGTAGGAGTTCGTAAAGTCTCTATCGGCTGGCAGACCAGCTGCGGGGATCTCCCTATCACCCCAGACTTAGTCCTGATACTAGACTTACTAATTAGATGTGTTGCTAGCAGTTCTTTGCATAATTATATATGACCAATGCCTGCTCAGTTAGTTACATTCTTTTATTCTTTATTTTCCGTTTTTATCCTTGAGGTTGACCCAGATGTGTGTCCACTATTTTGAAATCATGTCTTATTCCTGTTTACTCTATGCCTACCATTGCACTCAATAAGTGATCATGTTTATACCACGCTTGATGCATATTGCCCTCCTCCGGGAAATTATAAATACGACACCCTTGAATACTCATGGGTTGAAATGCTACAATAATAGTTCTGTGCACTTGTAGAGTAATCTTATCTCTTACTGAGCTATCGATTGGTGTACCTAAGTACCATTACTTAAGGATAGTAAATCTTGTGCACCCCACGGCGCCATGTCATAGTTTTGCATATCGTAAGTAATGACGGTTAGGAAGGCCAATTCGGCACTTCTAACTGCTATTACCAGACTGCATTACCCAGGCCGGCGCCATTAAGGGCCAAGGGTTACCTTTCTGAAGTAATGGTGGTTGGGAATGTCAACTTACGTTTCTAGTATTATTATTAAGGACGGACTTACAGTCCATCTTTAGTAGTGATGCTAAGAAACGCCAACAAGCATTTCTGGCGCTGTTGCCGAGGACGGACTTTTAGTCTATCTTTTGTAACGACGTTAAGAAATGTCAACAAGTATTTCAGGCACCATTGCCGGGGACAGACTTTTAGTCTATCTTTTGTAACGACGTTAAGAAATGCCAACAAGCATTTCTGGCGCCATTGCCGGGGAGGGCAAAAACATCTAAGCTGGCATAAACATCGATTGCATAATAAAGCATTGGTAGACGTAGTTTAAACAGGCTAACTTCGCTGTTTTCTTCGTCTTTTTATTGGAATGAAAACAGGATAGTGTATGAGCGGTTTTGCTCTGCCTAACAATTTCACCAGTACTCCGGAAGTACTCCTAAGGAAGAAAAGGTCTCGTACCGTTTCTTCCCCTGCTACCCCATCGGTAGATGAACCGGTCACTCTCGCACCATCCGCCACTACCGCTATGGCCAAGACACTCCGTGACTACTCCACTCCCGTTGTTGCCAACGTGCCCGTTGGGCCCGCTGTCAATATTGGAGATGGAAATTTCAAGATCCGTACGGGCCTTATCTCGATGGTGCAGGCGAGTCAGTTCTGTGGCTTGCCAAGTGAGGACGCAAATGCTCACCTGCAACACTTCCTTGAGATGTGCGACACCATTGTCATCAAGAATGTCGCACAGGACAGCATCAGACTCTGCTTGTTTCCTTTCTCCCTCATGGGGAAAGCGAAGCAATGGTTCTACCAAAACAAGGAAGCTGTTAACATGTGGGACAAATGTTCCACGGCGTTCCTAACCAAGTTCTTCCCCATGAGCAAGACCAACGCTCTAAGGGGAAAGATTTCAAACTTCCAGCAATCTTCGCTAGAGTCCATCCCCGAAGCTTGGGAAAGGCTTCAGGAATACATCCGAGCCTGTCCTCATCATGGAATGGAAGATTGGCTCGTGCTCCAAAACTTCTATGAAGGCCTCACGGCCATGTCAAAAGGGCACGTAGACACCGCAGCTGGAGGTGCATTCCTCTCCCTCACTATAGCGGATGCAACTGCACTCATTGAGAAGATGGTGGCCAACCAGAGTTGGGGAGAAGGAAGAAAAACACAAAAAAAGGCACGCATACCGTGAAGGAGACGGACTTGCTTGTCGCAAAAATAGACTTGCTTATGCAGAAGCTGGACGATCGTGCCACCAACCCTACCATGAGCATCGTCCAGGCCATGGACTCATACATGACGTGTGAAGTCTGTGGGAACATTGGCCACTCGGGGAACAACTGCCCCGAAACCCAAGAAGAAGCTTCATACGTCAATAATGGGTTTCGCCAACCTCAGCAAGGTAATAACGGATGGAAAAACCAACACCGCCCGCAAGGTAATAATTTTAATTCAAATTACCATTCAAACCAACCTTCCTTAAAAGACCTCGTGCTAGGACAAGCTAAGATCAATGAGAATCTGACCAAAAAGCTGTCTTTCAACGATAAAATGTTTGAAAATATAAATGGATAGCTTGAAACTCTGTCTTCTTCTGTTCAAAATCAAGCAAGTTTTAACAAAATGATAGAAACCCAAATAGTTCAAATAGCTGCTTCTATCCCTGTCAACAATACGGGAAAAATCCCGGGGCAACCCGAGGCTTCTCCCGAGTTTGTTCATGCAGCTGCAGAGCAATAAAGGAAGAAAAGTCTTGCCAACAGACTGTAAATATTGAGCCCTTGCCGAAGGATATCGCCAGTTATCTAAAAAAATATAAAAATATATAAATAATAATTATCTGAAGGGGCCCACACCATCATTCAAGCTTGGGGGTGGCGCCCCCACTCAGGTATTGTACCTCATCCTTTCAAAAAAATATATATAATAATAATATGAACGTATTTACATACTTTCTTACATTCAAAAAGAGTTGCCCTCTTTCTAGTTTTATAAAACTCTATTTTTAGTCCAAAATAAATTCTTCTCCAAAAATTCTATAAAAATCATTCTCAGGAAGTTTAGATTTTGCTCTATTTAAATCTTATTTTTAATTAATTTTTGAAAAACAAAAAGTTTCAAATAAATTTGTGGAAAATCAAAATCTGGAGCAAGGTTCCGAATGGGAGTCATCCGTAACCGGCTACATCGTGAGGGTATCCGTTAGAAGGAGCTGCAAGAAGATGGGACAGAACCGGCCCCACCAGGGGATGGGCCGGTCCCAGGGGCAACCGCCCCCTGCCCAACGGCTCTGCAGCGCAGCCTTTTGCCAACGGCTACTAACCGTTGTAAGGAGCGCTCCCCCGCCTGCGATCAAGTCTGTAAATACCAGGATCTCGGGTGGAGCTCCTCACCCCTCTCACACTCATATTCTTTCACTCCCTCCATCACTCTCTTGCTCCATCACGCTCCAAATACTTTCCACAAAGTTCAAGTGCAAGAAAATTCTGCAAGAACCTCTTGCATTTTCCACCACAAAGCAAGCTCTTGTGCTAAACTCACTCACCATGAGTGGGATCGGAGGTCGGATTTCCGGCATGTTCTAGAAAGGCCATCTCTCTCGTGGGGAGTCTAGCCAAGGCCCCCCCACAAGTGAGGAGTGCCCGCTGCATGAAGAAGAGGAGGCACCAAGAGGCCATGCCATCGACGAGGCCGACTCCCCCTTCATCGACTTGGAGAGTGAGCGGGAGATGCAAGCATACAACCTCCTCAAGGAACGCGAATTCCTGCATACACCGGCCTTCGACCCACACTTTCTCCAGGAGACAGGTATGGACGTCGAATTTAATACCATTTTTGAAAATATTGGTTGGAGCCAAATTGCCCCTGTGCACGAACTTGAATCTCGTCTTTTGACCATCCAAGTCTTGGGCACTCTACAAATTGTTGATTATGGTATTACTTTCCGCTGCTTTGGGAAGGAGCATAGTCTTTATTGGAAGGATTTTGCTAACCACTTAGGCTTTCATGAGCGATGCTCTGTTGACTTGGGTTTTTCTCTCTCGGGTTATCATCGTCATACTTTTTGGCACTTGATAACCGGACAAAATATGACTGGAAAATTCTAACCTAATATCAACATCCATCATCCTACTTTGAGGTTTATGCTTAAGTGGATTGCTAAATCTTTCTTTCCTAGAGAGGACACGCATCATGCTTATGATATTGAGTTGAAGTTGCTTTATGCCGTGCTTAAAAAGATTAAAGTCGCTCCTGTCTATGATATTGTTAAGCACTAGTTGAATTCTTTCAAAACTTCTACACCTATCATGTGCACTTCACTCGTCACTCGTCTTGCCACTAGTATTGATCCTCATGGTGCTAATACTATTGTTTATCTCTCTACTCCTGGTATTATGTTCAATGAGTTCTATTTCGTACAAGCCCACACTCTAAAACGTGACGAATCGGGACAGAATTTGGTATTTTATTTCCGGGATATATAAACGAGATACCGTTACCTAACCCGGATCTCGCTTTATATAAATCCCCATCTCGCACCTTCGACCTTGTTGAGAAGGAAGAAGCACGCAGGAGTTCTGTTTCCCGCAGGAGATCACGAAGGAGAGGAGTACAGGAGGAGCACCATCCATACAGCCTACACCACCGGCCATGCCCACCATGACACCAGGGATGGGATGGTCCCCTGTCATATCTACACCCGGGTTCACCCCTGGGTATGGATATGGTATGGGACACATTCCTCACCCTCACGGGGCTGGAGGGTCAGGGTGGCAGCACTCACACGAGGCAAGAGGATCAAGGCAGCACGAGCATGTGCACTCCTCAGATTCTGAAGGCATGCCACCTCTACTTCACCCACAGCCGGTCACACTAGAGATTCTCAACACACGCATGGGAGGACTAGAGCTGCAAAACAGGCAGATCCAAGGTACGCTCAACACTCACATCCAGACTGCCACTCAATGGCATGAGCAGTACCAGCAACACTTCGTGAACCTCGAAGATGCAAACTGGCGGCGGCACAAGGCACAGATGGCCTACCTTCGGTCTATGGGACAGTTCCCGGGACCTAGGCCTTGAACTAGCTTGCGGGAGGAGACCCCACAGAGGTAACATGTATCTTTAAATTTCTTGCACTTTATTTCTCGCATTTTTAAATTTTGCAATTTTATTTCCTTATCAAAAAATAATAATAATAATAATTAAAATAAAATATTCCACTTCGATATGTGCTAATATATGTTAGTTCCTCTTCTGTTGAAATGATGAATAGTTGCTTTGTCTATAATTCATTTGTGCCTAAGTTATAACTTAGTATTCCTCAAGATTTAAGTTTGTTGGCTAAAAATGTCTCATTCTGAAAACTTGAAATCTTGTGGGTTGCAATTGTAAGATCCTTTTCTAAGTTGTTGCAAGATATCAGATGGTACAAATAGACTTTGCTATGACTTTGTTCTAAGAGAAACTTGGCATCCGGAGTTTTCTTTTCAAAAATTCAAAAATCAAAAGTTCCCCAATGATTATGAAATACCTACCAAGGCCATATGACATGCTCTACTTTTGCAAAACCTTAGTCATATGTTGCTTGCAGAACTTTGAGTCGAGTCAAAAAGCTGAGACCAAGTGAGATTATAGTCATGCACCCATGATTGAGATTCACGTACACCCACCAAATAAAGCCGACTCTCACCCTGAGAGTTGCGCACAACATGCACCCTTCCATCCAAAAAAATACGCCAACTCTCACCCTGAGAGTTGCGCCCTCTGTTTTTACCAAATAAAAATGACCGACCCTCACTATGAGAGTCGCGCATTCTTCATACAAAATTTTCACTCCTTACATTTGCCATCATGACATCTCTCCATCCATAAGTTTCCATACGTCAATAAAAAGATATGGGCTATGTAAAAAAAAAGAAGAAGAAGAAAAGGAAAAAGAAAGCCAAGGGGCATGAGAAAACAAACGGGAAAGAAAATCCAAGTACCCGTTCAAAAAAAAAAGAAAAGAGGATGATCTTTCTATAGCCCATATCTCTCCAAAAGACTTTGTTCCATCCAATAAAAGAGAGTCATGATGCATGGAGTGCCAAAAAAAATAGAGATAGGTTTCCACCATACTTATATTCCACACACTTGCACATCTCAATCCAAGTGTATGACTTATATCTCCTTATGGTCTAGTCTTTGACTCAACAATACAGGTGATGTAAGTATGCCCACATACCTACCTAAAAACTTCACTCTCAGCCTTAGTGGTAGGATTTAAAGGCAACACTACAATGCCTTTGGTGAGGTAATCATCCACAATGAGCGATTAAAAGAATCATTTGAGGAACTTGTTTTATTTACAAAAATTCATAAAACCTCCGGATAGAAGGTCTATCAGAGAATGAATGATTGGTGAATCTGTTATAACCATTCTGTCTTACAACCACTCAAGAAATTGGAGAAACTACAGGCCCCATGAGAAATCAAGGTAAAGAGTGGATACAATGCCAACCTATTTAAATTACGAATGAATACTTTGTTATAGGAATGGCACTTATGAATTATATCAGCATCGTAGCAACTCCTGATCAACAACCATACTTAGCTATTTGCTCGGGACGAGCAACAGTTAAGCTTGGGGGTCTTGTTGGCGGTCCTTATGGATCACTTTTATGCCGCCAATTTAGACTAAAAAGAAGAAAGACAAACAAATTCTAGCACATATGCCTTTACTACTAACAAGTTCCACTTGTACCCCTAGTATTCATGTTTTGCAGGTTTAATGGTGTAACAAGTGGAAATACACAACATCATGAAAAAAGTGCAAAAGCAAATGACGAATTCCGCAAATGCGCAAACCAAGAAAATAAGAAAGCCCACCTCAAAAGCTGAAATAGATCCATCCGTAACTACGAGAGAGGCCCAGGCCCAGATAGCAACTAACCACCAGAAGGCGGTGGCCAGCGGGCCCAGCCAGGGGTGCGACCGCCCCCAGGACCGGCCGCCTCCTTGGTGAGGCCTCCCGGGCCAAGTGTTCAGTGGCGGTGCTCTAGGCGGTTTCCCAAGGGCGGTTTACCTCCTTCCAAATTTAGAGACGCCAAACCGTCCTAGTTTAACTATAAATAGATGGTGCTCTTTCATTCAACACACACATCATTTTGGAGTCATCTACCTCACACCTCTCATTTGTATCTTTAGAGTAGTACTAGTAGTTTGTGAGCAAGGCAAGAGCTATCAAGGAGAGCTTGTCTCCTTGGAAGAAAAGGATCACCTTGGTATGAATATAATTCGGTCTTCTTCCATAAGCAAGTTCTTATTATATTTATATGATCATGCATATGAACTAGAGCAAAGTTATGATCTTGTTACGAGCATAATATATGGACTAGAATATGGTTTATGTGTCAAGTTCTTGACTTGTTCATCGTCGTTCTTCATTGTTCATCGAATTAGTATGAATAGAGGAAGAACTAGAAATGAGGTGATGGTTCGTCGTGCCTTCTTGGTTGCTCTTAACCTAGCCTGTCAATCCGAAGGGTTGGGGTCCGCGGGGTTAGGAGTTGTTTCCAAGTACGTGAGCATGGTGCTCAGGTATGCGGATATCGGTGAATATGTCGGTATCCCACAGGCAGAGGGGTAGGTGGGCAGGTGGTGACAGTCCTGTCCATCCCTAGCACTCCCCCACGTTCGGATATTGAAGTAGGAGTTCGTAAAGTCTCAATCGGCTGGCAGACCAGCTGCGGGGATCTCCCTATCACCCCAGACTTAGTCCTGATACTAGACTTACTAATTAGATGTGTTGCTAGCGGTTCTTTGCATAACTATATATGACCAATGCCTGCTCAGTTTGTTATATTATTTTATTCTTTATTTTTCCTTTTTATCCTTGAGGTTGACCCAGATGTGTGTCCACTATTTTGAAATCATGTCTTATTCCTGTTTACTCTATGCCTACCATTGCACTCATTAAGTGATCATGTTTACACCACGCTTGATGCATATTGCCCTCCTATGGGAAATTATAAATACGACACCCTTGAATACTCACGGGTTGAAATGCTACAATGATAGTTCTGTGCGCTTGCAAAGTAATCTTATCTCTTACTGAGCTATCGATTGGCGTACCTAAGTACCATTACTTAAGGATAGTAAATCTTATGTACCCCACGGCGCCGTGTCATAGTTTTGCATATCGTAAGTAATGACGGTTAGGAAGGCCAATCTGGCACTTCTAACTGCTATTACCAGACTGCATTACGTAGGCCGGCGCCATTAAGGGCCAAGGGTTACCTTTCTAAAGTAATGGTGGTTGGGAATGTCAACTTACGTTTCTAGTATTATTATTAAGGACGGACTTACAGTCCATCTTTAGTAGTGATGCTAAGAAACGCCAACAAGCATTTATGGCGCCGTTGCCAAGGACGGACTTTTAGTCTATCTTTTGTAATGATGTTAGGAAATGCCGACAAGCATTTCTGGCGCCGTTGCCGGGGACAGACTTTTATTCTATCTTTTGTAACGACGTTAAGAATTGCCAACAGTCAATATTTCTGAAACTCTCCAAGACTTTGATAAAAATGATTTTTTTGGAGAGTATCACTGCAAAGAAACCAGAGAGAAAACAAAAATATAGTACTGAAAAAGTTCATCACCCCACACTGAGATTCATGCTTAAATGGCTAGGTTTTACATTCTTTCCTAGAAAGGAGTTAAATACTATTAAACAAGATAAGCTGCATTTGTTATATATCATGATTAAAAAGAGGAAGGCGTCACCTGTAAAAATGATGTTAAATTATTGGAGAACTGTCCCTTCCTTAAGAAAGTACAGTATTTCTTTTACTTTCTGGATTACATGTTTAGCTGCAGGGTTAGGTTTATTATCAAATGCTTCACTTGTTTATATTTCTGATGCCCACAGAATTATTGGTTATGATTTTTTTCTTTCGTGCTCACATGCTCAAACGCCGAAATAATAAAATAATTATGATTTAAAAAAATTATGACAATGAGTACGAACTGCCAGACAGGGAGTTAGTAATTTATTCTGTTCAGAATTTTGTTTTTTCAGCTGTTAGAGCTAATATTGGCAGGTGTCCGTCCGCACGCATCAGCAGGGCGCCGAGAACTAATTTCACTAGAACTGACCCAGCACCATCTGGGCCAGATTATTCCCACTATGTTGATTTTGGTGAACAAGTATCGACGCAGGAGCCACGGCAACAGTGGACTGCACATGCAGGATGGGAGGAATAGCCCACATTTCAGTAAGGAGAATCTTCGTCAGCAACAGCAGCAGCGGGTTGGTGAGCAACTGATTTTCAGAGAGGACGAGTATCTTTTTCTACACGCGAGAACACGGACTTCACCACCGGTGGACCGTATCCGTTCCATGCACCACCAGAAGATGACTATTATCGGCCGCCTGAGCAGCACTTTACAGCTACCGCTAACGGTTTTCCAGCTTTATCTATGCGTCTCATTAACATTGAACAGGGACGGAACGCAATAAGCGACACACTGCACCAGCACGAACAGCGGCAGCAGCAGGTCGACGACAGGTTCTACCAGCATGAACAATGGCAGCACAACACGGACCAATGACTTGATCAGATATATCATGGACAGCAGCAGAAGCAGAGCGGATTGGAGTATTTGATACATCAGATGAAATACCCGCCGTCACCTCCACCACATTACTGAGCAACATCTAGCTTGGGAGAGATCCCCGCTAGGTGAGCACCTCTCACCTTTATATATGCTTTTTATTTTAGTATTTAATTTTGTCTTCAATTCTGTCAATTTCAATATTGCTAAAAACAACAAGAAAACCAAATAAAAATTTATTTACCGCTTTCTTTAGTTATTGCATTAAATTCCTGCCTGTGTAAAAAATAAAAATCCAAAAAAATAGATTGTATAATTAAGTTTGATTTAAATTCCGCATTCAATTTGTCTTTAGAATAATTAGAACTTGAAGCTAGAGAAAAATAAAAAAAGACATTTAAATTGTTTAAATATAGTTTCCTGCAATTGCTTAGTGTTTAGATTTAAATTCTTCTACGAATTGCGTGAAGTTTAACAACCATGAAAATCTATTCTGAAACTTGATATCAGTGGGTAGCATAAGCTTTTCTAAGTAATTGATGGATATGATATAAGAAGGTTTGAGTTGCTATTTATTCTGAGTGACACCTAAGCTCCAAACATTTCAAAAATTAAAATCAAAAGCAAATATAATAATTTGTTCTGCTAATATAATTTAAGTAGACTATTTTGTTATGCATTCATGATTGAATTCACATGCACAAAAAGTTTATACTCTATGCACAAGTCTCTCTCTTAAAAGTCCAACAGAGAGTGTGGGTTATAAAATTAAAAGATGCATACCAAAGAAGTATGAGCCTGAAAGATGCCATATCAAAAGTGTATGTGCCAAAAAAAGAGAGTAAAACAATGGGTACAAAGACACCCGCCTGAGAGAAAAAATGGGTACAAAAAGTATCCGCTGGGGAGATAGCCCACACTCTTCAGAATGACAGAAAAGAGAGGATAATGCATAGGAGTTCAAAAATGAAATTTGGTCACATTTACACATTCAATCATGATGTATAGCTTAATAGTCCTCTGCAATCTTATTAGTAGGCTTTCATTATTTCCTAAATAAAAATTATATACTTATTATTAAAAAAATCTCTCTTGAGCAATGGTTGAAACAAAGGATGAAAGACTTAGTGCTTGCTTGATTATTCTGTCTCTCAATTACCCAAGACTTTGTTTAAAAGCCCCACGATTGAAAAGAATAGGAATAAGTTTGAAAGGTGGATTAATGAATTTCAATCCGGAGAAGAATTTTTGTTTAAATATTTAAGTACTTGCTGGGAGTTATACATTTTTATGGAACCCTGAATAAATTATTTCAAGTCAATTTTGCTAAAGGACTACCATAGACTTAGCTTGAGGGTATTGTTGATGGTCGTTAAGTACAAATTTTGTACCGTCAACTAATGCCTAGGCAAGATCAATAATAGAAGCATAGGGGTTATTACTGACAAATTCCATGAGTTTTGGTGAATTGTGTATTTTCCAGGGATTATTCCAGAAAGGCTTAAAAGAAAGATTAAAGTGCTTAATTACCACGAAACTTAACCGCCAAGGAAACATCATTACGAAGATTCTGAAAGAGTTCAGAACACACCCGAAGCGACTGGGGCCCGAACCCCACCAGGGTGGGGCCGGCCGGCGCTAGGGTGGGGTCGGCCAGCGCCACCCCCTAGGGTTTCGGCCCACCTTCTGGAGTCTTCTTCCACCGCCTCTCTGGAGTCATCTGGGCCCCTTGTTCAAGTCGGTTTGATCCCGCGGCGCACGTTCATCCCACCGGGCTATAAATAGACGGGCAGACCCCCCTCCCAGAGCACCAATTCATTCCTCCTGCTTCATTCGTCAAGAGTAGACAGAAGTTAGGGTCTCCAGAGATTAGAAATAGGGCTCTAGTTCTTCAAGTTCATAGTTTAGGCGTCTAGCAAGGTTCAAGTAGAGTCGGGCGCTACGCTCGGGATTCCAGATCTGTTCGTCTGGAGATCGGTAATCTTATCTTGTATCTCATTATGACTTTACTTTATTTTAATATATTGCTACTTATTCAGTTCTTAGTTTATTCTAGTTGCATATTCGATATAGTTGTGATTGGTGATGATTATTGTCATTTGATCATAAAGCGCCTAATTCAGTACTAGAGTGAGTTAGGTAGTATGCATTATGTAGACGTGGTGTCTAGATATATTGTGTATCTATGGAGGCACCCTGACGTGCCGGGTCGTGTGGTAGTCCGCATAGGTGACAGCTGCGTTGGTTCCTCTGTAGTCCACCCGCCGTACGTAGGACGAGCAGAGCGCGATCGCGAAGGAGGTGACCCTTTGTGTCTTAATGTCCTCATTAGATGATACTCCTTATGATGTTTTCTGAGTTGATTATGCTATAGATGAAAATCTGTATTGTGGTGTAGGCTGTAGACTTTATATTTAGTAATTACATAGGTTTCTTTTACTTTAGCCGAATCTCGAGATTGTCTTATTACATTAGTGAGTCTCTATATTCTATTTCTGGAATACCATTTACCTCATTTACTTAGTTATCATTTACCATTTATCATTGACTTATTTATCGCTAAAGCATTAGAGTTATGGGTTATCATAGGTCTGCACATTTATCTTTCCAATCATTATAGTAGGTTATCCTAATGAGTAGAATGCCTCTTTATCTTTTTGGCATAAAATAAATCAACGATACTTGGAATACTTACCGGGTGAAGTGCTACAATGGGAGAATTATATGTGCACTTGCGGATATATTCTATAGTATTATTTTTAGGAGGCAAGTGAAGATTATTTTACCTTTGGTTTTTAACATCATGTTAGAGATGACAACTTAACATGAAGTGATGTTAAAAATACCAACACCCGCATGGTAATACATGGGCCAAGTCATCCGATCAAGCCCGGACGGCCAAGGACGTGTCGTCTACATGTTCTCCTGAAGATCACGTATATCCACCGAAGACTTGGGGGACAAGGAAATAGCTTTCCTAATATCTAACCGATTAGTTTTCTTGTTCGGCTAGGATTGTAATCTGATATGTATGGTAAAACCAACTTGTAACCTTGCCCCCCGGACTATATAAGGCGGGCAGGGGATCCCCTCAATTCATCTCATCTGCTAGCAATACAATACAACAACACACAGGACATAGGGTATTAAGCCTCACGGCGGCCTGAACCTGTATAAATCTCGTGTCTCACGCTTCCAGCATAACTCTTGCTCGTCTCAGGCGCACCTTCACCGATCAATTTACTACCTTGGGCATACCCCTCGGTAGACTATCGCCGGCATTCCGTCGACAATCCCCGAGCTCAAGCCTGAGGTCAAGAGCGCCTTTGCAGCCGGCGAGGCCGAGGGCTTCAGAGATCTCGAGATCACGCATCGCCTCCAGACGCGGCTCCTCTGGCCGCGTCGCCTCAACCTAGTCGCAAATCCCAGCAACCCTATCCAAAGCCGCTGCCACCTTCGTGCAGCTCCTCACGATGACTCTAGGACGCTCCCCATCACCAACGAGGATTCGTTGAGTCTTGGTGGCTTCCTCGCTGGAGAGGAGCAGCTTGTTCCCATATTCTCACATCCCGTCCTGCACGGAACTAAATGATTTTTTAGAATTTTTTGAATCTGTGTTGAAAAAATCATCAATTGAATGATTTTTTTTTGAATCTGTAGGCTACGCGTCATCAATTGAATGATTTTTTGGAATTACGATACTAATGAGCAGTTATAGTCAGTGATGCGTATATCTAGACAATCATTCTGATTGCTTTCAAACTCAAATTCTGTATGTGGAAGCATAGGCTTTGCTTAATTAATTTTTGTGTACGGAAGCAGGCAAACTATGTAGGTCAGTACAGAGTTATTGATTATGATTCATTAGAGGCTTATTATCTGTGTTCACTTCCTTGCTCTATTTTTTTTATATTTGATAGTTCTACTGAACTTTACTCGACTGGGGTTCCTGCAATGGAAATACTGAATTTATGTATGTCTGCCCGCGTAGCAGAGTAAGGAGCTTAAGATTTGGATAAGATCTGAACAGTAGGATAGCAATTGGTAACAGGCCATGCACTTTCTAAGATGTCTAGTAACACCCTTGTTTATTTTACATGTTTAGCAGAATGGATGAAGGTCATAGTTTTTGTAGTGTTAGCTATAACACTACTATTTTCATGAATCTATTCATGAATCTATTAACTTATATCATATACATACAGGTGGGAAAGCTTCTACAACACTCTTTTGACTTTTTTGGTGGCTTTATAATAGCATTCACAAGAGCCTGGCTCCTTGCCCTTGTCATGCTAACATCACTGCAACTAACTACTCCCGTCCACGGCGATGCCAACCAACACTTCACTTCCCTACCTGTTCAACTGCAAAATTTGGTTTAGGTTCGACCTATTATCCACTGCCAAGAAGGAGAGTAGAGGCAGCGTCGCTCTTTGTGTTTCTCCTGCAGAACATGACAATTCAATGATGGGACCAGGAGGAGCAAGTGAGGTTGCAAATTAGATCAGGTATTGCTTAGAGTTTCAGAGGAAAAATAAATAGATAATAAAAATGATCTGTATTTTTCTTTCATACATTTGCATTGCAATTTCTGTGTTCACTGTTTTGTTTTCTTATGGGGGACATTCTAATAAAACATCATGATGGTTCTTGTGTGCTTTGTGCCTTAGGAGGAACTAGACAGCTGGGAATTGCAAATGAATCAAAGGGTATGGCGCCGAGTTGTTGCATACTCATATGCTGAAAATGCATGCACATAATTGTCAAGCTCAGCCTTGCCCTACCTGTCAACCATCTCCAAAGGTAAACAACTACTTTGTTCAAAATGGTACCGATAACTAGCATGTCTGATAGGAATCATAGGATGATGCTGATGTGTGTCTGCATGAGAGACCACTGAATTGTTTCTTGTCATTTGTGCTTTTAAAGTTGTGTTGCCATACAGGACTTTTGTCCATATACATTTTGGTTCATTGTTTGACCTTTTAATTGTGATTGTTTCATTAATGGCATTCCAATAATTATTAGCAATTATGTGAGATCAAATAGCAATGAGCCATGACATGATTGAATTTCATCAGTGTTATTGTTTATTTGGATATTATATAAAGTAAAACAGTTGCTGATATCTAGGTCACTTTGTTTTATCATTTGAAAAAAATGGCTTGCTTGAGCTAAACCACATAAGTGGATTTTCTTGGTGGACTCCTCACTTTTTATCATTGGAACAAAGACCGGACTAAATCAGCGTCGTTGTGCGCTTGCTGGAGGATGTTAGCATGTATACTTCATCGACCTTCCCTTCTTATGTGATCAGGGAGATCTGGTGTTGAGGGAGGGGGAACGTCAGCGAGTCCCACTCTGCCAGATTGCCACTGCCACCCTTCCAGCTCACCGGGCCAATGATTTAGTTGAGGTTGCCATACAGAGTTTCAGAGTTCTAATCAATAAAATAGGGTTTACAGAGTTCTATTATGTGCTAATTATTATTGCTACATGAAGACTCATGTAATACAATAGTGACAATTGGCTGCAAATAGAAATAGAATGTTGTGAATGTCACACTCAAAATATAGTTTTTTTTTACTTTTTTTGTAACAAGTTAAGATTTTCTATTGTATGCTATAATTATTCGCGCTATATGAAGACTCATGTAATACAGCAACAGTGACAATTGACTACAAACAAAATGTTGCAAACATCATCTTTTTATGTAACTGTACAAAATACATTTAAATTTAAACGTGAATTATCACAGTACTATGTGAGATTACATGAGATTTGTACTCGTGTGGTTATATGCCCTTAGATAAACTGTTGTAGGGATGCAAACTCCTTCAGTTTTGTTAAAAAAATATATACCCATAGCAACATACGGGCATTTATCTAGTGAAATAAATGGCTGAAGTCAGCCTTCTACAAACCTATGGATATTTGGATTACTGCTCTAACTCCTACAACTACTTCTCTACTACTACTAGTCTCTACTAGTACTCCTACTTACTACTCAACTACTATATGGATTATTACTTTGAATGATGAGGGCCTTGCATTGTTGTACTACTACTATTTTGCATTGTCAACACAATCACAATCTTCTTGCCTTTTGACTTGCTGTGAACTTCTGTGAGGCAATTGGGGAAACTTAACTCTACTCCTACTCCTACTCTACTACTACTTTTGTACTAATCCTACTTACTACTCCTACTCTACTACTACTAGTCAGTCTAGTACTCCTACTTACTACTCTACTACTAGTCTCTATTACTCTACTACTACTACTCTACTACTCTAACTCCTACTACTACTCTAACTCCTACTACTACTCTACTACTACTACTACTCTACTACTCTAACTCCTATTACTACTTCTCTACTACTACTTGTCTCTACTACTGCTCCTACTTACTACTCTACTACTAGTCTCTATTACTCTACTACTATTACTCTACTACTCTAACTCCTCCTACTACTTCTCTACTACTCTAACTCCTACTACTACTCTACTACTCTAACTCCTACTACTACTTCTCTACTACTACTTGTCTCTACTACTGCTCCTACTTACTACTCTACTACTAGTCTCTACCACTACTCCTACTTACTACTCTACAACTAGTCTCTACTACTATTGTGTATGGAATTTTCGATGACGAATTGGTTTTGATTCTAGTAATGTGCTCAGGCAGTGGCATTTGCAATGATGTGAAACTTAAATTGTATGCTGAGGCAGCGGCTATGATGATGAAAAGTCCCCATATTGCTTGTGAGCCTCTAAACTAGGATGGCTTGTATACCATATACAAGCAACCAGTTTAGAAGCGATGTTATTACAATGGGGCAAATCTAAGCCAAATATGTACTTTTCTTATACTCTTTTGTACTCTTGTTATACTCTTTTGTACTTTTCTTAATTTATTTGGAAACACAATGGTGAATTGTTTGGCATATACTCTACACAAACCTAAGGGCTATGATTACAATATGTCAAATCTGAGCCAATATGTACTTTTCTACTATTCTTTGTTTACTTTTAGTGTACTACTCTTTTGTAATTTTTCTACTCTTTTGTACTTTTCTTAATTACTTTGTACACCTACTCGCAATGTAAATGAAAAATGATGTAATCTCTGTTTGCAATGAAAAAGGATGTAATATTTTTTTCTTTTGTACTTTTCTTGTTTACTTTGTATGCCCTACTCTACTCTACTACAACTACTTACTACTCTACTACTAGTGTCTACTACTCTACTCTACTACTTGTAAGATGTCCGTATAATAACTATATCTTATTCATAACTTCCAATGGCGGGATCGCCTCAAGGACAATGGCACCAGCCAAGCCCGAGCCCGAGAGATAAGGGAGGCTCCTCATCATCATCAGATGAGAGCAGCGAGTGTTGACACTTCTTAGCGCAACCACCAGAGACAGGGTGTTAGGTTATCTCTGATAACGGCGCCAGAAGTGCCTGGGGGTATTTCTTATGTCTATTGGATAATTCCGCAAGCGCACAGAATATACCGCTGTAGCACTTCACTCGGGAGTATTCCAAGATATCGTTATTTATTTTTATCCCAAGGGAAAGCGGTTGCTAGGAATAATTAATAAAAAGAGAGAGATCCTTAAGTCTAAAGCAACTTAGTATCAACTAGTGATAGGGGTATAAATTGATATATAGAGGAAAGGGTAATGACACCAAGACACGACAAGGTTTTAGGATAACTAAAGATAACTAGTAGAGTATAGCTAGGTGGGAGGACAACGAGTGAGCATAAGACTCCTATGACACTTACTTTACTCTTGTGAACTATCTTATTAAATGGATGAATTATACTAAGACAGCTACCTTACTTCTGGTGTGTAGGGGATAGGCGAGACAGTAGGGGATATAACCTCTACCCGAAGCGGCTATTCTCTTATGGGAGCCTACCTTTTAAGAACTTGCCTAATACACGTGGAGGGATACTAAGACTAGACAGGGCTGTCACCACCTGCTAGCACCCACAAACAATCCGTGCGACAAGCGGCATTCAAAGGCAAGATCTAGTCTAAGCACCACACTTACACTAAGCCTTACTACTCTAGTTGCATACCAACAACTAAAGCACCCTATGACAGGCGATGAACAACACACATGAGCTGGTTACAGGATCACTATCTAATATAACTCAACTATAAGTTAGGAAAAAACACAACAATACTATAAAGAATAGTAATTGTTGACGGTGGATAACGTCAACTTTTATTAGAACTTTAGACACCAAAGGATACATGAATACACACTAGTCTAGGGTTTTAACTGACAGTTTCCACGAGTTTTGCATGTTCTGTATTTTTCAGGGGCTATTCCAGAAAAGCATAAAAGAAGGGTTAAAGAGCATGATTACCACGTAACTTAACCACTAAGGAAACATCATCACGAGAACACTAGAAGCATCTGGAACACACCCGAAGCACCGGGGCCCGAGACCCACTAGGGTGGGGCCGGCCGGCGCCCCCCTGCTAGGGTTTCGGCCCACCTTCTGGAGTCTTCTTCCGCCGCCTTTGTGGAGTCATCTCGGCCCTTGTTTCAAGTGGTTTGATCCTATGGCACACGTGCATCCCACCGGGCTATAAGTAAAGGGGCAGACCCCCCTGGAGGCATCAACCCATCATTCATTCAAGGCATCAAGTCCTCAAGCCATCAAGAGCCTCCTAGTTCATAGTTCTAGCCTAGTTAGATTAGAGAGTAGAGCAGTTCTACTTCTTCGGCGGATCTAGAGCCCCGGCGTCTGTCTGGAGCACGGGGTTTGGTATAATTCTAGTTCTTTCTCTATTATTGTATTCTTCATTATGATTAGGGAAACATTGTTCTTAATAGTTCATATGTTCTTGATTACAATAGTCTTTGTCTACTTTGATTATATGTCTAGTATAGTTGGTTTGATCTTATTGAATTCATGTAATTGCTCGTATAGCGTTTATTTATGTGTACGATGGATAGATGATGAACGATATATATGTAGACGTGGTGTCTAAGTATTTTGTTTATCTACGAGTGCACCCTGATGTGCCGGGTCGTGTGGTAGATCGCGTAGGTGACAGCTGCATTGAGTCCACTGTAGTCCATCTCCCGTACGTAGGCCAGCAGGCACGGTCGTGAAGTTGGATGATGACTCTGTTTCACATCCTTCCTAGATGATACCCTTTGCATGTGATTATGATATAGGATTAGTCTAACAATGATTGCTAGATATAATTGCACTAATTAGAGTTATTCATTGATGTAGTTATAGAATTACCTTTGATATTAATTCTTTAGTTTATCCATTGGCTAGCTATTACTATGACTAGAGAAGTGCTCTGATGATTATCTTTTATTTATGATGCTTGATCATACTTATCACCTTAATCTTTATTTACCTTGTGACCTCTACCTGTTATGAGTAGAGTAAATGACATCGGTAATGTCACTTATCCATTGTATACCATCACTATCAATATAATAGATTAAAGTTTATCTTAATCCTTCCCAGTAGTATAAATATAAATCGACAACCTGGTAGAACTCCTTAGCTAAAATACTAAAATGGTATAATTATCTGTCCGCTTGCAGAACTGATCTTAGTTTATATTATTTGTATTTATATTTCTGCCTAGTCACATAGATTAATATATAAAACCTTTATTTATTCTTAGCATTATTAATTAGGGATGACAACCTAGTTCTTACATAAGAATATTGGTAATAGAAAAGTGGCTAGTTGTTAATGACAAGTTAATTAATTACCGTTCATCTTCTAATCTTGCCTCTCGCATTAAAAGTTATTTAGTTATATTTGGCGACGTTAGTAGATGTCAACAAGCACTTTTGGCGCCGTTGCCGGGGAAGGTACATTAAACTTAGAAAATATTGATAGCAATAGGTAGCGTACCCGTGCGTTGCTACGGGATAACTAAGCATTTGTGCTAAAGACACAAGGATCGCAAGAAAACAATACCGTGAAATTAAATACCAACTTAAATGACACTTGATCCAAAAAGCAAAGTTCGTTAAATTACCCGTCACAAAGAGCGTGACATCGCAAGTTCAATTAACAACTCTACTGCATAGACCATGTATATAATCTGAAGAAAAACGCAAGTTCAGGTTATGAAATTACATGTACAATAAGTGTTAGCAGCTAGGCACACTATCATTCAAAACAATAGTAGCAGCACGCAATCCATTCCTAGCTAGAACTAAACAGCAGCAGTGATCACGACCTATATACTTGCACATATTCTAGGAATAACTCAAAGAATCACAAGCATCATTTCACACGATCAGGACCATATACTTGCACATATTCAGGGAATAGCTCAAAATGAACTATGCCTACTCCTAGTCTTAGGCAGTTGGCTGTGCTGGTTGGTTCCAACCAGTAGGAGCAATCACTGGAGGTACGGTGCTGTCCACAGGTACATTGTCGTCTTCTTTAGCTAGTTCTCAAACCTGTCGGCAAGACCCAGTTGCCGCTGCCCAAGAGCAAGTTGCCAACCATGGCATGTTGCTGTTTGCACTCAAATTTCTGCAATCCCATCAGACCTAATATATTAAGTTAAATTAACAGGAACTCATTGAAAATAAAGGAGAACTCAATTGGAAAATGAAAAAGGATAATCAAGCAACGATATAAATTTTTAATCATTGTAATAGAGAATGTGGTGAACCTGGTTCTTGAAGAATAGCTTCAACTTGTTAGTTATGTAAAGCGCATTGTAAGCATGGAATGCCAAAATGATCTCCGTTAGATGGGGGGAATAACAATACCACTTTGTCCTGGCTCAGATTGCAGAAGGGTACAGAGTTAGGACCGAATCTAGAACAAACCGGGACTATGGGAGCAATCTACCGGGACCTTTTCGCAGGCATTTGCGATAGCTAACACTGCAACCCTCTGATGGAAGTTACATAATCCGAACAGTGAGTGAGGGAAACAAACAAGCAGATCGATAACTAACAGTGATCACAGTGATCGATAATTACTAAAAAAACAGTGATCTGCAACATGAGTATGAGGGAAACAAACAAGCAGATTGATAATTACTAAAAAACAGTGATCACATAATCTGGAGCTAATTGAGATCCTCTCAAAAGCATATGAACAAGCAGATGGACAAGTAGGATAGATTGGCCTCTTCTAGAAATTTCCTATTTGTAATCATGAGACAAATTTCTGATTTATATGCCACAATTAGCAGTAAGTTGAACTGGTCATTTCCCATTTGCTATAATGAGAGTCAAAATTCTATTTTTTAAGCGATAGTTAACAATCTGCAAGTTGAACGGGCTAAGATTAGCACAACAAGAAGTTGAATGGCTTTGCAATCGTGCATTGATGTAACCAACAACAAAATCGATTTTGTTACCAACAGTTGAACAATTTCTATGTCTGTGTCGATGAAGAGCTTTCCAGTGTCCTTGGTGATATGCCAGATGCTTCTAAGAAAAGGTAAGAAAAATAAAGTGAGTGTACCACAAAATATCCAATAACAGCACCTTGGCAATCTGGTTTACCTATTTTCATGTGCCTGACTCATAGCACAATCCTGCATGGTGCTGAAAATATACTGGTATTTCTCAAACCAAATGATTGTTCGGACCTAGCTCGTTGCCGGAATAAGCTCTCCATAGTGGTAAATGCCCGTGCGTTGCAACGTGGACACATAATACCACAACATTTATCTTCAAGCCAATGTGCTACGACATCACATAACAAACTTCAGAACCTAAGATAACTGCTTGAGCTCTGCAGGTGACAAAATTCAGAACCTAAACTTATTGCTTGTGCTATTTGGCAGTAAGAAACAGCAAGTAGTCTTACAGGTTTTAAGTTGTGTCATTGCCAGACCCCATATTCTGAACTCATTATGTATCTAAATTCTAAAGGATGAAAAATATTTTTTTCATAAAACAGCAATATTCCAATAAAAAAGACAGGAAATGTTAAATTTGCATATAGCAAGTGAATGGTTTCAAATTGAGGAAGAAAAACAACTCACTCCAAATTCAGTAGGAATAAAAACTTCCTAAGCTCACAGGACCATAGTGGTTATAGCTAGTGTCCTCCCTGTATAACAAAACAGAATAATGCACACATTATTCCTACACATAAAGGAACTCTGTTTTGAAAAGAAAAATCAAACCAACAATAAACTTATCTCTCCTTTTTCGCTTTAGTAAGGTCCCAGGTAGGCAGCTAGAAATATGATCATAAGAAGAATTAACAAAGCAAGATAATCAAGGGAAAAAGAGAGCACACATTAAGATTGGGCTGGTTAGGGTAATAATTTGATCTCCAAATTTAATAAAAATGTCACATTCTTTAGAAGAAGTGATAATAAACAGTAGAACTGAATAATGGTCCATCTTCCTTAATACCTCATCCATCGAGGTGGTACCTGCAATCATCATCCTGGTGATCACAAAACTCCTACAATTTGATCCAGCAAATGAAAGCACAGAGGGGATCTGGAATGTGAACACCATATATCTTAGCAAAGAAGTGAGCCCTTGTCAGATACAATCACTGCATCTCCACCTGTCTGGTTGACAGTCGATGGGGTGGGATCCTGCACCTGCTTGTGCCGCCGTGATCCAAGCCCATGAACAGCACCTATGGGAAGGAGATGCAGAGCAGCAGGATTGCCACAAAAATGGTGAGACCGTGAGTGAAGCAGCTGGCTAGTTAGGCCGTGGATGAACGGGGAGCACATCAAAACAGAGCAGGAGGAGGATTGGAGAAGCACATCTGCAAGCACACATAGTCTATGTCTTGCAGCTCCATGTCCGCGACTCCGTGCCATGCACCCCCCAACTCATCTTGGTTGTGCCGCCCCTCCCACGGCGCTAGGCGAGGCCAGCCCTTTCCCATGTGGCCGCGCAAGAGGGATCCGGCGCCAGGCCTTCATCCCCGCTTGGATCTCTGGCTCCTTGCTTGGTGACCGCGCTGTTCGCCCGGAGTCACGGGGATGTTGTGGGGCGCACCCGCGTCGCCGGCTCCGCATCGCCGCGCCAGGGGGCCGGTCGCCCTGCGCCTATCTGGGGAGCTGTGGGCGCCCTCGCCGCCTTGCGCCGCCACAGAGAGGAGAGAGAGAGGAAGCAATAGGTCTTGGCTCTTGGTGGGTAGGGGTGAGGAAACGCACGGAGCACCTGCAGGCGCGGAGAGCCGGGGATGGATCGCAGGTTGCGGCGGACGGACGACCCAAAACACATGTCGCACTAAAAACCTGCTTCCTCTTTAGCCTTATTAATTGTAGAGATATGTATACATAATGGATAAGATTGTATTACCGATTGATCTCTAACTCAAACAGGCACACCCTTATTTTTATTATTTGCTTATCTTATGCAGGGTGATGAATGAAGGGTTTTTCTCTTCCAAATAATTTCACTGACGATCCAGAAAAACTCCTGAGAAGAAAGAAGTTTGTAGAAGCGAGGGACAATTTCAAGCTACCATCAAAAAAACCCATTGCTGCTCAAGCTCATTCATCAAGGGAGCCAGCTCCAATATTAGAAGAAGAACACTTAGGAGAAGATTTATCTCCTGTGTTTGAAGACATGGCTGAGAAGACGCTACGCGTGTTCTCTGCCCCAACAACAGAAAACATCTGGACTGTATCAGCAGTCAACATGGGGGAGAATGGATTCGAGCTCAAGTCTGCTCTTATCACCATGGTTCAAGCCAGCCAGTTTTGTGAAAAAGCTCATGAAGATACAAGTGCACACTTACAACACTTTTTAAAGATTTGCAGCACCTTCATGATTAGAGGAGTACCAAGAGATGCTATTTTACTCCGTCTTTTCCTATTTTCACTTTTGGGGAAAGCCATGCGGTGATTCTACACCAACAAAGACAAGAACACTACATGGCACCGATGCTCAACTGCTTTCCTGGCAAAGTTCTTTCCTACAGGCAAGACAAATGCTCTGCATGGGAAAATCTCAAGTTTCCAACAGCAACATGATGAATCATTCACTGAAGAATGGGAGAGATTCCAAGACTATCTTGAAGACTGTCCTCATCATGGGATAGAGGATTGGCTACTATTACAAACCTTCTACCATGGACATATCTCAAGCACCTGTGAGTCCATAGATGCTGCAGCTAGAGGAGCTTTCCTGTCACTTAAACTTCTAGAAGCTCAAGCACTTGTTGAGAAGATGGTCTCAAATTCAAGCTGTAATGAAGAACGTACTCAACCTCGCAAGAGAGGAGGAGGCATCCATCATCTGAAGGAGACTGACATGGTCACTGCCAAGCTAGACCTCATTATGAAGAAGCTCGACATAGAAAAGAAGGAAGTCATGCATATCAATGATTCTCGCATGACCTGTGAAGAATGTGGAGATTACGGGCATTCAGCTGTCAACTACCCTACGTTGCAAGAGGATGTAAGCATCATCAACAATAACACCTACTATCGTCCTCAGCAAAATCAAGGATGGAACCAGCCAAATCAAGGATGGAATCAGCAACCTCGACAAGGTAATTATCAAGGTAACAACCAAGGTAATAATTACAATAATTACAATTTTCCTCCTTTAAGATATTTAGTTGCTGGTCAATCTAAATTGTTAGATCAAATGTCTAAAAAGATAGCCTCTAATGATAAAGCTTTAGAAAACACAAATACCAGAATGGATACCTTTGCTTCTGCTATAAATAATCAGCACAGCTTTAATAAAATGTTAGAATCACAATTAGCTCAGCTTGCTGTTGCTGTGCCTCCATTTGAGAAAGGTAAGATTCCGGGCAAGCCAGAGGATTTAGAAACCGCTAACCTTGTTGATATTCACAATGCAACACAATACCAAATTGAGCCTGCAGATATATAGTGGATATATCACTCACTACCTGAGAAGATGGGAGACCCTGGAAGACCTGTGATTCCTATCTCCATAGGATGTCATAACTTTCTAGAGCCTATCTGCGATTTCAGCGCAAGTGTCAACATAATGCCCAAGGTAATCTATGAAAATTTTAGGTGATCCTTTGTTAAACACAGATATGCGTTTGCAGCTTGCAGATCAATCCATTTGCTACCCCGAGGGAGTACTAGAAGAAGCTGTTATCAAAGTGGGGCAATCATATGTCCCAATTGACTTTGTGATCATGGATACCGGAGGAGATGAGAAGGCACCCATTATCTTGGGACGACCATTCTTATGCATAACCAAAGCCATCATCTATGCGGAACACGCCAAGATTGTCCTCTCAATCAAGGACAAGAAGGAGAGATTCTCGTTCAAGAACCGCATCCTCAAGAATCCAGCAGTCCCGAACCAATTCCATTAACAAGAAGAGCAACAACAACAACCAGCACCCAAGAAGAAGAACAATAGAAGATGGAGGAAGAACAAGCCCCAGCATGTACCTGAAGGAACCGCTCAGCTAATCAATGCCATAAACATAGAAAATGATCATATGCTCCCGAAGCCATTTCCTAAAAAGAAAGGTGACCCAGGTGTACAAATCATTGAATGCACAATCAGAGACATCACTTTTCCCGACACCATCTGCGACACTAGATCAGGCGTCAGCGTAATGTCCAAAAAGGTATATGATAAATTATTTGATGATTTACCATAATACCTAACATATATTCAGTTGCAGATGACAGACCAATCATTGAGATTCCCTGAAGGCGTAGTCAAGGATGCCATGGTAAGAATTCAAAATAAATATATATCCGCAGATTTTCTAGTTCTTGACACACAGGGAGACGATGAATCGCCTATTCTTTTGGAAAGACCATTCCTCTACACCGCCAATGCTATCATCTACATCGGGTTTGGACAGATCCACTTCAACCTACCCACCGGAAAGGTACGCTGTCAATTTAAAACACATCTTCACCATGAGCAGATCAGGAAGCAACGCAACAGAAGGAAACGCCAAGCCCGCCGTCAGGCTGCCCAGCCTCACTGTGGATGGGAGGAGTTCCCTAGTAAGATTGTGAAGTATGAAGACTGCTACAAGGAGCAAGAAGAAGCAGTACAAGCACCACGCTGGAGTGAGTGGGAAGCGGAAGCTGAGAGGATGGACCAAATTGCTAAAGCAGAGAAAGAAGAGATCCAGGCACAAGTAGAAGAATGGATGAAGAGAGAAGAGAAGCATACAAGGAAGAGATGGAGCTAGAAAAGAGAGAAGCAGAAGAGACAGAAAGGAGATGGAAGGAGAAGGAAGAAGCACCTGCTACACCACCGCAAAATGGGGAATTGACTGAGGTAATCTCAGACAATGAACCTACTGAGTAAGTACTCTCCTCTATCTAAGTCCTATCGGTAAACTTTAAATTCCGTACCCTAGCCATAAGGTTAGAATGGTAGTTATCTAATTAATCTAGCATTCGTTAGTAATTTTTCTTAGCACATCATTTTTGCGTAAAAATAATAAAACCAACAAAAACATTTACTGCTTTATTTACTGCATCATAAATATTAAAGCCCCATGTGAATGAACCTATGGTAACCCTGTAGGCATATTTACTGTGGTGGCATAAAAATAAAAATAACAATCTATATTTACTTTGTTGCATTATGAAAATCCTAAGCCCCATGAGAATGAATATTCCCTGTGGTGGCATAAAAATTATTATTAACATGCATAAATTTTTTTGATGGCTACATAAGAAAATTTTAAAATCCTAAAAAGAGAATCCTGTTAGAATCCTGCTAAAATCTATTAATTAAAATCAACTCAAAGAATAATCAAAGTGCTCATTGGCTGACCGCTAACCCCTTGATAATTCGAGCCTCGAGTTTTGGTTTTCTTGTTGGAATATAACTATGCAGGAATAATATTATGACCAAGGAGAGAGTCTATTAAGTGGCACTCATCAGGGCTACTGCTAACCAACTCGCTCTGAAGATCATTCAAGCACCAAGTATTACAGACATCAAGCTTGGAGGAGGAGCATCCCCTAGTTATCAGGTAATTATACCTATGCGATTATTAAGTCTATTTTATAAAGTCATAAAATACCAAAAATATGTTGGCACACGAAGGTCCACACCTTTTAGAAAAAAAATACCAAAAATATGTGGGCACATAAAGGTCCACTTAGGAAGCTTCTGCTGGAAATATAAAATCAATCACTTACCATGGAATGGTACTAAACCTAACCCCTCTCCTATAAGATTTGGTATTTTTATTGGCAATTGAGTTTCATAGGACAACACAAGATCAAGGAGCTAGTCAACCCGACACCTTTACACTGCCGATACACTGCTCAGAAGGATCACTCAATTTGGAACATCAAGACCCTGTCAAACGTCAAGCTTGGGGGAGGGCACCCTCCAATTGAAATCCAGCTAAGTATAAGTTCCTATCTTATTATTGTTATTATCATATCGCTCTTTTTCGCGTGAGTTAGCTAGTAAGATAAAAATTTGAAAACCAAATAAATATCTATCTATATATTAGAGTTTGTTTAGAGTCAGTCTAGGCTAGAACTAAATTAAAAATGATGAACATTAAAATTTTGTCTTGGAGATGATGAATAGTTGCTTTGTCACAATACTTTTCAAATGCCTAGTTGTCAAACTTAAATTCTCCTAAGTTTTAGATATTGCTGTTTTAACTTAAGAATTTACTCTGAATCTGAAACTTGTGGAGGCATATGTTTGAGTTAAGTCTAGGTGATTGATTGATATGATTCATGAAAGTTGAGCTACTATTTATCTTATTTCTAGCATTACTAAGTTCTGGAGATTTATTTTTGAAAACTTAAAATTTACATGAGGAGCTCTTGTATGACAAAGTATGAATTCCTACCAAAGCCATATATTATACATCTAGATAGGAAAACCTTTTTATGCTGCTTGCTTTACATTGAGTTTAGCCAACCTTTGTTGTATACCATATGAGAGTCTTGTCATGTTTTTAAAACCAAGATCACGTACACACTTCACCACATATGCATTATTCCTACCCTGGGAGTAATCGCAACCATTTCCACTTTCATCAATGTTCATCATGAAAATATTTTCTCCTACACTAGGAGTAAACACCCAAAAATATATAAACCCCGTAGGACAGCCTTGATATAATTGCTCTAAGTTCTTATTATTATTATTTCTCCAGTAATTCATATTCAAAGGATACATGTGGCTATGCAAAAATATAAAAAGGGAGTAAAAGATGGACAAGTGTCCCATCATTAAAACAATGGATACAAGATGCCCGCCTCCCTGAATGAAAAAAAAGGAAGAGAGAAAGAAAGAATAAAGATAGCCCATGTGTTCGTCCAAGATACAAAGGAGAGTGAATCATTTTCAAAGAGCAAAAGTAGAATTAGGAATAGCCACTAAATACCACATATACACCTATCCACCATATTCCATACACATGCACATCTTGGTTTGATTGTATGTCTCGATTCTCTGTGGATCCATTGTTTCACTTTATAACATATGAATTACAAGTATGCTTAAACCTTGTTATTGCCACTTCTATGAGCTCCACTATAATCCTTAGTTATAGGACGGCATAACATTAATGCCTTAAGTGAGATCCACAAATACCATATATACTGAGACACTTGAGGGTGTCATACAATTAAAGCTCTGAGTTTTATTTTGAAAACTTGCAAAACTCCCGGATATTGGTACTGTGAAGAATTTGCTACATAGTGCAAGACTTGATTGTTATTGCTTTCAATTACTCAAGACTAAGGCAAGAACTGTAAAGCCCCAGAGTTAAAGGTAAAATGGGTAAGTTTAAAAGTTAGAGCAGTTTTGTCTAATCCGGAGGAGAATCTATGTTTGCAGTATGTGTACTTGGGAAGTATGAAAACATTGTAGCAACTCCTGATCCAATTACATTAGTAATTAGGCTTAGTTCGTTTGCCAAGGGATTGGCAAACAGGTAAGCATGGGGGTGTTGTTGACGGTGGATAATGTCAACTTTTATTAGAACATTAGACACCAAAGGATACATGAATACACACTAGTCTAGGGTTTTAACTGACAGTTTCCACGAGTTTTGCATGTTCTGTATTTTTCAAGGGCTATTCCAGAAAAGCATAAAAGAAGGGTTAAAGAGCATGATTACCACTTAACTTAACCGCCAAGGAAACATCATCACGAGAACACTAGAAGCATCTGTACCACACCCGAAGCACCGGGGCCCGAGACCCACCAGGGTGGGGCCAGCCGGCGCCCCCCGGCTAGGGTTTCGGCCCGCCTTCTGGAGTCTTCTTCCACTGCCTTTGTGGAGTCATCTCGGCCCTTATTTCAAGTCGGTTCGATCCTACGGCACACCTGCATCCCACCGGGCTATAAATAAAGGGGCAGACCCTCCTGGAGGCATCAACCCATCATTCATTCAAGGCATCAAGTCCTCAAGCCATCAAGAGCCTCCTAGTTCATCAAGAGCCTTCTAGTTCATAGTTCTAGCCTAGTTAGATTAGAGAGTAGAGGAGTTCTAGTTCTTCGGCGGACCTGGACCCCCGGCGTCTGTCTGAAGCACGGAGTTCGGTATAATTCTAGGTCTTTCTCTATTATTATATTCTTCATTATGATTAAGGAAACATTGTTCTTAATAGTTCATATGTTCTTGATTACAATAGTCTTTGTCTACTTTGATTATATGTCTAGTATAGTTGGTTTGACCTTATTGAATTCATGTAATTGCTCGTATAGCGTTTATTCATGCGTACGATGGATAGATGATGAACGATGTGTTGACGTGGTGTCTAGATATTTTGTTTATCTGCGAGTGCACCCTGATGTGCCGAGTCGTGTGGTAGATCGCGTAGGTGACAGTTGCATTGAGTCCTCTGTAGTCCACCCCCCATACGTAGGCCAGCACGCACGGTCGCAAAGTTGGATGATGACTCTGTTTCACATCCTTCCTAGATGATGCCCTTTGCATATTATTATGATATAGAATTAGTCTAACAATGATTGCTAGATGTAATCGCAGTAATTAGAGTTTTTCATTGATGTAGTTATAGAATTACCTTTCATTTTAATTCCTTAGTTTATCCATTGGCTAGCTATTACTATGACTAGAGAAGTGCTCTGATGATTATCTTTTATTTATGATGCTTGATCATACTTATCACCTTTATCTTTATTTACCTTGTGACCTCTACCTGTTTTGAGTAGAGTAAATGACATCGGTAATGTCACTTATCCATTGTATACCATCACTATCAATATAATAGATTAAAGTTTATCTTAGTCCTTCCCAGTGGCATAAATATAAATAGACAACCTGGTAGAACTCCCTAGGTAAATTGCTACAATGGTATAATTATCTGTCCGCTTGCAGAACTGATCTTAGTTTATATTATTTATATTTATATCTCTGCCTAGTCACATAGATTAATATATAAAACCTTTATTTATTCTTATCATTATTAATTAGGGATGACAACCTAGTTCTTGCATAAGAATGTTGGTAATAGAAAAGTGGCTAGTTGCTAATGACAAGTTAATTAATTACCATTCATCTTCTAATCTCGCATCTCGCATTAAAAGTTATATAGTTATATTTGGCGACGTTAGTAGATGTCAACAGTAATGCACTAAGTAGAGGCTTAGTAAAGTAAAGTAAAGATATTATATTGATAAAGGTAAAGTCTTACAGAAGAAAAGATACAAGAGCTATACCAGACTCTCCAGCAGACGACTCCGGAGACTCCGAGCATAGCTCAACTCGATTCTAACTCCCACACTAGACTAATACTACTACTACTAAAGTGTGGAGCTTCTCTTGTCTCTTGTGGCTCTTGTGTATCTTGGGTGTCTTGAAGAGGGTGATGGTTGCCTCTATTTATAAGGGAAGATTGAGAGGTGCCACGCAGCGATCCATGTGCTCCATGCCTCTCCACCCTTGAATAAACCACCTCAATACCGCCTTAGGATGGACGGCAGTGGTGATTCCAGCACGTGGGATGCATGCAGGAGGTTGGTGGAGTATGGCGGTGGCCTAGGCCCACCATGGGTGGTTCGGTCGAACCACCTATGGCAAGGTGGGGCCACCACCAGCGTCCCCATCTGTCATAGAGTACGTCTATGTACTTGGTTTGTCTTGATTCTGTCGGTTCACGCCTTGATCCATGTGCTTTAATCTTCCACCGTTGATTGGAAACACAGCTTTGATCCAAAGGTGGAATTGAGCTGGATAGGAAGTCACACGGATCGTGCCATGTCAGCAGAGCCCTGGTGGGCCCCACTTGTGGTTTGGCCGAACCACCTGTGGGCCCTCCAGGTGCTCCAATCTCTTCCATGTGGTCCCTTGTATCATTTGTTGAAGTGTCATAACTTGGTTCCCAATTTTGTGGCTCGGCCGAACCACTTAGTTGGGCTCCAAGTGCTCATTTCAGCTCTGTTTGATCTTCCTTGCATTCACAAGCTAAGAGTCCAAGTGGAACTGGTTATTGATAAAATATGTTCATGATATGTTTATTCTCCCTTGAATCCGAGGCCTATTGACGGTGTTTGAATGTGGATTTTCATGGTATATCCACCGTCAACAAGATCCCCCAAGCTTAACTTTTGCTCGTCCCGAGCAAATAATTAAACTTAGCCTCGGTGGATCAGGAGTTGTTACAATATTCATATTTCTTTAGTACCAAGTGCACAATAGAATACTTCTCTTTTGAATGGAGAAATTGGATATAAAAATTCACCCATTTTACCTTAGTCCTTTATGGGACTATTGACCTTTCCTTTGCCTTAGGTGGTTGAGAGATAGAATAGTTTAACTTGAGCACTAATTTTCTCATTCTTTGCAAGTTTCATACTGGAGATTTTAGTAATGTCTTGCAAAAGACAACTTAATGTTCCTCATATGGTTCTCTCATGTCGCTCAAATGGTGTATGATTCCTTACCAAGACACAGTAAATGTTGCCTTCTCTTCATTATCCTACTTCTAAAAATGGCTTATGTGGAGCTTAAGGTAGGAATGAAAGAGTATAGCATACTTACTTTGCATATGTTGTAGAGTCAAAGCTTGGATCCAAAGAGAGAAGTGTCATGCCCTTAGATCAAGATGTGCAAGTGTGTAGAAAATATAAACTATAATGCTCCTCTATTTAACATTGTATCTCTCTATAAATTTTTTCGAGACATGGCTATCATTTTTTTCTTTCTTTATTCATGAGCCCAGACTTGCTCATCATGTTTTTTCTTGTCTTTCTATGGACTCTCTTGTGTCCATCTTTCTTTCCTTTTTCTTTTCATTTTGCATAGCCTTTTTGTCTCTTCTACCATAATAACTAAGAGAGATTTTCTATGACTTTAACACATGGAGCATTTATTTGGTGGAAATGAAAGGCATGTGGTTGCATACTTCCAGTGTAGAAGCAGCATGTATATATGGTGTGTACGTGATCTTGATCTTGGGAGCATGATAAGTCTCTCAATAAGGGTCAACAAGACTTCACAACACTCAATACAAAGCAAATAGCTTATGTGGAAGGTTTTAGACATGTGTAGCATATATGGCTGTGGTAGGAATTTATCACCATTGAGGAACAATAAGGTTTTGATTGATTAAGAAATAAATCTCCGGCAATCATGCATGCTTAGAACAATATTATAGTAGCTCTTGTTTCACTATATCATATCTCACAACAACTTAGACTTAGTTCTAACACTTAGCATCCACAAAGTTTTCAGGTTCATGATGCTTTAAATGAGCCAAGTAATCCATACTCAAACAAATACTAAGTTGTAAACTAGGCATTAAAGAAACATTAACTGAGCAACTATTCATCATTTCCATGAGGAAGATAAACATTTGTTGACACCAAAAGTGGCAAACGGATATACCGCAAGCGTACGGTAGTCAATGTAGTTTTCACCGGGAGTATTCCAGGTATCCTATTTTCCACGGGGAACGTGAAGTGAACTAATTACGTTCAAAACTGTCAGATAGTGATCAAGGATGTTGGTGATCAAAGAGGTTTAGAATATAGGTATAGAGAGGTTCTATGTAGCAAAAGATATCTGGTCTTGGCTTTCTAAGTATAAAGAGGTTTACCACCTCCTCCCTTTACAAGAGGCGATAGGCGAAACAGGAGAAGATATAACTCCTCCCGAGGTGGCTATACTATTGTCTTGATGCCCTGCCATTTTAATAACTTGTCTTACACACGTGGTGGAATACGAAGACCAGATAAGGCTGTCACCACTTGCTGGCTACCACAAACAATCCGTGCGACAAGCGGCCCACACTGATAAGATATAGCCTAGACACCACGTCTACACTATACTTACTACTCTAGTCTTAGCTAGAGACTAGAGCACTTCACAAGTAAAGCAATGTGCAGGTAAAGCAAGTATATACTTAAAGTACCAGAACCAGAATATTAAATGCTAGAAGGACTCAGATGGAAAACTTACTAGAAGCTTGCATCTGCTGAGGTACACCTTGGAGAAGACTCCCAACAGGCCCGGAGCTTTCTCCTGAAGGCTTCCCTCACTCCCTTCCCTCTTGTTCTAACACTAGAACTACTAAAGTAGTCTTTCTCTCTATGATACACTTGGTATTCTATTCCTTGATGCCTCTGAAGTGAAGGACTACGGGGTATTTATAGGGGGAATGAGAGGAGTGCCATGTCATCAATCTATGTGCCTTTCCTCCTTGGCCCTTGGATAAACCGCCCTTGAAACCGCCTCAAATCAATGGAGATTATCAATCCAGCACGTGGGAAGTGTGCTCAAGTCGGTGGGGAGATAACCAACCTGGCTGGGCACCAGGGGGTTCGGCCGACCCCCTATGACATGTGGGCCCAGCCAGGGGCTTCTAGAAGGTGTCCCCACCTATCCTGGAGTATGTAGGTAGCCTGGGTCCACCACGCCTGGTTCGGCCGAACCATGGCTTGGCCCCACGTGGCCTCAGCTCTCTCCTGCATCACTCCTTTGCTTGACTCTTGAAGATGGTGCGCTGTGGCCACTATTCATGGTTCGGCCGAACCATGAATAGTGTCCTCCCAGTGTCCACTTGATCCTGGAGTGAAATCTTTGATGATTGTGACGTCACCTTGCCATTTTGTCATAATTGGATTTGCAATATCTCTTCATCTTGGGCTTCTAAACTCTGAAATCACCTGTTTTCGGTACCTGCAAACAAATACTAACATGTACATGTGGAACCAAGTTATTTGTACCTATGTCACTATGTGTTTGCTTGTTTCTTTCCAAAAAGAGTGTTTTGTTGATGATTATGATGGTAGAAAATATAGTATAAATACCGTCAGCAACATTCATGAGACATATGGGAATAAGGGAAATATTTTTGGTATTTTTATCTTATGCATTTTTTTAAATGCAATATATTAAAATAATGTAAATAGCTAGGATAGAATACTTACCTTGGTGGGGAGAGGATCTCCCTCAAGCTTGGCCTTTTGCTCATTGTGGTGGCGGGTAGTATTGGAACCATGCCGCCCAGCGTTGTGCTTCTTCGTCTTGGATAGCTTGCAATAGTTGAGCATTTTGTTGTGCCATACTTAGAGTTGCATCTTTCTCAACTTGCATTGCGCCCATGTCGTTGATGAGTTGGTCCATTTCCGATCCTTGGCTTCGATGACCCCTCGCCCGTGCGGACGGACGGAGAGTGCGCACTCTTAGAGTGTGTTGTTGAGGCCGTTCCATGGACCTTGAAATGTCCATGGAGCTTGCCTCATCGCCTTCTTCATCGTATCTTCCTGCAGCTCATGATGTGCCACCTTGCTCAAATTGAGCGGCTTGTGATCTCCTTGTCACCCTTCTTGATCCTGCAACGTTTTGGCTTCTTGCCTCTCGGTCCCAATTTATGGTTAGTGTGCGCAGCGCATACAACCGACGCCTCTCACATGGGAGAGAGATTTCGGCTGTATGGCTGGGATAAATCATTTTAAAATCACCATTTTCATCTCTTTTTAGGACTTGAGCACTTATGAAGAAATCTTCGGTTACAATATCTCTAGGAGATGCAATATATTCGAAGTAGTGTTTTCCATCTAGCAAGTCCATTGTTTCAGCAATGCGAGTGATAAAAGAAGTAAAGAATATGGGCTCGCTTCTATGGAAAATACCAAGTCAAAAGTGGACTAACATCTTAGCAGGTGAAACTTTTATTTTCTTAGTCATGGAACAGAGCAGTCTTAGTTCATCATTAACAAGAATTTGTACATTAGAGCCAGGAAGAAAAGTTATGGCCATCCAATAACGGATCAAGCGCAAAGTAGGATTATGGATTTCATTAGTTTTAGGCTCAGAGCAATCATTGGATCTAGTTATAGCTTTCCAAAATTCAGCTTTATCAAATTTCCATGTGGCATTTACTAGATCTAGATGACAATTGTTATCAAAACCAAGTGCCATACTAAAAACTCCCCAAATTAAATTATACTCTAGGTCGAACATGCGAAAGTAGACATTATTATCAGTGGCTTGTAAAGAGCATAAAAATTCAATGGTGAGTTTTTCGATTCCAAGTTCTTGTACTTCCCAAAAGCTTCCCCACCCAATTGTATTGAAAACAGTGTTAAATTCTGCGGTCATACCTGTGTTGTCCAAAAGGACGGAGTCGATGATGCCGGTATGTTCATAACCGCGGTGTCGGATGGAGAGGTACCTTTGGTACTCTTCTTGGTTCAACGTGAGGCCGCTCTCGGGATCGAACAGCCTCTCGGAAGGCACTCCAAAGCTTCCTCTTGGTGGGGCTTCTCTTCCTTCATCTTCATCATGGTGGGGTCGTCGGGAGGAACTCCATACGGCACTCTTGGCCATCTTGAGTGCGGAGGAGAACTTCTTCATCCTGCAGCAATGAGATCACACAAGAACACGCTACAACAACAGGGATTAGCGTTAGCGTTAGCGTTAGCTATCCCACTGTTAGTAGTCCTTGCGAGGTATGGTTACCTCCACAAACAAGATATTGAGAGCAAAGATGAGAGTAAGACAAGCTTCTGCTACTACAATATTTTTGGGTTTTTGGTTTGAGTGGCTAACTACAACTAAACTTGAGAAAGAACTTGCTCAAATGGAGAGAAGAAGGGAGATTGTGTGCTCGAGATGATTCAGCTGGTTTGGGTGTGGGATTAAGCACACAATGCAAGGGTATTTATAGGGGGAGAAGGGCTGGTGGCCAGGCCACAAAGGCCAGTTCGGCCGACCCCCCTGGCCTGCTCAGCTTTGGTTTCTCCTTTGGACAGGGAATCTATTTGAATTCAAACTCAACCTTGCTGATAGCTCTTTATTGATGGGTCAGCCGAACCCCTTATGACATGTTCAGAGTTGCTTTTACCTTTGGACAGGGAATCTATTCGAATTCAAACACAACTCTGCAGACAAGACCTTAATCATGGGTTAGCCGAACCCCCTATGACAGGTTCAGTGTTGCTTTTACCATTGTACAGGGAATCTATTTGAATTCAAACACCACTTTGTTGAGGGGCACCAAAACATGGTTCGGCCGAACCAGGCCTTGTACCCTTTTCAGCTTTAAACAGTGTTTTTCACTTTATATAGTAAAGTAGAGACTAGTGGTGGACCAAAAGTTTTAAAATTTTTAGAGATTCCCTTGCCTAGTGTTTTGTGAAGGTAAAAGGTTTATGACAAAAATGGGGACATGTTTAAAGTAATTCCCATGGACCATGGAAATACTAATGCATGCCAAAGTGTCCACTTTTCAGAATTGGATGGTAGTGGATGTTGGATTCTCCTTGGAGCAAGTGAAAGTGGTCATGACAAAAGGTGGTCGGCCATATTCAAAAGGAGATGGTGTTCAAAATTCAAGAGGTGAATCACTACACCAGGCCAACACCACCAGAGGTGGGTGGGCCCCATGGTGAGGTCGGCTGACCCCACCTAGGTGGTCCCACCACCTCAGGTGTGAGCACTACTGTTCATTCTCACATTTTATTCATTTAAGTATTTTATTTTGTCGAAATAAATTATACCAAAATTTAAATATGAAATGCAATGAAGGAAATGCAAAAATTGAAATGAAGGAAATAAATATGAGATAAATACTGATTTACCTTACCAGCAAGGGCTCCATGTTTTAGGTCCGTAGAGCAGGACCTCTCCGTTTCGGGTTCATTCTTCGGGTGCTTCAATCGGTCCAGGAAATGGAGACCGTGATGATCGCACCTCTTTCTTCCGCCATTCCTTCTTGGTTGATGCTTGTGATTCAGCGGGGTCAGCCTTGTTTACCTCCTCAGCCTTATTTACCTGTTCGGCCTTTTTGGCCTTTGGCGGTTGATTCTTTCGGCGGGGTGCATATTGTGGCTTGTTTCTCCACAGGTTCTTCCGTGCCTGTTGTATCGATTTATAACCATTGAAAGGACATTTGATTCTCTTACCTGGGAGTTGGAAGTGGACTTGGCCGGACCCATGTAGATGATGGCATTCACGGTGTTGAGGAACGGCCTTCCCAGGATGACGGGGACTTTGTCATCGGCCCCCACGTCAAGAATGATAAAGTCGGCAGGGATGTATTCGTCTTGAACTTTGACAAGGATGTCCCTTGCCAATCCCTCGGGGAACCGGATGGATTGATCGGCCATCTGCAATTTGACAAAAGTGGGGTACAAAGGTCCCCCTAGCAAGTTCTCATACATTACCTTGGACATGATGTTCACTCCAGATCTAAGGTCATAGAAGGCATTGTTGAAGGTGTGCGGCCCGATCTCACAGGTGATGGTAGGATGGCCAGGGTCACTCTTCTTGGCCATGAATGGCGGGTCAAGAAGACAACCCGGATTTTGCCTAACCAGAGGCTTACCAAACCTCGTGAAAATTAACTTGACACCCTCAATTGGTTCCTCAGGTTTCCCTGGGATCTTACCTTGTTCGAATGATGGGACAGCTACTACTGTTTGAGCTAATTGGGTTTCTAATATTTTATTAAAGCTCAATTAATTTTTCATAGCGGTGTTAAAGCTATGCATTTTCTCACTAAGATTTTTAAGAATCTTATCATTAGCCATTATTTTCTTGTTTATGCTATCATTGATTTTAGATTGTCCTAAGACAAGATCTTTGAGCGAAGGTCGGTTACTATAAGAATTATTATTAAAATTATTGCTGTAACCATTACCTTGATTTCCTTGATAGAAGGGGCGCGAGTTCCATCCTCCTTGTTGCTGGGGTCGATACTCATTGTTGTTGTTGTTGTTGTTGATGAAGCTCACTTCCTCCTTCATCTCGAAACAACTGTTGCCCGAGTGATCTTCTCCACCGCATACTTCGCACCATGAATCAGGTTCGATTGCTCATGCGGTGGCAGTGGTTCGAATGGCCTCTTGTTCCTTTTTGGAACCTTCCTCAATCTTTTTCATCAAGAGGTCCATTTTTGCTGAGAGCATGTCCACCTAACGAACGGTGTGCATACCCCTTTTCTTTTGTTGGAGACGCTCCTCATTCCATCCTTGGTTGATAACCATTTTTTCAATGAGGTCTTTGGCATCCTTGACATTGTGTTGCAGAAATGCTCCTCCAGCGACAGCATCAAGGTGACTACGGGCTAATCCAGTCAACCCATGGTATAAACCTTGGATTATGAGCCATTCTTGAATCCCATGATGAGGACAAGCTCGAATGTACTCCTGGAGACATTCCCATGCTTCGGGAATTGTCTCGTCAGCTTGCTGTTGGAAGCTTGAGATCTTTCCACGAAGGGCGCTGGTTTTGCCCATTGGGAAGAATTTCTTGAGAAATGCATTAGCGCACTTCTCCCAGGTGGTAGCTTCAATCTTGTTGGCATAAAACCATTGCTTCGCCTTCCTAAGCCGTGAGAATCGGAACAAGCGAAGACGGATGGCGTCGGCCGAGACATTCTTGATAGTGAAGGTACCACACACCTCCTGGAAGTGCTGGAGATGGGCATTGGCGTCTTCATGTGGCTTCCCACAGAATGGATTGGCTTGCACCATGTTGATAAGCACTGGCTTAAGCTCAAAGGTAGCATCCCCCAAGTTGAGCTGCGGACCGGTGGCAATGTTGTCAGCCGACGGTGCAGCGAACTCAGAGACAGTCTTTTGGGCCATAGCTTCCTCGGTTGATAGTGCGGACCCTCTTTCCTCGAACGGATTCAGGTTTGAGATGAACCTTTGAGGTGGAACTTGACGGCGTCTAGTTCTCCTCAACAATTGCTTAGGATCTTCAATGAAATTTGACGGCAATTGGAAACCGTTCATGCACTGTCTAGCTTCACGATAACGAGAAACACAGACAAGGGTAACCCTTAACACTAATCGATAACTAAATTGATAGTAGACTCCGGATTCAATTTTTATTAATATTCCTAGACTGATGCTTTCCCCGGCAACGGTGCCAGAAATGCTTGTTGACACTTCTCAGCGCAACCACCAAAGACAGGGTGTTAGGCTATCTCTGATAACATCGCCAGAAGTGCCTGGGGGTATTTCTTATGTCTATTGGATAATTCCGCAAGCACACAGAATATACCGCTGTAGCACTTCACCTGGGAGTATTCCAAGGTATCGTTATTTATTTTTATCCCAAGGGAAAGTGGTTGCTAGGAATAATTAATAAAAAGAGAGAGATCCTTAAGTCTAAAGCAACTTAGTATCAACTAGTGATAGGGGGTAAATCGATATATAGAGGAAAGGGTAATGACACCAAGACACGACAAGGTTTTAGGATAACTAAAGATAACTAGTAGAGTATAACTAGGTGGGAGGACAACGAGTGAGTATAAGACTCCTATGACACTTACTTTACTCTTGTGAACTATCTTATCAAATGGATGAATTATACTAAGACAGCTACCTTACTTCCGGTGTGTAGGGGATAGGTGAGACAGTAGGGGATATAACCTCTACCCGAAGCGGCTATCCTCTTATGGGAGCCTACCTTTTAAGAACTTGCCTAATACACGTGGAGGGATACTAAGACTAGACAGGGCTGTCACCACCTGCTAGCACCCACAAACAATCCGTGCGACAAGCGGCATTCAAAGGCAAGATCTAGTCTAAGCACCACGCTTATACTAAGCCTTACTACTCTAGTTGCGTACCAACAACTAAAGCACCCTATGACAGGCGATGAACGGCAGTGGTGATTCCAGCACGTGGGATGCATGCAGGAGGTCGGTGGAGTATGGCGGTGGCCTGGGCCCACCATGGGTGGTTCGGCCGAACCACCTATGGCAAGGTGGGCTCACAACCAGTGTCCCCATCTGTCATAGAGTATGTCTATGTACTTGGTTTGTCTTGATTCTATCGGTTCACGCCTTGATCCATGTGCTTTAATTTTCCACTGTTGATTGGAAATACAGCTTTGATCCGGATGTGGAATTGAGCTGGATAGGAAGTCACACGGATCGCCGACAAACCCGGCTCCTCCATAGACTTTCTCCTTCTACCGACTTCTCTCTTACTACTCTACTCTTCTCTAGCTAGCACTATTCCTAAGAGCAGAGCTTCGCTAGAGAGAGGGAGGAGCTACTGACTATGAGCTGAAGCTCTAGTGGTGTTTCTAGTTGTTTCTCTAGTGGTTTGTAGTGGTGTTTCCCCCCTTACAAGTGAGGATTCAAGTCCTATTTATAGTGTAGGAGTGCTCCAGGGGTACTTGTAGGGGTCCTGGAGGTCGGTGGCGCGAAGTGGCAGGGCGGGCGCCCTCCTAGGGGGGCAGGCGCCCACTTGGACGCACCGCCTTGCATCCTACGGCCCTCCTTCCTCCCCTATGGCGATTGCAAAGTCAATTGATGTCCTGAAATGACGGTTTGCAATCCCCGGGAGGATGACATGTGGGTCCTTCAATCCATGGCACATCACTTGATCACCGTTGAATGAAAACCGACTCCATTTGATGGCTTGGATGACTCTTGGACACCTTCCCTCGGATTGTGGACCTGGCACTCACTTTGGACAGGGCGGGCGCCCTGTTGATAGGGCCACCAGATCCTCGTGCCTTGTATCTGAGCCGTTGATGTTGTTTCAATGTGCCACAGGCCATTGGGAGGATGGCACACGGATCCATGAGGTGGCATGCCAATTTGGCACCATACATAGGCCGGGCGCCCCCCTCTGGCTCCCATGTGGCAGCTAAGGTGTTGAGGTGTCTTGGTATGCTTTGGTTTTGCCTGTTTTCTCTATTTTTCCTGCATACACAAGATTTCTCCAAGGACATGTGGAACTAGGAAAGTTTCAAAGGGAGTTCTTTGCTTTTCATGTGATTTTACCTTGATTATGGGTGAAATGTTGATGGTAAAATAGGGTGTTAGTGACCGTCAACAAGCTCCCCCAAGCTAACCTTTTGCTTGTCGTCAAGCAAAGATGTTATTTTAACGTGGCAATGTTGGATCAAGAATTTCTTTAATATAATAATTCACAAAGATCTTGCATACAAACCAACACTATTCTAGTATTGAGCATGATTTAAAAATTCGTCTTATGTCTTAACTATATTGGGATTTTAGCTTTTTTTCACCATGGGTCATGCAAAAACAAGATAGAATAGATAAGCTGATACTTCATCCCTTACTTTGGTAGAGTGAAACCATTTACTAGAGAGTTTTTATTCTTTTAAAAAAAAAAATCTTGCTTTGGTTCCTTTAATGGTACTCTCAACCACTCCTTAGTGTGATGGACCTCACAAGAGCTCAAAGGAGCTTTTCAAGTCTATCCTAAGCTTATGTGGGGTTTATAGGATTGGAGCAAAAGCATACTTGAACTGAATGTATTGCAAGATTAGACTCTTAGATCACAGGGAGCAACAAGTCATATAAAATGATCAAGAAGTGCAAGTGTAAATTATTTAGTACGCTCCTTGAGACTTATTCCTTTGCCTTAGACAGGGGAGAGCATGGTTACTGAATACATTTTTTTTTGAAGCATAGATATATGGGCACCTGCCCATGGGACATTTGTCCTCTTTTGTTTTCCTTGAGCACTTACTCTCTTCTTTTTTTCAGTAACCTATACTCCCCATCTATCAAAAAGACAAAGGTTGATTGTGGTTGGTTGTCTCAATTGGTGTGTGAAGCATAGACGTATACTTCCAGTGTAGAAGTAATACATAGGCAGACTGTGTACGTGATCTTGATCAAAGAATATGACTAGTTTCTCTACCTAGATCAAATAAGGTCTAAGCAGGCTCAAAACAGACAAGAGCTCTTTCTTTTGGTGGTTTTAGTTGTTTGTGGATGTATGGCTTGATGGTAGGTATTTAACTCCATGAAGGAACCCTTGAGCAAGAATTTGAATTTTATAAATCAAAATCTCTAGTTGGTACTCACTCATTCCTTTGGTCAGGTAAAAGTTCAACTTATACCAATTTCAATCTTGCAAGAGCATAACTTAGATTATTAGCATGTGCAACCCACAATAGTGTTTGACTTAAGACAGATTTCAGGTATCACACTCAAAACTTTCATAGTAAGGGTTGTATAACAAGATTTTGCAAATCATCATAGAGCAATTATTCATCATTGCCAACAAAGACATATCATATCATCTTATCATTATTTTCATTTATTTATTGTTATGCAAGAATTTAGAATTGCTTTTCATATTATAACTCATAGTAATTAAGAAAAAAGTGCTGGGGTTAGAAACCATACCTTGGCGAGGATGATGTCTCCCCCAAGCTAGCTTCTTCTCCATGATTGGATTCTCCTCTTGGTCGGGTTATTCCCTCTTTTGCATCTTATTATGATCACTAGGCTTTGCTTTTTATTGCTACTATGATGAACCAAATTTATATTTTATTTTATTTTATTATTATTATTTTATATATATATATATTCTTTAATCTCTCTTTTATTATGGTCTTTATTAAATGCAAGACATAAATTTAAACATGCTTCTAACAATTAATTGATTTAATGCACGAAGAAGGGAAATATGCCAATGCAGTAATTAAAGATAGAGATAGAATAATTACTCCCATAGCTGTCCTTCCTCGGAAGGAGGTTCTTCCTTGACCGATGTCTTCTTCTCATCTTGTCCTTCTTTGACGATAGCGGGGTCTGGTGTAGAGGCCGTAGATGATGGTTCCTTCTTAATCGCATCTCTGTCTTTCTTGTTTCTCCAGATTCTTGGTTTTCTCCTCCTCATGGATCGACTCTTATTTTTCTGCATGTTAGTTGCATGGTGCGGTGCACAAGAGAAAACAAATCTTTCTTTCTTCCCATTTATATAGAAATCCATGCTACCACTAGCAACAAATATGCATGCATTCACACTATTCAAGAAAGGTCGGCCAAGAATGAGGGGTAAGTTGTCTCTATTACCCATGTCTAAAATCATGAAATCGGCAGGTACAAGTTGTTTCTTACTTTCACTAAAACATCACAGAGTACTCCTTCTATGTAGCAAGTTCTTTGATCAGCTAATTGCACATAAGCAGAAGTTGGTACTAGCTCAGTGTAGAACAGTTTTTCATAATGTTCTTTAGACATGATGTTAATGCTAAATCCTAGATCACAAATAGCATTATGGAACTTTTGAGATTGAATAGAGCAAGATATGATAGGGGTTCCAGGATCTCCCTTTTTAATTGGAAAATTCCATCCATCTAATTCATAGTCATTATAACTAATAGTAACAAGATTAGTAGATTCCATGGTTGTTTCAGGCTTTCCTGGTATTCTATATTTTTCAAAAGATGGGATTGCAGCTGCTAGTTGTGCTAATTGGGTTTCAAGCATCTTATTGAAACTAAGTTGATTCTTAATTGCAGAAGAGAAATCATCCAATTTAACATTTATGCTATCTAGCATCCTATAATTAGCATGGAGCTTCTTGTTTATACTATCAGTCATTCTACCTTGACCATAGACAAGATCTTTAAGAGAAGGGAAGTTATTACCTTGGTTGTTTGGACGTTGCAAAGAATTGAAAGTGTTACCTTGAGAATTGGAGCGCTGAGTCCATCCTTGGTTTGAAGAACGAAAACTATTATCATTGTTGATGAAGTTGAGGTCTTCATGTGTCTCAGGAAAATGGAGTCCATAATGGCCAACTTCTCCACAGACTTCACACGTCATGTGAGTCTCCATGGCTTGCACAGTCTCAGGTGTACGCATCATCTCGCAATTTTCTAGCCTCTTGTCTAGTAAGTCCACTTTAACTGCAATCATGTCAGCTTCCTTTAAAGAATACATACCTCGCTTGCGCAGTTGCAGACGTTCCTCGTTCCATCCTTGATTGGACACAGTCTTCTCGATCAAAGCCTTCGCATCTGAAAATTTAAGAGAAAAGAATACTCCACCGGCGGCAGCATCTAGATGGCTTCTATCAAGAGGGGTTAATCCATGGTAGAAGTTTTGGATCAAAAGCCAATCCTCCATACCATGGTGTGGACAGGTAGCGACATACTCTTGCATTCGTTCCCAAGCCTCGGGAATCGATTCATCGGTTTGTTATTGGAAACTAAAGATCTTATTGCGAAGAGCATTGGTCTTGTCTAGAGGAAAGAATTTCACTAGGAAAGAGTTGGAACACTTTTCCCATGTGTCCACATCATTTTGGTTCATATAGAACCATTGCTTGGCTTTTCTTAATAAGGAGAAAGGAAAGAGTCGCAAACAAATTACGTCTGGGGCTACTCCTTTAATGGTAAAGGTGCTGCATATCTCCAAGAAGTGTTGGAGGTGTGCATTAGCATCCTCATGAGCTTTGCCACAAAATGGGCTAGCTTGAACCATTGTGATCAATGTGGGCTTTAACTCGAACTGAGTGTTCGCCTCGATGACACCAGGGCCAGTTGCTATATTAGCAGCAGAAGGTGCAGAGAATTCACGGATGGTCCTTTCGGCCATATTCGTGATTCTAATGATAACTATCTAGACTTGACTCAAATCAAAGGAATTCAACAGTTGCCTTCCCCGGCAACGGTGCCAAAAATGCTTGTCGACAGATACTAATGCTATCAAAAGAATGTAGCCAATTCTATCCTCTAGCAGTGGTAACAATACTTCTCAATGCAATCACTGGGGTTGTCAATCCCTATGCTCAAAGTATGTGGTAGTTCACACTTCTAACGTTGCTACTAGGAATAAAGTTATTTATAGCAACTGCACCAAAAATGCTACGGGTAGCTCTATAGGATAGGTGATGGGATTCTACAAGCGCACAAAACTATCGTGTAGCACTTTACCTGGGAGTACTAGGTGTCGAATTTATATTTTCCCCAAGGAAGGCGAGGTTTGTGATTCCAAGGATCTGATAGTCAAGGATCTAGATATGGATAAATGGGGTAATAACCTTAATAAGGATAGATCAATGAAGTATAACTAAGGTGGAAACACACTAGGTAGCTCTGGAGTTTTAGGGGAGAACTCTATCTCAATAAAAGATCAAATGATTGTTATACCAAAGAGACTGCTATACCCGGGACGCGCAAAGTTCAAAACTCGCCGGGGTTCGACTGATTAGGCACTGTACATACCAAAAGCCTACACTGATAAAACCAGGACAAACGTGGTGGAATCCAGAGGATTCTAGGGCTGTCACCACCTAGAACCTACCACTACTATCCGTGGGCCTAGCCGCACTCAAGGGTAAGCTATAGCCTAAGCACCGCGCTTAATCTATAAAACTTACTACTCTAACTCGAGCTCAAGAATTAGAGCACTCTAACCAAGCAATGAGCAAGTACGCAACTGCTTAAAGTATAACAATAAGTAAATGAAGAAGGGGATCTTTATTACCGACAAGAGTGAAGAACACCGCAGAGGAGGTCGCCGACAAGCCCGGCTCCTCCACAGACTTCCTTCTTCTCCCGACTTCTCTCTTACTACTCTTCTCTAGCTAGCACTATTCCTAAGAGCAGAGCATCGCTAGAGAGATAGAGAGAGAGGAGCTACTGACTATGAGCTGAAGCTCTAATGGTGTTTCTAGTTGTTTCTCTAGTGGTTTGTAGTGGTGTTTCCCCCCTTACAAGTGAGGATTCAAGTCCTATTTATAGTGTAGGAGTGCTCCAGGGGTACTTGTAGGGGTCCTGGAGGTCGGTGGCGCGAAGTGGCAGGGCGGGCGCCCTCCTAGGGGGCGGGCGCCCACTTGGACGCACCGCCTTGCATCCTACGGCCGTCCTTCCTCCCCTATGGCGGTTGCAAAGTTGGTTGATGTCCTGAAATGACGGTTTGCAACCCCCGGAAGGATGACATGTAGGTCCTTCAATCCATGGCACATCACTTGATCACCGTTGAATGAAAACCCACTTCATTTGATGGCTTGGATGACTCTTGGACACCTTCCCTCGGATCGTGGACGTGGCACTCACTTTGGACAGGGCGGGTGCCCTGTTGATACGGCCACCAGATCCTCGTGCCTTGTATTTGAGCCATTGATGTTGTTTCAACGTGCCACACGCCATTGGGAGGATGGCACACGGATCCGTGAGGTGGCATGCCAATTTGGCGCCATACATAGGGCGGGCGCCCTATGTAGGGAGTGGGCACCCCCTCCTCTGGCTCCCATGTGGTAGCTGAGGTGTCTTGGTATGCTTCGGTTTTGCCTGTTTTCTCCATTTTTCCTGCATACACAAGATTTCTCCAAGGACATGTGGAACTAGATAAGTTTCAAAGTGAGTTCTTTGCTTTTCATGTGGTTTTACCTTGATTATGGGTGAAATGTTGATGGTAGAATAGGGTGTTAGCGACCGTCAACAAGGGGCATGAATCCGGTCCGTCCCCGGGCGCTTCATCAGAAAAGATAAGCTCCAAGAGTGGAAAGTCAGAATTGAAGAGGGGCGAGCACGGAAGGCACCAGGTGTCGAAGAAGGTGCATGCCATAACCAAGATAGGGCCGTAGGGAGAGCCCTTGGAGTCACAAACAGTCATCAGCACCTTCAGCAACCATTGCTCTTGCATAGTAAGGGAACATGTGCCTATGACATATTCAGATTGGAGGAAAGTGTCGTAGACTCTGAAGGACAAAGTGTGGGCTGACGTTTCCAGTATCCACCCGAACAATACGATGAAGCCGTGTGCAGGGTCCATGCGTTGTTCCTGGCCGGCAAAGCTCTTCGCAGCTTCCGGTCCAAACTCTACACCCAGTACGTGAAGAAAGGGAAGACGCCATACGAAGACTACAACTTCATCAAGTGGCACATCTGGGATGAGTTTGTCAAGAAGATGACCACCGATGAAGCAAAGCACAAAGGCGAGAAGTTCTCGGAGCTCGCAAAGAAGAATGAGCTCGTCCACCACCTAGGCATGACCAGGTGTTGACGGTGGATGACGTCAACTTTTATTAGAACTTTGGACACCAAAGGATATATGAATATACACTAGTCTATGGTTTTAACTGACAATTTCCACGCGTTTTGCATATTCTGTATTTTCCAGGGGATTATCCAGAAAAGCTTAAGAGACCGATTAAAGTGCTTAATTATCACGAAACCTAACCGCGAAGGAAACATCATCATCAGGACGTGAAAAGAGTGTAGAAGGCACCCAAAGCAACCGGGGCCCCACCTGGCAGGTGGTGGGGCCGGTCGGCCCCTAAGGGGGACCAGGCGGTGCCCCCTAGGGTTTCACCGCCGTCTTCTAGAGTCTTCTTCCACCGCCTTTGAGGAGTAATCTTGGCCATTGGTTAAGTCGGTTTGATCCTACGGTGCACATGCAACACACCGGGCTATAAATAAAGGGGCAAACCCCCCGGAGGCATCCAATCATTCATCCAAGGCATCAAGTCTTCGATCAAGCCATCAAGAGCCTCGTAGTTTATAGTTCTAGCCTAGTTAGATTAGAAGCAGAGGAGTTCTAGTTCTTCAGCGGGATCTGGAGCCCCGGCGTCTGTCTGGAGCATGGAGTTCGGTATAGTTCTAGTTCTTTCTCTATTATTATATCCTTCAATATGATTAGGGAACCATTGTTCTTAATAGTTCATATGTTCTTGATTACAATAGTCTTTGTCTACTTTGATTATATGTCTAGTACAGTTGGTTTGATCTTATTGAATTCATGTAATTGCTCGTATAGCGTTTATCCATACGATCGATGGGTAGATGATGAACGATATGTAGACATGGTGTCTAGGTATTTTGTTTATCTGCGAGTGCACCCTGATGTGCCTGGTTGTGTGGTAGATCACGTAGGTGACAGGTACGTTGAGTCCTCTGTAGTCCACCCCCCGTATGTATGCAAGCAGGCACGGTCGCGAAGTTGGGTGATGACTCTGTTTCACATCCTTCCTAGATGATGCCCTTTACATGTGATCATGATATAGGACTAATCTAACAATGATTGTTAGATGTAGTTGCACTAATTCGACTTATTCATTGACGTAGTCATAGAATTACCTTAGATATTAATTCCTTAGTTTATCCATTGGCTAGCTATTATTATGACTAAAGAGTGCTCTGATGTTTATCTTTTATTTATGATGCTTGATCATACTTATCACCTTTATTTATCTTTATTATCTTGTGACCTCTACCTGTTATGAGTAGAGTAAATGACATCGGTAATATCACTTATCCATTGTATATAATCACTATTAATGTAATAGATTAAAGTTTATCCTAGTCCTTCCCAGTGGTATAAATATAAATCGACAACCTGGTAGACTCTAGATAAAATGTTATAATGGTATAATTATCTATCCGCTTGCAGAATTGATCTTAGTTTATATTTATATATTTTTGCCTAGTCACATTGAATAATATATGAAACCTTTATTTGTTCTTAGCATATATAATTAGGGATGACAACCTAGTTCATGCATAAGAATGTTGGTAATAGATAAGTGGCTAGTTGCATAATGACAAGTTAATTAATTATCATACATCTTCTAATCTCGCCTTTCGTATTTAAAGTTATATAGTTATATTTGGCGACGTTAGTTGATGTCAACAAGCATTTTTGGCGCCATTGCCGGGGAAGGCACATTAAACTTAGAAAATATTGATAACATATATACATAATGGATATGATTGTATTACTGATTGATCTCTAACTCAAACAGGCACACCCTTGTTTTTATCATTTGATTATCTTATGCAGGGTGATGAATGAATGGTTTTTCTCTTCCAAACAATTTCACTGACGATCCAGAGAAACTTCTTAGAAGGAAGAAGGTTGTAGAGGTGAGGGACAATTTTGAATCACTATCAATAATACCCATCGCCGCTCAACCTCGTCCATCAGAGGAGCCAGCTCTAACATTGGAAGAAGAACATTTAGGAGAAGATTTAACTCCTGTGTTTGAAGACATGGCTGAGAAGACACTGCATGAGTTCTCTGCCCCAACAATAGAAAACATCCGGACTGGACCAGCAGTCAATACTGTGGAGAATGGATTCGAGCTCAAGCCTGCTCTTATCACCATGGTTCAAGCCAGTCAATTTTGTGGACAAGCTCATGAAGATGCAAGTGCACACTTACAACACTTTCTAGAGATCTGCAGCACCATCACGATCAGAGGAGTACCAAGAGATGCTATTTTACTCCGTCTTTTCCCATTTTTACTTTTGGGGAAAGCTAAGCAGTGGTTCTATGCCAACAAAGAGAAGAACACTACATGGGACCGATGCTCAACTGCTTTCCTAGCAAAGTTCTTTCCTATAGGCAAGACGAATGCTCTGCGTGGGAAAATTTCAAGCTTTAAACAGCAACATGACAAATCATTCACTGAAGCATGGGAAAGATTTCAACATTATATTGAAGACTGCCCTCATCATGGGATGGAGGATTGGCTATTAATGCAGACCTTCTACCACGGGCTTATCTCTAGCACCCGTGAGTCCATAGGTGCTGCAGCAGGAGGAGCTTTCCTGTCACTTAAGCTTCCAGAAGCTAAAGCACTTGTAGAGAAGATGGTCTGAAACCCTAGCTGTAATGAAGAACGTACTCAACCTCGCAAGAGAGGAGGAGGCATCCATCATCTCAAGAAAACTGACATGGTCACTATCAAGCTAGACCTCATCATGAAGAAGCTCGATATAGAGAAGAAGGAAGTCATGCATATTAATGATTCTCGCATGACCTGTGAAGAATGTGGAGATTACGGGCATTCAGCTGTTAACTGCCCTACATTGCAAGAGGATGTGAACTTCATCAACAATAACACCTACTATCGTCCCCAGCCAAACCAAGGATGAAATCAGCAACCTCGACAAGGTAACTACAAAAGTAACAACCAAGGTAATAATTACAATCTTCCATCTTTGAGAGATTTAGTTGCTGGTCAATCTAAATTGTTAGATCAAATATCTAGAAAGGTAGCCTCTAATGATAAAGCTTTAGAAAATATTAATACTAGAATGGATACCTTTGCTTTTGGTATAAAGAATCAGCACAACTTTAATAAAATATTAGAATCACAATTAGCTCAGCTAGCTGCTGCTATCCCTCCATTTGAGAAAGGTAAAATTCCGGGCCAGCCAGAAGATTTAGAAACTGCTAACCTTGTTGATATTTACAATGCAACCCAGTACCATATTGAGCCTGCAGATATACAGTGGATTGATCACTCACTACCGGAGAAGATGGGAGACCCTGGGAGACCTGTCATTCCTATCTCTATAGGATGTCACAGTTTTCCAGAGGCTATCTGCGATTTCGGCGCAAGTGTCAATATAAGACCCAAGGTAATTTATGAGAAAATTTTAGGTGATCCTTTGTTGTACATAGATATACGTTTGCAGCTTGCAGATCAGTCCATTTGCTACCCGAGGGAGTGCTAGAAGAAGCTGTTATCAGAGTGGGGCAATCATATGTCCCAGTTGACTTCGTGATTATGGAGACAAGAGGAGATGAGCAGGCACCCATTATTTTGGAACAACCATTCTTGTGCACAACCAAAGCCATCATCTATGCGGAACATGCTAAGATTGTCCTTTCCATCAAGGACAAGAAAGAGAGATTCTTGTTCAAGAACCGCATCTTAAAGACTCCGGCAATCCCGAAGCAATTCCATCAACAAGAAGAGCAACAACAACCAGCATCCAAGAAGAAGAACAATAGAAAATGGAGGAAGAACAAGCCCCTGCATGTACCTGGAGAAACTGCTCAACTAATCACTGCTCTCAACACAGAAAATGATCATATGCACCCCCAATCATGTCCAACAAAGAAATGTGACCCAAGTGTACCGATCATTGAATGCACAATCAGAGACACCACCTTTGCCGATACCATCTGCGATACTGGATCAGGCGTCAACGTAATATCCAAAAAGGTATATGATGAATTATTTAATGATTTACCTCTATACCCAACATATGTTCAGTTGCAGATGGCGGACCAATCACTAAGATTCCCTGAAGGCGTGGTTAAGGACGTTGTGGTAAGAATTCAAGATAAATATATACCCGTAGATTTCATAGTTCTTGATATACAAGGAGACGATGAATCACCTATTCTTTTGGGAAGACCGTTCCTCTACACTGCCAATGCTATTATCTACATTAGGTCTGGACAGATCCACTTCAACCTACCCACGGGAAAGGTACGCCGTCAATTTAGAACACTTGTTAACCATGAGCAAGTCAGGAAGCAATGAAACAAGAGAAGACGCCAAGCCCGCCGTCAGGTTGCCTAGCCTCACTGTGGATGAGAGGAATTCTCTGGCAAGATTGCGAAGTATGAAGACTGCTACAAGGAACAAGAGGAAGCCGTACAAGCACCACGCTGGAGTGAGTGGGAAGCGGAAGCTGAGAGAATGGATCAGATTGCTAAGGCAGAGAAGGAAGAGATCCATGCACAATTAGAAGAATGGATGAAGAGATATGAAGAATCAAGAGAAGCACACTTGAGGGAGTGTAACAAGGAAGAGCTGGAGGTAGAAAAGAGAGAAGCAAAAGAGACAGAAATGAGATGGAAGGAGAAAGAAGAAGCACCAACTACACCACCGCCAAATGGGGAACTGACTGAGGTAACCTCAGACGATGAACCTGCTGAGTAAGTACTCTCCTCTAACTAAGTCCTGTCGGTAGACTTTATATTCCGTACCCTAGCCATAAGGTTAAAATGGTAGTTATCTAATTAAGTTAGCAATCATTTAGTACAATCACTTTTGAACATTAATATAAAACATCAAAAATATTTACTGCTTTATTTACTGCATCATAAAGAACTAAAGCCCCATGTGAATAAATTTATGGAATACTCTGTAACTGTGGCGGCATAAAATAAAAATAATATTAATGGTAGTAGCATCTGTATTTACTTTGTTGCATTATAAAAATCCTAAGCCCCATGAGAATAAATATTCTCCGTGGTGGCATAAATATAGCATGCATACATATTTGATTGCTGCACAAGAAAATTAGAAAAACCCAAAAAGAGAATCCTGTTAGAATCCTGCCAGAATCTATCAATTAAAATCAACTCAAAAAATAATCAATTACTCATTGGCTGACCGCTAACCCCTTGTTAAATTCAAGCCTCAAGTTTTGGTTTTCTTGTTGGAGTATAATTATGCAGGACACAACATTATGACTAAGGAGAGAGTCTATCAGTGGCACCCACGAGGACTACCACTGGCTAGCTCACTCTGAAGATCATTCAACGCCAAGTATTGCAAACATCTAGCTTGGGGGAGGAGCATCCCCTAGTTATCAGGTAATTATACCTATGCGATTATTTGAGTCTGTTTTACATAGTCATAAAATACCAAAAATATGTGGGCACATGAAGGTCCATAAATCATAGTCTTTTTGAGTCCAATCAAAAATAATTAAAACCAAATAAACACTTAGTTATATATTAAAATATGTTTGGAGTCAGTCTAGGTTAGAATAAATTAAAATTGATGAACACTAAAATTTATCTTAGAGATGATGAATAGTTGCTCTGTTATCATACCTTTCAAGTGCCTAGTTTTCAACCTTCAATTCTCCTGAGTTTTAGATACTGCTGTTTTAATTTGAGAATTTACTCTGAAGCTGAAACTTGTCGAGGCATATGTTTGATCTAAGTCTAGGTGATTGATTTATATGACACATAAAGGTCTGAGCTGCTATTTATCTTACTCCTAGCATTACTAAGTTCTGAAGATTTATTTTGAAAACTTAAAATCTACATGATGAACTCTTGTATAACAAAGTATGAATTCCAACCAAAGCCATATATGATACATAGAGATAGGAAGCCTTTGCACATTTATGCTGCTTGCTTTGCATTGAGTTCAGTCAACCTTTGTTGCATACCTCATGAGAGTCTTGTCATGCTTTTAAAACCAAGATCGCATACACACTCCAGCCACATATACATTATTCCTATCCTGAGAGTAATCACAACCATTTCCACTTTCATCTATGTTCATCATAAAATGTTTTCTCCTACACTGGGAGGAAAACACCAAAAATATACCCCATAGGACAGCCCTGTTATAAATGCTCTAAGTTTTTACCATTGTTATCTCTCCAAATCATTTATTGGATACATGTGGCTATGCAAAAAGTATGAAAAGAAAAGAGAGTAAAAGATGGACAAGTGTCCTAGCAAGTAAAACAATGGGTACTAGATGCCCGCCTCCCTAATGAAAAAAAGAACAAAAAGAGAAGAAGGAGAGAGAGAGAATAAAGATAGCCCATGTTTCCTGCAAATCTAAAAGAGAGATTTATTTTCAAAAGAGCATAAGTAGAATTAGGATTAGCCACTAAATACCACATATACACCTATCCACCATATTCCATACACATGCACATCTTGATTTGATTGTATGCCTCGATTCTCTGTGGATCCATCGCTTGACTTTACAATATATGCAGTGCAAGTATGCTCATCCTTGTTATTGCCACTCATATGAGCTCCACTGAATATTCTTAGCTATAGGGAGGCATGACATTGTTAATGCCTAAGTGAGATCCATAAATACCACATATATTGAGGGACTTGAGGGTGTCATACGGTTAAGCTCTGAGTTTATTTAGAAAACTTATAAAAACTCTGGAATATTTGTACTGTGAAGTGTTTGAGACATAGTTCTTGACTTGATTGTTCTATCTTTCAATTGCTCAAGACTTACGCAAAAGCTGTAAAGCTCCATAGTTAAAGGTAAAATGGGTAAGTTTGAAGGTTAGAGCAGTTATTGTCTAAACCCGAGGAGAATCTCTGTTTGAACGCATGTGTACTTGGAAAATATGAAAGCATTGTAGCAACTCCTGATCCAAATACTTTGGTAATTAGGCTTAGTTTGTTTGCTAAGGGACTGGCAAACAAGTAAGCTTGGGGGTGTTGTTGATGGTGGATAACGTCAACTTTTATTAGAACTTTAGACACCAAAGGATATATGAATATACACTAGTCTAGGGTTTTAACTGACAATTTTCACAAGTTTTGCATATTCTGTATTTTCCAGGGGATTATCCAGAAAAGCTTAAGAGAGGGATTAAAGTACTTAATTATCACGAAACTTAACAGCGAAGGAAACATCGTCATCAGGACGTGGGAAGAGTGTAGAAGGCACCCGAAGTAACCGGGGCCCCACCGGGCAGGTGGTGCGGCCGACCGGCAACTAGGGGGGCCGGGTGGCGCCCCGCCCCTAGGGTTTCGCCGCCGTCTTCTGGATTCTTCTTCCACCGCCTTTGAGAAGTCATCTCGGCCATTGGTTAAGTCGGTTTGATCCTACGGCGCACCTGCAACCCACCAGGCTATAAATAAAGGGGTAGACCCCCCTGGAGGCATCCAATCAATCATCCAAGGCATCAAGTCTTCGGTCAAGCCATCAAGAGCCTCTTAGTTCACCAAGAGCCTCCTAGTTCATAGTTCTAGCCTAGTTAGATTAGAAGTAGAGGAGTTCTAGTTCTTCAGTGGGATCTAGAGCCCCGGCGTCTGTCTGGAGCACGGAGTTCGGTATAGTTCTAGTTCTTTCTCTATTATTGTACCCTTCATTATGATTAGGAAACCATTGTTCTTAATAGTTCATATGTTCTTGATTACAATAGTCTTTGTCTACGTTGATTATATGTCTAGTATAGTTGGTTTGATCTTATTGAATTCATGTAATTGCTCGTACAGCGTTTATCCATACGATTGATGGGTAGATAATGAACGATATCTAGACGTGGTGTCTAGGTATTCTGTTTATCTACGAGTACACCCTGATGTGCCGGGTCGTGTGGTAGATTGCGTAGGTGACAGCTGCGTTGAGTCCTTTGTAGTCCACCCCCCGTATGTAGGCAAGCAGGCACGGTCGCGAAGTTGGGTGATGACTCTGTTTCACATCCTTCCTAGATGATGCCCTTTACATGTGATCATGATATAGGACTAATCTAATAATGATTGCTAGATGTAGTTGCACTAATTAGAGTTATTCATTGACTTAGTCATAGAGTTACCTTAGATATTAATTCCTTAGTTTATCCATTGGCTAGCTATTATTATAACTAGAGAGTGCTCTGATGTTTATCTTTTATTTATGATGCTTGATCATACTTATCACCTTTATTTATCTTTATTATCTTGTGACCTCTACCTATTATGAGTAGAGTATATGACATTGGTAATGTCACTTATCCATTGTATATAATCAGTATTAATATAATAGATTAAAGTTTATCCTAGTTCTTCCCAGTGGGATAAATATAAATCGACAACCTGGTAGACTCTAGATAAACTGCTACAATGGTATAATTATCTGTCCGCTTGTAGAATTGATCTTAGTTTATATTTATATATTTCTGCCTAGTCACATTAAATAATGTATGAAACCTTTATTTGTTCTTAGCATATATAATTAGGGATGACAACCTAGTTCATGCATAAGAATGTTGGTAATAGATAAGTGGCTAGTTGCATAATGACAAGTTAATTAATTACCATACATCTTCTAATCTCGCCTCTCATATTAAAAGTTATATAGTTATATTTGGCGACGTTAGTTGATGTCAACACCAGGTATGCCGGTAGGAGGCCCAAGTGGCGCCAGGAAGAAAGGGAGGCAGAAGCGGCCGGGCAGAGCTACCCGTTACAAGGCATCAATGAGAGGTCACGCAACCACTTATATGCCCGTAGGTCGAAGAAGCTGAAGGAGGGCAGGAGTCAATACAATGAGGAAAAGGCCGAGGAAGTAGAGAAAGCTGTACACAAGATCACTAAGGCTGCTTAGTCCGGGGAGTTCCAACCTCGTAGGGATCACGATGTACTGACCGAGGCGCTGGGCAACCCTGAGCACCGGGGCCGTGTCCGGGGCATGTCCTCAAGGCAGAGCTGGAAGAACATGGAGTCCTGGCAGTCTGACGCCGGGACACAGCACACGAAGCAGGCATACAAGGAAGGGCTCATCAAAAAAGGCCGCGATGAAGCAATGCAAGAGATCATCAGCAAGTCAATACAGAAGGCTTTCACTAGCACCGACCCCAAGATGGTGGAGTTGTGGGCACAGATATTTGTGCAAGCTGGTGTACAACTACCAGCGAGTCAGCAAATAGTTTCAGGCTCGTCGACGGCCGGAGGAATCCACAGGTACCAGGTCGATGACATCGTGGAGCCGAGCGAATGCACGCTCTATATTCCAATCGAACGCAAGATGACGAATAAGAAGGCTATTGCCAATGGACTAGTGCACCGCACGGCAAGCGGCGCCACATACAACAACAGGCCGATCCCGCATGGGTAGATATCCTTTGGACCCACAGAGATTATGATAAAGAAGAACTCAACTACCCAACTGAAAAAGGGGTCAGGTACCTCGGCAGTATTATCGCATCGTTTGTTCTGTGGAACAAGGAAGACATCGTCTTGGAATTCCAGACGTCTCCACCATCGCAGCCCATGGAGCCACACTCGTCTCCACCGGATGGTGGCGACGACGATGGCGGCGACGACTCTGACGACGACGACGACAAGTACGATGCTACAGGCCTAGACAAGAGTCCTGCATCGCGTCCCGACAAGAGCAGCCCTCAAGGAGGTACAGGGGGTCCTTCGGGCAACGAGACACCGCCCCCAACCCAGGGCAATGGGAAATGTCCTTCAGCACCGAAGAAACCGGATGATGAAGCGGGGGACAAAACTGCCGACCTCACCACGGACAAACCTCCCCACCTCACCACGGAGCAATGGGCGGCGTCCAACATAGCCTGTTGACACTTCTTAGCGCAACCACCAGAAACAGGGTATTAGGCTATCTCTGATAACAACGCCAGAAGTGCCCTGACGGGTATTTCTTATGTCTATTGGATAATTGCGCAAGCGCACAGAATATACCGCTGTAGCACTTCACCCGGGAGTATTCCAAGGTATCATTATTTATTTTATCCTAAGGAAAAGCTGTTGCTAGGAATAATTAATAAAAGAGAGAGATCCTTAAATCTATAGCAACTTAGTATCAACTAGTGATAGGGGGGCAAATCGATAAATAAAGGAAAGGGTAATGACACAAAGACACGACAAGGTTTAGGATAACTAAGGATAACTAGTAGAGTATAGCTAGGTGGGAGGACAATGAGTGAGTATAAAACTCCTATGACTCTTACTTTACTCTTGTGAACTATCTTATCAAATGGAAGAATTACAGTAAGACAACTACCTTACTTCCGGTGTGTAGGGGGTAGTGTGAAACAATAGAGGATATAACCTCTACCCGAAGCGCCTACGCTCTTATGGGAGCCTACCTTTTAAGAACTTGCCTAAAACACGTGGAGGGATACTAAGACTAGACAGGGCTGTCACCACCTGCTAGCACCCACTAACAATTCGTGCGACAAGCGGCATTCAAGGGTGTTGGTATTTATTAAGTGCAAATAGAATATGAAAGATTCTGTAAGCGCACAGAATACCATTGTAGCATTTTACCGGGAGTATTCCAGGTATCGTTATTTATATTTTACCACAGGGAAACAATGGTTAAAGAAGTTTCATAGTTGACCATCATGTGTCTACTAACTTAGTACACCAACTAAACTATAGTAGCGGTAAACGATAAATGATAGGAGTTATGCTTAAATGATATAGACACACTGGAGAATTCTATGATAAAAGAGTAGATAGCTAAAGTGAGAGGACAACGGGAGAGTTCAAGGTTCCTAAGTACGTCTCTATTACTGGAGTTCCATAATAACTGATTCATCGTAGATAAAGCAATCACACAATAACACTTCGGGACATCAGAACACTAGCCACGGAACGGGATGAGAATGGGACTAGGAAGTTCTGACTACGGTCCTACAATCATCAACCTACACGAGGTGGAATACGTCGGCCATCAGGGCTATCACCTCCTGGGGCTACCACAACTATTCGTAAGGTTGAGTGCAATCTCAGGTAACCTCTAGTCTAGACACCATGCCTACACTATTAATTACTACTCTAATCCCATATGAAAACTAGAGCACTCGATGCGAGCGGAGATCCTATGCCAAAGTATAACAACTATACTAACCAATCAAATTCAAGGCATAAAGCAAATAGAGAAGATAAATATATTAAAGCATAAGTCTTACAAAGATGAGAAACAAAGATATACCAGACCCCTGAAGACTTCTCCAGAACCGAAGCGCAGCTCCGCTCTCCCTAACTCTCAACTAGAACTAATCTGTTACATTGGAAAGTCTAGCCCTAATTCTTTAGAGTTGAGAGGTTATCCATTCGAGGGACGCCTCTACAACTCCATAATGGTGCACTTGACTCGGGGGTCCTGGGTTCCTTATATGGAGGCGCCTGGCCTTCCCTCAACCTTGGGCAAGCAATATGGTACTAAGCCTTTCCACCATGTGCACATAGGCTATAATGGGCCAAATTCTAATTTAGGCCCAATTAATCCCGCAGCCTTTAATTAATCCCGGAGCTCAAGTTCTAGAATCTTTCAGTGTTTGTAAAATCCATATCTCTTTATTCCAGACCCCAAAAATAGCAAACCATAGGTCCGTTATGATCGTCTCGACGAGCTCTATGCAATGGTGAACTCCAATTCCTTATTTGAGATACTTTTAATCGGTGAAAAATTGAATATCCCTTCGTACCCTGCAAAACAAGTGAGAACACCAAAACTCGTGGAACTTGTTAGAATCAAACCCTATAACTATGTTGAGGATTGTTTTATGCCCTTGATTCAAGTTTAGTTGATGGGTAAAAATGAGCAAAAACAACCATCAACAAAGGGTAAGATCTAGCCTAAGCACCACGCTTACACTAATTCTCACTACTCTAGCTGGGTACCAAACAGCTAAAGCACCCTATGACAGGCAATGAACTACACACGTGAGCTAGTTACAGGATCACAATCTAGTCTAAATCAACTATAAGGCAAGACAAGATACAACAATACTATAATGAATAGTAAAGCACTAAGTAAAAACTTAGTAAAGTAAAGTAAAGATATTATATTGATAAAAGTAAAGTCTTACAGAAGGAAAGGTACAAGAGCTATACCAGACTCTCCAGCAGACGGCTCCGGAGACCCGAGCGTAGCTCGACTCAACTCTAACTCCCACACTAGACTAATACTACTAAAGAGTGGAACTCTAGCTTCTCTTGTCTCTTGTGTATCTTGTGTGTCTTGAAGAGGGTGATGGCAGCCTCTATTTATAGGGGAGACTGGAGAGGTGCCACGTCAGTGATCCGTGTGCTCCATGCCTCTCCAGCCTTGAATGAACCAACCTTGAACCACCTCAAGATAGATGGCTTTGGTGGATCCAGCACGTCGGGATCATGCAGAGAGGCGGTAGAGGCCAACCGACCTGGCTAGGCACCAGGGGGGTCGGCCGACCCCCTATGACAGGTGGTTCTAGCCAGGTGTTGTCCCCACCAGTCATAGAGCATGGCTGTGTACTTGATTTGTTGGTACTCGTCGGTTCACGCCGTGATCCATGTGCCTTGATCTTCCACCGTTGAGTGGAAACACACCTTTGATCCAAAGGTGGAAATGAGCTGGGTGGAGTGTCACACGGATTGTGCCATCTCACCAGAGCCAGGTGGGCCCCATGGTGGGGTTGGCCGACCCACACATGGAACCACTCTGAGCTCTCCTCTCTTCTACGTGATGTTGTGCACCATATCTTGATGTTTCATGGCCTATTTGATCTTTCCTATATTCACAAGCTAAGAGTACAAGTGGAACTAATTATTAATAAAATATGTTCATGTTATGTTTATTCTCCCCTGAATCCGAGGCCTATTGACGGTGTTTGAGTGTGAAATTTTATGGTATATCCACCGTCAACAATATCCCCCAAGACTAACCTTTGCTCGTCCCGGCCAAATAATTAAACTTAGCCTCGGTGGATCAGAAATTGCTATAATGTTCATGTTTCAATAGTATCATGTGTACAACAAAATACTTCTCTTTTGAATGGAAAAATTGGCTATAAAAATTCACCCATTTTACCTTAGTCCTGTTATGGGGCTAATGACCTTTCCATTGCCTTAGGTGGCTGAGAGACAGAACAGTTTAACTTGAGCACTAATTTTCTCATTCTTTGCAAGTTTCATACTGGAGGTTTTAGCGATGTTTTTCAAAAGAAAACTTAATGTTCCTCATATGGTTCTCTCATGTGACTCAAATGGTGTATGATTCCTTACCAAGGCACAAAGTAAATGTTGCCTTCTCTTTGTTATCCTACTCCAAAAAAAAATGGCTTATGTGGAGCTTGAGGTACGAATAAAAGAATATAGCATACTTACTTTGCATGTGTTGTAGAGTCAAAGCTTGGATCCAAAGAGAGAAGTGTCATGCCCTTAGATCAAGATGTGCAAGTGTGTGGAAAAAGTGGACTATAATGCCCCTCTATTTGAAATTGTATCTCTCTCTAATAAATTTTTAGAGACATGGCTATCATTTTTCTTCTTTTATTCATGAGCTTAGACTTGCTCATCATATTTTTCTTTTCTTTTCTATGGACTCTCTTGTGTCCATTTTTATTTTTCTTTTCATTTTGCATAGCCTTTTGTCTCTTCTACCAAATTAACTAAGAGAGATATTTTAAAACTTTAACAATTAAAACTTTAACACATGGAGCATTTATTTGGTGTAAATGAAAGGCATGTGATTGCGTACTTCCAGTGTAGAAGCAGCATGTATATGTGGTGTGTACGTGATCTTTGATCTTGGGAGCATGATAAGACTCTCAATAAGGGTCAACAAGACTTGACAACACTCAATACAAAGCAAATAGCTTAAATTGAAGGGCTTTAGACATGTGTAGCATATATGGCTGTGGTAGGAATTTATCACTATTGAGGAACAATAAGGTTTTGATTGTTTAAGAAATAAATCTCCAGTAATCATGCATACTTAGAATAATATTATAGCAGCTCTTGTTTCACAATATCATATCTCACAACAACTTAGACTTAGTTCTAGCACTTAAAATCCATAAAGTTTTCAGGTTCATGATGATTTAAATAAGCCAAGTGATCCATAATCAAAGAAATACTAGGTATTAAAGAAACATTAACAGAGAAACTGTTTATAATTTCCATGAGGAAGATAAGCATTCATGAAACATATGAACTAAGTGTTTTTTTTAAAGTGAAGATAATAAAACAAAAGGACAATGCAATAAGAATCGGATAGAGGACTTACCTTGGTGGGGGAGAGGATCTCCCCCAAGCTTGACTTTTGCTCATTGTGGCGGCGGATAGTATTGGAACCATCCCGCCCAGCGTTGTGCTTCTTCATCTTGTATGGCTTTCAATAATTGGGCATTTTGTTGTGCCATATTCAGTGTTGCATCTTGTTCAACTTGCATATCGCCCATGTCGTTGATGAGTTTGATGAGGACATCATTGGCTTGGATATGACCATATTAAACATTTCTAAACCAAAGGTGCAACCGTTCTATAAATTTCTTATTATTAATACATTTGATGAATTGGTGCTGCACCATAAAGTGTGTGTATTTTTGTTTGCAGAATTACTTACATGGATCAAGGGAAGGTTTGATTGCATAACAGAAGCATGGAAGGTCAATAAAGTTGATTGGGGACCAAATCCATGTGCCCTGAACATTTTGCACCAGGTCACCATGTCACTTTAGCCCATGGAAGGAAAGAGTCCAAGTCCAACACGTTTTGGATGTGGAATTCGGACTGCAGAAGAGTCCAAACTTGCGACGGTCACCACGACTCCATACGGACTCTGATTGGAATGTTCTAGTACTTGTTGGAAAGCATATTAAGTTTGCTTTCCAACGGATCTACACTTGTTCCCATATATTGTCATATGCGTCCGTAGTGGTTGTTTTAACACCAGGACTTTCTCTGCTTATGGTGCTGTGTCACCCAATTTTGGGCTGTTGGCCCATGTATCGAGTTGGGTCCATTAGGGACGCATCCTAGGGTTGGAGGACGACCCCAACACCCCCTTGGTCGTCCTTCCATCTACATATATGCCTCTAGAGCCGCCACAAACAGATGGGGTTTTGTTTTGATCAAGTTTAGCCATCGCTACTTGCTTGTAGGCGCGCGTGCTGATCCAGTCACCTGTCTCCTTGTCTTTGGAACCCCACTCATAATAAGATTCAGTGTGGAACCTTCAATTTCATCTTGCAATTTTAGTGCTTGTTTCCTCGTTCTTGCTAGTTCTTCGATTGCTTGCAGGATGGGAGCCCTAGGGGCTGGTTGTCGCGCTCCACAAGATCATGACGGCCTTTGAAAGTGGTGTATCGGTCGCTAAGGCGCGGTCTTGGAAGGCTGTAGTCGGGCCGTGAACATCATCTTCATCCACCAATCGAGTTATCTCACGCCTCTCATCGAAAGATCGACCACAAACCCTTACGGGGTCATATCAATTGATATCAGAGCAAGGTTTGATCGGTGAGAAATTTTAGTTTATATTATTTTCCTATAGTCTAGAAAAAGCCAACAAAATAGTAGATTCAATTTTCCATAATCCCATAGACCTTTTGTGCCTTTTACTAGTACTACTTAGTTCAGGCTTGTTGAGTTTGGATTACATCGGTTGAGTCGAGTTGCTGGTCTTAGGGTTAGTCTTTTAGAGTTTCGAGTTCTTGCCACGTTTTGGTCATTGTCAATCATATACATCTTTGATGCCATCACCACCATAAACATCTCCACTACAGCATATAAATCTCCATTGCAATAGTTTCCATCATATGCATCTTTGCTATCCATGATATTTTGTCTTAACAGTGGCAAAATCTGATCTGTGCACACAAAGAAAACTCTACATTGCTAGTTCTATTCTTGTTACTCCCAGAAAAGAAAAGAGAAAAGAAAGAGAAACACATTATAAGTTGCTTTTCTGAAATCTGATTTGTAAAGATTCAGTTTTGCTCTGGTTGTGCAAAGTAAAAGAAAGAAGAAAAAAAGAGAAAGAAAGAGAAAGAGAAAAGAAAGAAAAGAAGGGAGAAGGAAAAGAAGGAGTGAATTTCTCGCTATTCTTGTGCCTTGTTTCTTGCTGTACCATGACTTCATTTGTGTCCAGGCTCGCGTCTCTAGCACGGTCTAGCCTAGGACCAGCACAGTACCACCGTTGAACGATTTCTCAGCTTGCTGTTGTGACTAATGTGGTGCTAGTACTTCCTTGTGTATTGATTTCAGCCTCCTACAATTCCACATATCCGATTACAGCTTGATAGGTGTTGTTGCTGCAGCACTGATACGCTTTTTTCAGGGTTCCCGACTTGTTGGTTGCTGCCACCTCCTGTTTGGCTTGGTAAGAACTTGTAAGCTTGTTTGAACAAGTTGAAAGTGAGAGAATTATGATCACCACATCCTTGTAGTTGATAGGAGCATACATGTTATTGTGTTTATTTCTTGTTTTCTACTAATCATGGCAGGTAAAGAAGAGATTCATGACAGCATGGCATTAGACCCTCATATTCTAGATTTCATTCAACACTTGCCTTCATTTGCTAGTAAATTTGACCCTCATGCCTACATTAATTGGGAGTTGAAGGTAGATAAAGAATTTGATGAGTATGATTTGTCTGACAAACAAATGGTTTTAGCTGCTTCTAATGTTTTAACTAAGGATGCTTTGTATGAATGGAAACATCATTGTAGGTGCAAAATTGTTCCACAAACTTGGAAAGACTTCAAAATGCATTTTAGAGGTGTATATATTCCAGCATATTATGTTGATTACTTGCTTACCAAACTAGAGAAATTGAAATAGGGCAGCAGGACTGTGAAACAATACTACCATGATTTTAAAATCTGTATCATATTTGGTGGCTTGGATGAATCCATAGAAGATGTAATGAGTAGGTTCCTGAAAGGGCTCAATTCTGAAATTCAATGCTTGCTCATTGGTGAAACATATAACTATATATCTTGCTTTTTTTGTCTTGCTTGTAAAGTTGAAAATCATATTCTTTTATCGATGAATACTTGCAAGAATGATGTGGCGCAATGTAACCAGCAATTGTCCACTTTATATGCTGAAATAGAGCAACAAACAGTAAAATACATTGCTGATTTGCCTTTGTCACAACATGATTTGCTTGTTGTACCTTGTGATAAAGAAGAATTGTGTGATACTTCTTTTCTGATTTCATCATCACGGCTAGATATAGAGCACCCTATATTTCCCCTTGCTGTCCATAACATTTTGCAGGAGGATGAGAACAACTCCTTTGAATGCATTAAGCAATTTGAGCAACTACAACTGTTGCTAAAGTGGGAAAAGAATGATTGTCCAGAACACACGACATCGGAGGACAATGACGACACATTTGATGATGCAATCCCTACATCAAGGAAGCAAGGTTGGCTAATACCTACAACATGCACTCGAACAAAGGATAAACCGAGGACGATTTGCTGTCAAGAAGGGGAGAATGATGAGGACATCATTGGCTTGGATATGACCATATTAAACATTTCTAAACCAAAGGTGCAACCGTTCTATAAATTTCTTATTATTAATACATTTGATGAATTGGTGCTACACCATAAAGTGTGTGTATTTTCGTTTGCAGAATTACTTACATGGATCAAGAGAAAGTTTGATTGCATAACGGAAGCATGGAAGGTCAATGAAGTTGATTGGGGACCAAATCCATGTGCCTTGAACGTTTTGCACCAGGTCACCATGTCACTTTAGCGCATGGAAGGAAAGAGTCCAAGTCCAACACGTTTTGGATGTGGAATTCGGACTGCAGAAGAGTCCAAACTTGCGACGGTCACCACGACTCCATACGGACTCCGATTGGGATGTTCTAGTACTTGTTGGAAAGCATATTAAGTTTGCTTTCCAACGGATCTACACTTGTTCCCATATATTGTCATATGCGTCCGTAGTGGTCGTTTTAACGCCGGGACTTTCTCTGCTTATGGTGCTGCGTCACCCAATTTTGGCCTGTTGGCCCATGTATCGAGTTGGGTCCATTACGGACACATCCTAGGGTTGGAGACGACCCCAACACCCCCTTGGTCGTCCTTCCATCTACATATATGCCTCTAGAGCCGCCACAAACAGATGGGGTTTTGTTTAGATCAAGTTTAGCCATCGCTACTTGCTTGTAGGCGCACGTGCTGATCCAGTCGCCCGTCTCCTTGTCTTTGGAACCCCACTCATAATAAGATTCAGTGTGAAACCTTCAATTTCATCTTACAATTTCAGTGCTTGTTTCCTCATTCTTGCTAGTTCTTCGATTGCTTGTAGGACGGGAGCCCTAGGGGTTGGTTGTCGCACTCCACAAGATCGTGACGGCCTTTGAAAGTGGTGTATCGGTCGGTAAGGCGCGGTCTTGGAAGGCTGTAGTCGGGCCGTGAACGTCATCTCCATCTACCAATCGATTTATCTCACGCCTCTTATCGAAAGATCGACCACAAACACTTGTGGGTTCATATCAATTACAGATTTGTCATTTTTATTGCTCTCACTCTTTGCTTTAGCAGCCCTAGCAACATCAGTTTGCATAATAGTTTCAGGAGACATAGGATGCAACAAAATTTTTTGATCATGGTATAGAAAAGAATATTGATTTGATCTACTATTATGCATAGAATCCCTATCAAATTGCCAGGGTCTACCTAGCAGAATATTGCAAGCTTGCATAGGCACAACATCACATTTAACAATATCTTTGTATGATCCAATAGCAGAATTTTGCCATCGGATCATACAAAGATATTGTTGAATGTGATGTTGTGCCTATGCAAGCTTGTAATATTCTGTTAGGTAAACCTTGGCAATTTGATAGGGATTCTATGCATCATGGTAGATCAAATCAATATTCTTTTCTATACCATGATCGAAAAATTGTGTTGCATCCTATGTCTCCTGAAGCTATTCTGCAAACTGATGTTGCTAGGGCTGCTAAAGAAAAGAGTGAGAGTAATAAAAATGACAAATCTATAATTGATATGAACCCGCAAGGGTTTGTGGTCGATCTTTCGATGAGAGGCGTGAGATAACTCAATTGGTGGATGGAGATGACGTTCACGGCCCAACTACAGCCTTCCAAGACCGCGCCTTAGCGACCGATACACCACTTCCAAAGGCCGTCACGATCTTGTGGAGCGCGATAACCAGCCCCTAGGGCTCCCGTCCTGCAAGCAATCGAAGAACTAGCAAGAACGAGGAAACAAGCACTGAAATTGCAAGATGAAATTGAAGGTTTCACACTGAATCTTATTATGAGTGGGGTTCCGAAGACAAGGAGACGGGCGACTGGATCAGCACGAGCGCCTACAAGCAAGTAGCGATGGCTAAATTTGATCTAAACAAAACCCCCAGTGTTCCTGGTGGCGGCTAAGGTGTATATGACATGGGGAGGATGACCACAAGAGAGTTTGGGTCATGCTCCAACCCTAGGACGCGTCCCTATTGGACTCTAAACGATACAAGCCCATTGGGCTAACTTATGGTGGTGCAGCACCCTGGATAGAAAAAACTCTCGGTGGTATTCGGATGATTTCTGACACTTCTTAGATGATATGAGCATGAGACCAGATCCATATAAAAGAAAACTTCACAAGCTTTCCAACAAGTCCTGAATCACCCTAATCCGACTCCGTATGTAACCGTGGCGACTGTCACAAGTTGGAGGTGTGCTGCAGTCCGAATCCAGCCGACGCGAGTCCTTTTCCCTTTCGGTCTTCTCCTTGATTCCTAATCAAAACAAGAGTGCAGTGTCTCCAAGATCTATACAGGATGGACAAGAGCTCAAGAAGGAACTCACTTGATGATTAATTTTTCGAGCACAAGCACGAGTAATAGGACCAGCAGGTATTGGCGTGGATGGCGTGGATGTATGATTGGTGTTGATGTCCTCATCATCCTCCCTTTCTTGAATTTGAGTCATCCTCGACTCAAGCTCATCTTCCTCACCCAAATAAGGCTTCAAATCTGCAATGTTAAATGTGGGACTAACCCCAAAATCTGCAGGAAGATCAAGCTTATATGCATTCTCATTTATTCGTTGCATCACTTTAAAAGGACCATCAGCTCTAGGCATCAATTTAGATTTTCTTAATTCAGGAAACCTATCCTTTCGCAAATGCAACCAAACCAAATCTCCAGGTTCAAGAATCAATTCCCTTCTACCTTTATCTCCAGCAAATTTGTACTTAGCATTCATGTGCTCTATGTTTTCTTTAGTGGGTTCATGCAGTTTTAGCATCAATTCGGCACGTTGCTTAGCATCAAAATTCAACTTTTCAGAACTTGGCAATGGCATTAAATCAATAGGAGCACGTGGTAACAATCCATAAACAATCTCAAAGGGACACATCTTTGTAGTAGAATGCAGCGAACGATTATAAGCAAACTCAATATGAGGCAAACAATCTTCCCACATCTTAATATTCTTCTTTAAAACAGCCCTTAACTTAGTAGACAAACTTCTATTCACAACTTCAGTTTGACCATCAGTTTGGGAATGACAAGTGGTAGAAAATAAAAGCTTAGTCCCCAATTTAGCCCATAAAGTTATCCAAAAATGGCTAACAAATTTAGCATCACGATCAGAGATAATTGTATTTGGCACACCATGCAAGCGAACAACTTCTCGAAAGAACAAATCAGCAATATGTGTAGCATCATCAGTTTTATGACATGGTATGAAATGTGCCATTTTAGAGAATCTATCCACAACCATAAAAACACTATCTCGCCCTTTCCTAGTCTGTGGCAATCCCAACACAAAATCCATAGAAATATCCTCCCAATGAGCACTAGGAATAGGAAGAGGCATATACAAACCGTGTGGATTGAACCGTGACTTAGCCTTTTGACATGTTATGCAGCGAGCAACAAATCTCTCCACATCTCGTCGCATCTTTGGCCAAAAGAAATGACCAACAAGAATGTCCTCCGTCTTCTTCGCTCCAAAATGCCCCCATCAAACCACCGCCATGCGCTTCCTGCAGCAACAACAAGCGAACGGAGGTAGCTGGAATGCATAGCTTGTTAGCTCTAAACACAAACCCATCATTGACGATGAATTTGTTCCATGACTTCCCATCTTTACAATGCAGCAACACATCTTTAAAATCAGCATCATGAGCATATTGGTCTTTAATTGTGTGTAACCCAAAGATCTTGTAATCAAGTTGATTCAGCAAAGTATATCTTCTAGACAATGCATCTGCAATGATATTATCCTTCCCTTTCTTGTGTTTGATAACATAAGGAAAAGATTCAATAAATTCAACCCATTTTGCATGTCTACGATTTAGTTTTCCTTGACTACGAATATGTTTCAAAGATTCATGATCAGAATGTATAACAAATTGTTTGGGCCACAAATAATGCTGCCATGTTTCTAATGTCCGCACTAGAGCATATAATTCCTTATCATATGTAGAATAATTCAGAATAGACCCGCTCAATTTCTCACTAAAGTATGCACCAGGTTTGCCTTCTTGTAACAAAACACCACCCAATCCAATTCCACTCGCATCACATTCAACTTCGAAAGTCTTATTAAAATCAGGGAGTTGGAGTAGAGGTGCATGTGTTAACTTATCTTTCAGCACATGGAAGGAGTGCTCTTGTGCTTTGCCCCAAGAAAAGGGCACTCCCTTCTTTGTAAGCTCATTCAATGGTGCTGAAGTCCTTCACAAAATGGCGATAGAAACCAGCAAGTCCTAGGAAACTCCGCACTTGTGTGACCATCGTGGGTACAGGCCATCCTTGTATAGCTTCCACCTTGGCTTTATCAACCTCAATTCCCTGTGGAGTGACAAATAGCCAAGAAACGATACTCGATTTGTGCAGAAAGTGTACTTCTCAAGGTTACCAAACAAACGTGCATCATGTAGAGCATTGAAAACAGCACGTAAGTGATCAAGGTGTTCATCCATGGATTTGCTATAAATCAGTATGTCATCAAAGTAGACGACAACAAATTTCCCAATGAAAGCACGCAAATCCTCGTTCATTAATCTCATGAAAGTACTAGGTGCATTAGTTAACCCAAAAGACATGACTAACCACTCATATAGACCGAACTTAGTTTAGAAAGCAGTTTTCCATTCATCTCCCAATTTCATACGAATCTGGTGGTACCCACTACGCAAATCAACCTTCGAAAACACAACAGCACCACTCAATTCATCAAGCATATCATCTAATCGTGGAATAAGGTGTCGATATCGAATGGTGATATTATTAATAGCCCTAAATCAACACACATACGCCATGTTCCATCTTTCTTAGGCACTAAAATCACTGGAACAGCACAAGGACTAAGAGACTCACGCACATAACCTTTGTCTAGTAGTTCTTGCACTTGTCGCTGAATTTCCTTCGTTTCTTGCGGATTGGTCCTGTATGGCACACGGTTTCGCAAAGATGCACCAGGAATAAGATCAATTTGGTGCTCAATCCCGCGTATCGGTGGCAGCCCCGCTGGTATCTCACTCGAAAACACATCAGAATACTCCTGTAAAACGTTAGCAACAGCAGGGGCAAAGAACGTTGCATATCCTCTATTGAAATCAAAACATCCTTGCACACCAAAGCATAAGCAACAGAGCTGGACGCATTGAACTCACTAATATTAGATTTTGTGGCAAGCATACAACGTCCTTTCAGTTTTATCTCATCTTTGTCATCAATTACAGATTTGTCATTTTTATTGCTCTCACACTTTGCTTTAGCAGCCCTAGCAACATCAGTTTGCATAATAGCTTCAGGAGACATAGGATGCAACACAATTTTTCGATCATGGTATAGAAAAGAATATTGATTTGATCTACCATGATGCATAGAATCCCTATCAAATTGCCAAGGTCTACCTAGCAGAATATTGCAAGCTTGCATAGGCACAATATCACATTCAACAATATCTTTGTATGATCCAATGGCAAAATTGATTCGCACAAGTCTCGTTACCTTTGCCTTACCATTGTTGTTCAGCCATTGGATGTAGTAGGGATGGGGGTGTGGTTTGGTGGTGAGGGAGAGCTTCTGTACCATATCGCTGCTTGCCAAGTTGTTGCAACTACCTCCATCAATGATCATGCGACACGAACGCTCCTTGATGACACACTTTGTTTGAAATAAAGTGTGTCGCTGATTTTGCTCCGCCTTCTCCATTTGTGCACTAAGCACTCGCTGTACAATCAAGCTCTCATAGTGCTCCGCATCACCTGCATTAATATGTTCTTCTATGTGTTCCTTACTACCTGCATGGTCAGCTGCAAGCAATGCAAGTGTATCTTCATCAAAATCACTAGCAGATGAACACTCACCATCATCTTTGACGATCATAACACGCTTGTTTGGACAATCACACATCACATGCCCATATCCCTTGCACCGGTGACATTGTATGTTGCTTGTTCTACCTGTCGATGCCACGGATGAAGTACTCGCAGCCGGCTTTTGCACTGTCTTCGCAACTGAATTGGTGGGGGCAGCTCGAGTCTTGTCACTAGATGATGGCGTAGGAGTACATGTAGACGGAGTTGTAGACGTGCGCTGCTGCCATGAACTAGCTTTTCCTGCAGAAACATTAGTCCTTGCGCTAGCACGTCGTCCCTGCACGTCCCGTTTACTCCTACGCCATCATCTAGTGACAAGACTCGAGCTACCCCCACCAATTCAGTTGCGAAGACAGTGCAAAAGCCGGCTGCGAGTACTTCATTCGTGGCATCGACAGGTAAAACAAGCAACATACAATGTCACCGGTGCAAGGGATATGGGCATGTGATGCGTGACTGTCCAAACAAGCGTGTTATGATCGTCAAAGATGATGGTGAGTGTTCATCTGCTAGTGATGTTGATGAAGATACACTTGCATTGCTTGCGGCTGACCATGCAGGTAGTGAGGAACACATAGAAGAACATATTAATGCAGGTGATGCGGAGCACTATGAGAGCTTGATTGTACAGCGAATGCTTAGTGCACAAATGGAGAAGGCGGAGCAGAATCAGCAACACACTTTATTTCAAACAAAGTGTGTCATCAAGGAGCGTTCGTGCCGCATGATCATTGATGAAGGTAGCTGCAACAACTTGGCAAACAGCGATATGGTAGGAAGCTCGCCCTCACCACCAAACCACACCCCCATTCCTACTACATCCAATGGCTGAACAACAATGGTAAGGCAAAGGTAACGAGACTTGTGCGAATCAATTTTGCCATCGGATCATACAAAGACATTGTTGAATGTGATGTTGTGCCTATGCAAGCTTGCAATATTCTGGTAGGTAGACCTTGGCAATTTGATAGGGATTCTATGCATCATGGTAGATCAAATCAATATTCTTTTCTGTACCATGATCAAAAAATTATGTTGCATCCTATGTCTCCTGAAGCTATTATGCAAACTGATGTTGCTAGGGCTGCTAAAGCAAAGTGTGAGAGCAATAAAAATGACAAATCTGTAATTGATATGAACCCGCAATGGTTTGTGGTCGATCTTTCGATGAGAGGCGTGAGATAACTCGATTGGTGGATGGAGATGATGTTCATGACCCGATTACAGCCTTCCAAGACAGCGCCTTAGCAACCGACACCACTTCCAAAGGCCGTCAGGATCTTGTGGAGCGCGACAACCAGCCCCTAGGGCTCCCGTCCTGCAAGCAATCGAAGAACTAGCAAGAACGAGGAAACAACCACTGAAATTGCAAGACGAAATTGAAGGTTTCACATTGAATCTTATTATGAGTGGGGTTCCGAAGACAAGGAGACGGGCGACTGGATTAGCACACGCGCCTACAAGCAAGTAGCGATGGCTAAACTTGATCTAAATAAAACCTCATCTGTTTGTGGCGGCTCTAGAGGTATATATGTAGATGGAAGGACGACCAAGGGGGTGTTGGGTCCATCCTCCAACCCTAGGATGTGTCCCTAATGGACCGAAGTCGATACATGGGCCAACAGCCCAAAATTGGGTGACGCAGCACCATAAGCAGAGAAAGTCCTGGCGTTAAAACGACCACTACGGACGCATATGACAATATATGGGAACAAGTGTACATCCGTTGGAAAGAAAACTTAATATGCTTTCCAACAAGTACTAGAACATCCCAATCGGAGTCCGTATGGAGTCGTGGTGACCGTCGCAAGTTTGGACTCTTCTGCAGTCCGAATTCCACATCCAAAACGTGTTGGACTTGGACTCTTTCCTTCCATGGGCTAAAGTGATGTGGTGACCTGGTGCAAAACATTCAGGGCACATGGATTTGGTCCCCAATCAACTTTATTGACCTTCCATGCTTCCGTTATGCAATCAAACCTTCCCTTGATCCATGTAAGTAATTTTGCAAACAAAAATACACACATTTTATGGTGCAGCACCTATTCATCAAATGTATTAATAATAAGAAATTTATAGAACGGTTGCACCTTTGGTTTAGAAATATTTAATATGGTCATATCCAAGCCAATGATGTCCTCATCAGAGTTGATCCATTTCCGACCCTTGGTTCCGACGACCCCTCGCCCATGTGGACGGACAGGGAGTGCGCACTCTTGGAGTGTGCTGTTGACGCCGTTCCGTGGACCCTGAAATGTCTATGGAACTTGCCTCATCGTCTTCTTCATTATCTCCTCCTGCTGCTCATGAGGTGCCGCTTTGCTCAAAAAGAGCAGCCTGTGACATGCTCCTTGTCACCCTTCTTGTTCCTGCAACATTTTGGCTTCTTACCTCTTGGTCCCAATTTATGGTTAGTGTACGCAGCGCATACAACCGACGCCTCTCACATGGGTGAGAGATTTCAGCTGTATGGTCTGGATAAATCATTTTAAGATCACCATTTTCATCTCTTTTTAGGACTTGAGCACTTATGAAGAAATCTTCAGTTATAATGTCTCTAGAAGAAGCAATATATTCAAAGTAGTGTTTTCCATTTAGCAAGTCCATTATTTCAGCAATGTGAGTGATAAAAGAGGTAAAGAATATAGGCTCGCTTCTATGGAAAATACCAAGTCAAAAGTGGACTAAAATTTTAGTAAGTGAAACTTTTATTTTCTTGGTCATGGCATAAAGCAGTCTTAGTTTATCATTAAGAAGGATTTGCACATTGGAGCCAGGAAGAAGAGTTATGGCCATCCAATAGCGGAGCAAGCGCAAAGTGGGATTATGGTTTTCATCAGTTGTAGGCTCAGAGCAATCATTGGATCCAGTTATGGCTTTCCAGAAATCAGCTTTGTCAAATTTTCTTGTGGCATTAACTAGATCTAGATGACAGTTTTTATCAAAGCCAAGTGCCATACTAAAAACTCTCCAAATTAAATTATACTCTTGATTGAACATGCGAAAGTAGACATTATCATCAGTGACTTGTAAAGAGCATAGAAATTCCATGGTGAGCATTTTTATACCAAGTTCTTACACTTCCCAAAAGCTTCCCCACCCAATTGTATTGAAAACAGTATTAAACTCTGCGGTCATACCTGTGTTGTCCAAAAGGACAGAGTCGATGGTGCCAGTATGTTCATAACTGCGGTGTCAGATGGAGAGGTACCTTTGGTACTCTTCTTGGTCCAGCATGAGGCCGCTCTCGGGGTCGAGCGTCCTCTCGGGAGGCACTCCAAAGCTTTGTCTCGGTGGAGCTTCTCTTCCTTCATCTTCGTCATGGCGGGGTCGTCGGGAGGAACTCCCTACGACACTCTTGGCCTTCTTGAATGCGGAGGAGAACTTCTTCATCTTCCTGTAGCAATGAGACAACACAAGAACACACTAGAACAACAAGGATTAGCGTTAGCGTTAGTGTTAGCTATCCCAATGTTAGTAGTCCTTGCGGGGTATGGTTACCTCCACAAACCATTCTTGTGGGTAGGAGTACTTCACAAACAAGTTGTTGAGAGCAAAGATGAGAGTAAGACAAGCTTCTACTACTACAATAATTTTGGGTTTTTGTTTTGAGTGGCTAACTACAACTAAACTTGGGAAAAGAACTTGCTCAACTGGAGAAGAAGAGAGATTGTGTGCTCGAGATGATTCAGTTGGTTTGGGTTTGGAAATGAGCACACAATTCAGGGATATATATAGGGGGGAGAAGGGCTGGTGATGGACCCACCAGGGACAGGTCGGCCGACCCCATTATGGCAGTGTCAGAGCTGCTTTCACCTTTGGACAGGGAATCTATTTGAATTCAAACTAAATTTTACAGATAGGACTTTAAACATGGGTCGGCCGACCCATGTTTGGTCCCCTTTTTAGCTTTAAACAGTGTGTTTCACTTTGTCTGGTAAAGTAAAGATTAGTGGTGGACCAAAATTGATGAAGTTTTTAGAGATTCCCTTGTCTAGTGCTTTGTGAAAGAGAAAGGTGTATGACAAAAGTGGGGGACATGCTTTAAAGTGATTCCCATAGACCATGGGAGCACTAATGCATGCCAAAGTGTCCACTTTTCAGAATTTGGAAGGTAGTGAGTGTTGGATTCTCGTTGGAGCATGTGAAAGTGGTCATGACCAAAAGTTGTCTACCAAATTCAAAATGAGCCGGTGCTTAAAGTTGAGACAATGATTAGGACACCAGACCAACATCACCAGAGGTGAGTGGGCCCCATGGTGGGGTCGGCCGACCCCACCTTGGGTGGTCCCACCACCTCAGGCGTGAGCACTACAGTTCTTTTCAAGTTTTATTTATCTAAGTTCTTTATTTTGTCAAAATAAAATATTGCAAAATTTAAATATGAAATGCAATGAAGAAAATACAGGAATGAAATGCAGGAATTAAATATGAGATAAATACTGATTTATCTTACCAGCAAGGGCTCCATGTTTTAGGTTCGTAGAGCAGGACCTCTCCTTTTCGGGTTCATTCTTCGGGTGCTTCAGTCGGTCCCGGAGATGGAGACCATGATGATCGCATCTCTTTCTTCCGCCATTCCTTCTTGGTTGATGCTTGCGACTCAGTGGAGTCAACCTTGTTTATCACCTCGGCTTTACTTACCAGTTCGGCCTTTTTGGCCTTCGGCAATTGATTCTTCCGGCGGGGTGCATATTGAGGCTTCTTCTCCCAAAGGTTCTTTCTTGCCTGTTGCATAGATTTATAACCATTGAAAGGACATTTAATTCTCTTACCTGGGAGTTGGAATTGGACTTGGCCGAATCCCACGTAGATGATGGCACTCACGGTGTTGAGGAACGGCCTTCCCAGGATGACAGGGACTTCGTCATTGGCCCCCATATCGAGAATGATGAAGTCAGCGGGGATGTATTCGTCTTGAACTTTGACAAGGATGTCCCTTGCCAATCCCTCGGGGAACCGAATGGATTGATCCGCCATTTGCAATTTGACAAAAGTGGGGTACAAAGATCCCCCTAGCAGATTTTCATACATTACCTTGGACATAATGTTGACACCAGATCCAAGGTCGCAGAAGGCATTGTTGAAGGTGTGTGTCCCAATCTCGCAGGTGATGGTAGGATGGCCGGGGTCACTCTTCTTGGCCATGAATGGCGGGTCAAGAAGGCAACCCGGATTTGGCCTAACCGGAGGCTTACCAAACCTCATAGAAATTAATCGGATACCCTCAACCGGTTCTCAGGTTTCCCTGGGATCTTACCTTGTTCAAAGGATGGGACAGCTGCTGCTATTTGAGCTAATTGTGTTTCTAGCATTTTATTAAAGCTCAATTGATTTTTCATAGCAGTGTTAAAGCTATCCATTTTCTCACTAAGATTTTCAAGAATCTTATCATTAGCCATTATTTTCTTATTTATGCTATCATTGATTTTAGATTGGCGTAAGACAAGATCTTTAAGAGACGGTTGGTTACCATAATAATTATAAAAATTATTGCTGTAACCATTACCTTGATTTCCTTGGTAGAAGGGGCGCGAGTTCCATCCTCCTTGTTGCTGGGGTCGATACCCATTGTTGTTGTTGTTGTTGTTGATGAAGCTCACTTCCTCCTTTGTTTTGGGACAATTGTTGCCCGAGTGATCTTCTCCTCCACATACCTCGCACCATGGATCAGCTTCGATTGCTCGTGCGGTGGCAGTGGTTCGAATGGCCTCTTATTCCTTTTTGAACTTTCCTCAATCTTTTTCATCAAGAGGTCCATTTTTGCTGAGAGCATGTCCACCTCATGAACGGTGTGCATACCCCTTTTCTTGGGCTGGAGACGTTCTTCATTCCATCCTTGGTTGATAACCATCTTTTCAATGAGGTCTTTAGCATCCTTGACATTGTGTTGCAGGAATGCTCCTCCAGCGGCAGCATCAAGGTGACTACGGGCTAATCCAGTCAGCCCATGGTAGAAACCTTGGATTAGAGAGCCATTCTTCAATCCCATGATGAGGACAAGCATGAATGTACTCCTAGAGACGTTTCCATGCTTCGGGAATCGTCTCGTCAGCTTGCTGTTGGAAGCTTGAGATCTTTCCACGAAGAGCGCTGGTTTTGCCTATTGGGAAGAATTTCTTGGGAAATGTGTTGGTGCACTTCTCCCAAGTGGTAGCTTCATTCTTATTGGCATAGAACCATTGCTTCGCCTTCCCAAGCAGTGAGAATGGAAATAGGTGAGGGCGGATGGCTTCTACCGAGACATTCTTGATAGTGAAGGTACCACACACCTCCAAGAAATGCTGGAGATGGGCATTAGCATCTTCATGTGGCTTCCCACAGAACAGATTAGCTTGCACCATGTTGATAAGTGTTGGCTTGAGCTCAAAAGTAGCATCCCCAAAGTTGAGCTGCGGACCGGTGGCAATGTTGTCAGCCGATGGTGCAGAGAACTCAGAGATGGTCTTTTGGGCCATAGCTTTCTTGATTGATAGTGCGGAGCCTCTTTCCTCGAACGGATTCAGGTTTGAGATGAACCTTTGAGGTGGAACTTGACGGTGTCTAGTTCTCCTCAACAATTGCTCAGGATCTTCAATAACATTTGCGGCAATTAGAAACCACTCATGCACTGTCTAGCTTCACGATAACGAGAAACACAGACAGGGGTAAGCCCCTAACACTAATCGATAACTAAATTGATAGTAGACTCCGGATTCAATTTTTATTAATATTCCTAGACTGATGCTTTCCCCGGCAACGGCGCCAGAAATGCTTGTTGACACTTCTTAGCGCAACCACCAGAGACAGGGCGTTAGGCTATCTCTGATAACTGCGCCAGAAGTGCCCTGAGGGGTATTTCTTATGTCTGTTGGATAATTCCGCAAGCGCACAGAATATACCGCTGTAGCACTTCATCCCGGGAGTATTCTAAGGTATTGTTATTTATTTTATCCCAAGGGAAAGCTGTTGCTAGGAATAAGTAATAAAAGAGAGAGATCCTTAAGTCTATAGCAACTTAGTATCAACTAGTGATAGGGGGTAAATCAATAAATAGAGGAAAGGGTAATGACACAAAGACACGACAAGGTTTAGGATGACTAGTAGAGTATGGCTAGGTGGGAGGACAACGAGTGAGTATAAGACTCCTATGACTCTTACTTTACTCTTGTGAACTATCTTATCAAATGGATGAATTACACTAAGATAGCTACCTTACTTCCGGTGTGTAGGGGGTAGTGCGAAACAATAGAGGATATAACCTCTATCCGAAGCGCCTACGCTCTTATGGGACCTAACTTTTAAGAACTTGCCTAAAACACGTGGAGGCATACTAAGACTAGACAGGGCTGTCACCACCTGCTAGCACCCACTAACAATCCGTGCGACAAGCGGCATTCAAGGGTAAGATCTAGCCTAAGCACCACGCTTACACTAATTCTCACTACTCTAGCTGGGTACCAGACAGCTAAAGCACCCTATGACAGGCAATGAACTACACACGTGAGCTGGTTATAGGATCACAACCTAGTGTAAATCAACTATAAGGCAAGACAAGACACAACAATACTATAATGAATAGTAAAGCACCAAGTAAAGACTTACTAAAGTAAAGTAAAGATATTATATTGATAAAAGTAAAGTCTTACAGAAGAAAAGGTACAAGAGCTTTACCAGACTCTCCAGCAGACGCCTCCGGAGACCCCGAGTGTAGCTCGACTCGACTCTAACTCCCACACTAGACTAATACTACTACTAAAGAGTGAAACTCTAGCTTCTCTTGTCTCTTGTGTATCTTGTGTGTCTTGAAGAGGGTGATGGCAGCCTCTATTTATAGGGGAGAGTGGAGAGGTGCCATGTCAGTGATCTGTGTGCTCCATGCCTCTCCACCCTTGGATGAACCGACCTTGAACCGCCTCAAGATGGATGGCTTTGGTGAATCCAGCACATGCGGATCATGCAGAGAGGCGGTGGAGGCCAACCGACCTGGCTGGGCACCAGGGGGGTCGGCCGACCCTCTATGACAGGTGGGCCTAGCCAGGTGTTGTCCCCACCAGTCATAGAGCATGGCTATGTACTTGATTTGTTGGTACTCGTCGGTTCATGCCTTAATCCGTGTGCCTTGATCTTCCACCGTTGAATGGAAACACACCTTCGATCCAAAGGTGGAAATGAGCTGGGTGAAGTGTCACACGGATTGTGCCATGTCACCAGAGCCAGGTGGGCCCCATGGTGGGGTCGGCTGACCCACACATGGGCCCACTCTGAGCTCTCCTCTCTTCTACGTAATGTTGTGCACCATATCTTGATATTTCATGGCCTGTTTGATCTTTCCTATATTCACAAGCTAAGAGTACAAGTGAAACTAGTTATTGATAAAATATGTTCATATTATATTTATTCTCCCTTGAATCCGAGGCCTGTTGACGGTGTTTGAGTGTGGAATTTTATGGTATATCCACCATCAACATAGCCGAAGAGTTCAAGTACTCTACGGCGTTCGAAATGTATGTATGCTTATGGCAACTAAACATCTTCAATAGCTTAAGTGCGCATAGATATGGACGTAACATTCTTTTTTCATGTTGCCCCTGCAGGGAGCGAACCTCGCCTAAATTTTGGCCGCTAAGTCCAGATTGCCCAGATAACTACGAGAATGGCAAATTCATGTTGACCTTGGGCAATCTTATGGAGGAGCCGTGGGAGGTTCGAAGGTTCCACATCTGGTATATGCATGCTGCGAAGCTGGGCATGAAGGAGTTCGTTGTGAAGGTCCCGCAGGAGTACTTCCATTTGGTGGACGACGAGACTTTCATGTCTGTTGAATTCCACGACATGCATATATAGGATGTTGCGGCGCAAGGATCTCAATGTCATCCAAGTGACTCTTTTTGCCATGTAAGTTATATCGTATCTTTGAATTGCTATAGGTATGTTATTTGAAGACGATCAAACTAACAATGTCATGACGACGACTTATGTCTTTAGGATGCAAGCATATGTATGCAAGGAACTAGGCAAAGCTATTTTGTACCTATCTCCTATGCATATTTGCCAGAGGGCAATAATTGGCCACGGAATACCGGACACGCATCCTGAACTCATGAACTTGGAAGGGTTGCAGAAAGTAGAAGTCCATGCGAGATTGATAGAAGAGATCAAGTACAGAAAGGGACAGTACCTTTTACATGTCATGAAGAAGGTCCCAGAGAATGGGTGTATCTTTGCCGCCCACCAGTTCGAGTATGTCAAAATGATACGTACAATAACTTAAGGGTCAAAGTACTATAACTTATGGGTGTATCTTTCCACATTGATTCAATTGTACAGCTTGGGAGTCAGCAGCCACTGGATTTTACTTGTCATCTATCCTCAGGATGGAAAGGCTGTCATATTTGACTCCTTGTGGAACCCGAGCAACAAAGAAGGGTATAAGGATTTCGAGCACTGTCTGCGATAGTAAGTGACAACAACACACGCTTGCATTACTAGTGTTTGTCATATAAGTTAACACCAGTGTTTTGCCATATATATAGCGTGTATATGAAGTACGTGGAAGACCCCACCACCTATGATCGGAGGTCCAAGAGATAGAGGAAGAAGTTTGGCACACACTTGGTCGTGAGGAGAGAATTTCCGGTGCGAGTACTTACCATGCACTGCTACCCGCCACGGATAATATCATGTATCTTACATTACTTTTATTTTCCATGCAGTGTGCAAAGCAACCTGACGGCTCAGTCCTGTGTGGATACTATGTTTGCTAGTTCCTCAGGGCTTGTGGAAGTTACCACCAGGGTTGGCGTCAGCTTAAGAAATCAATTAAAAGGTGGAAAAAGGAAAAAGTGGATCATAGAAACATCAGTCGAACAATAGCTGACATTTGCAAGTGAAGTTCTTCGATCCTACAAGCGAGCTCACGACAGCAGAGAAGTACGAGAAGCTGTGCAACTAGAGAACCAGTGGCCTAAACATGGATGACTACAAGTTGCCAGACATCTTCGATTAGCATAGGCCGTGCTGAAACTATAATGTGATGTGATTTGTTTAGAAGTAAACGTTTTGTAATATCGACGGTGACATACGGGGGGATACATACGGACAACATAAGACTAAATATGATTAATGTGTTTATACTTTGTACGTGCATTTTCTACTTTGAATGCATGTGAATATTAGAAATTTCGGTTTGAAATCCAAATTCAAATTTTACAAAAGCATTTTTTTATTCCTGGAAAATATTAACGGTGGCAGTTATATTAAGACAACCGCCACTGTTAATACATTGAACATGGCGGTTGTGTAAAGCTAACCGCCTTGGTTAATACAATTAACCATGGCGGTTATCATTACTCAACCGCCTCGGTTAAGGCCACGATTAACCGTGACCTTAGGTCCGAGGCGATTGGAAAAACCACCACGGTTAAGCCTTTCTGACCGCCACCGTTAAAATTTCTGTAGTAGTGCAAACCAACTATGCTAGACATATAATCAAAGTAGATAATGACTATTGTAATTAAGAACATATGAACTATTAAGAAAAATGTTTTCCTAATCATAATGAAGAATACAATAATAGAGAATATGCAAAACTCGTGGAAATTGTTAGTTAAAACCCTAGACTAGTGTGTATTCGTGTATCCTTTTGTCTAAAGTTCTAATAAAAGTTGACGTTATCCACCGTCAACAATACCTCTTTGGTAACTCGACTTGCCGGTACTTTGGGTCTTCTAGAAAATGCCACTCTTGACTTTATAACTGAAGACTAGCCTGAGATTACCATTGAACATTTCAGACAGGCCCAAATAATCAAAGGAGGAAAGAACAACATTCCCATTACTATGATTTATCGTGGCGATACAACCGAGATCCCGTTGCCTAACCCGGGACTCGGATTGTACGCTGCACCTTCTTTTATTATTTTGCCAAGTAGGGCCACTGTCGGCAGGAGCGCATCCACACGCCTAGACCAGATACCGCAAAGATATTATGGCACAGACCCGACTCCACAGGGGCCAGCATTCACTGGCTACCAGACGTTCGACCACACGGGCACCTCACGTGGTTTTAATAACCCGTGGGAGGCGACCCCATCCACACACTCGGAGGGATCCTGGCAACAAGCGAGTAGCACCCAGTGGCAGCACGGCTACTACGGCCATTACCAGTAAGGTAGTGGTCAGTTTGATATGCTGGAGGAGACGTCTGGAGGAGTGCACCATCAACCCGGACGTGCTTCCTACTCCGGCCCTAGCTACCACGAGTACTAGCAGGACCGCCACGAGCTTCGCACGCAGCTGGGCAGGATTGAGGAGACGCAGAACGCCCTCATACAAGCCTAGGACCAGATCCAGCAACGTCAGGCGATGCACGATAACAACTGGGAAGCGCTCTTCACCCACTTTCAGATTGGACCACTGTACCAGTGAGACTGCACCAATAGCTAGCTTGGGGGAGGACCCCCGCAGGACCAGGTAAGTCAACTCAACCCACTTTGTTTTTTGAATTTGTGTGCTAGTAGTTTGCTTTAGTTTGCTTATTTAGTTTGCTTAGTTCGTTTGGTTTGCTTTAGTTTGTGTGTGAGAATAAAGGAACTTTGAGAATCTGAACCTAGATGATAGTTGCTCTAGTGCCATGCTTAAATTAAAATTTCTCCCACTATTGAGTTATTAATTTGACTTGAGAATTTATTCAGAAACTTGAAATCTGTGGGAGCATACTTGAGCTAATCCTAAATAATTGATAGACATGATATAAGAAAGTTTGAGCTGCTATCTATCTAGTTCATTATGACACTAAATTCCGGATGCTTTATTTTGGAAAATGCTAAAATCAACATGATGAGTTTCTTGTATGACCAAAGCTAAAATTCCTACTAGAGCCATATCATGATTAGACTAGAGAAACCCTTCACATATATGCTACTTGTTTTACATTGAATTTATCAAGCTTTGTTGATACCTTATGAGAGCTTTGTCATACTTTTAAAATCAAGATCACACACACACTCCACCTACATAGGCACTATCCCTACACTGGGAGTAGGCGCCACAACATGACATCCCATCCAAAAATGTTTTCTCCTACACTGGGAGTAAACACCAAAAATATTCCATATATTTCCACCCAAATAAATGCTCCAAAATTCTTGTGAGTATCTCTCAAAAATAAGAAGTTGTAGAGAAGAGGCATGAGGCTAGGCAAAAGTGTGAGTTGTGAGAGAAAACAATGGGTACTCAGATGCCCGCCTGAGAGGAAAAAATGGGCAAGTGTCCGATGAAATAAAACAATGGGTACTTAAATGCTCACCTAAAAAAAAAAGAAAGTGCTAGCCCATGTAGTCCTGCAACACAAGTTTCAAAAGAGAGATCTGTTTTTAAGGAGCAAAGGTAGAATTAGCCACCCCTCATACCACACACATGCACATCTTGATTTAATTGTATGACTTAACTCTCTTTAGATTCATTGTTTGACTTTACAATAAATGCTTTGCAAGTCAGTGTTTACTGTTTTTTTCCCACCTATGAGCTCCATAAAAAGCCTTATCAGCTTTAGGAAGAAAAGCATACACTTTTTAGCTTTGGTGAGGATCCACAAATACCACATATATGAGAGATTTGAGAGAATGTCATACAAGTGCAACTCTGAGTTTTATTTTGAAAATATAAAAATACCAGAACAGAGGTGAAGTAATGGATTTGATATTTAGTGCTTAACTGATTATTCTATCTTTCAATTACCCAAGGTTAAGTGATAGTAAAAGCCGCATGATTGCAAGACATATGGATAAATTTAAAAGTTAGATTGGTCACTCTGTTTTGGTAGAGAATTTTTAATGAAGGCATGTGTGCAGGAGTAATTCATTGTTTGATCAAGGACGAGAAAAGGTTAAGTTTAGGGGAGCTTGTTGATGGTAGTTATTGCTCAATTTTAAGCATCAACAAGACATGAAAAAGGGCATAAAAACATCCTCAAACATAGAATAGGGTTTAAACTGACAAAATTCCATGAGTTTTGGTGAATCTGTGTTTTGCAGGGTGTTACTCAGAAAAGAACCAAGGGAGACCCACATGTCAGATCAAAATATCGAATTCCAACGTGAAAGTGGAACAAGAACATTCTAGAGAACACCAGAGACATGCCCGACGAAGCAGGGCCCACTTGACAGAGACAGAGGGTCGGCCAACCCTCTGACATGGTCGGCCAACCTGTCAGGGTCTCCGTTCCGTGTGCGCTTCGACGTGGACCCACATCCCAAAATTTCACGCAATCTCCACCGCCCTTCGAAGTCGGTTTGATCCAAGGGCTACGGTTCATCCCACCGGCCTATATAAGGACCCCCCAGACCCCCAGGGTTTCAAATTAGATAATTCAGATCTCATATCTCAGATCAAGGGAAGAGCTCTCCACCAGAGATTAGAGTTAGACACTCAAAGTTCTAGTTTAGACCTAGATAGTAGATTGAAGTAGAGTTGAGCCTTCGGCTCAGGATTCTGGATCGCCTGTCTACTAGAGATTGGTAAATCTATTGTATTATCTCTTATTATGACTTTATGCTATTTTATGACTATGTTTCGGTTCGTTATGTTCCTAGTTTATTCTAGTAGTATATTTGATATAGTTATGATTGGTAATGAGTTTATGCATGAGTTCGCAAAGCGCTTAATCCAGTACACGAGTGGGTTAAGTGGTAGATATTATAGAGGCATGGTGCTTAGATATTATTTGCCTGCGAATGCGCTTTATATGCCGGGTCATGTGGTAGATCACGGATGTGACACTCCCGTTGAGTCCTTTGTAGTCTACTCCCCGTATGTAGAGAGAGTAGAACTAAATTACGAAGGTAGACTTGCTCTGTTCTTGTTCTTCCTAAATAATGTTCCTGATGCATAGATAATGAGTCAATTGTGCTATACATGATTGTATATTTGCTAGAGGTGATGAATAACATAATTAATTAGGAATGACATAAGAATCTGATCGCTTAAGTAATCCTATGCTTTGGTTGACTTTAATTTTGAGTAGTCCATACCTTTCTGAAAAGTTATCTAAGCCTTTATTATCATATCATATCTTTATTATTGGCTTACCCCTTTTTAAGTATGTGCTATGTGATTGACTCTATTCATAAGTAATGTATCTTAAATCTATCCACTCATGCCTAGCTCCATACCTTCTCCTGTGGTAAAAATATAAATCGACAACCCTGAAATACTCGGGTAACATGCTACAATGGTATAATTAATATGTGCGCTTGCAGATACTTGAGATTTGATTATTTATTTGTACCCTCTTTAGTCACTTGCATTCATAATAACTGCTTAGTATTATTCTGGGTAGTTTCCATTCATGTCTCTTATATTCATGCTAGGGATGATAACTTAGTTATTATAAGAGATATAGGTTTAAACGAGGTGGCTAAGTAATTTACCAAGTGACACTTAATTAATACCAACACAGGATCAGGTGTCAACATAATGGCCAAGGTAACTTATGACTTCCTATTTGGCAAGACACCCTTGTATTCTACCTACACGCAGTTGTAGATGACGGATCAGATATTCAGATTTCCAGAGGAGATTGCTAAAGATGTTATGGTCAAGATTCGAGATCACTATGTCCCCACTGACTTCTTGGTCCTTGATATGGGAGAAGAAGAGTACGACCCACCACTCATACTTGGAAGACCGTTCCTGAACACTACAAGAGCAACTATCTATATGAGATCAGGGGAGGTCCACTTCCAGTTCCACAAGGAGAAGGTTCGCTGCTACTTCAACAGTTACACAACTTATGAGCAGCCGAAGAAGAACAGATCGAGGAGAAGACGCCGTTCCTCCCAACGCCTAAAGAACCAACCACTCAAGGATGGTTGGGCAGATTATGAAGGAGAAGTCAAAAGGAGTGATTACGTCAAACCAGAAGAGAAGGATAAAGAGACTATGAAAGATGAGCTCTCAGCTTCAACCTCACCATCAACATCAACTTCACCAACTAAGAAAGAATGGAGGAAGGAGTCACCTTCCAGCTCATCATCATAAGTGCAACAAGGGTCACGATCTCAACCGGACGATGCACCCTACAAGGAATGAACAGACAAAAAGTCCTGTTCGGAGGACTATAAACCACCGAGTCTTCGCCAAAAGGTAAACTTGGTACCTATCCATATTTCCTTTTCAGCATTGCATTAGTAGTTGCATATTTACTGTCCTGCACTAAAAAAGAAAACAAAAATATTTATTGCTTTGCATAATAAAATCTAAAAGCCCCATATGACTGTGGCATAGCTCACAAAGACTATTAACTATGATGACACAAAAATAATTTGCATCTAGGATAGACTTCTGCATCATATTTACTTTCTGCATTCAGAAACTTGAAAATACCAAAAATATGTGGGCACATGAAGGTCCACACTTTTTAGAAAAACCCCAAAATATGTGGGCACATGAAGGTCAACCCATTTAGGGAAAATTCTGCTAGAATTATAAACCATGGAGTGGTATTAAACCTAACCCCTCTCCTTGAGATTTGGTATTCTGGTTGGCAATTGAGTTTTACAGGATAATACATGATCAAGGAGCTAATCAACCTGGTGCCCTTACGCTGTCGGTACACCTGCTCCCAGAAGGATCACTCAACTTGCAACATCAAAGACCATGTCAACATCCAGCTTGGGGGAGGACAACCTCCACCTAATCCAGCTAAGTAAAAGTTTCCCACCTTATTAATGTACCATATTGCTTTTCACGTGAGTTAGCTAGTGAGATAAAATTTGAAAACCAAATAAAGAGTGTTTAGATTAGTTAATGAGTTACTAGATGTGAATAAAATAAAGAGAGAGTGCCTACAATAAATTTGCTCAGACTAGATGGAAACCATCCATAGAAATTGATAAGTATCACCCCACCATGATTCCTCATAACACTTAGTTTTCAACCTTGAATCATCCCAAGTTTTAGACACAACCATTTTAACTTGAAGAATTACTTTGAACCTGAAACTTGTGAGTAGCAAATGCTTGATCTAAGTCTAAGTAATTGAGAGATATGATATGCAAAGTTTGAGCTACTATTATCTTGTTCCTAGTGATGCTTGAGTTCTGGAGAGTTATTTTAAAAATCCTTAAAACCACATGATGAGTTCCTGTATGCAAGAGCTTTACATTCCTACCACAGCCATACATGATAGATTAGGAAATCATACACAATATATGCTACTTGCTTTGTTTTGAGTTTTGTCAAGCTTTGTTGATACCTTAGGAACTTGTCATGCTTTTACAATCAAGATCACATGCAAACTACCCATAATATGCACTACTCATATCCTGAGTAGGCGCATCCACATTCCACACTTTCCATCTTTTCCACCCAAAACATTTACTCCTGCATCAGGAGGAAACACCCAAAAATATACCGCATTGGTTACCCTAGATCAATGCTCCAAAGTTCTTGTTGTTATCTCTTAAAAGAAAAAGAAAAAGGGAAGTACTATTGCAGAGAAGAGCCATGTGGCTATGCAAAAGAGTGAGATGAGAGAAAACAATGTGTACAAAGATGCCCGCCTGAGAGGTAAAAATGGACAAGTGTCCGGAATTATCAAAACAATGGGTACTTTGATACCCGCCTAAAAAAAGAGAAGAAAAAGAAAGATAGCTCATGTTGTCCTGCAGCACAATTCCCTAGTGTTTGAAAAAAAGAAGAGAGAGAAATGTTTTCAAAGAGCAAAATAGTAGAATTAGGATTAGCCACCATATATCCACCTACCACCTCACATCCACACACATGCACATCTTCATTCAATTGTATAACTTGTTCCTTTGGATACATTGTTTGACTTTACAACATATTCATTGCAAGTATGTATGAGCTATCTCCTTACCCATGAGCCCCACATAAACCATTAGTTATAGGGTGAGAGAGAGAGAAGGCATGCATCACTATTGCCTATGTATGAGCTATCTCCTTACCCATGAGCCCCACATAAGCCATTAGTTATAGGGTGAGAGAGAGAGAAGGCATGCATCACTATTGCCTTGGTAAGGATCTACAAATACCACATATTGAGAGACTTGAGAGAATCATACAAAGGAAACTCTAAGTTTTATTTTGAAAACTTGCAAAAGCTCCAGGATATGAGTTGAACGACAGAGCTTGAGACATAGTGCTTAACTTAGACATTCTGTCATTCAATTACCCAAAACCCGAGAGAAAGCTACAAGCTCCACGGTTAAAGGTAATAAAGGTAAGTCTGAAAGATTAGCTTGGTCTACTCTAATCCATGAGTATAATTTTTGATATATGCTAAAACTTTGGCTTTGCTAAGGTACTAGCAAAGGTTAAGCGTGGGGGAGCTTATTGACGGTAATTATTGTATGATTTTACCCGTCAACTAAATATGAAATAGGGGTATACAGGCAAACACCACCATAAAATAGGGTTTTAACAGACAGAATTCCACAATTTTGGTGAATCAGTGTTTTGCAGGGTGTTAATCAGAAAAGAATCAAAGGAGACCCACATGTCGGACTAAAACATCGAATTCCACCACGAAAGTGCATCAAGAATATTCTAGAGAACTCCAAAGACTCACCAGCAGAAGCGAGAACCACTTGGCAGAGAGGGGAGGTCGGCCGACCTCCCTGCCAGGTCGACCGACCTATCAGAGGGGAGTCTCTGCATCCCCTTTGATGTGGACCCTCCACCGCCTTTGATGATCAATCTCCACTGCCCGTTGAAGTCGGTTTGATCCAAGGGCTACGGTTCATCCCACCGGCCTATAAATACAGCCCTAGAACCTCAGGGTTTCATATCAATCAAGTCATATCTAGTTCAGAGAGCCAGAAACCCTAGAATCATTAGACCTTCACCATCGAGAGCATAGCTACATAGGTTTAGAAGTAGAAGGAGGCAAGTTCTACTTGAATTCCAGATCTTGTCTGGAGCGAGGCTTCCCGGAGCCACCGTAAGCTCTCTCTTGTATCTAATACCTCTTTTGAGTACTTTAGATAAAGTTGATTGATATTGTTCTGCTATTGATTATGTCCTCAATTATGTTATTCATTGCTTATCTAGATTGTATACTTTTCATAGTTAGGATGCATTCATATTCATACATAGGTTTGTATAGCTCTCATTCATTGACGTCATAGATGGTTGACCAACAGTATGTAAGCATGGTGCTTAGATGTAGTTTGTCTACAAATGCGCCTTATATTCCGGGATTTGTGGTAGATCGTGGATGTGACACTCCTGTTGAGTCCTTTGTAGTCCACACTCGAATGTAGGGAGAGTAGGAAGTTATTCTTACTATAGAAGGCTGGTTATGATCTTGATCTTCCTTAGTAATATTCCCCTAAGTATGAGTATGAAGTATCTTCACCATGATTGCTAGTATAATTGCACCATCTAATATGTCTTTAGTAGTATAGCTAGAATGACTTAGGATATTCTTATACTTCTACCTAATCCATACTAATGCCTAGATAGGAAATGCTCTAAGTGATCACATATATTGATTCATTGATCATTATGCTTATCATATATATCATTATTATTGTGACATAACCCCTGTTTTGTGTAAGTAGATCATGCATGGTTATCTCCATATTTGTATGTGCATATGACAACTATCTACTTGCATCCCATTTATTGACAAACATTTCCCAGTGGTAAAATATAAATCGACAACCCAAAATATTCTTGGGTAAAATGCTATAATGGTCTATATTTTACCTGTGCGCTTGCGGATATAGTGTAATATAATTTTAGTCACTTGCTAGAAGGATAGATCTTTTAGAATCATGCTGGGGATGACAACCTAGTTATTTCTAAGAGATAGAGGTTAAGAGTTCAAGTGATCTGTAGGCTAATCAGGTGGCACGTTAATTTATACCTCCCAGCATTTCGTTAAGAAATGTCAACATCCGGTCAGATCAAAGTGCAAGTGCTTGTGGGTGCCCCACGTGAGGGTGGTGACTTGTGGTGGGTCACCTCTTGCTAGAGGATTAACAACAACCTTGGAGCTTGTCTGAACGGAGGACGTAGCTTGTGACAACAAGTTAACCTCCGGGCAAAAATCACGCGTCAACATTTTCCCATCCTTTGCAGTGATTTGCTCCCTTTTACACAAGTCTTTTACTTTGTGCATTACTTTACGTGTGTAGTTGTAGTTACTCTTGTGAGTTTGGTTAGCTTGTATAGCTTGCCGCTCACCTTCTTAGCTTGTGTAGCCTAGAAGTAGTGTCTCACTTAGTTTGTGTACCTAAGTGAGTTGCGCTCTTTGATTAGGATAGTGTATCCTTGTCATTGAGCATTTAGTGAGTTTAGGTGCTTAGTGCACTTTTGCTTGCTAGTTGGTAGGAGCTCCCCGGTGCTTAAAGTACTACTGCTTAGGTTTGTGTAACCTTGTGCTAGAACAGTTTAGGGAAGCTCTAACTAAGCTTGAACCTTTGTTTCGTGCTAGGATCTTTTGGAAGGTGCTTAGAATATTTGTTAGAGGGGTGAATTGTCGCTAGAAGCAATTAGGTTTCATTTCTGCTACGATTAATTTTTGTTTGGACTATTCACCCCCTCTAGTCCGCCATCTCGACCCTTTCAGCCGGATTGGCTATTGCTACACTCACGGGTGTGTCAGCCAGAACTAGTTCAATTCTATCTCTTGACCATTATACAACAGTTGCCATGAATCCAATCTCACCCAAGAAGTAAACTATATAAACCTTTACCATCGATGATTAAAATGGTTGTTAGCATAGTCTTACTTCCAACTATCGATTCGACATTCAAAGCTCCCTGAGTTTGGATGTATTTCCACTGAAATTTCAGAGCTTCATGTCTGATTCTATCAAATCTTCAACTCCTCTTCCTAGTTTACAAAACATGGTTTAGGGCATTAGATTAACAGCTGCTCCTCCATCAACCGACATTTTAGTCATGGGCTTCAAATCAATAAAACCCTTCAAATATAAAGCCTTCATGTGCCGATGCTTTTCTGCTTTGTTAAAAATAGCCTTCTCCATTTGTGGAATCAACTGAGCAATAACTTGTTCACCATCAGTATATTCATCCTCTCAAGGTGTATGAGCCCTGAATTCTGCAGGTAATAGAAAAGCCATACTAATATCAGCCGATGGTTTACCTTTGTCGGCTGTTTGCTTGACACGCCATAATTGAGGTTTGTTCTGGATTCTTTCTTCTTGCAATTCCCTATTTCTAAGACGTTGAACTCTCCTCTTCTGACTTCTGGTCAACCCACAAGGACACCGTTGATCATCCTGCCAAACATACTCTCCTTCATAACCAACCCAGTCTTGGTCAACTACCCTCTTGCCAAGCCGGTCATGAGTAGTTCCTATTTTTATGCATTGATTCGTGTCCTGACGATGATTGAGACATCATACATGAATCGACGGTTTGATGAGATTGCCTATATTCTAGATATTGATCACTACACTTAGGGCAGTTGTTTCGAGTAGGCAATTTTAATCCTTTATTCCAGCAATATATTGTCTAAAGAAAGGACAATTCCAATGTAGCTTGGCTTGTTCTCTTTCATACCTTTTCTCTTCACATTGACACTAATAATCTTCATCTTTCAGCCATCAACAATGATCTTTTTCCTCCTGATGCTATCATTTATTCAACAGGATCCGAGAAGTTACTAGTCATCATGTTGAGACAATCTTTGAAGGTTCGCCGTGCTCCTATTAGCTATTTTGCTGACCACGTCTCATTTCAACTTCCCGGTATTCCAGCTGTCATTTGAACCCCAGGATCAACTGTCCCATCCTTTTTAGCTCTATCTGACAACAGTATTTTGGTTTTCTCCTTTGACAGCAATACTTGGACAGTGTTTGCAGGGAAAGGATGATCTTCAATTTCCATCGTTTTCTTATTCTTTTCAAACTCAATCTTCCCCTGTCGGATGGCTCTTTGGATGTTGTGTTAGAAAGTTCTACACTCTTTGGTATGATGGTGTTGGGTACCATGGAACTTACAATATTTCTTGTCCTTAAGGTCCTCAGCCGAACGCATCCTATGATTACCTATCAAATTAATATGCCCTTTTCTAGTAGCATATCAAAAATCTTATTGGCCTTAGTAACATCAAAGTCATATTTGTCATCAGTAGACTATACCCATGGAAAAAGCATTGGATGTTTCCAAGTCCACTCCACGGTAGTGACATCTTCTTCTAGATTCTCATAGCAATAACTCTTTGTATCAAACATTCCAACCCTTTTTGAAATTTGTTTCCTCGTGGTGCTAAGAACCGGATTTGGCTTTCAATGCTAGCCACCCGATATGTTAGATGTCTGAGATTTTGTATTTCTTGCCCAGCTATCCTCTCTCTGAGCGTTGGATGCAAACCACTAATTGCAATATCCACCAGTTCATCAATAGATTATTTAAGGGAACAGCACTGGCTACGAACCTCTCTAAATCTCTAATGATATTGATCTCCTATTTCACTATTTCTCTATCGTACTTATATTAAATCTTAAAGCCTCTTTTCTCTTATGCCAGAGTAGAAGTATTTGTGAAATTTCTTTTCCAGATCATCCCAGCCTAAGATAGACTAAGGTGGCAGCATAGAAAATGATGAGAATGCTAGCCCCAATAAAGACAAATGGAATAGACGCACTTTAAGTGCGTGTTCAGTAGAAACTTCTCCTAACTCGATAAGGTATCGACTAATGTGAACATGGAAAAATCTGGAATTCTATAACGAGATGGAAGCATTACTTGATCATACCATTATGTGTAAGGTCTCTGGTAGGAATATCCTGTGTTCTTTGGTTTTAACCTAAATTGTTACTACATCATTTATTCACAAGTTGATTGATTTGAGGTCTCTTATTGATTTTGCTGGCTTCAAATGGCTTGCGTAGTAGGGATTTTACTTCCCTAATATCATGGATTGGGCAAGGCTTCATAAGTTTCATACTAAAAAACATAATGATATCCGGGAGGGCATCCATTGCCTTGCATGCCCCCTTGGCATTGCTGTGAATATGAATCTACAACCATTTTTTATTATTTTGTGCACCGAGGGAGCTATTTTTGAAGCCGGTGGAGGTATGTGATAACCCATGACCATTCATTGCCGGCTGTTGCATTGGCTGCTGCGAGCTTTGTTCTAGAAATGTTTTTATTTTTAAAAGCACCTCCAGCCTGCTTATTCATTGTTATATGATTGGAATTGGATAGGCCCCTCTGATTCACCGGAGTCCCATTCCAGAGCTTTCATCACATTGCCTAATATTTTGCAAAATGTGTCATTGTGATTGGTGAGAGTGTTGCTCATAGTCTTGCAGATCATCTCAACTAATCTTCTGGCTTCAATATCGACATCAGTATATATCTGCCGATGAAGGAGAACTCTAGGCAGTGGAGTCTTCTAGATGATTTTATCACGCATCTTGCCAAATGACAATAGATACTTTCTTCATATTGCTCAATTGCCTTAGTCATAAGTTGTTTTATGTCATCTAGCTGGTCTTGCTGAGAAACGTTGAGAACTGCTTCGTTATCCATGTTGTCTGCATTGTCCCATTGGGTGTGCCAAAAAGTGTGTTGGCGCAAAAATGTATCGAAGCACGAAATACACTTGGAAGCCAGAAGGATCTATTGAAAGCAAGAGCCTTAGGATTTAGCTTCAACGGTCGGTCTGATTAGATCTTAGGGTGTACCAGTCAATTTGACCCTACAATTGACAAGAGGATAAAATAGGAAGTAATAAAAGCGGAACGTGTCTGCTTTGATTCCTGACAGTTCCAATGTACGGCTAAATAGCTAGCTTGTTAAGGCTATCGACTAAAAAGTCGATATCCGCATTTGAACACTAAGATGATATATGAGAGATCGAAATGGCTTATTTAGCACACTCAGCTAGTATGTGGTACTCACATTGTCTATTTTATCCGATACAAATACATGTATATAAATATATGACATGCGAAATAATAATCCAGATTAATATTAATAGATATGTCTAACCTATCAAATTTGCCCTAAAATTAGTAACAATGTGGTTTGAGCGGATCGATGCAACCATAATAGTAATAATAAATCACATCTAACAAGCTTGACATATCAATTAATGCTTAAAACGGATACATGCACACAACACCGCGGGTGAAGCATGGCCTGATCTACTAAATAGCCCATAGGGGTCACAATGCAAGAACAAGTTTCTTCCTTAGTTATGAATCAATCTATTGATTAACACAGACCTTAATATAATGGTACTGACAATAGGGATCATAGATGATGGCAGCCATAACAATAACATCAGATTGGATCTATGTAAACTAACGATTCATTTGTAATTAAACAAGTCCTAAACGCACATTGTGAAACTATCAAGATAGGAGCGAATTAGCCAATATGACTAGAAAATCAATTATCATGATAGAAATTAAAGCATAAAGCATGAGAGATGATTGACTTCAATAAGATTTGAGGCCAAATCTATATCCAACCTTGAGCGGGCAAATTGATATTGCTAAAAAGAATAAATGATAACACGCCAACAATAATAGATAATAATTGATAACTTAATGAATCTATCCTAAGAAAGAGCTGATAACTTTGATCTATACTTAAACTCGTAGAAGGTCGGTTCAACCCAATGCAACAATACAAAGATACAATATAAATTAATAACTAGCTTATATCAAATTAGCACAATGTTAGACTTAACTGATGCAATCTTATGAATAAGATAGAAATCATGGCGGTACTTACAAGAAAATTAGAGATCGATCGATGCCGATGCAACCCTGCTCGTTTGAAGAAACTTGCCAAAATCTACAGTACTCCTACTCTAAGGGTTCGCCTGAGACGAAAGGGTTGTATTGCTTGATTGGATGTCCTTCTTACAATGGTCGGTGGTTTATATTTATACCATGGGCTCTGACATGAGTCCTAATCAAATAAGATTACAAAAGCGAGAAAACGAAAGATATGAGATAAATTTGACCTCAGTCTTTTCTTTCTGGTGAAGCCCGACATGTTTAAGCTGCCTTGCGCTGGTGTAGGCTTTCCTTTCCACTATTATTCCCTTTCTTCATCGCTAGGCCAGTTAGCCGATCTTAACACAAATAGCCGATTCGGTTAAATCAGCCGATTCCATCTTCTTTCCTTCTCAGATTTGCAAATAAATATCCTTTACCAAATTCTGGAGTGAATAGTCACCGATTGTTTTTGTGCCGCCTTCATGGATGTGGACGCGCACCAGCTTCACCACCACATCACGAGCAGCTGCTGGAGGCCAAGAACATTGCCCCGCGACGATATAGCCAGAGCCGATCGTCGTCACCACCTTTCTCTGTCCCTTCTCGCCGCTGGCGAGATGGGGGTTTTACTCGCCAGTGTGCCGCCGATCAAGGCCGGAGTGGGCCAGGTTGGACCCAGCTCTGCATGTCAGAGTGGGAGGGTTGAGGAGAGTTGGGTAAGAAAGGATTTTACCCTTTTTTATTTTCAAAGAAATGATATATATATATGTTGTTCCTTGTGTAATTCATAGTTAATTGTAGGAAAATGGTAAAATGTGAGTCTTGTTTTGATAATTTCATAAAAAAGTGTTCTACATGATAAAATTGTTGGTTGGACTAAAACAATAACTTTTATATTTAAGTTTTTGTAAAAGTTAATTTAAAAGGGCTTGTTTAACTTGTAGAAATAAAAATATGTTTCCAAAAACCATGAGAATTTGTATGGGAACTACTTAGGCATAGGAAAACTCTACTGTTTTAATCATATTGGCTTGATTAACTAACCCTAGGTGTATTTAACATACCTTTTCTTTGTATTATAAATACCAAAATGATATAGGAGAATAAATAAGTGATATTGGGGGACTCTAGGGCATTGCTTGAAGACCATGAAACACTTTCACCCCTGTGGTTTCATGGCAAAACAATTACCACCATGTTATCACTATAATCCACTTTTTTTTTATGATTTAACGAATATCACCCCATGGTTGCATGAAGGTCAACTTGGTTACCTCTAGGATCAACCCATACTTGTGTCTTTGATAATATGAGGCCAAGTGTTCAGGATGTCCTTAGGTCTATCAGCGTGGAGGGGGGCTTTGGTGCTCGGCGGGGGCTTCCAAATTCTAGGAACTTGTTTTTAGGTCGCTGCCATAGGAGCTTTTTTGCGCAAAGGCTTTTGGTCGTTTTTTGCTTTTTGTGTAGAGAGTCTCTCTTAGTTCTATCTGTAGTGTGTGTGTGAGTTGGGTCTCTTTGGCCTTGTATTCTATTTCTTGCTTAATGAAATGACGTGCAGTTCTCCTGCGCTGTTCGAGAAAAAAAGTGGGGTTATTTAGGAATGTTACCCATGCTAGAGCTTTACTAATCCCTCTTAGGGTACTCAATTTAGGGTAATTCCTTTGAGGTAGGTAAATAATTAACCTGGTAGTTATTATTGAGAAGGGATTTAGACAAAGGATGAAATGGTGCATGTTTGCAAATAGATGCATAGGATCAAGTCATGAGATGATCCTTTGCTTGCATTCATGGCTAAGCTAGGTAGATAATTTCTAAGGACTTGCCATGACCTAGGTGTAAAATCTAATAAACCTGGGTGTCATCTAGATGCCAAACCTTTGCTAGGTCATACCCTAAATATGTCCCATCTATGTTAGAGTAAACAAGACATGAGTGGCATCATTCCAGGTTACCTAAAAACATGGATTGCCAACTCATGTGCTTAACCTAGTGTAACAACCCTAAAAACCCACACAACCTAAAAGTCCCAACCAAATAAAATTTTTGATTTATTTATTGTGAAAACCCATTTTTCTTGTGCAAGCATATAGGTTTCATTATGAATTTGGTAAATAAAGGAGTATAGCTTGCATTTTAATTCCATTCACATAGAATAATAGCTTATGCATCACAATTGGGATTTATTGCAATTTATGTTTGTATTTACTCAATATTTAAAAAGGGTAATATATGTATATAAATACACTTAAGTGAAAATAGAAAAGGAAAAAGAAAAGAGAAGAGAGGAAGAATGGAAGCCAGCCTGTCGGCCCACGTTGCGGCCCGGCAACGCGCGCGCGACCGGCACACACGCGCTCGCTGCCAACCCGGGCACGCATGTCAGCCGCCTTCCCCTTCCACTGTTTCTCTTCCACACGAAGACGACGCCACCGGGTCACGCAAATGGCGTGACCGACAGCGCCACGCATGGCAGAGCTCTGACCCCGCTGTCCCCCTCCTGTCCCCTCCTTTCTTGGCCGCCAAGCGAACCCGCGCCCATCCGGAGCCCTAGATCCACTCGAGCCACGGCCCTTCGATCGGTCGAGCGCGATCAGGACCGTTCGCCATTGGAGCTGGCCAAGCTCGCCTATAAAAAGGAGCTCACCCCGAAGCCCTACCCTCATTTCCCCTCGCCGCCACCGCGGCACAGACCGGCACACTGCACCAAACCGAGAGAGAGAGAGCGTAGGAGAAGGGCGGAGCAGAGGAGGAGAAGCTGCCGGAGCGCCGCCGCCGCGGAGCACGCCGGAGCCGGACACGGAGGAAAAGCCCGAGCTGCGGACGAGGAGCGGCACGGCACTGCGATCGCTCTGCACGGCTCCGACTCGTCACTGCACCGCCATCCTTACCTCACCAGCCCCACGGTGAGCCACCGAGCACCTCATCCAACCTCGCCGTGCTTTCGGCCATGGCGCTCGGCTTCACGAGCGCGAAGGCCACGGGTTGATTCCGACCCTGGAACACCGCGCACACACACACAAGACCTGCCAAGCCAAACGGGTGACGCGCATATACACTGGAGTGACTTCAACGGGCACCGCAGTCATGGGCGTTCGGAGCGCCGCCGTCTCGTCGGCGTTCCCGAGCACCTGAGCCAGTAGCATCGTCCTTCCACCCATCGGCACGACCACTAGCTCCACGGGCACGACGGACTAGCCTGAATCGCAAAGACCGACCATCCATGGCCCCGGAGCGCAGCACGACGCGCTCGCGGGAAGACGTGGTCGCCATGGCACGTTCTGGCACGGCGAAGTCCGTTCAGGATCTAGCTGAGTATCTCGCGCGGTAGGAGGGAGCCAAGATGGTACACCGAGACCTCGCGAACGAACCCGCCTCGCGGGATTGAAGCCGGAACCACCTGAATCGCCTTGGCCGCGTGCGCCGTGACCTTACCGGAGCGCCGCCGCGAGCCGTCGCCAAAATAAGGCTATGCCATGGCTAAAGCTCGCCACTAGAGTGTTGTATGCTTCTCTGGCCTCACCAATTTGACAAGACCGCATTCGATTGAACCAAGACATGGTCGTAGCCGCGTTGCCGCCTTCCGCCGTCGTCGGCGACACGCCGCCACAACCGAGCACCTTGGGAATCTCGGTAGCCAAAATTGGTAGTTGGTATACCATCGCCATAGACCCTGGAGGCGTATACATCTCCTAGAAGACTTCCTTAGCCCCGCCGGAACCTCACAGTCGCGGCGACATCGCCGCCGATGACCAGAGCATCTCAATACCACGACCAGGAACAAAAACCGACCACCTCGGACAAGCTTAGTTGCGGAAGATCGAACCTCCATAGCCCGGAACACCGAGAGGTGCGTTCTCGGGGAAACGTGATCGCCGCCGACACGTTCCGCCTCGCCTAAAAATCCGTTCCGAGTACCCCCGGTCGCCTCGCGCTGCGGAGAAAGGCCGACGAGGTTCGCCAAGTCTGCCTCGGCACCGCCATGAAGATAGCCGAGCCCCGAATCATGTCTGTCGCCTTGGCTACGTGCGCCTCCACCTCGTCGGAGAACCGCCGTATGCCGTGGGAGAGAAGGAGGCCATACCACGACTCTAACCCTCCACCATCTGGTCGGACGACTGCCTGAGCACGCCAATTGGGGAAAGTCGAGCCCTGTCTTGCCGAAATATGGTCATCGCCGCCCTGTCATCGTCCGCCGCACCGGAGAGACACCGCCGCCTTGAACAGACGCCCTGGAACCCTGCTAGCACCAAATCTCCGATTCGCCCGAGCCTCCCCGGGAGAGCTCGGGAGAGCGGCACCATCGGCGCCCAAAATTCCGATTCGCCCGAGCCTCCCCGGGAGAGCTCGGGAGAGCGGCACCCTCGGCGCCCAAATGTCCGATTCGCCCGAGCCTCCCCGGGAGAGCAGCACCCTCGGCGCCCCGAATCTCCGATTCGCCCGAGCTACGCCGAGCTACGCCGACGCCCCCCGACCACTGAGAACCACCCCCGACCTCTGAGAACCACCCCCGACCACCGTCGAGCTCGCCCGACCACCGCCGAGCTACGCCGACGCCCCCCGACCAACGTCGAGCTCGCCCGACCAACCGCCGAGCTACGCCGACGCCGGCGACTCTCTGGGAACCAGCATCGAACACCTGGTGGGCGACCATCGGGTCTGAGTTCTGATGAGGCGCCACATGCCGCACTACTGGACCCGCGCGCCACGTGGACCAATCCCGAGCTGTCCCTGATTAATCGACCATTTTCTATTTTCAGAAAATAGGATAATCTTCGGAAATTCATAACTTATTCATACGATGTCCAAAAATTGCGCACCATATATCAAAATTCTCAGAAAAATGAGATCTACAATCTAAGACTATGTTTGTGTGCATTTGGCTCTTTATTTTATTGGATTTTTCTGAAATACTCTATAGGAGTCGCTGACGTGACTATTTCGTGTTCGATTTCAGAGCCGGAGGAGGATCTGACTAAGGAAGACGACCACGAATACTTTCAGGAGCTAAGAGACGACTACGAAGGTGCCACGTCCCACCAAATCCTTAGATCCTATTTACGCATTGCAAATGACATTGTTGCTATTGCTTTATGATTATGTATGGATTGGTTGCATGGTAGTATATTTGAATTCCCTGCCTTGATAAGACTTTACCCTGCTGTCCGCTGCTAGGTTAGCTGTTGCTTAATTTACTGTTACTCTTCCACTACTTTCTACTTGCTATATGCTATGTGGTGGAATTGGGACGGTGTATAACTGATTATAACCACTGGGAGAGAGTGCTGCGTGCGTCTTGGGTGCGTGGTAAGGGTTGATGTCGACCAAGTGGGATGTGAGACAAGCCCATGGGGCAAGTCGTGCCGGGGGTGCAACCTGGGCATCCCCAAGCGAGATACCTGTGGCGGGTAAAGTTGTTGAGGAGGTCCCGGGTGGGATAGCCTTGGTGGTTTGAAGCCCGTGGACGAAGGTGATGTGATGGCACGGGAAGAGTATCCCCTAAGTGAAGATGCCTGCTTGGTCAAACCTAGGACGGACTAGTTTCAGGTTCATGGGAATCCTTTTCTACTCACTCGCTTCTAATGGGCGGGAGACGGCTGGACTACTTGGTAGGACGGTGCCACTACTGCTAGGTTGAGAGGTGATAAGGGTGGGCGGAGACGGTCGATGGGTTCCCGTTCCGTTCTAGATGCGCAGTACTACTGGATGGGCCCGGTACTGTGTCTCCCAGTCTCAGCATAACGGTGTAGGATCCGGAATATCCCAGGGCTGAGTGGTAGGGTGGCATCGACCTAGGCAAGCAAGCATCCGGAATTCTGCCTAGGTGTTTGCGCAACACCTATGATGGCTAATCTTGTGGGTAGTGAAACCTCTGCAGAGTGTACGGTTGATCGATCGATACATATGCCAACCTGTTGGCTATGGACCTTTCCTGTGAAGCTTCTACTAGTGTAGTGAGTGTTCTCTTCTCCCCCTAGATGACATTTTCCGGCAGTGTACCCGTTGTGGTAGTGTGCCGCTGAGATAGGCCCGAGAGGGAGTTGGGCCTGTCGAATGAGAGTGAGGTGTGGGTAAGTGAGATGTGGTGATGGGAAAAGGGATGATAGTGTTAAAACTTGACCAATCAAACATTGTTTATAGCTGCATAGGAAACCTCAGCCTATAGGTCTGCTTGTATAGCCTTGCATCCACTTTCCACAAAGCAAATGCTGCATAGGTGGGCTCCGTGGCCAGTACAAATCGTACTGATAAATTTGCTGTCAGGTGACTAGAATGAGTACGACTTCGACGATGGCGAAGAATAGGGTCACGTGCTACACTCAAGTTGGCCATGAAGGATGAAACGTTTCCGCATCTTCTAAAGCTTCTCTGAATGTTGATTCCGCCAGTGTGGCGATGTAATAAGTGTTTATGTAAGACTTAATTACCGTTGTATGGACCCTGGTGTCAACTGAGAAATGGGTAATTTCATGGATTGTCCCAAGCAATCTATTGAATTACAATTCGAGCCTGTGAATTTCCCTTCACGGAAATCGAGGTCGTTTCATTTGGTATCAGAGCCATACTTGACTGTAGGACGAGACCCATAGAAAATGGACGATAGAATAGGAAGCCAGACTCTCCTTCGGTTATATTACCGACCTTGCATTCACTTTTTATGCAATGGCTTATCTAATATAAGGACCTGCTAATCCGTTTCTTGAAAAATTCGCAGATGACCAGCCTTGGACCACCACTTCGTCCACTGCACGATGGCACTATTGAGATCCCGATCAACGGAAGGAACCACGGCGGCTTTGCCATGGTACTACGCCAGGTGTTGGAGGAACTGGGAGCACCATCAGACCAGATCCAGTACTTCAGCCGAGGGAAGCTTGTCGAGGCTGAGAGGTTTGAAGGGCCTGTCACTACCAGAGTTGAGACACCCGTCAGCCTGACCCTTCCAGGGATGCCGATTTTTTCGGACTACACTGCTGGAGAGACTGTGGAGGACGGAGTACAGTCTGTCTCCCGCAAGGTACTACGCGCAGTTGTGTACACAGCATACGAGTACCTTAAGGGGACCCATTTCCGTTTGCTACCTCAGGCTTTGGAGCTGCACCCTGACCCCATCCAGAGGATTCTGTACACCAGCCAGATCGTTCAAGCCGAGACTGACCCCTGCCTACGCATAGTGGCACACCACCTCCAGGAGCAGGACGAGTTCATCAGCTCATTGGAGCAAAGGAGGCAGCGTGACCGAGCACGCATGGCAGAGGTCGAGGACAGTTTGCAGAAAGGGACTCAGACCCTGGAGAGTTTGAGCAGAGCAGTCACTGACTTGCAGCTGGAGATGCAGCGCCGTGATGAGTTACACCGAGCCGAGATCGCCGACTTGCGAGACAAGATCGGGGATTTTGGGCTTCACAATGACTACCTGAACAGCAGAGTATTGGGATTACAGAGGAGGCTGGACGACAAGGAGAGAGCGCTTGCTGAGAGGGAGCAGAGGAGCAGAGACAGAGGAGCCGAGATGAGCACGTTGCGCTCCAGGATCAGGGAGTTGGAGAAGCAGCTGGAGAAAGCCGAGGATAAGTCCACCCGCAACCAAGGGATTCTGATCGACCGCGTGAAAATGGTGGAGTTCCTAAAGGACAAGCTATGGAGGACAGAGACAGCTTGGAAGCAGTCCGACGCCAGGAGAGCTATTGAGGTCCGGAAGGTACAGAGTTCGCTTCCCCCACTAGAGATGGTGAAGCCCCGGGAGGGAGACTTCCGCGTACCACCCACTACGCTCAACCTGGGAGCGTGTCCGTCTCTAAGGATGCAGGAGATTGAGGCCACCCCAGAGCTAGCTGTAGCTCTCGACTACGTCAAGCGCCTGACCATGACTAACAACGAGATCGAGGCAGAGGACAGCCGCATACCCGACGCCGTACTCGACCTTATGCACCAGTAGCTTATGGGACCCTGCGTGGCCCTTAGACTAGTGATACCATGAGTTGACCTGTCATTGGCTATCTGCGCATAGCACGATCTTCTTAGCAGCTAGGAACATCCTTTATGTAATAATAAATGTGATGAGTGACATTTGGATCTTATGCTTCTTATGGTTCTCTATGCTTCTTGGTTGAGTGTAGGATAGCATGAAAAATGTTTTAATTCATTTAAATCGTTGAAAACATCTAACTCCTACTTAAACCACTACAAGATAATTACTGCACGTAAGCATAACATACCTGTAACCCCGAGAGCAAACCCCATCCTAACTAGCTCGCCCTTAGGAACCTTCAGAAGCGTTCACATATGTCGGGGAGTGATATCTTGTTCACCTAGATATGCTCAGGTAACCCACCCTTGGGGAACAGCCGTCCGATGTATACCCCAAACCAGGAGAATCCAAGCCCTCCTATGTGCTCTGGAGACTAAGGCAGATAAAATGGAGCTGACATTCAGAGATGTGCCAGTAGTCTGTGAATTCAATGACGTATTTCCAGAGGAGTAGCCAGGAATGCCACCAGATAGAGATGTGGAGTTTGTTATAGAGCTGATGCCAGGAACTGCACCGATTGCCAAAAGACCCTACAGAATGTCGGCTGATGAGTTGAAGGAACTCAAGAAGCAGCTGGGAGAATTACTAGAGAAGGGCTTCATTAGGCCTAATGCCTCGCCCTGGGGATCTCCCGTTTTGTTTGTCAAGAAGAAGGATGGCACGATGAGGATGTGCATTGACTACCGGAATCTGAATGCGGTTACAGTCAAGAATAAGTACCCACTGCCCCGCATCGATGATCTGTTAGATCAACTGAGTAAGGCCAAGTACTTCTCAAAGATTGATCTCCGATCAGGGTACCATCGGATAAAGATCAGGGAAGAGGATATCCCGAAGACTGCATTTGTCACTAGATATGGACAGTATGAGTGCACAGTAGTCTCATTTGGACTCACTAATGCTCCAGCATACTTCATGAACATGATGAACAAGATCTTCATGAATGAGCCAGACAAGTTTGTGGTGGTGTTTATTGATGATATATTGGTTTACTCAGCCACAAAAGAGGAACATGAACATCATCTGAGGACCGTTTTGGAGAGGTTGTCTCGCAACCAGCTATACGCCAAATTCTCCAAGTGTGAATTCTGGCTAGAGGAAGTTGCTTTCCTTGGACACGTACTGTCAGGAGAAGGAGTCGCGGTAGGCCCAACCAAGATTGAAGCTGTGAAAGAATAGGAACAACCCCGTAATGTGTCAGAAATCAGAAGCTTTTTGGGACTCGCAGGATACTATCGCAGATTTATTGAGAACTTCTCCAAGATTGCAAGACCCATGACCAACTTGCTGAAGAAAGAGAACAAGTTTATATGGACTCCTGAATGTGAGAAGAGTTTTCAGACCTTGAAGGAGAAGCTCACTACTACACCTGTACTAGCCCTGCCCGATATTCACAAAGATTTTGTTGTATATTGTGATGCCTCTCAGCAAGGTTTGGGCTGTGTACTAATGCAAGAAGGAAGGGTGATAGCTTATGCCTCAAGACAGTTGAAGGAACATGAGCAGCGATACCCGACTCATGATCTAGAACTTGCAGCCGTGGTACATGCACTCAAGATTTGGAGACACTATCTAATAAGCAACAAGTGTGACATCTACACTGACCACAAGAGCCTGAAGTACTTCTTCACACAAGAAGATCTGAATATGAGGCAGCGCAGATGGCTAGAACTCATCAAGGACTATGATCTTGAGATTCATTACCACCCAGGAAAGGCTAATGTTGTCGCTGATGCACTTAGCCGCAAAAGCTACTGCCATACCCTCATCACCAACTCTATGTCGCCTGAGCTCAGGAGAGAGTTCGACGCGTTCCAGCTCGAGGTAGTCTCCTATGGCATGCTAAATGAGCTTCGCGTCGAGTACAATCTCACCTCACGGATCCGTGAAGCACAAAGGAACTGTCCTGAGATAGACTACATCCGTGGTTTGATGAAGCTGGGAAGAGACCCCGAATACCGAGAAGATGAGCAGGGAACTGTATGGTACAAAGATAGAATCTGTGTACCGACGGATTCAGCGATACGAGAAGAGATCCTGTCGGAAGGGCATGACTCCAAATATTGCATTCACCCAGGGTCAGCCAAGATGTACCATGATTTAAGGAAGCACTTCTGGTGAGAGAATATGAAGACAGACATTGCAGGGCATGTAGCCCGATGTGATACATGCAATAGAATCAAGGCCGAGCATCAGAGACCAGCAGGGTTGCTACAACCAGTTGAGATACCAGAATGGAAGTGGGAGTGCATATCCATGGACTTCATATTAGGACTGCCCCGATCCGAGCATGGATATGATTCTATATGGGTAATAGTGGACCGTCTAACCAAAGTTGCACATTTTATACCGGTCAAAAGGAAGTATAGAGTTGAAAAGCTAGCAGATCTGTACGTATCAAACATTTTGAAGTTACATGGGGCGCCTCTGAGTATTATATCTGACCGAGGCTCATAGTTCGTATCACAGTTCTGGAAATCCTTGCACAAGTCCATCGGGACCAAGCTCGACTATAGCACCGCATACCACCCGCAAACGGATGGGCAAACAGAAGGAGTGAACCAGATTCTCAAGGACATGTTACGTGCTTGCGTATTGAGGTACAAGGAAGGATGGGAGAGCTGTCTACCCCACGCCGAGTTCTCATACAACAACAGTTATCAGACAAGCATTAAGATGTCTCCATTTGAAGCGTTGTATGGAAGACCGTGCAGAACCCCGCTAATGTGGTCAGAACCAGGTGAAAGGACATTCTTCGGTCCTGCTAAGATTGTGGAAGCAGAAGAAGGTGTTGCCCAAGTAAGAGAGAATTTGAGGATTGCACAAAGTAGGCAAAAGAGCTATGCAGATAGAAGACGTAGAGAGCTTGAGTTCAAGGTTGGGGATTATGTCTACCTCAAGGTATCTCCGCTTCGTGGCACTGTCAGATTCCACGTAAAAGGGAAATTGGCACCAAGATATGTTGGGCCATACAAGATCTGTAAAAGGGTTGGAAAGCTTGCTTACAAGCTGGAACTACCGGAGGAATTATCTGGAGTACACCCCGTGTTCCATGTCTCGCAATTAAGGAAGTGTTTGAAGCTTCCCGAGGAGCAAGTTCCTACGGATACACTAGACCTACAAGACACGCTTGAATACAAGGAACATCCTATCAAGATCTTGGCACGGGATACCAAGGAGACGCGGAACAAGACTATTCCGATGTGCAAGGTACAGTGGAGCAATCACACTGAAAGAGAAGCTACGTGGGAGAAAGAATCGGACTTGCGGATTATGTTTTCTTACCTCTTCGAAGGGTACATTATCTCTGAATCTCGAGGTCGAGATCCTAATGAGGGGGGAGGACTGTAACAACCCTAAAAACCCACACAACCTAAAAATCCCAACCAAATAAAATTTTTGATTTATTTATTGTGAAAACCCATTTTTCTTGTGCAAGCATATAGGTTTCATTATGAATTTGGTAAATAAAGGAGTATAGCTTGCATTTTAATTCCATTCACATAGAATAATAGCTTATGCATCACAATTGGGATTTATTGCAATTTATGTTTATATTTACTCAATATTTAAAAAGGGTAATATATGTATATAAATACACTTAAGTGAAAATAGAAAAGGAAAAAGAAAAGAGAAGAGAGGAAGAATGGAAGCCAGCCTGTCGGCCCACGTTGCGGCCCAGCAACGCGCGCGCGACCGGCACACACGCGCTCGCGCTCGCGCTCGCTGCCAACCCGGGCCCGCATGTCAGCCGCCTTCCCCTTCCATTGTTTCTCTTCCACACGAAGACGACGCCACCGGGTCACGCAAATGGCGTGACCGACAGCGCCACGCATGGCAGAGCCCTGACCCCGCTGTCCCCCTCCTGTCCCCTCCTTTCTTGGCCGCCAAGCGAACCCGCGCCCATCCGGAGCCCTAGATCCACTCGAGCCACGGCCCTTCGATCGGTCGAGCGCGATCAGGACCGTTCGCCATTGGAGCTGGCCAAGCTCGCCTATAAAAAGGAGCTCACCCCGAAGCCCTACCCTCATTTCCCCTCGCCGCCACCGCGGCACAGACCGGCACACTGCACCAAACCGAGAGAGAGAGAGCGTAGGAGAAGGGCGGAGCAGAGGAGGAGAAGCTGCCGGAGCGCCGCCGCCGCGGAGCACGCCGGAGCCGGACACGGAGGAAAAGCCCGAGCTGCGGACGAGGAGCGGCACGGCACTGCGATCGCTCTGCACGGCTCCGACTCGTCACTGCACCGCCATCCTTACCTCACCAGCCCCACGGTGAGCCACCGAGCACCTCATCCAACCTCGCCGTGCTTTCGGCCATGGCGCTCGGCTTCACGAGCGCGAAGGCCACGGGTTGATTCCGACCCTGGAACACCGCGCACACACACACAAGACCTGCCAAGCCAAACGGGTGACGCGCATATACACTGGAGTGACTTCAACGGGCACCGCAGTCATGGGCGTTCGGAGCGCCGCCGTCTCGTCGGCGTTCCCGAGCACCTGAGCCAGTAGCATCGTCCTTCCACCCATCGGCACGACCACTAGCTCCACGGGCACGACGGACTAGCCTGAATCGCAAAGACCGACCATCCATGGCCCCGGAGCGCAGCACGACGCGCTCGCGGGAAGACGTGGTCGCCATGGCACGTTCTGGCACGGCGAAGTCCGTTCAGGGTCTAGCTGAGTATCTCGCGCGGTAGGAGGGAGCCAAGATGGTACACCGAGACCTCGCGAACGAACCCGCCTCGCGGGATTGAAGCCGGAACCACCTGAATCGCCTTGGCCGCGTGCGCCGTGACCTTACCGGAGCGCCGCCGCGAGCCGTCGCCAAAATAAGGCTATGCCATGGCTAAAGCTCGCCACTAGAGTGTTGTATGCTTCTCTGGCCTCACCAATTTGACAAGACCGCATTCGATTGAACCAAGACATGGTCGTAGCCGCGTTGCCGCCTTCCGCCGTCGTCGGCGACACGCCGCCACAACCGAGCACCTTGGGAATCTCGGTAGCCAAAATTGGTAGTTGGTATACCATCGCCATAGACCCTGGAGGCGTATACATCTCCTAGAAGACTTCCTTAGCCCCGCCGGAACCTCACAGTCGCGGCGACATCGCCGCCGATGACCAGAGCATCTCAATACCACGACCAGGAACAAAAACCGACCACCTCGGACAAGCTTAGTTGCGGAAGATCGAACCTCCATAGCCCGGAACACCGAGAGGTGCGTTCTCGGGGAAACGTGATCGCCGCCGACACGTTCCGCCTCGCCTAAAAATCCGTTCCGAGTACCCCCGGTCGCCTCGCGCTGCGGAGAAAGGCCGACGAGGTTCGCCAAGTCTGCCTCGGCACCGCCGCGAAGATAGCCGAGCCCCGAATCATGTCTGTCGCCTTGGCTACGTGCGCCTCCACCTCGTCGGAGAACCGCCGTATGCCGTGGGAGAGAAGGAGGCCATACCACGACTCTAACCCGCCACCATCTGGTCGGACGACTGTCTGAGCACGCCAATTGGGGAAAGCCGAGCCCTCTCTTGCCGAAATATGGTCATCGCCGCCCTGTCATCGTCCGCCGCACCGGAGAGACACCGCCGCCTTGAACAGACGCCCTGGAACCCTGCTAGCACCAAATCTCCGATTCGCCCGAGCCTCCCCGGGAGAGCTCGGGAGAGCGGCACCCTCGGCGCCCAAAATTCCGATTCGCCCGAGCCTCCCCGGGAGAGCTCGGGAGAGCGGCACCCTCGGCGTCCAAATGTCCGATTCGCCCGAGCCTCCCCGGGAGAGCGGCACCCTCGGCGCCCCGAATCTCCGATTCGCCCGAGCTACGCCGAGCTCCGCCGAGCTACGCCGACGCCCCCCGACCACTGAGAACCACCCCCGACCTCTGAGAACCACCCCCGACCACTGAGAACCACCCCCGACCTCTGAGAACCACCCCCGACCTCTGAGAACCACCCCCGACCACCGTTGAGCTCGCCCGACCACCGCAGAGCTACGCCGACGCCCCCCGACCAACGTCGAGCTCGCCCGACCAACCGCCGAGCTACGCCGACGCCGGCGACTCTCTGGGAACCAGCATCGAACACCTGGTGGGCGACCATCGGGTCTGAGTTCTGATGAGGCGCCACATGCCGCACTACTGGACCCGCGCGCCACGTGGACCAATCCCGAGCTACCCCTGATTAATCGACCATTTTCCATTTTCAGAAAATAGGATAATCTTCGGAAATTCATAACTTATTCATACGATGTCCAAAAATTGCGCACCATATATCAAAATTCTCAGAAAAATGAGATCTACAATCTAAGACTATGTTTGTGTGCATTTGGCTCTTTATTTTATTGGATTTTTCTGAAATACTCTATAGGAGTCGCTGACGCGACTATTTCATGTTCGATTTCAGAGCCGGAGGAGGATCTGACTAAGGAAGACGACCACGAGTACTTTCAGGAGCTAGGAGACGACTACGAAGGTGCCACGTCCCACCAAATCTTTAGATCCTATTTACGCATTGCAAATGACATTGTTGCTATTGCTTTATGATTATGTATGGATTGGTTGCATGGTAGTATATTTGAATTCCCTGCCTTGATAAGACTTTACCCTGCTGTCCGCTGCTAGGTTAGCTGCTGCTTAATTTACTGTTACTCTTCCACTACTTTCTACTTGCTATATGCTATGTGGTGGAATTGGGACGGTGTATAACTGATTATAACCACTGGGAGAGAGTGCTGCGTGCGTCTTGGGTGCGTGGTAAGGGTTGATGTCGACCAAGTGGGATGTGAGACAAGCCCATGGGGCAAGTCGTGCCGGGGGTGCAACCTGGGCATCCCCAAGCGAGATACCTGTGGCGGGTAAAGTTGTTGAGGAGGTCCCGGGTGGGATAGCCTTGGTGGTTTGAAGCCCGTGGACGGAGGTGCTGTGATGGCACGGGGAGAGTATCCCCTAAGTGAAGATGCCTGCTTGGTCAAACCTAGGACGGACTAGTTTCAGGTTCATGGGAATCATTTTCTACTCACTCGCTTCTGATGGGCGGGAGACGGCTGGACTACTTGGTAGGACGGTGCCACTACTGCTGGGTTGAGAGGTGATAAGGGTGGGCGGAGACGGTCGATGGGTTCCCGTTCCGTTCTAGATGCGCAGTACCACTGGATGGGCCCGGTACTGTGTCTCCCAGTCTCAGCATAACGGTGTAGGATCCGGAATATCCCAGGGCTGAGTGGTAGGGTGGCATCGACCTAGGCAAGCAAGCACCCGGAATTCTGCCTAGGTGTTTGCGCAACACCTACGATGGCTAATCTTGTGGGTAGTGAAACCTCTGCAGAGTGTACGGTTGATCGATCGATACATATGCCAACCTGTTGGCTATGGACCTTTCCTGTGAAGCTTCTACTAGTGTAGTGAGTGTTCTCTTCTCCCCCTGGATGACATTTTCCGGCAGTGTACCCGTTGTGGTAGTGTGCCGCTGAGATAGGCCCGAGAGGGAGTTGGGCCTGTCGAATGAGAGTGAGGTGTGGGTAAGTGAGATGTGGTGATGGGAAAAGGGATGATGGTGTTAAAACTTGACTAATCAAACATTGTTTACAGCTGCATAGGAAACCTCAGTCTATAGGTCTGCTTGTATAGCCTTGCATCCACTTTCCACAAAGCAAATGCTGTATAGGTGGGCTCCGTGGCCAGTACAAATCGTACTGATAAATTTGCTGTCAGGTGACGAGAATGAGTACGACTTCGAGGAAGACGATGGCGAAGAATAGGGTCACGTGCTACACTCAAGTTGGCCGTGAAGGATGAAACGTTTCCGCATCTTCTAAAGCTTCTCTGAATGTTGATTCCGCCAGTGTGGCGATGTAATAAGTGTTTATGTAAGACTTAATTACCGTTGTATGGATCCTGGTGTCAACTGAGAAATGGGTAATTTCATGGATTGTCCCAAGCAATCTGTTGAATTACAATTCGAGCCTGTGGATTTTCCTTCGCGGAAATCGAGGTCGTTTCACCTAGTGACCAATAGGTGAATTAGTTCAGCAATCCTATAGAGTTAGTGGCTCATGCAAAGGATTGTTATTAGACTTAGTGGATTCCTAATAACACCCTAGGTACTGCTTCAGTTGCATGAGAAATCCTTGTTAGTGTTAACATTAGACAATTAGGTCTTCTAGTGAAGCTAGACTTACTAGCTTTGTATTTTGCCTAGACCAACCTAGTTGACGTGTTCATTAAATAGTTAACATATTTGATGACTTGTTCAACCTTACATTATCAGTGAGAAGTTGTACTCACCTTTCCTATCTTTGTTTTATCTTTTATCTATGCACTTATTGTTTTGCATCTCATACATCATGTCATGCATATCATCATATTCAAGCATGCATCTTTATTACATGTAGTCCATGAAGGTGAGAAGATCTATGGTGATAGAGCTTCGGAGAAGGCCCGTTTGGATCTGGTCTGGAAGAGATGTATTCACCAGAGATGCTGGTGTCAAATCGACTTCTAGATCCATTTGCGGAAGCTAACCATCTCTGCAACACAAGCAAGCCCTGGTGCATTTACCCATTCCTTGTGTTTCATAAAATCTTTATTACACGGTTGTATTGTGTTTTGTCCATTTAAGTATATAGGAGTGGACTGAAACCATAGCTGCATTCTACCTAGGTATTTAGGCATCCCTAGTAATTACCCCTTCTAGACTAGGATGATACCTCCAATAATACTTAGCAATGCTTAGACTTCAATTGAAATCGAGCAATGGTTTCATTGTTTGTGAGGGTTTGGCTAAACATGTGTTCTCCTTGACTCTATTCGAGTTGTGAGAACACTATGATAATAATTGAATCGAGGCTGGATGGGACTACATGTCTTTATATGGTAAGTACTCTCGAGCAGACAAGTTAACTTATTCATTGCATGCTATATTAGAACAATAGCTGCTCTTGTAGAATTATTCTTTTATTATTTGTTTTCCCTTTTATCCTTGAGGTTAGCCCATGTGCGTGTCTACTATCTACAAATCATATATTGGTGTCCACTATCTACAAATCATATATTGGTTACCCTACATAGACATTGTTTACCTTGCATACATAAAGGTATTGATTCATATTCATGCTAGCTTCTTATTACCTAGGCTTCCCTTGGGAAAAATATAAATAACGATACCCTAATAATACTTCTGGATGAAACGCTACAACAATAGATCTGTGCACTTGGTAATAATATCTGTAAACGCTAAGAACTATCGGTTGGCGTTCCTTAGTATCACTGCTAGGATATACCAATTCTAGTAGTGATACTAAGAAACGCTAACAGGCATTTCTAGCACCATTGTCAGGAATAGATTATATCTCTATTTCTGTTAATGACGCTAAAAAATACCAACGAGTAAAAAGATGGAACAGCTTTGAAACAAAGTCATCTCTTTCCATTTTCATATCTTAGCAACTTGGCATTTTTGTAATCTTTTTGAAATAAAGCATAGTTCACAACTACTCCTCATATGGTACTTTCAAATCACTCAATGATGTATTTTTACTCACCATGGCATTTTATAGGATTGCCTGCATTGAACAATTGGTGTACTTGCAAGCATTCTTATTCGGGATCATATCCATACTATACTCTTAATCGAATGTCTTCCTTTGAAAAATATAAATTAACGATATCCGAATACTCCCGGGGTGAAATGCTACAGATAATAGCTCCGTGCGCTTGCGGATAAATATCTAATTAAGGAAGTATCAAGATCAATACTTGGTGGCACTGCTAATTATTGCTGATGTTGCTAAGTAAATCAAACAAAGCAATGTTGATGTCATTGCTAGGGATGAATTTAATTCCCATACCCATACTTGGTGATAACGCTAAGAAACGCCAACATCACGTCCGATCAGTGCTGACCGGACGCGTTCGGTCAGTGTTTGTGCTCTCTGGAACCTCTCCGGCACCTCAAAAGACGTTGACACCGGATGTGTGAACAGTAACCCTACCGTGTCCGATCGAAGCACTGTTTCTTGGTAAGAGGTCAGTGACCGAATGCGTAAGGTGTCATAGCTGGCACGTCCGATGTGAGTAGTGAAAGCACGCCAATGGCTAGTTTCAAACAGTTTGCTCACGTGACATTGCAATAGTGACCGAACGCTGCACTGGATGCGTCTGGTGCCAACTTATGGTGCGCCCGGTGCACGCGTAGAAATTGAGTAACGACTACGTTGTGAAGCTTGTGCTTATAAATAATTGTTTGGCTGGATTGGGCTTACTCTCTTGCACATCATAATGATCCATACTCTCTTGTGAGCCAAGCCTAACCTCTCCCACTCATCTGGAGCATTGATTCTCGTCCTTGGTGAGATTGGGAGTGATCTAAGTGCATTATACATTTGCTAGTTCATCTAGAGGCACTTGTTTACCGTGTTCACCGTGGATATCTCTTACTCTTGGTGATTGTCGTCATTTAGATGACTTAGAGCAGTGGAGGAGGCGCAACATGAGTTGGTGAATTTTCATGGCCGGTCTCGGTGGATTGTGAGCGGTTTGCTCCTTCCCTAGAGAAAAACCGCAAGTAGCATTGGTGGATTACTCGTATCATTAAGTTACCTTACTTGTGGTAAGTTCTTGTGGCAACCTTTTGTAGGGCTTGGCTTGTGCACACCAATTAGCAACCGAAGCACCAAGTGAAGGTCAACACAACGGGGACTAGCGTGCGGCCCAGCACGTGAACCTCGGGATAATTCTGTCTCCGGTGTTACTCTTCTTGGTGTTCATTGGATTTCATTGAACACATCACCATCAAGTGATTGATTATCTTGGTATTCATTTCTCAGTGATTGGCATCATCTACTGCATTTAGAGGTATAACAAACACACCCCTCTTGCCTTCGGTTCCTAGTTGCACTAGCTCTTTAGTTTAGGATCAGTCGTTGAGAGCTAGTTTATCGATTGTGTTGATTGAGTTGGTGTGGCTTTTTAGTTAGTCTTTGAGAGCACACCAACCTAGACTAGGTTGCTAGCTTATGTAGGTGGCTTGAGCATAGAATAGTTAGACCTAGAGCAAATTGCTTATTGCCTTGTTAATTACTAACTCTTAGCTCTAGTGAATTTATAAAAAATTTATTAGGCTATCGCACCCCCTTATAGCCGTTTAGGACCTTTCACCTGGATTGCTCGGAAGTCAAAACTTAGATTCCTTGGAGCCAGGGTGGATTGGGTTGTTGCGTTTGAAGAAACCGTATTGAGGGTTGGCGCGTGGTCGAGATACTGATGATCCAGCCTCCTCGGGAGGCATTCGGTGGCAAGAAGCCACGCAAACGCACTGACTTTTGAAGGGATTACACTCATCACTTGAATCCTCAAAGTTAGAAGTTGACTTGTCCTTCTTTATCATTCATCTCCTCCTCAATCGGATATTTCTAGAGATTGTAAATCTCCTGAGCGGCTCAAGTTAGATCGGGTCATCTATCCCCGTCCACTTGAGGTTGAAGTCGCCGTCATGCTCGAATACTAGGCTACCAAAACTGATAATTGGTGGCATGTTGCGGAACAGTGAGTAGATCTAAAATCCAGAGTAGTAATCCCCTAGGATCTCAGATTTGGTTGAAGCCGGTAATGCCTCGACGTCATATCGCATCGGATCGGCATACCAAACCCCACTAATGATTGGCATGATCACTCTTCTGCGTGAAACCCCCCTACCTAGTGCGCCTCTATTAGTGGTTTTTACTGGGAGATATTCGGTTCTTGGAGAACTCACTTGATGCGAACAACCACCACAATAAAGGCACGAGATTTATACTAGTTCTGGCCTACAGGAAGCAAGTAAAAGGCTTACGTCCAGTTGCTACTTGAATGTATTACGATCTCGTCGGATGACAAAATAGCGATTACAAGATGGCTATTATCTATGGGAGTTTCAATGATTACAATAGGGGATAATGTAAGCTATTTATATTTAAGACATACTTGCCCTTCAAGTTATGTAGTCGTGTCCTAATCAAAGTCCTAGCCACGGTCGATGATCTCCTTCTTTAAATAGACAAGTTGTGATCGTATGAATCTCTTTAGTTAGCTAGCATATCTGGCAGTCAGAATTTCTAGAGAATATGGCACCATCACCAAGGCTATCTACACCACACCACCATCTAAACACACCTCTAAAGGAATATTCTGTCCTAGTCATCGCCTCTATACCGGCTTTTCCCGTACCCATACAAACTCCATCCTCTACTCTATACCAGCCTATGGGGCCCACATATTTTTTTTCCTTCCCTTTCTTTTTTTGCTTTCTCCTTACTTATCTATTCAGCGCACGGAGACGGACGCAGAGTCGCAGACGCCCACCGCCCGCTGGCATAGAACTCCCCCACCGCTAGGAGCTCGGCCGTGCGGAGCTCTCCGGGCGCCTCCTCAGCCATGGGCCTCCCCTTCCCGCCCTTCCGCGGCGCGGCCTCCCCTCCCCGGTGCTCCGCGTCGAGCTCCTCCCCCCGGCACGGGCATCCAGCGGCGCTAGCGGCAGCCGACGGCTCGCCTCCCTCTTCCATCCTTCGGCGCACTTTAACCTCACCGGCACGACCTCCCTGGCGCAGCGGGCCCTTCCCCGGGCGCAGCGGCCTTCCTCTGGCGTGGCGGCTTTCCCCGACGCAGCATCCCCGGCGCGGCGGCCTACCTCTGGCACGGCGGCTTTCCTCGACGCGACGACCTTCCCCGACGAGACCGCCCTTCGGCACGGTGCCCCTCCTCCAACAACATGGGGCCCAGCGCAATATCCTCAGGTGCGGCGACCTTCTCCGGCGCCTCTAGACTTCTAGGTGAACCGTAGCGGGCAGAGCTTTCGGGGTCGTTTTAGAGATGAGCGGGGCGGGGAGTTCAAACAGCAAATGTGGCGTTCCGGTCGGTTTAAAGATGAGCGGTGCGGACAGCCTAAGCCTTACTAGCTAAAGGATATCGGTTTTGACACATCAAATCCAATTATCCAAACTTCTTCCATTAGGATATAACGGTCTCGGTGGTTTGTTTGAGTTCCCCGATCAGGTTATGCATGCTACAGATCAAAACCCACAAGCACATCAAACAGGCATACAGCTAAGTGGAAGCACACCATAGTTTTATGTACAAATTATTCAAAAGTTATGTAGATTTTAAGCGTATACAGCTGGTGATAAAACTTGGCTACATATGCCAATAGCGTGTAGCAAGCGTAACAAGCCAAACATAAACTTACAGCAAGCATCACGTTGCCGCTTCACACATCTTTGCTGCCTTCGATATATAAAGGGGAACAGCACAGATGGAGCATATAATTACTAGCAGGCATTGTAGTTCTAGAATATTAGAAATCACGATTATCATCAGGGAAGACCACTGATCAGAGTCTACTCCTTCGAGGTGCGGACTGCGGACACGGTAGAGACCATGGAATCGACGCCGCACTTGTTGCGAACTTTGGAACCCCTGCATATCTTGTAGTATCCATTCTCCCCCCAATTCTCACCCCACGAGTTCTTGATGATCCAGTAAGGCTTGTCCTTCAGGCGAATGGGGGCAAAACCAGCTGCGCCATAGCCAACAAGGAGAACACCGTGGTCAAGGGTCCTGCCACAGATGTATGGACACGACACGCCTCCGATGTAAGTCTGCATGTAGGCAGCATTGATGCCGACTGCATGGAACAGAGAACATGCATCAGTGATTTCATTGTTTGCTATTGATAAAGTGATCAGATTTATTGGAGCAAGAGATTCTTCATTATTTTAATATTTTACTTACTTGCTAGTGGTCCATGTTTGATGAGGTTAGCAGCAATTTGACCCTCATCCACAGACACAACACTGAAGTTCTGAACTGAAGCAACAATCTTGGACTTGTCAAACTTGCATTTACCATCAGTCCCGGTGTAAGGGTAATCCTTCTCACTTTCAAGGCCACCAGCCTTCTGGAGATAACTGAATGCCGTAGTCATCAGCCCACCATTGCAACCCGAATCACATGAATCAGGTTCTGTTGTATCACACTGCAACATTTACAACAGGAATATGGGATAGTGCGTTTGGATTGATGTGAGCCAGATCAGGTACCAGTTAATAACTCAAGCCAACAGCTATGCAAATCCTACTGTGTCCAAAACCTACAAATATATGGGTCAACTCATGGCTTTAGCTTCACACATGTGCAATACTCAGTAATAGTGCACTGCAATATCACTTTCACGTTCAAGAGAAATTAGCAAAAAGCCTCGTGCAAAATAAAACAATTTATATCACTGGATCAGATATTGGTTATCTGACAAGTACAGTGAAATTGCTTCTTGCTTATGGATGTAGCAATAGTCTATGCATACACCCATGATTCAAAAACTTCGCATTCAAAATAGTCAAATAATGACCCAGAAGATGTTGAGAAACAGCTCACAAGTAGTTCTCTACAAATAATGACAATAAAAGTGACCTATCCAGGCTGAATGATGGATGACTATTGCAATAAAGTGAACTCATTGCAATAGCCTGTTCCTAGGAGCAAACCCCACTCAGAAAGTCAGTTGTTGAAGAACAAATCTAACCATAGAACTCACAAATGAGAAATGAAATGGCAAATCCTAGGATGTACAATATTATCGCCATGCTTTAGTTCAAATTATACCCCATTATTCGGATTTTATAAGTCAGATTCCACAAGGCTACGAAGGCTCACAGGTCCCTGAGGATCGTAAGAGCTTTAGTTGTGAATACAAAAGTGTATGATCTACAAAGACTATAAAGACATACAGATAACATCGACGGCTACAAGGTCAAGTGAATCCTCCTATAGATCTACAAAGACTATAAAGACATACAGATAACGTCGACGGCAACAAGGTCAAGTGAATCCACCTAATCTATCAGTCAACTAAACCAGTAATTTGTTATCTAAACTTGAAACACTCTCCCCTACCCGAGGAGTATGCGACTCGAGCCTCTTTATACCCTTATATGTATCGATTGAAATAAAGCTTTGGCATAAAAAAAAATCCTCCAACAGCTTATGCAATTAGATCTCCAAATAATACGAATCCTGGGGCAGGCTCTCCAAAGTGCGCACAAGATGATGCAGAGTGAGTTTTGAGAAAGATGGTTGGAGACTACAACTCTTTTAACTGCAAATTTTATTTTGAAAAATTATAATGACCCCCCCCCCCCCCCCCCCCCCCCCAACACACACACAAGGTAGGTGCGCCGCTGCCCAATCAGAAAGGAGGAAAAATAGGAAAAGGACAGTACACCAGCTGACAAAACATGGGCTACGGCCGGAAAAATCCAGCCTTCGTAGCTCCTGTAACCATGAACCAATCACATAAAAAAAAGGTACGATAATAGTAAGATTTTTTCTTTTTTTTGCGAGAAGAAAATAGTAAGAAAATTATAAATTAAGCGAGGGAAGAAGGAAAAGGCAGCCTCCTTCCTCACCTCGTGGTCACAGTCGACGAACTGCTGCTCGGAAAGCACCTCCAGCTTGCCGGTTGCGAGGTAGTGCGCACCCTCCAGCGCTCCCGACGCACTGAACGACCAGCATGACCCGCACGAACCCTAAACAACAGCCGGGGAAGAAATTCAGGAGTAAGGAAAGACCCAAACAGATCGGGAAACCATGAAAGAACGGCTCCGATCTGTGGATCCATGGACACCAGATTCGGTGGAAACTGACCTGGTTCTTGACGGGGCCGACGGCGCCGTGGTCCCTCCAGTCGAAGTCGTCGGGGAGGCCATCGGTGGGGAGCACGGGCGCCTCGTGCGCCGACTCCCCGAGCTCCCTGAGGAGCGCGCGCCGGGACTTGCGGATGCCGAGGTAGGTCTGGCGGAACTCTGCCGGCGTGAGATCGGAGAACTTAGTGACGCCGTGCTCCGCCGATGGGTCTAGCAGCTGATGCCGGCGCGCGCGGCGCAGGTTGGCCTTGAAAACGGACAGCCGGTACGCGTGCTCGTCGGCGTCCTTGTAGGACTTGCCGAACCGCTGCACGAAGCTCAGGAAGTGGGACTCCGCGTTCAGCTCCAGGTCGTTGTCATCTCCGCCGGGAACCACCTGCCGGATCAGCGGGTCCTCCGCATCGACGGCGGCGGCTACTGCGGCGGCCGCCGCGAGAGAGAGGAGGAGGAGAACGCGATGAGCCATAGGAGATTCCTTGCTTGTCTGGATTGGCTTGCTTGGGTTCCTCGGGTTCTCCCCTCTACTCTCACTTTATACTATGATGATGAAGTTGTTTAGATATTTAGGTGGTGCGATTTTTCTTCTAACCCCCTATTTACGGTGATAATATCAACGATGCTGCAAAGATATTGCGATAATCCACTGCGACCAAACTCTTATGGCCTGTCTGTTATTGAATAGAGAAAAAAAATCACAGAAACCGGGTCTAAGTTAGGCCCCATTTAGAAGAGCTCCAGCTCTAACTTCTTCGAGGAGAATCTCTAAATTAGCCAAACACTCATAATGTCAACTGATTTAAGTGAGGATCAGCAGAGAATCACTTATCCATTTACACTAGGAGCTAGTAGCTAAAAAAACCTGCTTCACCCTGCTCCCTGTTATATTCTAGTAGGGATCAGTAGAGAATCAATTCTCATCACCTTCTATAACCTTGTTCCCACCTAGGAATTTAATGGAATCACTCTAGCGAAAAATCAAGGAGCGGAGCTCTTCCAAACGGGGTCTAGAAACCATATCTAATCGAGAACTAAGAGACGAAAGGATATGATTGGTAGAAAATAGAAAGAGAATATATATGATTGGATAAAAAAATTATTTTATAAAAGCTATCCATTATAATCATCTTATGGTTTCTATACGTAAAGTCTATTAAAATTAATAGGGATTTCTAGCATTGTGGCTACCCATACTTCCACATAGCAGCTCATCAATAAAGCTAAAGTTGTTCATAAATGTTTAATAAGATGGTTTCTCAAGATAGATAGCAGAGAGAAAGTTAGAAGTCAGTACTTTTAACTTTATCTAGGTTTACGTGCATGTGAGAATAGCTGAAAAAACGTTTTTACAAAATCCACTGAAGGGTTAATTCTTTAATCAATATTGTCATCAATTCATCTAAAACTCACTAAAGGATAGATGCAGTGAAAGTCCTTGGATGATAGCTCGCTAACCGATTAAGGATGTGTTAGCAATATATAAACATACTTGTACAAACCACTTGTCATATATGGGTGTGGCAAGCCAAGTACTTGACTGCGACCGGTTGTCCCATGGATTCCCATGGGAGTGACACAGGGTAGTGAGAAGTCAATACCATGGTACCTTCTCAAACCATTCGTGGGCATCCTTAGCTGGATTAGAGAAAGATTGAGGCATTGTGCTATCCCTTATGTACTAACGGCCGTATGGGCGATATCCCTTGCTTTTTTGTGGGGTTATTATGTCCTTTCTGCATAGCCTCTCTTTTTGAATGCTATAAGTTTTGTTCTTTTATATATGGATTAGACTTAGAACAAGCACTCATGGAAGATCGAGATTCAAATCGCAAGTTGCTTACATTTACTTTGAACCATGCCATGCTTGTCAATGTTTAGTATAAGATTCACATTTACATTCTTGTATAAAATGCCTTTATGCAAAACCAAATGCATCCCCTGTTACTAGCCACCGGCCATAGACTTACCAATCGCCTTCGGTCGTCTCTCCAACCATTGTAAAAGTTCTCGTTATCATGACTCGATAATAACATGTTGAATTTCATACTTATCATGTGCATTTTAAGCTTTTGAAATTCAATTTGAAATCATCTCTTGAAGAAACTGAACCATGACTACACACTGTTGGTTTCGACGGTGTCTGTAAGCTAGGACAAAGTGTCCCCATTAAGACGTATGCACATAATAACAGTTGTCAGGTTTTATCCTGAGCACTTCATGCTCCGATGGAGTGTCCGTAATGCCCATGTAGCAATGCTTAGGATCGGAGAGATCTATTTGGCTTAAGATTGCTAATTATGTAGGTTACCTTAAGAACATGTGTGTCTAATATGTCATATAAAACAGGAGTCGTAGCCATGCGAATAAAGATAGTTTTCTCATTCACTAAGTTAGGAAAAGGCAGAAAATATAAAAATAAATTTTAGCTATTTAATATTAAGTATAGATATTTTTAAAAAAATACTAGTAGTGTATGGTTCGTGTTAGGACCCGTTTGGTAGGTTTTCGCTTCCGGATTTTTCAGCTCTACTCCTCGATTCTCCGGTGGAGTGATTCTATTAGATTTTCGGGAGGTAGCAGGATGAGGATCAACAGAGAATTGATTCTCAGTCGATTCCCACCAAAATATAACAGGGGGCGGAGAGAATCCGAGAAAGCAGGTTTTTCTGGCTCTTACCTCCTAGTGTAAATGGAGAAGTGATTCTCTGCTGATCCCCACCTAAATCAGCTGACGTTTTGAATGTTTGGCTAGTTGGAAGTTATTCTGCTCGAAGAAGCTGGAGCTAGAGCTCTAACAAATGGGCCTTACTCCGTACTTTGCCTACACGGTGGGTGTCCTTAGCAAGCAAACAAGCACCTTCATCAGTCAACGTGTCTGAATTTGTGATTACACAGTGTTCGGAGGGCTTCCCGTGAAGTGGGGAGTAGTATATGCAATGCTGTACCACAAGGTCGTCCCTTTCGTCGTCAAAAGAAACTAGAGACCTACTGCAGAAACTACTACCATTATTAATTGAGACGCCGCCAACAAACTCACTACTACCTGTTGATATGCGAGCCTGTACAAATGACATGTGGGCTGTGTCTTTTAGGATCATCCGTGTCAGTTGGTTGCAGTTCAGAAGGGGCAATGTAACAAATATGAATCCTTGCCAGAAGGAAGCATGCGGCAGCAGGAGTGCCTACTTCCGTGTAGAGATGAAAACGGACGGAGACGTTCGAAAAATACGGATTCAGAAATAAAAAAAAGAATATACGGACATATGGAAACGGACAAATATGAACGGAGAGCCGAAAAATTTAGTTACAATAATAAGATTAAATATTGCCAGATATTGATAAACAAAGTCATAAAATAATATACACGTATGAAGTTATCGGTCAAATAATCACTATCATAACATGTGTTAACATGTTAACATGCATAACCGGTGATTAGTAGACTTAAAAACATATAAACTTTTTAGACATATCTCATATAGATTAAAAAACGGAATAGAAAACGGAATAAATACGGGTCAATTCCGCATAAAAACGGGATTTCTCGGAAACGGACAGAGAAACACCTCTCTCATTTCCGTAAATACGGAAACGTGATCTACAAATACGAAAACGGATGAAACGGAACAAAAGTAAAAAATGGAACGGGTCGAAACGGAAAAATTTCCGTCCGTTTTCAACCCTACATCCTTGTGGTGTTGGAGGTGGACACACAACAGGCCCCGTTTAGAGGGCAAAAACTTTTAGAATTTTGGAAAGGAATCTTTTTCAATAAGTGTCCAATTATAGTCTAAGTAGACTTAAAAGATTCGTCTCGTGATTTACATGCAAACTGTGCACATATTCAAAAATTTCATCTATATTTAATGCTCCATGCATCTACCACAACATTCAATGTGATGGGAATTTTAGAATTTTTAAGTGTAACTAAACAGGGCCTGTGTTTGCTGATTAACAATTTTGCGTAGCACGATTTTTTTTCCTCTCAACTATTCTCACAGATGATACAACTCACAGCAGCTCTATGGCTATTGTGAGCATTTTTTCGTCAAACACCTTTAGGCCTTATTTAGCATAACTTAGTTTTACCAGTGAAATTACATTTTTTAGTTTTTAACTTCACAAACAGTTTTGTTGTGCAAGCTAAGCCATTTTTTTTTATTTTGTTCGGTAAACCAACTCTTTGGATGAAAGAACAAGAATAACTTACCTAAATGCCGTTAGCCTTATCTTCTTCCCTTCCACACCCTTTCTTCATCATTCGACGCCCGTAGGACCCTAGGCGGCCACATCTTCGACACTCGGTGGTCATGCCACTACCCTTCTCTGGCGGCAGCAACATCCCCAGCACCGCGCCCTAGCTCCACGCTCCCAGCGACGGTGTCACAGCCTCATGCTTCAACTCTAGCTTCGCAAACTTCCTCGCAGCTAAAGATGAAAACAGATCGGATACAAATGAATATCATTGATATTACACTTGTTTTCATATTTCTACTTAGATTCGGATTCGTATACAGATAGTATCAACTATGTCGAATAGATACAATTGGATATCGATATCATAAATATATGATTTGAGCATTCGAATACGGATACGTATCGGATATTGAATATCCGGACTCAGATATGGACGGATGAAAATTTATCTAAACAGATTCGATCTCGAATACGGTCAGAAAAAATATCCATACCATTGCCATCCCTACTCACAGCCACGCACGACCGCTGGCTCCTCACGGCGGTGCGTAGATGCACCTGGTCGTCAGCTCCCCACAGTGGATTGCTCGCGCCTCCTGGTGGCCGTGGTTGAGTCCATGCGCCGGTTGTAGTGCCGCTTAAGTAGTGCCAACGCGACGGTGGTTGTGGCCGCTCACGCCCTGATGGCATGAGCTCGAGCACCTGCGTCGTAATGGCGTCTGCGCACTTGCGCCCATGAGCCATAGCACTCGCGAGCCCAGCAGCGTTGGCGTCCGCACTCCGGCGACACACGTGCCTAGCGACCGAGCGTGCGTGGGCAAAGCTGACATCCGTACGCTATTGGGTCCACTTGGGTGGGATGAAGCTAGGATAAACTATTTTTTAGCTTCATCTTAAGTCATCCTCTGTGAAAGAAAGGAAAAACAACTTCACCATGAAACTATTTTGGAAAAAGAAGTTTAGCAAAAAAAACCTCACAATAGCTCATGGTGAAGCTGTGCCAAACAAGACTGTAACATAGCTTTATAGGTGAAACAATTTTTTCTTCTCTCAGAAAAGAATAAAATAGGATGAAACTGAAAAATGTAGCTTTTCACAACATATTATTTATTTTTCTCTTTTAACTATACATGAAGTTGGTGACAACTTAACGTTACCTAGAAAGTTTGAAGCTATTTTTCAAAAACATTCACCGGTGAAACCGAGTTTTGTCTCAAACGGGCCGACTAGCCACAGTGTGCCGATGCTCCAAATATTTGACTGAACACCGGTGCTTCATTTTCCAAAGAGCTGTAGTGGCAAGCATCGTATGTGTCAGAGCAGTTGATTCACTCATCTAGTGGCAGGTCTCATCTCCTCATGTCACCTACAAGTGGGGCCACTTTTTATTTCTCAAGACAAGCATCGAGGCAGGAACTTTCCTCGGTGCTAGATTCTGCGGTGCTTCAATTTCAGGCTGCAGTGTGCAGGTATCGATGTTCACACGAAAAAAAGACTTCAAATATCACTAAAACATCACATTGTGGGCAGTCTTTATAGTTCGACTTTTCTCTTCCGTACCTCCGTATAAACTGAACGTGGGTACTCCTTCATTTTCGCACACATATTTTGTTTTTGCACGCGGAGTGGCTTCGAAGGTAGTTTTAGACTAACGACACATCGATATATCAACTGTTCAATATAGCATCACGTCAGTTGTGCTATATACTACTCTTGAGCCACGTCAGCAAATAGCGTTAAATTGGATCACCGTGATAGTTAATATTCGGATAGACTTTATTGAAAAGTTATACAAATACCGTTTTTTACAAAGTCATCGAAGTGTTCTTTTTTTTAAGTTTGGCTGGTTTCATGATAACTAGATTACAAGCTAGCAAAATAAACACTAAAATAGGATAGTAGGAAATTCAAATAAATTCCGGGTTAGACAAAAAAAAAAGGAGCGTGATGTTAGAAAAAAAATCTAGAACCAGCCAAAATAGTTGTTTTATGACATTTTTCTAATACTATTTTAATTACATAACTTTAATGATATTTTTTTTAAAAAAATCAGTTGTCCCACTTTTCTTTTATAAAGTTAAGTTGACCCTGAACTACCGATTTAGCCTCTCATGGTGCCAAGTATAACGGCTGATATGGTGCCACGTTGACTAAATAATCTAAAGGAGCTCAAGGTGTAAAAATTAAAGGTTTTAAAAATTGAGGAGACTAATATACCAGTTTTGTAGAAAGGAAGGGAAATCAAAATCGAGCATAGTTGAGGGGTCAAAAAAAATATTTTTTCCTTTTGCGTATAGCTCAAAAATAATCGGTAAACACAGATACAAAATTAAGGTATGAAAAAACATGTGCGCCATGCGTATGCGGCATGTCAAAAATGATGTCTTCAACTCTTCATGCTCTGTTGTCAAAAAAAAAAAAAAAAACTATTCATCGTCAGATGCACTCGTCTCCACCTATTATTCCTTTCATCTGTATCCTCTCCTCTGCTTTGTATCACCTATCAGCTGCGCGCATTGCACGCTACTTGTTGCCTAGAGGCCAACAATTGGGTCGGAATTGGGGCTGCCTTTGTCACGGGCGCAGGGGGCTGCGCTTATACTTGTTGCTTGATGTGTTGATCTATATTAAACAAACTTGTCCATTAACTTAAGCACATATATTATATATAATCGTACGAGACATGACTTTGCTAAGGCCTGCATATGCAGGAACTCCCGATCGGACTGCACAGTACTTTTCAGGAAACCACCGACCATATAAAGAAAAAAAAGCAGGAAACCACAGGGGGCTCGGTCGCGCGTCGCGCCTTCCTAGTTCCTACCGCGCGGGGCGCGCCTTCCCGACCCGGCACGAGCTGGGCGAGCACGTCTCCCTCAGATTGGGCCCACATCCAATAAAAAGGCAAAAGCAACCAGCTTCTTCTTGTATTACAAGCAATCTCTCTCCCAAAACACAGATTGGATCTACAGGAAACACAAATTACCTAGAAAAAATCATAGAAAGCCGAGTGAATCAATTCAGGTATTTAACAGTAGCAAGTATTCTTTCCTTTTTATGACTGCTCCTAGGGTTCTTCCCTTCTCGATCATCACTGCTTTCCTTCACCCCAAGGTTCTTCCCTTTCTCAATTCTTACAGCATTCCTTCCTTTAGCTTTGTGATGGGTATTATCAACACTTCACAAAGTGAGAGATTGCTAGTTGTCTACATAACTACACAGATTGCTACAAAAGTCACAAATATCCAGAAAGTCACTGGTTGCTAGATAGTCCGAGATTGCTAAGCACTGCTAAATATTCACATATTGCTACATGTCTTCATATCTGCTGGTGCCTTCTCATTGCTGTGGAGGAAAAAAAGTGTATATTAGACTAGTAGATTTAAACCATGTAAAAGAGCTACGATTAAAAAGTGCACTGAGATTGTCAATAATGCTTTATGCCATGTTAAACCAGTAGATTTATACTAGCTTGCTTGCAAATATTGATTTGGAGAATACACATGACATGTTCATGTGCTACTGTCAATTATCCAAGAGTTCTTCTATATACACAGACTGCAGTGTTGCAGTTCAGCCAACAACTTTGAAAACAACTGTTATTACTACTCACAAGCTAAGGAATAATGCGCAAAGATGATGATAGGCCTTTTTCTATTGGTTGTACTCCCTGCACAAGTTTTTTAGAGTTTTCGTTTGCTCTTAGCTGTTTGCTTTCTTGACAGTAAGCTTTTTTGAGTTGCCTACTGAGAATTTGAATATGTTGTATGAAAAAAGTACCAGTACTTATGTTAGTATTTGCCTAACAATTTGCACTAAATTGATTGAAAGGATATATGTAATTGCTTGTTTGGATTTTGCATAAAAAAGGGATGGATCTAAATGAGTTTCCAGCAGAGGCATACGATATGTTCGAAGATGGTGCAGAGACATGAAATCCCATGTTCCGTACCCATGTCTCTAGGACCTATGATGCAATTTATGACATCATACTATCATATTTGCCTACAACTTGCGATGTTCGCTAGAAGAAACACATATAGAGGCAACGCCTAATGCAATTGAGGTTGAACTGTTGCAGCTGCTATTGGTCCTATAGAAGATGAAGATGGAGATGTTGACTTGTAGTTCCTAACAGCTATTTCTTCACCTGATGAGCCATGTGTTGGAAGGATGTTTAATACAGTCGATGAGGCTAGTCTTTGCTATAATGAATATGCTAGAAGGAAGGACTATAAGAACTAGAACATCCAGGAGGTCAGCTATTACGAAAATACTTGACAAGGTCATGTTTATGTGCAATAAGGAAGGCAAAGGTAAACATGTCAAGGGTGTTGATGAAGAAGTCTTTGTAGTTGATGAGTTTGAGCATGGTACCTCAGGAAGTAGTGGTTCTAATGTGGATCAGCCAATAGCGAAAAAAGCAAAGTCCATAGGCACCAAGAGAAAAAGAGAGAAAATGAAGTACACAAACTACAGAGCAAGAATGTTGATCAAGTTCAATGGGAGCAAGTGGTTTGTTAAGCAATTTGTTGCTGATCACAACCATGACTTAGTGGACAAGCCGTTGCTTTTCAATTTTCTAAGGTCACATGCCGGTATACCAAAAGATGAAGTGCAGTTCCTAACATTTCTGCATGACTATAACCTGGAAAGTAGTCGGACGATGTAGCTGATGTCTGAGCTGTATGGATCTGCACATTTTGTGCCTTATCGTTAGAAGCATGTGAGCAAATTAAGGGTAGGCATAAGGGCTCATGCAGGGAAGAGTGATATGGTCGAAACTCTTAATTACTTCTACGAGCTAAAAAAGGATGGCAGTAATTTCTTCTTCAAAGTAAAGGTGGATGCTGATGAGAAGGTTGAGAGTATCTTCTGGGTAGATGGTGCATCCCGAGAAGCTTACAGGACTTACAATGATTGCATCTCTTTTGATGCCACATACCTCACTAATATTTACAAGATGCCTTTTGCTCCATTCATAGCAATCAATCGGCATACACAGTCAATTCAGCTTGGATGTGTGTTCTTAAGAAACGAAACTGCATAATCCTATGTTTGGCTATTCAAAGCCTTTCTAGAAACAATGAATGGAGTCGAGCCTCTCAATATAATCATAGACCAGGACTTGGTAATAGCGACAGCAATAAGGGCCGTCTTTGTATGTACCCGGCATCGACGTCATTGGCACATCATTTTGAAGATTGAGTCAAGACTAGGTGTGTACTTTTCAACAAAAGAAGGCATGGAGGAGGACTACAACAAGATTGTGAACTATAGCCTATGTCCGCAAGAGTTTGAGAGCAGGTGGCAAGTTATGATTGAGACACATGGAGTGGCTGATAATGAAATCCTTTGCAACTTGTACCAGATAAGGCATCTATGGGTTCTCGCCTACTTCATGGACAGGTTCTATCCATTCTTGCAATCTACGCAGAGAAGTGAGAGCTTCAATGGCATTCTAATGAAGTATGTGAACCCGCATAATTCGGTACTGGATTTTGTCCGGCAGTATAAGAAAATCCAAGGTAAGACTGATGTCGCTGAAGCTAAGCAAGACTACAGAACAAACCAAAAGCTACCTCCCCCATGGTCAAGGTATCCTCTGGAGAAGCATGCTATTGATGTTTACACAAGGAACATCTACTACAGGTTTCGCGCTGAACTTCAAAAGATTGCTCAGTATGTCTGCCACCAGATATACCAAAATGTATACCGGTTGAGCCCTACTAAAGATTTTTGTTGGAGGATATGGATCTACGCTGTATGAGGTTACTTGCAATGAAGAGCACAATGTAATCAGCTGTTAGTGCTGCAAGTTTCAGAAAGATGGCATATTGTGCTACCATGTTCTCAAAGTTTTGACAGACAAGGGGGTCAAAAAATCCTAGCACACTATCCTTGAAAGGTGGATACCGCAGAAGAATGCAACTTCTATATCTGAGTTGCAAGTTGGTGGTCAAATTCCTACGATGCTAGAGAAATCTAAGAGGGCAGTCCGTTTGGCAAACCTAGCACTATTCTCAAAGATTCTCAGCAGGCTAGTGTGTCAGATGAGTTCTCTCAGATTGCCACTGCTCATGCTAATGCAATATAAGCGGAATTTTCTTCTATAAGAAAGGCTAGGAGGAACAAGAAGAAGTACAAGAGGAAGATACAACAGACGAACACAGATGCATCAACAAGGCTCTGAACAGGTTGAAAAGCCCTAATTTGGTTTTGGTAATTGATGAAACCTAGTCACTAACCTAAGTGCTAAGTGTGTGTAGCAAGAAAGGTTAGTGGGAGAGGACATGGTGCTTAAATGAACATCAAGTGATGAAAGTCAAGGAACAAGGAGCTAGAGGCTAAGGTAAAAAGATAGGATCTCTTTGGTTTGGTGATCAAGGCACTTAGTGAGTGCGATCACATTTAGGATAGATGGCCGGACTATTAAGAGGGGGAATTTCTTTGTGACTCGGTCACGTGCTCTAGGGTTGCATACTTTGCATACACTTAAAAACTAACCTAGAGAGACTAACTCTGCCTTGCAAACATATTCAAAACTTGCTAACATACGTGCCTAAGAGTGTGAAACATTTAGATGTTAGTTTATGAGAGCAAGAGCAGTGAGAAGGACTTGGGAAAGTGCTCAGAGGAGCATCAGACGCTGCACCGGATGTGTGAATAGTAAATCCACCATGTCCGGTGGTTGCAAACGAGCATCCGGTGTGAACTCATGTTGAGCGGACCTAGTGAATACATCGGACGCTAGCTTTGTCTGGTGACCCTACGGCAGATGCATCCGGTGTGTCCAAGAGCTCTTTGGATGCTCTCTGAACCACCACCGGACACTGAGGCTTGAGTGTTCGGTGCACCGGCGGACGCGTCCGATGTAAACTTGAACACGCGCGAATTGAGTTGACCGTTGGGATCCGACGATCGGAGTTTGAAGCAGACGACACGTGGTGTCGATCCAAGCAGCAGATACGGACGCACCGGACACGCAGCATCCGATGTGAGCGTTAGGTGCCCTCGCAGACAGAGCAAAACAGATAGATTTTTGAGGGCGCTTATAAATAGGAGTGTGGCTGGCTTGGGGAATCCCTCATGCGCATTTTGATCTTCCTAAGCCTCTTGTGAGCCTAGCACACTCCCTCTCTTGATTCAACTTGAGATTTTCATTGAGAGAGAGAGAGTGATTCAAGTGTAGTGATCATCATCTTGCATCCTAGTGCACTTGGTGGCTTGGTGGCAAAGTAGTTCTTGTTACTCTTGGTGATTGCTGTCGCCTAGCCGATTTGGAGGTGGAGAAGGTGTGGAGAACCTTGGTGATTGTGCTTGCTCACACCGGTGGATTGTGAGGGGTTGGTACCTACCCCGAGTGGAGTTCTCAAAGATAACTTAGTAAATTGCTCGTGTCTTTGAGTTACTTTTCCCATGGTAGGTCTTTGTGGTGCCTCGTGTAGGCTCGGTGTATGATACTGATTTGCCACCGGACCGCTGGTTGAAGTCGACACAACAGGGACGTAGCGTGCTGGCAAGCATGTGAACCCCGGGGATAAATCTTGGTGTTCATATTGATTTCCTCACCTTCGAGTGAGTGGTTGTGATTATCCCAATGATTGACTTCATTTCAAGGCAAAGGTATAACTTCCAAAGCTCTTCTCTCTACCTTGTACAAAGTGGTTAGCTCTCTAGCTTATTTAGCCTTGTGTAGTTGCCTTGCCTCTTGCTAGTTAGTTTGTGTGGCATAGTGCTTAGAATCACTAGACTTGTGTTGGTGGCTTGCATAGATTAGTTGTTGCTCTAGCATTGTAATTATAGCCTCTTGTGGTACTAATCTTTTGTTAAAGTACTTTGGAGAATTTTTAAGTAGGCTATTCACCCCCTCTAGCCAACTCGAACCTTTCAAGTGGTATCAGAGTCATGGTCACCATTTAGTAAAGGCTTAACATCCTTCAGTCATCGAAATGGCTCAAATCATGTTCAATCATGTTGGGGGTAAACTTTCTCACTTCGATGGCACAAGCTCATTTGATTATTGGAAGAGAAAGATGAGGATGTATCTTGGCTCAGTTCATGAGAATGTGTGGGAGGTCACCGAAAGGAAATACATTGTGTGTGATCCCGCAAGCCCCACACCGAGAGAGCAAGAGAACAACCAATGCAACACAACGGCTCTCAACACAATCTACAATGGTATTGACTCAAGGTGTTTGAGCAAATCAAGGATTTAGAAACAGCAAATGAAGTGTGGACAAGATTGGAGCAAATCTATGAGGGCACTTCAATGGTAAAGAGTGCCAAGTTGTACATGCTCAAGGACAAGCCCTCAAACTTCAAGATGAATGATGAATAGAGCATTCCAGAGATGTTCTATAGGCTTCATGTGATCTTCAATGATCTCAAGGCCTTGGGTGAGAAAACAAGTGATGAGGACTTCTCTCATAAGTTTCTCATATGCTTGCCCAACAGGTTCAAGACTTTGAGGACTATCATCGTCTAGGGTGGCTTGAAGGGTGTCACTCCAAATGAGGTTCTTGGTGATGTGATGACTAAGGACCAATACGATGAGAAGAGTGATAGTAAAGAAGTGAAGAAGGAGGATAATAAGAGCATGAAGACTGTGGCATTCAAATCCACTACCTCTTCATCCAAGTGTAAGGGCAAGAAAGTGCAATCAAGTGATGATGATGCTTCTAGCTTTAATAGTGATGATGAGGCTATAGCTCTCTTTGTGCGCAAGTTTGGGAGATACATGAAGAAGAAGGGCTATGGTGCTACAAAGAGAAGAGACAACTCCAATGGCAAGGATGTAGTGAGAAAGTGCTACAATTGTAAGAGCCTGGATCATCTTGTGGCAGATTGTCCTCATATTAGTGATGATGAAGATGATCACAAGAAAAAAGGCAAGAAGGACAAGAAGAAGTTCAACTTCTCCAAGAAGAAGGGTGGATTCTATGTAGTGACATGGGATAGTGATGCTTCCTCCGATGATGATGACTCTAATGATGATGATGATGATGAGAGGAAGATATCCAAGAAGAAGGCCATGGCTTCCATTGCTATCAACAAGAGGCTTTCATCATTTGATTCATCATGATTCATGGCTAAGTCCACCAAGGTAAAATACAACGATGACTCAAGTGATGATGATAAAAATGATAATAATAGTGATAGTGATGATGATGAGCCTATTGTAACACAACTCATGAACATGTTAGAGCAAGTTGAAGACTTAATTAGCTCTAAGTCTAAGAAGTGCAAGGAATTGATCAAGAAGGTAAAAGATCTTGAAAAATTCCTTGATGAGCTAAATGCTTCTCATGCGTGTCTAAAGGAAGACCATGAGGATCTCAAACTAGCTCACACCAAGTTTGAGGAAGCTCACTCACTCTTAGAGCTAACCAAAGTAGAGGATATTGCTATAACATGTGATGTGGGTGTAACTTGGGATCTAATGAATGAATCAACTAATGAACCACTTGTTGCCACCACATTTAAGAACACTAGCTCTTCATCATCATTCACCTCTACCTCTACCCTAACCACTAGTGTTGACCCAACACTAAAGGTTGAAAATGAGAAATTGAAAAAGGAGGTGGACCAGCTAACCCGAGCATTAGACAATGCCTATGGTGGGGATGCCCGCTTGCTACAATGTTTGGGTAGCCAAAGATATAGTAACTCTCAGGAGGGACTTGGCTACACTCCCAAGGAGGGCAAGGCGGCATTTGCAACTCCAAAGCCTACCTTTGTGAGAAGTAATGGTCGGTTTTGCAACAAGTGCAAGTAAGTTGGGCACAATGAGGCAATAAATTGCATCACTAACAATAAGAACAAGCAAATAAAATTGGCAAGTGCTAAATCTATTATGCTTGATTCTTGTTACATGCTTACCAAGGGTGAGAAGAGTGTCAAAGTCAAATACATTGGTACACCCATGGACAGCCCAAGGTTGAAGGCTATTTGGGTACCAAACATTTTGGTTGCTAACCTCCAAGGACCCAAATAAGCATGGGTACCTAAAAGGCATTGATTTGTTTTGTAGGTAAATTACAAAGCCGGAGGGAGGCATTGGGTTCTTGATAGTGGGTGTTCTCAACACATGACCGGTGATGCAAGAATGTTCAACTCCATCAATTCTAGTGGCAATGAGTATGATAGTATCACATTTGGGGACAATAGTAAAGGCAAAGTAAGAGGGCTTGGTAAGATTGCTATATCAAATGACTTGAGCATATTCAATGTGCTATTGGTAGAGAGCTTGAATTTCAATCTATTGTCAGTTGCTCAATTGTGTAATCTCGGTTTTAAGTGCATATTTGGTGTTAATAATGTGAAAATCATAAATGTGGATGAGTCTAACTTGATATTCAAAGGATTTAGATATAAGAACCTCTACTTAGTGGATTTTGGTGCTAGAGAGTCACAATTATCAACTTGCTTACTCTCTAAGTCAAGTATGGGTTGGTTGTGGCATAGAAGGCTTAGTCATGTTGGAATGAAGCAATTGAACAAACTTGTGAAGCATAACTTAGTTAGAGGCCTCAAGGATGTGGAATTTGAAAAATACAAGTTATGTAGTGCATGTCAAGCCAGAAAACAAATTGGTAATACTCATCCAAAGAAAAGCATGATGAGCACAAGCAAACCGTTTGAGTTATTGCACATGGATTTATTTGGACCAACCACCTATACTAGCATTGGAGGCAATAAGTATGGATTTGTTATTGTGGATGATTTCTCTAAATATACTTGGGTGTTCTTTCTTATTGATAAGAGTGATGTGCATGCTATATTCAAGTCTTTTGTCAAGAAAAGTTGCAATGAGTTTGATACTACCATCAAGAAAGTGAGAAGTGACAATGGTAGTGAATTCAAGAACACAAGAATTAATGAGCTATGTGATGAAATTGGAATTAAACATCAATTCTCAGCCAAATACACACCTCAATCAAATGGCCTAGTTGAAAGGAAGAATAGGACTCTCATTGATACAACAAGATCTATGCTTAGTGAGTATGATGTGAGTCAATATTTTTGGGCCGAAGCAATCAACACAACATGCTATTACACAAATAGACTCTATTGTCATCCTATGTTGGAGATGACCCCTTATGTGATTTTGAATGAAAAAAGCCAAATATTGCATACTTTTGGGTTTTTGGTTGTAAGTGCTACATATTGAAGAACTGTGCTAGATTAAGCAAATTGAGAAGAAATATGATGAGGGTTTGTTTCTTGGTTACTCCACCACTAGTAAAGCTTATAGAGTTTGGAATTTGAGAAGTGGTCAACTTGAGGAGGTTCATGATGTTGAATTTGATGAAACCAATGGGTCGCAATATCAAAATGAGAATCTAAATGATATGAGTGGACCTCAATTGAAAAAGGCTATGCAAAAGATGGACATTGGTGACATAAGGGCCACTCAAGTGATTGACATAGAAGATGACAAACCTCAAGTGCGAAATCAAAGTCAAGTTAGTTCCTCTCAAGTGAATCAATCCAGTGATCAACTAAGCTCAAGCAATCAATCTCAAGTGCTCCAACCCGCAAATGTTGCAAGAGATCATCATTTGGACCAAATTGTTGGTGATATTCAAAAGAGTGTGCAAACTAGATGAAGATTGGCATCATTTTGTGCTCACTACTCATTTGTATCATTTTAAGGGCAGGAGAATATTGAGAAGGCATTGGAAAGATAGTGATTGGGTAAATGTCATGCATGAAGAGCTCAACAACTTTCAAAGAAATGAAGTGTGGGAATTAGTTGAGAGACTAAAGAACTACAATGTCATTGGACCAAATAGGTATTTAGAAATAAGCAAGATCAAGATAGTGTTGTTATGAGGAACAAGGTAAGATTAGTGGCACAAGGGTACACTCAAGTAGAGGGATTGGATTTTGGTGAAACTTATGCTCCGATTGGAAGATTGGAGGCAATTAAGATCCTTCTAGCATATGTTTGTGCTCACAACATCACGCTCTATCAAATGGATGTGTAGAGTGCATTTCCCAATGACTTCATAAATGAGCTAGTTTATGTTGAACAACTACCCAGATTTGAGGATGAGAAGAAACCCAATCATATGTATAAGCTAAGGAAGGGACTCTATGGTTTGAAATAAGCAACAAGAGCATGGTATGAGAGACAAAGGGATTTTCTCCTCTCTAAAGGGTTCAAGATGGGCAAGATTGACACCACTCTCTTTACCAAGATAGTTGATGGTGACTTGATGATCATGCAAATCTATGTGGATGACATTATCTTTGGATCAACAAGTCAAGTCTTGTGTGTAGAGTTTGAGAGGATGATGGCCAAATAATTTGAAATGCCTATGATGGGTGAACTCACATACTTCCATGGATTGCAAATCAAACAAATGAAGAATGTCACATTCATTAGTCAATGAAAGTACACAAGGGACATGATCAAGAAGTTTAGAATGCAAGATACAAAATCAATTGGCACTCCTATGGGCACTAGTGGAAGCTTGGATGAGGACAAGTGTGGCAATATGGTTGATCAAAAGGTATATCGGTCTCTAATTGGAAGTTTGCTCTATGTTACCGTATCAAGATCAGATGTCATGTTTAGTGTGTGCATGTGTGCTAGATATCAATCATATGCTATAGTCGTATGAAAGCCGTAAAGAGAATATTGAGATATTTGAAACACACTTAAGATGTTGGATTGTGGTATCTCAAGTGTGCAAAGTTTGAGTTGATTGGATATAGCGATGTGGACTATGCTGGTTGCAAAATCAATAGAAAGAGTACATTGGGCACGTGTCAACTTTTTGTAAGATCTCTTTTCTCTTGGTCTATACTTTAATTCTCTTGTCCAACCATTCGATGTGGCCCGATGTGATGAAAAAGTTAGAATTTTAAATGGGAATTAAACAGTGTCTGAATCAGTTAGAATTTTAAATAGGAATTAAACAGTGTCTGAATCATTCCTTGAAAGAAAACAATTTGGTTGACGGCCGCCACACCCTCCGCGGTCATCTACCGCAGCATGGATGTCCTTTGCATCGAGGGATTCTCAGCGTTGCGGAACGGGGGCGTGGGAGCGGAGGCGCAGGCCGGGCCCCGGGCGTCGCTGGACTTGCCCAGCATGTTAAGATGAAAATAGATGAGATACAGATAGATATTACTGATATTTCATTTGTTTTCATATTTCTATTCAGATTAGGATTCGAATACGGATAGTATCAGTTATATTAGATAAAATACGATTAGATATCGGTATTATAAATATACTATTTGAGCATTCAAATACGGATACGAGCAAATAAAAACTTCTCTAAACAGATTTAATCTCGGTTACGGTAAAAAAAAACGGTACCGTTTTCATTCCTACCAGCACGCCATGCCTGAGCTCCATAGGACGCACGAAGGAGGTTCGTTTTCAGGGAACACCAATTTATAGATAAATAAATCAAATAACAATGGAAACGCAAACCTCCGAAACTTACACGGAACTCAACTTACCATAATTTTCTTCAACAACAACGCTTCAGTCCATAATATTTTGAAACACATTATTATATGAGAAAAAGATTTTGTGGTTACTTGACGTGGAAAGTTATCGCCAGAGATTCGGACAGCTAGAAGCGCAGAGATTTTACTTTTCCCCTCGTTGCTCCCTCCGTCTATTTAAATATACAATTCTCACTTTTCAAGAAATCCAATAGCTTGAATTTTAACTAAATTTATATAAATAAGTACTACATTCAAGATACAAAATAAGTATCATTAGATTAGTTATAAAATATATTTTTATAATAAATTTATTTTAAAATATAAACACTAATATTATTTAATGTAAACTTGATCAAACTTGAATTACTTTAACAGACATATTTTCTATAGTTGTATTATTAAATGGACAAAGGGGATACAATGCAAGGAGCATATAGATATATACTCTCTCTGTCAAAAAGAACGTCGATTTTTAACTTTAAAATACTATGTTTGGCCGCTCGTTTTATTTAAAATTTTTGTGTAAATTATAAAATAAATAAATCATTATTAAAGTGTCTCTACGGATAAAATAAATCATAAAGATAAATAATATTTATTAAATTTTTTTAAATAAAACGGATGGTCAAACACTATGTACTGAAATCTTCAAATGACACTTTTTTTTTTGATAAAAGGAGTACGTATTTGTATTGATTGAGTATCAAGAAAAAATTCAACAACAGTATAATGCCCCTCGATCCCGATTCCTTGTTTCGGTTCGCTGAATGATTCTCCAAATCCGAAAGCGAGTGTCAAAGCGCTGTGGCACGCACATGGAATCACACGCAACGCGAGTGACGAGATCTGCACGCGAGGCTCGCCAGTCGCCAAAACTACGCTACTCCCGGGAAGGCCTCCAAGGCCATTGATCGAGACATCGGTTTCATCCTTTGGGAATGCCAAAATTTTTTTTTCTGCCCATGTTTTATAGATGGATTCAGATCGAATTCGTATAGAATCAAATCCGGATATAAATATTGTTGGATATAAATATAAGAGATAACTCAAATTTAATTCACATTCAGATATTTCATTTCGAACACAAGCGTACATTAAAATTCAGAATCGAATATCTACTTGATTTAGATGTAGATATACTCTCATTTTTTCTAAATGTTTATCGTCTCGTTTCCTGAGAAATGACTTCAAAAAGTCAAGATCCATCCCTGCAAGTGGAATTGTTACAGATTCCATAGGCCACCGGTGATATTATTATCGTCCCTGACCTTTTCTTCCGAATGCAACGGGGACGTCGCAGTCTATGCAGTAAGGCCCGGTTTAGTTCATAAATTTTCATTGTCTCTCCCAATCATATCGATTGTACTTTTCGTCTGTATGAAATACCAAATGAAGTAACAGCTATTGCATGTTTATACTTTTTGCCTGGCTAGGTCGAGATGAATCTTTTGAGTCTATTTAGGTTATGATTGGACAAAAATTATCAAATACAAACGAAAGTGCTACAGTGCACTTTTTCCTAACTTTTTTCTAACTAAACACAACCTAAAATGCAGAGAGAATGGGCGTGCGTCAGTAGCGATGAATGGACGGTACGGTAAGCTGGTGCAACTGCTCCACCCAATCAGGAGGGTTTCCGTGAGACCGTGACACTGAAAGCTGGTATAATAGGACGTGTGGATGACCATCAGACCAATCTTGACGTCACTGCATCTGTAAGCAGGCCGCCCGAATTCAACCAAAGCCTGCTCTCCATCAGATTTATCCCTTGTCCAACCAAACATACAATTATAGGGCCTGTTTAGTTTATCAAAAGTTAGCAAAAAAGTACGCTACAGCACTTTCGTTTGTATTTGATAACTTTTGTCTAATCATGACCTAAGTAGACTTAAAAGATTTATCTCAAGATAGCCAGGCAAAAAAAGTACAGACATATAACAACTGTTACTTTATTTAATGTTCCATGCATACGTAAAGGACAATCGATACGATGAGGAAAGAGAAAATATTTTATGAACTAATCAGGGGGCCATAGTATTTTGTTTGAGGCCCGTTTAATTTAGGAAAAAATTTGATTTCTGTTACTAGTATTTTCATTTGTATTTGACAATTTTTGTTCAACCATGGACTAACTAGGCACAAAAGATTCATATCGACATTTACAGATAAACTGTGTAATTAGTTAATTTTACTTGCATTTAATGTTCCATGCATCGTCTAAAGATTCGATGTGACGGGGAATTTTGAAAAAGTTTATGAACTAAATAGGGCCTCAGTGTATCAAGTTTAACCAATTGCAAATAAAAAATATAAATATTTATAATGTCAAATAAATACTATTAATAGAATTAATTTAGAGTCATAATTACGAATATTAGTCGCTAGAAATTTGGCCAAACACAAAACACTTTCTCTCGCACGTAACCCATAGCTACATGTTTTTTTTTACAAAGGAAGTAGTTTGCAGCGGTAGATATTTTCTTCATTGCCTTATTTAGTTTCCATTGCAAAACTTTTACACCCGCCACATCGGATTAAATGTAGATGAAAAATAACTAATTAAACAGATTGCGTGTAAATTACGAGACGCATCTTTTAAATCTAATTAGTTCATGATTTGACAATATTATTCTACAGTAAACATTTGCTAATGATGAATTAATTGCGCTTAATAAATTGATGTCACGTTTTACATGCGATATGACACGCAAGGTTTTTACACCTTAGATCTAAAAACCCTCAGCACGTCGTTTGTCCTAAGGTTTGTAGTGAGTTTTGTTGATGTCCTTTGATTCTTTGCCTCTTTTATTCTTACAGCAGCATAACTCATATCTTCCATGTTGGGGGAAAATAACCCCTCAAATCTTCCATCGATCATCGTGTAAGCCTTACAATCTTGAGTTTTGCTTTAATTGTGAAAGGATCGAGGATACCTAAGAGGGGGTTGTGAATTGGGCTTCTAGTAAATTCTTTGAAATACGATTCAACCTATCGCAATTTAGCCCAACTTCACCCCACAAGTGCACCAGTGTGATTCTATACTAAAACAAGTTGTGCAACCTAGAGTCAAGTCCTATTCAAGCCATTCTACTCTAAGAATTGAAAGTACGGAAAGTTCAAGCCGAGTTTTTCTTGAGGTATCGGAGAGTCGATACTCGTCACTAGTCCTCGTTGGAGCACACACACAAGGGTGTAGCTCCCCCTTCATCCGGCGCGGTGAATCGTCCACAACTGATCACAAGCTTGACTTGGGCCACCCACAAGCTCTTCGGGTGATCACCAAGCCTTCGATCACCATCGAACCGTATAGGTGATGCCGATCACCAAGAGTAACAGGCCTAAACTCTCACTTGACCAAGAACAAGGCCAAAGAGAAGGATGGATGCATACTTATCACTCTTGATCTTACTCTAGCGTAGCAAGCTCTCAATGGATGCTCAAATCCCTCACTACACTAGGCTCTTGCTTCTCACAAAGTCATAAGGGTTGCTTCAGCTGAACAAATGGGCAAGAGAGCTAGAATGGAGGAGATGATAGAGTATAAATACCCCACACTCTCAAAACTAGCCGTTTGTACTATTTTCAGTAGTCTGCGAACCGTCGGACACTAGAAGCAGTTCACCCATCGGACTAAACCCTTCTGTTCGACTCTCTCAGTGACCCTGTAGCCGTTACTGTTCTCGGGGACCATCGAACACAACTGGTTTGTCTGATGCACAGAAACTCTCTGGAATGCTCTCTGGAACCGTCGGACATCACAGTGCAATGGTCCAACGCTCCACCTAGTTGTCCTGTTCGACGCTTTCTCAGCGCCAGGGAACGTCGGACAGTGAACCAATGGTCCGACAACCAGTCTAGCTAATGTCCGACGCTCCCCAGAGGCTGAGAAGCAACCTAGGGGCGCCATGTGTCCGTCGGACACCACCCAATGGTCCGACGCCTTAGCTTCACCAGCGTCCGACGCCCAAACTTGACCAAAACTTCGCCGAATCGAAAACTTTCCTAAACAAAGTTTGATCCTCTCTCTCAAGAGCCTCTCCGAGCCATCTAGAGCTAAGTTTGACAAGTGTGCGTCACACCTAAACTCTTCAACCTTACCCTAGGTCAAGCTACCCATCCATGCCTCTCTTAATAGTATGGTTAAAGGGAAAAACAAAGTCCTAAACTATTCTAGATGCCTCTCAACTCCAATTGGCACCTAGACCTAGTCTATCTTGACCTTGTCGTCCATCCTTTGAAAACCAAAATGAATTCCACCATCTTAGGGCATCAACCTGCATATTATTATCACCTAACCTCTATGTTATCCCGTAAAACACACGTTAGTCATAATGATCTTCTATTGTCATTAATCACCGAAACCACTAGTGCCTAGATGCTTTAAATTGGTACGGACTACCGAGTGTGTAGTGGAACCCACTGCATTGATGGCCTGTTTAGGATGCAAAACTTTTGCAAAAAAAGACACTGTAGCACATGTGCTAACTTTTTCAATAAGTGTCCATTTGTAGCTTGAATAAGCTTAAAAGATTCGTATCGTGATTTATATACAAACTGTGCAAACATAAAAAAGATCTGTCGACATTTAATGCTCTGTACATGTGTCCAAACATTCGATGTGATGGGGGTTTTGCAATTTGAAAGTGCATCTAAATAGGGTCTGAGTCATCAAAAAACCTTTAGGATCTAGAGGTGATAGTCTCCATCTGACCTGTTGATTGATACAGTACCCACTAAGTAAACATTGCTTGAATTGTTTTCTTACGACAATGGAACATCAGCAACAAACTAAGTCACATTTCTTTCGTCCATTAAGCAACAACCTGTTAAATTAAAAAAAGTAAACAAACCGTGTTGTCTAATTGTCGATACAAAACCTTTCTGGACTGTGGGCCCGTCCCAACCCACCATCCGATAACGGAGGCATGAAATAGAGCATCACCGACTATAGGGAAAGTACCTTCTAGGACCAGCCTAAGGACACTTTCTCTGTATCTGACTAGGACTAGAATTAACCTCAGCCTTCTCTCGATATATAGACAGCGGCAGAGGACACCTCATTAACATAAGGGAAATAAAAATTGTACTACACCATATCATACGATCAATCCAACGCAAAGGCAAATGCCGACTGGACGTAGGATTTTTACTCTTCGCGTTAACTGCTGTGTTCCAAAGTTCGTCGAAGCCCGAACAACTGTCCTGCGTACCTGAAAAGGACCGGATAGGCTAGAGGGGGTTAATAGCCTATAAAAATTTCTACAAAGAACTAGTCCACAAGTTAGCAAATAACAAAGCGATGCTAAGCACTAGCTCTAAGCTATTCTATGCAAGCCACCTAGCACAATAAGCTATTCACAAGTATGCACACAATCGCTAGAAGCTCACTCCTTCGAAACCTAAGGAGAGAGCACCTAAACAAGTAATAAGAGCAAGAGAGTGAGTAACGAGAAAGCTATATCACCGAGAAAAGTAGAGGTTGATCCAATCACCGGGAGATAATCAAAATGAACACCAAGTGATCAACCAAGAGAATACCGGAAGACCAATCATCCACTCGATGGTGGAGAAGAGAGAACACTCGATTTTTTACCGAGGTTTCACACGCCAATCCCTCACCGGGAGCCACTCACTAACACAAGAGAAGTGGCTGTCAACCACGAGCAATCCACTAGAGTCGGTTTTGGCACTCCGCCGGGGAATAACCGCAAGAACCCCTCACAAACAACACCTCGGTGTGGGCTTGAACAATCACCAATCAACCTCAAACCGGAATTACCTCCAAGCCGCTACGGACATGGCAATGCCCCAAGAGAATAAGAACTCAGCAATGGCTTGCTCTCAAGTGCTCTAGAATGCAAATCACTAGCAATGATGCACTTGAGGATCACTCAACTCACAAAGATGATCAATGGATGAACAAGTGAGTGAGTGGGAGGCTAGAGGGTGCTCACAAGTGTATAGCAATGAATCAAGTGTGCAAGAGAGTCACCAAGTGACTAGGGAGGGAGTATAAATATCCCCAAGTGCACTTCTAGCCGTTACCCCACAAGAAACAGCCGTTAAACCACTTTTCGTGGCGTCGGACGCTACCGTCGGACGGTAGGCGTCAGACCAAAGTCCAACGTCCGACGCTCAGGATCTCGCCACGTGTCACTCGGGTTTAACGTCGTTCGTTCGATCCCAACGGTTAACTGATCGCGCTAAAACCACAACCGTCGGACTGGAAGCCCGTCGGACTAAAAGTTCTCAACGTTCGACGCTTCCAGAGAGCCTGCGTCGGACCAACAAATAGCGTTCGATGCCTTGAACGATCTTCGCTGCGCACGTGCCCAGAACGCGAACTCGCCGCGACACATCGTCGGACTGTCAGCTGATAGTCCGACGCGCGCCCTACTCAATCCTTCAGACTGTCCGACTCTCACAGTGGACAGCCGAGCAGACGACCGTCGGACGCTCCCGTGTTAGTGCGTCGGACTAACGAAACGAAGAGTCCGACACTTCCAGAGACGACTAGAGAGCTCCAGAAATGCTCGGACGGTGTCCGACACCCACCGTCGGATCAACCAGCACCGTCCGATGCTTTTTGACAGTTAGAGACAGTGTTAGGGACCATCGGACGCTCACTGACAATGGTCCGACGCCCTGCAACACTAGCGTCCGACTCTATGAAAACAGTTCTTTTCAAGTTAGCTTCACACCCCTTGCTTCTATGTGCTAACACTCAAGGTTCTCAACACTTGTGCACAGTGAGTTAGCATTTTCAAAACATTTTTCAAGGGTTTCTAAGTTGATCTCTAGGTTGAGTTAGATTCAATGCAATGAAATGCAACGTAGAGCACTTGAAGGTAATCCAAACACTTAGTCCCCCCCCTTTATAGTCGGCTATCTATCCTAAATGTGATCACACCCATTTGGTGTCTTGATCACCAAAAGAAAAGCCTACTTGGGGGTTATACCTTAGCCTTGATCACCTCCACAAGTTGTTTTCTTTTTCACCTTGATCATCTCTTCACTTGATCAACCTTTCTTGTTCAATGGATGAGCCTTCTTGATCATCATCATCACCTCCTAGGCTCCACACTTCCATGGTTAGGACCACCTACACCTTAGCCATCACTTAGCAAGTAGGTTAGTCCTTAGGGTGTCATCAATTATCAAAAACCAAACTTAGAGCTTTCAATCTCCGCCTTTTTGGTAATTGATGACATCCTATACAAAGATAAGAAATAAGTTTGTTTTTGAACTTGTGAGCTTGTCCAAACAAGATTATCATGTTTTAGAATGGACAAACAACACAAATTCGTTTGGTGACTATTTGTCCTCTTTTGTTTTCCTTTAGCACTTGCTCTCTCTTTTTTTAGTAACCTATACTCCCAATCTATCAAAAGGACAAAGGTTGATTGTGGTTGGTTGTCTCAATTGGTCCAGTGTAGAAGTAATACATAGGTGGAATGTGTACGTGATCTTGATCAAAGAATATGACTAGTTTCTCTACCTATATCAAATAAGGTCTAAGCAGGCTCAAAACAGACAAGGACTCTTTCTTTTGGTGGTTTTAGTTGTTTGTGGATGTATGGCTTGATGGTAGGTATTTAACTCCATAAAGGAACCATGAGCAAGAATTTTGAATTTTATAAATCAGAAACTCTAGTTGGTTCTCACTCATTCCTTAGGTCAGGTAAAAGTTCTACTTATACCAATTTCAATCTTGCAAGTGCATAACTTAGGTTATTAGCATGTGCGACCCACAATAGTGTTTGACTCAAGACCGAATTCGGATATCACACTCAAAACTTTCATAGTAAGGGTTGTATAACAAGATTTTGCAAATCATCATTGAGCAATTGTTCATCATTTCCAACAAAGACATATCATATTCTTTTTCTTGTCTTATCATTATTGTTATTTATTTATTTTATTGTTATGCAAGAATTTAGAATTGCTTTTCATATTATAACTCACAGTAATTAAGAAAAAGTGCTGGGGTTAGAGAGCATACCTTGGCGAGGATGACGGCTCCCCCAAGCTAACTTCTTCTCCATGATCGGATTCTCTTCTTAGTCGGGTTATTTCCTCTTTTGCATCTTATTATGATCATTAGGTTTTGCTTTTTTTTATTCTACCCTTTTTTTATTTATTGCTACTATGATAAACCAAATTTATATTTTATTTTATTTTATTATTTTTTAATCTCTCTTTTATTAATAAATGGTCTTTATTAAGTGTAAGACCTAAAATTAAACATGCTTCTAACAATTAAATGATTTAATGCGCGAAGAAGGGAAACATGCTAATGCAATAATTAAAGAGAGAGAGATAGAATACTTACTCCCATAGCTGTCCTTTCTCGGAAGGAGGTTCTTCCTTGGCCGATGTCTTCTTCTCATCTTGTCCTTCTTTGACGGTAGCGGGGTCTGGTGTAGAGGCTGTAGATGATGGTTCCTTTTTAACCGCATCTCTGTCTTTCTTATTTTTTTCTCCTCATGCATCGACTCTTATTTTTCTGCATGTTAGTTGCGTGGTGCGGTGCACAAGAGAAGACTAATCTCTCTTTCTTCCCATTTATATAGAAATCTATGCTACCACTAGCAACAAATATGCATGCATTCACAGTATTCAAGAAAGGTCGGCCAAGAATGAGGGGTAAGTTGTCTCTATTACCCATGTCTAAAATCATAAAATCGACAAGCACAAAGTTGTTTTTTACTTTTACCAGAACATCACAATGTACTCCTTCTATGTAGCAAGTTGTTTGATCAACTAATTGCACATATGCAGAAGTTGGTACTAGCTCAGTGTAGAATAATTTTTCATAATGTTCTTTAGACATGATGTTAATGCTAGATCCTAGATCACCTATAGCATTATGGAACTTTTGAGATTGAATAGAACAGGATATGACAGGGGTTCCAGGATCTTCCTTTTTAGTTGGAAAATTCTATCCATGTAATTCATAGCCATTGTAACTAATAATAACAAGATTAGCAGATTCCATGGTTGTTTTAGGCTTTCCTGGTATTCTATCTTTTTCAAAAGATGGAATTGCAGTAGCTAGTTGTGCTAATTGGGTTTCAAGCATCTTATTGAAACTAAGTTGATTCTTAATTGTAGAAGAGAAATCATCCAATTTAGCATTTATGCTATCTAGCATCCTATCACTGACATGGAGCTTCTTGTTTATACTATCCGTCATTCTACCTTGACCATAGACAAGATCTTTAAGAGAAGGGTAGTTATTACCTTGATTGTTTGGACGTTGCAAAGAATTGAAGGTGTTACCTTGAGAATTGGAGCGCTGAGTCCATCCTTTGTTTGAAGAACGAAAATTGTTATCATTGTTGATGAAGTTGAGGTCTTCATGTGTCTCAGGACACTAGAGTCCAGAATAGCCTACTTCTCCACAAACTTCACACGTCATGTGAGTCTCCATGGCTTGCACGGTCTCAGGTGTACGCATCTTCTCGTAATTTTCTAGCCTTTTGGCCAGTAGGTCCACCTTAACTGCAATCATGTCAGCTTCCTTTAAAGAATGCATACCTCGCTTGTGTGGCTACAGATGTTCCTCGTTCCATCCTTGATTGCACACCATCTTCTCTATCAAAGCCTTCGCATCTAAAACTTTAAGAGAAAAGAATGCTCCACTAGCGACAGCATCTAGATGGCTTCTATCAAGAGGGGTTAACCCATGGTAGAAGTTTTGGATCAACAGCCAATCCTCCATACCATGGTGTGGACAGGCAGCGACATACTCTTGCATTCGTTCCCAAGCCTTGGGAATTGATTCATCGGTTTGTTGTTGGAAACTAGAGATCTTATTGCGAAGAGCATTGGTCTTTCCTAAAGGAAAGAATCTCACTAGGAAAGAGTTGGAACACTTTTCCCATGTGTCCACATCATTTCGGTTCGTATAGAACCATTGCTTAGCTTTTCCTAACAAGGAGAAAGGAAAGAGTCACAAACGAATTGCACCTGGGGTTACTCCTTTAATGGTAAAGGTGCTGCATATCTCCAAAAAGTGGTGGAGGTGCGCATTAGCATCCTCATGAGCCTTGCCACAAAATGGGCTAGCTTGAACCATTGTGATCAATGCAGGCTTTAACTCAAACTGAGTGTTTGCCTCGATGACACCAGGGCCTATTGCTATATTAGCAACAGAAGGTGCAGAGAATTCACGGATGGCCCTTTCGGCCATATTCGTGATTCTAAGGATAACTATCTAGACTTGACTCAAATCAGAGGAATTCAACAGTTGCCTTCCCCGGCAACGGCGCCAAAAATGCTTGTTAGCAGTTACTAACGCTATCAAAAGAGTGTAGCCAAATCTATCCTCTAGCAGTGGTAACAATACTTCTCAACGCAATCACTGGGGTTGTCAGTCCCTATGCTCAAAGTATGTGGTTGTTGACACTTCTAACGTTGCTACTAGGAATAAAGTTATTTCTAGCAACTGCGCCAAAAATGCTATGGGTAGCTCTGTAGGATAGGTGATGGGATTCTGCAAGTGCACAGAACTATCGTGTAGCACTTTACCTAGGAGTACCAGGTGTCGAATTTATATTTTCCCAAAGGAAGGCGAGGTTTGAGATTTCAAGGATCTGATAGTCAAGGATCTAGATATGGATAAATGGGGCAATAACCTTAGTAAGAATAAATCAATGAAGTATAACTAAGGTGGAAACACACTATGATAAATTGAGGTAGCTGTTGACGGTAGTTATTGCTCATTTTTACCCATCAAATAAACATGAATCAAGGGCATAAAATAATACACAACATAGTTATGGGGTTTGATTCTAACAAGTTCCATGAGTTTTGGTGTTCTCACTTGTTTTGCAGGGTATAAAAGGATATTCAACTTTTCACCGATTAAAAGTATCTCAAATGAGGAATTGGAGTTCACCATTGCACAGAGCTCGTCGAGCCGATCGAAACGGACCTATGGTTTGCTATTTTTGAAGTCCGGAATAAAGTGATATGGATTTTACAAACACTGTAAGATTCTAAAATCTGAGCTGCGGGATTAATTAAAGGCTGCGGGATTAATTGGGCCTAAATCAGAGTTTGGCCCATTAAAGCCTATGTGCACATGGTGGAAAGGCTTAGTACCATAATGCTTGCCCAAGGTGGAGGGTAGGCCAGGCGCCCCATATAAGGAACCCAGGACCCCCCGAGTCAAGTGCACCATAATGGAGTTGTAGAGGCGTCCCTCGAATAGATAACCTCTCAATTCTAGAGAATTAGGGCTAGACTTTTCAATATAGTAGATTAGTTCTAGTTGAGAGTTTGGGAGAGCGGAGCTACGCTTCGGTTCTGGAGAAGTCTTTAGGGGTCTAGTATATCTTTATATCTCATCTTTGTAAGACTTATGCTTTAATATTTATCTTCTTCATTTACCTTTATGCCTTTTATATATCTGGTTACTATAGTTGTTATATCTTGGCATGGGATCTCTGCCTGTATTAGGTGCTCTAGTTATCATATGTGATTAGAGTAGTAATCGATAGTGTAGACGTGGTGTCTAGGCTATAGGTTACCTGAGGTTGCGCCCAATTCTTATGGTTAGTTGTGGTAGCCCCAGAGGTGACTGCTCTGTTAGGCCTTCGTATTCCACCACGTCGGAGTTGATGTTTCGTAGAGCTTTTGGCAGCCTTCTCCTGACTACCTTTTTCACAGTCTATTCGAGAGTCGGAAATGTACTATTGCTCCAAAGTGTTATTGTATGATTGCTTTATCTACCCATGAATTAGTTTTATAGAACTAAGATAATAGAGAAGTATTTAGGAACCTTGAACTCTCCCGTTGTCCTCTCACTTTAGCTATCTGCTCTTTTATCATAGAATTCTCCTGTGTGTCAGATATATATAACTCCTATCATTTACCTTTTACCCTACTTTAGTCTATTAGTTATACTAGTTAGTAGATACATAATGGTGAACTATCAACTTCTTTAACCATTGTTTTCCTATGGTAAAATATAAATAACGATACCTGGAATACTCCCGGTAAAATGCTACAATGGTATTCTGTGCGCTTGCAGAATCTTTCATATTTTAGTTGTGCATAAGAAATGCCAACAGTAGCTCTGGAGTTTATGTGAGAACTCTAACTCAGTAAAAGATCAAGTGATTGTTATACCAAAGAGATTGGTATACTCGGGACACGCAAAGTCCTTAACTCGCCGGGGTTCGACTGATTAGGCACCGTACGTCCAAAAGCCTACGCTGATAAAACCAGACCGAACATGGTGGAATCCAGAGGATTCTAGGGCTGTCACCACCTAGAACCTGCCACTACTATCCGTGGGTCTAGCCGCACTCAAGGGTAAGATTATAGCCTAAGCATTTTTGGCGCCGTTACCGGGGAAGCAATTGGCATAAGAGTTTTATAGTGATCTTGATGTCTGCTAATTTAGTGTGCTACTAGATTTAGTATGATTACCCCTGTTCTGTTAAGTTGTGGAATAAGACAGGACAACAGAAGCCGTTTTGACCTTCCGGCAAGTTTCCACATTGAAGAGCCCATGGTGCCTGAACATTCAAGATTCATCAACAATGGAACCCTGCCATCTCACAGGTTCGCACAGATATATGTATTTCTTTCTAACCCTGTGTAGATTGGAGAAAAGGACATCGTCACAACAATTCAAATCACATCTCAAGTGACGAACATAGAGGCTGTGTTACATACAAGTCATGGCTTGAAGTAGAAGGATGACATCATTAGGTATGTCCAACCAATCATCATGCAACAGTAATCCATCCAAACTTAACTTTGCCTTGCAAAATTCAAGCTTGGGGAATGGGCTTATTTAGAGAATCTTATGTTGCTAATATTGGTTGTCTCTACCTTGTCAATCCATGTTTAAATTGTTAATCAATGATCATGCTCTTTCATCTCTGTTTGCATAACTCTCTATAAACTTTCATGTTACCTTTGTTCGCTATAGTATACTTAAGGTTTGGAGAAATTTCATACACCTTCTAAATTAGGCATGGTGCTTAGTTTAAACTGTTTTCTGGAATCATAATTAGACAAGGTGTTTAGTTTGATTTCCGAACCATGTGGTGCGATGATTTTACTTTCAAAGGCTCTTTGAATTAAGTGTGGTGCTTAGGTTAAAATTCCTTCCTAAGTCAAATTGGACGTGGTGTCTAGGTTGATTTTTGAGCTGCTCGTATGCTGTAGTAGATATTGGATATTTTGTTGGACTAACCCTTGCAGAAAACTTCCAATTTAATTTGGGTAAGTCACGAGATAAATTCAAATCAGAGATGAGATAGGGCACATGCTGAACTTCAATAATTTTGCAGAGGAAGACATAGCTCATTCATTATGGATGGAAGAACTGTGAGTATTAATAATTCATTCACTTTATCTTCTGCTGCAAGTTACTTGGACTCAAGTCATGCCGGTATAGAACATGATCTATGCTAACATAATATCAACCCTATCTTCTTAGTAGCGTAGATGGAACATGATAAAATTCTGGACAAACAACCTATGTTCCAAAGTTGTACATCCCTTCGGGTATGTGTTGTCCACTAATCTGTGGCATGCATAATAATGAATGGAGTGACAAGGTGTCATAAGATCAAAGAAGCAAAAGATGACAAAGAGGATAAACAACAAAGGAGACAAGATGCTCATGAACAACTCAAGATGCAAGAGAAGGAAAGGATCACCAATCATCTACCCTTCATTACTTAGTGCCATCACGCTCTAATAATGAAGGTAATATTTTAAGGTAAGTGGTCACTATTTTCCTCTTCATCTTAGAATGCAGATAAATAAAGACACAAATATGTTAGAGTTACATCTTTAATTGATTAACCTAATTAACTCAACATGCTTTATTCTTTAAGATTGTTCATGAGATCATTCTTTTGATATCAATCTTAACCAAATGTGCTAAAACATTGTATTCTATCTTTGGAATATGATAGTCATACTCATGTGAAAATTTATATATTATGTAGAGATAGACAACCATATCATTGGTTAAGCAATTTAAATCTTTTCTGCCATATGAACTCAAATGCAACATTAATGCTTAATTGCCTGATCTTACCACTCATGTCATGAGTAAAACAAATTATGTAACATCAACTTTGTCTTGTTCAATGTGCCTAAGGCTAGAGAAGAATGAATAAAGAAATAGATTCGGTTCTGTTGGTGTTTTTCCACCAGCAGAGCCCATACACTTGATCTCTACCTTGGTTTTGCAAATAGGACAACACTTCAAGCAAATTTGTTAATTCCCAAAATTCTACAAGTGAAAGTTCTGTGAACATGCACGCTGAGCAAGATGCTGCCAGCTTGCACTATTAATGCTCTACTTCAACCTGCTGGCCAAGCAAAGAACAAAAGTGACATCACCATCACCAGAGGTGCAACCATCAAGACCTTCATCTCTAAGACAGAGAGATACACAAGAGTGGAAGAAAAAGTCCTGTCGGTAGACTTTAAATTCCGCACCCTTCCCATAAGGTAACATTAGTTATCTAATTAATTAGTATTCATAATTTACATTAGTAATTTTACTTTAGCATATTCATCTTTATGTATATAAAAAAAAAGAAGAGAAAAATCTTTATTGCCTTATTTATTGCATCATAAAACATTAAAGCCCCATGTGAATAAACTTATCGAATATTCGCTATGGTGGCATAAAAAAATAATAAAAAAATGATAATAGCATTTGTATTTACTTTCTTGCATTATGCAAATCCTAAGCCCCATGAGAATAAATATTCTCCGTGGTGGCATAAAAATATATAGCATGCATATATATTTGATTGTTGCATAAGAAAATTAGAAAACCCTAAAAAGAGAATCCTGCTAGAATCTATCAATTAAAATCAACTCAGAGAATAATCAATTACTTATTGGCTGACCGCTAACCCCTTATCACATTCGAGTCTCGAGTTTTGGTTTTCTTGTTGGAGTATAATTATGTAGGATAACACTATGACTAAGGAGTGAGTCTATCAGTGGAGCCCACCTGGACTACTGCTAGCAAGCTTGCCCTGAAGATCATCAACACCAAGTATTGCAAACATCTAGCTTGGGGAAGGAGCATCCTCTAGTTATCAGGTAACTATACCTATGCGATTATCGAGTCTGTTTTATAAAGTCATAAAATGCCAAAAATATATGAACACATGAAGGTTCACCATAGTACCATAAGAAAATCTAAAAATACTAAAAATATGTGGGCACATGAAGGTCCATACTTTTTAGGAAAAAACCAAAAATATGTGGGCACATGAAGGTCTACCCAATTAGGAAACTTCTACTAGAAATATAAAATCAATCACTTACCATGAAGTGGTATTAACCTAACCCTCTCTCCATGAGATTTGGTATTCTTGTTGGCAATTGAGTTTTATAAGACAATACAAGATCAAGAGCTAGTCGACCTAGCGCCCTTACGCTGCCAGTATGCCTGCTCCCAGAAGGATTTCTCAACTTATAACATCAAAGACCACGTCAACATCCAGCTTGGGGGAGGGCGCCCTCCATTTAAATCCAGCTAAGTCTAAGTTTCCCATCCTTATTATTGTACCATATTGCTTTTCGCGTGAGTTAGCTAGTGAAATAAAATTTGAAAACCAAATAAATAGTGTTTAGGTTAGTTAGTGTGTTTGAATAAAATAAAAAGAGAGTGCTTACAATAATTTTGCTCGGACTCAATGGATACCATGCTCAGGAATTTGATAAGTAGCACCCCACCATGATTCCTCATTCCAACTTAGTTTTCAACCTTGAATCATCCCAAGTTTTAGATACAACCATTTTAACTTGAAGATTCACTTTGAACCTAAAACTTGTGGGTAGTAAATGCTTGATCTAAGTCTAAGTAATTGAGAGATATGATCTGTAAAGTTTGAACTGCTATTTATCTTGTTCCTAGTGATACTTGAATTCTGAAGATTTATTTTGAAAATCCTTGAAACCACATGATGAGTTCCTGTATGACAAGAGCTTTATAATCCCACCACAGCCATACATGCTAGATTAGGAAAACATACACATTATATGCTACTTGCTTTGTTTTCAGTTTAGTCAAGCTTTGTTGATACCTTAGGAACTTGTCATGCTTTTACAATCAAGATCACATGCACTCTACTCATAATGCACTACTCATATCCGAGTGGACGCATCCACATTCCACATTTTTCATCTAGATCCACCTGAAAATGTTTTACTCCTACACTAGGAGTGAACACTAAAAACATCCCATTGGTTACCCCAGATCAATGCTCCAAGGTTCTTGTTGCTATCTCTCAAAAGAAAAAGAAAAAGGAAAGTATTGTTGCAGAGAAGAGGAATGTGGCTATGCAAAAGAGTGAGATGAGGGAAAACAATGGGTACAAAGATGCCCGCCTGAGAGGTAAAAATGGACAAGTGTCTGAATTTATCTAAACAATGGGTCCTCTGATGCCCGCCTGAAAAAAAGAAGAAAAAGAAAAGAAAGATAGCCCATGTTGTCCTGCAATACAATTCTCTAGTGTTTGAAAAAGAGAGAGAGATGTCTCAAGGAGCAAACGAGTGGAATTAGGATTAGCCACCATATATATCCACGTACCAACTCATATCCATATACATGCACATCTTAATTTGATTGTATGACTTGTTCCTTTGGATCCATTGTTTGACTTTACAATATATTCATTGCAAGTATGTATGAGCTGTCTCCTTACCCATAAGCTCCACACAAACTATTAGTTATAGGGTGAGAGAGAGAAGAGAAGGCAAGCATCAATATTGCCTTGGTAAGGATCCACAAATATCACATATTGAGAGACTTGCGAGAGTCATACAAAGGAAACTCTGAGTTTTATTTTGAAAACTTGCAAAAGCTCCAGGATAAGTGTTGAACGACAGCGTTTGAGACATAGCGTTTAACTTAGACATTCTATCCTTCAATTACCCAAGACTCAAGAGAAAGCTACAAGCTCCATGATAAAGGTAATACAGGTAAGTCTGAAGGTTACCATGGTCTACTCTAATCCTTGAGTACTTCTTGGTTTAAAACTGAATACTTGTGAGGGGTATCTATAACTTTTGATTTATGCTAAAGTTTGGCTTTACTAAGGGACTAGCAAAAGGTAAGCTTGGGGGAACTTGTTGACGGTAGTTATTGCTCATTTTTACCCATCAAATAAACATGAATCAAGGGCATAAAACAATACACAACATAGTTATGGGGTTTTATTCTAACAAGTTCCACGAGTTTTGGTGTTCTCACTTGTTTTGCAGGGTATAAAAGGATATTCAATTTTTCACCGATTAAAAGTATCTCAAATGAGGAATTGGAGTTCACCATTGCATAGAGCTCATCGAGACAATCGAAACAGACCTATGGTTTGCTATTTTTGGAGTCCGGAATAAAGAGATATGAATTTTACAAACACTGGAAGATTCTAGAACCTGAGCTGCGGGATTAATTGGGCCTAAATCAGAATTTGGCCCATTAAAACCTATGTGCACATGGTGGAAAGGCTTAGTACCATAGTGCTTTCCCAAGGTGGAGGGGAGGCCAGGCGCCCCCATATATGGAACCCAGAGCCCCCCGAGTCAAGTGCACCATGATGGAGTTGTAGAGGCGTCCCTCGAATAGATAACCTCTTAATTCTAGAGAATTAGGGCTAGACTTTCCAATGTAGTAGATTAGTTCTAGTTGAGAGTTAGGGAGAGCGGAGCTGTGCTTCGGTTTTGGAGAAGTCTTCAGGGGTCTGGTATATCTTTGTATTTCATCTTTATAAGACTTATGCTTTAATATTTATCTTCTTCATTTACCTTTATGCCTTTTATATATCTGGTTAGTATAGTTATTACATCTTGGCATGGGATCTCCGCCTGTATTAGGTGCTCTAGTTATCATATGTGATTAGAGTAGTAATCGATAGTCTAGACGTGGTGTCTAGGCTATAGGTTACTTGAGGTTGCGCTCAATTCTTACGGTTAGTTGTGGTAGCCCTAGAGGTGACAGCTCTGTTAGGCCTTCGTATTCCACCACGTCGGAGTTGGTGTTTCGTAGAGCTTTTAGCAGCCTTCTCCTGACTACCTTTTTCCCAGTCTATTCGAGAGTCGAAAATGTACTGTTGCTCCAAAGTGTTATTGTGTGATTGCTTTATCTACCCATGAATTAGTTTTATAGAACTAAGGTAATAGAGAAGTATTTAGGAACCTTGAACTCTCCCGTTGTCCTCTCACTTTAGCGATGTGCTCTTTTATCATAGAATTCTCCTGTGTGTCAGATATACATAACTCATATCATTTACCTTTTACCCTACTTTAGTCTATTAGTTATACTAGTTAGTAGATACATGATGGTGAACTATCAACTTCTTTAACCATTGTTTCCCTATGGTAAAATATAAATAACGATACCTGGAATACTCCCGGTAAAATGCTACAATGGTATTCTGTGCGCTTGCGGAATCTTTCATATTTTAGTTATGCATAAGAAATACCAACAATAGCTCTGGAGTTTATGTGAGAACTCTAACTCAGTAAAAGATCAAGTGATTGTTATACCAAAGAGATTGGTATACTCGGGACATGCAAAGTCCTTAACTCGCCGGGGTTCGACTGAGTAGGCACCGTACATCCAAAAGCCTACGCTGATAAAACCAGACCGAACGTGGTGGAATCCAGAGGATTCTAGGGCTGTCACCACCTAGAACCTACCACTACTATCCGTGGGTCTAGCCGCACTCGAGGGTAAGATTATAGCCTAAGCACCTCGATTAATCTATAAAGCTTACCACTCTAACTCCGGCCAAGGAATTAGAGCATTCTAACCAAGCAATAAGACAAGTATGCAACTGCTTAAAGTATGACAATAAATAAATGAAGCAGGGGATCTTTATGACCGACAAGAGTGAAGAACACCGCAGAGGAGGTTGCCGACAAGCCCGGCTCCTCCACAAACTTCCTTCTTCTCCCGACTTCTCTCACTACTCTACTCTTCTCTAGCTAGCACTATTCCTAAGAGCAGAGTTTCGCTAGAGAGAGAGAGAGAGAGCTACTACTGACTATGAGCTGAATCTCTAGTGATTTGCTAGTGATCCTCTAGTGGTTTCTCCTTACAAGTGAGGATTCAAGTCCTATTTATAGTGTAGGAGTGCTCCAGGGGTACTTGTAGGGGTCCTGGAAGTCGGTGGCGCGAAGAGGCAGGGCGGGTGCCCTCCTAGGGGGGCGGGCGCCCCCTTGGATCCACCGCCTTGCGTTCTACGGCCCTCCTTCACCCTCAAGGGCAGTTGCAAGGTCGGTTGGAGCTCAGGATTGGCGGTTTGCAACCCTGGGAGGAGGACATGTGGGTCCGTCGATCCATGGCAAATCACTTGATCACCATTGGATGAAAACCGACTTCATTTGATGGCTTGGATGACTCTTGGACACCTTTCCTCAGATTGTGGACGTTGCACTCAATTTGGACAGGGCGGGCGCCCTGTTGGTAGGGCCACCGGATCCTCGTGTCTTGTCCCTGAGCTGTTGATGTTATTTCAATGTGCCATATGCCATTTGGGAGGATGGCACATGGATCCATGAGGTGGCATGCCAATTTCATAGGGCAAGCGCCCTATGTAGGGGGCGGGCGCCCCCCTCTGGCTCCGATGTGGCAGCTGAGGTGCTGAGGTGTCTTAGTATGCTTCGTTTTTGCCTGTTTTCACCATTTTTCCTGCATACACAAGATTTCTCCAAGGACATGTCAAACTAGGTAAGTTTTAAGGTGAGTTCTTTGCTTTTCATGTGGTTTTACCTTGATTATGGGTGAAATGTTGACGGTAAAATAGGGTGTTAGCGACCGTCAACAATAGACATGAGCTCATCACATGAGAGCTCCTCCTCATCACTCTCATCATCGGATTGTACCTTAGATGGCTTGTCCATCAAGTATGTAGATGGAGTGTCGAAGAGAGATAGCTTGTTGTTGAGAGCAATGCTTACCATAGCTTTGTTCTTGATGGTCTTGCTCTCATCATCACTATCATCCTCATCGATAGAGGCATCACTATCATCCCAAGTGACACAGTATGATTGACCCTTCTTTTTCTTCTTGAGTGTCACATTCTTGTTCTTTTTCTTCTTGTCCTTTTTCTTGCTCTTCTTCTTGTCATCATCACTCTCATTGTCATTGTGACTATTATGAGGACAATCAGCAATGAAGTGATACAAGCTCTTGCACTTGAAGCATCTTCTTGGCTCTTGCTTGTTCTTGGAGACAAACTTCTTCTTGCCTTGACCATAGCCTTTTTTCTTCATGAACCAGCCAAACTTGCGCACTAAGAGTGCCATAGCCTCATCATCTTCATCATCACTTAAAGTAGATTCTTCATCACGCTCAACCATTTTGCTCTTGCCCTTGCTCTTGGATGACCGAGAGCTACACTCTTCTTCTTCTTCTCCTCAACTACCTCCTCATTGTTCATGTCTTGAGTGATGATCTCACCGAGGATTTGGTTGGGCTTCTTGGTGCTCAAGTCTTCTTTTGCTAGTAAGGTCTTGATGATAGCAAATCTTGGAGGCAAGCATCTCAAGAACATGTGAGAAAAGTCCTTGTCCTTGATATCTTCACCCAAGCTCTTCAAGTCATTGACAATCACTTGTAACTGGTTGAACATCTCCGGCACACTCTCATCATCATTCATCTTGAATGCGCCAAACTTCTCTCTCAACAAGTAGACTTTGGCATTTTTGACCTCTTGTGTGCCCTCATATGTCTCCTCCAACCGCTTCCAAATGTCATGAGCCAACATGAGACTCAAGAGCGGTGTAGAGTGCATTGATTGTATGCGCATTGCACTCCGTCTTTCTCTTGTCGGCATCGGTGGGAGCTTGAGCACTCTCATACTCAATCTTTGTCGCCGTCACATTCCACACATCAATATGCATGGTCATGAAGTGCACAATCATCTTCCTCTTCCAATGGTCATAGCTTGTGCCATCAAAGTTTGGCGGCTTCCCCAACACATAGATTTGAGCCATTCTTCACCAAAAGGATGTTAACCCTCAAAAGGTGGTAACCTAGCTCCGATACCAAATGAAAAGGACCGGATAGTCCAGAGTGGGGGTGAATAGCGTATAAAAATTTCTACAAAGAACTAGTCCACAAGTTAGCAAATAACAAAGCGATGCTAAGTACTAGCTCTAAGCTATTCTATGCAAGCCACCTAGCACAATAAGCTATTCATAAGTATGCACACAATCGCTAGAAACTCACTCCTTCGAAACCTAAGGAGAGAGCACCTAAACAAGTAATAAGCGCAAGAGAGTGAATAACAAGAAAGCTATACCACCGAGAAGAGTAGAGGTTGATCCAATCACCGGGAGATAATCAAAATGAATACCAAGTGATCAACCAAGAGAATACTAGAAGACCAATCATCCACTCGATGGTGGAGAAGAGAGAACACTCGATTTTTTACTGAGGTTCATGTGATCGTCGTCACGCTACTCCTCGTTGTGGCACCAGTCTTCCTTGGTGGATTGCGAGCTAGGCTTCACACGCCAATCCCTCACTAGGAGCCGCTCACCAACACAAGAGAAGTGGCTATCAACCACGAGCAATCCACTAGAGTCGGTTTTGGCACTCCGCCGGGGAATAACCGCAAGAACCCCTCACAAACAACACCTCGGTGTGGGCTTGAACAATCACCAATCAACCTCAAATCGCAATTACCTCCAAGCCACTAGGGACACGGAAATGCACCAAGAGAATAAGAACTCAGGAATGGCTTGCTCTCAAGTGCTCTAGAATGCAAATCACTAGCAATGATGCACTTGAGGATCACTCAACCCACAAAGATGATCAATGGATGAACAAGTGAGTGAGTGGGAGGCTAGAGGGTGCTCACAAGTGTATAGCAATGATCAAGTGTGCAAGAGAGTCACCAAGTGACTAGGGAGGGAGTACAAATACCCCCAAGTGCACTTCTAGCCGTTACCCCACAAGAAACAGCCATTATACCACTTTTCATGGCGTCGAACGGTAGGCGTCAGACCAAAGTCCAACGTCCGACGCTCAGGATCTCGCCACATGTCACTCAGGTGTAACATCGTTCGTTCGATCCCAACGGCTAACTGATCGCACTAAAACCACAACCGTCGGACTGGAAGCCCGTCGAACTAAAAGTTCTCAACGTCCGACGCTTCCAGAGAGCACGCAGAGACGAATTTAATCATCGGACACTATCCGACGCCCTACGTCAGACCAACAAACAGCGTCTGATGCCTTGAACGATCTTCGCCGCGCACGTGCCCAGAACGCGAACTCGCCGCGACGCATCGTCGGACTGTCAGCCGATAGTCCGACGCGCGCCCCACTCGATCCGTCGGACTATCCGACTCTCACAGCGGACAACCGAGCAGACGACCGTCGAACGCTCCCGTGTTAGTGCGTCGGACTAACGAAACGAAGAATCCGACGCTTCCAGAGACGACTAGAGAGATCCAGAACTGCTCAGACTGTATCCGACGCCCACCGTCGGATCAACCAGCACCGTCCGATGCTTTCTGAGAGTTAGAGACAGTGTTAGGGACCGTCGGACACTCACTGACAATGGTCTGACGCCCTGCAACACTAACGTCTGACGCTCTAAAACAGTTCTTTTCAAGTTAGCTTCACACCCCTTGCTTCTATGTGCTAACACTCAAGGTTCTCAACACTTGTGCACAGTGAGTTAGCATTTTCAAAACATTTTTCAGGGGTTTCTAAGTTGATCTCTAGGTTGAGTTAGATTCAATGCAATGAAATGCAACGTAGAGTACTTGAAGGTAATCCAAACACTTAGTCCCCCCCCTTTATAGTCGGCTATCTATCCTAAATGTGATCACACCCACTTGGTGTCTTGATCACCAAAAGAAAAGCCTACTTGGGGGTTATACCTTAGCCTTGATCACCTCCACAAGTTGTTTTCTTTTTCACCTTGATCATCTCTTCACTTGATCAACCTTTCTTGTTCAATGGATGAGCCTTCTTGATCATCATCATCACCTCCTAGGCTCCACACTTCCATGGTTAGGACCATCTACACCTTAGCCATCACTTAGCAAGTAGATTAGTCCTTAGGGTGTCATCAATTATCAAAAACCAAACTTAGAGCATTCACCGGCACCGCTTCTCCGATGAAGAAATCGTCTAGGATCAGGTCCGTGTTGACGGTGGATATACCATGAAATTTCACAATCAAACACCATCAACAGGCCTCGGATTCAAGGGAAGATAAACATATCATGAGCATATTTTATCAATAACTAGTTCCACATGTACTCTTAAGCTTGTGAACGCAGAGAAGATGAAACAGAGCAGAAATGAACACTTGGAGCCTAATAATGTGGTTCGGCCAAACCATGCATTGGGGAACCAAGTCATCACACATCAAGACAAGTCACTTGGAAGAGAGGAGAGCCAAGGGTGGGCCCACCCATGGGTCGGCCTAACTGCCCATGGGGCCCACCTGGGTCTGGTGACGTGGCAGGATCCGTATGACCTTCCACTCAGCTCATTTCAGACCTCAGATCAACATGTGTTTCCATTCAACGGTTGAGACGCAAAGCACAAGGATTCAACGTGACAACATGCAAACGAAGTGGAACCAACACAAGGGGACAGTTTGTGACAGATGGGGACCACTGTGGTGGGCCCAACCCACCAGGGGCGGGTCGGCCGAACCACTATTGGTGGGCCCAAGCCACCTACACACTCCCTGACTGGTGGGGACACCTTCTAGAAGACTCTGGCTGGGCCCACCAGTCATAGGAGGGTCGGCCGAACCCCCTTGGTGCCCAGCCAGGTCGGTTGGCCTCCACCGCCTCCCAGCATGATGTCCACGTGATGAATTCACCTCTGCCGTCCATCTTGAGGCGGTAATGAGGCGGTTCATCCATGGGTGGAGAGGCATGGAGCACACGGATCGCTGACGTGGCACCCGCTCACTTTCCCCTATAAATAGCGGCTGCCCACTCCTCTCCAAGACACACAAGACACAAGAGTCACAAGTCACAAGAGTTCTACTCTTTAGTAGTAGTATTAGTCTAGTGTGGGATTTAGAGTCGAGTCGAGCTACGCTCGGAGTCTCCGGAGTCGTCTGCTGGAGAGTCTGGTATAACTCCTGTACCTTTCCTTCTGTAAGACTTTACCTTTATCAATATATTATCTTTACTTTACTTTACTAAGTCTCTACTTAGTGTATTACTATTCTTTATAGTATTATTGTGTTTTGTCTTAACTTATAGTTGAGTTATATTGGATAGTGATCCTGTAACCAGCTCACATGTGTAGTTTATCGCCTGTCATAGGGTACTTTAGTTGTTGGTACGCAACTAGAGTAGTAAGGCTTAGTGTAAGCATAGTGCTTAGACTAGATCTTGCCTTTGAATGCCGCTTGTCGCATGGATTGTTTGTGGGTGCTAGCAGATGGTGATAACCCTGTCTAGTCTTAGTATCCCTCCACGTGTTTTAGGCAAGTTCTTAAAAGGTAGGCTCCCATAAGAGAATAGCCGCTTCAGGTAGAGGTTATATTCCCTACTGTCTCGCCTATCCCCTACACACCGGAAGTAAGGTAGTTGTCTTAGTATAGTTCATCTATTTGATAAGATAGTTCACAAGAGTAAAGTAAGTGTCAAAGGAGTCTTATACTCACTCGTTATCCTCCCACCTAGTTATACTCTACTAGTTATCCTTAGTTATCCAAAAACCTTGTCGTGTCTTGGTGTCGTTACCCTTTCCTCTATATATTGATTTACCCCCTATCACTAGTTGATACTAAGTTGTTATAGACTTAAGGATCTCTCTCTTTTTATTAATTATTCCTAGCAACCACTTTCCCTTAGGATAAAAATAAATAACGATACCTTGTAATACTCCCGGGTGAAGTATTACAGCGGTATATTCTGTGCGCTTGCAGAATTATCCAATAGGCATAAGAAATACCCGAGGCACTTCTGGCGCCGTTATCAGAGATAGCCTAACACCCTGTCTCTAGTGGTTGCGCTAAGAAGTGTCAACAGTCCGCATCATGCGAGTAGGGGAAAAAGGGTCGTGTCGTCTAATTGGAGTTGGCTTCCACGTCCGCGCGAGCCTGGAGTGCCATATCCGCATGCAAATCGAGGGCCTATTTGGACAGCTGGTGGCGCCTGGAACAAGTTTGGAGAGCCGAAAGTTGTATTTTTGAAGAACCCATCTAAGTGACACTCGCTGGTACGCTGGAGGGCTAGCTGTGAATTTTTCTCTTCTTTAGTTTTACCATGCTTTAGAGCATCTCCAAAAGTCTTTCTAAATATATGCTAAAAAAAGTCTTTCTAAATATCACTCTCTAAATTATTATTTAGAGAGTAATTTGCATAAAAATCATTTTGTATATTTCTTGACTCTCTAACAGTTCTTCTATATGCATGTGCACTCTGGAGAGCCATTCTCGTCTTCTATATTTGGCTAGCGAAAAATTCAGAATAGAAGATGGCTACATTTAGATAACCATTTAGACAAGCTATTGGAGGGTAGTTTTTCACCAAAATCTCTATGTCTAGAATTTAGGAAAGATTTAGAGTCTCTTGCAGTTGCTCTTATGATGTGGTGCTCATGCCTCTTTAATTTACCAATACTATGCTACTTTAACAGTGCCAATCATTGTTCAGTTTATTTATATGTTTGTCTACCCGTGAGTAATATATTTGGTAAATGGGATAGGAAAATAATATCTCACCCTTCAAAGGGTATTGTTTAGTCATAACAATCATTCTTCGCACCTCATTTAAAAGGTGGTCAGGTCCGGAGTGTAAAGATTTTGTGTGTCACATCAGATGTTACATAGAATGACGACAGAGTTTTTTAGATACTAATAGAAAAACAAATTACATAGCTCATATGTAAACCACGAGATGAATTTATTAAGCCTAACTAATATATCATTAGTAAATGCTTACTGTAGCACAACATTCACTACTGTAGCAATTTTAAAGGAGGCGCAAAAGCGGTTAACCGAGGCGGACAGCGCAACCGCCTTAGACATAAGGTCATAGTAAATCGTGGCATTAACCGATGTGGTTGGGCAACCGCCATGATTAATGGCATTAATAGAGTGGTTGTGTTAAGTTAACCATCATTGTTAATTAGATTAACGAAGGCAGTTGCTTTAAAATGCCCGCCTCCTTTAATCATTTAATGTGGCAGTTCCCGCCTCCGTTAACATTTTCTAGGAATAAAAAGAAATGCTATTTTGAATTTGAATTTGGAATTGAATTTTTCAAGTTCAAACCCATATAAAGCAAAATACGTATAGAAAGAATAAACACATATATTACATTAAATCATATGTTGTACTTACATATATATATATATATATATATATATATATATATATATATATATATATATATATATATATATTGACACGCCGTTCATATTGCAAAATGAAAATCAGGAAAGCACATGATTGACATTGTTTTCATGCACGAGCTACTCGAATATGTTCGACAACGTGTATTCTTTCATGTTTAGACCGCTCGTTCTCCAATTACGCAGCTTCTCATTCCCAAAATCTAGAAACTTGGCGTCAAAACACTTCCACTACTTGCCATCAGAGGGAAGTCGCAGCTACGTTCAGCTGATGCATGTCAGTACATGAGCTCGGCATCTCTAGGTTCTCGAATAGTGCACATTGCCGATCGATGATGGGCAGGTACCACGCCGACAGGGTAGGACTTTTTCTCAGTGTGTAACCCTCCTCTTCTTCTTCGTCAGGAGGTGGTTGCTTCACGGTCTTCTTCTTCATTTCGGCCCTCTCGAGAGTCCCTCCTCATCATCCGCGCGACAACCGACATTCTTGTATCGACTCGTGCCGTTGTGTGGACAGCTCTCCAAATTCACAAACTTGCCCCAATATGATATAAAATACAATGGTTAGAACATATATGGAACTTTTTAAGCTTCAACACCACTGGACAGATTAGCTTCTTCGCCCAATAGGTATTGATGGTCACATTGTTACCCTCTAGGTAAGTGTCACCAAGAATACGAAATAGGTCGTTGAAACTAGTGTCGGGCCAGCCGTGGCGAGCCTTCACCATTAGCAACTAGAGGTTGAAATGGAGCACCGTCGAATTATTTGGACATTTGCCGCCATCCTTGTAGAGGGGATCAATTGTCGTCTGCTTCATCTCTCTGAAATTCTCGAGCCACTTCGAATTCTAAACAGAATATCATCGTGGTCAAGACGGTTAGCAACCTCCTCAAGAAGCTATGCATCCTTAGGCTGCAACATATCAATAGGGTCACCTTCCCCACCGCAATCGTCATCGTCTCTCATGTCTTGGAGCAGATCACTCATCGTGATGTACTCACCTCTCGCATTGTCATCGTCGCCGGTGGTTAATGATGTCCCTGCTGAGGGTTGTTGTCCTCGATAATTCACTGCCACCGTCGATGTCGTGATGAGGACGTTCCTCCAGGTGCATCGGCGATGCCTAGATCTTTTCCTCCATGATACTTCCACACAGTGTAGGGCCGTTGATGAATTAATACCGTAACAAGTGAGATTGCACAATGTTATCTTCCTGGGCAAGCCGATTCTTGCAGTCATTGCACGGACAAATAATGCGATCTCGACCCAGACTCAGACGATGCTTCTGCGTAAAGGGAAGGAACTTTTTCCTCACATTTTCCAAGAAAGATAGATCTAGCCTTGACGTCTTGTACATCTAATCCTCCCTGTCCATGTGACCTTGCAAACACAGAGAAAAAGTGAGATTAATAGAGCGGTATAAGAAAAATGCCTAAAATAACAACATGTTATATTAGCAAGAGTTTAGAAAAAGAAGCTTGATTAGTAAAAAAAGATATATTAATTTAGATATGTTATTCTCTCTATTTAGATCTTGATCTAAATCTAGCTAAAAAGCATCTAAATACTATAAAAGAGAGGAAAAGGAGGTTTGGAGAGTAAGAATCAACCTCTTGGGGTGCCATCCTTCACCAAATCCAAGTCTATATCTGTTATTCTCTCTCCTCTATTTAGATCTAGATCTAAACCTATTGTCAAAGCACCTAAACATGAAAAAGTGAGGAAAAGAAGAATTGGAAAGTAAGAATCAACCTCTTGCTGTGCCAACCTTCACCAAATCCAAATGCAAAACCTTCTCCACTTAAAATAGCCAATTTTAGGGTTTCGAGCTCAAGGTGAAGCCGCGTGGGAAAGAAGGGGGTTGCCTGCTGTTATATAAGTGCAGAGTTAACTGAGGCGGTAGAGTTAAGCTGATTACCTCGGTTAATGGGTTTGTCGAGGTGGTTGAGTAACAACAATTGCCTCGGTTAATAGGCATTAACTGATGCGGTCAGAGGCAGGCAGCCCAGCCTTCGGTAGGCCTCTCTTAACCGAGGCGGTTTGCTGGACTGCCTGTCTCGGTTAAGATTGCCAAACGCCTCCAAAAAGATGTTATGTAGTAGTGATTTAAGGGTCAAAATGACACGGATAATCCTACGTTTCGAATCCGAATTTTAAGGATATAGAAGTATTCTTAATATCCATGCGGATGAATCTGATTACACGTGGATGCGGAGTAGGATATGGGATTGGCAAAATTTGATGGATACGGATTATTTGATAATAGGATATCCAAATAGTTTAAGCAGCCTGAGCAACAAAAAACTGTCAGCCTAACCCATAGCACAAACATTATTATATTGTATAGCCCACAAGCAAATTTAATTATCTCTTCACTGAGACAGAACCGCCCAAATCACTGGGCCCACGTGCACCATCACTGTCCGTAAGGACCTCCGGTTACTGTGCACAAGTTCCACGCAACCTAGGTGGCCTGTCGGGTTTTCTTAAAAACCCTAATTCACCCGAGGATCTCATTGTAAAGACTTTGCAAGCATTACAACAGTTTACACAAATAGTTTTGAATCAGAGTACAGGGTGTGGAAGTATTACATAACTATAAGTTTGCAAAAATAAATTACATTATCCCAAACCAGAGTTTCGTAGTGGAGTAGCATCATACAACTAGACACCCTGCCTGAGGGTTATACCATATACACATCTTCATCCATGCACGATCCGGCAACCGGCACGGTCCCATGTAGAACTGTACACTCGACTCACCTGCAATAGGGGTTAACAAACCCTGAGTACTGGGGTACTCCGCAAGACTTACACGACTAAAGAAAATGGGGAGAAGACTTAGGAATGCAGGCTGAGGGGAGTCAAGGTAAGGCTTTAGCAAGAGTCAAAGTATTTTGCAGGAAAACAATACTAATCTTGAATCCTACTTTTAATATTTTAACTCAATATTATTTTAATCAAGAACCATGATCTCAGTTATTGCACATGTGTCCTTCAATTCCAATTACTTATTCATTCTCAAAACATCCTACTTCCGAACCACTTTTCGGGGTAGGGCAGTGGATCAAGTCTCCATTAACCGAGGAGCAACGATGATTCGAATCGATTAATACCTAGCTGGGGATCCCTATCCACACTGCATATGTAGCACTTAAGCTTGCATATGCCAACCCCATCTACCATGGCTTTTTCAAAACCTGAACCTGTCCTGCGCCACCAGAGAGCATAGTACTCCTCTCCTATCCAGGCACGCCGACCACGAGGGTACACGCTACTCTCGCCATCTCTCCACTCCCAGTGTGTGGTTGTCGGTTCGAGTAATAGAGCCACCGGAGTCAGGGCTTCCCGGAGTGTGTGGCTAGTTGCAAAGCCTCGATCCAGCAAGCCTACAACGAACGGTCCCTAATTCTTTTCCGTTGGTGACTATGCATTGGGACTCTAACCCATGTACAAGGTTACCCAACGGTTTCCAAATCGATGCCCGTCGGCGATAAGACATGAACGGACACATTTTTCATTTCCATTTCTCATGATTCATCAATAGTATATCATAATATCTCAGAAATTAGCATTTTATGCAAATCTAAAATTAGTTAAGCAGTGCTAAGCGTTTTTCAAGCATTTTATTTTAAATCAGGCTTCACGTATAATATATCAAGGTAGGTAATGTAGCAATTTAGGTGACAATCAACTCCTATCAGCCTAATGCAGTAATTTAACTCAAAGTGATAAATTTTATAATTCACAAGGAGGGGCTAATGCACCGGGGCTTACCTGTTGCTTGGAGCAGATAGTACACTGGAGTCAATCACCAAGAAATACTCATGTCCACCGAGTGAAGACCTTACTCGGGACTTACCTCCGATAATAATTACCACGAGTTCACTACACGAAATAATAATGCAATGCTTAACATGATGATATGTATGTCATGATGCATGAGATGCACTAAATCAAAACGTAAACTTAATTCAGAAAGTTGAGTACAACTTTCCTTCATGATAAATTCGTAATTAGAACCTCACTAAACAAGGTGGTGGTGGTATAATCATTTTATTGACTATTTAAACAGTTGTAGAAAGCCGCTGCACAGCTCTACAAATATTACTAAAGCTAACCATGAGGGACTAAATCTAAAGTGCCTAGGGACAGTAGGGTGAATGACCCATGGTCAACAATCAAACCCAAATTCACACAAACCTATATTACAAGGGCTTTTTTTTGTGTTAATACATAATTAATGAAGCGTTTAATAAATAACAGGGAGACTACTTCCAATTGCGCCCAAATTTTGTCAACACATAATGCTAAGTCTAAAACAGTGCCACATCAAATTTTATGATTTTTGGATAAACATGAAATTTATTAAAATTCATCAAATTTATTTATTAATTAAAATACATATTTTTAGTTCCTGCAGAAATTACAGAAAATCATCATTTCATATTTTTCCTAGGCCTCTAACGATACAAGGAGCTCACACACAAATTTTCACAATTTTTGGAGCTGTATTTATTTCTTTACAAAAATAACAAACCTCAGCATTATTCATACATATTAAAATTGATAAATCATCTTACAAATGGAAAAACCCTTTCGGGCTGGAAGTGGCCGGCTCGGCCCAGCGAGCAGCAGACTAGCCCAGGTAAACCACAGCGCCCTCCGACATCCCCCAGAGCCGCTAACAGGGAACCCCTCCCGTCAGCTCTCTCTCTTACCTCGCGCAGGTGCGCTCCCACACGCGCACGACGGCGCCGGTCGCGGTGGCTCACTGCCGATGGGTCTCCGGCGAGGGAAAGAGCACCACCAGGCTCCCCAGGACTAGGCGAAGCTAGCTAGGAGCTCGCTCGCCGGCGCCCATGGCGGACGGTCGCGGCGGCTCAAACCGTTTCCGCCACCACAAAGCGGTAGAGATTAAAATAAAGGTCCTGGGAACACTAGAAGCTTACCGCAACTTCAAATCAATGGTCTGTTGGAGCAGAGGCGGTGCGGAGTGGCGAGCGTGATGGCGATGGCGGGCTCAGTAGCTCGGACACGACGACGAACCTTCGTTCCGATAACTCCTGAACACCATTCACCAAACCATCAAGCGCATCATCTACAGGGAGCCCAGAGAAGTTTACAACACGAGTTAGTTGAAGGCAATCGCCTCCGGAGCGACCTAGCCATGCGGAGGTGCACACGGCGGTGTCGTTGCCGCCCGTGAAGAAGAAAGGAGGTCGTCCAGGCGATGTGGGCAACAAAAGCCACGCGAGTAGGTTCAAATGAAGCGTGAAGGTGTGGCGAGTCCACGGGTAAGATGGAGGGGCTTGTGGTGGCTTGAGGACGACGAATTTTGTCGGGCACCGCGGTGATGCCGACGGCGACGATGGCGGGGAAGAAGGACAGCAGAGGCATCCATGGGGCTTTATAAGCGAGCCAGGAGGGTGGACAGGCAGTCGACAGCGTCACGGGCCCCCCCATGACCTGACACACCGGTGACAAGCCCAGGCCGGCCCCGGGCGACGCCGGCGCATGGCGCGGGCTGGCCCCTACACGAATAGAGGTAGGGAGAGGCGAGTCACTGTAGCAACAGTAACCCTACCCAAGTGTTCCCTATTCTAATTACCAAATTACTTTTTATTTTTCATATGAAGTCAAAAAAATTCCCAAAATAAAAGTTGTGGAGGATTTTAAGATGAACAACTTTGCTTTTTGAGCCAAATTCAAATTTTGAATAAAATTTAAAATATATAAAAGGGGGTAATTTGGGTGTTTGAATTTCAAATCTAATTCGATGGAAAAATCAAAATTCTTCTCAATAACTTTAAAATCTCCAAAAATAAAAGTTGTTTTATTTATTAAGATTTACAACTTTCATAAAAGGAGTTTTGTCAGATTGTTGATAATTTTTGAAAGGATATTTCAAATTTTAATTCTTAAACACCAATTAGGGTTTTATTTGAAATTTTATTTAATAACTTCTAAATTACCCAAAATATAAGTTGATCAGCTTTTAAAGATTTACAACTTTTGTTTAAGGCGCAACCCGTAATTCTATTTAGTTTTTGAAGTAGAGTTTTAGGTCCGAATTAGGGTTTTTAAATGATTTCTTTTGAATTTTCTTTAATTTATTTTAATCCCATATACATATACAAGCATTAACATAACAAGATCACTCTAAAGTACCTATGCACAATCATATGCAAGAATAAAATTTATTTTAGTGAATGCACAGTAAAGAAAATGAATTAATGCGGGATGATTCGCATGCAATCATGATGACATGGCAGGTTTTAGTTACCGTAACACCAGGGGTGTTACATCCTTCCCCCCTTAAATAAATATCATCTCGAGATTTAAGAAACAGCTAAGGCCTTAGGTTAAGTAATGGAAAAGAAAATGTGTCAAGCAAAAAAATTTCAAACTTGACTATAAAGCAAGTAGGGTTTAAATAATACCAGACTTGAAAGGGACAAGTTACTTTAGAGAGTAGTAAAGAACTTAGGAAAGTTTTTAGATAGAAGATTTTCTGGTTCTCAAATGGCTTCTGCTTCTGAATGCTGTCCTCATTGTACTTTGTACCATCTTGTTGTGGTTCTTCGCGTAACACGATCTTTCCGGTCTAAGACTCACACTTGATCCTCAGATTAAATCAAACCCGGTTCCAATTCAATTCCTACCACGTCCATAACTCGATCTGGCACTTGATGACACTTCTCAAGTGGTAATACATGAAATACATCCTGCGCAGCTGATAGGTGTTCCGGCGCTTGAATTGACAAGTTACTAGCCCACACTTCTCTTCCTATCTGTTATAAGGAAAACTCATTTGACCTAATCAGTTGTCTCTCAACACTAAAAACTTCAAGATTGACTTCTTCAAAGTAAACCTTTTACGAGGAATATCATTTGAGGGTAGTTTCAAGAAGAGTATTGCGAGCTATAATGATTCAGGAGCACCGACTACGATACCAGTGTATACCCTGGTAAGATCTTGTGGCTGCAGTCCACAGAAGATTCCAAGTTTTGACACAGCACCATGGTCACGGGTCAAGATACCATGATAGAACACAATTAAAGTAACCTTAGTAAAAAGAGAGAAAGTATATCGATTATGGCTATGATGAAAAATGACCACAGACCTTGATACGAGCATACACCCTTCAGAACCTCGTGGGGTTGTGCGTTACAAGAGATTCCAGGTTGCTATATTGTATCGCAGTCGTAGATCATATTACATCATAGCTAGCCGGAGTCATTTCCACATAAAGTGCAAACAAAAGAAATTTTATTAATTGTGAAGCTATAGTACATCACAACCCTAAACCTCGATACCTGCGCGTGCCTAGTAGAATCTCCCTGTGGCCATGGCACGCAAGAGACACTAGATTTTGACGTGGCACCGTGGTCATAGGTCATGGCACCACTATAGGAACCGCACAACCATAATGACTCCAGCATAACATGTTGACTTTAAGGGAGTGGTACGTGTAGGTTTTTGTACGGGTCTGTGGGAAAATTTAAGTGTAGCCTAAAGTTTCTAAAGAAGTGATTTTTTAAATAGATTTCAAAATATTTATAAATAACTAGGAATTCACAAAACAACAGGGAATCCCCTGCGGATCGCAGATACCATTTTCAAGTGAATGGATTATAGGTACCATTTTTAAATCGGTTCCCGTTATTTTATCATATGAGATTAAGATGATTGTAAGGACAAAGAATTTTAGGGATTCAGAGAGATCAGATGTGAATTCTCCAAGTAGATTTGAAGATATTTATAATTATCAAGGAATTTTAGAAGTTCAGGAAGAAATACGAATATGAATTTTGTAAAAGAGATTTGAAAGAGAGTGAAAGCACATTAACTGCAGGCTAGGATCATGATCATCAATCCTGATAACAGCGAGCGTCCGGCAGTAACTTCCTATGGTCGCGAGCCATAGGAGACTCCAGATTTCGACGCTGCACCATGGTCATGGATTATGATATCCCATAGACTACAATTACAATAGCTTTCAACCAACATCTGTTGGTTGTAAATTTCCAGGAAATAGCATGTGTCGTGAAAGTAGAAGATCAAGGCTGACACATACGTAGATTTAGACAGTCAAAGATTTGTCAAGTTTTTGTATTGAGTTGAGTGCATCCAGAAGTTCCCCAAGGATTGGAAGCTCTTGGAGCGAAGATTAACGAGGATTGGTAAAACCCTAGTTTATGGCAAAGTTTACCACCTTTTGAACACATCTATCACTCATAAACTTAAGTAGAAAACTTTTTGCAAACGATAAAGGATTGTACACGGTTTTCATACCAGTTAACATTGACTACTAGCTTAGGTCAACTCGCTTCAAGTTACTGAACTACGATTACACTAGTTTCCGACTGACCCAGGGTTTGTTATATTACAAAAGACACTTAACCCTAGGTTGGACCTGATCTGACACTGGGTATAAGAAACTAGCTATCTTCATAAGCTACCCGACCTGGGCGCTCACTACTTCTGACTTCGAGTCACTCGCTACTTCCTCTAATTCTTCATCGGCATTCTCTGCTGAACTAGACTCTTCTTGATTATCAGCTGCTGCAATCCCCATATCTGGAATTGGATTGTTCAATGCATGGAGCATTTGCACTTCTTGCTGTAGCTCAGTGATTTGTTGATGGGTGGCCTGGAGTTGTTGCTGATATGTGTTTGCAGGCCCCAAAACATCGCATCCTGATGCTGCAGGTATCCAATGGTCTCACTAAGACTCTTTCTCGCCATCACAACGTAAGAATGAGCTTCCTCACATTGCTGGATAAGTAGTCCTGTCTGAAGATGAAGACTATCCACCAGGCTCTCCAATTCTTCTATGCGGTGTTGATCCACGTGTCGCTGTTCCTCGAGTGCTTCTATCTGGACATCCAGACCGATCTTCTGTATAGTACCGATCTGAGCAGCCTCTTGCCACTTTAGGGCCTTCTTATTTGCCTTCTTCTTCTTTAATTCTGTACTCTTGAGTGCTTCATAACATTCAGAGTAAAGTTCCTGCCATTCCTCACGTCCTCGCTCATGGGTCAGATGCAAGTTAAGGATGGCTAGCATGGCTCGAGTAGTGGCAACCAAAATGGGATCCTGTGGATCAGAACTTTCTTCTAGTTGCTTGGCTTGTTGTTGACGACTGTCCCAATTTCCTGGTGCCTCTGATGGAAACATTCTCAGAGAAGATACTCTGACCTCTTTCTGACACCTAAAACAAATTATTCTCAGGACTTCCAATGCTGCTACCTGAGCTCCTTCCCAAGGACTCATACCTTCAGCCTGCACTTCCCAAGCTGGCCAAAATGGAGCAGTGGTATAAGCTGAGATCTGGAGGGACACTTCGTACCATGGTCGACCAAGGAGAACAGTGCGGGACCAATGATACTTTGGTGGTTCTGAGTAGCCTACTTCCTGTAGTAACTGCCACAACACTGTATGGGTTCCGAACATAGCTAGGCACTCGTCAATTTCCGTGACAGGACCTTGCGGATCCATCTGTCCAGAAGAAGGGTAGGAATTTATTTTTAACAAAAATATATTTTGAACTAAGTTTTATTTAGAAACTATATATATACTTCATATTGGGGGAATTATTAATAGTGGTAATGTCATGATGCATGAGCGTTCCAACGCAATTCAGAATACTCTGATATATACATATTATACAGATTAAATTAATTACTAGAGTGACATTCACTCAATGTTTTTCAACATAGGGCATACGTATTGTGCTAATCCACTACTAAGCTCAAAAATCTAACTATGAATCTATAGAAATAAGCAAGGAAAGATTCTATAGAATGAATAAGAAAAGTTCAGAAGCAATCTGGACAAAACTACCCAATAAATTTTATTAGATCCAAATCGTTTTGAAGGTTTTGTAAAGTAATACTGCAAGTACTTTACAATGAAATGCCCTGATACCATTCTGAGACAGAACCATCCAAATCATTGGGCTCACATGCACCATCATCGTCCGTAAGGACCTCCGGTTACTGTGCACGAGTTCCCCGCAACCTAGGTGGCCTGTCAGGTTTCCTTGGAAACCCTGATTCACCCGAGGATCTCATTGTAAAGACCTTGCAAGTATTACAACAGTTTACATAAATAGTTTTGAATCAGAGTACAGGGTGCAAAAGTATTACATAACCATAAGTTTACAAAAATAAATTACATTATCCCAAACCAGAGTTTTGTAGTGGAGTAGCATCATACAACTTGACACCCTACCCGAGGGTTATACCATATACACATCTTCATCCATGACGATCCGGCAACCAGCACTGTCCCACGTAGAACTGTACACTCGACTCACCTGCAACAGGGGTTAACAAACCCTGAGTACTGGGGTACTCGGCAAGACTTACCCGACTAAAGAAAATGGGGAGAAGACTCAGGAATGCAGGCTGAGGGAAGTCAAGGTAAGGCTTTAGCAAGAGTCAAAGTATTTTGTAGAAAAGCATACTAATCTTGAATCCTACTTTCAATATTTTCACACAATATTATTTTAATCAAGAACCGTCATCTCAGTTATTTCACATGTGTCCTTTAATTCCAATTATTTATTCATTCTCAAAACATCCTAGTTCCGAACCACTTTTCGGGGTAGGGTAGTGGATCAAGTCTCCATTAACCGAGGAGCAACGACGATTCGAATCGATTAATATCCAACTGGGGATCCCTATCCACACTGCAAATGTAGCACTTAACCTTGCATATGCAAACCCCGTCTACCACGGCTTTTACAAAACCTGAACCGGTCCTGCGCCACCTGAGAGCACAGTACTCCTCTCCTATCTAGGCACGCCGGCCACAAGGGTACACGCTACTCTCGCCGTCTGATTGCATGCAAATCATCCCGCCTTCAATTTGTTAGTGTGCATTAACTAAAATAAATTTTATTCCTGCATATGATTGTGCATAGGTGCTTTAGAGTGATTTTAGGATATAAATGCTTGTTTGAGTGTCTTTTTCTAAATCCAATTGAAAATAAAAAGAAAATCATTTATAAACCCTAAATCAGAACCCAAAACCCTGAATCAAAAACTAAATAGAATAGAAGATTGGGCCTTAAATAAAAGTTGTAAATCTTTAAAGGTTGAGCAATTCCTATTTTGGGAAATTTTGAAGTGATTAAAGTTAATTTCAAATAAAACCCTAATCTACGCTTTAAAGTTTAAATTGAAATACAAATTCAAAAACTAACAAGAATCTGGTGATAGTTCCTTAATAAATGTTTTAGCCCTTTTTAAAATGGAACAACTTCTATTTTTGGAGATCTTGAAGTTATGCTGTGGAAATTCAAATAAAACTCAAATTAATGCTTTGAAATTCAAATTTGAAATGCTATTTCAAAAATCATCAAGAATCTGACAAAACTCTTTTAATGAAAGTTGTAGGGCTTGTTAAGTATAACAACTTTTATATTTGAAGATTTCTATCTTATTGAGAAAAATCTTGAGAATTCGATTGGATTTAAAATAAAATTCAAAATGAGTTTTTACGCCCTTTTTCATAATTTAAAATTTATTCAAAATTTGAATTTGGCTTAGAAAGCAAAGTTGTTCATCTTGAAATCCACCACAACTTTTATTTTGGGAATTTTTTGACTTCATATGAAAAATAAAAAGTAATTTGGTAATTAGAATAGGGAACACTTGGGTAGGGTTACTGTTGCTACAGTAACTCACCCCTCTGTACCCCCTGTTCGCATGTAGGGGCCAGCCTGCCGCCGCGCGGCGCCGCCGTCCTTGCTGCCGGGTTGCACGACGCTGGCCTTAATGCCTCCGTGGGGGCCCCGGACACGCCCTGCGCCGTCATCCCCTTTATAAGGCCTCGAAGCCGCCATTTTCCTTTCCTTTCCTCCATTCCCGCCGCCGACCGAGCTTCGGTCCATGGCCAAATTGGTGTTGCCCAGGGCCTCATCACCCAATTCCACTCACCAATGAGCTTGCCACATCCTAGCGCCTTTATCCAACCCGTTTGTGCCGGTGTTTGACCACCGGAGTTGCCGGAACGTCACCGTCTTCTCCCTCGGCTCCGGCGGGAGCTTGTCATGAGCCGCTCCGACGTGACTAGCCTGCTCTGGTGCGCTTCGACTATCCTCTTTGCACGTTTTGGTTTCCTGATGACCCCGTGATGCTCATGTTATAGCCGGTTTTCCCCTTGAAGTCGTGTGGTTGTCGAAACGCGATTCTTGCCGTCGAGGAGCTCCGCCACCACCACGGTTTTCGTTGTTAGGTGCCTCGAGCCATTCCCCGATCCAACCAGCACGCGCACAAGACTCGTGGTGAGCTAATGGGACTATCCCTGTTCTTTTCTTAAACACTATCGTGCCTTAGCGGCCGAAACGGCGTAGCGTCGCCGCGAGCAGTGCCGCCGAGATGCCATGGCTGCCCGCTAAGCTTGCTCGGGTGCCCTAGGGGTCCGTCTGACTCGCTAGATAGGTACGCCTTGCATTGGGGAGTAGGAAGGGGTGCTCGGCTTCGCCGAAATGCCTGTCGCCGGCGAGCTCGATGGTCGAGCCGCGCACGCGCGCGCTTTACCGATCGGTGGTCGGGGAAAAGAAGAAGAGAGGGGGCGCGAGGAGCTAGGCCGCGTGTGGGCCGGCCTAGTGGCGCGGGAATGCACTGAGGAAGAAGGGGGAGAAGCCAGGCCTGGCAGGGCCGAGTAGGCCGGCCTGTGTACATGGCCCTGAGTGCATTTAATTGTATTTTCCAATTTCTGAAGGGTGAATAGTTCCATGTATTGTAATTTTTGTAGAGAAATAATCACTACTCTAAAAATTGTGAAATTATTTGTGTAAGCTCTCTGTGATGTACATGATTTACTAAAAATATTATATCTGCATTTTCAGCAATTTTGGTACGTATTAAAATTATGTATTTTAATTAACAAACACAACTTTGATGGGTTTTATTAAATTCTATGTTTATCAAAAAATTATGAAATTTGTTTAGGTACCGTTTTATGTTAGCATCTAGCTTTAGAAAAAGTTTGAGCTCATTTGGAGAAAGTTTAGTTGTTCTTATTTTGTGCCTAAATGATTAATCAATTAAGAAACTAATTAACTCCTAATAAACTAGGTTTTGGGTGACTTTGGGATTGAATAAAGACCCTGGGTCATTCACTATAGTGATCCTCTGCACTTTAACTATGGTATTACAGTAGAAGTTGAACAGCTGTGCAGCGGCTTTCAACAACTGTTAAAAATAAACCCTAAGTTAATGATCGATAAGTCGGTCTTGTTGGCTTACAACTTTATCGTAAAGGAAAGTTGTACTCAACTTTCTAAAATAAGATTACTTTTTAATTTAGTGCATCTCATGCATCATGGCATGCATATCATCATGTTAAGCATTGCACTATTATTTCGTGTAGTGAACGCACGGTAATTATTATCGGAAGCAAGCCCCGAGTAAGGTCTTCACTCGGTGGACGTGGACATTTCTCGGTGATTGACTTCAGGGTTCTATCTGCTCCAAGCAACAGGCAAGCCCCGGTGCATTAAGCCCTCTCCTTGTAATTTATAAATTTTATCACCTTAAGTTAAAATATTGCATTAAGTTGATAGGAGTTGATTGATAACCCAGTTGATGCATTACCATCCTTGACCACCTAAATATCACCCCTGAAACCTGCTCTAAAATGAAAATATTTGAAAAATGTTTAGTCCTGCTTAATTAATTAGATTTTTACATAAAATGCTATTTTTCGAGCTATGATGATATACTATTGAAGGATAATAAAGAAATAAAAATGAATATTGATTTGCAACCGTTCGGATGACTTGCACTTGGGTTAGAGTCCCAATGTATTGTCGCCGACGGATTGGAAACCGTTCGGATGACTTTGCACTTTGGGTTAGTGTTGACATCAACTAACGTCGCCAAATATAACTATTAGAGACGATATTAGAGATGTATGGTAATTAATTAACTGGTCATTAGCAACTAGTCACTTATCTATTATCAACATTCTTATGCATGAACTAGGTTGTCATCCCTAATTATATATGTTAAGAATAAATAAAGGGTTCATATATTATTCAATGTGACTAGGCAGAAATATATAAATATATAAACTAAGAATAATTCTGCAGGCGGACAGATAATTATACCATTGTAGCATTTTACCTAGAGTTCTACCAGGTTGTCGATCTATATTTATACAACTGGGAATGACAGGATAAACTTTAATCTATTATATTGATAGCAACTATATACAATGGATAAGCGGTGATATCGATGTCATTTACTCTACTCATAACAGGAAGAGGTCACAAGATAATAAAGATAAATAAAGGTGATAAGTATGATCAAGCATCATAATTAATGGATAAACATCAGAGCACTTTCTAGTCATAGTAATAGCTAGCCAATGGATAAACTAAGGAATTAATATCAAAGGTAATTCTATAACTACGCCAATGAATAACTCTAATTAGAGCAATTACGTCTAGCAATCATTGTTAGATTAGTACTATATCATGATCACATGTAAAGGGTATCATCTAGGAAGGATGTGAAACAGAGTCATCACCCAACTTCGCGACCGTGCCTGTTTGCCTACATACGGGGGGTGGACTACAGAGGACTCAACATAGCTGTCACCTACATGATCTACCACACGACCTGACACATCAGGGTGCACTCGCAGATAAACAGAATATCTAGACACCACGTCTACATATCGTTCATCATCTACCCATCGATCGTATGGATAAACGCTATACGAGCAATTATATGAATTCAATAAGATCAAACCAACTATACTAGACATATAATCAAAGTAGACAAAGACTATTGTAATCAAGAACATATAAACTATTAAGAATAATGTTTCCCTAATCATAATGAAGAATACAATAATAGAGAAAGAACTAGAACTATACCGAACTCCGCGCTCCAGACAGACGCCGGGGCTCCAGATCCCGCTGAAGAACTAGAACTTCTCTACTTCAAATCTAACTAGGGTAGAACTATGAACTAGAAAGCTCTTGATGAACTAGAAGGCTCTAGATGGCTTGACTGAAGACTTGATGCCTTGGATGAATGATGGGATGCCTCCAGGGAGGGTCTGCCCCTTTATTTATAGCCTAGTGGGATGCACATGCGCCGTAGGATCAAACTGACTTAACCAAGGGCCGAGATGACTCCTCAAAGGCGGTGGAAGAAGACTTCAGAAGGCGGGGCCAAACCCTAGCAAGGGGGCACCGGCCGGCCCCACCTGGAAGGGTTCGGGGCCTCGGTGCTTCGGGTGTCTTCTAGATTCTTCCCACGTCCTGATAAGATCGTTGCCTTCACGGATAAGTTTCGTGATGTTTAAGCACTTTAATCCCTCTTTTACGCTTTTCTGGAATAACCCCTGGAAAATACAGAGTATGCAAAACTCGTGAAAATTATCAGTTAAAACCCTAGACTAGTGTGTATTCATGTATCCTTTGGTGTCTAAAGTTCTAATAAAAGTTGACGTTATCCACCGTCAACAGTTAGAGTCCCAATGCATCGACGCCGACGAAAATGGAAATGAAAATGAGTCCGTCGGTTGATGTGCACTTGGGGCGGCGCCCCCATGTCTTATCGCCGATGGGCATGGATTTGGAAACCATTGGGTAACTGTGTACTTGTTAGAGCCCCAATGCATCGTCACTGGCAGAAAAAGAATTAGGGACCGTTCGTTGTAGGCTTGCTGGATCGAGACTTTGCAACTAGCCACATACTCCGGGAAGCCCTGACTCCGGTGGCTCTACTACTTGAACCAACAACCACGCACTGGGAGTGGAGAGATGGCGAGAGTAGCGTGTACCCTCGTGGCCGGCGTGCCGAGATAGGAGAGGAGTACTGTGCTCTCGGGTGGCGTAGGACCGGTTCAGGTTTTGGAAAAGCCGTGGTAGACGGGGTTGGTATATGCAAGCTTAAGTACTACATATGCAGTGTGGATAGGGATCCCTAGCTGGGTATTTAATTGATTCGAATCGTCGTTGCTCCTTGGATAATAGAGACTTGGTCCACTGCCCTATCCCGAAAAGTGGTTCGGAACTAGGATGTTTTTGAAAATGAGTAAGTAATTGGAATTGAAGGATGCATGTGAAATAACTGAGATCAATGGTTCTTGATTAATATAATATTAAATTAAAATATTGAAAGTAGGATTCAAGATTAATATTGCTTTTCTGTAAAAATACTTTTACTCTTGCTAAAGCCTTACCTTAACTCCCCTCAGCCTGCATTCCTGAGTCTTCTCCCCATTTTCTTTAGTCAAGTAAGTCTTGCGGAGTACCTCATGTACTTAGAGTTTGTTAACCCCCTGTTACAGGTGAGTCGAGCGAACAGTTCTACGTGGTACCGTGCCGGTTGATGGATCGTGCATGGATGATGATGGGTATATGATATCTTTACTGTGCATTCACTGAAATAAATTCTATTCTTGTATATAATTGTGCATAGGTACTTTAGAGTGATCTTGTTATGTTAATGCCTGTGTATGTATATGGGATTAAAATAAATTAAAGAAAATTCAAAAGAAATCATTTAAAAACCCTAATTCAGACCTAAAACTCTACTTCAAAAACTAAATAGAATTACAGGCTGGGCCTTAAACAAAAGTTGTAAATCTTTAAAAGTTGCGCAACTTATATTTTGGGTAATTTTGAAGTTATTAAATAAAATTCCAAATAAAATCCTAATTGGTGTTTGAGAATTCAAATTTGAAATGTCCTTTCAAAAATTATCAACAATTTGACAAAACTCCTTTTTGAAAGTTGTAAATCTTAACAAATAGAACAACTTTTATTTTTAGAGATTTTTAAGTTATTAAGAAGAATTTTGATTTTTCCATCGAATTAGATTTGAAATTCAAACACCCAAATTACCCCCTTTTATATATTTTAAATTCTATTCAAAATTTGAATTTGCCTCAAAAAGCAAGGTTGTTTATCTTGAAATCCTTCACAACTTTTATTTTGGGAATTTTTCGACTTCATATGAAAAATAAACAGTAATTTGGTAATTAGAATAGAGAACACCTGGGCAGGGTTACTGTTGCTACAGTGACTCGCCTCTCCCTACCTCTGTTCATGTAGGGGCCAGCCCGCGCCGCGCGCTGATGTCGCACGGGGCCGGCCGAGGCTTGTCGCCGGCGTGTCGGGTCGTGGGGGGCCGTGACGCTGTTGACTACCTGTCCACCCTCCTGGCTCGCTTATAAAGCCTCATGGATGCCTCTGCTCTCCTTCTTCCCCACCATCATCGCCGTCAGCATCACCGCGGTGCCCGACGAAATTTGTCGTCCTCGAGCCACCACAAGCCCCTCCATCTTACCCGTGGACTCGCCACACCTTCACGCTTCATTTGAACCTGCTCGCGTGGCTTTTTGTTTCCCACATCGCCTGGACGACCTCCTTTCTTCTTCGCGGGCGGCAACGACACCGCCGTGTGCACCTCCGCGTGGCTAGGTCGCTCAGGAGGCGATTGCCTTCAACTAACTCGTGTTGTAAACTTCTCTGGATTCCCTGTAGCTGATGCGCGTGATGGTTTGGTGAATGGTGTTCAGGAGTTATCAGAACGAAGGTTCGCCGTCATGTCCGAGATGCTAAGCCCGCCATCGCCATCACTCTCGCCACTCCGCACCGCCTCTGCTCCAACAGACCATCGATTAGAAGTCGCGGTAAGCTTCTAGTGTTCCCAGCACCTTTATTTTAATCTCTACCGCTTCGTGGCAGCGGGAACGGTTCGAGCCGCCGCGGCCGTCCGCCATGGGTACCGGCGAGCGAGCTCCAAACCCCTAGACGCACGCACGACCACCTAGCTAGCTTCGCCTAGTCCTAGGGAGCCCGGTGGTGCTCTTTCCCTCGCCGGAGACCCATCGGCAGTGAGCCGCCGCGACCGGCGCCGTCGTGCGCTCGTGCGAGCGCACCTGCGCGAGGTAAGAGAGAGAGCTGACGGGTGGGGTCCCCTTTCAGCGGCTCTGGGGGATGTGGGAGGCCGCTGTGGTTTAGCTGGGCTGGTCTGCTGCTCGCTGGGCCGAGCCGGCCACTTCTAGCCGGAAAGGGTTTTCCTTTTATAAGATGATTTATTAATTTTAATATGTATGAATAGTGCTGAGGTTTGGTATTTTTGTAAAGAAATAAATACAGCTCCTAAAATTGTGAAAATTTGTGTGTGAGCTCCTTGTATTGTTAGAGGCCTAGGAAAAATATGAAATGATGATTTTCTGTAATTTCTGCAGGAACTAAAATTATGTATTTTAATTAATAAATATAAATTTGATGAATTTTAATAAATTCCATGTTTATCCAAAAATCATGAAATTTGATGTGGCACTGTTCTAGACTTAGCATTATGTGTTGACAAAATTTGGGCGCAATTGGAAGTAGTCTCCCTGTTATTTATTAAATGCTTCATTAATTAGGTATTAACATAAAAAGAAAAGCCCTTGTAATATAGGTTTGTGTGAATTTGGGTTTGATTGTTGACCTTCGGTCATTCACCCTACTAACCCTAGGCACTTTAGATTTAGTCCCTCATGGTTAGCTTTAGTAGTATTTGTAGAGCTATGCAGCCGCTTTCTACAACTGTTAAAATAGTCAATAAAATGATTATACCGCCACCACCTTGTTTAGTGAGGTTCTAATTACGAATTTATCATGAAGAAAAGTTGTACTCAACTTTCTAAATTAAGTTTATTTTTGATTTAGTGCATCTCATGCATCATGGCATACATATCATCATGTTAAGCATTACATTATTATTTCAAGTAGTGAACGCGCGGTAATTATTATCAGAGGCAAGTCCCGAGTAAGGTCTTCACTCGGTGGACGTGAGTATTTCTTGGTGATTAACTCTAGAGTACTATCTGCTCCAAGCAACAGGCAAGCCCAGGTGCATTAGCCCCTCCCTGTGAATTATAAAATTTATCACTTTGAGTTAAATTACTACATTAGGCTGATAGGAGTTGATTGTTACCTAAATTGCTGCATTACCTACCTTGATATATTATTCGTGAAGCCTGATTTAAAATAAAATGTTTAAAAAACGCTTAGCCCTGCTTAATTAATTTTAGATTTGCATAAAATACTAATTTCTGAGCTATTGTGATATACTATTGATGAATCATGAGAAATGGAAAAAGAAATATGTCCGTTCGGTTGATATGCACATGGGGCGGCGCCCTCATGTCTTATCGCCGACGGGCATGGATTTGGAAACCGTTGGGTAACTGCGTACTTGGGTTAGAGTCCCAATGCATAGTCACCAACGGAAAAGAATTAGGAACCGTTCGTTGTAGGCTTGCTGGATCGAGGCTTTGCAACTAGCCACATACTCCGGGAAGCTCTGACTCCTGTGGCTCTATTACTCGAACCGATAACCACGCACTGAGAGTGGAGAGATGGCGAGAGTAGCGTGTACCCTCGTGGCTGGCGTGCCTAAATAGGAGAGGAGTACTGTGCTCTCGGGTGACGCAGGAACGGTTCAGGTTTTGGAAAAGCCGTGGTAGACAGGGTTGGCATATGTAAGCTTAAGTGCTACATATGCAGTGTGGATAGGGATCGCTAACTGGGTATTAATCGATTTGAATCGTCGTTGCTTCTCGGTTAATGAAGACTTGATCCACTTCCCTACCCCGAAAAGTGGTTCAGAACTAGGATGTTTTGAGAATGAATAAGTAATCGGAATTGAAGGACACATGTGAAATAACTGAGATCATGGTTCTTGATTAAAATAATAGAGTTAAAATATTGAAAGTATGATTCAAGATTAGTATGACTTTTCAGCAAAATACTTTGACTCTTGCTAAAGCCTTACTTTGACTCCCCTCAACCTGCATTCCTGAGTCTTCTCCCTATTTTCTTTAGTCGGGTAAGTCTTGCGGAGTATCCCAGTACACAGGGTTTGTTAACCCCTGTTGCAGGTGAGTCGAGTGTACAGTTCTACGTGGGACCGTGCTGGTTGCCGGATCGTCATGGATGAAGATGTGCATATGGTATAACCCTCGGGCAGGGTGTCTAGTTGTATAATGCTACTCCACTACGAAACTCTGGTTTGGGATAATGAAATTTGTTTTTGCAAACTTATGGTTATGTAATACTTCTGCACCCCGTACTCTGATTCAAAACTATTTGTGTAAACTGCTTAATACTTGCAAGGTTAGTAATGATGAAGATCGAGGAATAAGAATTGCAAAATCCCCACGGTAGTACACAACAAAGAGCGAATGCGAAGTTTTTCTTCATTATTACTATTTATATCTTTAGATGCTTATTTTATACTCTTTAATCCAAATCGAAAACTTATCTTAATTTTGGAAGTTCTTGAATCGAAGTGGTGGATTGATAGTGATTGTTTCGTGTTGTATTGCTACTTTATGACTTTGTTTAATGAATTGTTTCTCATCGGAAAAACAACACGTAAGAATGTATTATTTGACTTTATAAAATCTGCTTCCGCTCCCACGCCGGTCCAAATCCGTGCATTTCTGACATCTATAAAAATCTGTATTCGAGTCCGAATCCGTATAATATCCGCTCTGAATCCAATTAAAAAATAAGAATAAGAATATGGGAAACCATTATCCGATCCGTTTTCATCCCTAACAAAATTTTCAAATCACGGACTAATTAGATTCAAAAGATCGTAATCTATGTAATTAGTTATTTTTCTATATATTTAATATTATGTATATATTTAAATATTTGATGTGATATAGTGTAAAAATTTTTCAGTGAAACTACACGAAACCTTAATCTTAACTAGCACAAATGCCCGTGCGTTGCAACGGATTGTTATTTACTTCTAAGAAGTGACATCCACGTCATGATATTAATCAACACCATGAGCCAATATATGAACTGAAACTGTGCTAAAGTAGCTCTTTAAGTCTACATCTATCATAAATGCTCAAAAAAGTCTACATCTATCAATCTAAAAATGGTATAAATCAAAGTTTGAAACATCGGCTAATTGTTAGACCTCAACAACAAATCGAATCAAAGTTCATAATTGTATGGACCAATTTCACTTACCGTGCTTTTTTCGCCTTTGTGTGCGGCAACTGAATCCGGATTGCCGTCTATCACCAATCAATCTCCACATATACATGCACACCAGTTTAATCTGTCTTTTGCAAACTGAAACAGCAGATGGCGAGCAATCTGGCAAGCAGTAGGCTGGTGGTTGGTCGTGATGCCTCATGCATTAGCCACGCAATTAACCGACACGTCACCTCGCCCATTCTGCCGCTGCCTGCGCTCAGAACCGCGCCCGACCATGGGCCGCCGGCAGCGCCGCGCCGTCCCTATGACTTTCCTGGCTGCTGCGCGGTAGAGGGTCGTCGAGGCAATGGACAGAGCGTCGGGTGACGGAGCTCGGAAGACGATGTCCTCCGGCAGAGACATGCCACCGCCCTTCGGCATAGACACGCCACGGCGCCGTCATGTGTTTTTTGCCCTCACGAACCACCTGCGTGCCCCGGCTAGAGTTGGAATTATTTTATTTGACTTGGTTGGAGTTGAATACGGAGATGCTAGAGTTGGAATTATTTTATTTGCCTTGAGTTGGAGTTGAATACGGAGATAGAGTTTACATACGTTTCCAACATGCACAGGAGAACGGTTTTGCTGTGCACGATTCTACCGGTGGCAAACAGATAGGGAAGGGAGAGGCCACCGAGTGTCCGGCTGGAAGGGACTTCAGTCTAAGGCTGGACGAAAAAACGAGCCGAAAATCTTCCCTCTTTAGTAGTAGGTATAGATATAGATTAGTCATCCTTTCATTCATTTCCTTTTCGGTCTCACCATTCATATCCCATTTATGGCATGTACGTTTAATCTAAAATAGAAGGGACTGAAGGGGATAGAGTGTCTTGGATTTAGGATCAAAGGAACATGCCTTTGTTAGGCGACTGTTACACGACAATACTATTAATCGTGACAAGCATAAACGCACGCATAGGCCCTTTAAGGACACTCGCAGAAATTATCAGGGCAATCCTAATGGTATATTTATAGTAGTTTCTAAGTCTATTAATTGTGGTGTTAGCTCATCATTTTGCTGATGTGGCATAGAAATAATGAAGAGAGAGAGAGCATTTGGGGAAGAAATTGTTTCTTACGGACGAAACCGTGACCGTGTCCACGCTCGCACCGATGCGGATAGACGCGACGAAAACATAGATGGGGAGACACGACCGGTTTCCTCCGAGCTCCGTCTAGACCCGTTGTGCCACCGCCGCCATAATGGCTCACGCGCGCGCTCGCCCTACCCCCACGCGCTGGGTCCTGTCTCCTCTCTTTTCCCGTGCGTGCTCGACGGGCTGTCCCCCCGCACGCGTTCTCTTTCCCCGCATCAAGCTCCACCCCGATCCACTGCAGCGCCGCCGCCGCGATGGCTCGCGCGTGCGCGCTCGCCCTCCCCCGCGAGAAGACGGTGCCGGAGTGGGAAAGCTTCTGCAGCCCCTCCGTCCGACACGCTCATCTTGGGCCATAACTTGACGGGTTCCTCGGCGCCGCTCGTCTCCGTGAACCGCCGCTTCGCGCTCCAGCACCACCAGCAGCGGCGTCCATCGAACGACGTACGACCACTCCAACTACAAGCCGCTCAAGTGCGGCGGGGGCTAGCAGATATGCTGCAGCTTCAACTTTGTTTGATGTGATGGGCGATGAGCATGCATGGATCTAGTTGCTTGTGATGATGATCTTGCATGCGTCGTCGATCGATCTAGTTGCTTGCAACACACCGATCCCATAAATTTACTGTCACAGTTGATATTGCTTTTATTTAGATGCATTTAAGTTATTCTTTGGATAGACAAGTACTATAGAAACTATAGGTAGAAACTATGGGTTGAGAAGGAATAGTTTCTTGTGCGGTATCTAATATTATAGAAACTGCTATGGTTTTTTTCACTAGATTGCCCTTATAATTTCTATGTGCATTAATTACTCTACCATCTAAGTATTTTGCTGATGTGACAAGTAAATAAAAAGATAAAAACTAGGTCTACACGAGAATCAAAACGTGAAGAGATGTGATAATTGGTTTCTATACGTAGACTTACATTAAAAACTATACTTGGTTTCTAGCATTAGAAGTGCTCTAAAGAAAAATAAATACTCCCTTCGTCCAAAATAAGTGTTATTTTAGGATTTTGACTGTCTCTTTTTAATCATTTATCTTATTCAAAAATTTTGTAAAAAATAAATTATTTTATTATGAAATAATTCGTTATAAAAAGTACTTTAATCATGATTTATTTATTTTTATAAATTTTTTGAATACAATGAATGACCAAACGTTGATTTTAAAAAGTAAAAAACCATAGTTGCTTTAGGACGGAGGGAGTCCGTCTATGTTTATTTGCATCTCTGAGGTTAAAAAAAATCTCCAAATAAAAGGTCTAGTTGCTATACTGGACTGCTGAGGGTGCAAAGCTGCAGGAGGGCTCCCGTCCACATATTAATCCCATCGGAGCGGAGGAGAAAAAGGAAAGGTAAAAAAAGAAAAGGGAGTAAATCCCCATCGAGGGAGTCCGTCGCCCGTCCTGCCGTCCACAGCCCGACACCCGAGAGCCGAGCGCGCCTGAGCCGACGCCTCTCTTCCCCTTTCCCTTCTCAAAGCTTCCGTTCCCTTCCTTGCCCTTTGTACACCCCTGCCCATCCGTTGAAGCCTCGTCGCTGCGCGACCATGGCTGCGGGCGGCCTCCGACGTAGCCGGCAGATGCGTGGAGGAGGCAAGATGGCCGGGGCCATCGGTGCTCACCTGATGCAGCCCCGCGGCGGGATCCGCAACCTCGTCAAGCCAGGCGCCGCTGAAACAGCGGTGAAGTCAAGCAGTGCCGACTCGCTTGAGGATGCACGGATCTACGTGTGTAGGTGCCGAATCGAGAGGATTGGCCTGCACTTCAACTCCTAGGGCAGCAGTTCATCTTCTCGTCCCCTTGCATTCCACGCCCAGGAAGCCCGGTTCTTTCCGTCGCTTCTCTTCCAGAGATACAGATCCAAGGCAGCAACAGAGAGGGGCGGCGTCCTGTGGAGCCGCAGTGGCGTTTGAATGATGCAATGGCGTGTGTGGCCTTAGGGAAGGCGAGGGATGCCGTCGTCGTCTTCTACCTTTGGCTTCTTCCTCTGGACATGGAGATGGCCTGCTGCAGTGGCTTCACGCATACGGGGAGGGGGAGGCTCGGCCGGGCCGTCGGCCAACCGAGGCGACACGGGTCCCACGAAGCCTAAGGCACGGGCGGCGTCAGTCGTCCTGCTCGCTCGCGAGCAGGCGCGCGAAGGAGCGCGGGGTCTGCATTTGGCTATCGAGTGTGATTTGGAAAGAAAGATCTCGAAGAGGGGATTCGGAACGTGAGATTTTTTGTAGGGGCAATTTCGTCATTTTACTTTCTCTTTGGTTTTCGTGCCTGAATCTAAAGGTGCAAATAAACGTAGATAGTTGTTTTTTTTTTTACTTTTGACCGTTCATCCTATTTAAAAATTTTATATAAATATTATTTATTTTGTTATAACTTAGTCTATTATAGATATACTTTACTAATAATTTATTTATTTTATTATTTACATAAAATTTTTAAATAAGATGAACAGTCAAATATAAAATCTAAAAATAAAAAAGTAACTTGTTTAGAGGCGGAGGGAGTACTTAGGAACCTTGCAAAATCCTGCTACAAGAACGCCACGACTGCAACTTACAGTAAGCGTTTGTATACGTGCAGGTCATGCCTTGGTGTATCTTTATTAGGGCGTGCCACGAGAGCACCGCGCGCCAAGCGCCGCCGTGTTCGCACGCGTCCTCAGTCCGTGAGCTTTCTCGACACCGGCCACGATAACGTGGCCAATCCGCATCGTCTTTGCATGCACTGAGTAATAATAAGGCAGCGTTTAGTTCTCCACAATTTTTCTCTCTCCCATTATATTGATTGTACTTTTCGTCTGTATGAAGCACTAAATAAAATAACAGCTGTTGCATGTTTATACTTTTTGCCTGACTAACTCGAGATGAATCTTTTAAATCTATTTAGACCATGATTAGATAAAAATTATCAAATATAAACAAAAGTATTACAGTGTATTTTTTCAACACTTTTCTCTAACTAAACGCAGCCTAAGTAACTAGGCGTGGCACGACTGCGAGCCACCTCGCTTTTTCGGAGAAGGGAGCAGGAGAACCACGCTGCACGAACCAGCTAGAAACGGAGCACGTACAGACCGCAATAACAATAATGGCGCAGGCGCGGCCAAGGAGACGGCCCTTTTCGTTTCGTCTAAAAAGCGCTTATTTTTCAGTTCTAAAATAGTGTTTTTCTCTCAAAAAAATCAGCAACAGCTGAAATCAGCTCCAGCGAACAAAGCCAAGACGAGGATCCGCTCCGGGCGCAGGGCAACGAGGCTCGGCTGTACCAAGACGCGACCAAGATCACCATCGGCGAGGCGCTGGAGGCGACTGCGAGGGCCGGAGGCGGGCGCCCCGTCGACGATGCCGACGCGGCGGCCATCCGCGCCGCGGAGATGAGCGTGCACGGCCGGGCAGAACACTAGTACACAAAAACTCTATACAGATGATTGTAAAGATATTTTTACAGGCATTTTTTTAAACCGTCAGTGAGAAAGGACAGTACAAATTACAGGCGGTGGTTTAGATAACCGTCAGTACAAATAGGTTTATACTGATGGTTTACTTAGCAAACCGTCAGTACAAATCGGGTGTACTGACGGTTTTCTTAACAAACCGTCAGTACAAATCGGGTGTACTGGCGGTTTTCTTAACAAATCGCCAATACAAATATTTTTCGGAAGCTAAAAAACAGAGAAATTTTTTTTAAAATAAGGGGAGACAGCCACCGGTAAGTCGCGGCATTTTTCGCGTAAAATTCACGCGCTACGTGGCCGGCGGGATTCGAACCTGCAACCTCGGCTTCGCGCATACCTCCTCTAACCACTCCACCCATAACTCACTTGTATCTAAATAGTAGTAGATTCGCCACATATTGTTACGTAACCGATAGAAAACTGATTGTTTAGGGTCTTAAACGAAGTCAAATAAAAAAGTTGTCAACTACAAAGTTGCATAACTTTTCGAGATCTACAACTTTCATGTAGATAGTTTTTTCATCCAAGGCTTTTTTCAAAAGTCAAAATTCAAATTTCAAACTTTGACCGTATTTTACGTCAATAAGATGATTTCAAATAAAAAAATTTCAACTACAAAGTTTCATAACTTTTCGAGATCTACAGCTTTTATGTAGACAGTTTTTTCATTTGAAGTCATTTGAAAAATCAAATTTTTAAAATTGGCACCGATTTGTACAGGCGGTTCACTTAAAAACCGCCTGTAAAAATAAAAACGTGACGTCTGCGTAGAGCTTTTGTGTACCAGTGGAAGTTGCCATGGCCGGCGGCCTCGGCGACCAGGCGTCGGCCGCGGCTCGCGCCAACTCCCAGGCCACGCGTGACGGCGACAAGGTCAAGCTCGGCGACGTCCTCTCGGTGAGCAAGTGATCTATAAATTGGAATATAACTGGAATGTCCGGAACAGCAGCGCACTATGATGTTCTTTTCTGATCCGTGTGTGCGTACGTAGGATGCCACAGCGAAGCTGGCGAGCGACAGGGCCGCGAGGACTGAGGACGCGACGAGGGTGGTGCAAGCCGAGACTTTCAACGACGCGGAAGCGCTCGCCAAGGCTGGCGGGGTGGGCGCGGCGCTGACCACGGCGGCCAGGCTCAACGAAGATAACGACCTAAGCGACACTTGAATGTAGTCGTCTCACGCCACGTCATTGTGTAATGCGGATGGAGTAGTACTTATGCACATGTTAGCAGTACTTTATGTATAATTAGCAAGCTCCAAAGGATCCGAGTATGCAAGCATGTGTATTTGAGAGCATAATAAAACAATCATTCCATGCTGTGATCGTCATTGTAGCTCTTGATGCGTTATTTCAATGCATGGACCAGCTAACAACACTACCAAAATACTGTAGCATAAACGGGAGACACCTTAATTAGTAAGTCGGCCTTCTTCCCTCGTCGTCTTACGCCATCGTTCCATGTAACGGTGAGCCGTGCACTCCTTGCACCTGGGCGTTGATCACAACATTGGTCGCAAGTGGGACTGACATATGCATGTTGATCACGCGCCACCGCGGAGATAGAACGACGAATGCGGCCTTTTTTCCTGCCTCGGCCACCATAGGCTGTAGACTGGTTCTTCATCACTCTTCGTTCAACCACATCTGCCACGACATTGCTCGCAAGTGCAGGGGTGAGCTGCGGCGACGAGGGAATGAATCAGATCTGAAGTCCAGGCCTCAAGCCAGAATTTGAATCAGATCATCGCCCAGGACATCCTCCTCCTCAACCGCATCTTCCAGGACATCATCGCCCAGGCCTCAAGCCCAAGTGCAGGTACGATCTCTTTCATGTGAACTTGCATGGTCATCTCAAGATTCATCAGACGATGATCTCTTTGATATAAACTTGCAAGGTCATCTCAAGATCCACCAGACGTTCATCCATTTGCTTGTTAGCCTACTGCGAATTTGTGTCTTGTGTAGGGCGGACGGGCTCGGCTATAGCACCATAGTATTATGATCTTGTGTCTGGAATGGTCTTTTGATTATGTGCCCTATTAGAGATAGTAGCGTACTGTAATTAATTGTTGTAAGCATTCCATAGTTTTTTTTTGTTTTTTTTTTTTTTGTGACTTGTAAGCATTCCATAGTTAGCTAATCAATCAACCACAGATCACCATCACATGTATATGGCCACGCTGGGGGCTATTCACAGCTCTATGAACATGGAATGGAACCGTGAGGGCCTAGGGAAGTCTTCACGTTAACCCCATTCAATCATCTTATTACATTTACTACATATACACACCTCTAACAACAGCCTGTGAAACATATATAGAACATTCTGGTCTGCTACAGTAAACAGTTCTACAAATCTCTGGACATTGTTTGTGCTACTATGCACCAGAGAAGAGAGCATGCTGATGATATACATGCACTCATGTGCTACTGGGAGTGAAGTTCGCTTCGTCTGCTGATTCATCTCTTGCAGCATTTTCGGGCAGCATTGAGCTGTTCCATCAGGTCCTGAATGGTGGAAGAGGCCTCCTGCAAATAGACAACAATGGTTTATGAGCCACACGCACACCATCATGAAGTTAGATGACTCCGTCTGTAACAGCGGAACTGGAGAATATTTTTTATTAGCAGCAATATGGTGCATAGTTCTAACAACTAACCCTGAGCTTCTTCTTCAGGTTCTCCTCCTCTTGATCGCGGCACTTCCTTTCTTCTGCAAAGAGTTCTACAGTTGCTTCTTGCTCTTTAATTGCAAGCTCGAGTTGCCTCTCCACATCCTCAAGCTGAAAACAAAAGATACTTCCTCGGGCGATTAAAGAGCACAAGGATGCACAGACCTCCGAGAAACACCATCCTTATATCCATAGCTACACTCAATCATTTATTCAATATACTCTCTCCGTATAGGATTTAGATATCGTTTAGGACAACGGCACGGTCTTCAAAATATGACTTTGACTTTATATTTCTATATTTATTGAAAAGTGATACTCCCTCCGTTTCAATTTAGAAGTCGTTTGACTTTTTTGACCTCAAATTTGACCACACATCTTATTCAAAAATTTGTGCATAATATCACTTTTTTTTTGCTATGACATGCTTTATTTATAAAAGTTCTTCAAGAATAAGTTAAATTTAACTCTTTTTTGTAAATTTTTGGAATAAGACGAGTGGTCAAACTTAGGGTTGAAAAAATCAAACGACTTATAAAATGGAATGGATTAAATATATACATACTTTTATGAAAGTATATTTGAAGACAAATCTATTTATATAGTTTTCATATTTCCAAACTCAATAATTTAAAAGTTATTCATGATTTATATTCTCAATATTTAACCAAAATCTTGTACAAAACGACATCTAAATCCTATATGGAGGGAGTACAACCACCGTGGGAAATTTCTTATGAACAAGTAGGTGGAATCAAGGATGGTGTAAAAAAAATTTTGGGAAGGTAGAAAACAAATTCTATTGAATTTCGCCTGAATAAATGTTTGCAATTTTTATCTGTTTGTCAGAACTTGAATTTCTAGTTAGTTGGGCCTGTTTGAGAGCGTTCCCAATCGTACACCCAAGCTGATCCCATGGGAGCTCTGTCAAATGGTATTTTTATAGAGAATGACTCCCAAATTGATTCTATGAAATTAATTAAGATGCCAGAAACGAAAAACCAGCCTCTCCAGATTCACTTCCTGCACAAAAACATTTCATCTATAGTGTTTATCCTAGAGAATCATTTTCAGCTACATGATCAGTTCCCTAGAGAACCAGAAGCAGGAGTCATACCAAATAGGTCTTTATATAGTAACATCTAACAACAGTGTAACGCTATTACATGATTACTTTAGACAGTTGATAATTAACACAAGATGCACAAAAAAAGAAGAGATTTACTACCATGAGTTCCAACTAGTAGAAGACAAATATGATAGTGGATCTTAAAACTGCTTACCCTCTCAGTCAGAGACTTATTCTTTTCCCGCTCGATTTGTAGTTCCCTTGATAATGATTCCTGCACCAGCAAGATTCTACAAAAGAATATACTTAAAATTTTTCTTAGATAACGGAACAAAGTTCCAGCCTCTATCATCCGCGAATAATACACAGCTTGAATATAATTAAAATGGCCTATCCTGTTCATGTTCTAAGTCCTATTTCCACTAAAGTCTGGCACAACATGGACCAAAGTTATCTTTATTAAAATTAAAATTGTGTTAATCAGATCAGGACATGTGCCATATTATATTTGTATGATCAGTGATCAGTTCACATAAGATTTGTTGTTTAGTCAGACCTTTTTACTCTAAAATTTGGATCGTAAGGAGTTTCAATGGTCACTAATCACTTGCAAATTTGGAACAGGACACAAATAAAAATAATCAATCAGGTGGCAGATGGTGAGTTTAGGCATAAAACAAAATTCCCTCCATTATTTTTCATTTATTGTCCTCGAAATCCATGTCATCAAACTTTCAAAACCACTAAGATATTACAATATTTGTGTTTAGAAAGTACAATTATGTTAATACTTAATAAATAATCCTAAGGGCATCAGGAGTGTAAGAATTTCCTTTGCCTTAAGAATGATCTGGCATCCTTGAGGGCGACCTTAAACGTAGACCATGGCAAGTTTTTGGGGGCGAGCTTTTCTCTCTATTGAATAGGCCAAGTAGACCATGGAAAAGCTTCCAGTACATATAGGATAGGGCAGGCTTGGCTGCCAAGGAAGCTAAAGCATATTCTAGTACATAAAGTAGATGCTAACTAGTACAAGGATAGGATAAGCAGTAGGATTACAGCTTTCAGCCACAACCACTCTGGATGCCCTAAAAAGGTACTCCCACCATTCTAAATTGTAAGTGGTTTACTAGAGTGGAGGGCATTGCATCGCTTTGCCTCAAATGGATGGCTTTTTATTTGTGGATTGATTCTTAATTTGAAATCCGTGGTGTGCAAGATGTTTCATGTTGTAATAAGTGTGGACTGATGCCTCTTCCTTTAACAGGGCTGAAGTGGAACCTTCATTCCATTATCTAATGGTTTTAGTTTTATCCTAAGTCAAACTTCTCTAGCTTTAATCAAGTTTATAAAAAAATGCACCAACATCTACAACATCAGACAAGATTCATTGGATACACCATGAATAGATTTTATGGTTCATTTATTTGATATTGTAAATAAATGTTAATATGTTTTTCTGTAATCTTGGTCATAGTTGGACAAGTTTGACTTAGGACAAAACTAAAAATGACCTAAAACTTGAAACAGAGTTATGTTGTTAATACATGAGAGGATAACAACGAACAGAGTGAACCTGAAACAAGTTAAGGGGAAGGTCTGACTAGATTTTGAGTGATTAAAATCTGATAAACATGTCTAATATGTACCTCTCCTCTAGCGATGAATTTTCTTCCTTCAACTTCTTGATGACAGCTTCAGGGTCAACAATGGATTCCCCATCTCCATTAGTTGTTACATTTACTTTCTGGAAAGCAGAGACAAGAAAATATGATAAATTATTAATTTCTAACATAAGAATTAACAAAACCAATTCGTAAATTGCAACCAGTTATTCATTAGTTATTAGTTATCAGTTTGCGCCAGTACCACTACATAAATAGCTAGAAATTTTCAGATCAAGTTAGTGACATTAATGCATTTATTCAGAGTAACAAGAGTAAATTTTCTTTTCAAAAAGGATCTATAATTTCTTACTTCAATAATGATATACAGTGTACAAAATCTGCTTCGTCCTTCCATAGTTCATGTGTGTTGAGAGCATCATACAACTTAGTCTAAATTCATCATAGAGCAAATTACATTCATCCTAAACTATGGGTTTGCATCAGATCACACAGCCCTAGATTTACAACTCATAGCATGCTGGGCAAAGTGAGGTATGTAAGCTTATTCACTCAGAATGAGCCCTACTTTTCAGCAATGGAACAATATTTTTCTCTGACAATAAATCTAGCCCTACAAATCAGCCGCAGCCAAAATAAGTCCTGCCGGCTAAATATAATAAAAAGCATACTAAGCTCCTCTAGCCCCCCCCCCCCCCCCCCCCCCCCCCCCCCCCCCAAAAAAGGCAATCAAGAACTCTGAACAACTCTCTTTCCCTTGCATCCAGAAAGAAACAAACACATGACTATATGTCAGGCATAGAAAGATAGGATGGGCACCTGGCATGCTGCATGTGCCATGGCTTAGTTAATAATCTCCGAGTAAAGTTTAATATATTTGAGTTAAAAAATGTAGGGGTAGTGAAACTACCTTTGATTGGTATTTGGCAGCAATCCTCTCACTTCGTTTTACTCCATTGGGAGAAGGTGGCAAACTAGTATTGACTTTACGAAAAGATTTTTCAGGTGTCCTTAGGATAGGGGAACTTGATCTGGATGGGGCGCCGGCAATCTCAGTATTGTCACCACCTGTATTTGACAAACCATGCAAAACTGATCTTTCAGGTCTTATGGTATTTGCAGACTTTTCAGATCTCTCCTGGGATATTGTTCTTGAAGAGAACTCCCTATTGGGACCACTAAGCTTGGACATAGCTGGGGATGACATGCTTGCATTCATAATATTATTTGTTGTGTTAGAACATGATCTGTCAGCACTTCTGATCCTTTGCGAGCAACCTGAATTCCAGGAACCTTTCCCAAATTGACGCAGTGACAGTCCTGCATACAAATTATCATCAGCTAAGCTATATGCCCAATTGAGGAAAAACTGACTTGAACACTTTTGTCACGGGCGCGTGTGTTGTGTTGTGTTTTTGGGTTGTGTTGTTTTGGGTTTTTACCCCACCTTTCTTCTTAATATAATGAAGCGCAGCTCTCCTGCATTTTCGAGAGAAAAAAAGAGGTGAAAGAGGTGGGGGGGGGGGGGGGGGGGGGTCCCAACAAGATCCTCACTCATACGGGACCAAATAAGTGAGGCTTTTTAGTCTCATGATTCATACACATAGTGAACAAACACAGCTCATTCTTTTTTTTTCTCAAACAGCGCAGGAGAGCTGCACATCATTTCATTAAGGTAGAATAAAAGATACAAGGGATAGAGACCCAACACACACACACACACACACCCCTCACCCTAGACAAAAGGTACCGACACGCCACTCAAGGAGCCAGAAACGACCAAACAGCCTCCAAAGCATTAGGCTACAGCAGGCAGCGGCCTAGCGACTAACTCCTGGAGTTTGGAAGCCCCCGCGGAGCACCAAAGATCCCCCTCCATACTAATGGACCTAAAGACCTCCTGAACACTAGGCCTCTTACTATCAAAGACACAAGTGTTGCGGTGCTTCCAAATCTCCCAGGCCACTAGGATTATTATCAAAGACACAGCTCATCCTAGACCTGCCTGAGCTCCTCTTTAATTCTTCTCATCGTCTTGCACCACCAATCTGCAAAGCTCCATTGACTAAATGTGCTATGTCCAAAGGATTGAACAGTCTGAACCATACATGTCTTGCCACAACACACATTGTTAAAGGATGTCGTGCCATCTCATCTTCTTGATCGCATAGTGGTCACTTATCCGGATGAGAGAGGACTGTCCGCTGTCTTTTACAATACTTTGCATGAACCATATGTTATAGCATATGTAGCTGTTACATACCTTAGGGATCTGAGAGCATGTCAACTCCAGAAGTGGAGATGAGTATATATAGAGGGCTTGAGAGCCTCATGGGTTGGCCCATATAGGCCTATAATATAAGAGCCATTTAACACCCCCCTTCAAACTCAAGGTGGAAGCAGAGGATTGGAAGCATCGAGTTTGATCAAGTGAAGCTGATGCTACTCTCGAGGTTGTGCTTTAGTGAAAAAGTTAGTCAATTGCAACTCTGAAGGCACATACTGGAGAGAAATAGTTTTCTGTTGATAATGAGACCCGAGTAAAGAAGGCATCCACACCAATATGCTTTGTAAGTTCATAATTTGTAGGGCCCTGTATTATCAATAGGGATGAAAATGGATAGGATGCGGATGAATATCAATAATATTACATTTGTTTTCATATTTTTACTCGGATTCGGATCCGAATACGGATAGTATCAGCTATGTCGGATAGGAAACGATTGGATATCTGTAACACCCCAGCCTGTTTGTAGCCTGTCGTAGTTGTGAAGTTGGCCCATGTAGCCCATTGGCTCATGTGGAGTTGTAGTTGGTGGGTTTAGTACCACCTTGGAAGTTTAGGAGGGTTTCGACGGAATATCGTCGATAGTCTACCGAGGGGTATGCTCGCGGTAGTAGATTGATCGGTGAAGGTGCGCCAGTAACGCTGGAAGCGTGAGACACGAGATTTATACAGGTTCAGGTCGCCGCGAGGCGTAATACCCTACGTCCTGTGTTCTGGTGGATTGTATTGCTATGATATGAGATGTTTTGAGGGGATCCCCTGCCTGCCTTATATAGTCTGGGGGGCAGGGTTACAAGTCGGTTTACCATATATATCAGATTACAATCCTAGCCGAACAAGAAAACTAATCGGCTAAATACTAGGAAAGCTATTTCCTTAACCACCAAGGCTCTAGATCGGCGGATATACATGATCTTCTGGAGAACGTGTAGACGACGCGTCCTTGGCAGTCCGGGCCTGATCGGATGATTTGGCCAATGTGGCACCGTGCGAGTATATGGGTTTATACCCCCACAGCTAGTCCCCGAGCACCTTGCATTCGTCGAGAGGTGCAGGTCTTTAGAGTTGCTTGACCAGACGGACGCAAGGAGCTCCGAAATTTTTTTGAAAAGAGCTCTCTTTGGTGAAGTCTATCCACTTTTGGCTCGTCAGAACCAATACCTTCACTGTTAGGTGAAGTGTATCCACTTAGTCCCCGAGCCTGTTAGTAGGTGACGCAGTCACGTGGTGTCAGGGTCAAAGTCCTCAAATTTGTTAACTGAAATCCCCGAGCCCAGCAAGCGCTCTGAAACTTTTCCGAACAAGTAAGGCGATGACGAAGTCCCTGAGCACAGCAAGTGCTCGAAAACTTTTCCGAACAGGCGAGGCCATGATGAAGTCCCCGAGCACAGCAAAGCGCTCGGAAACTTCTCCGAAAAGGCGAGGCGACGACGAAGTCCCCGAGCACAGCAGGCGCTCGGAAACTTTTCCAAACAGGCGAGGCAACGACGAAGTCCCCGAGCACAGCAGGTGCTCTGGTCTTGTAGATCCATGTGCCCAGTAGTATCTATACCAGTATTTGAACCGTCGCGCTGCCCTTATAATTGACTGGAGAGGGAAAGGGAACGGTTCACCTCCACGCTTGCGCAACGCTTAGAAACCTCTTGAACGAGGAACTGCCACTGCTTGCCCTAGCCGCCGCCGCCTAGGGTTTCTGCATCCAGCAATCCCAAGTCCGAATCCGCCCGAATTAGTTCGATTCGATCCTCCATTTCCCCAAATCCGACTGCCTTTGCCGGGATGGGTTCGCGGAAAAGCGCACGCGTGCCCCCGAGGAAGCAGAAGGAGCCACAGCCTGGAGAGTTGCGCTTGGATCAAGAGTGGCAGCGGTCGACAGTGACAGAAAAGGCGATTTTGTCGCTGGTAGCCAAAGGAATTCTGCCAGATCACGCCACCGCCGGACGGCGGCTGTCAAATGGTGAGCCGTATCCCATGCCTAACACCAACGAGATAGTAGTTTTTGCAGACTATTTTCTCCGCGGATTTGGTGTTCCTTGCCACCCCTTTCTTCGTAAGCTTCTGGATTACTATGAAATTTCCTTGTGCCATCTACATCCCAATTCCATCTTCCACGTTTCTATTTTCATTCACCTATTCGAGGCCTTCATTGGCATTCTTCTCCATTTCAATCTTTTCCGTCACCTCTTCATGCTTGTGAAATCAAGCGGCGGGGGTTCCCGGATAGCCAGAGGAGTGTATCTGAAGCTCCGGGATGGGATGTCTGCGCATTATCTTGCTATCCCTCTCAACACAAGCCTCCGCGATTGGTTCAAGAGATGGTTCCATCTGCCGAACCAGGAACCACTCGTTCGGTGCGCTGTCGACCAAATTCCAGAGAGAAAATCAACCTGGTCGGACAAACCCATGCCCGATGAGATGAACCAGGTCCATGAACTGTTGTACATCCTGGAGAACATGACGATCGATGGAGTTGGAGTTGCTGCCAATTTTATACGGCGCCGAGTACAACCATGTAAGGAGAGGATACATCCTACCTTTGAGTGGTGAGGTGCATCTGATCCGACCAGGGAAGTGGTGGAGAACATGTCCGCTTCCGAAGCAACAATAAGGTTAAAGGAACTTTTTGAGAAGGGGACGCACATCAACAATCGCGGTCAACAGAAGCCCTTGCATATTGGAAGTCCACCGCCAGAGGTATATTACTTGTAAATGTCTTCATTTGTTTGCTTCCAGATGTTGATCCTCTGTATCTTATTTGATTGGTCGAAGATAAATGGTCAGGACCGGAAGTTCTACTTCTCGGAGGTACCAACTGCTGAGTGGCCTCAAGGCGTAGACTCACGCCACAGCTATCATCCTGGTGACGAAGACGAAGTCTTTGAAGAGCCTGGAGACGCTGAAGAAGACGAAGGTGATGAAGAAGATCAGGAAACCCTGGCTCGCCGAGCAGCTCGGGGTAAGCAGCCGGTGAGGGAGAAGACCGGTTCGTCGAAGGGCGGAGGTCGGAGACCCGAGAAGCCGGTGAAAATATCTGAGGATCAGCATCGTCGTCAGGCGGTGATTCCTTCCTCAAGTGATGATGAAGAGCCACCATCAAAGCGCCAGAAGGGCGAAGTTCCTCCGACCAGAGCGCCCGGTCCTGATGAAGGGACCACTGGTCGGAAGAAAACGTTTGCGCATAAGCACCGCCGCTCAGAGATGTAAGCATCCCATATCCTTCTTTCTGTTGTGTGTCTTTCTCCCTTCTTGGTGACGAGAAGTTCTACGGCTTTGCGTACAGGGGTCCTTTGACTGATGACATTGAAGGGGCAGGGAGTGGCGAAGTGATCGGAGAAAAGTCGACGAAAAGTGGAGCTGGAGGTGGCGTCTCTGCCACGTGGCCTTCCGCCACGAGTCTCCAAAGACCCCAGAAGAACCGCAGCTGGACGCCCATACACAGGAAGTTCCGCCGGAGGAGTCTACAGCCGGTCATCAGCCGCCGCCACCAGAGCAGCCGCCACAGCGTACTCCAACACCGCAAGCTTCGCCGCCTGGTCGAGGCGTAGAGCAGCCGCAGGAGGATGCCGGAGGAGGTCGCCGGTCAGAGTCTGAGCCTCATGGCTCAGTACCACCAGCGAGTTCCGATCAGGGGGCGAATGCGCACTGCCAGCAGCTCTTCGCAGGGAGGTATCCCAGGGGCAAGTCAGGAGAGTCAGGATCGGACGTCTTCGAGCACAGCTCCTCCCGAGCAAGATGTTGAAGAGATCTCTCGGGAGGCTGCAGGAGAGGTTCCGCCGGCGGTGCTTCGCACCTGGCGGCGAGTCCGCGACACCTATGCCGTTGCAGTGGAGGGAGTGGCGGACGAGGAGCTGGATGTGTTGAAGACCGATGTTAACGAGACCTGCACCGACCTTAGGAAGGTGCTCCGCCGTCTGAGTCATCTGTCTTCACGTGTGCAGGTAACAGCTTCTTTCTCGAGGTTGCTTGTGATGTCTCTGTTCGCCATTAATTATTTCGTTGTGGTCGACCAAGTGGTCCACGATACAGCAGAGGACCGCCGACAAACCCTCCATCGCCTGTCCGGTGCTGCCATGAAGAATGAGGAGCTGCAGAAAGAGGTGAAGCGCCTTGGTGAGGCGATGGGTGATCTCTGCGAGCAACGCGACTTGTTGCAAGAGCATGTCGCCGACTTGGAAGACTCCGAGCGGAAACTTCTGCAGGAGAAAAAAAGGTATGGAGCTGATCGGAGTTCTTGTCATTTCGCCTCGGCTTGCTCTCCCTTCTAAATTTCGGAGCTTTCATGTGCAGAGCTGCAAATTTCTTTTGAGAGCGCGGTGAACTGAGGTTCGTGTTCCTTCAAGTTGCCTTTCCGGCTACGTTCCCCTGCTAAGATCTGTTGGCTCATCTTCTTCTTGATGCAGTTAAGGAGCTGGAGAACGAAACGTCAATGTTGCGGGAGGCAGCTCGGAGGAATGAAGAGATACGCCAAGGTGAGCTTCTTGCGTCTTGGAGTTGTGACAATATCCCTTGTTGGCTTTACTTGACTCATTTTTGGTGTGCAGATACCGAGGAGAGGACGCAGGCGCGGCTTCACGACTTGTCGCAGCAGCTTGAAGCAACCCAAGGACGGTATGACGCCATGGCGGAGGGTATAAAACCCGTTCTTGATATCATCGAGTATGCGGCTGCCGACCCGCCCATTGAAGCCTTCGGAGATAGAGCACCGGGGCCGTTCGAGATCGTCCACCGCAGCAGTCAGGCTCTGTGGCATTTCAAGACCTTTTGCACAGACGTCGCCGAAAATGTGGCCGCCCACGTCCTCGGAGTCGTGCGCTCCCATTACCCTGGCGTGAGCAACGACAGGGTGAAGAGAGGATACGCCCTTGGGACCACCAACGAAGAAGACCGGTTGGAGGAGGAAGCGAAGCCAGCTGCAGAGGCCTTGGCGGCTGATATGGTGCTCTTCCCCACGGAGGCAACTTGACTGGAACTTGCAAAAAATTGTCACATGGCTGCATGTGCTGAAAAAACAATTAAGTGTGATCGGAGGATTTTGTATATAACACTGTTCCGAACTTAGTTCGTGTAAATTTATTTGTAATCTTGGTGTGATTCACTTCGCTTCTGAGCGTTGTAGATGTTCTTTAAATTTGGTCGCGTATGGCGAGAGGTGCCCGAGCATGGTCGGGGCCTTTGAAGAGGTCGGCGTAGAGCCCGAACGTGGTCGGGGCTTTTTTGGGCAAATCGGCGACCAGTGCCCGCACTTTTTGACGGGGCTTGTGGAGACGCTACTAAAACTGCCCAAGCGTCCTCGGGGCTTATGTAATAGCGGAGATTAACGGCCCAGGCGTCCCTGGGGCTTACGTGGTGGCGAAGCTGCCTGCACTCTGTCAGGTCTTATGCTTATCGAGGGCGACGGCAACCCGAAGTAATCGGGGCTGGCGATGAGGCGATGACGTTGGGCAGCCTGAACAGGTGCAGGGCTTACGCGACAACGAAGTTATACTGCCCGGACAGGTGCGGGGCTTACATGTCGGCGAAGTTAGACTGCCCGAACAGGTGCGGGGCTTACGTGCCACTGGTGATGAGGCGGAGTCATTGGCTGCCTAGACGGTGCAGGACTTATGCGTTGGCGACAATTGTTAGTAGTTTGCTGAACTGCATGAATTCACATACATGTATATGGTAACCATGTAACTTTTATTGAAGTGAAAAAGAAAATACACATATCTACCTTGAAATGCTGTCAAGGATAGAAACGTCGTAGATGTTCGATGTTCCAGGAGTTGGGGATGTCGATGCCTTCGAGGTCGCACAGCCTGTACGAGCCTAGCCGAGTTACTGCCTTGACCATGCATGGCCCTTCCCACGGAGAGGAGAGTTTGTGCATGCCCTCCTTGCTTTGCCTGCGACGAAGGACGAGGTCTCCGAACACGAAGAACCTATTGTTGACGTTGCGGTTGTAGTATCGCCGCAATCTTCCGGGTACTTGGCTGTGCGTACGCAGGAGACCAGGCGCTCTTCCTCTAGCCTATCGATGTCTTCTGCTCGCGCGTCGTCGGATCTTTCTTCATTGTAGTTTTCGACTCTGGGAGCTCGAAAGGCGACGTCAGCAGGGAGCACGGCTTCAGATCCGTACACCATGAAGTAAGGAGATACACCGGTGTTGCAGCTGGGCTGGGTTCGCAGACCCCGGATGACGGCTGGTAGTTCGAGCATCCAGTTCCCTAGGCTTCGTTCGACGACTTCGTGCTGGCGCTTCGTCAGGGCGTCGAGCAGCATCCCGTTTGCTCTCTCTACCTGGCCGTTGGCTCTAGGATGAGCCACTGAGATGTATTTCACCATGATGCTTCTTTCATCGTAAAAGTCCCAAAAGTCACTTCCGGTAAATGTGGAGCCGAGGTCGGTGATGATGCTATTCGGGAGACCGAAGCGGTGAGAAATGTCGTTGAAGAACTCAGCAGCTTTAGCCGCTGTGGCTTTCACCAGTGGCTTGTATTCGATCCATTTGAAGAACTTGTCGATGGCGATGTAGACGCAGCGGTATCCTCCTTTGGCTGCCTTGAAAGGCCCTACCATGTCAAGTCCCCGTCTGGCGAAAGGCCAGGATGTGGGGATAGTCTGCAGTTCTTGAGCTGGGACGTGTCTGCTTGGCGAAGAACTGGCATTCTTCGCAGTGTCGCACAATCTTCTCGGCGTCTTGGACGGCAGTTGGCCAGTAAAATCCTGCTCCGAAAGCTTTTCCGACCAGCGTGCGTGAGGCTTCGTGATTGTCGCACATCCCTCCGTGCACTTCTTGAAGCATCTTGAATCCTTCATCACGCGTCACGCACTTCTGGAGGACTTCACATTTGGAGTTTTTACGCATGAGCTTGCCGTCGACCAGAACATAGTGCTTGGAACGACGCACGATGCGCTCCATCTCGATCTTATCTTCTGGAATCCTGGCCTCGAGCAAATAAGCGATGAAAGGAGCTCGCCAATCTTCTTCATGGTTGGTGATACAAGCCACGGTCTGATCGGGCGGAGCAGCTTCTGGCTCTTTTTCTGTCTGGATGGAGGCATTGACCAGGTCCTGGACGAAGACGCCGGGCGGGAGGTCTGCCCGCGAGGAGCCGAGCTTTGACAACTCGTCGGCTGCTTGGTTCTCGGCACGGATAACATGATGAAACTCGATGCCCAGGAATTTGCCTTCTAATTTTCTGATTACGGCGACGTAGGCATCAATCTTGTCACTGGTGCAGTCCCAGTCTTTATTCACTTGATTGATGACTAGGGCAGAGTCACCATATACCATGAGTCGTCTGATGCCCCGAGTTCAATAGCGATTTGTAGGCCATGGATGGCGGCTTCAAACTCGGCGGCGTTGTTGGAGGCTTTGAAGTATATTCTCAGTACGGAGCGGAGGTGTTTGCCGGAAGGTGATATGAGGAGTACACCAGCGCTCGCGCCTCCGATGCTGAGAGATCCATCGAAGTACATCGTCCAGTGCTCCTCCTGCTCGGGAGGTCCTGACTCTTGTATCTCTGTCCATTCGGCGATGAAATCGGCTAGCACTTGTGACTTGATTGTCGTTCGGCTGCGAAACTCGAGGGAGTATGTTCCCAACTCCACAGCCCACTTCAGGACTCTTCCATTGGCGTCTTTGTTACGAAGGATGTTGCCGAGGGGATGTTGGGTAACCACCACAATTGGATATGGTTCAAAGTAGTGGCGAAGTTTGCGTGATGTGACGAGGATGGCGTAGATCAGCTTTTGCACCGTCGGATAGCGAGTCTTGGACTCGTTCAGGAGTTCGCTGATGAGTCGCTAGACCGGATATGCGTGGCCGGCTTCTTCTCGTTCAACCACGATGGCCGTGCTGACGACCCTGCCGGTTGCGGCGATGTAGAGCAGTAGTGTTTCGTCCTTCTCGGGTGCAGTGAGTAGCGGAGGGTGCACCAGGAACTGCTTCAGCTCCTTGAAAGCTTCATCTGCCTCTTCCGACCAGACGAATTTTTCGCCAGCCTTGAGTAACTTGAAGAAAGGGAGCCCTTTTTCGCCTAGCCTAGAGATGAATCGACTTAGAGCCGCCATGCACCTAGTGAGCTTCTGGACATCTTTGACACAGGTCGGAGGCTTCATTCGCATGACAGCCTCGATTTTCTCTAGATTGGGGAGGATGCCATGCTTGCTGACGATGTTGCCGAGCGGGTTGCCAGAAGGGACACCGAAGATGCACTTGGAGGGGTTTAACTTCCATTGGAAATTAGATAGCTTCTTGAAGATTTCTTCAAGATTGGAGATGAGGTCTTCTGCCTTCTTGGTTTTTATGACGACATCATCGACGTAGGCTTCGGCGATATCCGGAATGAGGTTGTCAAGGCACGCCTGGATGGCCCGCTGGTACGTGGCGCCTGCATTCTTCAGGCCAAAGGACATAGTCTTGTAACAAAAGGCCCCGAAGGGGGTGATGAAGGAGGTCTTCTCCTGGTCTTCTTCTTTCAAGGCGATCTGGTGATAGCCAGAGTAGCAGTCAAGAAAGCTGAGCTAGCGGTGGAGTCGACTTCATCAATGCGAGGGAGACCGAAGGGGTCTTTAGGGCAGTGTTTGTTGAGATCGGTGTAATCAACGCACATTCTCCATTCGTTATTCTTTTTTCGTACAAGGACCGGATTGGCTAACGAATCGAGATGGTATACCTCTCTGATAAAGCCGGCATCTAGGAGCCAGGCTAATTCTACCCTAATAGCCTCCTTGTCTGGAGAGAATCGCCGGAGCTTCTGCTTGACGGGCTTGGCGGTCTTCGAGACATTCAAGGAGTGCTCGATCAGCTCCCTGGGAACGCCGGGCATGTCCGCAGGTTTCCATGCGAAAACGCCAACATGCTTCCTAAGGAAGCTGACGAGCGCGCCTTCCTATTTGGGATCTAGATCCGCCCCGATGCGAGTAGTCTTACTCGGGTCACAGGGGACGAGGACCACGTCCTTAGTTTCCTTGTTCTCGGTCGCAGCTCTGGGCGGGGTGTTCTCTGGGATCTCCTGTTCTTCGGGAAGCAGCTTCCATGCGTCTACCGCGCACGTGTTCATCAGGATGGAGACGTCGGTGGCTTCAGCCATGGCAATAGCCTCCTTCTCGCAATCGTATGCGGTCTGGAGGTTGGATCGAACCGTGAGGACGCCGGTCTCTATCGGCATCTTCATGACGAGGTAGGTGTAGTTGGGGATGGCCCCAAATTTGGTCAAGGCTGGACGGCCAATGATGGCGTGATATGCAGCGTCAAAGTCGGCGACCATGAAGTCGATGTGCTCGATACGACAGCATTGCGGAGTTCCGAACTGGACGGGCAGATTCTGTCCCAGAGGGTAGGAAGACTGCCCTGGGACAATCCCCCAGAACGGAGCTGTGGTCGGCTCTAGGTCTTCTGCTCTCAACCCAAGCTCTTTGGTGGCTCCGGAGAAGAGGATGTTGAGGCCGCTGCCGCCGTCGATCAACACCTTGCGGAAGCGAGTCTTGCGTATGACTGGATCGAGAATCAGTAGGAAACGACCTAAGTATGGGATTTCCGTCCACTAGTCATCTCTGCTGAAGGTAATGGGCTTGTGCGACCAGGGAAGGAACTTCGGATCGGTGATGGAGGCGTCGTAATTGGCGACGGAGTTGACGCGTCTGGCGACGAGCTTCTGTTCCCTCTTCTACTCCATCGCGATGCGGCCGCCAATAATTGTGGAGACCGTCCTGTAGGCCTCTGTGAAGCCGGGCGGCGGGTTATTATCGCCGTCGTGCTTGTCCTTGTCGGAGTCGTGGCGAGCCTTCTTCTCCTCCTCTCTGTATGCCCTGGAGAGGCCATAACAGTCTCTCATGGTGTGATTATGAAACTTATGGATAGGGCAGGGACCGTCGAGGAGCTTTTCATAGGCTTCGTCGTAGTTGCGCTTCGGGACTGATCGGGCGTTGTAGACCTGGTAGTGGCGACGTCTCTCTCCAGCCATGGAGCCCTCTGGTTCGTCATGGCGGCGCCGGTCGAAGCGACGATGGTCGCGGCGATCGCGATCGTCGTGGCGGTAATCCCGCCGCGATCCTCGGTCGTCGGGGCGCCGATCAGCTCGGCGATCTCCATCTTCGTGGCGTGTTCGGTCGGGGAAGCGTAGTCGGCTGTGGACGGAGTGATGCGCAGCCTCGTTTCTGTCGGCGTACTTGTTGGCGATGCATAGCATCTCGGCGACGGAGCTCGGTCTGCTGCGAAACAGCTTCCGCTGAAGTTCTTCGTCAGTTCGGAGGCCACGTATGAAAGCAGAGATGGCCTCGGCATCCGTGACGCTGGGGATGTTGTTTCTGGTCTCAGAGAATCGACGGATGAAATCCCGCAGGGTCTCACGTGACACCTGCTGAAGCTTTTCGAGGTCATACTTCGTGCCCAGCTGCATGCAGGTGGCACGGTAGTTGCTGATGAACTACTTCTTCAGCTGATCCCAGGTGTCGATGGAGTTTGGCCTCAGCGTTAAGCATGACGGACAAATAGTTTGCCATGACATCAGTGGCGGCTTTGACCGCGATCTCGTAGACGGTGAGCCACTTTGTGAGATCAGTGGTGCCGTCATAGGTCTCGACGCCAACAACCTTGAAGTTCGGCGGCCAGCGCACCGCCTGGAGATCAGCTGTGAATGGCAGCTCGGGGGAGTTCTTGTTGTTGATCGGAGGGCCGTGGGCTTCATCAGACTCCTTGCGGCGCTCAGATTCTGCTGAATGCCTGGCCTCCCTTCATCTATCAATGCGACCACAGATATCTTTGTTTTTCAACTTCTCGCGAAGCTCAGATTGGTCTACCTACTGGTCGTCGTCTTGGCGGTGACGTCTTCGCCCGCCGCGGGAGTGACCACCGTCTTCTCGATGATGTTCGATGGCTGATGCGGTGGAGTGGGACGGGGGAGGCTGTCGTCCTCATTGATCTGAACTTGGGCCGCCTTGAGGAGAGCCATGAGGCGCTCGACCTCTGGAGTCTGGTTCATGTGCTTGGCTTCCGTTATCGCGCAAGCGACGTTCACGCTTGGAGTCCTGTAGACCTGGTGATCGCCGACCAGATCGAACTCCTGCTCTAGGTTCCGCACGGGGGCCTTCCTTGCTTCGACACGTTGCTCGCGGCATCGCTTTCGGTCGGCGTTTCTCTTCTCGCGAGCAGCGCGGGCTTCGTTGTCCTCGTTTGGTGCCGGAGCGCTGTCGTCACTAATGACGAGGATAGGTCCGCCGATATACCGACCAGTAGGTGGGGGCAGATCAGGAAGATTGCCGTCTTCAACGTCGTCGCAGTCGGAGTGGTTGTTATCAGCAACGATGAAGGTGGAGATGGTGCTAGCGTGGTCGGAGACAACGTGGTCGGGGCGGCGCAGTAGAGGTGAGAAGCTGGAGGCCGCGCTCCGCAAGCCGAAAGGCATGTAGCCCCTCGGGAGGTCGTGGTCGGAAGCCCATGGAGCCGCGACTGCTCGGGGCTGAAGCTCAACGATGCGTCCCTGCGGGGTGGCGGTGATGACCAGAGTCTTGTCCCGCCGAGATGGAGAGAAGCGTCGTGCCACCAATGGGCGCTGGGGGCGATTTGCAGCAAATCGATCTGCAGCCGACTCCAAAATCTGGAGGCTCTCAGACAAGCCTTGGGAGACCCGATCTATAGATCCGATCAGGTCGCTATTGTCGACGGTCCTCCGAACGTAGCGTGGCAGCCTTCTTGCCGGAGCGGAGGCTGTCGATGAAGATGGAGTAGATGTGATCTGAGCCGCATCCAGGATCTTCCCTTCGCCGTCGGGACCGATGACCCAGGTGATGGAGCCCACCGTGAAGATCTGGCCCGGCGTCGGGAGCACTACGGAGCTTGAAAAAATCACCATCTTGCTCGCCATGGGATCAGGAAGCACACCCCCTACCTGGCGCGCCAACTGTGGACAGAATATCGTCGATAGTCTACCGAGGGGCATGCTCGCGGTAGTAGATTGATCGGTGAAGGTGCGCCTGAGACGAACAAGCGTAACGCTGGAAGCGTGAGACACAAGATTTATACAGGTTCAGGTCGCCGCGAGGCGTAATACCCTACGTCCTGTGTTCTGGTGGATTGTATTGCTATGATATGAGATGTTTTGAGGGGATCCCCTGCCCGCCTTATATAGTCTGGGGGGTAGGGTTACAAGTCGGTTTACCATGTATATCAGATTACAATCCTAGACGAACAAGAAAACTAATCGGCTAGATACTAGGAAAGCTATTTCCTTAACCACCAAGGCTCTAGATCGGCGGATATACATGATCTTATGGAGAACGAGTAAACGACGCGTCCTTGGCAGTCCGGGCCTGATCGGATGATTTGGCCCATGTGGCACCGTGCGGGTATATGGGTTTATACCCCGACAGAGGGTGAGGGCCAGCTTATAATCCATGTCGTTCCAAACGTATCACCTCCGGGTTAACCCTTTTACACGAAGCGAGGACCACGTGAAGAGTGGGCCATATAAGCAGTTTTTGGACGTGGGGTGTTACAATATCGACATCATAAATATGTGATTTGAGCATTCGGATACAGATACGGTATCTGATGTTGAATATCCAAACTCGGATACGGATGGATAAAAACTCCTCTAAACGGATTCGGTCTCGACGTACCGTTTTCATCCCTGATTATCACAGAGAAGAGGTGTGGCAACGTCACAAGAAACACCAAAATCATACAACAATCATCGAAGCCAGACAATCTCTGCAGTAGTAGTAGCAAGGGCTCGATGTTTGGCCTCTGTAGAACGAGATATAGCTGCTTGTTTCTTGGACTTCCATGCAATAGGAGAAGAACCAAGAAGAATGCAGTATCCTGTGACGGAACGTCAATCATTTGGGTCACTCACCCAAGTGGAGTCCGAGTAAGCATGAAACTGAAGCGGGCTGTCATGTGCATAGAATAAACTCTGAGATGATATCCCTCGTAAGTATCGCAGCACACGAAGTAGATGTCCAAAATGAACAGAAGTTGGGGCACAAATAAACTGGCTCAAAATATGGACATCGTGAGCAATATTAGGCCTCCTCAAGAGGTACCCCATCAGTGAGACGAAGCAGTAAGTGAAGATCCATAGGCATAGCAGCAATTCGGTAATCAGTGATGCCTGAACGAGCAATAAGATCTTGTATGTACTTAGACTAGGAAAGATGATATCCCATTGTGGATCGCTTGACCTCAATGCCTAAGAAATAGCTGAGAGAACCCAAATCGGACATCTGAAATTCAACACTAAGTTGTTGCTTCACATAAGAAATGAGATCCTCATTATCACCCGTAATCAGCATATCATCAACATACAGAAGAAGCAGAGTACGACCACGCCGTGAAAAATGAACAAATAAGGCCGAATCATGATCACTAGGTGAAAAGCCAGCAGCCCAGATCACAGATACAAAACGCTCATGCCAAGCACGAGTGGCCTATTTAAGGCCATATAAAGCATGACAAAGATGACAAACATATCCTGGAGGAGCAGCAACGCCTGGGGGTGGTTGCATATAAACTTCTTCAGTGTGTACGCCATGAAGAACAACATTCTTGACATCCATTTGAGATATGGGCAGTCACTGCAAGTAACGTACGAACCGTTGTCATATGAGCAACAGGTGCAAATGTCTCATCTAATCTAGACCTTAGGTCTGCTGCTCAGGCAACAAGATGAGCTTTATATCTTTCTATAGAGCCATCGGACTTGGTCTTAACTTTGAATACCCACTTAGATGTAATGGGTACCATGTGTGATCGCAATGGAATAAGATCCCAAGTGCCTTGACGATCAAGGGCAGAAAGTTTCTCGCACATAACAAGCTGCCATTCTGGAATAAAGGAAGCTTCCTGATAAGTGGATGGCTCATCAACAATAGCATTGACATGAGGAAAACCATACTTGTCTGCAGGACGAATAGAGCTACAATCTCAAAGATTATGTCGTGGACCAACCTGAAACTCATTAGAAACAACAGATGACTCATCAACAGTATTATTATCAGAATCAGCAACAGCAGGCTCGTCAGGACTGGCCAAGGTGGTCGAACTAGAAGGAAGTTGTGTAGTGTTTTTAGAATGACGATTGAAAACACGTGTAAAGGGTGGTTTAGAGAAAGATTGAGGTGGTGAAGGTGGAGTTGTTGCAGGAGGCAAAGGTGGCGTGATGGAAATAGGAGCAGGTGTGGAGGAGTCATCGCCAGATGAAAAGGACGAAGACACAAAAAGGAGGTGGACTCTGTGGGGGAATATGAGGGCTTGGTGGTTGGGTTATAAAGAAAAGGACGGTCCTCAATAAAATTAACATCACGAGAGATGCGTATGCGACGGGAAGAAGGGTCACAGCATCGATAACCCTTATGCTTAGGACTATACCACAAGAAAGCACACTCAACAGACTGTGTGGTCAATTTAGTGCACTCACGAGGGGCAAGCAAAACATAGCATGTGCATCCAAAAACGCAAAGATGGTCATAGCTAAGAGGGGTACCATAAAGTACTTTAACAGGGAATTGGTCCGACAGCTTGGATGAGGGTTGCATATTGATGAGGTAGACAGTAGTGGAAACAGCTTCACCACAAAAATGAGAAGGGACAAAAGATGCAATCAAAAGGGTGCGAGCTATCTTTATGAGATGGCGATGTTTTCGTTTAGCAACGCCATTCTAAGCATGAGCACCTGGACAAGAGAGTTGTGCAAGGGTACCCTCAAAGGACAAAAATTGGCGAAAAGCAGCAGACAAATATTCACCCCCAAAGTCAGTAAAGAATTTTAATGGGAGTAGAAAATTGTGCGTGAACCATTCGAACAAAAGACTGATAAATGGGACACAACAACGAACGGTATTTCATGAAATAAATCCATGTATAGCGAGAATATTCATCAATAAAAATGACATAATATATGTGGCCACCCTTTGTAGCAAAGGGTGCAGGACCCCACACATCTGTATGAATAAGATCAAATGGTTTAGCAGACCGAGAAACACTAGAAAAATAAGTTGTATCTGTTTGCCAAGTTTACAACCCTTACAATAAAAGTTAGACTCAATAGATGTATGACCTAAACAACCTTTTATTTATCATGAAGGACAAACGGGACCCACTAAGATGACCAAGACGATGATGCCACTTGGCGAAGGAGGCTGAGGACAATGCAGCGGATGATGCAACAGACGAAGAGAGACATAGGGTTTATAGAACATAGAGGCTAGAAGCACCTTTACGGCGGTGGCCAGTCTGAATAAAACAAGATGAGTCATCAAAACCAACAAAACAATTCTGGTCGGTAACTTGACCAACCGACAGAAGATTCATAGACAACTGAGGCGCAAAAGAAACATCGGGTACGCAAAAATGATTATTGCAAAGTGAACCCTGATGAGTGATGTGACAAGAAGTACCATCAGCTGTCTGAATAGAAGCGTCATAAGTGATCGGCTTGCAAGCAACCAACTGGGACTGATCAGATGTCACATGAAAGGAGGCTCCAGAATCAAGCACACAGGACGAAGGAGCACTGACACTCGAGGAAGCAATAACAGAAACAGTGCCACCAGCTGAACCTCTAGAAGTGGAAGAAGTACCACGACCATGAGCAGCACGACGAGCACGAAATTCAACCAGCTTCCTGGATGCTTAGCAAAACAATTGTCTGAACTATGATTAGTCCTACCACAATGCTTGGTTCTCTGATGAGAAGCTGCCAACACACTGAGGGTTAGGCACATAAGAGGACAAGGCCTGAAGACGTGTCTCTTCAGCAAGCAATTCAGACAATGCCTTTGCCATGGTCAGAGTAGAAGTATGAAGCAATATTGTACGAATAGAATCAAACTCTGCCCTGACTCCCATGACAAATCTGTAAGTAAGGAACTGCTCAATAAATGAAAGTGCAGTACAGTTCTGACTTGTACGCTGAGGCACCATGGAAATCAAAGAACCCATCAAGCGATTAAAGGCAGAATAATATTCATCAATGGACACATCTCTTTGTTTAATAACATGAGGCTGCTGCATGACAGATTGACAGTATGTTGAAGGGCACCACTTTCCTGGACATAACGATCCTTCAAATAAGACCACATAGATTTTGCTTGCTTAAACTTGCGCAGACTCATAATCATGGTTTGTTTAACACTGTTAACAATAGCAGCCATGACTTTCCCATCATTGATTGATTTTCCAAGTTTTGACCGCAGCAGCATTACTATTATCAGACTTAAGAGTTGGTGGATCATCAGTCAAATGAAAATAAAGACCATAACCCCTCAATGCACTTTAATCAGTAAAAGTCCACTCTAAAAAGTTCTGGCCATCCAGTGTGATGTCGATGACAATAGCAGAATGATATATCACCACAAGTGAGCAATCACTTCGTTCCTGGGAAAACAGGAGGAATTCCACGCATAGCACCGGGCGTGAAGTCGCAAACTGAAGCACTCCGCGCGTGAAGGAGCCGGGTCCACGGTCTGCACGTGAAGCCCCGTCCGCGCGGCGCGCGCGTGAAGGACGGGCCGGGTCGCGTGAAGGAGTCCCTGTCCGCATGTGAAGAACGTCTCGTACGGAGACGAAGATGGCGCGCGACAACGGGCTGCACGAAGAGATAGAACGGCGATAACAGGCCGCAAGAAACAGAGGAAAGACCAGCGCGCCAACGGGCCACGCGGATCAGAGGGAGCACGACAGCATATCGTGCAAAACAAAGGAAGGATCCCAAGGAAAAAAAAACGGATCGTGGGTGAATAGATGAGTCTAATCCTAACCCTAATCCATGGCTTTGGTATCATGTTACGTACCTTAGGGATCTGAGAGCATGTCAACTCCAGAAGTGGAGATGAGTATATATAGAGGGCTTGAGAGCCTCATGGGCTAGGCCATATAGGCATATAATATAAGAGCCATTAACAGTAGCCTCTAATTCCTCAATGAAAGGACTATTTTTTTTTCAGTAGTGCAAACTTAACCAATGTTAAGCCATCAACTAAACTTTAGTAGTTTCCATTATTATGATTTGAAAAGGGAAAAGGTGCTTCATATCTACTATTTACATAATGCTAAGCTTTTGATACTACATTTTTCTCCAAGGGCAGTGAGTCAGTGACCAATATTTTGAGCCTTTTTACAGTCCCTAGAAACAGAACAAGAGGTACCAAAATTATAACTTGAGATTTGGTACATCATGTGTTGGTACCAATGGGACTCTTGCATTGTATACTGAATAAATTCAATGGTGTGTAACAGAAATGTCAAAAACTATTTGGGTGATGCTGCATGATGATAATTTGGTATTCCACTGGTATGAAACCAAGTGAATTGAGGGTATTAAGATATGTATATATTACAATCAATTAGGATCAATTAGAATCCTCTAGATAGGCTAGTTGCTATGTATAGCCTAGGATAGCTTCCCATATTTGTACTTTCCATATAAGCCTAATTGGCTCTATATATGAAAGACTCCCCCCCCCCCTACATTGGGGTGTGTGGTGATTCCCATTGTTTTGGGGCGTCGCCTAGGCGTTGTGGCGTACCGCAGGCGCCGCAGGACGCCACAGGGTTTTAGTTACACCATACCGCCTAGGCGTCCAGGCGCGCCCCCAGCGCCACAGGACGCCACAACGCCTCAAAAACATTGGTGATTCCTATTCCTTTCTACATGGTATCGAGCAACTTCTGATCCTTCCCTTTTTTTCCACTCCGACGGCTCCCTCACTCATCACTAGGCACGCTGGGTCGTCCGCGGCTTCTCCCAGTAGGCCGTCATCGACTATGACGAGACCTTCAGCCCGGCGGTCAAGCCAACCATGATCCGCACCGTTCTCAGCATCGCTGCGTCTTGGGAGTGGCCCATTCACTAGCTCGATGTGAAGAACGCATCCTACACGGTCACCTCGCGGAGACCGTCTACTGAGAGCAGCCGTCTGGCTTCGTCGATCCTGCTGCACCCGATTCCGTATGCTTGCCGCAGAAGTCCCTGTACGGACTCAAACAAGCGCCGCGCGCTTGGAACCAGCGCTTCACCCGTTCATCTGCAACATTGGCTTCACCACCTCCAAGTCGAACGCCTCATTGTTTGTCTACAAGGCTGGCGACCGGCTGGCCTATCTTCTCTACGTCGACGACATCATTGTCACCGCATCGTCGCCTGCTCTCCTCCAGCGAATTACCGAGCGCCTCCGCTCGGAGTTCGTCATGACGGACCTCGGCGACCTGCATCACTTCCTCGGCATCTCCGTGACCCGAGACGGCAGCGACTTATTCCTCTCTCAGCGGCAGTACGCCGTTGACCTTCTCCAGCGTGCCGGCATGTCCGAGTGCCACCAGACCACCCCTCCTGTGGATGCCCGGAACAAGCTATCTGCCACCGAGGGCACCCCGGTTGCCAACCCCTCGGAGTACAGGAGTCTTGCTGGAGCGCTCCAATACCTCACCCTGACGAGGCTGGACATCGCCTATGCAGTCTAGTAGGTCTGCCTCTTCATGCACAATCCCAGCGAACCGCACCTTGCGCTGATCAAGCGCATCCTGCGGTATGTCAAGGGCTCTCTGTCGTCCGGTCTACATTTGGGCACCAGCGCCGTCGACCAGCTCACAGCTTGCTCCGACGCGGACTGGGCCGGCTGCCCCGACACACGCCACTCCACCTCCGGCTTCTGTGTCTACCTCGGCGACGACCTGGTGACTTGGTCCTCCAAGCGCCAGACGATGGTGTCTCGCTCCAGTGCCGAAGCGGAGTATCGTGCCATCGCCCACGCAGTGGCTGTGCTGTTGGTTGCGCCACCTACTCGAGGAACTTCACATCTCAGTCAAGCGCGCCACAATTGTCTACTGCGACAATGTGAGCGCCATTTACATGGCTGCCAACCCTGTCAATCACCGCCGCAAGATCGACATCCACTTCGTCCAAGAAAAGGTCGCTCTGGGCCAGGTCCGAGTTCTTTGCCCCCTCCGCGCACCAATTCGCGGACATCATGACCAAGGGTCTACCCATTCAGCTCTTCACTGACTTCCGGGACAGTCTGTGTGTCCATGATCCTACCGCACGACTGCGGGCCGGTATTAAGATATTATATATTAGAATCAATTAGGATCAACTAGAATCCTCTAGATAGGCTAGTTGCTATGTATATCCTAGGATAGCTTCCTTGTATAGTTGATAGCTTCCCATATTTGTACTTTCCATATAAGCCTCATTGGCTCTATATATGAAAGGCTCCCCCCCACACACACATTTAAGGACGGCAACGGGTCGAATTCTGATCGGGTGGAGCCTGTGGGCACCCAAAACCGAAAACCGAACTTAAACCCGAACCCGAAACCGAAACCGATTCGGATGAAAATCTATCCCCGAAACCGAAACCCACGGATATCCGAAACCCGACGGATTAACCGAAACCTAAAACCCGCCACTATATAGCAATAAGAAAAATAATAAAGAATTTTTAGCAACATATGTATGATATATATTATGTATTCAAATGTATAAACAAGAGACAATAAAAACACATAATTTCATGACTCAATTTAGAACAAATTTAATAGCTTACATAAATAATTTACTAATAATAATACATGAGTTTTTATTCAAAAAGTTATATTTTCGGATATCCATCGGATACCCGTGGGTGAAAACCGAAACCTGAAACCAAACCCGATATGTTTCGGGTATCCGAACCCGAAAACTGTGGGCGAAAATTTAGACCCGAACCCGAACCCGCTAGAACCAAAACCCGCGGATATCCGCCCCAAACCCGATCCGCTGCCATCCTTACACACATTGGGGTTTGTGGTGATTCCTATTCCTTTCTACAGAGGGAAAACCAGTTTTGCATGCTTATGTCATGAAGATGCAGAATGCAAATGACTAGATGGTAACACCTCAAAATAACCACCTCGATTGATGTGTAGGACAGGTGAAACATGGTGAGTGGAAGTGATCCAGAAAGAGATCCATGCCTTTGAGACTTTCCAAACCACTTTGTTTTGTTAGGTTATTGATTATCTCAAGATAAAAATAAAATATGCATCCATCCGCAGCTTTCCAAACCACTTTGTTTATTAGGTTATTGATTATCTCATGATAAAAATAAAATATGAACCCATGCGCACCAACCAAATGCACAAAACAAGAACATCAACCTACCTCTTTTCCCTGTTCCAGAATCTGTGCTACCATCATTGGTTCCATAGCCGATTCGATGGCGATTATCAGACCTTGAAAAAACAAATTGATACTCAGATTAGACAAGATTTTCTACTTCATGTGCTAGTTGGCCATAGAATGGACATGGCCAACTGAATGAAACAGACCAGTATTTCTTCTGCTTTCCGTTTAACCATGCTTCGAGTCTTGCAAGGCAATTTGTGCGTTCAAAGTCCTGTTTGTCATGAGCTGGTTCTATAAAATTTACTTCTAGTACACCTGCATACAAGAATGATCACAGAAATACGAAAATACCGTACCCTAAAAAGAAAAAGAAACAAGATTTCATACCTATGATACCACGGCCACCACTTCCAGCAGCAGTCCATACTCTCCAAAAAGGCTAAAAGAAATAAACATACTAATCATAAATTCTGAAAAACATTTTCAAGTTGGCAGAAAATTTTACCTAAAATGATCACATGAACATTCTTAACAAGTACCTGGCATTACACGCTAAAAAGAAAGAAAATGAGAAAAAAAAAAAAAAGGGTTTAACTATAGGCCTTTAAGTGAGCATAATGGTGCCTGTTCATGCCAAAACACTATGAACCATCCACTACTTAGATATGAATTTAGTAATCTCTGTGCACACAGGAAGTCATTCTGCAAACTGAAAAAAAATGCAAAGAAAATATCTTCATTGAGAAAACTTTGGTACCTCCCCCCCCCCCCCCCCTTATTTATTATAATATACCTACTTCAGCAGCAGGTCTCCCCTGCTATTTTCTTTTGAAAAAACATCGCGAATGACATTTCTAACAGAATACCTTTATTAGGCGATTCTTGTGGTAAACATTAAACCCTTGAATATCAATATGTTGGCTCGCATCTTTAACAAAACCAATTGTCACGTTAGCTGCCATCTGAAAATTTGAGAGATGAGGGAACATGACATGTTATGAGATCAATGCACATGCACCATTATACAGAAAGCTGTGAGACAAAGCTCATTGGTTTACATGCATATCCTTTGGAAGTCCATCGCCCACTGCTGGCTTATAAGTAATTTGCTTTTTTAGCATGAGATCATTGATAATATTATGGTGTTCAATCTTTTTTCCCCGTAAAATCATTTGGAAGTTATCCGGGAGCAAAAGATATAAAATTGATGCATAACTCTGCACAAAAGAATCAATATTTAGGGTTTACAGAACTATATCACTCATTTTGGTTCATGATTTGCTCTTTCATATAAAATTTTCCAATTTCCTTTATACAGTGGACAAAATATTACGTAGTTATGTCTCTAACAGTCATGGACCAAATATTGATTGGGATACAACTGGATAGCTGCTCCACAGGATATAGAAGAAACTGACTGGCACATATGCATAAGTAATCTAAAACTTACTCTTAGAGAATGTCTATAAGTAAAGAAGTGTTTGGAGTTTGGAAACTGATTTGCCTTCTGAATTTTGTTATGATCTCTATTAACACCTCTAATTTGAATATCCTGCAATTTGAGCATCAGTAAGATAGCAGACATGTCAATATGAACTAATTACTTAATAGTTTGACACTTACATTTGCGTCAGCATCAAAATCAAGCTCCAGCTCTCCGTCATCATCCTCCCACAGATTGTATATGATAATTCGAGTTCCCTGTTCCCCTATGGAGCCAAACTACAGATAAGCAGCATACAACCATCAAAAACACATAAATGCCTCCATTGGAAATGAGTATATACACATCATTCCTCCAAGTATTCCCAAAGCAGAAATCATGACAGTAGGAAGCCTCAAATAGTTGAAAATACAATTACATTTACAGCCATCAAATTACATCAGCTATACCTCCTGAATAAGTTCTGCTTCTGTGGAGTAAGGAGACCATTGTATTATCGTCTCTAAGCTCATACACCAATCAGTCAATGTTGTCCGTGCCTTCCTTTTCCATTCCTTTTCTTTTTCATAGTCAATCTGCAAGGGTTATGTACAAGCGTCACTGCATCAGTGAAAGCTCATATCCAATTCACTAACTTCATCACTTTATACCAAAAGAAGACACAAGTTAGGGCCTTTTTTTTGGACTGTTTTACTCCACGACTTCCTCCCAAACGGCTAAACACCACAACTCCACTGATTTAGACCAGCCAGCATCATAGAACTGGAAGCCTCTTAGCTCATTTTGGTGAAGCAAGGAAGGAGGTGCTTCAAGATCCTATTTCCTATCTCCCTACCCACCCAGACCAATCTGTTTGGCTGTTCCTCTCCCGACCTTGGTCCCTCGTGCACAGGGGTTTAGGTATGAAAACCCTGGCGCTGCACCTCTGGTTTTGGCCGCCACCTCCTCTCAGAGCGTGCAAAATGGATCTGCTGCAATCCCTCTGTCTGTCAACACCCATGGCTCCCTGGTCGCACGGGGAACTGGCAGCCTGGTCAGTACTCCGTCCCCCACCTTTGCCACAAATTGGTGGTGCCTTGCCAACTTTGCTGGCGCCTTGCTTGTTGTTGTTCTTGTGCTCCCCATCCACGTCGACCTCCACCTATGTATCATCATTACGCCGGTCGCCAATATCACAATCATTTTGCTTCTTATACTACTAAGGTGGAGGTTCTTCATTATTGCTAGAGAAGCAGTGTTGGTCACATTGGAACTTGATATAGTCTTGGTCTTCATAAATGCATAAATGTGGCAGAAAGATGGATGACAAGGCCTTGATACAGTTAAGAAATTCATAAATCCTATTAGTTACATTTTGAACGTACTACATGCCATTACAGCTCATCCCCACAAACTATGCACATGTGACAACCCTGCTAACACTCTTCACTTCAAAGGAGTGGTTCAGATGTTTAATTACATTTGGAACATTGAGTTACATATTATATTACACCCTCAATAAGCGATGCAAGAATAATCCATCCGCATTGGTACTCGTGATACCATTTTTTTAAACTACTCATGGTATCATTTTGTCTGAACCCAAACTTGGCAGTGCCCCAATCACCTAGTAAAGTATTCATATTTGACAAAATAAAATCATCTAACTCTAAATTAAAGTGTTGACAAAATAAACCACTATTAAAGCAATAAAAAACATCATCAACATCAAGCCTACCATAGGAACAATGATATCTTCTTTGTTGGTGCTCCTTAGGAAGGTGTATGATAGCATCCCAACGCTTTGTGTAGGCCTTATGCGAACAATTAGGGTAAATGTCATTGTCGGCTTTGCAAGGAAAATAAATCAAGAAATCTTATAAAGAGCATAGCTGAAGTAAAATGTATAGCCTGCTTGTTATGAAAACTCTAATGGTAAATTCAGCATGGTCGACCTAACTAATCTTGCCAAGGCTAACAATGTTTTACTGAAGGTACATGAAACAACATATGGCAGGGATGGACAGATGGACAGTGTGCATGGCAACACAAACTAGTGATAAGAAAGATACACTTCTACCATATTTCGAGTTAATGAAGACAACCTTGTTCCTTCAATACCACGACTACGTGAAAACACTAAGACATCAGCACCAAGTCTCATCGTACTTGTCTTAAAACCATTTCCATCTGCAAATAAGCACAGTAAGCAAACTGAATCTCTGTGTTGTGTTGTGGCCAGAAGATAACCAACGGAATTCAAAACAATCAACTTACATTGTCCAATGGTATTCTTGACTTTCCTCTTCGCAGAATAACCCAAGGACATACAATGACGCATCTTATCTGGGTTCATTCCCCCGCCATTGTCTATCAACAATTCAAAATGAAATTAAATGAGGTAGGAGATAAACAATTATGAGCAACGTTATCACTACATCTGTTACCTTCAGTGAAGCACATTTTGTGAAAAAGAAAGTGCTAGGATCCTATGACACCATGATTTACTTTTGGAGTGAAGGATAGCAAAGATAGCAAAGTTATTACAATCAGCTCTAGATAAAAGCATGCTATCAAATATAGCATGAACACAACAGAAACGCATCCAATATATTCTTAAAAGGAACTTCTGAAATCAGTTCATGAAAGCATGCAAAGTCACCCATGCAAAATGGGGGTTTCCTCGCACCTTCAACAAGCAGCATTCGAGTTTCATCCTTCTTATTTTCCATCATGTCAATGTTCACAAATGTTGCTCCGTTCACAACCTTGCAAAAAAAACATCCACGAGGTAAGCACACAAGGACCAAAAAACAACACCTTAGACCTGAAGAAATATAATTGAATCTTCGGTCAAGCACACATACTTCGTCAAGAGAGTTGTCCAGCAGCTCGGCGAAAGCTGTAAAACCAACCAGGGCATCATAATCTAGCAGTACTTATGTAGCCAACAAGGCACGGCAGCCAAAATAAATAAATAAAAATTGCATCGCTGCTTGGGCGTGCATGAAATGGAAGGTACCTCCTAGTGCCCACTTGTGGCTTGTGGCGTTGGAATGTAGAAATTTGGGATGCACACGAACATGATCCATTCCAGAATCTGACGATAGCAAAGACAGAACAACTGAATGGTCAAGGTCATATGGAAGGATAAAAAGATCACACACCGAGTTTCAGATCAGAGCGTGTAATGAAAAAATATGTGCATGCTCAGAAGAATATCCAAGAAAAGAATAGACAAACACAATCTTTTTAGTTATTTTCTCGAAAAAACCGACATGCATTTCAGTTGCGCAGCTCCCTACAGTTGAGTTTTCTTCGCCACCCATCGCAGGGAAAAATGATGCAGATAATGTTGCGAGCTGTTACCAGAATGCTGCGCCGCCACGACCGCAAGCAGGTGATCCGGCTTGCCAACATAGTCTCCGGCCTTCCAGAACTGCTTCGTCACGCTCCTTCCCGGCGCCGGCGGGGGGAGTAACTTCACCGGCGGAGGCGGAAGCGGCTCCAGGAAGCCGGCTGGGACCGTGGCGGCAGCGGCCAAGATCCTAGCCTTCTTCTCCTCTCGATCCCTGCCGCCACCTCGTCCCGCCAGGGGCCGCGACCTCTTCCACCCCCCGGCGCCGGGGACATCGGAGTCGGTGTCGCTGCTGCTCACATTGATCACCACCTCCGGCGGTCCATCACCGCCAACCCCTCCTCCAGGCACGGCGACCGGCGCCGGCGCTAGGAGGTGGTCGGTGGGGCCGGAATCCACAGCGGTGGGGGCCATGGGCCCGGACCGGAGCGATGGTGAGCGATGGTGCTTGTCGGCGAGGCCGCCACTGTGTGTAGTGGGCAACTGCGGCAGCTCTATGCCTCTCTGAAGGCCAGATGGGACGGCACAATCGAGCGTCAGTGGATGACACGTGGAACATGGGCCCGCTAGTTGCTCGTCAGTCGAGGAACTCTGCAAGCGTTTGGCGGTGCTATTTCACTGTCTCCAACAGGCGTTTCCCAAATTGACGATGCATTTAGGTATCTGGGTCGCGCAGAAGAGAAGGGTCACGGACCCAAACCGTGGCTCCTCCAACAGGCAAGGCAAACGCCGCCTGCTCCTCCTCATGCCACCCGCTCCTCGCGCGCCGCTTCCTTGTCCTCACCACGACGTTGGCGCGGCCCGACCTCACCGCGCCGGCAGGTCCCCGCCCTAGTCCCATCCCGCTCCTCCCCGGTGCCTCGCCGAGGATCCTCCGCGCCCTGCTCTTCCCCGGCTCGCCTCACCATTGTCCACTCATCGTCCGGGGGCCGTCGCGGATCTGCCTCGCCAGCGGCGCCCCGTCGTAGATGCGCCTCGCCAGTCGCGCTCCGTTATGGGCCCGCCTCGTCGGCCGTGCTCCGTCTCGTCGTCGACTCGTCATCCGCCTCGCCAGCCGCTGGCCATCGCGGATCCGCCTCACCGGTCGCGCCCCGCCATAGATCCACATCGCCGGCCACGCTCCGTCATGGTCCTGCCTCGTCGTCGTCGACTTGTCGCCGTGGCTCCTCCTCACCCCGACGCCTGCATGGCCCACCATCTTTGCATTTCGTCCGGCGTCGGACCCAAAATGGGTGCTCCAATTGCATCATCTGTTGGAGCGCGTTTTCGGCATGTAAAAGCACTGTGCGCGACCTCTTTTTTTTCGTATGGGTCGTCAAGTTTGTTGGAGATAGGCTTAGTGCGCGAGAAAATTGGAAATTTGCCCTGGTGTGGGTTTCGTTAAAATGTCATCGTACTTATGGGATTTGCTAGTTTATCCTTATTAAAAACGTACTTCACGTTATTTTACCATTTCTCGAATTTTGACAATTTTATAAATTTTTCAGGCGTTCTTTTGAGCTGCTGTGACGGAGTTGCCCCTGCTTTCCCGTTCTTCTCTCCCAGCTGTCCACATCCTGACGCCATCCACGATGTTCTTGCTGCCCGTGACGATGGACCTCTTGGAGCCGTCGCCGACGTAGGCCATCCTACCGGTAATGTTCACCGTCTCCACGTACACGCCTTCCTTGACGTAGACGAAGTACTTGCCGTTGTAATTGTTCGGCATGGCGTAGCGGCGGATTCCTCCGGCCGCCGATTGCCGACGTTGCCGAAGATGCCGGTGCTGACGTCGAGCACGGAGGCCAGCGCGGTGCCCTGCTTGATGATGGTGAGGGCGTTGCTGGACACCTCACGCTCTGAGCCAGGGCTCGAGGTCCTGTGCGGGGACTTCAACACCGCGCAACGCAACGCTGCACAGCGCGCGCTCCACGTTGCCGCCCCGACAGCTCGCCAGGAGCATCTGGCAGTCGTGGATGGCCTCCCACACCAGGGTGCCGTTGCTCTGCCGCATCGTGTCCAGCACCGACGAGGCGACGACCGGTTGAAGTTGAAGCCATTCGCCAGCGCGCGCTCCGTCCGCGACAGCGCCGCCTCCAGCGTGTCGTGGTCAGCCGGCGCGCAGAAGAGCTCCACGCTGCGCATCGTCTTCCCCATGCTGCGCTTGCCCATCTCTTCCATGCTCCCTTCGTCCCTTAAATAGTGTCGTCATTAGTATGCGTGACACAAATTTGACTCGATTTGTAGAAAATAAGTACAACATATGTATCTCTCAATAAATTAATTAAAAAATACATTAAGAGATCTTTCTAATGATACTAATTATATACCATAAAAATAATAATTTTTCATATATATTTAGTCAAAGTTATTTTTCGAGAAGCGAAAACGACATTTTTTTTAGAGACGGAGAGAGTATGTCGCGTTTGGAGTTGCCTAGGGAAGCGTGGACCATGGCCGCGAAGCTGGGCTGGTGACTGGGCGGCGCCGTGGGAAAAGTCCCACCGGCGGCAGCGTCCATACAGGGCTGCAGGGGTGCGCACTGTGCCGCGGCGGGCTGGGCACTGGGCGCCATCAGCTTGGGCACAGGGCTGCGGGGAGGTGCACAGGGATGGCGGGGTGGGCGGCGGACGACGGCGGCGGGTTGGGTAGAGGGGCGCCTGGGAGACCGACTCACCTCCGTTTTCATTTTTCTTTGCGAATAACGTGAGAGATGAGCAGGAGAGGATTGGAAGGGGCAGGGGCAAATGCGTGAATAGAAGGGCTTAGATATTTTTAAAGTTGTTAAAATACTAGAAATGGCAAAATAGAGGTAAGATCACATTTCATAAGAGTATTCTGGCGAAGTCCACAAAATCGATGGTATTACAGAGAAACCCATCTCCCATGAGGGTAAATATCCAATTTTTTGCGCTTGTCTATCTCTCTTGGTACCCCTAAAATGTTACAAAGCGATAACGTTTTTAGAGCATAATTTTAGCTTCATATTTTTATAAAAATATTTACTAAAAGGTAACATACTTATATTTTTATAAAATATATTTCAAAATAAATATATATAATTTTCATATTTCTAAACTAAACAACTTAAAAGATATTTATAATTTATATTTCTAATGTTTAACGCAAAACTTATCAAAACGGCTTCTTTAAGAGGGTACATACGCTTCAATACCGAGACGCCAAATTTTTCTAACTTTAACTAAATTAAGAGCATGCCTAGCGTGTGGCTATGAAAATTACTGATTTAGAAAAAAAAAACTAGTATTAATATAGAGAGAATAAACAAATATAAATTAGTGTTACTAGATGACGTCTATGTTGATAATATAACTAAATACATATTAGTGGATTATATGTCTTAATAACATATAGATCATAATTGTCAATGCTAAATGATTATAAATACATCTGATAATAGACTGGTGAGGTAGATAGCTTGTATGTTAAGATTAAACTCTATTAGGGCCCGTTTGGATCTCTTCATTTGGAGAAATTAAAATCTAGTTAACAAGTTAGGGTGTGTTTAAATTAACTCACGTGGAAGTCGGAAACACTGTAGCATCATTTTATTTTTTGCAATAAGTATCCAATCATTATATATATATACACACACATGGAATTGATCTATATACATACATATACATGAAATAGAAATAAATATACATGAAATTGGTATAGATATACACACACATGGAATAATTGATAAATATATGGAATTAAGATATATATATATATATATATATAATTGCTATATATAGAAATATAAGACTTAATATTTCAATTAAATTCAATAAATATATAATATTTCAATTGACCGGTCGGCTGCACGCCCGCGCCGACGGCGCCTCCTCCTTCCTCACCTTGGCGGCATGGGCGAGGCGGCAGACTGGGAGCGGCGGCGTGGAGGCGCGGAGGCGCGGAGGGGCAGCGATGGTGAGGGCAAGCTCAGCGTGGCCGGGCCGGGGCACGCGGGCATCCGGCCAGCGGGGCACGGCGGCCGTGCGCAAGCGGGGTGGCGAGGAGACGTGGAGGGGCGGGGGTGGCGAGGAGCCACTGAGCTGGCGGCAGCGGCGGCCTCGGTTCGTCTGGCTGAGGGAGGGTCAAGGCTGGCAGTGTGGGAGCACAGCTGAAAGCTCATGTTTGGTTTTGGGTAATTGATGAAACCTAGGTTGCTAATGATTGCTCTAAATGTTTTATGCGATTAATTAGCAAACAACAAAATGGAGCAAAGGATCGGGTCAGTGGAGGCCACAAATGTAGGGCATTGACGGCGTCCATGCAAATGGTGTAAGCCCATCAACAAAAGGAAAAAGCCCTAATGACGGGATTCATGGAAATGGTATAAGTCCATCATCAAAGGTGTCCACAAACTTCACCAAGAGATGAGAATGAAGATGGTGAAAGGCTAGGAGCTCAAGGCAAAGGTATAACCAATAGGGGCTCTTTTTCATTTGGTGATCAAGACTCTATAGAGATAGTTATCACATTTAGGATAGATAGCCGTACTATTAAGAGGGGAGAAATCGTTTGTGAAATACGGTTATCAAAATACCACTAGATGTTCATATTTATTGCATATGCATGTAGATGCTAGTGACACTAACAAAACCCGTGAAAAATTCTTTGAAAAATGCTAACACATGTGCACTAAAGTGAGAGATACTTTGGAATGTTAGCGCCTTTAAAAACGGGGTGAAGTTTGAGTGGTAGAGAGGGGTTTGGGTCCGGAAACTTGCCGAAATTGTCCGGTGGCTAACTCCTTGAGAAGGTAGGGTAGCACCGGACGCGTCCAGCGCGAACTCTGTGCTCTCGGGCCGGTTCGGTGAAGTTTTCACCGGACGCGTTGTGAACACTATTCATAACGCGTCCGGTGCTTATGACCGAGCGAACATCAGTTGACCGTTGGAGTGGCGGATGCTGGGTGAGCATTTGAGCTTTCTGGATGCTCTCTGCATGGACACCGGACACGGGCGTCGGAGCGTCCGGTGTGAGCGCGCGCAGCGGGCGAATTTAAATGGCTAGTACACGTGTCATCGAGCGATACACCGGACAAACATCGGATGCGTCCGGTGTGAACTAACTGCGCGTCCGGTGCCCCCGAAAATAGTGAGTAACATTTGGATTTTGAGTGGGGGCTATAAGTAGTGGAGTGGCTGGCTTGTGAGACCTCTCTTGCACATTTTCATTGACACAGCAAGGTAGTGAGCCTCTCTACTCTTCTGTCACACATTCCACTTGATTGAGTTCATCATTTGGTGAGATTGGAGAGCATCAAGTGCATTGCATGAGTGTGTTCATTTAGAGGCACTTGGTGATTGGATTTCGCAGCGGATTCTCTTGTTATTCTTGGAGTTTGCCGACTTCTAGACGGCTTGGAGCTGCGAGGATCGTTGAGGGGAGTTGGTGATTGTCTCTGCCTCCGATCGGTGAAATTGTAAGGGGTTCTTGAGCCTTCCCCGCGCGAGATCGTAATTGGCTACTCTAGTGGATTGTGCATAGCTTGTGAATCCGCATCTTGTGTTGGTTGTGCGGCACCCTAGCGTGTGATGCCAATTAGTGCGTGAACCTTCAAGTGGGTGTATTGCTACAACAAGAAGTAGCTTGCCGGCAAGCAAGTGAAGCTCGGTAAAAAATCTTGTGTCATCTCTCTACCGAGGATCTCTCTTGTGTATTGTGATTGATTGATTGTATTGGTTTTTATATTATCACATCACCGGCGGTATAACCTTCTCCCTCTCCTTTACTTTTGAACAATTACTTTTGGTAGTGGTATACTTGTGTAGTTAGCTCACCTAAAAGTAGTGTAATGTAGTGACTTAACTTCTTGTGTGTGATCTTATAGACAATAGCCTAGAACGGTTAGGTGGTTTGTATTTTTAGTAGGCTAGTGCAAAATTCATTTCGCCGTTTAATTGTCTAACCTCTTGTTCTAAGTGTTGTTTGTAGAAGTTTTTATAGGCTACTCACCCTCCTCTAGCCATTTAGGACCTTTCAACAGCGTAGTCGGGGCACCGGCGACGGCGACGTTCTCGATCTCCCGGGGCTGTGAGTGTGGAAACTGACGAGGACGAAGCATGGGGTATGTATAGGTGGACCTTTTGTCCCGGTTGGTAACGTCTACCCAACAACAACCGGGACTAAAGGTCATATTTTGGGCGGACGACAAACAGTACAGAGACCTTTAGTCCGGGTTTGTTACCAACCGGGGGTAAAGGCCTCTGTAATTTGGTTTCCCGCCACCTTTCATAAGTTTTGGTTTTTCCTATTTTATTTATTTTTTAAATGTGCATGGACCTTTTAATTGCATTATAAATTAATTACTTGGCATAATCTTTAGGAAAAATAAGGTTAATATTTCTTTTGCTTTTATGTACACATGATAAATTTTAAAGATAATAATATTTTGTTTTTTATGCCCATTGTAAATATAGAAAATCACTATTTCGTTAATGCAAGAATGTATTGTTCATTTAAAATTGTTTACACTACTAGTGTTCTATAGTAAATTTGTTTTCACATCATTCGAGCATTGTCAATTTGATTTTTCATCACCTATTGTCCAAATCTGGCATACACCAAACATAGATTAAATTTCTACATATATAAAACATGAAAACACGACAGAGATTCTGTTCGGCTGGCTGGATTGTACGGCTGGCTGGCTGATTGTTGTGAGAGAAAAATACTACTGAATGGCTGGCTGATACTGGCTGGTAAGTTCAAGCGAACAGAGTGAAAAATAATTATTGGAGTCATAATTAGTACATAATATCTCTAATACATATTGTTAAACATCACTACATTAAGTGGCAACAGCAACCTTCTTGAAGTATGTCCCTTGATTATGATCCCGCTGTAACTATGGATTGTCTTCATCATTTAGCGCGATGCTTGGGTCCTTACTCACTGTAAATGACAGAATTCGGTCATCCTTTTCATAATCCTCTGACAGGTCTGACTTGTGCTCGATTCCCACGATGCTTCTTTTTCCTGAAAGAACAATGTGGCGCTTTGGCTCATTGATTGAGTTATCATTTCTCCCTCTCTTTGATTTCAAAGTCATATTCTTGATATAGAACACTTGATTCACATCCTTTCCAAGGACAAATAGTTCGTCTTTGTACCCAATATTATTGAGATCAACTGTCGTCATTCTATACTCATTGTTGACTGTTACCCCATCGCTGGTCCCTTTCACCCATTGACAACGAAACAAAGGGACCTTAAAAGTAGGTCCGTAGTTCAGTTCCCATATCTCCTCTATGCGGCCATAATATGTTTGCTTATTCCCACTCGGGTCTATGGCATCTATGCGAACACCAGTGTTTAGTTGGTGCTCATTTTATCTTGGCTCACCATGTAAAATGTATTTCCATTTATCTCGTACCCTTTGTAAGTGAGAATATGTCACGATGGTTCCCTAACCAACAAATATAATTTCTCATCCTGACTCTCATCACCTTGACATTCTTTTCGCAACCAACCGCCGAAAGTTTCCATGTGGTGACATGTAATCCATGCTTTTGTTTTCCCTAAAAACTCGTTTCTTAGGATTTTCTTGTGTGCCTCGATATACGGAGCTACCAAGGAAGAGTTTTTGCAAAACTGTGTTGTGTGCTTTATTGAAGTAACCATCCTCCGATGATATATGTTTTCTTTGCTAGTGTTCCCTTCCCACTTAGTCTCCTATCGTATCGTGATCCAGGAACGCCAATCGGGTCAAGGTCGGGAATGAAGTCAACAAAAAACTCAATGACATCCTCTATTTCGTAACCCTCTGCGATGCTTCCTTCTGACCGAGCACGATTGTGTACATATTTCTTTAAAACTCCCATGAACCTTTTAAGTGGAAACATTCTGAACCACATCATTCTGTAGCTTTGCTAGGTCCATTGGATTGATTGCCTTTTGAGATATCGCATTGAAGAATACACATAACTTCACAGTGGCTAAACGTACATTTGGAGATAGAATTCCTCTTAACGCAACTGAAAGCAATTGTGTCATAAGCACGTGGCAGTCATGAGACTTCAAGTTTAGAAATTTCTTCTCTACAAACTAATAAAAAGTGCCATAAATTTCTCATTTTCTAAATAAAGATATTTTCAAAAAAACCACTAAATTCCTCTATTTCTAAAAACCATGAAATAAGCTATATATGCAAACTAGTAAATGGTGAATTCTAGTCAAAATAAACAACTATAAGCTTTCTCCATCCAAAAATACAAACTATCAAGTGAATATAAGCTTAAATGGCCACAAATCAAGAATGCACCACAAAAGACAATATGTTGCATCCTTGGTCATTTCTAGACAACGCAATGACATATATTAGTGATGGAGGTGTGAATGAAGTTAATTACCTTCAAAACCAAAAAAATCGATGTAGAATCTCAAGAAATCGTGTGATGGCCGAAGAACAGAGTAAGAACACACAAGGGAGAGGAAGAACAGAGCTTGCTCAGTGAAAGATCCAAAAGAGGCTAGAGCGGGTGAATAGCCTAATTAAAATTTTACAAACAACACTTGACCACAAGGTTAGTACAACAAATGGCGAAACGAGTTTTGTGCTAGCCTACTAAAAATAGAAGCCTCCTAACCGTTCTACCTAGGGTCTCTAGATACACACAATATAGCCTAGGTTGCAAGAGCTACTTACACTACCATTACACAAGAAGAGTGCTCAATAGAAAGAGAGAGAGATATAGTGCTTTATACCTCCAAGTAGAGTAGATAGCCAATCACCAAGGAAATCATATACTAATACACACGATGGTGATGGTAACAAGAAATCCAATGATCAACACAAAGAAGACAAAGATTTATCCCCGAGATTCACGTGCTTGCCGGCACGCTACGTCCTCGTTGTGTCGACCACTACTCGGTGGTTCGGTGGCTAATTGACAACCAATGTCAAGCTCAAAAAATGAGCGCTACAAGAACCTATCATGAGCATGGTAACTCAATGACACGAGCAATCCACTGGGTTACCTTAGGCTCTCCGCCAGGGAAGATACCAAACCCCACACAAGATCACCGGAAGTGGCCGGAGACAATCACCAACTCCACCAAGCTCCTTGAGAACCAAGAGAAATCTGCAGCAAACGATCAACAAGTGCTAATGGATGAACTAGGATGAATAATACACTTGGATCGATCTCTAGCTCACAATGAATGAGAATGAAGTGATCTATGTGAGTTAGAGTGCTTGGAGGGTGCTCACAAGGTGTATCAATGAGTTGGGTAACCAAGAGAGTGAGTAAGAGCCGGCCATGTGGTATTTATAAACTTCCACAAACAAATATAGCCGTTATACCCTCTCTGCACACCGTCGGACGTTGCGTCGGACTAATGGTTCAGTCCGACGCTTCCCGAATCGGCGAATCGTGCGCTGCCACGTGTGTGTCTCGTTTGAATTTGACCGTTGGCGCGCAACGGCTCTCTACTCGCGCGCTCGGACGCTAGCGTCGGACGCTACACTTGGCAAGCATTAGACTAATGGATTTCACCGTCCGACGCTTCCAGAGAGCTTCCAACGAGCAGAATGTGCGTCGGACGCTGTCTGACGGTTGGTCTCAGAGCAACAGAAGTGTCCGACGCCCCTGAAACAACGTTTCTCATGAACTGTTCAACACGTCGAACGCTGGAGAAAATAGTCCGACGCCCTAGAAAACACCGTCCGACGCTCTCTAACACATTGTAAGGCAGTTAGGCGTCGGACGCAACGAATTGGTTCGACACTCAATGTTCCTGAGCGCATGACGCTTACAGAAACCGCTGAATCCTGCCGAGCTTGCTCAGCAGGAGAAAATTAGAGACCAAACCCTGCCTACCTTCCAAACTTAACCGTGTTTCCAAATGTGCCAACACCACAAAGTGCTTTACCATCAAGTGTAGGGTGAGTTAGCATTTTTCAAACCAATTTCGTGGAATTTATGTTAGTGCTCTAGATCTAAATGCATATGCTCAATTATTTCAATTAGAGGCACTTGATGACCGAGATTACAAACGAAGTTCTCCCCTCTTAATAGTACGGTCATCTATCCTAAACGTGATCACACCCTCTATAGTGTCTTGATCACTCAAATGGAAAGAACCCTATTGATTATACCTTTGCCTTGAGCTCTTTTTCATAATCCAAGTCGAAAAGCACTTGATCAATCATGTTGATGGACTTACACTAATCACTTGGAAGCCGCCATAGCTCCTGACTTGGTTGCACTAACCAACCTTGTAATCACAACACTTAGGAATATGGTTAGTTACTAAATGTCATCAATTAGCCAAAGCCAAACTAGCGGTTTCATTCGGGCTAGATGGGGAAGAAGGAAGCTTGCAACTTTTATATGCAAGGGAGTTTTAGTTCCAGTTGGGCTTACCTACCGGACTAAGTGCCATTTTTTTTTTCCCGGACGATGTCTCAAATCGGGATTGAACCTTTAGTCCCGGTTGGAGGCACCAACAGGGACAAAAGACTAACACCAACCGGAACTAAAGGTCCCTTGGCACAACAGCGCGTGCTAGTAGCCGTTGGCCAGGGACCTTTAGTTCTCGGTTCATGAAGACCCCTTTAGTCTGGAACACAAAAAATACCGGGAATAAAACCCAATCCCGGTATTGAATGAAAAGTCTGTTCTCTACTAGTGCGCAAAGCACTGTGAATGACATATTTTTACGTTTGGGGAGTGTCGTTGGAGACAGTCTTAGTATACATGCCCACGGGTGTGGCATGTGTGCATGTGCCATGCAAATGAGAGGGTAACAAACACGTACCCCCCCTCTCTCTGGCCGGTTTGCTTGCACAGGATACATATTTGTTACTGTATTTCTTCATTTTGTTTTTTCATAGAAAAACGGCAGAGTGATTAAGACACAAGGCTCTAGCTTCAACACATACCAAGCTAAACACACTACTCGGCCAGCGCAGCTGTGCATGTCTGCACGGTACGCAGGCCCAGGCAACAGCGGCACTATGACCACAGGCCCACAGCACAGGCGCACACCTCCGGCCAAAAACTATGTGAGGCGAAATAGCGCAACGAGGCGACACGACTAGAACAAAGCAAAAGCAATAGATTCTCTGCAGCGAACGCGCCACGGAAGACACGAGTTTGGCAACAGCAGCATCACACCGGAGAAACAAGTAACTCGTGATACTAGACTCCAAATCAACTACCCAGCAATGCCACCCAGTTGTTTTTACTGTTGAGAAAGTAGTAAGTCACGAGAAGAGTTGGTTTTTAAATTTAATTTTTGAGCCACTCAAAACACTACTTAACCAAATCACTTTTCAACAACAAACGTCGCATCTTCGTCTAAAGATTTTTATACTTCAAACTTTATTTAAGGGCAACATATAGGTTTTTATAATATTTTTGCGAGATAAAAATTGAGTTACAAACATACTCATATCATATAAAATGACGATTCAACTTTTATTCGAACAATATCGACATATTTGTGTTATTCCAAAAAGGCGGACTATAAATATATTTTAGATTTTATTAAATGCAATGACATACAATATGATGCTCATGACATGCTTCAGTGATTTGTTTAACGCGTAACACCGCGAGTGTTACACATCTACAACATTCACTTTTCTATTTATCTCTAAAACGCTTAATCAATGAGAATAAACATCATCACTTTATTATCATAAAACGACATAGGCCCGTTTTGGCACAGCTCAGCTTCACTAGTAAATATGTTTTTTTTCTAGAAAACTGCTTCGTGGGCAACTTTTTTTTTTTGAAGCTGAGCTATTTTGAAAATGTTGCATACAAAAGTTCAAGTTAAAACAACTCTTAAATGTAATGGCACCAGAGAAAGCGAAAAAAAAGTATGCCAATTGAATTGGATATTTAAGGAATCGGGAAAAAAAATTGGAACACCAACTGACTCAAGGGCAAAATGGTCAATTCTGCACTCATTACTTTAACCCCTTTTGAAATTTAAGACGAGAGTACCATGTGAGTGAGGCATAAAAGTTTAGTGTAGAGAGTTGCTCCCTCAATTCTAAATTGTAAGTTATTTTAAAAATATTGGAGAATCAAAACATCCTAATTTAACCAAGTTTATATCATAAGATAATAATATTTACGATATCAACTAAACATCATTAAATTATTCATTAAAATATATTTTCATAGTACACTTATTTGGTATCATAAATCTGTGTTTCTCTTTATAATTTTGATCAAATTTAAGATGTTTTTGCTCTTCAAGATTATTGAAATAACTTATAATTTAGAATGAAGGGAGTGCCAAACCTTTTGCAATCTTTTTAATGGCTCACATAATAGATTTGATGTGTTATTTAGGGCCTGATTGATTGACTTAAAAAATTTGACAGACCAAAGATTGGCACGTCATGATTTTAACTATTATTTAGTATTCTACCAAAACTTCTCACATCTGGCTTGTCAAATCTATGAGCCCGGACTTACATTGATAACGTGTTACCTAAAGTAAGTGAAATTAGAGTTGCCGTTTTTCTTCACTCTCCAAATGTCCAAAGATTCCAAAATCAGTTTTCTTTAGCGATTTTGGCAAACTCTGTTTGGCGGAAACCAGCAAGTCGAGGCCTCTGCGACGGACATGTGTAGGGCAGAACCAGGACTGGTGTACAATTGTCACATGAACAAGGGTAGCATGCACAGTATCAAATAAATCTGTCCTTAGGCATCCACCGAAAGCAAGCATTCCACTTTCCACCAAGCTGACATCTAAACATACTGTTCCTACCATGTAGACAACATTTTACTTGGTTTCGATTTGTAGGCAGAAAATGTTTCTTTCAGTCAAACTTGGATATGGACTTTTACATGTAAACGGCTGGAAACAGAACTGGACTGTACTAGTAACATTCTGATTGACTGGAAGATGATACTAACCACTAGTCGTTAATGTTTGCTATAAAGACGATCTGTAAGTTCCCCGGAACACAGGGCAGGACTGGCTAACATTACAGCATCAACAAATTAAAGTTTTCCTCTGCTACAACTTGGGAAAGAGTCAGGATTGTAATCTTCTGAAACCTTGATCCCTGCCACCCAGTGTTTTGGACCTTGGAATTCCCGAGCCATGCTCCAGCACCATCTGAAATCCATGTTGTGCCTATTCACAAGAATTGTATGGCCTATGCTGCTCATTAGCTGCAACGATCAGCGACAGACTGGTTTTTTAGTTGATCTTAGGCTTTGGTCTCCTTGGACGTAGAAGAAACCAAAGCAACATAAATACAGCTAGAAAAGCAGGAAGTGTTGTCAAGTCTATCTGCACATCAAGCTTCCTTTCACGGGTGCATTGGACAGGGTGTAGACTTGAAATGGTGGAGTTCACAGCACTAGAAAATCTGAAAAGAAGTAACACTATAATTCAGAAAAAGTACAACAAATCAGGGGGCGTATTCTACTCGCAGGCATAACTATGTTCACCCCGTAGAAACCTCATCCCACAAGGGATTCCCTCCCCCAACGTAAAGCATGTATGCGGAGCAGTAACCAGCGCAGTACCTATGACTGAATCTTAATGCATAGAAGCCCACAGTGAAGGGTTAAAATTTTATGCAAGACCAGGGCTTCAAATCCCAGATCAGTGACCAGTTGGTTCTAATGGCCACATAGTCACCAGAGTAAAGAAACATTAAAGAACATGTGCACAAAAAAGAAAAGGCTCCTGTTTTGTGAAAGTATTTAAGGTTTCCTTCACTCCCAGTTTTGGTGCTCGCTCCACAGTTTATTTTACAGTATCAAATTTTGCACATATGTGGATATGCACTATAAGTAAAAGAACACAAAATAGTGCAAACAAATAAAAAGAATCATAATTTAGTAGGAGATTCCCAGATTGTGCCCAATTTAACTATTCAACCCAATAATACAAAACTAGCTAGCTGAGAAGCTTATTTCATCATCCATAAAAGCATATAGAATGGTCCAATCCTTTTCCCACCACTGGCATTTAACCATTAGAAATTTTCCCTAACACAATACAAACAACTTGACACTTCAGCAGAACTTTGAAACAAAACTCAACATCAAGGAAGGCTATCGAAAGGTTTACGATGTACCATTATTTATCCTAGCAAACTGTGCACCAAAACCAAAACAACCACATCCTCCATTGCAAATAAAGAGCGCATTATGATTTTAGAAATAACTATGTAAATATTGACCACAAATATTCAAATCAGATGCATGCCTAGTAGATAAAAATAGTATCAAACTATCAATAGATTCATGTCCCATATAACTTTCAATACAAACTTTGTAGGAATTAATGATATATTGTAAGTCTAAATGGCAGTCAACATATGTTTTAAGAGACTTCATTATGTATCTAAATTTCAGTTTGCCTATTACATACTTGGATGAAAACTCAACAGACATACTTGCTCCATCCCAAATTGTAAGTCATTCCAAGAATCTTAGAGAATCAAAGTATCTCAACTTTGACCAAGTTTATACGATAAGATAAATATTATTTACAATATCAACTAAGTATCATTAGATTCTTCATCAAATATATTTTCATAGTGCACATATTTGATGCCATAAATCTTTGTATTTTTCTCTATAATTTTGGTTAAACTTGAGATACTTTGACTCTCTAAGATTCTTGGAATGACTTTCAATTTGGGATGGAGGGAGTACTTTAGAAACAAAACAATGCAAGTACTGTATGCATGAAGAAACCAGAAAGGACAAGGATTACTGACCCATTTGAAGCATCCTCAAGAATTGACATAAGTTTTACTGCATCACCATATCGCAATCCCTTGGACATAGCTGATACCTAAAAGTGATATTAGTCATTAGCGCTGTGATGCAAAAAAAATAGGAAAAAACACATCTGAAAGCATCTTACTCTTCTCCACAAGCTAGCAACAGCATTGTACTTCTCAACCATCTTACTTTCGTGATCCTTGAAAATTTTGAAGCCCCTTTCAGCTAAACCACTATTAAGGTTTCCCAAAATTAATTATTCAGAGTAAATAGTGCAAACATGAACATGAGTTTTTTTCCTTCTTAATTGAAGGCAACCCGCCCCCACCAGTTTCCAAACAAGCCTCGCACTGTAGCCAGGATCATATTCATCAAACAGAGCACACACTTTGGTTAGAACGACAACCTCCAGTATATAAACCAAGTCCCTTACGAGTGGCACCAATTGGTTATCACAAGTATTCTGATTCTAATGTTAGAAGCATAGCGCCTCTACACAGCAAGTATTTTAGATTGGAAAAATTTAACATGTAGTTACATCCTGCTAGGTGCTATATTTGCAAATCAATACTCTCTATGTCACAATATATTCAATGATGACACCTGTGGAAAAAGGAAGAAGCGGTTTAAATTCTCCTATCATCACTAATATTGACAATCCAAGTTGACGGATCTGATGTCCAGGACGCGCATCCCCCTGGGAGCCATCTTATCCAGATCCAGTGCTTCTCAAATCATTTTTACAAAGAACGGTTCAGGAAATTTTCTGCTTAAAGTTGGGTGGCGTAACATCTTGGTCCATTTTCTTCTTAATAAAATTGCATGCAGCTCTTCAGCTTGTTCGAGAAGGAAAAAAATAATAGCAACGAGAAGGAACAAACAATCAAGTAGAAAAATTAGGTCATAGTGTAGAGAGATAGAATTGGGAGGCAATTGGCCACACCGCAATAGGAGGGGGCGCCTTCTGTTATATAGGGCCGGCTGGCCTTGCTTTACAAGGCAAGGGTAATTCCCTTGATTTACATCTACTAAATATAGTAACTAATCCCTGATTTACATATGCTAATTATAGCAACTAATCCTTGATTTACATCTACTAATTATGGCTACAAATGCCGCAGCATATGGTAAGGGGCTGCGGCATATTCTATTGCCTAACACCCGCCCGCAGTTGCAGCGGGAGGCTCCCGGACGCAAAGACTGGATCGAAATTCTCGAAAGAGTGCTGTTGGAAGCCCTTTAGTCATGATGTCGGCGAACTGGTGAGAGGAGGGCACATGGAGAACCCGAATCTCACCGAGGGCCACTTTTTCGTGGACGAAGTGAATGTCGATCTCAATGTGCTTCGTTCGCTTGTGGTGGACGGGGTTGGCTGTCATGTAGACGGCGCTGACGTTGTCGCAGAAGACAACGGTGGTGGAGGGCAGCCGGATGTGGAGCTCCTGGAGTAACTGTCGAAGCCAGCAGCACTCAGCCACAACGTGAGCCACGGCCCGATACTCTGCCTCGGCGCTGGAGCGGGACACCGTGGTCTGGCGCTTGGAGGACCAAGAAACCAGATTGTCGCCGAGATAGACGCAGAAGCCGGAGGTGGATCGTCGAGAGTCTGGACAGCCTACCCAGTCAGCGTCAGAGTAGGCAGTCAGCTTGTCGACAGATCCGGTGCCAATGTGAAGACCCGAGGAGAGAGTCCCCTGTACGAAGCGTAGGATGCGCTTGATGAGCGCACGGTGAGGCTTGCGCGGGGCGTGCATGAAGAGGCACACCTGCTGAACAGCATATGCCAGATCAGGACGAGTCAGGGTTAGGTACTAGAGAGCCCCCGCCAAGCTCCTGTACTCAGATGCGTCCTTCTCTGACAGTAGATCCCCGTCGGCCGCGGATAGCTTGGCGTGAGTGTCAACAGGTGTCGTGGTCGGATGACACTCAGCCATGCCCGCGCGCTGAAGAAGCTCGACAGCGTACTGTCGCTGGGAGAGGAAGAGGCCATCTGAGGAGCGTGTGACAGTGATGCCGAGGAAGTGGTGGAGGGCGCCAAGATCCGTCATGGCGAACTCGGAGCTCAGCCGAGCCATAGTGCGCTGAAGAAGAGCCGAGGACGAGGCGGTGAGAACGATGTCGTCGACGTACAGTAGTAGGTAGGAGAGGCTCGTCCCCTCTCGTAAAATGAAAAGGGACGTGTCGGAGGCGGAGGTGATGAAGCCGAGCTGCCGGATGAAGGTGGCGAAGCGCTGGTACCAGGCCCGCGGAGCCTGCTTCAGTCCATACAAGGACTTCTGCAGACGGCAGACGTAGTCAGGGGCGCCAGGGTCGACAAATCCTGGCGGCTGCTGGCAGTAGACGGTCTCCTCGAGGTGGCCGTGAAGAAAAGCGTTCTTCACGTCCAGCTGATGAATCGGCCAGGCGCGGGACGCGGCGATGCTGAGTACAGACCGAATGGTGGCCGGTTTGACAACCGGGCTGAAGGTCTCGTCGTAGTCGATGCCCTCACGCTGGGAGAAGCCTCGGACAACCCAGCGAGCCTTGTGGCGGGCGAGGGACCCATCGGCATGGAACTTGTGCCGGAAGATCCACTTCCCCGTCACGACGTTAGCGCCGGGGGGCCGCGGAACGAGCTGCCAGGTGGTGTTGTCGACGAGGGCCTGGTACTCATCCATCATCGCAGCACGCCAGTTGGCGTCGGCCAGCGCGCTGCGGTAGTTCGTTGGAATCAGCGATGGGGAGGATGACGTCGTGGCCGCCAGCCCTTCATAGTTGATGCGAGGGATGGCACCCGTCATGGTGCGGGTGACACGTGGCGGCGGTGGCGGTGGGGGTGGCGGAGCAGGAGATGCCGCCGGTGCTGGTAAGGGCGCCGTAGGTGGAGCCGGGGCGTCAGGAGCCGCAGGGGCTGCTGGGGCAGTGGCCGGCTCGGACGTAGTCGTCGTACGGGAGCGGCGGACGTAGACCCGTGGGAAGGGAACCACGCTGGGTCCAAGCGGGGGCACGTGACCACGCCCGCACAGTGTCGAAGAAGGCGATGCCGCAACGTCTGAGGGCGGCTGCTCCACAGGTGTTGAGGAGAGAGTCCCACCTGCAACAACAGTAGGGCAAGGCACCGAAACCATATCGTCGTCGAGGAGGAAGTCGAGGGAAGCGGGGGAGGAGGTGTCTAAGGTGGCTGCAAAGGGAAAAGTGGTTTCGTCAAATATGACATGGCGAGAGATGATGATGCGACGGGCCGATAGGTCGAGGCAGCGGTAACCTTTGTGCGAGGGGGGGTATCCGAGGAAGACGCATGCTGTGGAGCGAGGGGCGAGCTTATGTTTGGAGGTTGCTTGCATGTTGGGGTAACAGAGGCACCCAAAAACACGCAGATGACTATAGGTTGGTGGCTGGTTATGCAGTCGAGTGTAGGGAATTTCATGCTGAATGGAGGAGGATGGGCGCCTATTATGGAGGTAGCAGGCTGTTAGGAGCCCCTCAGCCCAATATGTGGGTGGCAGGGAGGCATGAAGGAGCATAGTACGAATGGAATTGTTGAGTGTGCGGATGATGCGTTCGGCTTTGCCATTTTGGGGTGATGTGTAGGGACAGGAGAGGCGGAGGTGAGTGCCTTGAGCAGCGAGGAATTTGGTGGTGGCGGTGTTGATGAATTCAGTGCCGTTATCGGCCTGAACACATTTTAGGGGAAGACTGAATTGTGTTTTGGCAAGCGCAGCAAGCTCGACTACGTGTTGGTGGACCTCAGATTTTTTCCGGAGCGGAAAAACCCAACAGTAGTGACTATAATCATCCAAACATACCAAGTAATATGAAAAACCAGACAGACTGTTGATGGGGGAAGTCCATACATCACAGTGAACAAGTTCAAAGGGTGCATGAGTTATGGAATGCGAGGAACTAAAGGGTAGACGCGTATGTTTGCCTAACTGACATGAGTGACATAGGGAGCGGTCCACTTTATTACAGGAAACAGCATGAATTTTATTAAGACGTTCTAATGCAGCGGGGGCTGGGTGGCCGAGACGTTGATGCCACAGTGTCGACGAAGCAGCCAAGAGAGCATGAGATGGGGCGACAGGTGTGCCGGCAGGCATGGTGTATAGGTCCCCATCGCTGTTACAGCGGAGAATCACGCGTCCCGTCCTGAGATCCTTAACAGAAAAACCATGTGCGTCAAATTCAAAGGAACAACTATTGTCGCGAGTGAACTGACGGACAGATAACAGGTTGCGGACTATGGATGGTGCGACAAGAATATTGTTAAGAGCGAAGTTTGTTGTAGGTGTAGGAAGGACGGAATGACCTCTAGACGTAACAGGAATGCTAGTGCCATTACCTACTGTTATTGAGCAGATGGAAGGGGGGAGGCGTTGGGTAAGCATACCATCCGAGGACGTCATGTGCGTGGAGGCGCCGGAGTCAACGACCCAGGGCGAGTTGCCCTGCAGTTGCATGTTCTGCAGAGCAGCAATGAGGCCGGCTGCATCCCAGGTGCTGGTGGAGGTGTTGGAGCCGCCGGAGGATGCCTGGAGCGGAGCGAAGGCGGTGTGGGCCTGCGGGGAAGGCCCGAGGATGCTCTGGTTGCGCCCGGCCTGGGCACCAGGACCTCCAGGGGCACCAAGACCTCCTTGGCGGCGCTGTCCAGGAGGGGTGACGCGCTCTCCAGGGGCCACACGTTCGCTGGTCCAGGGATTGAAGCCCCAAGGAACGCGTTTGTTGGTGCTGGTGCTGCCGGAGGTGTTGGAGAAGCCGCCGTAGGAGTTTGGGAAGGGCTGCTGGCCGCCCTTCTTGGTGTTAGGCCGCCTGCCGCCCTGCTGCTGCTGCTGGTTACCACCAGGAGAGGAGGCAGCAGCCAGGAGGGCGGTGGTGGCGCGCACTTTCTCCTCGTTGTGCAGACGCACTTCTTTGAGAAGGAGCTGGTGCCGGGCGTCGGCGAAGGTGAGGGGCTGCTTTCCGGCGATGGTGTCGGCGACGGTGGAGTAGACCTCGTTGAGCCCGCGCAGCAGATTGAGGACGAGGTTGGGCTCAGATACGGGCTGCCCGACGTCGCGTAGTTCGTCAGCCTTCTCCTTCATGCGAACGCAGTAGGCGTCAATGGACAGGTCCCCCTGAGTCATCGAGTGGAATTCGTGATTCAGGAAGATGGCGCGAGGAGCTTTGTTCGCCTGGAACACAGCGCCGATGGCCGTCCAAAGGGCGCTTGCCGTCTGCGTGTTGTCAGTCATGGCGAGGTTGAGGACGGCGTCGGAGACGGTGCTGTACATCCATCCGCGGACGCAGAAGTCAGCCTGCGTCCAGGCCTCGTTGGTGGGGCGCGAGGTGGAGGCGGTGGCGAGATGATGCAGCAGCCCGAATTTCCCACACGTGGCCTGGAACGCCGTCGACCACTTGGTGAAGTTGGAGGGCTTCAACTCAAGGGTCATGTAGAGAGATAGAATTGGGAGGCAATTGGCCACACCTCAATAGGAGAGGGCGCCTTCTGTTATATAGGGCCGGCTGGCCTTGCTTTACAAGGCAAGGGTAATTCCCTTGATTTACATCTACTAAATATAGTAACTAATCCCTGATTTACATATGCTAATTATAGCAACTAATCCTAGATTTACATCTACTAATTATGGCTACAAATGCCGCAGCATATGGTAAGGGGCTGCGGCATATTCTATTGCCTAACACATAGTGGCAAATGCATTATGTAATCCAGATTCCTAGTATCTTTCCAAAACAAGGTTATTCACAAAACAAAACAGTAACACACTAAATATTGAATAATAAGAAACTATAGACGATTATAAGGATACTAGTCCGCTCTGTTACCAATTGCTGAATTGCTGAATTGACTACTTGAATGGATTCCTCAACTGAAGTAATAATATAGTTACGAGCAATCACATCTTGCTGGAACTCTGAAAGCTGTGAGCTTTGAGAAGTAACAGCTGAAGGATTACAACCCACAGACCAGGTCCAGTCCTACACTTACAAAGAAAAAAGAAGGGCAGCGAGTTAGATTGAACAATTAAATTTCTAGGACCAGATCATGGAAAGAAAAGCTAAAAGGAAAGTTCTTGCGAATTACACTCGCAAACAAGTAAATTAATGAATAAGAGAATGGAGAATCGATAAAAGAACTGGCAACTACATGATGGAACAATTCTGTAAGCTAAAATGAAATTTGAACTAAGAAGGCATAGACACGTACTTATAGGCAACTGGATACAATAACAAAAAATTCTACCACCAATCCCTCTGACTCAATTTGCAAGGATAAGTAACTTGATCATATGGAAACTATATCAGACATATCTGTTCTGACTTAGATTGCAGCATCCACATACCTACTTTGACTGCATATAACACATAGAAGTTGTTTTTGTACACATAATAACTTATGGAAATGATGAAGAGCATGTTTGGATCCCTCGCCTAATCTTACCAAACACCCCTAAAAATGACCGCAACAAGGCTAGGAAGGAAATATTTGTGGAGAGTAAACAAGAATTTTCTTGTTTTAGAAGTCATGGCTCCCTAATCTGCTGCTGGTCTTGAACAGAAGTCTGCAACCAATCTTTTCAGTCTAAGACTGCAGCCTGGTGAGAACACTAGACTAGAAGTCTGCAACTGCAGACAACTTTCTAAGGCTGAATAGCAGTCAGCTGTAGTGAGGACACTAGACTAGAACCTGCAGCTAGGACAGTAGTTCTTTTTTACTGCAGTACAGCAGCCCACCTTCACTAGTTCCAGTTCACACAAACTGGACCTACCCTCTGTATAAATATGCAACCATAGTAATGTAATATTTAGTTCAGTTTGCCACACTTTCAGGAAGTGCAGAGCTGGTGTTCAGAGCAGCAGAGCTGCTGTTCGTGGTGTGTGCGTGTGCTCTCTGTTCCCACTCTCTTCTATCTCCAACCATAGTGTGTGTGTGTGGGTGGGTGTGCTTGTTAGCTTGCTGCTCACCTGTGCAGGGATCCCTTGGGCCAGCACCTCCACAGGAAGGTTTTCCTTGCAAGGTTAAGCAAAGAAATCAAACATGCCACAAAATGATCATGCTTCCTTCAGTGAATACAGCACTAACTGACAAGGCTTACAAGTGAAATTAAAGGGAATATCTTTTTTAGTATAGGATGTTTGGATGAGCAGCAAGAGTGTGACTAAACTGTAGGAACCATGTGTGGATACACGGAATACTTCTACAGACATATGAGTGTAAGGTTCAATAAATGGTGCTCAAAAAGCAAAAGGAGCAAGAAATTGACATATTAGGAATTCAAATATTTTACAGCAGATAATATTTATTTATTGATAACAAAAAAAAAAGTATATAAAGAGGCAACAAACCTCAATTGCAGTTTCATGAGCATGGCTGTAAACCAGATGTGGAGGAAGTAGACCAGATACATACTCAGCGGTTGCAGCAATAGCAGCTTTCACTGGTTTCCTGTTTGTCAGTAAATAATGTTGCATTAATAATTTAATACAGTTGCAGCAAATGCTAAGTCAGAATCAGCAGAATTCCTTGTTCATGAAACATTTAATAAGACTTGCTAAACAAAATTTGTCCACAATCAAGTAGTCTTGGTTTCTTTGCCTTTCATATGATTTTTATTCAAGGAATATTCAGCATCTATTTACTCTCCATTGGAATTTGGAACTATATAAAATATTTTGCTAAACCCAAAGTGATTCTATCTGCAGAAATTTGATGAAGGCAGCAGGAAAACATGAGGCTACTAGAAGATTGGTGCTGATGCCACACTCCTATCATGCATAGCCAACTCATGAAAACTGCCTTTTTTTTTCTTGAACACGCAGGAGAGCTGTGTACCACTAAATTAGGAAGAAAGGGGTATAAAATGCCTAAAAACGCGATGCATTCATGCCACACTACGCTTATACATGCTCGCCGCTAGAAAAAACAACCACCGAAGGCGACCTTGACCAACAAATCAACTGCCATTGGCACAAGGGCAAGGAGATGAGAATTGAGAAACTCCTAGTGTTGAGCCCCAACCAAATAGCAGAGGTGAACTACTACCAAATGAGCCCTTGCACCGCTTAAGGCTTGGATCCTAAGTTTATGGCCTACATGATAAAGAGGCCATGCCCGACGGCTTCTAGCTCTGCCTGACCTTCGCTTTGCTGCACAGGAGGTCCCCACCACCGTCACCGTGACGCTGCCCCTCAATCCTGGCAGAGGTGTGCAGGACAGGCGCCAACGTCACTGACGTCATCACCTCAAGACGCTCGGAGCGCTGCTAGGAGAGGAAGTCACGGACGTGGTCTTCAAGGATTGCAATGCAGTCCTTGAAGGGCTGCTCAAGCTTACAGATTTGCACCCCCCGCTGCGGATTCATAGGTTGAGGAAGGTTCTCAAGCAGCTGCGAAGATAAGTGGAGGTGAGGTTCCTGTGGCTAGAAGCAGAGAGGAGGGAGTTGTGGCTGAAGTGGAGTTAGTCAAGGAAGGTCTCGAGACAGGTAGGAGCTGCGGAGGTGTGCAGGCCATGCAGGTGGGGTGACTAACCGAGGCTGTGTCCGCACGAGTGGTGCAGGCAAACAAGGAGGAAAGAGAAAGAAGAGAAAGGGGACGGATGGAGGGAGGATGAAGAAAGGGCCAGGAGCAAAAACAACATTTCACCACATTTCTCTCTCTAGTGCTGAAAATGATTAAGATGTGGTGTCTTCCCACAAATTAACAAATTTCCAGAGCAACAGTTTCGGTGTCCATTGACCACACATCACTTTCCATGTTCTGTAGCAAATGCCTTTATACTTCTATATAAACACATAGCCATATCAGTTTATCCTTGCTTGTAAGAACATTTCATCAGTGTGCTCATATCGTATATTGGGGTAACATAGCTCCACACGAAGTGCACATTAAGGGCCCATTTGGCACAACTCTAGCTCCGAGATCTAAGCTGGATCCGTAGTTTCTACTTTGTAGACTAAATTAAAATAGTTTAAATATTATGATTTAATATAAAGCATTGTTGTGGACTCCCTTCATAGGCCGGCAATATAGGCGCCGGGTGAAGGGAGCCACAGCCAGCAGTGGCTAAAGCGCCGTTATTTACGAAATAAGAATAATTAGGAGCGATTTTTAAGATCTCAACTGGAACTGGTTAGGAAGTGCCCCTGGACTATAAAGGAAGCACTTAGGGAATGTAATTCATCTTATCGAAGAAGAATGGAACCTCCCATGTGGGTAGGGGTCCTCTTCAACGGTGGCTGCGCGCGCTTCAGCCGCTGCCGCCGGCGATTCCCCCACCGCACCATTACCCGCTATCCCTGCCATTCCAATTCCCAGTACCAGCTGCTACTCCGATCTCTCCGTTCCCCTAGACACCCATGCCATAGCAAGTATAAATGAAATGAATCATGTAAATGCACTTTAACATGCCAGAAGCTCTAGATCCAGGATTTCCTAGAGCTACAGGTGACCAGCTCTAGGAAATCTGTAGATTTCCTAGAGCTGGAGCTCTGCCAAAAGGGCCTAATGGTGGGAGTTATTACAGGTCAAGGTAAGATTCATGTTAATCTTAAACTGAATGAAGTCAATTCTTAAATCTGTAGTTCTTTTTTTCAAAGAAAGACCAATATTTACGTGACATGAAGAGTCCCAAGGCCAGAACATTGTAGATCAAAGATTGCTAAAGGTAGCAGCAAACAAGTATGAAGTCCTGATATTATTACTAATGTCATATCACCAGTTTTTTTTTTTTCATGAAATTACACATGTAATATTAGAAATCTAACCTCAAATCCCATAATACGGGTCTTCCATTGCACTGCAAATGGCTTTCCCAGGAATCATCATCTGACTGAACAACTACAACCATATTTGAGAGAGCCTTGGCTTGGTAATGTTTGTCCAGTAATAGGGGTTCATTATGTATGAACCAGAATATTGGGACCTCTAATGTTGACCTGTGATTTGAATGTCCTCCTGCGTATAGAAACAAAATATAGACATTTGAGCTTGAGTAGATCACTGGTGCTGCCTATGGCCAAACCACAGAAATTACTTTTGCAAGTTTCATAGACAAGAAGTGAGCACACACATACATAAACTGAAAGTTATACAAACACACTTGTAGGTTCACTGAAGTGAATGAAACAATTCAGAACCAACAGCCTTCAATCTCTGGATCATGAAAAGCACATAAAGTAGAAAATCAAATATACCTCTCAGTGAATTGTGCTCATTAAGCCTCTGTAGTTGATGTTGGAGAATAGCAGAATCAAGGTATGTGCTAACAGTTGACTTATAGGTGCCATTAACTAATAGAAGTGGCACTGCAGCTGCACGACGTGCCATTGAAAATGCCATCATCAATGATGGATCCTCTGACAATGACAGCCTACATATCGAGACGCATAATTTCAACACCTTGATATTGGGAAAAATATGAACAAATTTACAAGTTTTCAGACCTTACAATCTTCATTCAAGATAGTTTTATCGGATGCCAATAAGCCATAAAAGAAATACATAACAAGCAAAGGTAAACCTTTTTCAGTTGAAGTAATCATTTATTTTAGGTTAACAGGTAAGATCTGTCTCGTGCTACAGTGATTTCCACATAAATCTCTTACCATGGTTAGAATAATAAGTTCAGTGATTTGCTCCAAATGAACAAATCTACTACCATGGTTAGTTTAATAAGTTCAGTGATTCGCTCCAAATGAACTATTAGAATTTAGAAAGTAAAAAAAAAAAAAGATATCAAGCAAGATGCATAAACTTTGATATATGGATTCCATTTTGATTATTTAAAATCCTTCCATAAAAATAGCATTTTGTCAGCTCTTGCTGAGGTACAAATGACAAGAAATATGAGTACATATTTAGATTGATAAATGAAGAAGTGGTACATGTTTTGGCTAAACATGGACTTTTGATGACGTAATAGCACAGAATTCAGGCTCCCCGTGATGGATTTTACATTAACAGGTAACTGCTTTATACTCCTGACTTTCTGTAGAGAAAAAAAATAAAATGAAATGAACATAACCAATATAAAGACGTAGGTTTACTGATTATATAAAATATAAGCAACAGCATATATACCTCTTGTGTCACGAAATACAACTGAAACGATAACTTCTCATAGTAATGGTACGCTCTATGAGAGGCAGAAGGAGCAATTACATGCCTCATAGAGCCCCATAACATAGATCCAAGTTGTGCAAGAAATGAATCATGAGCCACTGTGTAACTATGATGTTCCTGGCATCAAAAGATTCAACTCTGTCGTCAGAATACTAATACATTCACCGAGTTTTTCACTGAACAGCTTAGTATTAAAATGTGTTTATTTCAAAATGTATTTTAATTAAACAAATTTAGAAAGCTAACCACAGAGGTATCTCTAAATAAGTTCCAGCTTTCCATTCTCTTCAGTGCATCAAGAGCTTTCTTCTTGTTAGTTTCATCAGAGTCTCCAGTATTGTGACTCTCCAATTCCTTTTTCAGGTCATGCATCCTCTCATCAAGTTCTGTGTAATGAAAAATATATTTTCCAATTGGAAAAGGTCAAAAATTTATGGAACAAGAAAAAAATATATGAACTACACAAAACTCAAGCCCAAATGCCAGTATGCCACCATAAACTCAAAGCCTCAAGAAATAAAAAACAACAATGGAAACTCAAAGCCCAAATTTAATACGAAATATGGTGTTTTATTTGTGTAATGTGGTTGGTAAACTTCTAATAGCAGATATTGAAAGTATATGGCACTAATAGCAGATATTGAAAGTATATGGCACCCTCTTAGCTAAAATATCACGTCGCAATGTTTCAAAATCATAAAAAAATATAATGTATGCGGCACACCTGAAGATAAGTACAAAGCCCCACGAAATGCCCAGGCTCGTTTTAATGTTGCTATGGATACAATAGTTGGCAATGGGAAGAAAATTCTGTTTTGGACTGATCGTTGGTTAGATGGCAATACCATGGCGGAGGTGGCCCCCAAGCTGTTCAGAACAGTCTTGAAACGAACTGTCATGAGGCAGACTGTAACCCAAGTACTTCAAAATAGAAGATGGGTTGGAGATATAAATGGGGCTCTTACAGTACATTTTTTGGGTTAAATATCTTCAGGTTTGGGACTTGGTGGATGGCAGTCTTGCAACAAGATGTGCCTGACCAGTTTAAGTGAAAGTTGATCCCGTCGGGCTCCTACAGCAGCAAGTCTGCTTACTCAGCCTTCTTCGTCAGAACAATCAAGTTCAGTCCATGGAGAAGAATTTGGTGTCAACCATTGTCTAGTAGGCCTATCCAGCACAGAATCTCCTTATATGCTGATGTAGACATTTTCCTTCAGCCTAATGCAGCAGATATAAATCTGACCTTACAACTTTTAGATCTATTTGGGGAAGCTTCTGGCCTTAAAACCAATGGCCCAAAGAGTAATGTGCTTCCAATACACTGTGCTGAAGAGGATCTGGCCCTCATTCAGAATCTGTTGCCCTGTGAGATACTGGATTTCCCTTGCAAATATTTGGGCCTGCCACTTACTATCAAGAAGCTGAATAAGGAGCAGGTCCAACCCATCATCGACAAAATTGCAGATCAGCTTCCTAGGTGGAAGGCTGGTTTGCGGGCTGGCAGAGTTATTCAAGTGCGGTATGTTCTCACTGGAATTTTGATTTATGTCATCATGGCAACAGATCTCCCTTTTTGGGCTCTCAAAGCCATTGACAAGATCAGAAGGGCATTCTTATGCAGAGGTCGGAAAGAGGCAAAGGGTGGTCACTGTCTCATCACCTGGCAGGTGTGTCGGCCCCAAGAACTGGGTGGACTTGGCATTGCAGATCTGAAAGCTTTGAGTCTCGCCTTAAAAGTACGTTGGCCGTGGCTAAAGCGATGTGAGCCCAGCAAACCATGGCCATTTCTACCTTTGCAAGTCAGTAGAGAGGTCGTTGCTCTCATCTCGATGACTGTTATAACTGAAGTTGGAAATGGAGCCAATACACTCTTCTGGGAGGACAGAGATGGATAGAAGGAAAAAAAAATCCAGGACATCGCACCTCTGGTGTGTGCACTTGTTCCTAAAAGAAGGTCAAGTAGGCGTACAGTGTTGGAAGCACTTTCAGGGGGAACTTGGATTGAGGATATTCAGCAGAGCGGGACTTCCCATGCGGGGTTCTCTCTGCTCCCATTGATGTGGCGCAAGGACCCACAGAGATGATGGCTGATGTTAATGTGGAGCAACCGACTGATGATGTGTGGCCTCTTTCTGCTTTCATTAACGCGGCGCGTGGAACCGAGACAACGGCTATTGTTAATGAGGGGTCCTCGACCGATGCTATGAGGCCTCGACCCGAGGAGGTGTTTCCCTCGGTGGCCTCCCCTACGCTAATGCGATTTGATGTTGAAGATGTTGGTTCCGGCGGATGTTCCTGGAATAACGTGAACAATGTTTCTGGGCCTCTTCCGTCTCCCGAGCCCATCAAAGGGCATTCAGTTGCTCTTGGGCCTGTGGTGACGGCTACTGCTTCTTGAGAACCTGTGGTAGTTTTACCCAATTCATGTGGGCTGGACCATGATCTCCATGTAACCTCTGATTCCATTGGGCCTCTCTAGAACACTGGGCTTCAGGATTTTGGTTGTGAAGTTGGGGACAGATGAGGCAACGGAGTGCCTACCGGCCTCGCCCGCATTCACCCATGTGCTTCCCCTCCAGCGAGGTGACGGAATTGCCAGCCTCGCCCCGGACTCCACCTTCCCCTCCCATACCTGTTTTTGACCTCCTGGTCACCCCACCGCTGCGCTCTCTAGCTCCGGTGAAGCCTCTCCTCGTTTATTCCAGGCGCCGCTTCCGTCATTTCTCATTGCTCGCGGTTGGGGTGTGGCAGTGGAGCATGCCGCCCCACCTCCGGCCTCCTCTCCGGTGCCCATGGTCGGGGATGAGGCTGTGGAGCCTGTCACCCCACTTCCGACCTCTTCTCCGGTGCCCGCGGCTGCTTCTATTGCTGCTCCGCCGCCGGCCTCTACTCCAATTAACGCGGCCATCTTATGGGCGGGACCTCCCCCAGCGGCCGCAACGGTTCTACCTCCGGTGGCCACGGGCGAGCCCTCCCCTTCGGTGGTGGGTGTGGGCATCATTCAGGAGGTCCCTGCTCTGCCTCCAGCCTCCTCTCTGGTTGTCCCGGTGGCTTCACGGGCTGCTGTCATCAACAAGCTTGCTCAGCCTACAAGAGGCCTTCTCCCTATCCCAGCCATCAACATGCACTGGGGCAAGACTGTACCACCAGGTGACACCCCCAACATAGCCGTCACCTTGCTGGGGCGAAGACAGAATTTGGACTCAACCACCTGGACAGGAGAGCGAAAAAGACTATGAGGACTCTGGAACTCATTGAGGAGCATGAAGGTATAGATCAACAGGTCCTGGATGACTATGTGAAATTGTTTACGCAGCTCCTACCTGATTCTCATGAATCATGTCCAAGTTCTGGCTGCTCTTTTCCATTGGTCCCTTCCTGAAATTCTGGGTGAGGGAGAGGATGGTGTGCTGTTGTTTTAAGCCACCAGATGTATTTTCATGGTTGTTGAATTTGTTTATGATTTATGGATCCTTCCAAAATTCTGATTTGGAATGTTAGGGTTTGAATTCTTCATCCAGACAAGACTCTCTGCTCTCTAGTGGACTCTTCGCGATCGGATATTGTGTGTTCAGGAAACAAAAATTGCAGACATTTTTGTCAAGATTATTCTCTCAGCTCTTGGGCCGATTTCTCTGATTATGTTGTTGTCCCCCCCCCCCCCCCCCCCCCCCCAACTGGTAATAGTGGAGGCATTCTGATCGCTTGGAGACATCATATCGGTGTTTCTAGAGTCTAGAGGGTTGATAATCACAGTGCAACAATTCAGTTTGTTGATGAGGATGGGCAAGCGTGGTGGTTAACTTGTGTCTATGGGCCGCAAGGTAATGAAGATAAAATCCATTTTTTGCAGGAACTACGTGATATCCGATCAGCTTGCCCAGGGCCATGAATGATTGCCGGGGATTTAAAACCTAATACATAAGGATGAGGACAAGAATAATGCTAATTTTAATAGGGCCATGATGGGTCGTTTCAGAAGGTTTATTAATGATCTTGCTCTCAAGGGGATTCAATTGCACGGTCGCAAATTTACATGGTCAAATCAGCAGATTTCCCCTACTTTGGTGAAATTGGACATAGTTCTTTGCACTGTGGACTGGGAAGACAGTTTTCCTAATTCCCTGCTACAGAGTTTGGCTTCGGATGGCTCAGATCACTGCCCCCTTTTGCTTGGCCTAAGGGATAACACTCTGGGTCATCGAACATATCATTTTGAGTCCTTCTGGCCCAAACTTGATGGTTTTCAGGAAGCTGTCTCTGCATAGATGGAGCGACCAAGAGGTCAGGTGAATTTCCAGCTCGCTTTGTCTAGGTAAATTCTCCACCAATTTGAGATCGCCCAATATAATCGTCAGTTATCCTCCCGGGAATTATGGCTCAAAAACAGTCTAAAAAAAGCACAGCTTAGCTCTTGCATCCCTTCAGCACACAATCGCTCGGCTGCGCTCAAGGGTTAGCTGGCTCCGTGACAGAGACACAAATACAAAGCTCTTCCATCTTCATGCTCGTCACCAGAAAAGGAAGAACTTTATTAGGAAAATTATCGCTGGTGAGCAAATTTGCACTAGACATGAAGATAAAGATGCTGCTATTGATGATTTCTATGGAAATCTGCTAGGTACCTGTCCTGATAGGGAGTATACTATCAACTTAACTGAGTTAGATCAATGGACATGACCTTGATGATCTCGAGGTTCCATTTAGTGAGGAAGAAGTGTGGAATACAATTAAAATTTTACCTTCAGACAAAGCTCCAGGGCCTGATGGGTGATGGCTTCACAGGACGCTTCTTTAAAGCTTGTTGGTCCATCATAAAGGAAGATATTATGGCGGTGGTCTCAGCAGTTTGGAACAGGAAGTTTGTAAACTTTGACATCCTCAACTCAGCCTATATTATACTTCTTCCTAAAAAAGATGGTGCTGATCAGCCTAAAGATTTTCGAATTTCGACCAATAAGTCTGGTTCATAACTTCGCGAAGTTAACCCCGTCCACCGCCACACGAAGCACATCGAGATCGACATCCACTTCGTCTGCGAGAAGGTCACTCTGGGCCAGGTCCGAGTCCTCCATATCCCCTCCGCGCACCAATTCGCGGACATCATGACCAAGGGTCTACCCATGCAACTCTTCACTGACTTCCGGGACAGTCTGTGTGCCCGTGATCCTACCGCTACAACTGCGGGCGGCTATTAGGATATGTATATATTAGGATCAATTAGGATCCTCTAGATAGGCTAGTTGCTATGTATAGCCTAGGATAGCTTCCTTGTATAGTTGATAGCTTCCCATATTTGTACTTTCCATATAAGCCTATTTGGTTCTATTTGGCTCTATATATGAAAGGCTCCCCCCCCCCCCACAGACACACACACATTGGGGTGTGTGGTGATTCTCTCCTTTCTACACAAAGGCCTTTGATTCTGTGTCATGGCCTTTCCTCCCGGAGGTTTTGCAACAGCTTGGTTTCTGGCAATTGTGGAGAGATATCATCAGTGGGTTGCTCTCCTCATCCTCAACCCAAGTTCTTTTAATTGGGGTGCCTGGGGATCATATACATCATCGCCGAGGGTTGCGGCAAGATGACCCCCTCTCTCCCATGCTATTTATCTTGGTAATGGATGTGTTGGGACATATGATTACTAAAGCCACCAATGAAGGTTTGCTGCTACCCCTGTCTTCTCATGGCTTACAGCATCGCATTCTATTTATGTAGATGATGTGGCTCTCTTTCTCCGCCCAGAATCTGGGGACATCACTATAACCATGGATATCCTTAATCTGTTCGGTGAAGGTTTTGGGCTAAGGACCAATCTACTGAAAAGTAATGTGCTCCCAATCAGGTGTGCTGATTTGGAGATTGCTATCATACAAGGCCTGCTGCCCTGCCCTCTCTCAGAATTTCCCATGTAGATACTTAGGTGTGCCCCTCTCACTGAGAAAACTTACTAAAGAACAAGTGCAGCCCATCATTGACCGCATTGCTGATCAACTGCTAGGAAGGCAGATCTATTGACAAGGGCTGGAAGAAGGGTTTTAGTACAATCTGTTCTTACTGGGATGCTTATCTACTTGACTATGGCCTTTGATTTTCCTCCTTGGGCTATCAAAGAGGTGGATAAAATTCGGCATGGTTTTCTTTGGAGAGGCCACAAAAATGCAAAAGGTGGACAGTCTTGTGGCCTGGGTCAAAGTTTGTCAACCACCGGAGCTGGGAGATCTGGGAATTTCAGATCTCAAGTTCTTTGGCTGGTCGTTGCGAATGAGATGGGTTTGGTTGCAGAAGACTGAGCCTCACTGTCCTTGGGCTGCCCTCCCATTACATGTGCCTGGGCAAGTGAGACCCTTCTTCTCTGTAGCTGTGAATTCCATAATTGGAGATGGTGCAAATACTGTTTTTTCATCAGACCAGTGGATCCATGGGCAATGCATTGCTGACCTTGCCCCTCGCCTATTGGCGGCTATCCCCAAAAGGAGGGTCAAGCGGCGCACTGTCCGGGACGCCCTCACTAACCAAGCTTGGATTTCAGACATTCAGGGAGCTCGTACAGTTGGTGTGTTGGTGAAATATCTTCGATTATGGGATCTTTTGATGAATTTTCAGCTACAGCCGGAGGTTGAGGATAGATAGGAGGCTCTCCTCCAATGGACAATACTTGGCTAAGTCGGCATATGATGGATTCTTATTGGGCTCTACTCTTCTTGGACCTTGGGAAAGAATCTGGAAATCTTGGGCACCGCCCAAATGTCGCTTCTTTATGTGGCTGGTCGCGCACAACAAGTGCTGGACAGCTGATCGCCTGGCACGTCGTGGGTTGCCTCATCCTGAGTACTGTCCTCTTTGTGACCAAGCAAAGGAGACTGTTGACCATCTCCTTGTTCATTGTGTGTTTGCAAGACAATTTTGGCTCAATCTGTTCAGACAGGTTGGTCTTCAAACTCTGCCTGCAGAGCTATCCTTCCATGCTTGGTGGGAGAGAGCTAGCAGCAGCACCGCTGATGGGCTGATGAGGCAAGGAGTTAATTCACTTATTATTCTCGGAGCTTGGACTATTTGGAAACATCGCAATGGGTGTATTTTTGATGGAGCAGCCCCAAACTTAGCTACTTTTCTGATCTTAGCCGGCGAGGAACGCCGCTTGTGGTCTATGGCAGGGACTCGAGGGCTATCTTTCTTGACTGCCCCCAGTAGTTCGAGTGTCCAGCTCAGCAGTGGTCGTCCTTTGTGTTTGAGTCATCGGCGCAAATGTAATCCTTGAATCTGTTTGGGCGTGAGTTTGTGTGTGGTGTGTGAGGTGTTGTTTGGGTTCTTGCCTTTTACTCTCTTCTCAATATAATGAAGCGCAGCTCTCATGCATTTTTTGAGAAAAAAATAAAATCTTTTACGATGTCAATTGTTAAAAGAACTCGTTGTTATGACGACGGGGTAGTGGAGGTGGTGGCAACAGCAATCCTTGGCTACGCAGGGAATAGCCGTGGGTAGAGTCGGGGCGAGGTTTTACCCCTCGACTCACTATGTTGTTGGAGAAGAGACAAGGAAGAGGACTAATTCATTGCTTGATTATTGCCAGGGTATCTCACAGTTAACATAGCCATTAGGCAGCCCAATTCACCCTAAGTTCTCTCCCAATCACTCTTGCTAAGCTTCTAAATTAGCACCAGCCAATGGTGCGCCCAGGATTGCCCCAATTGGCAGCCATTCTAGCCACTTTCCTGGGACGAGCAACTGTGGGTAGCACTGGACAAAGAAGTCGACGTCTTCCCAGGTGGCTGCCGAGGGAGCCTTGTGCCACTGCCCACTGGATCAGCACGGATGCAGCACGCCAGATGAGCTTTGGCAGCAAGGTGTTATGACACCGGTAAGGGGGTAGTGGAGGTGCCGGCGACGGTGATCCTTGGCTACACAGGGCGTAACCGCAGGTGGAGTCAGGGGCTCAGGGCGAGGTTGAAGAAGAGAGACAAGGAAGAGGACTAATTCATTGCTTGATTATTCCCTACACGAAGATATCCGGTAATATATCGCCCATATCAATCTATGCCAGTCCATGCTAGCCAATATGCGCTACTGCAATATTGAAATGAGATGCTGTATTGGTATTGTTTATTGCTAATGGTATTAGAATGTATTTGAGGCATTTTCTTTCTTTCATTCAAACCATAAAACAAAAGGAATAAACAATACAAAACAATAGCATACTCCCTCCCTGTCCCAAAGTAAGTGATGTTTTGACTTTTAGACCTCTTGCTTGACCGTTCGTCTCATTCAATTTTTTTGGGAAATAATAAAATAAATAAGTCAATATTAATTAAAGTACTAAATCCGTTCCAATTTATAAGTTGTTTGGCTTTTTTAGCCCCAAGTTTGACCACTCGTCTTATTCAAAGTTTGTGCAAAATATCACTTCTTTTGTTATGACTTACTTTACTAATAAAAGTTCTTCAAGAATGATTTAAATTTAACTCTTTTTGTGCAAATATTTTAAATAAGACGAGTGGTCAAAATTAGAGTTGAAAAAGTCAAACGACTTATAAATTGAAAGGGGGGGATTATCTCTAATGAAGGGCGGGCCTGGTGCAAGTGGTAAGAGTCTTATCGCCTGTGACCGGAAGGTTCCGGGTTCGAGTCGCGGGCTCCTCACATTGCACAGGTGAGTGTAAGGCTTGACACTGACACCCTTCCCTAGACCCCATACAGAGCAAGAGCTCTCTGCACTGAGTACGCCCCTTTTATTATAAAGTATCTCTAATAATAGAATAAGTCATAAATAAATAATATTTATACAAAAAAATTGAATAAGACGAACAATCAAACAAGGTCTAGAAGTAAAAAAAAAAATGTCACTTATTTTGGGACGGCGAGAGTAATTGTGTACTTCAGAAGGCAAGTATAAACTAAACTACAAGTATACCACTATGTAGAATAGTTCCAAAAGAACCCAATCTTAGGTCGTCATAAAGTACCTTTACAAAGGGCAAGTTGTATCCTTCTTCCCACACAATGCTTGAAAGCAAAAAGTTCATACACATCAATCTCTGCTAATAGAATATCAACAGCATGGTAATCCTGAATACAAAAACAAAACAGAGAGATGTCACACACAAATCAATTGCTAATTCAAGGGGTCACAACAATATATGAGAGGCAAGAATAAGTTATGGATGTGTACAGAGAACACAAGAGATGACGTTGAGTAGTGTCATTTGAGTTCCACTGTGTCATAGAACATTGCTGCCAATGATGTGGTACTTGAATGACTTTATTGACTTATTGGAACAGCCATAGGTGAACTATCAGCTCTGCCAGCATAAGAATTGTGTGGCACAACCGCACAAAAGGACGAAAATGGTCCTAGAAAATGCAGCATACCTCACCAAAGGACGAAAATCTATCTCTTATTGTGTCTTGCAATTTTTCTTCGGCTTCTTCTTCTGTAACTTCTGCATTCCATCAGCAACAATCACTTAATGATGGACAAAAAAGCCCTGCTTAGGTCTTGCTAACTTCTTACAAAAGAATTAATAAAGTTGTTATGTTTGGACCATCAAGCATTATATGTTAAAAGAGTCTAGACATAATGAGAACACAAAAAAATTATCATATTTGGGTTATATGTTTACAGCACTGAAATGAGATCAGCAAACCCATTAAAATTGTGCTCCAGGAAAATCAGTAGATCACATCTAGCAAATTCTCCAATTAATAAAGTTATGATGATTCGCCAACATTTGGACAGAAACATATTTTGATCAGAAGATGAAAGTGCTACAACAACAAAAATTGAAAGCATGCCATGTTCAAAATTTCTGTAGGTTAATATACTCTTCCATGTGGTATAGCACTTCTGTGTTTTGTGATCCCATAGCTGTTTGAACCCTCACAATTCAGATCAAACCACTAATTATCCAAGATTCAACAAAACAAAATGTTGACTAAACTAATGTCTGAGCAGATGCATAGCAAAGACACATAATAATTACAGCATGAGCTGAGACGAAGACGACAAATTAACCATATTTGGCTATGGAGAACTGCAGGTGACGAATAGAGCAGGTGATTGATTAACCACAGATTAAAGGCATGTAAGTTCTAAGGGAAACTAATGAGAGCAAAATTATTTCAAATATTATTCGAAAACGCAGGAGAGCTGCGCTTCATTTATAATAGAAGAAAAAGGGGAAAGACCCCGAGTACAACACACGCCACACGCCACAGCACCGCTGCACAAAATAGAACTAACACTAGATCGCCTGTCAAACAAATGAAGGGGCGACCAAAACTGAAAAACCCTCCAACACTGCTACGGCTGAACAGGAGGAACAGGAGGGGGGGTAACCAAAAAGGACAGCCCCCGGGCCCCTGCCACAGCCCACAACCGACTCTCCTCTAAAACATGATTCAGAGTAGCACTCAAATTGGGGGGGACTCCATCAAACACACACCTATTACGATGAATCCACAAAGTCCACGCTCCAAGAATCACTAGAGAGTTGAAACCCTTTTTAGTTAGCCCAATAACAGCTCTACTAGAATTCTCCCACCACAAATCAAAAGAGCGAGCAGAAAGATCTGGACAGAGATGCTGAATCCCGAAGTGTCGGAGTAAGAAGAACCAAAATTGCCGAGCGAAGACACAAGATACTAGCAAGTGATTAATGTTTTCCTCTTCCTGATCACAGAGTGGACATTGTGCCGGGTGTGGCAGTCCCCGTCTCGCCAGCCTATCGGCAGTCCAACATCTGTCATGTGCGACCAGCCACATGAAGAAACGACACTTAGGTGGAGCCCAAGTTTTCCAGATTCTCTCATATGGGCTAAAGGTAGTGGAGCCAGTGAAAAAACCCTCATAAGCTGACTTGGCCGAATACTGTCCGCTAGAGGAAAATCGCCAAATATGAGAGTTTTCATGTTCTGGCTGTAACTGGAAAACAAGTAGGAGATCCCACAGATTAAGAAACTCCACAATTAATTCCACTATCATGATTCCGCGAATATCCTGAACCCAAGCATGATCAATAAGGGCCTCTTGAACAGTGCGTCTATTGACTATCCTTTTAGGAATTACAGCAAGAAGGTGAGGAGCGAGATCCACATAACAAAGACAAAGTACACTATACATAACAAATGCATCTGTATGCAGAGTATAGCAATAGATAATATCTCAAATAGAATGCATATACAGAAGACTTTGTGGTAAAAGATGACCTGCAACAGCCCCAACAGTCTTTGCAACATTTGGCAGACTAAGTTCAGTGCGGACACCATCACCACCAACAGAAGGGCCCCAAGCAAATGGTCCTGCACTCAGATCAACGAAAGCAAACCTGAAAATAAACATCAGGTTAGAAGAATGACCACTCTAACCTCAATTTAGGGAAGAGATTAGCAAAAATCATATCAGACCTCTCTCTGCCTATCCATATATCTGTAAGACATTGGGCATGGAGACCCTTCAAATCACTGGACTTAAATGCACTTTGTACAATGTCATGCACATCATCCTTTGTACCATGTAATATCTGTAAGAATATTCAATGTTGGATAAACATATGGAAAGAAGTTTAATTTAGTGTACCAACATAAAAGTGCCACCTGAACAGCCTTTTCATAAACAATATCGTCTTTACTCTTCCCTTCCTTCAGCAGCTCAAAATTGCTTAATGCTTCCTTGCATTTTTTTGACCAAGCCCCCTGCACAATAAGTGTGAAGCACTCCGTTAGGTATTTTGATACATTATCTAACACTATCAAGGTCTGGCGCAGTGGTCAGAAGCCTTCCCACTGAGCCAAAGGTCCAGGGTTCAATGCAGCCTCTCTGCAAAATGCAGGGGTAAGGCTTGCCTCGGTCATTCTTTCCTCAGACCCAACTCACGTGGGAACCGGAAGCACTGGGTCAGTCCCTTTCCCTTTTTTTTACAAAATACTATCAAGAAGATCTTCATGCAACTGCTTCAGAGGAAAGAGCAAAGTGCTCTTCAATCGTATGCATTCTAACAATCAAGTCATATTATCAAAGTGCGAACTTACGAAGTGCTTAAAAATTCATGATCATGAAAAGTGTATCAGCTGAATTGAATGGGCCAATCAAAGAAATAAATGTTTTCCAGGTACAAATAATGCCAAAGATGATAACAAATAAAACATACCATATCCATACTGTCAGTTCGGGTCCATGAAAACGATGATAGAGGATGACTTTCATATAACGGCCTTCTATTGACTCCCTTCTCGATATCTGCTAAATATAGATGTGCACATAAGTATAACTAGGAGAAAAGGATAAAGCAACTAGTGCGTGTTGTTTTCATGGAAGGTCTCATCTGCAAACAGATGTTGTCTTTATGAGTGTTGAATTGTCACTTCACGAAATGTAATTCACACAAAACTCATAGCATGTCAATCATAGGGTTTCAGAAGATTACTTTATCAACTAGCAGGTAACCCTGCACTTCCCGCGGGAAAAAGAAAAGTGATTTGTTAACTAACAGATCACAAAAGAAAAAGAAAAAACCAGTAGAGGTGACAGTAACTAAGCAGTGGTGAACATGGATGGCCTGCTGAGGGAGCAGAAGCAGTAGACGAAAACAAGGATAATGGTAGATGGTAGATCTCCTACAAAATAGTAAACAATAAAACAGAAAGCACATAGGTGCTGTATTATTTTTCCCCCTTTCTGGTGATGCAGATGTGAAGTACTTCGCTAATGTAGACTGCAGATAGGTAAAAGTGTAAATTGTGCTACAGAAAAAACATTTAATATCAAATGAGTGCATAAAAAATGAATTGATATTATGTGACAGCCTCACCAAAAAGTACATGTCTTTTAAAATAAATAAAAATAGATTAAGGCAAAATCGACCATATAATATTTATTCACTTAGGTGCGGGATAAATACCAGGAGTCCAAAAATCTTGACACTTGATAGTACATTCAATATAAAAGGGAATAAGCAGACAATCCTTAGTCACCAAACCTATTTCTTTATTTCGCAGCTGCATCCACCAACTTATAGTGAAATATCTTAATCCACCACAGAAATTTTTTCTTATCGTCCATATATGAACATAGAAGTTGCATCTATATAGATTTCCACCATTTGTATCACTGAAATTCATAAATAAGAATATAAAGAGGAAATACACTACTCACCAAGGAAGAGTTTGTTGTCACTTTTAGATTGGAGTATCCGAGCTTGCAGGGTCTTGTTCTGAAAAATAATAACTGGCCCATCATGATCCAAAACAGTACAGTTTTAAGCAAGAATAAGAAAAGAAAGATTAATTGGAGAGCCATAGCAAACCAAATTTTTGTTTGCCCAGTAGCTCTGTAGAAGAAAGTGGTGTTCATTCTGCTAGAATGAGTGATTAGATTATTGGGCTAACCCTAGAAGGGCGGCTATATAGCAGTACATACATGGGCCTCATGGGCTTAGCCTCATGGGCTTAATACACACACTCTAACACCCCCCCGCAGTCTGGACCACGGCGCAGCGGAGTACAAGACTGGACAAGAAAGAAAACAAGCACAATACACAGGATCCCCCCGCAGCCACAACTAGCCACTGGTGATGTTGAGGCTGGAGCGAAACTCGGAGAAAGGGAGGCCCTTGGTGAAGATGTCCGCAAACTGGGAGGTGGTCGGGACGTGGAGGACTCGGATGTCGCCGATGGCCACACGGTTGCGGACGAAGTGAAGGTCAATCTCCACATGCTTGGTCCTCTGGTGCTGCACAGGGTTAGTGGAGAGGTAGACCGCGCTGACGTTGTCGCAGTAGACGAGCGTGCTCCTGGCCAGGGGGCGGTGAAGCTCAACCAGGAGCTGGTGGAGCCAAGCAGCCTCGGCCACACCATTGGCCACAGCGCGGTACTCCGCCTCGGCACTGGAGCGTGAGACCACCGGCTGGCGCTTGGACGACCAAGAGACAAGGTTGCCGCCTAAGAAGACAGCGTAGCCGGAGGTGGACCGACGGGTGTCCGGGCAGCCCGCCCAATCAGCGTCGGTGTAGACAACCAGCTCAGCAGAGGAGGACCGGCCGAGGAGCAGCCCATAGGTGAGGGTGCCACGCAGGTACCGGAGAAGCCGCTTCATAGCAGCAAGATGGGGCTCCCGTGGAGCATGCATGTAGAGGCACAGCTGCTGCACGGCGTAGGAGATGTCAGGTCGGGTGAAGGTGAGGTACTGGAGCGCGCCAGCAAGACTCCGGTAGGCGGTAGAGTCCGCGGGTCCAAGCAATGAACCCTTGGCCCCTGACAGCTTGCCCTGAGTGTCGACTGGGGTGGAACAGGGCTTGCAGTCAGTCATCCATGCTCGCTCTAGAATGTCACGAGTGAACTGCCGCTGGTGGAGGAACAAGCCGGAAGGTCGGGGCTCAACCGTGACGCCGAGGAAGTGATGGAGCACACCCAGATCCTTCATGGCAAACTCTGCCTGGAGAGAGGCAATGATGCGCTGGAGCAGAGACTGGCTGGAGGCGGTGAGAACGATGTCATCCACATAGAGGAGCAGGTAAGCAGTCTCACCCCCATGGTGGTATATGAACAGCGAGGTGTCAGACTTGGCCTCCGTGAACCCAAGAGTCATCAGGAAGGTAGCAAACCGAGAGTACCAAACCCGAGGTGCCTGCTTGAGCCCGTAGAGAGACTTGTTGAGCCGGCAGACCAAGTCAGGGTGAGAGGAATCCACAAAACCTGCCGGCTGGCTGCAGTAGACGGTCTCGGTCAGAGTGCCATGGAGGAAGGCATTCTTGACATCTAGCTGATGCACAGGCCAGGAGCGCTCAAGAGCTAGGGAGAGAACTGTGCGGACAGTAGCTGGCTTCACCACTGGACTGAAGGTCTCATCATAGTCAACACCGGGCCGCTGAGTGAAGCCCCGGAGAACCCAACGAGCCTTGTACCGCTCCAGGGAGCCATCGGCTCGGCGCTTGTGCGTCCAGATCCACTTGCCAGTGACGACATTGGCACCAGGCGGGCGCGGCACCAGGTCCCACGTCTGGTTGGCCAGAAGGGCCGCGTACTCCTCTTCCATCGCACGACGCCAGTGAGGATCCGCCAAGGCGTCGCGGACAGAGGAGGGTACAGGAGAGACCTACGGGTCCCCGGGCGTCGCTGCAAGAGCCCGGGGCCGCAGGACACCAGCCGCGTGCCGCGTCACCATGGGGTGAACATGACGCGGGTGTCGGTGAAGAAGCGGCGGGTGGTACACCGGCGGCTCTACACGGGTAGCTGGGAGAGGTGGAGACGGCGGTGTGGGCGTCGACGGAGAAGGGGCCACCGTAGGTGACCGTGGCGGCGAGGACGGTGGTGGCACAAGCACCGTGTCCAGCAGGGCCGGTCGCACTCGGCGCTGGTAGACACGCACCGGGTGGGCGAACCGCGCTGGAGTCGCCGAGGTCGGTGCCGCCGGCCCAGGGTCAGTCGCGGCCGGTCCCGCGGAGGATGCAGGGTCAGGCGACGCACCGGAGGGCGCCGGGCCGGTGTAGGGTGCCGGCGACGCGAGTGGCGGAGCAGGACCTGCAGGACCAAACGGAAATGGTGGCTGAACCACCATGTCAGTGGGAGAAAGGAAGGAGAGGTCAAGATCGGAGATGGAAGGAGGTGTGGAGGTGGTGGAGAAAGGGAAAACGGACTCGTCAAACACCACGTGGCGAGAGATGAGGACCCGGCGAGAGGTGAGGTCATAGCAGCGGTACCCCTTGTGATCTAGGGAGTACCCAAGGAAGACACACAGGATCAACCTGGGTGCCAGCTTGTGAGGAGCAGTGGCAGTGGTGTTGGGGTAACACGCACAACCGAAGACACGGAGATGAACGTAGAGAGGAGGGGTACCAAAGAGGGCGTGGTGTGGTGTAGGAGCTGGGCAGGCAACGGAAGGTAGGCGGTTAAGGAGATAGGTGGAAGTGTGAAGGCTCTGCCTAGAAGCGGGCAGGAAGGGAAGCCTGGAGGAGAAGGGTGCGCATGGTGTCATTCGTGGTGCGAATCATGCGCTCTGCCTTGCCGTTCTGAGAGGAGGTATAGGGGCAAGACATGCGCAAGTGGACACCGTGAGAGAGGAAGAAATCCCGAGAGGTGGAGTTGTCGAACTCAAGCCCGTTGTCGCACTGGATGGCCTTGATGGTGAGGCCAAACTGTGTAGACACCCAGGCGAAGAAGTGACGGAGCGTGGGAAATGCCTCAGACTTAGCACGCAAGGGAAAAGTCCAAGAATAATGAGAAAAATCATCAACCACGACAAGATAGATGTCCACAGATCGCAGTGAACAAGATAAAAAATGTGGGTCGCATGTGAAAAAGAGGTGGGAAAAGGAAGACGAACATGTCGGCCCAGTTGGCACGCATGACACAAATGCTCATCGTGAGCCCGAGTACAAGGTATGTCGGAACTACGACTAAGCTGCATCAAAGCATCACGGCCAGGGTGTCCGAGACGGCGGTACCAGGTAGAAGAGGAAGCAGAGGCGGCGAAGGCAGCAGACGAAGTGGAAGCCGAAGCCGAAGTGGTGGGAGTAGACGGAGGAAGCCGAAGTGTGTAAAGGGGCCCCATGCTGTCACATCGGAGGAGTGGACGCCGGGAAGCCAAATCCTTCACAGTAAGACCAGAGGAGTCAAACTCAACAAAACAAGAATTGTCAGCTGTAAAACGACGAATGGAGGGAAGGTTGTGAACCATAGAGGGAGCAACAAGGATATCAGGAAGACGAAAAGAGCCAGGAGTGGTAGCGCAACCCACGGATGTGACAGGAATACAAGAGCCATTTGCGACCATGATGAATGAAGGAAGAGACGAAGGAGGGTGTACAGCCGTGAGTATACCGGGGTCGGAAGTGGTGTGGTAGGTGGCACCCGAGTCGGCGACCCAGTCGAGGCCGGTGGGCGGTGTCAGGCCCATGGTGCTGAAGGAGCAGGCCAGAGCAGTCGCATCCCAACTGGCAGGCCCTGGCGACGACTGGGAAGGCAGAACCCACGGCGACGTGGGAGGCGTAGCAACTCCAGGTGGTGGAGCCCACGGAGCGGCCGGGATGGCACCGGCAAGCATGGCCAGGATGCACCCCCTCGTGGTGGCGCGGGGTAGCTCCACGACCAGAACCAGCACCACGCCCCCCTCCGCGTCGACGACGACCGCCACGGCCCCCCCACCCCCGCTCGGCCCGGAGGGAGGAGGACAAAGAAGAGAGGACGGTGCCGGTGTGGGCGGACGCGGCGGTGGAGTGGCGGCAAGGGCAGTCGAGGAGGACGAGGAGCCTGGCGCGGAGAGGGAAGCAGGCTGGACGCCCTGAGTGAGCTCCTCCATGACGAGGTCATCACGGACCTGCAGGAAGGAGGGGAAGGGCCGCTGCCGGGTAATCCAGGTCCGAAGGTGGCCATAGCGGTCGCTGAGACCGCGGAGGACGTTGAGGACCAAGATCCGGTCCTCCATGGGCCAGCCAAGGTCACCAAGGGAGTCCGCCATGCCCTTCATCCGGCGGCAGTACTCGCCGACGGAGAGGTTGCCCTGGACGAAGGTGCGGAAGCTGGCGTCGAGACGCAGAGCCCGGGCCTCGGCATTGCCCAGGAACTGGCCCTCAAGCGCCAGCCAGGCACGACGGGCGTCGGGCGTGTTGCGGACGAGGTCGTGGAGGTCGGTGGTGATGGTCCTGAGGATCCAGGACAGGACGATGCTGTCGAGGCGCAGCCACGCTGGGGTCTGAGCCGCAAGCGGGGCGTCGATGAGGACGTGGTCGTCGAGGGCGTAGCGGCGCAGGGTGAGGAGTACCACCTCCCGCCAGCGGGCGTAGGAGGACGACTCTGGGTTGAGGACGGCCGTGACCAGGTTGCGGATGTTCTGGACACCGCCAGCCTGGTAGTGGAGCTGTGCCACGAGCGGATCCGCCGGATCGGGGATCTGGAGAGGCGACACGCGGACGGCACGCGAGTCGGAGGAGGCGGCGGTGGAGTCGTAGTACCCCGGGTGGCCGAGGAGCTGCTTCGCCTCGGCGAGCTGACGTGCCAAGGCAGCGGCCGCCTCGCGTTCCCCCTCCAAGGCAGGGCAGCCGCGCTCACAGCGCGCCGCGCCTTCCCGCGGCGGCAGCCCGGGCGGAGATGAGATCGGCGGGTGGTGGGGATTGGAGAAGAGAGGCGCTGGAGGAACGGCGTCCCCGAGGCCCCAGCCGCGCCCGACCAGGGACCCGGTCAGCGGCCATGGGTTGGGGCGGCGCGAATGGGGGCGGAGCAGGGGCCACCGGTGGGGGGTCCTCGGCACCCGGCGCAGGCCAAGGCAGGGGGGCCGGCGGTGGCGGCGGCGCGCCCCCAGCGCCTGGGGCGGCAGAGGCGCCCCCCCCCCCCCCCCCCGCCGGGCGCAGCAGGGGCCGGGGCGGGAGGGCGCGGGGGTGGCGGCAGCCCGCCTTGCGGGGGTGCGCCGGCCCCCACAGCGGCTGCAGCGGCGGCAGTGCCAGTGGCGGCGAGGAGAGGAAAGAGAGACCCTAGCTCTGATACCATGCTAGAATGAGTGATTAGATTATTGAGCTAACCCTAGAAGGGTAGCTATATAGCAGTACATACATGGGCCTCATGGGCTTAGCCTCATGGGCCTAATACACACACTGTAACACATTCGAGTTGACAACAAAAAGGTATTGATATTACATGAGCAGCAGCAGTTAAACATATGTAACAATGCCCGGGGTCCCAGAGAAATTTTGCAAAATGAGCAACTTTCAGACAATAACTCAGATTAAGAAACAACACGACATCACCGATGCTGTATCTCTAGCAAGATGTGTCCTTCTCTTCCTAGGAATAGCAGTGGCTCAGGAAAGCGGCTGAGCAACCTGCTTTCCTATTCACTTCCAGCAGAGAACTGCAAACCTACTGCTTAGATATTCCTTTTCCGTTTCCCATATCTTCTTTACCTTCCCTACTCTACCTCTTCCCAAGGACAGCAGTAGTCCACAGACTAGAATGCCGAATACCCAGCTCATGGAATAGCAGCAGGAGCTATGTTGGCAGAGACAAAAGGTAGAGGCCATGACTCATGTTAGCCTCCACCACTGTAGGTAAATTATATTCCTTTTCCTCTACGAAATTATGATAGATCTTGTGTAAAAATCTGTCATGTGCATGCAGCCAGGGGAGCTCCCAAGGGCGGGCAACAGCCCAAGGAGGCTGTAATCAATGGCAATTAGATGCCTAGGGAAGAGATGAGAGTTATGGCAATTAGATGCCTGGGAAAGAGATGAGAGTAATGAAAGATTAATGCTAGGAGAGAAACAAGGAGCCAGAGGCCGGGCGCCTAGGGCTGAGCTCCTCTATTTATACCCTGTAACCAGTTGAGATTGAATCAAGCAAGAAAATATCAAACCTATTCCTAATCTCCCTCTGCTCCTCTCAATCTCATCCCCTGCTGCTCGGTAGCCAGGCAAAAACCCTGGCACCATTACCTGGCCTTGGCTAGCCAAGGCCTTCCTACCTTGGGGTGTTATCCTCCCTATCCCCCATATGAACTAAGGTTCATACCAAAATCATTTCCATCTGGCTCCCATATCTGTCTGAAACTACAGCTTACTTATTCAACACCTCCAAAAACAAATCAAATAGAATCCTGTGAAGATCCCAATGGGAGTTTTGCGTCTTTGCTGTAAATAGTTTAAGTTCTCTGGTGATATAATAGTCATTCAATTCTCGTACTCGTAATTGGAAAGTTACAGAAGGAGATTCATCACTTTGCAATGAAAACTCCCTCAATCCAAATATTGGTGAACTGATTGCAATTTGATACTGATAGCTTCCAAGGAAAATGAACATTATGATGTAACTTTAAGGTAGTTTCATCAAAGCTCTCTTCTATGTACAAGTTAAAGATGTATAGTTAAATTCTGCATACTAACAAGATATAGCATAAAGAAATATCATACACACAAGAGATTGATAAAGCCAAGACCATAGTCACAATGATATTCATCAAACCATAACAGGAAGTTTGATAGGATTCCAGCTTACCTCCCTGAGCAAGTTGATCTCAGACTCAGAGAAGCCTCTCCTGCGACAATAGATGGCACATAAAAATAAAATAAACATAAAAACAGTATGGCGGATAAAATTAAGCAAACAAACATAGAAACAGTTAGCCAATCCTGAAATCTGAGATAATAAATCATGTAGAAAGCAATGGTCGTGGTTGGCATGATACTTACAAAAATCAAAAGATGACCCTTTATTGTTTTCATAAAGTTATGAATATCTAAGTCACATTTCACACCAGTTTAACAAATATTTTTGGGCAAAGCATTTAGGTAACTAGAGATTGTAGATTGAATTACAAATCTATTTTAAACATTTGAGTAAAACTACAGGCAGTGTAGATTGGATTCCCAATATATTTGTAGAAGGTTGCAGCATGACATGATACAACTTGTTCATAAGATCTGAAGTTACAAGAAAATGAAAATCTCCGTTGTTTTTATGAGGATGGTGCCATGATAAATAGCATGGTTCAATGTAACGGAAGTGTTCAAACTCACCGATAACCATACTTAATCCTCTTGCCAATAGGCTTGGGATTAAGAACAAAGATATTGTAAGCCTCTTGTATCTGAAGGTGATCAACAAGAGTTGAAAATATATGTTCCATTTGAGCACTATCCACTTGCAAAAAAATCTCCTCATTTTCTCTGCAAAAAAAAATGGATATATCTTATCAATGGTAGTGGAACTTATTGGCAATTGCAAAGGTGCCATCATAGGAATATAGACAAATGTCACTGGAAGTGGAAACCAAGTTCTCTATGAGCTGTATCTTAAGTAGTTAACATGATTACAGAGGAGGCATGGCAGAATTGTCTATAATATGCTCCCTCATTTTGTAACTATGTGACATTCTGTGCACTAGTGTGGCCTCTTATATGCAACTTTGAACACTACTTCTATGAAATTGATAGTAAAAATTGTATAATACTCTATAATACAAATACTAAACTCAATGATGCTATTTCCATATGACCAAACCAAACAGTCATTTTTTTTCCTTTTTGGTGAACAAGCAGGGGAGCTGCATATCATTATATTAAGAGAAGAAAGGATCAAACAGTCAGTTTTAGAGTAATTTTTCATAAATGCAGAGGTTTGACTGCATGCTTTCTTCATACATGCACACATAACACATGAGAAGGTTATATGAAGACAGAAAAAAGATACAAACACACCAATATATAGATGTTTAAATTGCATATGACTAAATGAGTTCAAGAGCACACACCGAGGCACTGCAAAGAAAATAAATGTGCAGAAAAATGTGAAAACAAAATAAATGTGCAGAAAAATGAGAATACCTACAACCATGTAGCAATTTTTTTTTTCATACACTCATTTTTAGTTGCCAATCAATAGCAAGACCATACTAAGATTCCTTTTAATGCAGATATATGTTCATTATCATAATTGAATTCAACCTGCTTTTTTTTTAAATTTTACTGAACCAGTGGATAAACAGAATGGAAACAATGGGTATTCAAGAACAACATACCTGGAATCCGCAAGATCATCTTTACGGGATAGAACTTTTATAGCATGCTCAAAAACAGATAAGACATCTTCTCCCATGTGTATTGCATGCACAGAGAAACTGCATCAAAGAAAATGAGCTGGAACATCAAGAATCCATTCTCATGGAAGCATGTCAAGGCTTAACTTATACAAACCTAAGTTGGATCATAAATGTACATATTCCTTACTTGTGGTTCACATGGCTGACTAAAGGAAGATCATAATGCTGAAGTTTCTTAACAGTAGTCTTATAGAACGGGGTAAGAACTTCACCAACTGGAGGGATTCTTGTGTATTCAAATATGTGATCTATTTTTGTAAACCAGCGCTCCAGTTCTTCAGGCCCCAACTTAAACTCTAACAAAACCAAGGAGCTGTTAATGCTTAGTCTAAACAAACTGACAATAAACTTGTGTGATTCATCTAGTTGATTTACCGTGCCCTCCATTTCCATCAAATCCAATAAAGATGAAGTTCACAGGGATCGAAAGATATATGGAATCAACCTCTGCCAGGCTCAAATAGTTTGCAATATTACCTTGGTATCGAGAAAAGAAGAAATTCAGTAATGAAAAGATATCTGCTTATGATATGAATAACAACTCACAAGGTACAGATGACCCAGAAATTGTTCTGTGCTAGCAGCGGCTTCAGTGCAGCTAGTCACTTCTACAGTAATTTTGCTGTAGCAGTGGCTGGCTGCTGCCACAGCCAAAAGTAAATGGTTAGGCTAGTTAGTAAGTGGCATTATGTATTGACACAGCACACTACATCATTATATCAGTGCTAAGCCCATCAACAACGTATATCAGCTCCAACAATAATAGTTTCAAATTAGTGAAATTACCAGTACCACACAATTGTTACTTGGTACTCCCTCCATTCCAAATGACAAGTCATTCGAAAAGTCTTGAAGAGTCAACAAATCTCAAGTTTGACCAAAATTTTTATAGAGAAAAATACAAAGATTTATAGCATCAAATAGGTATACTACTATAAAACTATTACTAATGAACAATCTAATGATACTTAGTTAATATCATAGATGTTATTATCTCATTATATAAATTTGGTCAAATATACTTTGACTCTCCAAGATCCTTGGAATGACTTTGGAATGGATGGAGTACTTGTTACTCATATATCATTGTAGAGGCTTTGGCAGAGCAGAAAGTTTCAAGTACCAAGTACCAAGAATCCAAAGATTGTATTCAAAATTTCAGTTTAGCATGTTTGAAATGTGCTAATCCCAAGAGTGCCGATAGACACAAGGAACCCACCAGCTCTTGTGAAGTTGAGCAGGCCCTTTTTGCTAGAGTCCCGTGATGCAGAACCTTCCAAGTCATCGAACTCTACAAAATGAAATGAGCACAAGCCGTCAATGTGATACCCAGTACAGGCACAGCATGCAACAAGCAAACAGAAATCCAAAAAAAGAGACGATTAAAAGAGAAAATCAAAGGATCCGGACCTGTACGGATGACGGACTCAGTCCAGAACTTGCTCTTGTCCTTGAGGTTGAAGAGCGAGAACACCGAGGACGCCCCCGAGCCGCCGATCTTGCGCGTCCGGGTCCCCGGCGTGGACTCGGCTGCCTCCGGGGACGGCGCCTACCGCATAGAGAGGATAAGAGAAGGGAAAATTCAAAACCATCAGGAACCTCCGACATGATCAGATCCAGTCAGTGGATCGGGGGTTTGGATGAGATCAGGTTACCTGCAGGAGCAGGAGTAGTAGGAGCGGAAGCGCGAGGACGAGGGAAGGCCTCCGGAAGGGGGCCATCTTGCCGGCTGTGGTGCCGAGGCGCCGCAGCAGTAGGGAAACTGGGGAGTTTGGGGCGTGCTCAGGCGTGGAGACTGGAGGCCGGCGGCAGCGGCACCGGGGGTTTTGGGGGTGTGCTCCGAAAAATAGAATGCGGGCCACGTCAACGAACCCGCTGTAAAAAAAAAAAAGGGCTGTTTAGTTCTCCGACTTTAAAAAAAATCAAAAAATTCTCGTTATATTAATTTTACGGCACATACATAGAGCATTAAATGTAGATAAAAAAGTAACTAATTACACAGTAGATTTATACATATCGAGACTAATTTTTAAGTCTACATAGGCCATAATTAGACAAAAGTTATCAAATAAAAACAAAAGTGCTACAGTACTAGAACACCCAAACTTCCTAAAAATTTTGGAAACTAAACGCAGCCTAAGTGTGCTTCGATATTGGGAAATTCGGGGTAGGATAGGAATAGGAAAATAAATAAATGGCTAATATTAAATGTGACTAAAAAATAGACGGCTAGGAAGCAATAATACCCTAAAAAGGGTATCTGTCCCAATCCCATCCCAATCCAAATTGAAAATACGGTTTAAGCGGTTTATGATAACTATAGTATATTGCTTGGGCTAACGCTACGATTTTATTTTAAGGAGATTCTGATTAATTGCATCATTTTCAGCATACGTCATTCAGAGAATGTGTATTATAAAGTTAAATAAAACATAAATTCTCAATTCTTGCTACCGCTACCGAGCTGTCAATGTTGTCTCTTGCTTCAGGTGATGGCGAGACATCCTAAACATTCGACTTTCTGTCCCTACAATGGCTATACACTCTATTAATACTATAGATTAGTCAAAACAGAATGAAGTTGAATTAAGAACGACAAGCTTCTAGCTTAGAAGCCTAGACAAAAAGGAGATGTCTACAGTTAAGGGCACATTATATTTTGAACACACCAATAATTATATCAACACAGGTTGTAGAAGTTTTAGTCTACTGAGTAAGAACAGAAGTTAAGATAGTGTGATTACTACAATGGTGATCAAAGATCCTCGTTCAATTCAGAGTTTGCAGCATTATGTATATCCAGTCATGGCAAGATAAATAGGACAATATTACTTAAACATTCACAACAGTAAAACAGTAATATAGGTATGGAGGCTGTTCCAAGCATCAAATTTGAAGCAGAGTAAAAAAACTATTCATAGAGTAAAACAGTAAAACCCTTACCCATTATAAATTAAGAAAGATGGAATTCAAAACGAAAGGAATATATTCTTCTAAATAAGAGAGTAGGGGAAATATAAACTATCAAATGACATACTGTACATTACGGGTTCTATTTCAATGCCAATCCTTTATATGCATGAAAAGCTCAAACTTCCACAACAAATTTGTATTATAGAAACTAAGTCATAGTCCTAAAGAAAGTCCAATTGCTCTCAAATTAATCCCATGTTTCTTATAGAACATATGCAGAATAAATGTTGCATAATTCCTTCTTCTGATCCAGTGCAATTGTTCAGACACTACAGAATAAATCATTAATTCACTTGGCATTTGGAGCACTATGTTTAAAACAAAGAGCGCGGAAGTTGATTATTACCCTACAGTGGTGATCAAATCCATCAAAACGCATTGCTTACAGGTTTTGCAATGCGTTACGCAACTTCACCTGTACAATAATTTTAATCATGTTAAATTGTTAGGTAATTGTTTTAAATTTTCCCAAGAAAAATTAGGCCTAATTTTATATCACGCACTTGCAAGCACAAGCAGAGATAGCTGCTATAATCACACAACTGGATAAAAAACTAGGTAACCCAACCAAGAACCACTATGCATGGACAAAGATGGACTTTGTGAACGCAGTTGCTCCTGCGCAGTGCTGGCCTGGACATGCTTTTTATCCCAGCAACAAGGCAGGTGCTTCACCTCACATAGCGGATGGAGGTACTGTTGGCATTTCTTAGCTTCACAAACATTCTATCGCCAATAATGGCTTTAGAAATGTTAGATGTAATAAATTAACTTGCCACTTGATTTAGCTACAGATCACTTGAACTCTTAACCTCTCTCTCTCAGAAATAATTAAGTTGTCATCCCTAGAATGATTTCAAAAGATCTCATGGATTTCCTATAGCAGGTGACTGGAATAATAATATTATATCCGTAAACGCACAGATAAAATATACATCATTGTAGCATTTTACTCAAAAGTATCACGGGTTGTCGATTTATGTTTTTACCACTAGAAAAGGCTTGGCTATAAAAGGGATAGATAAATAGTTCTCATATACACATGCAATATAGAGATAACTATGTATGATCTAATTACTCAAAACAGGGGTTATGTCACAATAATAATAATGATATGAATGATAAGCATAATGACCAATTCATAGATAATAATATAAATCACTTAGAGTACTTCCTATCTAGACACTAGTATGAATTAGGCAGAAACATAAAAATATTCCTAAGTTATTTTAACTACGCTACTAAAGACATATTAGATTGGTATAATTATACTAACAATCATGGCAAAGATACCTTATACTCACATATAAGGGAATATTACTAGGGAAGATCAAGAATATAACCAGCCTTCTATAGTAATAATGACTTCCTACTCGCCCAATATTCAAGGTGTGGACTACAAATGACTTAGCGGGAGTATCATATCCGCAATCTACCACATGACCCAGAATACAGGGCGCATTTGCAGACAAACCACATCTAAACACCATGCTTACATGCTGTCGGTCATGCACCCATGATGTCAATGAATGAGAGCTCTGCAATCTTATGTATAAATATGAATGCATCTTAACTATGCAAAGTATATAATCTAAATAAACAATGAATAGCATAATTAAGAACATAATCAATAAGTAGAACAATATCAATCAACTTTATCTAAAGCACTCAAAAGAGGTGTTAGATATAAGAGAGAGCTTCTTCCAATGGCTCCAGGAAGCCTCGCTCAAGAGAAGATTTGGAATTCAAGTATAAGTTGCCTCCTTCTACTTCTAAATCTATTTAGCTATGCTCTAAATAGTGAAGCTCTAATGATCTAGGGTTTCTAGCTCTAGTTTCTGGATGTAATGAACTAGACATGTATTCATATGAAGCCCTAGGGGGCTGGGGCTGTATATATAGGTCGGAGCGATGAATCTCAGCCCTCAGATCAAACCGACTTAAGGTAGTGGTCCAGATTAATCCTCAAAGGCGGTGGAGAACCGACAAACGAAACTGGAGGCTGACAGTGGACCCAGGAGATCGGTCGATCAAGGAGGAGATTCGCCGACCTCCCCTCTCTGCCATCTGGGTCCCAATTTTGTAGGTTGGTCTCTAGTGTTCTCTGAAATATTCTTGACACACTATCACCGCGTAATTCGATGTATTAGTCCGACATGTGGGTCTCGTTTGGTTCTTTTCTGAATAACACCCTGCAAAACACTGAATCACCAAAACTGTGGAATTCTGTCAATTTAAACCCTATTCTACGGCGGTGTTTGCATTTATACCCTTATTTTATGTTTGGTTGACGGATAAAATCATACAATAATTACCATCAACAAGCTTTCTACCCCTCGCAAGTATTTAGTTTTAAACCAAGAGTACCTCAAGGATTATAGTAGACCAAGCTAACTTTCAAACTTACCTTTATTACCTTCAACCATGGAGCTTATAGCTTTCTCTCGGGACTTGGGTAATTGAAGGACAGAACATCTAAGTTAAGTACTATATTTCAAGCTCTGTCTTATTCTGCAGCATTTGCATGTTTTTAAAATAAAATTAAGAGATTCCTTTGTATGACGTGAACAAGTCTCTCAATATGTGGTAATTGTGGATCCTTACTAAAACAATAGTGATGCATGCCCTCTCTCTCTCTCTCACCCTACAGGTGCTTATGTGGAGCTCTGTTGATGGTAGTTATTGTTCAATTTTAACCAACATCAAGACATGAAAAAGGGCATAAAACCATTCTCAAACATAGAATAGAGTTTAAACTGACAGAATTTCACGAGTTTTAGTGAATTTGTGTTTTACAGGGTGTTAATCAGAAAACAAGCAAAGGAGACCCACATATCAGATCAAAATATCGAATTCCGACACGAAAGTGGAACAAGAACATTTTAGAGAACACCAGGGACACGCCTATAGAAGCGGTGCCTAACAGGTTGGCCGACCCTGTCATGTGCCCGTTCCGCGTCTGCTTCGACGTGGACTCTCCACCGCCTTTGAGGATCAATCTCCAACACCCGTCAAAGTCGGTTTGATCCAAGGGCTACGGTTCATCCCATACAGCCCTAGACCCCCCTAGAGTTTCATATCAATTGGAAAGGAAGAGATATCGAGCAGAGAAAAGAAGAGCTCTCCACCAGAGATTAGGGTTAGACACTCAAAGTTCTAGTTTAGACCTACATAGTAGATTGAAGTAGAGTTGAGCTTTCGGTTCAGGATTCTGGATCGCCTGTCTACTAGAGGCCGGTAATTTGGCTATATTTCCTATTGTTATGACTTTATGCTATTTTAATACTATGTTTTGGTTTGTTATGTTCCTAGTTTATTCTAGTAGTATATTTGATATAGTTATGATTGATAATGAGTTTATGCATGAGTTCGCGAAGCGCTTAATCTAGTATTCGAGTGGGTTAAGTGGTCGACATTATAGAGGCATGGTGTTTAGATATTGTTTTCCTACGAATGTGCTTTATATGCGGGGTCATGTGGTAGATCGTGGATGTGACACTCCCGTTGAGTCCTTTGTAGTCCACTCCCCGTATGTAGAGAGAGTAGAACTAAATTATGATGATATACTTGCTCTGTTCTTGATCTTCCTGAATAATATTCCTGATGCATAGATAAAGAGTTAATTGTGCTATACATGATTGTATATTTGGTAGAGTAAATGAATAACTTAATTAATTAGGCATGACATAAGAATCTGATCTCTTAAGTAGTCCTATGCTTTGGTTGACTTTAACAATGAGTAGTCCACACTGAAAGCTCTATGTTTTATTTTGGCTAATTGATGACACCTAATATCTAACCACTTGTGCTTAAGCTTTGAGATTACAAGTGTGGTTGAAAGATCAAGTGTGGATCTATGATGACATCCGAGTCTTTGGAGTAAGCCCATCAACATGAAGATCAAATGCTTCTACACTTGGTGTAAGGAAAGGAGCTCAAGGCAAAGGTGAATCTTATAGGGCTCTTTCCGTTTTAGTGATCAAGACACTATAGAGAGTGTGATCATGTTTAGGATAGATAGCCGTACTATTAAGAGGGGAGTCATTTCACGGTTAACACGGTTATCAAGTGCCATTAGATGTTTGGATCATGCATTGCATTTAGATCTAGTGGCTAACTCAAAACCTTTGCAAAATAACTTTGAAAAAGGCTAACACTCTTCTAGAATTGTTTCATATATAATAAGTGTTAGCCAACATAAGCAAAGAACTTTACACGGGCTCAATCTCACTTAATTCAGAGCGTCAGACGTTCTGATGGCCAAGTGTCAGACCAATCTGTTGAGTCCGATAGCTAACAACCCTGTTCGCGCGAGAGAGCGTCGGACTGGTGTTTTCCGAGCATCGGACTATATGCTCAGGATCCGACGATCGATAACTGTGCGCGGGAAACGGTATCGAAGCGACAGACTCTTCCCCTTGGTCCGAGGTTAACCGTCAGACGGTTGTCCGACGTGTTTTTGCTCTCGGGGAGCTCTCTGTTTCCGTCGGAGTGTGCAGCTCTTTGGTCCGACGGGTCAAGTCCGTCGATCGCCGGATTTTTTCTCCCAGTCCGACGGTCAGTCGTTCTCGGCACCAACGTTCAAATTCAAACAGCTCGATCTATGTGGCAATGCACGATTCATTGGTGAGAGTGAGTCAGACCGTGTTTAATAGTCTGACACCCCCCCCGAGCGAGAGTCTGACGCCCAGCGTCCGACGACGCGCAGAGAGGGTATAACGGCTATGTTTGTGTGTGTAACTCTATATATACCACATGGTCGGTTCTTGCTCACTCTCTTGGCTCTCGAACTTGTTGATACACCTTGTGAGCACCATCCTAATACTCTCACTCACTTAGATTGCCTAAATCTCATCCATTGTGAGTTAGAGTGTGATCCAAGTGCATTGCTTCGATCTTTGCATCCATTGGCACTTGTTGATCGTGTTTGCTGCGGAGTTCTCTCTTTTCTCTTGGTGATTGCTGTCACCTAGATGGGTTGGAGTAGCGGAGGAGCTTGGCGGAGTTGGTGATTATTTCCGACCACTCCCGGCGATCTTGTGAGGAGTTTGATGCCTTCCCCGGCGGAATGCCAAAGGTAACCTTAGTGGATTGCTCGTGTCATTGAGTTACCCTGCTCGTGGTAGGTGTTGACGGTCGTTAAGTACCAATTTTATACCTTCAACTAATGCTTAGAAATGAGCAATAATAGAAACATAGGGGTTATTACTGACAGATTCCACGAGTTTTGGTGAATTGTCTATTTTCCAGGGGATTTTTCAGAAAAGCTTAAAAGAAGGATTAAAGAGCATAATTACCACGAAACTTGCACATGAAGGAAATATCGTCATGAAGACCCAGGAAGAGTGTAGAACACACCCGAAGCAACCGGGGGCCTGCACCTGACAAGGTGGGGCCGGCCGGCCCCAAGGGGGGCTGGGCGGTGCCCCTAGTGTTTCCACCCGCCGCCTTCTGGAGTCTTCTACCACCGCCTTTTAGTAGTCATCTGAACCCTTGGTTAAGTAGTTTTGATCTAACGGCACGCGTGCATCCCACCGGGCTATAAATAGAGGGCCAGACCCCCCTGGAGTAGAGCCAGATCAAGAGATGAAGACCCTGAAGCATTAGATAGATATCCACTAAATCTAGGCTAGCAATCAAGAGAGATTAGAGAGATAGAGTAGATGAGTAGAGATTCGGAGGAGTCCCAGCATATCGGAGCTTCTTCGTAGCTATATTTGTTTGGATTCAGCTCCCTCGCCCGGAGTTGCGTTCTGAGATACTTTTGTATTCAACATCCTGATTCAAGTAAGCATTTGTTCTTATTCGTTCTTAAGTTTACAACTTTATTTGAGTGCTTTTATCTTGGTAGCTCCTTGGTTGAAGTAGTAGCTTGTAGTGTAGACATGGTGTCTGGGCTATAGTTACTTATGAATGTCCCCTGATTGGCCGGATAGTGGTAGTTCGCGTAGGTGACAGCTGTGTTGATTCCTCTGTAGTCCACTTCCCGTTGATAGAATCGATAGGTGTATAAGTGTTTGGTAGGAGGGAACTCTGATTTCTGCTCTTATTCATTTCACTGCCCGATTAGAACGATATTATTCAAAGTTTACCGGTTGTCGGATCTAGATAATCATTAGTTATCTCCTTATTTTTGATATTTTCTGGATTGATTGTGTTATCGGGTTAAGAACCAATAGACTTAGTCAGTATCACCTACTGTTCCTTTGAGTTCGATATTAAAACCGGGATTGTCTGGTGAAGTGCTACCTCGGTGTTTTATCTGTGCGCTTGCGGATACTTTGATAATAATAATATTTAATAGAGTGCAGTTAATTTATACCAACAAGTAGGTTCTAGTGGCGCTCATTGGTTGAGCTTGAAATTGGTTGTCAATTTGCCACCGAACCACCGAGTAGTGGTCGACACAACGAGGACGTAGCGTGCCGGCAAGCACGTGAACCTCGGGGATAAATCGGTGTTCTTCTTGTGTTGATCATTGGATTTCATTGGACCATTACCTTCGAGTGTATTGGTATTTCTCCCGTTGATTGGTCATCTACTCTACTCGGTGGTATAACCACTCTCTACCTATCTATTTACTTTGAGCATTTTACTTGAGTAAGTGGTAGTGCTTGTAGTTTGCTTGTCCACCTAGGAGTAAAGTAGTTGCAACCTAGGCTAGCTTGTGTGTGCTTCTAGAGACATAGTTAGAACAGTTAGGAAGGCTTGCATTTTTGAGTAGATTCGTGCAAAATTCGCTTTGCCCTTTGTTGTACTAACTTGTTGGTCAAGTGTTGTTTGTAGAGTTTTAAAATAGGCTATTCACCCCCTCTAGCCTCTTTGGACCTATTAATTGGTATGAGAGCCGTGGTCACCATTGTTGTAAGGCTTAACATCCTTTGGTGTCAAGTATGGCTCACAACAACTTGATCAATCATATGGGCAAGCCACCTCGGTTTGATGGCACAAGCTATGGGTATTGGAAGAAGCAAATGAAAGCTCACTTGAAATCAATGAATAGAAAGATGTGGGAGATTGTTGAGAAGGACTTTGTTGTGATTGACATAAATGATCCCACTCCAAGAGAAGAAGAAAAGCTTCAATTCATTGACATTGCTCTCAATGCAATCTATAGTGCTCTTGATGAGAAGGTCTTTTAACAAATCAAGGACTTGAAGTATGCATATGAGGTGTGGAAGAGATTGGAGGACACATATGAGGGCACTACAGCCGTGAAGAGTGCCAAGCTATACATTCTCAAAGATAGATATGCAAGCTTCAAGATGAAGGATGATGAGAGCATACCGGAAATGTTTCACCGATTGAGTGTCATCATTAGTGATCTCAAGGCTCTCGGTGAAACAATTAGTGACAAGGATTTCTTCCACCGCTTCTTGAGATCCCTTCCCCTTCGGTTTGAGACCATGGTTACTATTATAGTGAGGGAGAATCTCTCAAAGGTGACTCCAACACAAGTTCTTGGTGATGTCATGACACATGAGACATACCGAGTAGAGAAGGATGGAGGAGTCAAGGAAGAGAAGGAGGATGAGAAGAAAGACAAGAATGAGAAGAAGAGCATTGTATTCAAGGCAACTTCATCAAGGCACAAAGGCAAAGTAAAGAAGCAAATCTCAAGTGATGATGAAGATAGCTCAAGTGATGATGATGATGAGGAGATGGCACTTGTTGTGAGAAGATTTGGAAGATTCATGAGAAAGAAGGGCTATGGTGCAAGAAAGGGAAGGGACTTCACCAAAAACAAGGGTCCAACTATGAGATGCTATGAGTGAAAGAGCAAGGATCACTTGATTGCGGATTGTCCTCACAAGAATGATACCGATGATGAGGATGACAAGAAGAAGAAGTCCAAGAAGGAAAAGAAAGACAAGAATATACAATTCAAGAAGAAGAAGGGGCATTCTTATTGTGTCACATGGGATAGTGATGCTTCTTCTTCCGATGATGATGATGATAGTGATGATGATCACAAGATCACCAAGAAGAAGGCCATTGCTAGTCTTACTATTCGTAGCAAGCCAACTCTATTTGACTCTTCACCGACTTGTCTCAGGGCTAAGCCATCTAAGGTACAATCCGAATCCGATGAGAGTGGTGGTGAGAGTGAGGAGGAGGACTTCTCCAAGGAGGAGCTCCTTGACATGTTGCGTGACACACACTCTTATCTTAAAAAGAAAGTGAAATAGTGCAAAGAATTGAACAAGAAAAATAAAATCCTTAAACAATCTTTTGATGAGCTAAGTGCTTCTCATTGTTGACGGTCACTAACACCCTATTTTACTGTCAACATTTCACCCATAATCAAGGTAAAACCACATGAAAAGCAAAGAACCCACCTTGAAACTTACCTAGTTCCACATGTCCTTGGAGAAATGTTGTGTATGTAGGAAAAATGGTGAAACAAGTCAAAAATGAAACATGGCAAGACACCTCAGCACCCCAGCTGCCACGTGGGAGCCAGAGGGGGGCGCCTACCCTGCCAACAGGGCGCCCGCCCTGTCCAAAGTGCCAAATGGCACTGGCTACCTCACTGATCTATGTGCCAACCTCCCAAATGATCTATGGCACGTTGAGACATCATCAACGGCTCAGATACAAGGCACGGGGATCCAGTGGCCCTATCAACAGGGCGCCCGCCCTGTCAAAGTTGGGTGCCATGTCCACAATCCGAGGGAAGGTGTCCAGGAGCCATCTACACCATCTATTGAAGTCGGTTTTCATCCAACGGTGATCAAGTGAAGTGCCATGGATTGAAGGGCCCACATGTCATCCTCCCAGGGGGTGCAAACCGCCTTTCCAGGGCACAAACCGACCATGCAACTGCAATAGGGGAGGAAGGAGGGCCGTTGGATGCAAGGCGGTGCATCCAACCGGGCGCCTACCCCTGTAGGGGGCGCCCGCCCTGCCACTTCGTGCCACCGCCTTCCAGCAAGTTTACAAGTACCCATGGTGCACTCCTACACTATAAATAGGGTTAGGATCCTCAATTGTAAGTGGGAACACACAAGAAACACTAGAGATACACTTGAGATTCAGCTCAGTAGCTCCTCTCTCTCTCTAGCGAAACAATACTCTTAGGAATAGTGCTAGCTGGAGAAGAGTAGAGTGTTGGAGAGAAGTCGGGAAAAGGAAGAAGTCTGTGGTGGAGCCGGGCTTGTCGGCGACCTCCTCTGCGATGTTCTTCACTCTTATCGGTAATAAAGATCCCCTTCTTCATTTACTATTGTTTTACTTTATGTAGCTCTATACTTGCTCATTGCTTGGTTAGAGTGCTCTAATTCCTTGGCCAGAGTTAGAGTAGTAAGTTTTATAGATTAAGCGAGGTGCTTAGGCTATACCTTACCCTTGAGTGCCGCTAGGCCCACGGATAGTAGTGGTAGGTGCTAGGTGGTGACAGCCCTAGGATCCTCTATATTCCACCATGTTCGGCCTAGTATCTGGTATAAGCGTAGGACTTCAGGGCGTACAGTGCCTAATCAGTCGAACCCCGGCGAGTTTAGGACTTTGCGTGTCCTAGGTATAGCAGTCTCTTTGGTATAACAATCATTAGATCTTTTACTGAGATAGAGTTCTCCCCAAAACTCCATAGCTACTTTGTGCGTGTTTCCGCCTTAGTTGTACTTCATTGATTTATCTTTACTAAGGTTATTACCCCATTTATCCATATCTAGATCCTTGACTATCATATCCTTGGAATCACAAACCCCGCCTTCCTTTGGGAAAATATAAATTCGACGCCTGATACTCCCAGGTAAAGTGCTATACGATAGTTCTGTGCGCTTGCAGAATCCCATCACCTATCCTTTAGAGCTACCTAAGCATTTTTGGCGCCGTTGCTAGAAATAACTTTATTCCTAGTAGCTACGTTAGAAGTGTCAACAACCACATACTTTGAGAATAGGGATTGACAACCCCCGTAATTGCGTTGAGAAGTATTGTTATCATTGCTAGAGGATAGATTTGGCTACATTCTTTTGATAGCGTTAGCATCTGTCAACAAGTATTTTTGGCGCCGTTGCCGGGGAAGGCAACTGTTGAATTCCTTTGATTTGAGTCAAGTCTAGATAGTTATCCTTAGAATCACGAATATGGCCGAAAGGACCATCCATGAATTCTCTGCACCTTCTGCTGCTAATATAGCAACAGGCCCTGGTGTCATCGAGGAAAACACTCAGTTCGAGTTAAAGCCTGCAATAACCACAATGGTTCAAGCTAGCCCATTTTGTGGCAAAGCTCATGAGGATGCTAATGCACACCTCCAACACTTCTTGGAGATATGCAGCACCTTTACCATTAAAGGAGTAGCCCCAGACGCAATTTGTTTGCGACTCTTTCCTTTCTCCTTATTAAGAAAAGCCAAGCAATGGTTCTATACGAACCGAAATGATGTGGACACATGAGAAAAGTGTTCCTACTCTTTCCTAGTGAAATTCTTTCCTCTAGGCAAGACCAATTCTCTTCGCAATAAGATCTCTAGTTTCCAACAACAAACCGAGGAATCGATTCCTGAGGCTTGGGAATGAATGCAAGAGTATGTCGCTGCCTGTTCACACCATGGTATGGAGGATTGGCTTTTGATCCAAAACTTCTACCATGGATTAACCCCTCTTGATAGAAGCCATCTAGATGCTGCCATCGGTGCAGCATTCTTTTCTCTTAAAGTTTCAGATGCGAAGGCTTTGATAGAGAAGATGGTGTCCAATCAAGGATGGAACGAGGAACATCTGCAACCGCGCAAGCGAGGTATGCATTCGTTAAAGGAAGCTGACATGATTGCAGCTAAAGTGGACCTACTAGCCAAAAGGCTAGAAAATTGCGAGAGGATGCATACACCTGAGACCGTGCAAGTCATGGAGACTCACATGACGTGTGAAGTCTGTGGAGAAGTTGGCCATTCTGGACTCCATTGTCCCAAGACACATGAAGACCTCAACTTCATCAGCAATGATGGCAGTTTTCGTTCTTCAAATCAAGGATGGACTCAGCGCTCCAATTCTCAAGGTAACACCTTCAATTCCTCGCAACGTCCAAACAATCAAGGTAATAACTATCCTTCTCTTAAAGATCTTGTCTATGGTTAAGGTAGAATGACTGATAGTATAAATAAGAAGCTCCATGCTAATGATAGGATGCTAGATAGCAAAAATGCTACATTGGATGATTTCTCTACTGCAATTAAGAATCAACTTAGTTTAAATAAGATGCTTGAAACCCAATTAGCACAACTAGCTGCTGCAATTCCATCTTTTGAAAAAGATAGAATACTAGGAAAACCTGAAACAACCATGGAATCTGCTAATCTTGTTACTATTAGTTGTAATGGCTATGAACTAGATGGATGGAATTTTCCAACTAAAAAGGGAGACCCTGGAACCCCTGTCATATCTTGCTCTATTCAATCTCAAAAGTTCCATAATGCTATATATGATCTAGGATCTAGCATTAACATCATGTCTAAAGAACATTATGAAAAGTTGTTTTACACTGAGCTAGTACCAACTTCTACATATGTGCAATTAGCTGATCAAACAACTTGCTACATAGAAGGAGTACTTTGTGATGTTCTGGTAAAAGTAAGAAACAACTTTATGCCTGCTGATTTCATGATTTTAGACATGGGAAATAGGGACAACTTACCCCTCATTCTTGGCCGACCTTTCTTGAATACTGTTCATGCTTATTTGTTGCTAGTGGTAGCATGGATTTCTATATAAATGGGAAGAAAGAAAGATTTATTTTCTCTTGTGCACCGCACCATGCAACTAACATGCAGGAAAATAAGAGTCAATCCATGAGGAGGAGAAAAACAAGAATCTGGAGAAACAAGAAAGACAGAGATGCGGTTAAGAGGGAACCATCATCTACAGCCTCTACACCAGACCCCGCTACCGTTAAAGAAGGACAAAATGAGAAGAAGACATCGGTCAAGGAAGAACCTCGTTCCGAGGAAGGACAACTATGGGAGTAAGTACTCTATCTCTCTCTTTAATTATTGCATTGGCATATTTCACTTCTTCAAGCATTGAATCAATTAATTGTTAGAAGCATGTTTAAATTTATGTCTTGCATTTAATAAATAAAGCATGTCTAAATTTATATCTTGCATTTAATGAAAACCATGATAAAAGAGAGATTAAAATATAATAATAATAATAAAATAAAATAAATTTGGTTTATCATAGTAGTAGTAATAAAAGTAGAATAAAAAGCAAAACCTAGTGATCATAATAAGATGAAAAAGAGGAAACAACCCGACCAAGAGGAGAATCCGATCCTGGAGAAGAAGCTTGTATGGGGGAGCCGTCATCCTCGCCAAGGTATGGTTTCTAACCCCAGCTCTCTTTTTCTTAATTACTATGAGTATAATGTTATTGCATAACAATAGATAAATGAAAATAATGATAAGAAAAAGAATATGCTATGTCTTTGTTGGAAATTATGAATAATTGCTCAATGATGATTTGCAAAATCTTGTTATGCAATCCTTGCTATGAAAGTTTTGAGTGTGATATTTGAATTTTGTATTAAGTCAAAAACTATTGTGGGTTGCACATGATAATAACCTAAGTTATGCTCTTGCAAGATTAAAATTGGTATAAATAGATCTTTTACCTGATTTAAGGAATGAGTGAAAACCAACTAGAGATTTTGATTTATAAAATTCAACTTCTTGCTCATGGTTCCTTTATGGAGTTAAATACCTATCATCAAGCCATACATCCACAAACAACTAAAACCACTAAAAGAAAGAGCCCTTGTCTTCTTTGAGCTTGCTTAGACCTTATTTTATCTAGGTAGAGAAACTAGTCAAATTCTTTTATCATGATCACGTACATATGCCGCCTATGTATTACTTCTACACTGGAAGTATACATGTATGCTCCATACACCAATTGAGACAACCAACCACAATCAACTTTTGCCCATTTGATAGATGGGGAGTATAGGTTACTGAAAAAAAGAGAGAGCAAGTGCTCATGGAAAACAAAAGAGGACAAATGTCCCATGGGCAGGTGCCCATATATCTTCTTTAAAAAAAACTATGTATTCAGTAATCTTGCTCTCCCCTGTCTAAGGCAAAGGAATGAGTCTCAAGGAGCCCACCAAATAATTTACACTTGCACTTCTTGATCATGTTTTATGACTTGTTGCTCCCTGTGATCTAAGAGTCTAATCTTGGAATGCATTCTGTTCAAGTATGCTTTGCTCCAATCCTATAAACCCCACATAAGCTTAGGATAGACATGAAAAGCTCTTTTGAGCTCTTGTGAGGTCCATCACACTTAGGAGTGGTTGAGAGTGCCATTAAAGGAACCAAAACACGATTTTCTTTTCAAAAGAATAAAAACTCTCTAGTAAATAGGTCTCACTCAACCAAAGTAAGGGATAAAGTATCTACTTATCTATGCTATCTTGTTTTTGCATAACCCATGGTGAAAAAGCTATAAGCCTCCATATAGTTAAAACATAAGATGAATTTTTGAATCATGGGCAATACTAGAATAGTGTTGGTTTGTATGCTACGTTGGTTTTGTGGGCACACAAGAAGGGATAGAATCCGGAACGAGGACATTTGGGAGAGGGTCGGGGTGGCACCAATTGAGGAAAAACTGATTCAACATCGGTTGAGATGGTTTGGACATGTCCAACGAAGGCCTCCTGATGCGGCGGTGCGCAGCGGGGTTCTAAAGCGGGTCGAAGATGTTAAGAGAGGTAGAGGTCGGCCTAAACTGACTTGGGACGAGTCGGTTAAGAGAGACCTTAAAGAGTGGAATATCTCCAAGGAAGTAGCTATGGATAGGAGCGCCTGGAGGTTAGCAATCAATGTGCCTGAACCGTGACCTTTGCTTCTTTTTCTGTTTATCCCTAACTCTACCTTTCGTCTTGTGTCCGTTTTGTGTTTCTCTAATCTTGGTCTCTTGTGGGTTTCATCTCTAGCCTACTCCAACTCGCTTGGGACAAAAGGGTTATGTTGTTGTATTACCATGTTAAAATCATGTCGTTGCTTGAGGACAAACAAAAGGTTAGTTTGGGGGAGTTTGTTGACGGTCGCTAACACCCTATTTTACCGTCAACATTTCACCCATAATCAAGGTAAAACCACATGAAAAGCAAAGAACCCACCTTAAAACTTACCTAATTCCACATGTCCTTGGAGAAATATTATGTATGCAGGAAAAATAGAGAAACAAGGCAAAAATAAAGAATGGCAAGACACCTCAGCACCTCAGCTGCCACGTGGGAGCCAGAGGGGGGCGCCCGCCCTATCAACAGGGCGCTCGCCCTGTCCAAAGTGCCAAATGGCACTGGCGGTAACAGAACCGACCAATTTATACGAGCACAAGTACGACGATCGCCAATTTAGCAGCAATCAAGTCACACTTGAGCCAATATAAACCCGGTAGTCTGGAAATCTCAAAGGATTTCAAACATTTTAAACAGAACATACCCCAAGGATCTTACAAATTCAGCAACAACCCATCACATGATACATAAGTTCACAACCGAATTAAAACATCAGAGTACAACATAGTCTTTTACATAAATGTAACAGTAGCAGAAATCAACATAGTTTTGAAACAACGTAGTTCACATACGAGTACCACCAGCTAACCGTGTCACAGTATCTTACAAAAGCTAAAGATGGATAACGACCTTGCCTCAGGTCTAATCTTCTTCGCCCGCAGGGGTGAAGCAGTTCTTGCAATAAGCATAGTAGACCACTCCTTCTGCAACAATGGGAATAAAACCCTGAGTACTCAATTTTACTTAGCTAGACTTTCCCGACAGGAAGTAAATAAAAAGACTCTCAAGGATATGCAGGCTTATTTGGTGGAGCTCAGAGGATAGCAACATTTTGCATAAAAAGCATTACTACAGTAGTTCCTCAACTTATAAATTTTATATACGGTTTAACTTCGATTTCAGTTAAGCTATTAAGCTAAGGTTTGCAGCTATACTAAACAATCACTTGATATTATAGCAAACAATACAACCATATGATTTCCGATATCCACAGATATCAATCTCATGTCACAATAATCAATATGTTCAAGTTGTTAACCTCTACCTCACCCGAAGATCAGTTCAGTTTCTCACTAACCAGGAGAGATGGCGATTCGAATCGATTGTACCAGCTGGCAAACATGCCAATCACGTACCCTGTCAGCCTGATCAGTAGCTTCTTGGGTCACCGTTAGATCTTTCTGAGTCATATTATATCACGAGCTTGGCGGGGGCCATATTTTCGGAGACAAACCCACTCACTGGAAGTGCAGGTCCCTGACCTGACTATGGCAAAATGGTGTCTCCGCACATCCTTCTTACTTCCAGAATATGTCTATCCATGTCACACCAATTCACGGCTCAGAAAGAACTACTCAGTTTCGCGGTCAGAACGACTTATCTGGCTAGCTATGTGACGACGTCCTTCAATCTCAACTGATGTCTAGTGGCCTCAGTCCTAGTCGGCCGCAAGCAGCACCGAAGATTGCATGACCTCAACCATGTCATGCGGCTCCCCGCTACCTAGCCTTGATTCTCTCATTATCATTACGGCATGGTGGCACATATAGTCAACCATGTAAAATCCATCCCCATTAGCAATAGTCACCATCTATGCTCGCGAAGGACAGGAAATTCCTCGACTTCTACCGGTCTAAGCATGGCTAAGCATAAGATCGAACCCATCCCTGGTCTAGTAATATTTTCAGGATAGTAGACAAGTGGACAAGGTATAAATGCAGCAACGGTATCAATTCAACTCCTATACTTAAGTGCACAATCATACGATTTAATAAAGACCATTGCATTTGTAAAAAGAATAGGTGGAGGCTTATGGATGCTCCAGGGCTTGCCTTTCACGAAGTTAGAGGGCTGGTGGTCAGTGCATTCAGGTAGCTCCGTCTCCTCCTCTCCTTCGGGAGCTTCCGGCACCTCGATCTCCGGGGGTACTCCTTCCTTCGGCGGATCGAATTGCAGCAGTGTAACTTCTCCCGGCGATTCTGTATGCAAGATTTGCATATATGAGAACTGAGAATGCACATGGAATGCAATATGAGAGATGCACAACTACTCGAACCATGAGATGCAATAGGCATACTTGTGATTATACAAACAATTTATGAAACATTTACTGAGTATGTGCATATTTCTTCTCTAAATAACAAACACATACTCACCCTTCTTAAGCAAACTATAAAACAATTTCTCGTCCTCAGTAAGAGGCCTACAACCTGCACTAATATTTAACTTGTATCAAACTCACCTAACTACACTTAACTAGTAAAGAAACAAGCATGAAAAAGCACCTACACAAAGAGTATTAATCTTGCCGCCTTTATACATAAATAAAGTCAGCAACACAAATGTCTAGCAAGGTTGTTAAACTAAAACATTTCAGAAATGCATGAAAATTACTTGCTAACAACTCATTAATCGATTAAAAGCAATTAATTTTACCCTAGCTTATAACTGGACCCTTTATTTGCTATGCCCAAAAAATTCTAGAAAAATTATAGCAGATAGCACATCTCTAGATTAGGCTACTGGTAAAAATTCAAGTCATTTGGACAGATAAAACATTCTACAAAAAAATGACAAGCAATCAGCCTTGCAAGTAATGGAAAATACTTACTACAGTGAAAAGTATTAAACAATAGATTTTCCATTTTTCTTAGCTTCTTTATCATAAAACAAGGCTTAGAAAAAATATTCATAACCATAACTTATCTACACTAAGCATGGTGAATTTATCAAAAAGATAGCATAAATGGCACATTATACAAGATACCATATATAAAATAGTGACAAACCAGCAAACATATTTTTACCAGATTCTAATACTCCAAACAAGAATAATGCAATTGGAATCATATTTTTTTAGCACATTTCAACAATTAGTTATGCATTTATCAAGTTTACAAGCATATAAAAATTTAAATAAAGCTGTACAGAAAAGTTATCACAAAGGCACATTTCATATTTTTCTTGCATAGATCAGAGAAACACAAGCATAAGAAAATTTGGTTCACCCCAATTGGACTCTCCTAACTCCAGATATGATTTTTGGAAGGTTTTACCAATTTTCTTAAAATTCACTTTCTTAATTCCTTTAAAACGAAACCAGACCTAAATGCTACATGCACCCGGTCCAGTGAACCAGAGACGCACCCGAGGAGCTGACCGGTGGGACCTCCAGTCAACACGGTCCCACGGGACAGAGAGGGAGGGAGAGCCGCCGGCGCTGACCGGCGATATCTCGCCGACGGCGAGGTCACCGGTGACACCGAGGGTACCAACGTGTTCACGGGAACGAGGCGAACCCGAAGAACTAACTTTTGAGACCTAACCCGCACTGGAGCTGGCTCGTCGGCGGCAATGGCGGACGGCGGAGGTCCGGCGAAGTCGCGCGGGCCGATTCCGGCCGTTACCGGCGAAACTGAGTTTCGTTCCACGACCCTAAAACCCTAACGGTTCTTTGCGCACGACTAATCGAACTATTGTGCACGAGAACACACTAACCGCATGTCTATGGCGACACGGTGGCGAGCGGAACCTCGGCGAGCTCGGGTTCCGGCGAAGTTAGGTGGCGAACGGCCTAACCAACTCTGTAGGCTAGATCTACAGCTAACGGAGACGCCAAGGCAAACAACAACGGAAGCAAGGGGCTACGGCATTGCCCTCGTCGCTACGAGCAGAGAGCTCGGCGGCGCTCCGGCAATGGCGCGGCGGCGATGAACCCTAGAAGCTTTACCTCTCTATATCAGACGTTGAGAGTAGGTCGAGGAGGTAGAGCGGAGAAAGACGAAGCTATGGTGAAGGTGGAGCGGTCGGAGACGGTGCAGTGGCGGCGAATTTCACCGGCGCACACGCTCGGCGGCCATGGCGATGGCTGAGGGGAAAGAGGAGAGCAGAGAGACGAGAGTGAGAGAGAGAGTGAGTGGAGCGCGCAGGGGACAGAATGGCGTGTCGCCTTTGCACTGTAGGCCGGCCGAGGGGGCAACGACGGCGTACGGCGCCACCTGGCGCGTGATGCCTGACGGCGGCGCCAGCTGTTCGACATGATTCAAACTGAATCGGTCGATTCAGTTCAGCGAGCAGGGCCTGAAACCCATTTTTGATCGAGCCATAACTCGCGAGCTAGGGCGTTTCAGCGAAAACTTCACTAATATGGGTCAAAGAGCTACACGAGTACTCCAATCCATATTAGAACACCTTCAACTGAAATGGCTTGGTTTGAGAGATATCGGTTGATGAACATGGGTACTTTGAAACTGGAAACAACTTTAGACTTAGAGAGAATTTGAAACTTCAAAACGGCTCCCAAACTGCACAATCTTCACAATTTTGACCACCTTACACCCATTTTCATGAGTTGACCCAAAAATAAAGTTTGTTGCTTATAAAATTCTACACAACTTTGATTAAGGGTGCTCTGACATCTAAAGTCTCTAAATCAACTTTCTTGTTTGGTCAAACAAAATAGGTTTAGGAGGGCTTTCTAGTCAACTATAAGCTAGAGGGGTATTTTGGGGATTTCACCAACATGAACATTGTTCCAAATGTTGACCCAAACATGTTTAAGGCATTTAGAACAGTAATCCACCATTACCCTTGCATGCTAACACATCTATGACATTGTAGGCATATAAGCAAACATATAGCATATAAAGGAATGTAAATCAAATCAAATGGTGATGATGCATGAAATGACATGATCAATGCTTGATGTCATGTAAATGTAAGTGTAAAAATAGTAACTAACACTAGGGTGTTACAGCCCTTCCCCCTTAAAAGAATCTCGTCCCCGAGATTAGAGTTAATTACCATTGTTTATAGAAAGAAGGATAAACTTACTTGAGATAATCTTCGCTTCCTAAGTCGCATCCCAGTCACTTTGGTTATTCCAAACCACCTTGTAGAACTTGACCACTCGGCCGCGAGTGACTCTTTCCTTGTAATCTACCACTTGTATAGGTTTCTCTTCATATGTCAAATCTGATTTTAACTTGATATCACCAAGATCCACTTGTTCTTCCGGTACTCGCAAACATTTCTTGAGTTGCGATACATGAAAGACATTGAAAATAGTGGACATGTGTGGTGGCAACCGTAACTTGTATGCTACTTTCCCACTTCTTTCCAGAATTTGAAAAGGACCCACAAACCTTGGGGCTAACTTTCGTTTCACTCCGAAACGTTGTACGCCCTTCGTGGGTGACACCTTCAAGTACACATAGTCACCAACTTGAAATTCCAACGGTCTTCGACGCTTGTCCGCATAACTCTTTTGGCGAGTTTGTGCGGCTTTGAGATGTCGTTGAATGGTATGCACTCGTTCTTCGGCTTCTTTTACGAAATCAATTCCGTAGTACCTCCTTTCTCCTGGTTCAACCCAGTTAAGAGGAGTTTTACATTTGCGCCCATACAAAGCTTCAAAAGGAGCCATCTGAATACTCTCTTGATAGCTATTGTTGTATGAGAACTCTGCTAATGGTAACCATTTTTCCCACGAACCTTTGGACGAAATGACACAGGCTCTCAACATATCTTCCAATATCTGATTTACTCTTTCAGTTTGACCCGAAGTCTGAGGATGATAAGCTGAACTGCGAACCAAATTGGTTCCCAAACACTTGTGTAGATGCTCCCAGAAGCGTGCAATAAATTGCGGGCCTCTATCGAAAACTATTGTCCTCGGCACACCGTGTAACCGAAGTATCTAAGCAAAGTAGAGCTGTGCCAGCTGATGAGGACAATCCATAGTTCGAACTGGTAAGAAATGTGCAATCTTAGTCAGTCAATCTACAATCACCCAACTAGAATCATGGCCTTTTTGCGTTAAGGGTAAGCCCGTTATGAAGTCCATGGTTATCTCATTCCACTTCCAGCCGGGAACTGACAAAGGTTGTAATAAACCAGCTGGCTTAAGGTGAATAGCTTTCACACGACAGCAGGTATCACACCTAGCCACATAAGCTACAATTTCTTTCTTCATTTTTGTCCACCAAAATCTAGGCTTCAAGTCTTGATACATTTTACTGCTACCAGGATGAATAGATAACTTGGAAAGATGAGCCTCATCCATAATCTGATTCCTCAGCTCACAATCTTTTGGTACTACTAATCGGTCTTTGAACTATAATATACCTCTTTCATCTACCCGGAAGTGAAGTGTTTCTTGCTCTTGCATCTTTCTCTTGATGTGATATATGCCCGGATCTGTTTTTTGGCCTTCAATAATTCTTCTTTCCAAAGTACAACTAAGAGTTATATTATTCAACACCACAGGATGCATAAAATTAAACCCGTCCGCTAGCAATGGCTGCAACGCATTGCAATGAGACTTTCGGCTTAAGGCATCAGCAACTACATTAGCCTTGCTCGGATGGTAATGTACCTCCAAATCATAATCCTTGATCAACTCCAACCACCTTCTTTGCCTCATGTTCAACTCAGGCTGAGTAAAAATGTACTTGAGACTCTTGTGATCAGAATAGATATGACATTTATGGCCCATCAAGTAGTGACGCCAAATCTTTAGTGCGTGTACTACTGCAGTAAGCTCCAAATCATGGGTAGGATAATTCTGCTCGTGTTTTCTCAATTGACGCGAGGCATAAGCAATGACTCGGCCTTCTTGCATGAGCACACAACCTAACCCAGTGCCACAGGCATCACAGTACACATCAAAGGGCTTCTCAATATCAGGTTGTGCAAGAACTGGAGCAGTGGTCAGCAACATTCGCAAGGTGCGAAAAGCTGCTTCACACTCACTACACACAAACTTGGTGTTTTTATGCAATAATTTGGTCATAGGTTGAGCTATCTTGGAGAAATCTTGAATGAAACGACGATAATACCCCGCTAACCCCAAGAAACTATGAACCTCTGACACATTGGTGGGCGATTTCCAATCCAACACTTGCTGAACCTTTGAGGGATCTACAGAAATACCCTCAGCAGACAAGATATGACCCAGAAAAGGTACTTTGGTTAGCCAAAACTCACACTTGCTAAACTTAGCATATAGTTTATGCTCTCTGAGTCTAGTCAAAACTATCCTCAAATATTCAGCATGATCCTCCATGTTCTCAGAGTATATCAGAATATCATCAATAAAGACTACCACAAATTTATCCAACTCCGGCATGAAAACTGAATTCATTAGATACATGAAATGTGCAGGAGCATTGGTCAACCCAAAAGACATAACCAAATACTCGTACAGTCCATACCAAGTGGAGAAAGCCGTCTTGGGAATATCTTATGGCCTAATCTTAATTTGATGATACCCAGATCTCAGATCAATCTTGGAGAAAACCTTAGCCTTGGACAATTGATCAAACGAGATATCAATACGAGGTAAAGGATACTTGTTCTTAATCGTCACAGCATTAAGTGGCCTGTAGTCCACACACATACGCAAAGTTTCATCTTTCTTCTTCACAAAGATAGCAGGACAGCCCCACGGAGAAGAACTAGGTCGAATGAACACCTTGTCCAATAACTCCTGGAGTTGTTTATTAAGCTCAGCTAACTCATGTGGTGGCATTCTGTATGGCCTCCGAGAGATAGGTGTTGTTCCGGGAATAAGTTCTATCGCAAACTCCACATCCCGGTCAGGAGGAAGTCCAGGAAGATCGTCCGGAAAGACATCAGGAAATTCACACACTACAGGGATATCATGAAGGGTTGCAGCCCCAACTGCAAAACAGAGACTAAAAAGATCTCTCCTACGGGGCAAATAAACCTGAAAGGTGCCTCCACCTTGTGGTTCCCTTAATGTCAACATCCGGTTGGGAATATTTATAACCACATCCCACTGTTTCATCCAACACACCCTCAGAATAACATCCAGCCCTAACCCAGGCAACACAATGAGACTGCTGACAAATACCCTGCCACCAATCTCAATGGCCACACTTTCGACACACTGACGAGTACAAATTTCAGCCCCAGCTGAAGTTATCCTGAAACTACAGTTTAATTCAACAATTAGAAATGCATGCTTTTGTGCAAATGCTTGACTCACAAAAGAATGTGATGATCCTGAGTCGAACAATACAATAGCAGGATGTTGATTTACAGAAAACATACCCGCAGTGACTGGTTCACCTTCCGAAATTTCTTCAGCGGCAGTGTGGTGCACACGGCCCTGCCTTGGTTGTGGACAATAGCGAGCGAGATGCCCCTGTTGACCACAATTAAAACACGGCCCCAAACCTTGGTTGATTTTTACTTGAACAGTATTTCCTGGAGGAGCATTGTTCTTGTTCAAAGGTACAGTGAAACCCTTAAAGCGCTGCGGTGCAGATTGCTGCTTCTTGGGAGGAGGCCTGAACTTTGCTCCAGGAACAGCCGGACGATAAGCAGGGCGATTTGCCATAGCACGACCTGTTGCTGGAGCCCTTGGCTAAGAAGAGCCTCCTTCCAAAGGCTTCTTGCCTCCCTTGGAAGCAGTATGCAGATTGTTCTGTTTCTCTTGAATGAAAGCATCACTGATAAACTCGTTGAAAGTTGTACGAGTGTTGTTAGCCAAAGTCTTCATGAGCTTGGTGCTAAGGCCTCTCTTGAAAGTTTCAATCTTCTTTTCATCGGTGTCCACTATCCAAGGAACATACCTTGTCAGATTGTTGAAAGCATGATGGTACTGAGTAAGGGTCTTGGTACCCTAGGCAAGCTGCATGAACTCATTAACCTTCATCTTGGTCAACCCAGCGGGAATGAAATGACCCCTGAAATCCTTAGTGAACTGCTCCCATGTGATATTAGCAACCACAGGATAGGCGGTCTTGTGGTTTGCCCACCACATCCCTGCGGGTCCTTGCAGCAAGAGAGCAGTAAAACTAGCCTTCATGGTTTCGGTCAACCTCAGCACTGAGAATGAGTGCTCGATTGTGTTCAACCACTCATCTGCCTCCAATGGTTCAACAGCCTGCTTGAACACTGGTGGCTTGGTGTCCAAGAAGTCCTTGTAATCACTGTACTGGCCTTTATCATTTCCACGACGCTCATCTCGATTGCGATTGTTGTTATTGTTGTTGTTGGTAGCCATCTGCTGCAGAATAGTCTGCTGAGTATCCAGGAACTGAGCAAACATCTGCTCTTGCGTGCGTGGTGGAGGCGGCGGAAACTCCTCATCCTCGCGCTCATTTCCACCACTACTACCCGACCCACGACGGGTGTTAACCGGCATCTGCAGTAAGCACAACAACCATTGTCAGGTGTTAGTTATGCAAACGATAACCGAAAAATCATGCCTAGAGGATATCAATGATTATTTTTGATGACATACAAATGGTACAATAATTCAATAACCATCTCACAACCACACAATAACAAGGCGCAACAAAGAAAAATTTTTCGCGAACCGCACGACGATCATTACTTAATTAAAAGTCTGATGGTTCAAGCCTTGAACATACAAGGTTTAAACATTACAAGTCCAACCCAACCATTTAGGGTACATCAAAATATTTCATTACAAAAGAGTGCCAACATGGCAAGTGCACTAGAAAGAGCTACTCATCGTGGTCACTGTCCATACCGGACACGTTCCCACCAAAGTCATTACTCTCGCCGATAGGCACTATCTCCTCAGGGTCTTCTTCTTCTCCTTCCGAACTTGCCTCACCATCATCAGCTGTTACGAAGATCTCAGGACCGATCTCTGCTGCGCCTGGATGGTGAAACGGGTCAACACGGTTGTTCAGATGATGAACATCCTGCTACAGCTCCCAGACCTGCTGCTGACTCGCACGCAACTCGCGCAAAAAGTCATCTCGCTGACGTGCCAGGTTCATATTGCGATTACCAAGCTGATGACGAAGGTCCACATTCTGCCTCTCAAGCTCTGTAACACGGCGATCAGCTGCCATCAAAGCACCAGTGCATCGTAGCAACTCATTGCGGCAGGCGGTAAAAGCTGCCACCTGATCGTCTACACTGCGACGAGCAATGCGTGCAAACTCTTCCGCTTCCAGCCTCTTCTCAACAGCATCATGCAGGGCTTCAATACACTGCACCCAACCATCCTTAGTGGCAAAGTGCATCTTCAGGACAGTAAACATAGCACTCATAGGAGCCCCAGTGCTATGAGCACGCTCATCTCTGCTTCGCACCAAAGGAGCTTGGCTAGACTGAGCCCACTCATCCTGTGAAGCATCTGCCCTTGGGAACACATTGGCTGGCCCCAAATCAGCACTCTTATTGAACCTGGTGCAAATCTCCATCAACATCTCGAAGACTGCAAACTGGACACCACCCAATGGCGTCCTCATGTCTACCTTGACTTTGAGCTCGGGCAAAGACCAATCCCCTTCAAGAGCAGGAATTTCCACCCAAACGTCAAACCAAGGCTACACCATGGTCTCTGCTGGCTTCCAGAAATACAGTGGCGGCTCTGGATACCCCACTAACTCCAACAACCTCCACAGCACAGTGAGTGTGCCAAACTGCTCCAGAAACTGACCACTCTGTGGCGCACCTTCAGCTGCCATCTGGTACAATGCAATATCTTGCAGCATTAGAATAAGACAGGATAGTACCAATTTATTACAGGGAAGGGAACAATACAGAAATTTTAAATTAAGTTCATGATCATGATGCATGTACGTGCCAACGACCTCACACATTATCATTTAATTAACTAACGTTATAGTCGGTGGCATACCACATGCTCTCATATACGTAACTGGTCGTACTACACGTTTTGCGTGATTAGTGTACCTGCAGAAGATTCAATTCAACCCATTCCCCAATGTATGCATGGCAATAAGAAGCACTTTTTGCCGAAAATGCTCCCGTGAGCACTTGCGACCCCGAAAGTAATTACTCCACAATACTTCCATAAGTACACATATGAACCACATGTACTCACTTCAGTAACCATAAGCACTCCCTATAGATCGACGGTTGTTCGATCGTACACTCACATCTCACCTTACCTCATCCAAAGTGGCACACTGGCCCATAAGAAGCAATAAGAAACCGCAACCACATATATATATTCACGCAACAAAACCAAATGAACCGCAGATGGAAACATGATGTAATCCCCCAGTTAGTACTTACATAAGCCACCTAGTTACCACATATACATATATAGGGCTACAGGACTTGGTCATTGGTACTCATAATTTTTGCAAACACTCGGTTTAAATCACCTACACCCAACTAATAATTGTCAAATAATTTTCAAAACACCAAAACCATTTTTGTTTTCAAATAGTCAAGTGATGGTGTATGCTGAATTATGCTCTGGTACCAGCTGTAACAGAACCGACCAATTTATACGAGCACAAGTACGACGATCGCCAATTTAGCAGCAATCAAGTCACACTTGAGCCAATATAAACCCGGTAGTCCGGAAATCTCGAAGGATTTCAAACATTTTAAACAGAACATACCCCAAGGATCTTACAAATTCAGCAACAACCCATCACATGATACATAAGTTCACAACCGAATTAAAACATCAGAGTACAATATAGTCTTTTACATAAATGTAACAGTAGCGGAAATCAACATAGTTTTGAAACAACGTAGTTTACATACGAGTACCACCAGCTGACCGTGTCACAGCATCTTACAAAAGCTAAAGATGGATAACGACCTTGCCCCAGGTCTAATCTTCTTCGCCCGCAGGGGTGAAGCAGTTCTTGCAATAAGCATAGTAGACCACTCCTTCTGCAACAATGGGAATTAAACCCTGAGTACTCAATTGTACTCAGCTAGACTTTCCCGACAGGAAGTAAATAAAAAGACTCTCAAGGATATGCAGGCTTATTTGGTGGAGCTCAGAGGATAGCAACATTTTGCATAAAAAGTATTACTACAGTAGTTCCTCAACTTATAAATTTTATATACGGTTTAACTTCGATTTCAGTTAAGCTATTAAGCTAAGGTTTGCAGCTATACTAAACAATCACTTGATATTATAGCAAACAATACAACCATATGATTTCCGATATCCACAGATATCAATCTCATGTCACCATAATCAATATGTTCAAGTTGTTAACCTCTACCTCACCCGAAGATCAGTTCAGTTTCTCACTAACCAGGAGAGATGGCGATTCGAATCGATTGTACCAGCTGGCAAACATGCCAATTACGTATCCTGTCAGCCTGATCAGTAGCTTCTTGGGTCACCGTTAGATCTTTCTGAGTCATATTATATCGCGAGCTTGGCGGGGGCCATATTCTCGGAGACAAACCCACTCACAGGAAGTGCAGGTCCCTGACCTGACTATGGCAAAATGGTGTCTCCGCACATCCTTCCTACCTACAGAATATGTCTATCCATGTCACACCAATTCTCGGCTCAGAAAGAACTACTCAGCTTCGCGGTCAGAACGACTTATCTGGCCAGCTATGTGACGACGTCCTTCAATCTCAACTGATGTCTGGTGGCCTCAGTCCTAGTCGGCCGCAAGCAGCACCGAAGACAGCATGACCTCAACCATGTCATGCGGCTCCCCGCTACCTAGCCTTGATTCTCTCATTATCATTGCGACATGGTGGTACATATAGTTAACCATGTAAAATCCATCCCCATCAGCAATAGTCACTATCTATGCTCGCGAAGGACAGGAAATCTCTCAACTTCTACCGGTCTAAGCATGGCTAAGCATAAGATCGAACCCATCCCTGGTCTAGTAATATTTCCAGTATAGTAGACAAGTGGACAAGGTATAAATGCAGCAACGGTATCAATTCAACTCCTATACTTAAGTGCACAATCATACGATTTAATAAAGACCATTGCATTTGTAAAATGAATAGGTGGAGGCTTATGAATGCTCCGGGGCTTGCCTTTCACGAAGTTAGAGGGCTGGTGGTCAGTGCATTCAGGCAGCTCCGTCTCCTCCTCTCCTTCGGGAGATTCCGGCACCTCGATCTCCTGGGGTACTCCTTACTCCGGCGGATCGAATTGCAGCAGTGTAACTTCTCCCGGCGATCCTGTATGCATGATTTGCATATATGAGAACTGAGAATGCACATGGAATACAATATGAGAGATGCACAACTACTCGAACCATGAGATGCAATAGGCATACTTGTGATTATACAAACAATTTATGAAACATTTACTGAGTATGTGCATATATCTTCTCTAAACAACAAACACATACTCACCCTTCTTAAGCAAACTATAGAACAATTTCTCGTCCTCAGTAAGAGGCCTACAACCTACACTAATAATTAACTTGCATCAAACTCACCTAACTACACTTAACTAGTAAAGAAATAAGCATGAACAAGCACCTACACAAAGAGTATTAATCTTGCTGCCTTTATACATAAATAAAGTCAGCAACACAAATGTCCAGCAAGGTTGTTGAACTAAAACATCTCAGAAATGCATGAAAATTACTTGCTAACAACTCATTAATCGATTAAAAGCAATTAATTTTACCCTAGCTTATAACTGGACCCTTTATTTGCTGTGTCCAAAAAATTCTAGAAAAATTATAGTAGATAACACATCTCTAGATTAGGCTACTGACAAAAATTCAAGTCATTTGAACAGATAAAACATTCTACACAAAAATGACAAACAATCAGCCTTGCAAGTAATGGAAAATACTTACTACAGTGAAAAGTATCAAACAACAGATTTTCCATTTTTCTTAGCTTTTTTATCACAAAACAAGGCTCAGGAAAAATATTCATAACCATAACTTATCTACACTAAGCATGGTGAATTTATCAAAATGATAGCATAAATGGCACATTATACAAGATACCATATATAAAACAGTGACAAACCAGCAAACATATTTTTACCAGATTCTAATACTCCAAACAAGAATAATGCAAGTGGAATCATATTTTCTTAGCACATTCCTACAATTAGTTATGTATTTATCAAGTTTACAAGCATATAAAAATTTAAATAAAGTTGTATAGAAAAGTTATCACAAAGGCACATTTCATATTTTTCTTGCATAGATCACAGAAACACAAGCATAACAAACTTTGGTTCACCCCAATTGGACTCTCCTAACTCCAGATATGATTTTTGGAAGGTTTTACCAATTTTCTGAAAATTCACTTTCTTAATTCCTTTAAAACGAAACCAGACCTAAATGCTACATGCACCCGGTCCAGTGAACCAGAGAGGCACCCGAGGAGCTGACCGGTGGGACCTCCAGTCAACGCGGTCCCACAGGACAGAGAGGGAGGGAGAGCCGCCGGCGCTGACCGGCGATATCTCGCCGACGGCGAGGTCAACGGCGACACCGAGGGTACCAACGTGTTCACGGGAATGAGGCGAACCCGAAGAACTAACTTTCGAGACCTAACCCGCACTGGAGCTGGCTCGTCGGTGGCAATGGCGGACGGCGGAGGTCCGGCGAAGTCGCGCCGGCCGATTCCGGCCGTTACCGGCGAAACTGAGCTTCGTTCCACGACCCTAGAACCCTAACGGTTCTTTGTGCACGACTAATCGAACTATTGTGCATGAGAACACACTAACCACATGTCTATGGCGACACGGTGGCGAGCGGAACCTCGGCGAGCTCGGGTTCCGGCGAACTTAGGGGACAAACGGCCCTACCAACTCTCTAGGCTAGATCTACAGCTAACGGAGACGCCAACACAAACAACAACGGAAGCAAGGGGCTACGGCATTGCGCTCGTCACTACGAGCAGAGAGCTCGGCGGCGCTTCGGCAATGGCGCGATGGCGATGAACCCTAGAAGCTTTACCTCTCTATCTCAGACGTTGAGAGTAGGTCGAGGAGGTAGAGCGGAGAAAGACGAAGCTATGGTGAAGGTGGAGCGGTCGGAGACGGTGTGGTGGCGGCGAATTTCACCGGCGCGCACGCTCGGCGGCCATGGCGATGGCGGAGGGGAAAGAGGAGAGCAGAGAGACGAGAGCGAGAGAGAGAGTAAGTGGAGCGCGCAGGGGACAGAATGGCGTGTCGCCTTTGCACTGTAGGCCGGCCGAGGGGGCAACGACGGCGTATGGCGCCACCTGACGCGTGATGCCTGACGGCGGCGCCAGCTGTTCGACACGATTCAAACTGAATCTGTCGATTCAGTTCAGCGAGCAGGGCCTGAAACCCATTTTTGATCGAGCCATAACTCGCGAGCTAGGGCGTTTCAGCGAAAACTTCACTAATATGGGTCAAAGAGCTACACGAGTACTCCAATCCATATTAGAACACCTTCAACTGAAATGGCTTGGTTTGAGAGATATCGGTTGATGAACATGGGTACTTTGAAACTGGAAACAGCTTTAGACTTAGAGAGAATTTGAAACTTCAAAACGGCTCCCAAACTGCACAATCTTCACAATTTTGACCACCTTACACCTATTTTCATGAGTTAACCCAAAAATAAAGTTTGTTGCTTATAAAATTCTACACAACTTTGATTAAGGGTGCTCTGACATGCAAAGTCTCTAAATTAACTTTCTTGTTTGGTCAAACAAAATAGGTTTAGGAGGGCTTTCTAGTCAACTATAAGCTAGAGGGGTATTTTGGGGATTTTACCAACATGAACAATGTTCCAAATGTTGACCCAAACATGTTTAAGGCATTTAGAACAGTAATCCACCATTACACTTGCATGCTAACACATCTATGACATTGTAGGCATATAAGCAAACATATAGCATATAAAGGAATGTAAATCAAATCAAATGGTGATGATGCATGAAATGACAAGATCAATGCTTGATGTCATGCAAATGTAAGTGTAAAAATAGTAACTAACACTAGGGTGTTACAGCCCTTCCCCCTTAAAAGAATCTCGTCCCCGAGATTAGAGTTAATTACCATTGTTTATAGAAAGAAGGATAAACTTACTTGAGATAATCTTCGCTTCCCAAGTCGCATCCCAGTCACTTTGGTTATTCCAAACCACCTTGTAGAACTTGACCACTCCGCTGCGAGTGACTCTTTCCTTGTAATCTACCACTTGTATAGGTTTCTCTTCATATGTCAAATCTGATTTTAACTTGATATCACCAAGATCCACTTGTTCTTCCGGTACTCGCAAACATTTCTTGAGTTGCGATACATGAAAGACATTGAAAATAGTGGACATGTGTGGTGGCAACCGTAACTTGTATGCTACTTTCCCACTTCTTTCTAGAATTTGAAAAGGACCCACAAACCCTGGTGGAGCCGGGCTTGTCGGCGAGCTCCTCTGCGGTGTTCTTCACTCTTATCGGTAATAAAGATCCCCTTCTTCATTTACTATTGTTTTACTTTAAGTAGCTCTATACTTGCTTATTGCTTGGTTAGAGTGCTCTAATTCCTTGGCCAGAGTTAGAGTGGTAAGTTTTATAGATTAAGCGAGGTGCTTAAGCTATAGCTTACCCTTGAGTGCCGGTAGGCCCACGGATAGTAGTGGTAGGTGCTAGGTGGTGACAGCCCTAGGATCCTCTGTATTCCACCACGTTCGGCCTAGTATTCAGTATAAGCGTAGGACTTCAGAACGTACGGTGCCTAATCAGTCGAACCCCGGTGAGTTTAGGACTTTGCGTGTCCCAAGTATAGCAGTCTCTTTGGTATAACAATCATTATATCTTTTACTGTGATAGAGTTCTCCCCCAAAACTCCATAGCTACCTAGTGCGTGTTTCCACCTTAGTTGTACTTCATTGATTTATCCTTACTAAGGTTATTACCCTATTTATCCATATCTAGATCCTTGACTATCATATCCTTGAAATCACAAACCCCGCTTTCCTTTGGGAAAATATAAATTCGACACCTGGTACTCCTAGGTAAAGTGCTACACGATAGTTCTGTGCGCTTGCAGAATCTCTTCACCTATTCTTTAGAGCTACCCAAGCATTTTTGGCGCCGTTGGTAGAAATAACTTTACTCCTAATAGCTACGTTAGAAGTGTCAACAGCCACATACTTTGACCATAGGGATTGATAACACCCGTAATTGCATTGAGAAGTATTGTTATCATTGCTAGAGGATAGATTTGGCTAAATTCTTTTGATAGCATTAGTATCTGTCAACAAGCATTTTTGGCACCGTTGCCGGGGAAGGCAACTGTTGAATTCCTTTGATTTGAGTCAAGTCCAGATAGTTATCCTTAGAATCACGAATATGATCGAAAGGACCATCCATGAATTCTCTGCACCTTCTGCTGCTAATATAGCAACAGGCCCTGGTGTCATCGAGGCAAACACTCAGTTCGAGTTAAAGCCCACATTAATCACAATGGTTCAAGCTAGCCCATTTTGTGGCAAAGCTCATGAGGATGCTAATGCACACCTCCAACACTTGTTGAAGATATGCAGCACCTTTACCATTAAAGGAGTAGCCCCAGACGTAATTTGTTTGCGACTCTTTCCTGTCTCCTTGTTAGGAAAAGCCAAGCAATGGTTCTATACGAACCGAAATGATGTGGACACATGGGAAAAGTGTTCCAACTCTTTCCTGGTGAAATTCTTTCCTCTAGGCAAGACCAATGCTCTTCGTAATAAGATCTTTAGTTTCCAACAGCAAGCCGATGAATCGATTCCCGAGGCTTGGGAATGAATGCAAGAGTATGTCGCTGCCTGTCCACACCATGGTATGGAGGATTAGCTTTTGATCCAAAACTTCTACCATGGATTAACCCCTCTTGATAGAAGCCATCTAGATGCTACCGCCATTGGAGCATTCTTTTCTCTTAAAGTTTCAGATGCGAAGGCTTTGATAGAGAAGATGGTGTCCAATCAAGGATGGAACGAGGAACGTCTGCAACCGCGCAAGCGAGGTATGCATTCGTTAAAGGAAACTGACATAATTGTAGGTAAAGTGGACCTGCTGGCCAAAAGGCTAGAAAATTGTAAGAGGATGCGTACACCTGAGACCGTGCAAGCCATGGAGACTCACATGACGTGTGAAGTCTGTGGAGAAGTTGGCCATTCTGGACTCCATTGTCCCGAGACACATGAAGACCTCAACTTCATCAGCAATGATGACAGTTTTCGTTCTTCAAATCAAGGATGGATTCAGCGCTTCAATTCTCAAGGTAACACCTTCAATTCCTCGCAACGTCCAAACAATCAAGGTAATAACTATTCTTCTTGTAACACCCCAAATTTTGCTAATTTCAAAATAGAGCTAAATTAATTTAATTTTATATTTTGTTCTCATAAGACATAGGGAATTTAATTTTTTTTATCAAATTAAAAATTTATCATAGCAACATGGTTGTGCACTCATGCTCTTGCATATGATTTATTTTGTGAGGAGTGGTCATTGCTAAAACTCAAAAATGATTTAAAATCATTTTGTAAATTACTTTATGACATGAGAAAATAAAGTTTCAAAATGCGTTTAGAACAACGATCTTCTCTATAGCATGTCTCTTGTAATCCAGTTTCTTGTTTTCCCAACTCAATCCCTTCAAATGGAGTTTATCAGAACCTCTTCTTCAACTCTAAATCACTCTTTGGTGCTCATAATTCATCAACTTCTAACTAAAAGCCGCCTGGTAATTTTTTTTCCGGATTTTTCTAGACCTTTTTCCTATTTTCTGTGAACAAAATCTAATTTTTAGATGCTCCATAGTATCTTCTCTTGAGCTCCAAATACTTTATTTGGGTTCACCATATTCCAAAATGTCTCTGGGAATTTTCCTATAATTTTCGGAGCCTTCCGCGTATTTTTCGAGACCCATATATCAATTCTGGACTTTTCTGAAATTATTTAATTCAGAATATTTATTAATTCCGAAAATAATAAAATTTCTTGTTTTTCCACCGACCTCAAACCCTATAACTATATATATCACCGTGTAGCCCGTGACGCGCTGATTCCGAAAGTACAACCCGTTTTTGCAGCCGCCACTCGTAGCCTCCTAGATTTAAAGCCGAAGTTTGGAAAAGTTAGGTTTTCGGCGAACTCTCCGGCGAGCTTTTCCAGCCATCTTAACCGTCTCCGGTGAAAACCACCACCATCACGAGGTAGCTCTCTTCGTTCCCTTCATCGTGGTATATTTTTTTCTCAAATCCATGTTAGTTTGACCATTCCCCGTTCGTTTTTTCTTCTCTGGTGAAGTTTTCCGGCGAGCTCACCATAGACGTCACTTCTTCTTCATTTTTCCGGCGAATTGCAGGCCTCCGCGGCCACCGGCATCACCTGGACGTCGCTACCAGTAGCCACCGCCTTCACCCTGGCTGGCTGCCTCGCGGCCAGTCCCGCTCTCCTGCCCCTGCGCCCCACCTGCCCGTCGAACAGAGCAGGCAAGTCGGCGGCCAGACCGAGCAGGCCCTCCCTATTTCTCTCCTGCGCCGCTGCCGGGTGACCGGCTGCCATGCTGCCGCCGATCTGCTGCTATACAGCTGGCCTTGGCTGAATTTCCTCTTTTCCCTTATGCACGAACAGCAGCACCACCATTGATGGAGTTCACATTCTGCAGTCGAAGGTAGAAGATGGACAGAGGAAGGAGATGAAGTATTTACAAGTTTACCACCGGTTCGTATTCCGTCCGTTGTTTCTCCGTTTTAACTCCGATTTAACCCGTTTAAAGTGCATTAGATTCGTATTTACGTTGTCTACATGTATTTTCTATTGTTATATATGTTTTCAACATTTTAAATTTTGTAATTATATTTAAACTATTATTTTACAAAAGGGAACATTATTTAATTCATAATTTGTTTGTTTCAAATCCGTTTGACTTGATTCAAAATTTCGTTAGATTCGTATTTTCAAACTCTACATATTTATTCTGCCATACAGTAAGTTTGGCTTTATTAAATTTTGATTTAATAATATATTAATTATTTTATATAGTAAATCTTCGAAAAAACATATCTTCTATATTTTAAATCCGTTTTTCGTCATCTTTATATCGATGTAATCGTGAGAACGAGTAGAAGAATTTTATAACTTTTTCAAACTGTTTTGTTATTGTTTCGTGTACTGTTCTAATTATTATCCTTGTTTGCTTTGTGTATGTCTGCTGGATGTTGTGTGTTGATGTGGTGATCGATCGAGTATAGACGGTGAGCAGTTCGTGGTGATTCTCGTAGCTATCAATTGAAGATTTGGATCAGAGAAAGGATCTCAAGTTTAAAACAAGTATAACATGGACCATCCTTAATGTTCTATTCACAATAATATCACAATACAAATGCATGTGTCCACCTTAACAACCTTAAAGATTATAACATAGATTTGGTATTTTGATTTCCTTGATCACCTTTGGGTTATGCATTAGGTAGCTATTGCTAGTGCTTTATTAATGCCAATGATCTTGTGATTTGATTAATGGATTATGCAATGAACAATTTAATATGATTTTTATTTCTGTTCAAAGGGGCTAGAGCCTTGGTTTGGGTGGATTATCTCTAGTTTCTCTCCATAGGATTTCTGTAAGTGTTTAATCCGGGACATACGTACAGCTGTGAGAGCTATATGGCTCTGGTTTTAGTTGTTTAAAAGACCTTTTCTAACTTGTTAGAGGTTACCAGAAAGGGCGCAGTTGGGAGTTTGACACCTTGAGTGTAGTATAGCTTCTAGTCTTATGTGTATAGCCGAGAAAGAATGTGCCATATTGAAAAACGGGGTTCCTACATCTCGCTGCCACTCACCCTTGAGGCCCTAACTTGTTAGACGAACTTTTAAATGGTTTTATATGGTTCTCTGATGTTTGGGTCTAGCTAACCCAAGCATTAGAAAATCATGACTCACAGATAAAGTGTACACTTCTGCGCAGAGTTTAATAATCTATCATGATAACCGTGCTCACGGACACGAGCGGCCTTAGAACTTTTACAGCTAGATGGTTACTGCTAAATTTATGATATGTTTATTATTGCTGTTAATATATTTGCTATTTATTAACCTTATTACAATTGATCATTGGATTAATTATGGGATTTGGAATACCTTGATGCTACTCAATTGCTAAAATGAACATGAATATTAAAAGCTAAATGCAGTCAAATAGTGTCAAGCTTTTTGAGCCACATGAACCCGTGTTATTCTTGTTGAGTACGAAATGTGCTCACCCTTACAATTCACCACCACAGATGAAGATTGGAGTGAAGATTACCGCAATGAGTATTAGGCTTGGTGTCTCCCAGTCGACGTGTCCCTGTGTTGGAGCTTCCGCGAGCGTTTCGACATTAGTTATCATTTATAGATTTGATCTATAATTGTTTGAGACTATATAATAAATGTCTATTCATATTGTAAACACTGTGATGGTACTATTTGTAATTTGTCAGCTTATATGTGCGACTATTTCTGGGGCACATATGAGTCTTTTATGCATCCTATTTTATCCTTGAAATACGGATGTGACACTTCTCTTAAAGATCTTGTCTATGGTCAAGGTAGAATGACTGATAGTATAAATAAGAAGCTCCATGCTAATGATAGGATGCTAGATAGCATAAATGCTAAATTGGATGATTTCTCTACTGCAATTAAGAATCAAATTAGTTTAAATAAGATGCTTGAAACCCAATTAACACAACTAGCTGTTGCAATTCCATCTTTCAAAAAAGATAGAATACCAGGAAAGCCTGAAATAACCATGGAATCTGCTAATCTTGTTACTATTAGTTATAATGGTTATGAACTAGATGGATGGAATTTTCCAACTAAAAAGGGAGATCCTGAAACCCCTGTCATATCGTGCTCTATTCAATCTCAAAAGTTCCATAATGCTATATGTGATCTAGGATCTAGCATTAACATCATGTCTAAAGAACATTATGAAAAGTTGTTTTACACTGAGCTAGTACCAACTTCTGCATATGTGCAATTAGCTGATCAAACAACTTGCTACATAGAAGGAGTACTTTGTGATGTTCTGGTAAAAGTAAGAAACAACTTTGTGCCTACTGATTTCATGATTTTAGACATGGGAAATAGGGACAACTTACCCCTCATTCTTGACCGACCTTTCTTGAATACTGTGAATGCATGCATATTTGTTGCTAGTGGTAGCATGGATTTCTATATAAATGGGAAGAAAGAAAGATTTATTTTCTCTTGTGCACCGCACCATGCAACTAACATGTAGAAAAATAAGAGTCGATCCATGAGCAGGAGAAAAACAAGAATCTGGAGAAACAAGAAAGACAGAGAAGCGGTTAAGAAGGAACCTTCATCTACAGCCTCTACACCAGACCCTGCTACCGTTAAAGAAGGACAAGATGAGAAGAAGACATCGGTCAAAGAAGAACCTCCTTCCGAGGAAGGACAACTATGGGAGTAAGTATTCTATCTCTCTTTAACTATTGCATTGGCATATTTCACTTCTTCATGCATTGAATCAATTAATTGTTAGAGGCATGTTTAAATTTGTCTTGCATTTAATAAATAAAGCATGTCTAAATTTATGTCTTGCATTTAATGAAAACCATGATAAAAGAGAGATTAAAATATAATAAAAAATATAATTATAATAAAAAAATAAAATAAATTTGGTTTATCATATTAGTAGTAATAAAAGTAGAATAAAAACAAAGCTTAGTGATCATAATAAGATGAAAAAGAGGAAACAACCCGACCAAGAGGAGAATCCGATCCTGGAGAAGAAGCTAGCTTGGGGGAGCCGTCATCCTCGCCAAGGTATGGTTTCTAACCCCAGCTCGCTTTTTCTTAATTAGTATGAGTTATAATGTTATTGCATAACGATAGATAAATGAAAATAATGATAAGAAAAAGAATATGCTATGTTTTTGTTGGAAATTATGAATAATTGCTCAATGATGATTTGCAAAATCTTGTTATGCAATCCTTGCTATGAAAGTTTTGAGTGTGATATTTGAATTTTGTCTTAACTCAAACACTATTGTGGGTTGCACATGCTAATAACCTAAGTTATGCTCTTGCAAGATTAAAATTGGTATAAGTAGAACTTTTACCTGATCTAAGGAATGAGTGAAAACCAACTAGAGATTTTGATTTATAAAATTCAACTTCTTGCTCATGGTTCCTTTATGGAGTTAAATACCTATCATCAAGCCATACATCCACAAACAACTAAAACCACTAAAAAAAGAGCCCTTGTCTGCTTTGAGCTTCCTTAGACCTTATTTGATCTAGGTAGAGAAACTAGTCATATTCTTTGATCAAGATCACGTACACATGCCGCCTATGTATTACTTTTACACTAGAAGTATACATCTATGCTCCACATACCAGTTGAGACAACCAACCACAATCAACTTTTGTCCATTTGATAGATGGGGAGTATAGGTTACTGAAAAAAAAGAAAAAGAGAGAGAGAGCAAGTGCTCATGGAAAACAAAAGAGGACAAATGTCCCATGGGCAGGTGCCCATATATCTTCTTTAAAAAAATAACTATGTATTCAGTAACCTTACTCTCCCCTGTCTAAGGCAAAGGAATAAGTCTCAAGGAGCCCACCAAATAATTTACACTTGCACTTCTTGATCATGTTTTATGACTTGTTGCTCCCTGTGATCTGAGAGTCTAATTTTGCAATACATTCGGTTTAAGTATACTTTGTTCCAATCCTATAAACCCCACATAAGCTTAGGATAGATATGAAAAGCTCTTTTGAGCTCTTGTGAGGTCCATCACACTTAGGAGTGGTTGGGAATGCCATTGAAGGAACCAAAGCAAGATTTTCTTTTTCAAAAGAATAAAAACTATCTAGTAAATAGGTCTCACTCTACCAAAGTAAGGGATGAAGTATCTACTTATCTATGCTATCTTGTTTTTGCATAACCCATGGTGAAAAGCTATAAGCCCATAGAGTTAAGACATAAGATGAATTTTTAAATCATGCTCAATACTAGAATAGTGTTGGTTTGTATGCAGGATCTTTGTGAATTGGTACATTAAAGAAATTTTTGATCCAACATTACCATGTTAAAATCATGTCTTTGCTTGAGGACAAGCAAAATGTTAGCTTGAGGGAGTTTGTTGACGGTCGCTAACACCCTATTTTACCGTCAACATTTCACCCATAATCAAGGTAAAACCACATGAAAAGCAAAGAACCCACCTTGAAACTTAACTAGTTCCATATGTCCTTGGAGAAATGTTGTGTATGCAGGAAAAATGGTGAAACAAGGAAAAAATGAAGCATGGAAAGACACCTCAGCTGCCACGTGGGAGCCAGAGGGGGGGCACCTGCCCTGCCAACAGGGCACCCGCCCTGTCCAAAGTGCCAAATGGCACTGGCCACCTCACTGATCCGTGTGCCAATCTCCCAAATGATCTGTGGCACATTGAAACATCATCAACGGCTCAGATACAAGGCACGGGGATCCGATGGCGCTATCAACAGGGCACCCGCCCTGTCAAAGTTGGGTGCCACGTCCACAATCCGAGGGAAGGTGTCCAGGAGCCATCTACACCATCAATTGAAGTCGGTTTTCATCCAACGATGATCAAGTGAACTGCCATGGATTGAAGGGCCCACATTTCATCCTCCCAGGGGGTGCAAACCGCCTTTCCAAGGCACAAACCGACCATGCAACCGTCATAGGGGAGGAAGGACGGCCGTTGGATGCAAGACGGTGCATCCAACCGGGCGCCCGCCCCCTAGGGGGCGCCCGCCCTGCCACTTCGCGCCACCGCCTTCCAGCAAGCCTAGAAGTACCCCTGGTGCACTCCTACACTATAAATAGCGCTAGGATCCTCACTTGTAAGTCGGAACACACAAGAAACACTAGAGATACACTTGAGATTCAGCTTAGTAGCTCCTCTCTCTAGCGAAGCTCTCCTCTTGGGAATAGTGCTAGCTAGAGAAGAGTAGAGTGTTGGAGAGAAGTCGGGAGAAGGAAGAAGTCTGTGGTGGAGCCAGGCTTGTCGGTGACCTCCTCTGCAGTGTTCTTTACTCTTATCGGTAATAAAGATCCCCTTCTTCATTTACTATTGTTTTACTTTAAGTAGCTCTATACTTGCTCATTGCTTGGTTAGAGTGCTCTAATTCCTTGGCCAGAGTTAGAGTGGTAAGTTTTATAGATTAAGCGAGGTGTTTAGGCTATAGCTTACCTTTGAATGCCGCTAGGCCCACGGATAGTAGTGGTAGGTGCTAGGTGGTGACAACCCTAGGATCCTCTGTATTCCACCACGTTCGGCCTAGTATCTGGTATAAGCGTAGGACTTCGGGATGTACGGTGCCTAATCAGTCGAACCCCGGCGAGTTTAGGACTTTGCGTGTTCCAAGTATAGCAGTCTCTTTGGTATAACAATCATTATATTTTTTACTGAGATAGAGTTCTCCCCCAAAACTCCACAGCTACCTAGTGCGTGTTTCCACCTTAGTTGTACTTCATTGATTTATCCTTACTAAGGTTATTACCCCATTTATCCATATCTAGATCCTTGACTATCATATCCTTGGAATCACAAACCCTGCCTTCCTTTGGGAAAATATAAATTCGACACCTGGTACTCCCAGGTAAAGTGCTACACGATAGTTCTGTGTGCTTGCAGAATCCCATCACCTATCCTTTAGAGCTACCCAAGCATTTTTGGCGCCGTTGCTAGAAATAACTTTATTCCTAGTACCTACGTTAGAAGTGTCAACAAACAAATACTTTGAGCATAGGGATTGACAACCCCCGTAATTGCATCGAGAAGTATTGTTATCATTGCTAGAGGATAGATTTGGCTACATTCTTTTGATAGCGTTAGTATCTGTCAACAAGCTTTTTTGGCGCCGTTGCCGGGGAAGGGAACTATTGAAGGGAAATGGTGTGGTTTACTATAGTTGCAAGCAAGTAGGGCACAAGGAGCAATATTGCAAGAAGAGGATAATGAAGCAAAGCAAGCCTAATGTGTCATCCATTAGACTTGATTCTTGCTATGTGCTTACCAAGAGTGCAAAGGGAGTGAGAGTCAAGTATATTGGTGCACCTAAGGAGAGCCCAAAAAAGAAGGCTATTTGGGTGCCCAAGAGCTTAGTTACTAACCTCCAAGGACCCAAACAAACTTGGTACCAAAATTGAATTGATTTCTTTATAGGTGAACTACAAGTCCGGAGGGAGGTATTGGGTCCTTGATAGTGGGTGCACTCAACACATGACCGGAGAATCAACCATGTTAAATTCAATCAAGCCAAATGAAGATGGGAATCTTGATAGTATCACATTTTGTGATAACAAGAAAGGCAAGGTTATTGGTCTTGGAAAGATTTCAATTTCAAATGATATGTCTATCTCCAATGTCTTGCTAGTTGAGAGCTTGAACTTCAACTTGTTGTCCGTGGCTCAATTATGTGATTTGGGATTCAAATGCATTTTTGGTGTTGATGATGTGGAGATTGTTAGTGTTGATGGAAGCAATTTGATATTCAAGGGATTTCGGTATGGCAATCTCTATTTGGTGGATTTCAATGCTAGTGAAGCTCAATCATGAACATGTTTGCTCACCAAATCAAGTATGAGTTGGTTATGGCATAGAATGCTTGGTCACGTTGGAACGAAGCAACTAAATAGATTGGTCAAGCATGACATGGAGAGTGGATTGAAGAATGTGTAATTTGAGAAGCACAAGTTGTGTAGCGCTTGTCAAATGGGAAAGCAAGTTAGAAACACACATCCTAACAAGAGCATGATGAGTACATCTAGAGCATTTGAGTTGTTGCACATGGATCTATTTGGCCCAACCACTTATGCTGGTCTCGGTGGAAATAAATATGGCTTTGTGATAGTGGATGACTATACAAGATACACATAGGTCTTCTTTCTTGTTGACAAGAGTGAAGTGTTTGATATATTCAAGACATTTATCAAGAGAAGCCAAAATGAATTTGAAATGACAATCAAGAGTTTGAGAAGTGACAATGGAAGTGAATTTGGAAATGCAAGAGTTGATGAGCTATGTGATGAGTTTAGAATCAAGCATCAATTCTTGGCCAAGTACACTCCTCAATCAAATGGCCTTGTTGAGAGAAAGAATAGAACACTTATTGATATGGCAAGGTCTATGCTTAGTGAGTACAATGTGAGTTTGAATTTTTAGGCCGAAGCAATCAACATGGCCAACTATTGTAGCAACTGGCTCTATTGTCATCGGCTATTAAAGAAGACACCATATGAGCTATTGAATGGAAGAAAGCTCAACATTGCATACTTTAGAGTGTTTGGTTGCAAATGCTACATATTGAAGAAGGGTCCAAGATTGGAAAAATTTGAGAAGAAATGTGATGAAGGCTTTCTAGTTGGTTACTCCACCACAAGCAAAGCATATAGAGTATGGAATCACTCCATCAAGCTCATCGAAGAAGTTCATGATGTGAAATTTGATGAAACCAATGGTTCTCAGGATGAAGATGAAAATCTTGATGATGTGAGAGGAACTCAGTTGGTGAATGCAATGAAGAATATGGATATTGGTGATATTCGGCCAAGACAAGTGGTTGATGTGGAAGAAGAAGATGACAAAGATCAAGTGCAAACTCAACCTAGTGTACAAGTCAATCCAAATGAAGAAAGCTCTAGTGGTTCTCATGATCAAACTCAAGTGCAATATGATGAAGATCAAAATGCTAGTCAATCTCAAGTGGGTTAACCAAGCTCAAGCAATCAAGTTCCCAACCGGTTTATATTATAAGAGATCATGCTTTAGATCAAATAGTTGGGGATATAAGAAATAGTGTTCAAACAAGATCAAAGTTAGCAAACTTTTATGAGCACTTCTCTTCTGTGTCATTTGAAGAGCCAACTACTATTGAGAAGGCCTTGAATGATAGTGATTGGGTAAATGCTATGCATGAAGAGCTCAACAACTTTGAGAGAAATCAAGTTTGGGAGCTAGTTGAGAGGCCCAAGAACTATAATGTCATTGGTACGAAATGGGTGTTCAAGAACAAGCAAGATCAAGATGGCATTGTGGTAAGAAACAAGGCAAGGTTAGTTGCACAAGGATACACTCAAGTGGAAGGATTGGACTTTGGTGAAACATATGCTCCGGTTGCAAGATTGGAAGCAATTAGAATCCTTCTAACTTATGCATGTGCACATGATATCAAGCTCTATCAAATGGATGTCAAAAGCGCTTTCTTGAATGGATACATCAATGAGTTAGTATATATTGAGCAACCCCCGGATTTTGAAGATGAGTTGAGAAAGGCTTTGTATGGTTTGAAACAAGCTCCAAGGGCATGGTGTAACACCCTAGTGTTAGTTACTATTTTCACACTTGCATTTGCATGCCATCAAGCATTTATTATGTCATATCATGCATCATCATCATTTGATTTGGAGTTAAATTCAAATATATGTTATATGTGTGCTTATATGCCTAGAGTGTGCTTGATAGGGTAGCATGCAAATGTGATGCTTGTTTACTGTTCTAGATGCTCTAAACATGTTTGGGTTAACATTTTGAATAATGTTCATGTTGGTGAAATCCCCAAAATACCCCTCTAGCTCATAGTTGACCAAAAAGCCATTTTTAAACCTATTTTGTTTGACCAAACAAGAAAATGTTTTTAGGAGCTTTGCATGTCAGTGCACCCTTAATCAAAGTTGTGTAGAATTTTATAAGTAACAAACTTTATTTAAGGGTGAAGTCATGAAAATAGGTGGAAGGTGGTCAAAAAGTTGAATTAGTGCAGATTTGGAGCTGTTTTGAGGTTTCAAATTTTTCTCTAAGTCTAAACTGCATTTCAGTTTCATTGTACCCCTGTTCATCGATCTGTATCTCTCTATCCATGCCGATCTAGCTGGAGTTGTCCTAATATAGATTGGAGTACTCGTGTAGTTCTTCCATCTCTATTAGTGAAGTTTTCTCTGAAACGGTTTGGATCACGAGCTAGAGATCGATCAAAAATAGAGTTTCAGTCTGTTCGCTGGAACTGAATCGAGCCGATTCAAATCGGCAAATTGCCGAACAGCTGGCGCCGTCGTCAGAAGAACGACGCCAGGTGGCGCCGTACGCCGCCGTTGGCCCCGCGCCGGTCGGGAATGCAAAAGCGACACTCCACTATGTCCCCTGGCTCATTCTCTCGCTCTCTCCCTCGCTCGTCGCTCTCTGCTCTCCCCTTACTTCTCCGCCGACGCCATGGCCGCCACGCTGTTGCCTCGGTGAAATCCGCCGCCACCACACCATCTCCGACCACTCCATCTCCACACAAGCTTCGCCTTGCTCCACTCTATCTTCTCGACCTGTTGCTAGCCTCAGCCGAGCTAAGGTATACCATTTCTGACCTCTTCGCCGCCGTGAACTCGTCGGAGCTCCACCGAGCTCTCGGTTTGCCGCGATGAGAGCAATGCTGTGGCCGTTCTTTCTAGTTCTTGCTCATCGTGGCGTCCTCGTGAGTCGTAGATCTAGCCTAGGTCGCTGGTTGGGTCGATCTCGCCGTAGTTTTGCCGGAACCCGAGCTCGCCGGAGTTCCGCCCGCCACCGTGTCGCCATGCGCGCGGTTAGGGCAAGCTGTCGTGCACCACTGTTCGATTCATCGAGCATGGAGCTCCGTTAGGGTCTAGGGAGTGCAGAACGTGGGTTGGTTTCGTCGGTGAAGGCCGGAATCGGCCGGCGCATGCTCGCCGGACCGCCGCCTGCTCGCCGGGCCGCCGCTGTCCGCCATGGTCGCCGTTGGGCGTGGTCCGGTGACGGTTAGGTGTCGGAAGTGGGTGTATCGAGTTCGCCTCGTTGCCATGAGTCGGTAGGTCATCTCGGTGCCGCCGGAGACCTCGCCGTCGGCGAGATCTCGCCGGTCAACACCGGCGGCTCTGTTTCTTCCTCTGACGTTTGGGGTCGAGTTGACCCAGGGGCCCGCGGGTCAGCCGCTCTGGTGCGTCTCTGGTTCACTGAATCGGGTGCGCACAGCAGTTTAAGCCGGTTTTCGTTTAAAATGATTAATGAAATTGATTTTCAGAAAATGTGTAAAATCTTCCAAAATTCATATTTGGAGCTAGGAGTGTCCAAATTGGGTGGAACCAATTTTGTTGTGCTTACCTTACTGTGCTCTATGTATGAAAAATATAAAATGTGCTTTTTCGATAACTTTTCTATGCAGTTACATTTAATTTGTTAATTGCTTGCAAACTTGATAAATGCATAAGTAATTCTAGGAATGTGCTAAAAATGTGATTCCACTTGCATTAATCTTGTTTAGGGAATTAGAATCTAGGAAAAATATGCTTGCTGGTGTTGCACTGTTATTTATATGATGTCATATATAATATGCCTTTTATGCTTTAATCTTGCAAAAATCACCATGCTTAATGTGTTAAGGATATGGTCATGAATATTTTTTCTGAGCCATGTTATGTTGTGAAGAAACTATGAAAAATGGGAAGTCTATTGTTTGATATTTTTCACTGTGTCAAGTATTTTCCATTGCTTAAAAGGCTAGTTGTTTGTTATTTTTGTGTAGACTGTTATACTTGTCCAAATAACTTGAAATTTTGTCGGTAGACTAATCCAGAGATACTTTATCTGCTGTAATTTTTCTAGTTTTTTTGTGGGCACGGTAAACAGTAGGTCCAGTTATAAGCTAGAGTTTGTTTAATTGCTTTTAAGCAAGTATTCGTTGGTTAAAATGTGTTTTCATGCAGTTTGTGGTGATCCAGCATTGTCACTATGTTGAACACTATGAATCTAATCCTAATTGATGCCTAGGGCAGCAAGAGTGTATTCTTGTTATGTGTTGCTCATGTTTGCCTTGTTAAAATGGTTAATAGTTAGCTAAGTTGATGTAAGCTATATGGTTAGTGCAGGTTGTAGACCTCTTACTGTCGGTGCTAGTTTTGGCGGGACTAACGCCGGCTAGTAAATATGTGTTTTGCGGTTGAGGCTACGGATGGTGTGCAAGGGGGAACACAGGGATTATACTGGTTCAGGCCGAGCAAGCCCTACGTCCAGTGGAGAGGAGGGTCGTGTTGCCTTGCACCGGGGTGCTTGTAGTAGGGAGTTACAAGTCAGGCGAGAGAGGGAAGAGCTCCCAGGTCTCTTGTGTGTGTCTAAGTGTTTACAAGTCGTTTGCTATGGGTACGTTTGTGTGGGTGAGAACTTAGAACTTCTCTCTTGTTTTTCTAAAGCTGGCCTCTGCTTTCCCTTTTATAGTCGCAAGGGAGAGGCAGGGGTAGCTACGTATTTTACAGTGAGGAGTTGCTGTTCCCCGTTTGACTATGCAGCTGTTGCCTTTTCTCCGCGTCTCCGGGGCATGGCTGTCGTGGTTCGCACGTCCTTGGTGAGTTCCAAGCCGGCAGCAGTCGTCGGATTACGACGTGCCGTAGGGTCACACCTATCGGCTATCTTTTCGTAGGATGTGACAAGAGGGTGAGTCACCTTAGGTCTCCCGAGGCTCGGGACTAGGAAGGCGTGATGGGATTGAGCGGGGGATATCTCCCCTGTCATATTTCCAGTCTTTGAATAGCTCTTCCCGAGGGTCAGGCGAGCCCGGACGGAAGGCGTGCTCGTCCTTTCGAGTGGACAGCGCAGTAGGCTCCTTTTCCGTTCTTGCCTAGCCCGTCGTCAGGCGCTTGGACTGTCACAGTCGGAGTTGATAGGTCTCGGTGGAAAACGGGGCGGCCCACCGTAGACCATACCGTGGAGGACAGGTGGTATGGGCGTCAGGGGCGTGCGAAGCACAGTCGCGTCGAGAGTCTGTCCTGTCGGGACAGTGCTTGTAAAGTGGTCAGAGAGAGTATGGCCGTCAGGAGCGTGCGAAGCACAGTCGCGTCGAGAGTCTGTCCTGATGGGAGAGTGCTTGTAAAGTGGTCAGAGAGAGTATGGCCGTCAGGAGCGTGCGAAGCACAGTCGCGTCGAGAGTCTGTCCTGACGGGAGAGTGCTTGTAAAGTGGTCAGAGAGATCTCTTGTGGTCGAAGATTGCTCCGCTGACATCACCTGCGCCTTGGATGCTTTGCGAGATTGCGCTCGAGGGGGATAGGGAAGCTCGGGCGAATCGGAGACTTGGGGCGCCGAGGATGCCGCTCTCCCGAGCTGGTGCCGCTCTCCCGAGCTGGTGCCGCTCTCCCGTGCTCTCCCGAGCTCTCCCGAGGAGGCTCGGGCGAATCGGAGGTTTGGGGCCGGCGAGGACGCCGCTCTCCCGAGCTCTCCCGAGGAGGCTCGGGCGAATCGGAGACTTGGCCGCCGAGGACGCCGCTCTCCCGAGCACTCCCGAGGAGGCTCGGGCGAATCGGAGCCTTGGGCGCCGAGGAGGCCGCTCTCCCGAGCTCTCCCGAGGAGGCTCGGGCGAATCGGAGTTTTGGGCGCTGAGGAGGCCGCACTCCCGAGCACTCCCGAGGAGGCTCGGGCGAATCGGAGACGTGGGCGCCGAGGACGCCGCTCTCCCGAGCACTCAGGAGGAGGCTCGGGCGAATCGGACTATTGGAGCCTTGGGCGCCGAGGAGGCCGCTCTCCCGAGCTCTCCCGAGGAGGCTCGGGCGAATCGGAGTGTTGGGCGCCGAGGACGCCGCTCTCCCGAGCTCTCCCGAGGAGGCTCGGGCGAATCGGAGACTTGGGCGCCGAGGACGCCGCTCTCCCGAGCACTCCCGAGGAGGCTCGGGCGAATCGGAGCCTTGGGCGCCGAGGAGGCCGCTCTCCCGAGCTCTCCCGAGGAGGCTCGGGCGAATCGGAGTGTTGGGCGCCGAGGAGGCCGCACTCCCGAGCACTCCCGAGGAGGCTCGGGCGAATCGGAGACGTGGGCGCCGAGGACGCCGCTCTCCCGAGCACTCAGGAGGAGGCTCGGGCGAATCGGAGCCTTGGGCGCCGAGGAGGCCGCTCTCCCGAGCTCTCCCGAGGAGGCTCGGGCGAATCGGAGGTTTGGACGCCGAGGACGCCGCTCTCCCGAGCTCTCCCGAGGAGGCTCGGGCGAATCGGAGCCTTGGGCGCCGAGGACGCCGCTCTCCCGAGCTCTCCTGAGGAGGCTCGGGCGAATTGGAGCCTTGGGCGCCGAGGAGGCCGCTCTCCCGAGCTCTCCCGAGGAGGCTCGGGCGAATCGGAGCCTTGGGCGCCGAGGACGCCGCTCTCCCGAGCTCTCCCGAGGAGGCTCGGGCGAATCGGAGTTTTTGGGCGCCGAGGAGGCCGCTCTCCCGAGCCCTCCCGAGCGCTCCCGAGCTCTCCCGAGGAGGCTCGGGCGAATCGGAGACTTGGGCGCCGAGGACGCTGCTCTCCCGAGGAGGCTCGGGCGAATCGGAGGTTTGGGCGCCGGGGACGCCGCTCTCCCGAGCTCTCCCGAGCAGGCTCGGGCGAATCGGAGCGAGCTCTCCCGAGGTCTCCCGAGTAGGCTCGGGCGAATCGGAGCGAGCTCTCCCGAGGAGGCTGTCATTAGTGGAATGACGTCGTGGGCCTCTGTAGACGCGGCCTTCGTGGGCTTCGACTGGCCTTACTTGGGCCAGGCCAAGTTGGGAATGAGCGTTTTTGCATCGAAGTTGGGTACCCCTAACTTTGGTAACCGACAGTAGCCCCCGAGCCTGTGGTGGAGTGAAGGCACTCCTCCACAGGTTCACGCTGGTTCTTCCTGTCAAAAAAAGATAAAGTGTGGGTTGTTTTTTCCGGGGGGTGCGCGCGAGCGCACCCGCCGGGTGTAGCCCCCGAGGCTTTGGAGGGATGATATATCCCTTCAAAGGCTTAGAATCGTGTTCGTTAGTCCTCGGGTGTTTTTCGATTTATTTAGGTGGGTTGTTTCCTTGGAAGCGGAGCCCCCGAGCCTCCTACCGTGTGGGAGATCGTTCGGTGGTCTTTTCAAGGTGCAGGGCAAGTTTCCGAGCCTCCGTTTTCGTATCGGAGATCGATCGGGTCCTTCCCTGTCTTTTTTAATTCGACCTTCACGCTCTTTTTTCGGGAAGAGGAAGGTTTGGTCCTGCTCGACTTCCCCGCTGGGGCACGAGTCGGCATTTCCGGTGAGCTACAAACGGGTTGGTCCAAGTGGAGGTCCGTGCCCTATTCGTTAAGGGTCGGCTAGTGGCCTGAGCACACTCCAATTATTTCCCGAGGGTCAGTTAGTGGATGTCGGGTCCCTTCGATGGGTCCCGAGGACATGATGCCTCCCACGGAGGGATTCCACGTAACCGACTCGCTACTGGGACTTGGACACAGCATGGGATGTCCCTTGTGACGTTCCGGGCGTCGGGATACTGGCCGTTTTCGTGACCCATCCACTAGCTGTCCCTAACTCGATTTCCCTGGGGCGACTGTTCGAGCCTCGGAGGGCCAGTCTTCGATCACCTGGGAACGTAACGGGCGCCCGAGCCCGGGGTTTCTTCGTTGAGAAAATGAAGGGGGAATAGAGGCACGCGGTTGTAATGATTCGGCTTACCTTTTGAGGCGCGAAGCCTGACGGATGCGACGGTTCGGCTCAGTCGAGGCGGTTTGCTTGCGCGGTGATGGCGGGTCTCTTCCAAGCCGAGGTCGAGCTCCCTCCTCTGAACGTGTGTCCTCCCGAGCTTCTTCCCTTGGCCGAGCGTAGAGCTTATAGGTTTTCTTCCGAGTGCGGGTTAGCCTTCGAACACGGAGTGGCGAGGGAAGATGCTGTGGCCCTGAGGCATAAGCGGTCTCCGACTCGACCGGCTCTGTCTTCTGGGGCTTCCCACATCCTTCGAATTCTATAATTCATGCTTGATTTCCGGAAGGAAGCGTGTTTTAGGGACGAACGAATTCGACGAGTTTTGAAATTTTTGCGTTTCCAAAATTGTCGGATCTCGGGAAAGTCCGGGGTTTCCCCCCGTCCTAGCCCCCGAGGGAGGGTCGGCCTTTCCGTAGGTTAGGCCGGGCCTCGCTTTTAATGCGCGGTGAAATAAAGGGTCATTTCACTCCCGAGTGTAGGCTCGGATTGAAAGTCTAAAAATCATGTAAAAAGAGTAGAAGTCGTGTCTTTTCATCGATTTCAAGATTTTCAAAATAGTACAATGCTTGGAACCTTAAGGATAGAAGCGACGTAGCTGTTCGATGTTCCAAGCGTTGCTGTAGACCTCGCCGTTCTCGTTCGCGAGCTTGTATGTGCCGGGGCGTTGCACCTCGGCGACGATGAAGGGTCCTTCCCACGGCGGAGTGAGCTTGTGGCGCCCTTTGTTGTCCTGCCTTAGCCGTAGCACCAGATCGCCTACGCTGAAGGCTCGACCTCGGACGCGCCGAGCATGGTACTTGCGTAGGGATTGCAGGCATACTTGTAAATTCCATTCCGGAGGCCGTTCCGTTTTTACTCTTGGAATGGAACATTCCGGTACCGACCGATGCCGGTGTACCATTCCGGACTTTATTATATTAAAAATATATGAATATACATATACATAAATAATCATATAAATATATACTTATGGCATAGTTACGCTTCATCACACTGACATTATTTCTAAACTCACATATTTTTTCTAAACTCCATAGCTCACACATGTAAAAAGTGTTTCGTCACTTGGTTTTAGTCCGGTACCGGAATGGGTGGAACAGGCGTTTCGGCCGGAATTGACCGGAATGGCCGGTATTGACCGGTATTGACCGGTATTTGACCCGGTACGGGATTGCAGCCCTTCTATGCCGGTTTGGGCACCGGAACAGGGCATTCCGGCCATTCCGGCCGGTACCGGAATGGAATTTACAAGTATTGCAGGTATTTGGCCGAGTGCAGCAGGGCCACGTCCTGAGCTTCGTCGGCTTGGTCCAGCGCGTCTTCCCGAGACGTTTGATTGCCTAGTTCATCGTAGGCTTGGACCCTTGGGGCGCCGTACTCTAGGTCCGTAGGGAGGACGGCCTCTGCACCGTATACCATGAAGAAGGGCGTGAAGCCCGTGGCTCGACTTGGCGTAGTCCTTAGACTCCATATCACTGCCGGAAGCTCCGTCAGCCACCTCTTGCCGAATTTATTCAATCGGTTGAATATCCTTGGCTTAAGGCCTTGGAGAACCATGCCATTGGCGCGTTCTACCTGGCCGTTCGTTCTCGGGTGGGCGACGGCTGCCCAGTCCACTCGTATGTGGTACTCATCGCAGAAAGCCAGAAATTTCTTTCCGGTGAACTGCGTGCCGTTGTCCGTGATAATGGAGTTCGGGATGCCAAACCGGTGGACGATGTCGGTGAAGAACAACACTGCTTGAGCCGAGCTGATTTGGGCGATCGGCCGAGCCTCGATCCACTTGGAGAACTTGTCGATGGCGACAAGCAAGTGGGTGAAGCCCCCGGGCGCCTTCTGGAGGGGCCCGACAAGGTCTAGCCCCCAAACAGCGAACGGCCAAGTGAGCGGGATCGTCTGGAGGGCTTGAGCCGGCAAGTGAGTCTGCCGAGCGTAGTACTGGCACCCTTCGCAGGAGCGTACCACCTCAGTAGCATCGGCCACGGCGGTTGGCCAGTAGAAGCCTTGTCGAAAGGCGTTACCGACCAAGGTTCTCGGCGCTGCGTGGTGACCGCAGGCTCCGGCGTGTATTTCTTCGAGCAGGCGTTTGCCCTGACTGAAAGGAATACAGCGCTGAAGTACGCCAGAGGGACTCCGTCGGTAGAGGCTACCACCGATCATAGCGAAAGACTTGGCTTTGCGAGCCAGTCGTCATGCTCTGGTCTTGTCTGGGGGCAAAATGCCTCGGACTAGCCAGCTGACCAGCGGCTCGCGCCAGTCTGGTTCGTCGTCGTCCATCTCGGCTTCAATCTCCATTGCCTCGGCTTCGTCGCCGTCCTCACCCATGATCTTGGGTGACTCCCCTTTGCCGGAAGGGTCGGCAGCCCCCGAGGGGCTTGCGTGGCTTGGGGGCGGTCCGGGTTCTCCCGGGGGTTCGGGGGTCATCTTCTTCCCCTCAGCCCCCGAGGGATCGGCATTGACCGAGGGCTTGTGGAGGTCATTGGCGAATACGCCCGTCGGGACCGTGGCCCTTTCGGATGCAATTTTTGCCAACTCATCGGCCTCCTCGTTGTACCGACGCGCAATGTGGTTGAGCTCGAGGCCGTCGAATTTTTCCTCGAGCAACCGCACCAGCTTGCAGTAGGCGACCATTCTGGGGTTCTGGCACGTCGACTCCTTCATGACCTGATCCACGACGAGCTGGGAGTCGCCTCGGACCTCGAGGCGTCGGATCCTGAGCTCGATGGCGATGTGGAGACCGTTGACCAGAGCCTCGTATTCGGCCACGTTGTTGGAAGCCGTGAAGTGTAGCCGTAGTAGGTACTTGAGCCGGACCCCGAGGGGTGAGATGAAGACGATGCCTGCGCCAGCACCAGTCTTCATCATCGACCCGTCGAAGTTCATGACCCAATATTCCTCTTGGGTCGGGAGTGGGGGTAGTTGTGTCTCGGTCCATTCTGCCACGAAGTCCGCAAGCACCTGGGACTTGATGGCTTTGCGTGGCGCGTAGGTGATGCCGTCACTCATGAGCTCGATGGCCCACTTGGCGATCCTCCCCGTCGTTTCCCGATTTTGGATCACCTCCCCGAGGGGGAAGGATGACACCACGGTCACGGGGTGGGATTCGAAGTAGTGCCGCAACTTGCGTCGGGCAAGGACGATCGCGTACACTAGCTTCTGGATCTGAGGGTAGCGTGTCTTGGTCTCGGACAAGACTTCACTGATGAAGTAGACCGGTCGCTGTACCGGTAAGGCGTGTCCTTCTTCTTGCCGCTCTACGACGATCGCCGCACTCACAACCTGGTTGGTAGCCGCGACATATAGTAAGAAATTTTCCTCCTTCGTAGGAGGCACAAGAACCGGCGCTTTTGAAAGTAGTGTCTTAAGCCTTTCGAGGGCTTCCTGGGCCTCGGTGGTCCAGGTAAAGCGCTCGTTTTTCTTAAGCAACCGATACAAGGGAAGGCCCTTTTCGCCGAGCCTTGAGATGAATCGACTCAAGGCCGCGAGACACCCCATGAGCTTCTGCACGCCCTTCAGGTTTCGGATCGGACCCATCTGTGTGATGGCCGATATCTTTTCCGGGTTGGCTTCGATGCCACGCTCGGAAACAATGAATCCGAGGAGCATGCCCCGTGGGACCCCGAAAACGCACTTCTCGGGGTTTAGCTTTATGTTTTTCTTTTTAAGGCAGTCGAATGCCTTTTCTAGGTCGGCTACCAAGTCACTCGCCTTCCTGGATTTTATCACTATATCGTCTACGTAAGCCTCAACGGTTCGCCCGATGAGGTCCCCAAAAACTTTGAGCATGCAACGCTGGTAAGTTGCGCCCGCGTTTTTGAGGCCAAATGGCATGGTTACGTAACAATATGTGCCGAAAGGAGTGATGAAAGAGGTCGCTAATTCGTCGGACTCTTTCATTCGGATCTGATGGTAACCGGAATAAGCATAAAGAAAGCAAAGCCGCTCACAGCCAGCAGTAGAATCTACTATTTGGTCAATGCGAGGTAATGGAAATGGATACTTAGGACAAGCTTTATTTAAACTAGTGTAATCGACACACATTCTCCATTTTCCAGTTTTCTTTTTAACCAAAACAGGATTTGCTAACCATTCTGGATGGAAGACCTCCTTGATGAATCCAGCCGCCAAAAGCTTCTGCACCTCCTCCCCGATGGCCCGGCGCTTCTCCTCGTCGAATCGGCGCAGGCATTGTTTCACCGGCTTGGATCCGGCCTGGATGTCTAAGGAGTGCTCGGCGACCTCCCTCGGGATGCCTGGCATATCCGAGGGACTCCACGCAAACATGTCGGCGTGTTTGCGGAGGAAGTCGACGAGCACTGCCTCCTATTTTGGGTCGAGGGTGGCGCTGATCTTCAGCGCCCTGCCGTTGGGGGAGTTCGGGTCGAGGAGAACATCCTTCACCCCCTCAGCGGACTTAAAGGTGCCCGTGGCCTTCTTGGGGTCGGGGACCTCTTTTTCTAACCTGTCAAGGTCGGTCATGAGGGCCTCTGACTCCACCAACGCGTCGGCGTACTCGCAGCACTCGACGTCGCACTGGTACGCGTGCTGGTAGGAGGCGCTGATGGTAATCACCCCTTTTGGCCCGGGCATCTTGAGCTTGAGATAGGCGTAGTTCGGAACTGCCATGAACTTGGCGTAACATGGCCTCCCGAGGATGGCGTGGTAGGTGCCGTGGAATCCTACCACTTCAAATGTCAGGGGCTCCTTCCTGAAGTTGTCAGGAGTCCCGAAGTAGACGGGCAGATCGATCTGCCCGAGGGGTTGCACGCTCTTTCCGGGCACTATCCCGTGGAACGGGGACGTCGTGGCCCGGAGGAGCGAGCGACTGATCCCCATCAAGTCGAGGGTCTCAGCGTAGAGAATGTTGAGGCCGCTGCCTCCGTCCATGAGGACTTTGGAGAGCCTCGTGTTGCCGACGACGGGGTCGACAACAAGTGGGTAGCGTCCCGGCGATGGGACGTAGTCCGGGTGGTCGTCACGGCTGAAGGTGATAGCGTCGTGGGACCAGTCAAGGAAGCATGGTGTCGCTGGTCCGACGGAGTAGACCTCCCTGCGCTCGCGCTTTCGCTGCCGCGGCGTAGGGGCGGTCCCGGGCCCTCCGAAGATCATGAGGCATTTGTCGATGGGCGGGAACTCATCGTCCTTCCCGCCCTTGTCCTCCTGATCCCTGGCGGGCTTCTTGCCGGCGTCGTCCTTGAACGGCTGCCGGCTGTAGTGCTTCTTGAGCATCACACACTGTGCGAGTGTGTGATGTACTGGACCCTGGTGATAAGGGCACGGCTTGCTGAGCATGTCGTCGAAGCGGCCTCGAGGGGGTCGTTCCCTCTTGGGTTCGGTGGCCACCACGAGGGAGTCATCGCGGAGTGGGGCCTTTCCCTTCCTCTTCTTCTTCTTGTTGTTCGGTCCTCGGGAAGAGGTGCCCTCGGGGGCCTCCTCCTTCCGTTTGCCCTTGGGGTCGGAGAAGAGGGCTCCTACCGCCTCATCCCCTGAGGCGAAGCTGGTAGCGATCTTCATGAGCTCAGAGACACTGGTGGGTGTCCGGCGTCCGAGCTCATGTCCGGCGTCCGAGCTCATGAACAAGCTCTTTGCAGGAGGTTCCTGCGGCAAACGCTCCGACGACGTCGGAATCGGCGACCTGGGGCAGCTCGTTGTACTGTTTGGAGAAGCGCCGGACGTAGTCCCGGAGGGACTCGCCCGGCTTCTGCTTGCAGCTGCGGAGGTCCCAGGAGTTACCAGGGCGTACGTACGTGCCCTGGAAGTTTCCTACGAATATCTTGACCAGATCGCTCCAGTCGAAGATCTTTCGTGGGGGAAGGTGTTCCAGCCAAGCTCTTGTGGAGTCGGCGAGGAACAGGGGGAGGTTGCGGATGATGATGAGGTCATCCTGCGCGCCGCCAAGTTGGCACACAAGACGGTAGTCTGCTAACCAGAGTTCGGGGTTAGTTTCCCCCGAGTACTTGGCTATGTTGGCTGGTTGTCGGAATCGGGACGGGAACTTGGCCCTTTGGATGGCCTCGCTGAAGACGCGTGGTCCCGAGGGCTCTGGTGAGGGTTCACGATCCTCATCTGAGTCGTAGCGCCCGCCCCGATGGACGCTGTAGCCGCGCGCGGCTCCGTCAGTCTTTCGCCGACCGCGGGCTTGTAGAATGGCTCGGGCGTCGACACCCTTGCCAAGCCGTTGGTGGACTGGCGGAGCCCTTGGAGCCTCGGGTCGAACCGAGGCTTCGCGCTCGTGACGTGCTATGCCACCATGTTGGTGACTTTCGGCGCCACGGTGTCGCGACGCTGAACTTTCCGCTTGGAGGACGGCGGCATCCTCCAGGAGGTCTTTTAGCTGATTCCTGAGCTGTCGTGCCTCCTCGGAGGAGGGCTCAGGTACGCTCCGGAGTAGCATGGCTGCTTCCGCGAGCTTTCGGCTTGCCCGGTGGGCGACCCCTGGTGTCTCGGCCCCGTCGTCAGCAATGATTCGGGCCTGGACATCTCGGGCTCGACGCCGAGCTGCTCCTCCATCGGTTTGCCGCTCGCTAATGCTCCAGCGTAGCTCGCAGCTGGGTAAGGCGCAAGCGATCCTCGTCCATCCGTGCCTCAAGCTCCCGGAGCTGTTCTAGCTCCGGGGTTTGAGGTGCGGAGCGAGAGGTTCCTGTCCCCTGATCCAGCGGCGGGGCTGACCGCGCGGGCTTTGGGGCCGCCGGAGGGGGCGTGACTTGTTCGTGCTGGGGTTGCGACGGAGGGGGTATGTCGTCGTCGCCCCCCGAGTGGACATCCTCCACTCGCCCCTCATCAGGGTGCATCAAGTTGTAGCACTCCCGAGAGGGGTCGATGTAGGGCCTATGTGAGCTGGAGATGACGCTCGGTGCGTTCTCCCCCGAGTCGTTGGTGTGGGCGGCGTTGTCCACATTTGCCCAGAATTCGTCATCATCGTCGCTGTAGCTGCGACGAGACGAGTTCTGGTCATAACGATTCCCCCCCTCCGAGTGTTGTCGAGGGGTGAGGGCGGCGGTGGTGTCTGTTTCCCCACCGCTGTGTGTCCTGGCACTTTCCCCAGGGGATGGCGGTGAGGATCCCACGTGGTCTCCCACGAGGCTGTCCTGGCGCTCGAGGCGCTGGACCGGAGTGTCCGACAATTCGTGCAATAACGCATGAACTGCACGAACGTGGGCGTCCATGGCGGTCTGGAGCCCAAAGAAGGATGACGGCGCCGTTCCCCTCTGCCGGTGAGGGCGGAGAGAGAAATCGGCTGGCGTCGCGTTTCCGCCCTCGCCCGTCCTTCGGGCGGTAAGTGGATGCGTGACCGCTGGTGCCGGGGATTCCGGGACCGCGGCCGGCGCAGTATTGGCTACCCCCGTTGGGGTTGCCTGGTGAGTCACATCTCCCGCGGCGGGAGGCTGGTTGGCGCCACTGCGCCTCCTCCTCCTGATCCGCTGAAAGCGGTGTGCCACGTTTCCCCCGTCCTTTGAGGCGGGCGGAAGCGTGGCAGAGGTCCTTTCTCCGGCTGTCCGCGGGGCCGGAGTCGGGACGACAGCGACACGGGGCCCGGTCGGGCGCAGGTTCATCTCGAGCCCTTGGCCAGTGGCCACGAACTCGAGAGTCCCGAACCGGAGTACCGTGCCAGCGGGAAGCGCAGGGACGTTGGCTGCCATCCGCAACCGGGATCAACACGCAAAAGGCCCCTACCTGGCGCGCCAACTGTCGGTGCTAGTTTTGGCGGGACTAACGCCGGCTAGTAAATATGTGTTTTGCGGATGAGGCTACGGATGGTGTGCAAGGGGGAACACAGGGATTATACTGGTTCAGGCCGAGCAAGCCCTACGTCCAGTGGAGAGGAGGGTCGTGTTGCCTTGCACCGGGGTGCTTGTAGTAGGGAGTTACAAGCCAGGCGAGAGAGGGAAGAGCTCCCAGGTCTCTTGTGTGTGTCTAAGTGTTTACAAGTCGTTTGCTATGGGTACGTTTGTGTGGGTGAGAACTTAGAACTTCTCTCTTGTTTTTCTAAAGCTGGCCTCTGCTTTCCCTTTTATAGTCGCAAGGGAGAGGCAGGGGTAGCTACGTATTTTACAGTGAGGAGTTGCTGTTCCCCGTTTGACTATGCAGCTGCTGCCTTTTCTCCGCGTCTCCGGGGCATGGCTGTCGTGGTTCGCACGTCCTTGGTGAGTTCCAAGCCGGCAGCAGTCGTCGGATTACGACGTGCCGTAGGGTCACACCTATCGGCTATCTTTCCGTAGGATGTGACAAGAGGGTGAGTCACCTTAGGTCTCCCGAGGCTCGGGACTAGGAAGGCGTGATGGGATTGAGCGGGGGATATCTCCCCTGTCATATTTCCAGTCTTTGAACAGCTCTTCCCGAGGGTCAGGCGAGCCCGGACGGAAGGCGTGCTCGTCCTTTCGAGTGGACAGCGCAGTAGGCGCCTTTTCCGTTCTTGCCTAGCCCGTCGTCAGGCGCTTGGACTGTCACAGTCGGAGTTGATAGGTCTCGGCGGAAAACGGGGCGGCCCACCGTAGACCATACCGTGGAGGACAGGTGGTATGGGCGTCAGGGGCGTGCGAAGCACAGTCGCGTCGAGAGTCTGTCCTGTCGGGACAGTGCTTGTAAAGTGGTCAGAGAGAGTATGGCCGTCAGGAGCGTGCGAAGCACAGTCGCGTCGAGAGTCTGTCCTGATGGGAGAGTGCTTGTAAAGTGGTCAGAGAGAGTATGGCCGTCAGGAGCGTGCGAAGCACAGTCGCGTCGAGAGTCTGTCCTGACGGGAGAGTGCTTGTAAAGTGGTCAGAGAGATCTCTTGTGGTCGAAGATTGCTCCACTGACATCACCTGCGCCTTGGATGCTTTGCGAGATTGCGCTCGAGGGGGATAGGGAAGCTCGGGCGAATCGGAGACTTGGGGCGCCGAGGATGCCGCTCTCCCGAGCTGGTGCCGCTCTCCCGTGCTCTCCCGACCTCTCCCGAGGAGGCTCGGGCGAATCGGAGGTTTGGGGCCGGCGACGACGCCGCTCTCCCGAGCTCTCCAGAGGAGGCTCGGGCGAATCGGAGACTTGGGCGCCGAGGACGCCGCTCTCCCGAGCACTCCCGAGGAGGCTCGGGCGAATCGGAGCCTTGGGCGCCGAGGAGGCCGCTCTCCCGAGCTCTCCCGAGGAGGCTCGGGCGAATCGGAGTTTTGGGCGCCGAGGAGGCCGCACTCCCGAGCACTCCCGAGGAGGCTCGGGCGAATCGGAGACGTGGGCGCCGAGGACGCCGCTCTCCCGAGCACTCAGGAGGAGGCTCGGGCGAATCGGAGCCTTGGGCGCCGAGGAGGCCGCTCTCCCGAGCTCTCCCGAGGAGGCTCGGGCGAATCGGAGTGTTGGGCGCCGAGGACGCCGCTCTCCCGAGCTCTCCCGAGGAGGCTCGGGCGAATCGGAGACTTGGGCGCCGAGGACGCCGCTCTCCCGAGCACTCCCGAGGAGGCTCGGGCGAATCGGAGCCTTGGGCGCCGAGGAGGCCGCTCTCCCGAGCTCTCCCGAGGAGGCTCGGGCGAATCGGAGTGTTGGGCGCCGAGGAGGCCGCACTCCCGAGCACTCCTGAGGAGGCTCGGGCGAATCGGAGACGTGGGCGGCTGAGGACGCCGCTCTCCCGAGCACTCAGGAGGAGGCTCGGGCGAATCGGAGCCTTGGGCGCCGAGGAGGCCGCTCTCCCGAGCTCTCCCGAGGAGGCTCGGGCGAATCGGAGGTTTGGGCGCCGAGGACGCCGCTCTCCCGAGCTCTCCCGAGGAGGCTCGGGCGAATCGGAGCCTTGGGCGCCGAGGACGCCGCTCTCCCGAGCTCTCCCGAGGAGGCTCGGGCGAATCGGAGCCTTGGGCGCCGAGGACGCCGCTCTCCCGAGGAGGCTCGGGCGAATCGGAGTTTTTGGGCGCCGAGGAGGCCGCTCTCCCGAGCCCTCCCGAGCGCTCCCGAGCTCTCCCGAGGAGGCTCGGGCGAATCGGAGACTTGGGCGCCGAGGACGCCGCTCTCCCGAGAAGGCTCGGGCGAATCGGAGGTTTGGGCGCCGGGGACGCCGCTCTCCCGAGCTCTCCCGAGCAGGCTCGGGCGAATCGGAGCGAGCTCTCCTGAGGTCTCCCGAGTAGGCTCGGGCGAATCGGAGCGAGCTCTCCCGAGGAGGCTGTCATTGGTGGAATGACGTCGTGGGCCTCTGTAGACGCGGCCTTCGTGGGCTTCGACTGGCCTTACTTGGGCCAGGCCAAGTTGGGAATGAGCGTTTTTGCATCGAAGTTGGGTACCCCTAACTTTGGTAACCGACACTTACCCGGGACAAAAAATTGTTTTATGCTTTGCTTAAGAAGGGTGAGTATGGGTTGGTTGTCTAGAGAAGAAATATGCACGTACTCAGTAAACGAGTGTGGATCTTATGCTTAGCCATGCTTAGACCGGTAGAAGTCGAGGGATTTCATGTCCTTCGCGAGCATAGGTGGTTACTAATGATGATGTTGGGGATGGATTCCACATGATGGACTATATGTGCTACCATGCCACAGTGTCTAATGAGAGAATCAAGGCTAGGTAGCGGGGAGCCGCATGAGATGGTTGAGGTCATGCCGTCTTCGGTGCTGCTTGCGGCCGACTAGGACTGAGGCCACCAGACATCAGTTGAGATTGAAGGATGTCGTCACATAGCTGGCCAGATAAGTCGTTCTGACCGCGAAGCTGAGTATTTCTTTCTGAGCCGAGCTTTTGTGCGACTAGGCAGACATATTCTGGAGGTAGGAAGTATGTGCGGAGACACCATTTTATCAAGGGCGGGTCAGGGACCTGATGCATCCTAAAAGTGGGTTGGTCTCTGAGAATATGGTCCCCACCAAACTTGCGACATATTGTGTCTCAGAAAGATTTAACGGTGACCCAAAAAGCCAGTGGCTCGGCTGACAGGGTTTGTGATTGGCATGTTTTGCCAGCTGGTACAATCGATTCGAATCACCATCTCTCCTGATTAGTGAGAAACTAAACTGATCTTCTGGTGAGGTAGAGGCTAATAACTTGAACATAATGATTGTGGTGAGATGAGGTTGATATCTGTGGATATCGGAAATCATATGGTTTTATTGATTGCTATAATATTCAGTGGTTGCTTAGTATAGTGGCAAATCTTAGTTTAAATAGCTCGACTGAAATCGAAGCTGAATCACATTTAAAATGTATAAGTTGAGGAACTACTATAGTAATGCTTTTTATGCAAAATGTTGCTATCCTCTGAGCCCCACCGAATAAGCCTGCATATCCTTGAGAGTCTTTTTATTTACTCCATGTCGGGTAAGTCTAGCTGAGTACAATTGAGTACTTAAGGTTTTATTCCCACTGTTGCAGATGGTGTAGTCTACTATGCTTATTGCAAGAATTGCTTCACCCCTGCGGGTGAAGAAGACTAGACCTAAGGGCAAGGTCAGTATCTATCCTTAGCTTGTGTATGATGCTGTGACATGGTCATGTGATGGTGCTCGTATTGAACTCTGTGGTGTAAAACTATGTTGACTTCCGCTACTACTGTATTTGTGTAAAAGACTTTGTTGCACTCTGATGTTTAAATTCGGTTGCAAACTTATGTATCATGTGATCAGTTGTTGCTGAATGAATGATCCTTGGGGTATGAGAATGTTTGAAATCCTTTGAGATTTCCGGACTACCAGGTTTATATTGGCTCAAGTGTGACTTGATTGCTATCAAAAATGCGATCGTTGGACTTGTGCTCGTATAAATTGGTCGGTTCTGTTACACATGGTATGAAAGATTGAGAGATTTCTTGCTATCCAAGGGTTTCAAAATGGGAAAGGTTGACACCACTCTCTTCACCAAAAGAATTGGCAAAGACTTGTTTGTGTTGTAAATCTATGTTGATGACATTATCTTTGGTTCAACCAATCAAGACTTTTGTGAGGAGTTTGGGAAGATGATGGCTAATGAGTTTGAAATGTCCATGATTGGAGAGTTAAGTTATTTCCTTGGTCTTCAGATCAAGCAATTGAAGAATGAAACTTTCATAAGTCAAGGCAAATACATTAGGGACATGTTGAAGAAATTTGGGATGCAAGATGCAAAATCCATTATCACACCAATGGGCACAAATGGTCACCTTGATGAAGATAAGAGTGAAAACATGGTGGATCAAAAGAAGTATAGGTCTATGATTGGAAGCTTACTTTATATGACCGCTTCTAGACCGGATGTAATGTTTAGTGTTTGCATGTGTGCAAGGTATCAAGCTTCACCTAGAGAGAGTCATTTGATGGCAACCAAGAGAATCTTGAGATATCTTAAGTACACACCTGATGTTGGACTTTGGTATCCTAAGGGGTCAAGATTTGAGTTGGTTGGTTATTCGTACTCCGATTATGCGGGGTGCAAGATCAATAGAAAGAGCACTTCCGGCACATGCCAATTGTTGGGAAGATTGTTTATGGTAATTATTGCTCATTTTTACCCATCAACTAAACATGAATCAAGGGCATAAAACAATACACAGCATAGTTATAGGGTTTGATTCTAACAAGTTCCACGAGTTTTGATGTTCTCACTTGTTTTGCAGGGTATAAAGGGATATTTAATTTTTCACCAATTAAAAGTATCTCAAATGAGGAATTGCAGCTTCACCATTGCATAGAGCTCATCGAGATGATCGAAACGGACCTTCGGTTTGCTATTTTTGGAGTCCGGAATAAAGAGATATGGATTTTACAAACACTGGAAGATTCTAAACCCCGAGCTGCGGGATTAATTCAAGGCCGCGAGATTAATTGGGCCTAAATCAGAATTTGGCCAATCAAAGCCTATGTGTACATGGTGGAAAGGCTTAGTACCATATCACTTGCCCAAGGTGGAGGGGAGGCTAGGCGCCCCTATATAAGGAACCCAGGATCCCCGAGTCAAAGGCACCATTATGGAGTTGTAGAGGCGTCCCTCGAATGGATAACCTCTCAACTCTAGAGAATTAGGGCTAGACTTTCCAATGTATTAGATTAGTTCTAGTTCAGGGTTAGGGAGAGCGGAGCTGCGGTTCGGTTCTGGAGAAGTCTTCATGGGCTGGTATATCTTTGTATCTCATCTTTGTAAGACTTATGCTTTAATATATTTATCTTCTCTATTTACTTTATGCCCTGAATTTGATTGGTTAGTATAGTTGTTATATTTTGGCATAGGATCTCCGCTCGCATCGAGTGCTCTAGTTTTCATATGGGATTAGAGTAGTAATTAATAGTGTAGGCATGGTGTCTAGACTAGAGGTTACCTAAGATTGCACTCAGCCTTACGAATAGTTGTGGTAGCCCCAGGAGGTGACAGCCCTGATGGCCGACGTATTCCATCTCGTGTAGGTTGATGATTGTAGGACCGTAGTCAGAACTTCCTAGTCCTATTCTCATCCCGTTCCTTGGCTAGTGTTCTGATGTCCTGAAGTGTTATTGTGTGATTGCTTTATCTACCATGAATCAGGTATTATAGAAGCCCAGTAATAGAGAAGTATTTAGGAACCTTGAACTCTCCCGTTGTCCTCTCACTTTAACTATCTACTCTTTTATCATAGAATTCTCCTGTGTGTCTATGTCATTTAAGCATAGCTCCTATCATTTATCGTTTACCCCTACTATAGTCTAGTTGGTGTACTAAGTTAGTAGAGACATGGTGGTCAACTGTCAAACTTCTTTAATCATTGTTTCCCTGTGGTAAAATATAAATAACGATACCTGGAATACTCTTGGTAAAATGCTACAATGGTATTCTGTGCGCTTTCGGAATCTTTCATATTCTATTTGCACTTAATAAATACGAACAAGCATTTTAGGCGTCGTTGCCGGGGAAGCAATTGGCATAAGAGTTTTATAGGGATCTTGATGTCTGCTAATTTAGTGTACCATTAGATTTAGTATGATTACCCATGTTCTGTTGAGTTGTGGAATAAAATAGGACAATAGAAGCCGTTTTGACCTTCCGGCGAGTTTCCACAAGACAAGAAGATACATTGAAGAGCCCAGGGTGCCTGAACATTCAAGATTCATCAATAATGGAACCCTGCCATCTCACAGGTTTGCACACATATATATATTTTTTTCTAACCTTGTGTAGATAGGAGAAGGAGGTTGTCGTCACAATAATTCAAATCACATCTCAAATGATGAATATAGAGGCTGTGCTACACACAAGTCATGGTAAGTATGATCAAGAAGGTGAGAGAAAGTCTTGCTCATGGACTTTAAACTTTTGAGTAGTTATCTTTTAATTCTTGAATCTCATTGCATATTTATTTTAATCCATGCATTCACACCATTTAGTTTATATTCCCTCATATCAAGTCCATAGCATGTTTAGTTCTTGCATACATCCATACCACTTGCATATTAAAAAGAATATATATATATATACATCACTATGATCATATTATTTTATCTCTATTTGAATAAATCCTTGTAATGCTTTCATGCTACCTTTACTTACTATAGTTTATGGCTGGAATAATTTCATACTTCTTTTAAATGAAGCATGGTGCCTAGTTTAGGAGTGTATGATCTTACTTTCAAAGGTTTTTAATCTAAGTTTGTTAACTAAAAGTGTAATAATTATAAGGTCTTCCAAGAACGACTTTGTGTCCTAAAATAACCACTCTTGAAAAATAATGTGAGCTTGTACCTTTTGATGTAATACCCTTGAGAATTGAGCATAGAATTATAATTATAAAAATATTCCCTCGGGTATTTTTGTCACTAACCATTCCAGGTTTGAAGTAGAAGGATGACATCATTAGGTATGTCCAACCAATCATCATGCAACATTAATCCATCCAAACTTAACTTTGCCTTGCAAAATTCAAGCTTGGGGGAATGGGCTTATTTAGAAAATCTTATGTTGCTAATATTGGTTGTCTCTATCTTGTCAATCCATGTTCAAATTGTTAATCAATGATCATGCTTTGCATAACTCTCTATAAACTTTCATGTTACCTTTGTTCGCTATAGTATACTTAAGGTTTGGAGAAATTTCATACACCTTTAAAAATTAGGCATGGTGCTTAGTTTAAACTGTTTTCTAGAATCATAATTAGACAAGGTGTTTAGTTTGATTTCCGAACCAAGAGGTGTGATGATTTTACTTTCAAAGGCTTTTTGAATTAAGCGTGGTGCTTAGGTTAATATGCCTTCCTATGTCAAATTAGGCGTGGTGTCTAGGTTGATTTTTGAGTCGCTCGTATGCTGTAGAAACATTGGGTATTCTGTTGGACTAACCCTTGCAGAACAATTTAATTTGGGTAAGTCACGAGATAAATTCAAATCAGAGATGAGACAAGGCACATGCTGAACTTCAATAACTTTGTAGAGAAAGACATAGCTCATTCATTATGGATGGAAGAACTGTGAGTATTAATGATTCATTCACTTTATCTTCTGCTGCAAGTTACTTGGACTCAAGTCATGCCGGTATAGAACATGATCTATGCTAACATAGTATCAACCCTATCTTCTTAGTAGCATAGATGGAACATGATAAAATTCTGGACAAACAACCTATGTTCCAAAGTTGTACATCCCTTCAGGTATGTATTGTCCACTAATCTGTTGCAGGCATAATAATGAATGGAGTGACAAGGTGTCATAAGATCAAAGAAGCAAAAGATGGCAAAAAGGATAAGCAACAAAGGAGACAAGATGCTCATGAACAACTCAAGATGCAAGAGAAGGAATGGACCACCAATCATCTACCCTTCATTACTTAGTGCCATCACGCTCTAATAATGAAGGTAATATCTTAAGGTAAGTGGCCACTATTTTCCTCTTGATCTTGGAATGCAGATAAATAAAGACACAAATATGTTAGAGTTACATCTTTAATTGATTAACCTAATTAACACAACATGCTTTGTCCTTTAAGATTGTTAATGACATCATTCCTTTGATCTCAATCTTAACCAAATGTGCTAAAACATTGTATTCTATCTTTGGAAGATGATAGTCATACTCGTGCGAAAATTTATATATTATGTAGAGATAGACAACCATTCTATTGGTTAAGCAATTTAAATCTTTTCTGCCATATGAACTTAAATGCAACATTAATGCTTAATTTTCTGATCTTACCACTCATGTCATGAGTAAAATAAATTATGTAACATCAACTTTGTCTTGTTCAATGTGCCTAATGGTAGAGAAGAATAAATAAAGAAATAGATTCGGTTCTGTTGGTGTTTTTCCACCAGCAGAGCCCATGCACTTGATCTCTATCTTGGTTTTGCAAACAGGACAACACTTCAAGCAAATTTGTTAATTCCCAAAATTCTACAAGTGAAAGTTCTGTGAAAATACACGCTGAGCATGATGCTGCCAGCTTGCACTATTAATGCTCTACTTCAACCTGCTGGCCAAGCAAAGAACAAAAGTGACATCATCATCACCAGAGGTGCAACCATTAAGACCTTCATCTCTAAGACGGAGAGATACACAAGAGTAAAAAAAGTCCTGTCGATAGACTTTAAATTCCGCACCCTTGCCTTCATAATTTACATTAGTAATTTTACTTTAGCATATTCATCTTTATGCATATAAAAAAAACAGAGAGAGAAAAATCTTTATTGCCTTATTTACTGCATCATGAAACATTAAAGCCCCATGTGAATAAACTTATAGAATATTCGCTATGGTAGCATAAAAAAATATAATAAATAAAAAATGATAATAGCATCTATATTTACTTTCTTGCATTATGCAAATCCTAAGCCCTATGAGAATAAATATTCTCCGTGGTGGCATAAAAATATATAGCATGCATACATATTTGATTGTTGCATAAGAAAGTTAGAAAACCCTAAAAAGAGAATCCAGCTAGAATCTGTCAATTAAAATCAACTCAGAGAATAATCAATTACTTATTGGCTGACCGCTAACCCCTTATCACATTAGAGCCTCGAGTTTTGGTTTTGTTGTTGGAGTATAATTATGCAGGATAACACTATGACTAAGGAGTGAGTCTATCAGTGGAGCCCACCAGGACTACTGCTGGCAATCTTGCCCTGAATATCATCAACACCAAGTATTGCAAACATCTAGCTTGGGGAAGGAGCATCCTCTAGTTATCAGGTAACTATACCTATGCGATTATCGAGTCTGTTTTATAAAGTCATAAAATACCAAAAATTTATGAACACATGAAGGTCCACCATAGTACCATAAGAAAATCCAAAAATACCAAAAATATGTGGGCACATGAAGGTCCACACTTTTTAGAAAAAACCAAAAATATGTGGGCACATGAAGGTCCACCCAATTAGGAAACTTCTGCTGGAAATATAAAATCAATCACTTACCATGAAGTGGTATTAACCTAACCCATCTCCATGAGATTTGGTATTCTTGTTGGCAATTGAGTTTTACATGACAATACAAGATCAAGAGCTAGTCAACCTGGCGCCCTTACGCTGCCAGTTTGCCTACTCCCAGAAGGATTGCCCAACTTGTAACATCAAAGACCACGTCAACATCCAGCTTGGGGAGGGCGCCCTCCATTTAAATCCAGCTAAGTATAAGTTTTCCATCCTTATTATTGTACCATATTGCTTTTCGCGTGAGTTAGCTAGTGAAATAAAATTTGAAAACCAAATAAATAGTGTTTAGGTTAGTTAAAGTGTTTGAATAAAATAAAAAGAGAGTGCTTACAATAATTTTGCTCGGACTCAATGAAAACCATGCTCAGGAATTTGATAAGTAGCACCCCACCATGTTTCCTCATTCCAACTTAGTTTTCAACCTTGAATCATCCCAAGTTTTAGATACAACCATTTTAACTTGAAGATTCGCTTTGAACCTGAAACTTGTGGGTAGCAAATGCTTGATCTAAGTCTAAGTAATTGAGGGATATGATATGCAAAGTTTGAGCTGCTATTTATCTTGTTCCTAGTGATACTTGAATTCTGGAGATTTATTTTGAAAATTCTTAAAACCACATGATGAGTTCCTGTATGACAAGAGCTTTATAATCCCACCACAGCCATACATGCTAGATTAGGAAAACATACACATTATATGCTACTTGCTTTGTTTTGAGTTTAGTCAAGTTTTGTTGATACCGTAGGAACTTGTCATGCTTTTACAATTAAGATCACATGCACTCCACCCATAATGCACTACTCATATCCGAGTGGGCGCATCCACATTCCACATTTTCCATCTAGATCCACCTGAAAATGTTCTACTCCTACACTAGGAGTGAACACTAAAAATATCCAAATTTATCAAAACAATGGGTACTCTGATGCCTGCCTGAAAAAAAGAAGAAGAAGAAAAAGAAAGATAGCCCAAGTTGTCCTACAACACAATTCCCTAGTGTTTGAAAAAGAGAGAGATGTCTCAAGGAGCAAACGAGTAGAATTAGGATTAGCCACCATATATATCCACGTACCACCTCACATCCAAACACATGCACATCTTGATTTGATTGTATGACTTGTTCCTTTGGATCCATTGTTTGACTTTACAATATATTCATTGCAAGTATGTATGAGCTGTCTCCTTACCCATAAGCTCCACACAAGCTATTAGTTATACGGTGAGAGAGAGAAGAGAAGGCATGCATCACTATTGCCTTGGTGAGGATCCACAAATATCACATATTGAGAGACTTGAGAGAGTCATACAATAGAAACTCTGAGTTTTATTTTGAAAACTTGCAAAAGATCCAGGATAAGAGTTGAACGACAGAGCTTGAGACATAGTGTTTAACTTAGACATTCTATCCTTCAATTACCCAAGACTCAAGAGAAAGCTATAAGCTCCATGGTAAAGGTAATATAGGTAAGTCTGAAGGTTAGCTTGGTCTACTCTAATCCTTGAGTACTTCTTGGTTCAAAACTAAATACATATGAGGGGTAGCTATAACTTTTGATATATGCTAAAGTTTGGCTTTGCTAACGGACTAGCAAAGGGTAAGCTTGGAGGAACTTGTTGACGGTAGTTATTGCTCATTTTTACCCATCAACTAAACATGAATCAAGGGCATAAAACAATACACAGCATAGTTATAGGGTTTTATTCTAACAAGTTCCACGAGTTTTGGTGTTCTCACTTGTTTTGCAGGGTATAAAGGGATATTCAATTTTTCACTGACTAAAAGTATCTCAAATGAGGAATTGGAGTTCACCATTGCATAGAGCTCGTCGAGACGATCGAAACGGACCTATGGTTTGCTATTTTTGGAGTCCGGAATAAAGAGATATGGATTTTACAAACACTGGAAGATTCTAGAACCTGAGGTGCGGGATTAATTAAAGGCTGCGGGATTAATTGGGCCTAAATCAGAATTTAGCCCACCAAAGCCTATGTGTACATGGTGGAAAGGCTTAGTACCATATCGCTTGCCCAAGGTGGAGGGGAGGCCAGGCCACCCCATATAAGGAACCCAGGACCCCCCGAGTCAAAGGCACCATTATGGAGTTGTAGAGGCGTCCCTCGAATGGATAACCTCTCTACTCTAGAGAATTAGGGCTAGACTTTCCAATATAGTAGATTAGTTCTAGTTGAGAGTTAGGGAGAGCGGAGCTGCGCTTCGGTTCTGGAGAAATCTTCATGGTCTGGTATATCTTTGTATCTCATCTTTGTAAGACTTATGCTTTAATATATTTATCTTCTCTATTTACTTTATGCCCTGAATATGATTGGTTAGTATAGTTGTTATATTTTGGCATAGGATCTCTGCTCGCATCGAGTGCTCTAGTTTTCATATGGGATTAGACTAGTAATTAATAGTGTAGGCATGGTGTCTAGATTAGAGGTTATCTGAGATTGGACTCAACCTTACGAATAGTTGTGGTAGCCCCAGGAAGTGACAGCCCTGATGGCCGATGTATTCCACCTCGTGTAGGTTGATGATTGTAGGACCGTAGTTAGAACTTTCTAGTCCCATTCTCATCCCGTTCCGTGGCTAGTGTTCTGATGTCCCGAAGTGTTATTGTGTGATTGCTTTATCTACCATGAATCAGGTATTATAGAAGCCCAGTAATAGAGAAGTATTTAGGAACCTTGAACTCTCCCATTGTCCTCTCATTTTAGCTATCTACTCTTTTATCATAGAATTCTCCTATGTGTCTTTGTCATTTAAGCATAGCTCCTATCATTTATCGTTTACCCCTACTATAGTCTAATTGGTGTACTAAGTTAGTAGACACATGATGGTCAACTATCAAACTTCTTTAATCATTGTTTCTCTGTGGTAAAATATAAATAACGATACCTGAAATACTCCCGGTAAAATGCTATATGGTATTCTGTGCACTTGCGAAATCTTTCATATTCTATTTGCACTTAATAAATACCAACAAAGATCACTAGTATCATCGTCATCCAAGAAGCAAAACATGGTTGCACTCTCTACTGCCGAAGCCAAATATGTTAGTGTGGGAAGTTGTTGTGCACAATTGTTATGGATGAAAGCCTCATTGAGCCACTATGGAATCAAATTCAAGAATGTGCCATTGCTATGTGATAATGAAAGTGCCGTGAAGATAGCCACCAATCCGGTTCAACACTCAAGAACAAAGCATATTGATGTGAGGCATCATTTCATTAGAGACCACCAAGCCAAAGGTGACATTCAAGTTGAGGGTGTAGGCACCGATGATCAACTCGCCGACATTCTCACCAAGCCACTTGATGAAACAAGATTCTACAAATTGAAAAATGAATTGAACATCCTTAATTTCTCCAACATAAGTTGAGCCAGCACCCCCACTATATGACTTGCCTCTACTCCGACAAAGCAAAGGTATCATTGTTTGGCATGTCATTCATATGTTGCTAGGACTTGTGTAGAGCATATAGATATACTTTCTTCCTTAAATAGGCTCATTCATGAAAAAACTAAATGTTTTTGAGATCATATGCCACTACTATTGCTTCTATGTCTTGTTTGGTCTAGTGGTGACATATGACTAGCTTGTGGGACTGTGAACCTAGTATTTAACTAGAATATGAGCATTATGGTATATAATTCAACTTTGTCAAGATAACCCCTAGTGGTGTGAACAAGCTTGCCAAAGGACAAACCAAGTTATATATTTGTGCAAATAATCTAGCTAAATGCTTAAAAGAAGGAGTATAATGGAAACAATCTAACTGTTGACACTTCTTAGCGCAATCATCAGAGAGAGGGTGTTAGACTATCTTTGATAACGACGCCAGAAGTGCTTAGGGTATTTCTTATGTCTATTGGATAATTCCGCAAGCGCACAGAATATACCGCTGTAGCACTTCACCCGGGAGTATTCCAAGGTATCGTTATTTATTTTATCCCAAGGGAAAGCGATTGCTAGAAATGTTAATAGAAGGAGATCCTGAAATCTACCTCAACTTATTACAACTAGTGTAGAGGGGGTAATCGAAGTATGAAAGGAAGGTGATGATTCAAAGATAACAAATGAATTGCTAAAAGATAACTAGTGTAGTATAGCTAGGTCGGAGGACAACGAGTGAGAAAGGTTCCTATGATTCTTGCTTTACTACTATGAACTATCCTATCAAATGGACGAGATACACTAAAATTGCTACCTTACTTCCGGTGTGTAGGGGATAGGCGAGACAGTAGGGGATATAACATCTACCCGAAGCGGCTATTCTCTTATGGGAGCCAACCTTTTAAGAACTTGCCTAAAACACGTGAAAGGATACTAAGACTAGACAGGGCTATCACCACCTGCTAGCACCCACAAACAATTCGTGCGACAAGCGGCATTCAAAGGCAAGATCTAGTCTACGCACCGTGCTTACACTAAGTCTCACTACTCTAGCTGTGGCCAAGGCAACTAGAGCACCCTATGACAGGCGATGAACTACACACGTGAGCTGGTTAAAGGATCACAATCTAGTGTAAGCCGATTAAGTAATATGATAACTCACAACAATACTATTATTAGAATAGTAATGCACTAAGTATAGAACAAAGTAAATACTCAGCAAAGTAAAGCAGGAATATTATATTAAAGTAAATAAGTCTTACAGAAAGAGAAAGATACAAGAGCTATACCAGACTCTCCAGCAGACGACTCCGAAGACCCCGAGCGCAGCTCGACTCAACTCTAACTCTCACACTAGACTACACTACTACTTGAAGTGGAACTACATTGTTACTCACTTGTATCTTGAATGAATCATGTCTTGAGAGGGTGGATGCAGCCTCTATTTTTAGGGGGAGATGGAGGGGTGCCACCTCAGCGATCAATAGCCTTTCCATCTTGACCCTTGGATGAACGGACCTTGTAACCGACTTGGATGGACGGCAGTGGCAATTTCCTCACGTGGACAGCATGCAGAGAGGTGGTGGAGTGAGTCGGTGGCCAAAACCCACATAGGGGGGTTCGACCGACCCCTATGATGGGTAGGGCCAAGCCAGGTGTGGGCCCCACCTGTCATAGGGTCTCTCCTGGTACTTGTTATGTCTTGATTGCTTCGTTTTACGCCTCAATCCGTGTGCCTTTGATCTCCACCGTTGAATGGAAGCACAAGTTGGTCAGATAGATGAAATAACTTGGTTGGAGTGTCATACAGATTCTGCCACATCACCAGAGCCAGGGGGCCCCATGGGCAGTTCGGCCGACCCATGGTTGGGCCCACTCTGAGCTCTGGTCTCTTCCATGTGGTCCCTTGTATCATTTGTTGGAATGTGGTGGTCTGGTGTCTCCTTATGTGGTTCGGCCAAACCACATATGTGAGCCCCAGCTGCTGCATTTTGTCCTTTTTTGATCTTTCCTGCATTCACAAGCTAAGAGTACAAGTGGAACTCGTTATTGATAAAATATGTTCGTGTTATGTTTATTCTCCCTTGAATCCGAGGCCTGTTGACGGTGTTTGAATGTGGAATATTATGGTATATCCACCGTCAACAAGATCCCCAAGCTTAACCTTTGCTCGTCCGAAGTAAATAATTAAACTTAGCCTTGGTGGATCAGGAGTTGCTTCAATGTTTATATTTCAATAATACCATGTGCACAACAAAGTACTTCTCTTTTGAATGGAAAATTTGGCTATAAAAATTCATCCATTTTACCTTAGTTCTTTATGGAGCTAATGACCTTTTCTTTGCCTTAGGTGGTTGAGAGACAGAACAGTTTGACTTGAGCACTAATTTTCTCATTCTTTGCAAGTTTTATACTGGAGGTTTTAACAATTTTTTTCAAAAGAAAACTTAATGTTCATCATATGGTCCTCTCATGTCGCTCAAATGGTGTATGATTCCTTACCAAGGCATAAAGTGAATGTTGCCTTCCTTATCATCCTACTTCTAAAAGTGGCTTATGTGGAGTTTAAGGTAGGAACGAAAGAATGTAGCATACTTACCTTGCATATGTTGTAGAGCCAAAGCTTGGATCCAAAGAGAGAAGTGTCATGCCCTTAGATCAAGACATGCAAGTGTGTGGATAATGATGGAACATAATGCTCCTCTATTTGAATTGTATCTCTCTATCTTGTTTTTGAGACATGGCTATCATTTTTTTCCTTATTTATGAGCTAGACTTGCTCATCTATTTTGCTTTTCTTTTCTATAGACTTTCTTGTGTCCATTTTTCTTTCTTTTCATTTTGCATAGCCTTTTGTCTCTTCTACCAAATTGACTAAGAGAGATATTCTATGACTTAAACACATGGAGCATTTATTTGGTGGAAATGAAAGGCATGTGGTTGAGTACTTCCAGTGTAGAAGCAGCATGTATATGTGGTGTGTGCGTGATCTTGATCTTTTAGAGCATGATAAGTCTCTTAATAAGGGTCAACAAGACTTGACGACACTCAATGCAAAGCAAATAGCTTATTTGGAAGGGTTTAAACATGTGTAGCAAGTATGGCTATGGTAGGAATTTTATCACCATTAAGGAACAATAAGGTTTTGATTGTTTAAGAAATAAATCTCCAGTAATCATGCATGCTTGGAACAATATTATAGTGGCTCTTGTTTTACCATATCATATCTCACAACAACTTAGACTTAGTTCTAGCATTTAGCATCCATAAAGTTTTCAGGTTCATGATGATTTGTAAATGAGCCAAGTAATCCATACTCAAAGAAATACTAAGTTGTAAACCAGACATTAAAGAAATATTAACGGAGCAACTATTCATCATTTCCATGAGGAAGATAAACATTCATGAAACATATGAGACAGAAGATATTTTTGGTGTTCTTATTTTATTATATTTAAATGCATCAAAATAAAATGCCAAGACAGGGTACTTACCTAAGTGGGGGAGAGAATCTCCCCCAAGCTTGCCCTTTTGTACATGTCTCACTGAGATGTTGTTCAATGTTGTCGCTCCGTGCCGGCGAAGGTTCTCCAGAAGTGTTTTCATCCTGTGACCCCGAGAGTCGTATCTCGGTGTCATGGGAGGATGAGCGTCGCGATGAACTCCCGCTTAATGCTATGCGCACCTTCTTTGCTGCGGCCTTGAATGGGTTCTTTATATTTGCACCAAAAACACAAGGCGAGCCAAGCTTGGAAAATATGGGTTAGCTTAAATTATTGAGCCTTCTTACCGGATGATTACTTCTCTTGACTCCTTCGGGTGATGAACACTTGAGTGAAGAACAAGGATGAAGGAAAATATTTTTGGATTTTCTTTTTGGAAGGAGGTTTGTTTGAAGGTGAGAGAAAGTTTCAGAGTGTGGAATGCTCTACTGATGTTTTTGTCGAAGTGATGTGGGCAATGAGATAGAGAAGGAAGTGGAGGTGCAGGGGGCATAGGGCCTGGTTCGGCCAACCCCTGCCCCCTCTCTAGTTTGTGCCAATAATTGGGGAAATCTCTGGTGCATTGAATGGAACAAAGGCTGGAGTGATGGGGCTCAATGGACGGGTCGACCGAACCATCAATCACCTCAAATTTTCTGGCATCTTGCTGCCTTGTAAACATTGTTGGAACTAGAGCAAGTGGGTGTGGTCATGAGTCAGATGATGGGTCGGCCGAACCCCTCTATCACCTCTATTTTGGTGCCAAGCGAGACATGGTGTTGGCCAGAGATTGATGGCATGGTCTATTATTGCTTGGTGAAGCATGAACTCTTCTCTCCTTTGGCTGCTTGCTCATGTAGTCAATTCTTGGAGTGCGTGATGAATGGAACAAAGGGATAAAGGAGGGGCAAGACATGACCATGGATGGTGGATGTTTGCTCATGAGAGGTTTCACAGGAGCATTCTTTCAAAAGGTGATTTGTTTAAAGTTTTAAGTAAGAATCTTTCCCAAGATTAGCAAAAGGTGTTTTGATCAATGTTTGTATGAGTGGAATTAAAGAGAAAGAGAATGGATTTTTGTCATGACAAAATTTGCTCTTGGCTCACTCATGGTTGTTATATGTATTTCTCTCATTAGCATTTTTTTAGCAAGAGATGAGAGAGAGAAAGAATCTAGCTCTCAGAGTGCAAGTTGACAGATATATATATCTTACAGCACTCTATAAGACAAAGAATACTAGAGCATATGAATGCATAGAGAGAAACTGAGAACATTTTCAGATTGCCATGCTAAGTTCAATTAGATGATCAAGATTGACATGCAACATTTTAAGGTGTTGGCGTGCATGGAACATAGCAAGTATTGAGATGGACAAAGGTGGCAGGTGAGAGCCATCAGAGTGGGGTTGGCTGACCCCACCATGGGCTTCAGCTGGTGTCGATTTTATTCAGAAGGTTAATTAGTGGATTATTTTAATATTGATCGACACAAAAAGGTTTGGAAAGAGAATGATAAAGTGATTTAAGCAAATAAAGGAAGTAAACTTGAATTAAATTTGGTGTACTTACCTTGATAGAAGAGTTGTTTCTTCTAGTCCTTGCAATAGGACCATCTTCTTGGGCTAGTGTAGGGATTTTCTTTGGAGGTGTCGCCGGTTGTATTACCTTTCTCTTCCATATTTGCTTGCTCTTTGCTTTCAATTGTGATTTGGACTTCTTCGGATCTCTCACGAGGGCAAAGGCACGTATCTCCTTTAGCATGATCAATGAACACTGCTCAACCTTTGGTCGGAATTTGAATGTCTCTAGGGTCCCATTGATGGTGAATTGAATTTCTCCAGCTCCAACATCAAATGTGTGCATTGGCGGTGCTGAGGAACGGTCTTCCCAAGATGAGTGGAGTTCTCTCATCCACCTCCAGGACCACGAAGTCCATGGGGATAAGGAATCCACGTATCTTGTCGGGAATGTTTTACGCTTTCCCCGCCGGGTAGCCGACCGATTGATCCGCCAACTGCAAACGTATTGATGTAGAGAACAAAAAAGTGTGATTAAGTTTGTCGGACATTACCCTTGGCATGACGCTGACACTTACTCCCAAGTCACACAATGCATGCTTGAAGTGTTGTGTCCCAATAGAGCAGTCAATGGTGGGACATCCAGGATCCTTCTTCTTGGTTGGCAGTTGGTTCAATGTAGCCACGCTGCACTCTTCTGTTAATTTGACAATTTCCGTCGTGGGCGGCGGGCGCTTATTGTTGAGGATGTCTCTTAAGTACTTGGTGTAGGTTGGTACCTTCATTGTGTCAAGTAATAGAATATGCACATAGAGATGACGAATTACCTTGACGAATATCCCAAATTGTTCGTCGGTGGGTTGCTTCCTTGTCCTTGGGAAAGGTAGCAACACATTGGCGTCATAGTATTCATGAGGGGTGTCTTTCCCTGGAATTTGGTGTTGTCATCAGGTGTTGGCAATTCTTCTTCTTCTTCATCATCCTTGTCTTTTCTTGTGGCCTTTCCTGCCATGTTAGGATGTGGTGGATCACGAGTGGGCTTACCTCCCCTCGTGGTCACCACATCGATATTCAAAGTATTGCAAGAAATTTTAGGAGATGAAGTAGTAGAAACAAAATGAGCTATTTGAGATTCTAGCATTTTATTAAAACTCATTTGTTATTTAACAGAAGAAGCGAGAGCATCCATTTTAGCATTTAGAGTTTCAAGGGTCTTATCATTTGCTAACAACCTTTTATTCATGCTTTCATTGATTTGATTTATGACAAGATCTTTTAATGGTAAATGATTACCAAAACTTGCATTACCTTGAAACATGGAGTTCAACGCCAATCTTCCTTGAAGATGATTTGCATTGTTGTAGATGGCGTCTACCTTCTCAGGATTTAATTTGGAATAAGAGACACTACATACCTGATTCCATTGATCCTTGGAAGCATAATGTTGTATGGCCTCTCGATCTTCCTTGCAGTTGGGACGTTCTTCTAGCCTTCTTAATAAGAAGTCCATCTTTTCTGAAATTTCATCAACTTCATTGATGGTATGTGTGCTCTTTTTCTTGGATTGAAACTGATCTTCATTTCACCCTTGATTTATCACCATCTTTTCTATCAAGTTCTTGTCTTGTGTGACATTGAGTGAAGTGAATGCTCCTCTTGCAGCAGCATCAAGGTGGCTACGGGCTATCAGAGTTAGTCCATGGTAGAAACCTTGAATCAAGAGCCATTCTTGGATTCTATGATGAGGACATTCCCAAATGTATTCCTGAAGACATTCCCATGCTTCGGAAATGAGATCTTTCCTTGAAGAGCGGTGGTTTTGCCCGTCGGGAAGAACTTCTTGAGGAATGCATTGGCACATCTCGTCCAATTGCTGGCATCTTCTTGACAAGCATAGAACCATTGTTTCGCTTTTCCGAGCATGGAGAGCGGAAAAAGGCGAAGACAGATGGTGTCTGCTTGGACTCCTCTTATAGCAATAGTGCCACACAACTCCAAGAAATTCTGGAGATGCGCATTTGCATCCTCATGGGGCTTTCCGCTGAATGTATTGGCTTGCACCGTATTGATAAGAGATGGCTTGAGCTCAAAAGAGGCATCCCCCAAGCGACATCATCGGCCGATGGTGCAGAATGCTCGAAGATGGTCTTTTGGGCCATAGCTTCCTTAGATGATAGTGCAGAGCCTCATTCCTTGAGTGGTTCCAATATCAAATCGGACCTCCGATCGGAGACTGAACGATGTCAAGAACTCCGGGTGGATGTCTTTGGATTTTCTATTGTTTTGGCTCAAAACTGGAAACCACTCATATAATGCCTTGCTTCACAATAAAGAGAAGCAGAGGCAAGGGTAAACCCTACTACATCTAATTGATACTAAATTGATGATAGGTTCCAGATTCGATCATATTAAAATTTCTAGGCTGTGCTTTCCTCGGCAACGGTGCCAGAAATGCTTGTTGACACTTCTTAGCGCAATCACTAGAGAGAGGGTGTTAGGCTTTCTCTGATAACGGCGCCAGAAGTGCTTAGGGTATTTCTTATGTCTATTGGATAATTCCGCAAGCGCACAGAATATACCGCTGTAGCACTTCACCAGGGAGCATTCCAAGGTATCGTTATTTATTTTATCCCAAGGGAAAGCGATTGCTAGAAATGTTAATAGAAGGAGATCCTGAAATCTACCTCAACTTAGTACAACTAGTGTAGAAGGGGTAATCGAAGTATGATAGGAAGGTGGTGATTCAAAGATAACAAATAAATTGCTAAAAGATAACTAGTGTAGTATAGCTAGGTGGGAGGATAATGAGTGAGAAAGGTTCCTATGATTCTTGCTTTACTCCTATGAACTATCCTATCAAATGGACGAGATACACTAAGACTGCTGCCTTACTTCCGATGTGTAGGGGATAGGCGAGACAGTATGGGATATAACCTCTACCCGAAGCGGCTATTCTCTTATAGGAGCCTACCTTTTAAGAACTTGCCAAGGCAACTAGAGCACCCTATGACAGGCGATGAACTACACACGTGAGCTGGTTACAGGATCACAATCTAGTGTAAGCCGACCAAGTAATATGATAACTCACAACAATACTATTATTAGAATAGTAATGCACTAAGTATAGAACAAAGTAAATACTCAGCAAAGTAAAGTAGGAATATTATATTAAAGTAAATAAGTATTACAGAAAGAGAAATATACAAGAGCTATACCAGACTCTCCAGCAGACGACTCCGGAGACCCCGAGCGCAGCTCGACTCAACTCTAACTCCCACACTAGACTACACTACTACTGGAAGTGGAACAATATTGTTTCTCACTTGTATCTTGAATGAATCATGTCTTGAGAGGGTGGATGCAGTATAGGGGGAGATGGAGGGGTGCCACGTCAGCGATCCGTGTGCCTTTCCATCTTTGCCCTTGGATGAACCGACCTTGTAACCGACTTGGATGGACGGCAGTGGCAATTTTCTCACATGGACAGCATGCAGAGAGGCGGTGGAGTGAGTCGGTGGCCAAAACCCACATAGGGGGGTTCGGCCGACCCCTATGATGGGTGGGGCCAAGCCAGGTGTGGGCCCCACCAGTCATAGGGTCTCCCCTGGTACTTGTTATGTCTTGATTGCTTCGTTTCAGCCTCAATCCTTGTGCTTTTGATCTCCACCGTTGAATGGAAGCACAAGTTGATCAGATGGATGAAATGACTTGGTTGGAGTGTCACACAGATTCTGCCACGTCACCAGAGCCAGGTGGGCCCCATGGGCAGTTCGGCCGACCCATGGGTAGGCCCACTCTGAGCTCTGGTCTCTTCCATGTGGTCCCTTGTATCATGTGTTGGAATGTTGTGGTCTGGTGCCTCCATATGTGGTTCGGCCGAACCACATATGTGAGCCCCAGCTGCTGCATTTTGATCTGTTTTAATCTTTCCTGCACTCACAAGCTAAGAGTACAAGTGAAACTCGTTATTTATAAAATATGTTCAGGTTATGTTTATTCTCCCTTGAATCTGAGGCCTGTTGACGGTGTTTGAATGTGGAATATTGTGGTATATCCACCATCAACACTAACAAGTGGTTCCCTCCATTGATTTCAAATCATATCCTACCCATGCTACCCTTTTATGGTCATTGATGACAAAGGGGGAGGGAATGGAACAAAGATATGGGGAAGAAGGACAAAGATATAGAGGAAGAGCGATGAACCATCATTAGGCCGATGATGGAAGAGCTATAGGCCAAGTGAGAAAGATCACAAACTTTTAAAATTTTGGATCTCACACTTAGGGGGAGCAAGCTCACAAGCATGTTTGCAAGCATTTCATTATGCATATTCATATGTTTGATGCATTGCATTTGTACTTAAATTCAATATATATGCTTGCTTGGCGTATGTTAGACTTAAGATGTGTGGTGAATTGAAGTACTAGCATGTATAGGAAGTGGTAGCTAGTTCCCGATTTTTCCAAGTGGTACTAGAACCTTGTTTCTAATGTTGATCTCACAAGGTATTCTAGTATCTTTGGTTGCAAGGATTCTTTCAAGTGGTATCTAGCTATCCCTGGTGCTAAGGAAGGTTTATACATGCACTCCGATGGTATCGCGCTTCAAAGGTTCAATTTTATAAACCTTAGCATCAAGTTGGTAGTAATATCTCTCTCATACTTCTAATCCAATGCATATGTGCAAAGCCTTTCAAATCCAAACACTTGGCACATATGTAGGGGGCGCTAATACCAAATTGAATTGCATATCTTTGTAGAGGTTGTCATCAATTACCAAAAAGGGGGAGATTGAAAGCTCTATGTTTGGTTTTGGCTAATTGATGACACCTAGTATCTAACCACTTGTGCTTAAGCTTTGAGATTACAAGTGTGGTTGAAAGATCAAGTGTGGAGATATGAAGGTATCCGAGTCTTTGGAGTAAGCCCATCAACAAGAAGATCAAATGCTTCTACATTTGGTGCAAGAAAAGGAGCTCAAGACAAAGGTGAATCTTATAGAGCTCTTTCCGTTTTAGTGATCAAGACACTATAGAGAGTGTAATCATGTTTGGATAGATAGACATACTATTAAGCGGGGAGTCATTCCACGGTTAACATGGTTATCAAGTGCCATTAGATGTTTGGATCATGCATTGCATTTAGATCTAGTGGCTAACTCAAAACCTTTGCAAAATAACTTTGAAAAAGGCTAACACTCTTCTAGAATTGTTTCATATATAATAAGTGTTAGCCAACATAAGCAAAGAACTTGACACGGGCTCAATCTCACTTTATTCAGAGCATTAGACTGTTTACACCAAAATTTGGTAAATTTGCGCCAGAAAGGAAAGAGCTGGCCGATGGTATAGAAGCAAAGAAATACACAAAATTTTGGGCTGGGAGCCGACAGCCGATACTAAAGGGAGATAGCCGATACCAGAGGAAGATAGCCGATTTCGGAAGCAGACTCCGTCCAGCGGAAGGAAGGAAAATAGCCGATTGAACGGTGAATCGGTTATCGGGCGAAGGTGACAGGAGGCGTGCAGCGTCGGCATATGGTGACGTCATCCAGAGTCCGCGCCGCCAAGATGCGATCACGATCGGAGTCCGTTATGAAAGGGAAATTGGGACTCCAAGTTACCTTGGATATAGGATAGTTTGTTGATTTCCTTATCTATTAATGAGTTGTAATTCGATTAGGACTCTACCTACGCTCAGGGTATAAATATAAGCCCTCAGCCATTGTAAAAGAACAACAACATCAATACAACACAACTTTTGGCTCCGGCCAAACAAACCCTAGAGTCAGTCGAGTCCGGCGAGTTACTTCATCCAGGCCGGGTATCATCCGGTGGACGCAGGCTTGCTTGTAAGTATCGTCAACCCCCTGTTAAACTATGTCTTTTTAGCGTCATCCGGTGGACGTGGAAGCATGGCGGACCAGGGTTCTTGCTAAGCTCTGTTTCTTTGGCGTCATCCGGTGGACGCGGGAAGCACAGTGAGTTAAGGATGATTCACGCTGGTTTACCCGATCAATCTGTGTTAACCGTCATCCGGTGGACGAGATGCAGATTAGGACGGTTTTCACGTGCGGATTAGTTATCGATTCGTGTTTGTTTGCATGATTAATCTATTAGTTAACGTCATCCGGTGGACAGGCTATAGATTAAGACAGTTTGCATGCATGGATTAGTTATCGGCTCTAGTTAAATTTGGCAGTTTAGCTGGATTCATTAAGTTACCGATGTTGCTTATGTTTATTGTTTATTATTTAAAGCAATCATCAATTTGCCCGTCTTGATCCATATGCGTCGGCTTATATCTAATAGATCTATATGTTCAACGAATTATGTTTGCCATTGTTTTATATTGATAATATAGAATGTTTTGCACCAGCCAGTTGTATTTTGGATCTAGATTAGATACGGGTCGCACTCAAGTAATTAAATAAACATTGTCTAGATTCAAAGGTTAACGGATCTAAGTTGCAACTTCATCATGACTGCCTCGATCCGCTCGATCTCCACTGTTGCAAGATTGCGATCTAGATCCATTAGCCGGAGAGTTGAAACATTGTTTGCTTTATAGGCTTGTATGTTGCCCGTATATATTAAATCGGCTGAAATAGTTGATTTCTTCTTGTTTTACATTAAGACATCTTATGATCATGTCAGCTTGCTGTGACTACATCTTTTATAGCATATTTCCGTCTAATGCAAGTATATGTCATTGAATTCATGTCTGAATCGGTTAACTTGAGTTATAATGCATGTTTCGCTACAATCGGTTCATATCATAACGGAATCGGCTTTCTAGTCGATCTCCCATTACATCGGCTCTTCGAGCCATATAGTTGGAACTACCTGGACACACCGGTTAGTTCCGCCCTGTGATTACTGATTACTATCTTGTTTCCTTGTCAATTGCAGGTCAAATTGACTGGCACGCTTGGGTGTTACTGACACTCTCAGACCGGGTTCGAAGCTACCTGGATCTGCGAGAGCTTTACTGCCTCAAGGGTCGTTTCCGGCTTCGCTGGTGTGTTGGGCTTAGGGAACCACTTTTGCGCCAACACAGACGCTCTGATGTCCAAGCGTCGGACCAATCTGTTGAGTCCGACGGCTAACAACCCTGTTCGCGCGAGAGAGCATCGGACTGGTGTTTTCCGAGCATCGGACTATACGCTCAGGATCCGACGATCGATAACAGTGCGCGGGAAACGGTATCGAAGCGACGGACTCTTCCCCTTGGTCCGAGGTTAACCGTCGGACGGTTGTCCGACGCATTTTTGCTCTCGGGGAGCTCTCTGTTTCCGTCGGACTGTGCAGCTCTTTGGTCCGACGGGTCAAGTCCGTCGATCGCCGGATTTTTTCTCCCAGTCCGACGGTCAGTCATTCTTGGCGCCAACATTCAAATTCAAACGGCTCGATCTATGTGGCAACGCATGATTCATTGGTGAGAGTGCATCGGACCGTGTTTAACAGTCCGTCGCCCCCGAGCGAGAGTCCGACGCCAAGCGTCCGACGACGCGCAGAGAGGGTATAACAGCTATTTTTGTGTGTGTAACTCTATATATACCACATGGCCGGTTCTTGATCACTCTCTTGGCTCTCTAACTTGTTGATACACCTTGTGAGCACTATCATAACACTATCACTCACTTAGTGTCGACGGTCGATAACGTCAACTTTTATTAGAACTTTAGACACAAAAGGATACATGAAAACACACTAGTCTAGGGTTTTAACTGACAGTTTCCACGAGTTTTGCATGTTCTGTATTTTTCAGGGACTATTCCAGAAAAGCATAAAAGAAGGGTTAAAGTGCATAAAAGACACGAAACTTAACCGCGAAGGAAACATCAACATCGGGACGTGGGAAGAGTGTAGAAGGCACCCGAAGCAACCTGGGGCCGAGCCCTGGCCAGGAGGGGCTGGGCGGTGCCCCCTAGGGTTTCACCGCCGCCTTCTGGAGTCTTCTTCCGCTGTCTCTTAGGAGTCATCTCGGCCCTATGTTTAAGTCGGTTTGATCCTACGGCGCACGTTCATCCTACCGGGCTATAAATAAAGGGGCAGACCCCCCTGGAGGCATCAATCAATCATTCATCGAAGGCAACAAGTCTTCAAGCCATCAAGAGCCTACTAGTTTATCAAGAGCCTTCTAGGTCATAGTTCTAGCCTAGTTAGATTAGAGAGTAGAGGAGATCTAGTTCTTCGGCGGGATCTGGAGCCCCGGCGATCGTCTGGAGCGCAGAGTTCGGTATAGTTCTGGTTCTTTCTCTATTATTATATTCTTCATTATGATTAGGGAAACATTGTTCTTAATAGTTCAGATGTTCTTGATTACATTAGTCTTTGTCTACTTTAACTATATGTCTAGTATAGTTGGTTTGATCTTATTGAATTCATGTAATTGCTCGTATAGCGTTTATCCAAACGATCGTTGGGTAGATGGTGAACAATGTGTAGACATGGTGTCTAGATATTTCGTTTATCTGCGAGTGCACCCTGATGTGCTGGGTCGTGTGATAGTTCGCGTAGGTGATAGCTATGTTGATTCCTCTGTAGTCCACCCCTCTTATGTAGGCAAGCAGGCACGGTCGCGAAGTTGGGTGATGACTCTGTTTCACACCTTTCCTAGATGATGCGCTTTGCATGTGATCATGATATAGGACTAATCTGACAATAATTGCTAGATATAATTACACTAGTTAGAGTTATTCATTGAGGTAGTTATAGAATTACCTTAAATATTAATTCCTTAGTTTATCCATTGGCTAGCTATTACTATGACTAGAAAGTGCTCTGATGTTTATCTTTATTAATGATGCTTGATCATACTTATCACCCTATTTATCTTTATTATCTTGTGACCTCTACCTGTTATGAGTAGAGTATATGACATCGGTAATTTCACTTATTCATTATATATAGTGGTTATCTATATACTAGATTGTAGTTTAACCAAGTCCTTCCCAGTGGTATAAATATAAATCGACAACCTGGTAGAACTCCTAGGTAAAATGCTACAATGGTATAATTATCTGTCCGCTTGCAGAATTGTTCTTAGTTTATATTTATTTATATATCTGCCTAGTCACATGGAATAATATATAAAACCTTTATTTATTCTTAGCATATATAATTAGGATTGACAACCCAGTTCATGCTAAAGAATGTTGGTAATAGATAAGTGGCTAGTTGCTAATGATCAGTTAATTAATTACCATACATCATCTAATCTTGTCTCTAGTGTTGAAGGTTATAAAGTTACATTTGGTGACGTTAGTAGATGTCAACAAGCATTTTTGGCGCCGTTGCCGGGGAAGGCACATTAAATTAGGAAATATTGATAACACATATGCATCATGGATAAGATTGTATTACCGATTGATCTCTAACTCAAACAGGTACACCCCTGTTTTTTATCATTTACTTATCTTATGTAGGGTGATGAATGAATGGTTTTTCTCTTCCAAACAATTGCACTGACGGTCCAGAGAAACTCCTGAGAAGAAAGAAGTTTGTAGAGGCGAGGGACAATTTCAATCTACCATCAAGAACACCAATCGCTGATCAAGTTAGTTCATCAAAGGAGCCAGCTCCAACATTGGAAGAAGAACACTTAGGAGAAGATTTATCTCCTGTGTTTGAAGACATGGCTGAGAAGACACTGCGCGAGTTCTCTGCCCCAAAAACAGAAAACATCCGGACTGGACCAGCAGTCAACACGGGGGAGAATGGATTCGAGCTCAAGCCTGCTCTTATCACCATGGTTCAAGCCAGCCAGTTTTGTGGAAAAGCTCATGAAGATGCAAGTGCACACTTACAACACTTTTTAGAGATCTGCAGCACCTTCACGATCAGAGGAGTACCAAGAGATGCTATTTTACTCCGTATTTTTCCATTTTCACTTTTGGTCAAAGCTAAGCAGTGGTTCAACACCAACAAAGACAAGAACATTACATGGGACCGATGCTCAACTGCTTTCCTGGTAAAGTTCTTTCCTACAGGCAAAATAGATGCTTTGCGTGGAAAAATCTCAAGCTTTCAACAGCAACATGACGAATCATTCACTGAAGCATGGGAGAGATTCGAAGATTACATTGAAGACTATCCTCATCATGGGATAGAGGATTGGCTACTGATGCAGACCTTCTACCACGGGCTTATCTCAAGCACCCGTGAGTCCATAGATGCTGCAGCTGGAGGAGCTTTCCTGTCACTGAAGCTTCCAGAAGCTCAAGCACTTGTGGAGAAGATGGCCTCAAATCCGAGCTGTAATGAAGAACGTACTCAACCTCGCAAGAGAGGAGGAGGCATCCATCATCTCAAGGAGACCGACATGGTCACTGCAAAGCTAGACCTCATCATGAAGAAACTCAACATAGAGAATAAGGAAGTCATGTATATTGATGATTCTCGCATGACCTGTGAAGAATGTGGAGATTACGGGCATTCAGCTGTTAACTGCCCTACGTTGCAAGAGGATGTGAACTTCATCAACAATAACACCTACTATCGTCCTCAGCAAGGTCAAGGATGGAATCAGCCAAACCAAGGATGGAATCAGCAACCTCGACAAGGTAATTACCAAGGTAACAACCATGGTAATAATTACAATAATTATAATCTTTCACCTTTAAGAGATTTAGTTGCTAGTCGATCTAAATTGATAGATCAAATGTCTAGAAAGGTAGCCTCGAATGATAAAGCTTTAGAAAACATAAATACCAGAATGAATACCTTTGCTTCTGCTATAAAGAATCAACACAGCTTTAATAAAATGTTAGAATCACAATTAGCTTAGTTAGCTGCTGCTATCCCTCTATTTGAGAAAGGTAAGATTCTGGACCAGCCAAAAGATTTGGAAACTGCTAACCTTGTTGATATTCACAATGCAACATAATACCAAATTGAGCCTGCAGATATACAGTGGATAGATCACTCATTACCGGAGAAGATGGGAGACCCTGGAAGACCTGTCATTCCTATCTCCATAGGATGTCACAGATTTTCAGAAGCTATCTGCGATTTCGGCGCAAGTGTCAACATAATGCCTAAGATAATCTAGGAGAGAATATTAGGTGATCCTTTGTTGTACACAGACATGCGTTTGCAGCTTGCAGATCAGTCTATTTGCTACCCTGAGGGAGTACTAGAAGAAGCTGTTATCAGAGTGGGGCAATCATATGTCACAATTGACTTTGTGATCATGGATACCGGAGGAGATGAGAAGGCACCCATTATCTTGGGATGACCATTCTTATGTACAACCAAGGCCATCATCTATGCGGAACACACCAAAATTGTCCTCTCCATCAAAGACAAGAAGGAGAGATTCTCATTCAAGAACCGCATCCTGAAGGATCCAGCAGTCCTGAAGCAATTTCATCAACAAGAAGAGCAACAACAACAAGTGCCCAAGAAGAAGAACAATAGAAGATGGAGGAAGAACAAGCCCCGACATGTACCTGAAGAAACCGCTCAACTAATCAATGCTATCAACACAGAAAATGATCATATGCTCCCGAAACCATTCCCAATCAAGAAAGGTGACCCAGGTGTACCAATCATTGACTGCACAATCAGAGACATCACTTTTTCCGACACTGTTTGCGACACTAGATCTGGCGTCAACGTAATGTCCAAAAAAGTATATGATGAATTATTTGATAATTTTCCATTATACCCAACATATATTCAGTTGTAGATGGCAGACCAATCACTAAGATTCCCTGAAGGTATAGTTAAGAACGTCATGGTAAGAATTCAAGATAAATATATACCCGCAGATTTTCTAGTTCTTGACATGCAGGAAGACAACGAATCACCTATTCTTTTGGGAAGACAGTTCCTCTACACCGCCAATGCTATCATCTACATCGGGTCTGGACAGATCCACTTCAACCTATCCACTGGAAAGGTATGCTGTCAATTTAGAACACATCTTAACCATGAGCAGAACAGGAAGCAATGCAACAGGAGGAGACGCCAAGCCCGCCGTCAGGCTGCCAAGCCTCACTGTGGATGGGAGGAGTTCCCTGGTAAGATTGTGAAGTATGAAGACTGCTACAAGGAGCAAGAAGAAGCCGTACAAGCACCACGCTGGAACGAGTGGAAAGCAGAAGCTGAGAGGATGGACCAGATTGCTATGGCAGAGAAAGAAGAGATCCAGACACAAATAGAAGAATGGATGAAGAGAGACGAAGAATCAAGAGAAGCATAAAAGGAAGAGCTGGAGCTAGAAAAGAGAGAAGCAGAAGAGACAGAAAAGAGATGGAAGGAGAAAGAAGAAGCACCTACTACACCACCGCAAAATGGGGAATTGACTGAGGTAACCTCAGATGATGAACCTACTGTGTAAGTACTCTCCTCTATCTAAGTCCTGTCGGTAGACTTTAAATTCCGTACCCTAGCCATAAGGTTAGAATGATAGTTATCTAATTAAGTTAGCATTCATTAGTAATTTTGCTTAACACATTTAGCATAATCATCTTTCCATATTAAAAATAAAGCAACAAAAATATTTACTGCTTTACTTATTGCATCATATATATTAAAGCCCCATGTGAATAAACCTATGGTAACCCTGTAGGCATATTTACTGTGGTGGCATAAAAATAAAAAAATATATATAAATAAAAAAATAACAATCTATGTTTATTTTGTTGCATTATGAAAATCCTAAGCCCCATGGGAATGAATATTCCCTGTGGTGGCATAAAAAACATATATAGCATGCATACATTCTTTGATTTCTGCATAAGAAACTTAGAAAACCCCAAAAAGAGAATTCTGTTAGAATCCTGCTAAAATCTATTAATTAAAATCAACTCAAAGAATAATCAAAGTGCTCATTGGCTGACCGCTAACCCCTTGATAATTCGAGCCTCGAATTTTGGTTTTCTTGTTGGAGTATAACTATGCAGGAATAATATTATGACTAAGGAGAGAGTGTATTAGTGGCACCCACCAGGACTACTACTACCTCACTCTGAGAAACATTCAAGCACCAAGTATTGCAAAATCAAGCTCGGGGGAGGAGCATCCCCTAGTTATTAGGTAATTATACCTATGCGATTATTGAGTCTACTTTATACAAGCACAAAAACCCAAAAATATGTGGGCACATGAAGGTCCACTAAGTTAGTAAGCTTCTGCTGGAAATATAAAATCAATCACTTACCATGGAGTGGTACTAAATCTAACCCCTCTCCATAAGATTTGGTATCTTTGTTGGCAATTGAGTTTCACAGAAAAATACAAGATTAAAGAGCTAGTCAACCCGACGCCTCTACGCTGTTGATACACCTGCTCCCAGAAGGATCACTCAATTTGTAACATCAAAGACCCTATCAAACGTCAAGGTTGAGGGCGCCCTCCAATTAAAATCCAGCTAAGTATAAGTTTCCTATCTTATTATTATTACTATATCGCTTTTTCGCGTAAGTTAGCTAGTAAGATAAAATTTGAAAACTAAATATTTAGCTATATATTAGAGTTTGTTTAGAGTTAGTCTAGGCTAGAATAAATTAAAAATTGATGAACACTAAAATTTTATTTTGGAGATGATGAATAGTTGCTCTGCCATAATTCCTTTCAAGTGCCTAGTTGTCAAACTTAGATTCTCCTAAGTTTTGGATACTACTGTTTTAATCTGAGAATTTACTCTGAACCTGAAACTTGTGGAGGCATAAGCTTGAGCTAAGTCTAGGTAATTGATTGATATGATTCATGAAGGTTGAGCTGCTATTTATCTTATTCCTAGCATTACAAAGTTGTAGAGATTTATTTTTAAAAACTTAAAATCTACATGATGAGCTCTTGTATGACAAAATGTGAATTCCTACCAAAGCCATATATTATACATTTAGAGATAGGAAACCTTTGCATATTCATGCTGCTTGCTTTGCATTGAGTTTAGTCAACCTTTGTTGAATACTATATGAGAGTCTTGTCATGCTTTTAAAACCAAGATCACGTACACACTTCAGCACATATGCATTATTCCTACCCTGAGAGTAATCGCAACCATTTTCACTTTCATCTATGTTCATCATAAAAATGTTTTCTCCTGCACTGGGAGTGAACACCAAAAATATATAAACCCCATAGGACAGCCCTGTTATAAATGCTCTAAGTTTTCACTATTGTTATCTCTCCAAATCATGTATTGGATGCATGTGGCTATGCAAAAGTATGAAAAGAAAAGGGAGTCCCCAGTATTAAAACAATGGGTACTAGATGCCCACCTCCCGAATGAAAAAAAAGAAGAGAAAGAGGAAGAATAAAGATAGCCCATGTGCTCCTCCAAGTTCAAAAGGAGAGTGAATCATTTCCAAAGAGCATAAGTAGAATTAGAGTTAGCCACTAAATACCACATATACACCTATCCACCATATTCCATACACATGCATATCTTGGTTTGATTATATGCCTCGATTCCCTGCGGATCCATCGTTTGACTTTACAACATATGAATTGCAAGTATGCTTAACCTTGCTTTTGCCACTCCTATGAGCTCCACTATAATCTTTAGTTAGAGGAAGGCATAACATCAATGCCTTAAGTGAGATCCACAAATACCATATATACTGAGAGACTTGAGGGTGTCATAAAATTAAGCTCTGAGTTTTATTTCGAAAACTTGCAAAACTCCGGTATACCGGTACTGTGAAGAATTTGAGACATAGTGCTGGACTTAATTGTTCTATCTTTTAATTGCTCAAGACTTATGCGAGAGTTGTAAAGCTCCATAGTTAAAGGTAAAATGAGTAAGTCTAAAAGTTAGAGCAGTTATTGTCTAATCTGGAGGAGAATTTCTATTTGAAGGCATGTGTACTTGGAAAGAATGAAAGCATTGTAGCAACTCCTGATCCCAAATACATTAGTAATTAGGCTTAGTTTGTGTGACAGAACCTCCTAAGCTATATGGCCCACATGCACCTGTCGTCGTCCCAAAGACCTCCGACAGCCGTGCAGGTGACCCGTATAACCTAAAAGGGTCTGCCGGGTTTACAAGTAAACCCGTTTCCTCCGAACAGGATCTTAATTGCGAAGAGACTGCAGAGTACAACATTTCATACAAAATATATAACTCGGAGTACAAGAGCGGAAGACTTGAAATATTACATAGGATTACAAACCAGTGTTCTTAATTATACATAAGTATGATTATTACAAACCAAAATATGAGTAGTGGCAGTAGGTAAGTAGCTTATACAACACTTATATTACATAACATCCCTGCCCATGGGATCAAATACTCACTCACTATCACTTTCCTCCTCGACCACTTCCTCGAACACCGTCATACAGCAAGGCCCAACGTAGACCTTGGGTTGCTGATTGCCTGCAACATGGGGTTAACAAACCCTGAGTACAAGGGGTACTCCGCAAGACTTACCTGACTAAAAATTGGGGAGAAGACTCAGGAATGCAGGCTGAGGGGAACTCAAGGAGAGGCTTTAGCAAGAATCAAAGAGTTCTGCAGAAAAGCTCTCTAAATCAGCTTAACATTTAATCTCAAGCTAGATAGATTCCTTGAGTTATCTGATCATCAACTCATTTTCCAACATTTACCTAGTTTCGAACCACACTTCGCTGTAAGTCAAAGAATCAAGTCTCCATTGACCGAGGAGCAACGACGATTCGAATCGATTAAAAACCCAGCTGGGGATCCCTATCCACACTGCATATGTAGCACTTAAGCTTGCATATACCAACCCCGCCTACCACGGCTTTTCCAAAACTTGAACCGGTCCTACGCCACCCGAGAGTACAGTACTCCTCTCCTCTCCAGGCACGCTGGCTACGAGGGTACACGCTACTCTCGCCATCTCTCCACTCCCAGTGCGTGGTTGTCGGTTCAAGTAGAGGAGCGACCGGAGTTAGAGGCTTTCCGTAGTATGTGGCTAGTTGCAAAGTCTTGATCCAGCAGGCCAACAATGAATGGTCCCTAATGGATTCCATTTCGTTTCCTTAATAGACAGTCAGAGACACTACATTGAGATTCCTTTCTCAATGCAAGTCCGCTGCCCTGTCGACTAATTTCAATAGTACATAATTGTATACCCCAAGCACACAAAATATCTTTTTCATAAAATCTTAACTATTAAGCATGGCTAAGCATTTTATAATCTTTTGCTTTTAAATCAGGTTTCAAGGATATTATATCAAGGCAGGTAAATGCAGCAAGTAGGTGACAATCAACTCCTATCAACCTAATACAGTCATTTAACTCAAGGTGATAAAATTTGTAAATACAAGAAGGGGTTAATGCACTGGGGCTTGCCTTGTTGCACGGCGAGGGACGGATCAGGGTCAGAACCGCAAATGTCAAAACCACCGGCAACTCCTGGGGCTTCGTCACTATCACCATCTGTTATCCATCCGGGATTTTTAACCAAGTAATGAAAAATAAACAAGCGTAAGTACATGTCGTACTCAACAAGACTAGCATGGGTTCATGAGGCTCAAAAGGATTGACACGGTTTAACAGCAGGTTGCTTTTATTTAATCATCTTTTATGCAGTTGGATAGCAACAAGTTAATATGCCCGTTCTCATGATCATAAGTAAACACAATTAATGAGTAGCAATGAATAGATTAGCAACAAGTAAACATCACCCAAAAAGATAACTACTCCGTGAGTTTTCCGGGCCACTCGTGACCATGAGCGCGGCTAGTATACCAGTTTTACACTCTGCAGAGGTTGTGCACTTTCACTATGAGCCGTGATTCCTATCTGCTCGGGTTAATTACTCCCATAACACTACCAAGGTGAGAGAGCAGGGTTTCACTATGAAGCCTTTCAAAGGTTCGTCTAACATGTTAGGGCCGCGAGGTTTCCTCGGCAAGCAGATGTAGAGCCCCCCTTCCATATCGCACAAGGTCACGCAGGTTATACACATATGGACAGAGGCCGCACTATACCCGAGTCGTCTAAGCCCCTCTTGCGCCTTTCGGTGACCTCTAACAAGCTAGAAAAGGTCCTCATACTGAGCTAAAACCAGAACCATATAGCCCTCATAGTTGCACTGTAAGTCCCAGCTTTTGCTGACAGATCATTACCAAGGGGGAAGGATATGGTGCATCACAAAACTATGCTCCAATCCCCTAGTTCCATGTTGCTAAAAAGACATCTTTTAATCCTTATTGCATATTCAATTAATCAGTTTACATGATCATGATATCAATATCGCACTAGCATCAATTACCATATGCATAAACCCATAGGTTGCAAGGAACAGGATAACAAAACTAGGAAGTAACTATGGTTACAAGGAAGACACATGCAAATGCAGTTATTTATTTGGTGAATAGGACAACAAGGATGATCCATGCTAATACTTGCCTTGATCAGCAAACTCCTGGTGATCCGGGTTGTCGCAGTACTGATCTTGATCACCCACGTATGTCTCACCGTCTATACTCGATCCATCATAACAACACACACGCATACAGGGGCAATCATGCATACAATAAGAGTTTTCATTAGAACAGTACACCAACAGAGAGAAAATAAATTAAAAAGGTTATAAAACAAATCTACGCGTTGCTACGATCACATCGATATAAAGTCTGCACAAATCGGATTTAAAACGAGTAAGATATGAATTTTACAAGATTTATAATAGAATAATAATAGATTAAATATAATCTTGAATTTTAAGAGTGGAAAATATATGAAACAGTGGTACCATCAGATAGATTATGAAATTACGAGTCTAACGCAATTTGAATCGTTCAAATCGGAGCTAAAATGTGGAAATTATAAATGAAACAATTTTGAATTCAAATCTGAAAACACATTTTCATATATACCGAAAATAAATACGCCTTCAAACATAATCTACTGAAAACGCTAAGGGCTGCGGGCTAAGCATTAAAAACTGAAGGGGGTTATTCGCAAAAACGCCGGCCGAATCGGTATGGGCTGCTCTTCGGCCGTCCGATTCAAAATCGGTGGATCAGATTAACAGAGAGGAGGGGTGGCGGTGCTCTCGGCCGGAAAACAGAGGCCGACGGCGGCGCCATGGCCGGAGGGCCGCCGAAGAAGGTGAACTCGGCCTTCGGTGCATGAAACAGGTCGGGAAGGGTACCCATAGATCGGGAAGAGCGTCGCAAGCTCACCTAGGGTGATGGGAAGGTCGGAAATTGACTCGGTGATAGCTCGCGGCGTGATCCGGCGGACGGTGGATCTCTGCAACGGCGGCGGAGGCGTGTCAGTGCACAAATCGAAGGGGGAAATTGCTCGGGAACTTCACAAGATCACAGCGAAGCTCCTCAAAGGCTTACCGGAAGGAAATTGGTGGCGAATCGAGCTAATTGCTCGCGGCGGCGGCTGCTCGGTTCTCGCGGGAGCTCGGCAATGGCGGCGAGAAGAGGCGGCTAGGGTTAGGTGACGGCTACGGGCGGGTGTGGCGCTGCTTAAATACTCCCGAGGTGTGGCGTCAATCTCGGAGATTGAAACAAACTCGGCGAGCGGAGAAATCGGCTTCGGCCGTTTCTTCTCTGCTTCGGACACTCGGCGCGGCGACGAACTCGGCTTCGGCCGTTTCTTTCTTGCCCGCGTCGGACTCTCGGCGAGCAGCAGAGGGAAACAGGGAAGGGGCTGTCCTGTGTGTCACAGAACCGACCAATTTATACGAGCACAAGTACAACGATAGCATTTTTAATCGCAATCCAGTCGCACTTGAGCCAATATAAACCCGGTAGTCCGGAAATCTCGAAGGATCTCAAACATTTTATACCCCAAGGATCATTCATTCAGCAATACCCGATCACATGACACATAAGTTCGCAACCGAATTTAAACATCAGAGTACAGCATAGTCTTTTACACAAATAGAGTAGTAGCGGAAATCAACATAGTTTTACACCGCAGAGTTCAAATACGAGTACCATCAAATGATCCTGTCACAGCATTCTTACAACAACTAAAGATAGATAATGACCCTGCCCTCGGGCCTAGTCTTCTTCGCCCGCAGGGGTGAAGCAATTCCTGCAATACGCGTAGTAGACTACACCATCTGCAACAATGGGAATAAAACCCTGAGTACTCAATTGTACTCAGCTAGACTTACCCGACAGGGAGTAAATAAAAAGACTCTCAAGGATATGCAAGGCTTATTTGGTGGAGCTCAGAGGATAGCATCATTTTTGCATCAAAAGCATTACTACAGTAGAACCTTAACTTATTCATTTTAATTGTGATAAGCTTCGATTTCAGTTAAGCCAATTACTAAGATTAGCCACTATACTAAACATTCACTGAATATTGTAGCAATCAATAAAACCATATGATTTCCGATATCCACAGATATCAACCTTATCTCACCATAATCATTATGTTCAAGTTATTAGCCTCTACCTCACCAGAAGATCAGTTCAGTTTCTCACTAACCAGGAGAGATGGCGATTCGAATCGATTGTACCAGCTGACAAATATGCCAATCACAAACCCTGTCAGCCGAGCCACTGGGTTTATATTGCAAGATTAAGGCATAAAAGACACATTATACTAGACATCATATAAATAACAGTGAAACACCAGCAAACATATTTTTCATAGATTCTACTTCCCTAAACAAGATGAATGCAAGTGGAATCACATTTTTAGCACATTCCTACAATTACTTATGCATTTATCAAGTTTGCAAGCAATTAACAATTTAATTATAACTGCACATAAAAAGTATTCAAAAAGTACATTTTATATTTTTCCTTGATAGAGCTCAGAAATACAAACACCACAAAATTTGGTTCACCCCAAATGGACATTCCTAGCTCCAGATATGAATTTTGGAAGGTTTTACACATTTTCTGGAAATTCATTTTATAAAACATAAAACCTAAACCCGATAGAACTGCTACGTGCACCCGGCTTAGTGAACCAGAGGCGCACCCGAACGGCTGACTCGCGGGCCCCGGGGTCGACCTGACCCCACGCGTCAGAGAACGGAACAGAGCCGCCGGCGCTGACCGGCGAGAGCTCGCCGACGGCGAGGTCTCCGGCGACGCCGAGGCTACCTACCGACTCGTGGCAACGAGACGAATCCGATGGACCAACTGCCGAGGGTCGTACTCCACCGGAGCGAGCTCGACGGTGGCAATGGCGGACGACGGTGGTCCGGCGAACTTGCGCCGGCCGATTCCGGCCGTTGCTCGCGCGGCTCGGCCTCGTTCCGTGTTCCTGGAACCCTAGCGGACCTGTGCGCGCGACTAATCGAACTATTGCGCACGGGAGCTCACTGACCGCGCTCGCATGGCGGCGCGGTGGCGAGCAGGTTCACGGCGAACTCGGGTTCCGGCGAAACTACGGCGAGATAGACCTATCCGACGGTGTAGACTGGATCTACGGCTAACGGAGACTCCTAGACGAGCAAAAGAGAGGGAAGCCGACCCCGGCATCGCCCTCGTCGCGGCGACCCGAGAGCTCGGCGGCGCTCCAGCAATGGCGGACGGCGAGAAGCTCGCTGGAGCCATACCTTAGGTTGGCTGAGGTCGGCAACGGGTCAGGAAACGAAGAGCAGAGCAAGCCGAAGCTACGCCGAGGGTGGAGCGGTCGGAGACGGCTCGGTGGCGGCGGATTTCACCGCGGCGGCGGCGCGGCGGAAATGGCGACGGCGGAGGGGAAAGAGGAGAGCAGCGAGCGAGCAGAGGGCGAGAGAGCGGGGAGAGTGAGGGCGAGTGTGCGGGAGACAGAAAGGAGTGTTGCCCTTTGTAAGCCGACCGCGCGGCAGCAACGACGGCGTACGGCGCCACCTGGCGGCCGAGGCCTGACGCGGTCGCGCGGCGACGACCGAGGGTCGAGCTGAATCGGCTCCGATTCAGTCCCCGCGGATCCGACTAAAACTCGATTTTGATCGATCTATAACTCACGATCCAGGGCGTTTCAGCGAAAACTTCACTAATATGGATTGAAGAGCTATATGAGTAGATCATTTCATATTAAGGCACTTTACTCTAGTTCGGCCTAGATTGAGAGATACAAGTCGATGAACAGGGGTACACCGAAACTGAAAACCGGTTTAGACTTAGGAAAATTTGAAAACTTCCAAAACAGCTCCAAATCTGCACTAATTCAACTTTTTGACCTTCTTCCACTCATTTTCATGAGTTGACCCAAAAATAAAGTTTGTTGCTTATAAAATTCTACACAACTTTGATTAAGGGTGCACTGACATGCAGAATCTCTAAAATGCCCTTCTTGTTTGGTCAAACAGAATAGCTTTTAAAGGGCTCTCTAGTCCACTATGAGCTAGAGGGGTATTTTGGGGATTTCACCAACATGAACATTGTTCCAAATGTTACCCCAAACATGTCTAAAGCATTTAGAACAGTAAACAAGCATCACATTTGCATGTCAACAAATTTATCATGTTATGGGCATATAAACAAACATATAGCAATAAAAGGGAATCAAATAAAATGCCATGATAATGATGCATGAAATGACATGATCTATGCTTGATGACATGCAAATGCAAGTGTGAAAATAGTAACTAACACTAGGGTGTTACACTGTGGGTCCACAGATCGGTAGCACCGAGCGCTGGGGTCGGGCTGGCAGTCACGGCAGAGGGACGCTTCGCGCGCGCGTGCTCGGCCACGGCGGATGAACACGGCAGCGGTGTCTCTGTTCGCGCGGCGAGGGAGGTGTAGAAGGAAGGGCTGACCCGTGGGTCCCACTCGTCAGTCAGATGGGGTAAGGGGAAGGGAAGGAGCAGGTCGGCCGAGCTGTCCTCGGGCCATCCGACCTGGGCCTGGTGGGGCCAGGGAGTGGAAAACAGGCCAAGCTGCTGCTCGGGCCAGAAAGGAGAGGGGAAGGGCTCTGCTCTTTTTCCTTTTTCCATTTTCCAAAAGGATTTTCAAATTGGGTTTTGAAATATTTGAGAAATTCAAATAAGCTACAACAGTACAAAGAAGAAATGCTCCAGCATGAATGCATCATACATGTGTATGACCTAGGTTTGATTTTATATTTGAGAAAAATTATTATTTCCCTATATTGGAGTGATCAATTAATTGCACAATTAAATAAATTTCTACTATTTAAAAGAATGCAATTTTTCGGGTGTTACATTCGGTCACTATTCGCAAGATAATGATGCATGCTTTAATGATGGTGCAAATGATATGATTAACAAGTAAACAAATGTTAATTTAATAATCTTGAGTACAACTTTCCTTCACGGTAAAGTTACAATCAGGATCTCACCTAGCAGTGTTATTGTTGCATAATTGGTTCATTAATTATTTTTAACAGTCATAGAAAGCCGCAACTATCACGACTTTCACACTAAGAAAGTGCTTAGGATCAATTTGGGTTTGTTGATCCTAAGTCTTCACACAATCCTAAAATAACACAAACTCCTAAAGTGATTAACATAAATACCATTTTTATTTATTTATTTATTTAGGGATAAATCACAAATAATAAAACTTTATCCAACTGATCTACAAATTTTTGTGAAGGTAGCTCACTGGTCAAAACAACAACACAATTAATTTCATAATTTTTGGATTTATATTTTGAGCTATAAAAATCATAGAAATGCTATTTATTAATTAAAATATGTATTTTTACAGTCTACAGAAAGTGCTCAAAATACAAATTTCATATTTTTCATAAATACTACATTACTCAAATAAGCTATACAATTTATTTCTGGATTTTTGGTGCGGTAGGTTAATTTCCACAAAAATCACAAATACAGAGACTATTCATATTAAAAAAATAGAAAATTTCATTTCTGTGTATGTGGCCGGGTATTGGGCCGGCCCGATTGGGCCCAGCATGGCCTGTCTTCCTCCTCCAGCCGATTCTAAGCAGAACAGAGCCGGTGGGCAGGGCAGCACGCGCGTGCGGCGGCTGCCCGCCGCTGAGCTCGCCGGTGGCCACCCTCCGACGAGACCAAGCGCACCAGGGTCCTCCCCTCCTCCATCTGAACTAGACCAGAGCCCATCCCCTAGTCTATGCCCCTAACAAAGGCTATCCCGACGACCATGGCGACTTCGGCCGCCGCGATACCGGCGTTCCGGTGAACCTGGACTTCCCCAGACGTAAACAACCACACCTATGATACTTAGAGGTTCACAGAGATACATTGCTCATGTTAATTTGAGCGAAGACGATCGGAATGGCTCGGTTGGCGTTGATGGCGGACACGATGGCGTGAACTGACGGCATAGCTTCCATTCCGGTGATTCCTAAACATCAAACAGAAAATAGCCTAAAGCATGAGCTTCAGAGCGACGAGGCGGGCTCGAAACAAGTAACATATGGGCGCGAAGCTCATTGGTCCGAGTCGGGCACGTCGAGGTCGATCTCGGCGGCATCCCGGCCGGCAACGAAGAAGAAGCGGCGGCGCCGGCGAAAGCGACCACGAGAGGATGCAAGAATGGCTCGAAACGAACGGCAAGGAGGTGGAGAAACTATCTGCGCTATCAATTTGGTATGAAGACGAGTGGGGGTGGCGAATTTGGCCGGCGAGCCGAGCTCGACGGCGGCGAAGCGAAACGGGAAAAGGAAGAACACGAGCTCGTCTTCGAGCTTAAAAGGAGGGGACTAGATCACAGCCGCGTGCCACGTGGCTCAACCCTTGCCACGTCCCAGGCCGTGTGTTCGCGGGTGCCTCGGCGGTGGAGGGCGGCAACGACCGAAGCAGGTGAGCAGGCAGCTCAGTGGCATGCCCTGCTTCTCCGGTTACTGTAGCTAGGTAATATCCCGATTTCGTTTTTTTAAAATTACTTTCATTTTATGTAAGAAGTCAAAAATATCGCAGAATAAAAGATGTGGGGAATTTAATTTTGAACAACTTTCGTATTTAAAGTATTTTCAGATTTCAAATAATTTTGAAATTATGGAAAAGGGGGTAAATGGCCCTTTTCCAAATCAATTTAAATCTCAAATTTTTATTGAACAAGTTCAAAATTTGTGAACATCAAAGTTGTTCAACTCAGAGAGCTTTACAACTTTTGTTTAATGACCAACTCCAGATTCCAAGTAATTTTTGAATTAAAGTTTTGAATTCAAATTTGAATGTAGTAATTGAGGTTTAATTTGAATTTTCAACTGGAAACTTGAAAAAACTATGAATACCAAAGTTGCTCTAAATAATAAGAGCTACCACTTTGCTTTTGGGACCAAAGCCCAATTCTACTTTGTTTTGAAACTAGGGTTTTAGCTCGATTTAGGGTTTTAAAATTAAATTGCTAATGAATCCACTCTATTGTCCTAAGCACAAGCCTTTAGCGAAAAGTAAACTTGTTTTCAGTTGATGCAGGTCAAGATTGACAAAAATTCATACATGTTGTGCAATGCTCATGATGACATGCTCAGTTTTAAGTGTCGTAACACAGGAGTGTTACAGCCCTTCCCCCTTAAAGAAATCTCGTCTCGAGATTTAGTAACGCTAAAAACCTTGGGTTATGTAATGGAAAACAAAACGTCTCACACAAACACACTTCTTTTTTTACTATGGAACAGGTGGGGAAGTTGCATTTTTACAAAACAGAAGAAATAGATCAGGCTACAGAGAAGCATAGAACTCTGGAAAGTTCACAGATAGAAAGTCTTCGGATTCCCATGTAGCCTCTTCTTCAGAGTGCTAACTCTACTGAACCTTATACCACTTCGTGGTCGTCCTTCGAGTGACTCGATCCCTTTGGTCCAAGACTCTGATCGGGTACTCTGCATAGGTTAAGTCTGATTTAAGTTCTACCCCTTCAAGATCGATGACTCGATCAGGCACTCGAAGACATTTCTTCAACTGCGACACATGAAACACATTGTGAACTTCTGACAATTGCTCAGTCAATTTCAGCTTATATGCTACAGGTCCACACCTCTGTACGATTTGGAACGGGCCAATGTAGCACGGGGATAACTTTCCCTTAACCCAGAAACGACTGACTCCCTTCATAGGTGAGACTTTCAGATATACATATTCTCCTACTTCGAATGCTAGAGGTCGACGTCTTTTGTCAGCATAACTCTTTTGGCGAGATTGGGCCGCCTTCATATTAGCTCGAATAGTTCGAACTTTCTCTTCGGCTTCTTTAACCATGTCGACTCCAAAGAACCATCGTTCCCCGGGTTCGGACCAATTCAACGGAGTTCGACATCTGCAACCATATACTGCTTCGACTGGTGCCATCTTGATGCTTTCCTGATAGCTGTTATTATACGAAAATTCTATCAAGGGCAAACATTCATCCCAACTAACCGAATAATTGAGAACACAAGCTCTCAACATATCCTTGAGAATCTGATTGACTCTCTCAGTTTGACCCCCAGTCTGAGGATGACAAGCAGTACTGTGCAGAAGCTTGGTACCCAAGGACTCATGGAAAGATTTCCAAAAATTAGAGACAAACTGTGTACCTCTGTCAGATACAATAGTCTTTGGCACCCCATGAAGTTTCATGATATTATTATTGTATAACTTTGCGTAGGTTGATGCAGGATAGAGGATTTTGATGGGTATAAAATGAGCCTATTTAGTGAGGCGATCCACTATTACCCAGATAGAATCAAACCCTCGGGTTGGCTTGGGCAAACCCACTATAAAGTCCATACTAATATCCTCCCACTTACCTCTAGGAATAGGTAATGGGTGGAGTTCACCTGCTGATTTCATATGCACCGCTTTTACTCTCTGGCGGGTGTCACACTCAGCAACATATTGGGCAATCTCGATCATCATTTTGGTCCACCAGAATCTCTGTTTCAGGTCCTGATACATCTTATTACTTCCTGGAAGAATGGAAAATCTTGTTAAATGCGCTTCATCAAGGATTTTTCGACGTAACTCAGGAACCTTTGGAACTACTAAGCGATTCTTGAACCATACGACACCATCATCGTCAATTCGGAAGCAGTCAACTTTTCCCGCTAAAACTTTTTCCTGGATATGTTTAATACCTTTATTCTTTTTCTGGGCAGCAATAATCTCTTCTCGGATAGTCGACTCAATGCTAAGGTTGGTTAAACTGCCTTGTTGACTCATCTCGATGTTTAACTTTTCAAGCTCATAACACAAAGAAAGGTCTAACGGCCTCACCGTCAGGCAATGGCAGTGAGCCTTTCTACTAAGTGCATCGGCAACTACGTTCGCCTTCCCAGGATGGTAATGCACTTCCAAATCATAGTCCTTTATCAGTTCGAGCCATCTTCTTTGCCTCATATTCAACTCTAATTGAGTGAAGATATACTTCAAACTCTTATGATCTATGTATATATGACAAGTGTTGCCCAGCAAATAATGACGCCAGATCTTTAGAGCGTGAACAACAGCGGCTAACTCCAGATCATGAGTTGGATAGTGCTCTTCATGTCGCTTCAGCTGACGAGATGCATATGCAATGACTCTGCCTTCTTGCATCAGTACACATCCAATACCAACACCTGAGGCATCGCAATACACATCGAACGGCTTCTCAATGTCAGGATGAGCTAGAACAGGAGCAGTGGTCAAAAGCTTTTTCAAGGTCTGAAATGCTTCTTCACACTCAGCTGACCATTTGAACTTCACATCATTCTTAAGCAACTCAGTGATTGGCTTAGCTATCTTAGAGAAGTTAGGGATGAACCGGCGATAGTATCCTGCCATTCCTAGAAAACTTCTAACTTGATGAACAGTGGTCGGTGGTTGCCAGTTTAAGACTTCCTCAACCTTGCTAGGATCGACAGCTACGCCTTCAGCTGATAGAATGTGTCCCAGAAATTGGATTTCCTTCAACCAAAATGCACACTTGCTGAACTTGGCATACTACTTATGCTCCCCTAATCGAGTTAGAACAATGCAAAGATGTTCCGCATGCTCCTCCTCGCTCCTTGAATATATCAAGATGTCATCTATGAACACAACTACAAACTTGTCCAACTCTAGCATGAACACAGAATTCATCAGATACATGAAATGAGCAGGAGCATTGGTCAGACCGAAAGACATGACCAAATACCCATATAACCCATAATGAGTAGTGAAAACTATCTTAGGGATATCCTCGGGACGAATCTTTATTTGGTGATACCCTGAGCGAAGGTCAATCTTGGAAAACACCTTTGCTCCAGCAAGCTGATCAAAAAGAAGATCAATCCGTGGCAGAGGGTACTTGTTCTTGATAGTGACTTCATTCAACGGTCTATAGTCAACACACAACCTTAGAGTTTTGTCCTTCTTCTTTACAAAAATAGCAGGACAACCCCATGGAGAAGAGCTTGGTCTGATAAATCCCTTATCAAGCAACTCTTGTAGCTGAATCTTCAGTTCTGCCAACTCATTTGGAGGCATTCTATAGGACCTTCGAGAAATTGGAGCTGTTCCTGGTTTCAACTCAATGGTAAATTCTACATCCCGGTCAGGAGGTAATCCAGGCAGATCTTCAGGGAACAAGTCTGGAAACTCGCAAACTACCGGAATGTCCTGAACTTCTTTCACTGAGGTGGCATTAACTCTCTCAACAGCCCTCTGAGAGGTTGGAAGTTGAATGAGAAGTTGAGAAGTAATATTAGGTAAGTTCACCTTTATGGTTCTATTGAGAGTATCAATTATAGCTCCTCGCTGGTACATGCAATTCATACCTAGGGTCACATCTATATCTTGATCCTTTAACACTATCATGGATGTGGGGAAAAGATGACCACCCAAGTCTATAGGTACCTGATATACCATTTCCTTGGTACTCAGTCGTCCCCCAGGCGACTGCACTATAATACCTTCCTTAGCTTCCCCAATTGGAATATCATGCTCAATGACAAATGTACGATTGATAAAAGTATGAGATGCACCAGAATCAAAAAGCATAACAGCAGGATGATTTGCAACAGGAAACCTACCAAGCATGACGGGTTCTCCTTCCAGAATCTCATTGACCTGAGTATAGTGGACTTGTCCAACTTTCTTCACGGCCTTACCCTTCTGGTTCTGCTGGTTGTTACGGTTCTGATTCTGCTGCTGCTGACCACCAACAACCCTCGGAACATTCTGATTATACTGTCTCGAAAATGGGCAATCATGAGAGTAATGCCCGGGCTTTCCACAGTTAAAGCATGGAGCGTTGTAGTTTGGTGGTGGAGCTTGGATACGAACACCAGGGGCGTTCGGCTGAGTGGTATTTGGCTTATTAATATTCTATGGTGCGGCAACAGGGCGAATGAAAACCTGTTGCCGAGGTGGATATTGCGGCTGTGGATACTGGGTACGTTGGCGTTGCATAGGATGGAACACAATCTTCTGACGCTTCTTACCACCAGAAGGTCCGGTCGACACAATCTTCGTCTTTCGTTTCTCCGCCTGATGAGCACAGTTCTTAGCTTCATATGCGATTGCTATGTTGACCGCCTGATGATACGAAGCATCTAGATTTGAGGTCAACGCTCTCTGAATTTTTGAGTTCAAACCCCTCTCAAAGCAGTCTTTCTTTTTGTGATCAGTGCTCACATGATCAGGTGCATATTGAGAAAGGTGGTTGAATTTGGACACATACTGCATCACGGTGTCCTCCCTCTGGCGAAGTGCTAGAAACTCGTCTAACTTCAGCTTCATTACTCCAGCAGGAATATAATGGGCACGAAAACCTTCACGGAACTCGGCCCATGTCACACGGTGATCTTCCGGCTGGGCGGCAACAAAGTTCGCCCACCAGCTGCTGGCAGCTCCCCGAAGCTGTTGTGCTGCAAACAGAGGCTTCTGATAGTCGGTGCACTGAATAAGACTAAACTTTTGCTCCATAGTGCGGAGCCAATCGTCAGCCTCCAACGGCTCATCAGCTTTGGTGAAAACCGGTGGACAAGTATCTGTGAAATCCACATAAGTGGTTTCGTCCCGGTTATTACGCCCACGACGGTTTCCCTGATTATTCTGATTTTGATTCTGTGCCAGATGAGCAGTGGCATTCGCCAGTGCGGCGATAGCATCCGCTAATGTTGGTGGAATCGGTGGCGAGTTAGAAAGCTCATCACCGCCATGAGAGGTTCCAGCCTCATCAGAAGCACGAGTACGGACCGGCATCTGTATATACAAGCAAGCCATATTCACATATACTTATTCCAAACCTTAGCAGTACATAGCATTTTACAGATTACAATACCAAAATTTGTCGCGCTCCTAGCACGATACAGCTTAGTGGTTAGTCTAGCTTAGATACTTATTTTACATACCCAACCTAAGGTTTAAGCTATCCTAGGTAGTGCTGGGGGATGCAGGCATGTTGCTGCCCTCGCTGGATTCCGCGTCCTGTTCGCCCTGGTCCGCTTTGTTAGACGCGCCGTGAGGATGCAGCTGATGATACAGGCGGTACATCTCCTCGCGCACCTCCTCATTCTGGCGCTCGAGGTCCCTTGCATAAACCTCTAACTCGCGAACTTGAGTCAGAGCACGGTCCTCCTGCTGTCCCATGAGTTCACGTTCCGCCATCACCTCCCGCAGACGGGTCTTCAATTGACGCACCTCGATTTGGCCCCTGCAGCGGTTGTCAAACATCCTGTCAAGACGCTCATGCAGCCTCTCGATCTCCACCCACAACTCAGCTTGGCTGCTGTTGGGAGTGACCCTTGGTGCGATCTGATGATGTGGCACACCTTGAGGTCCAACCATCTTGCGAGCGGTACGCTTGGTACGAGCCATTTGAAGAAGGTGAGTTTGAATTAGTTTAACAAAATTACAGGTCAGCAAGAATATGTTTGGTTTCTACTAAGCCCATACCCCTTTAAGAAGGAAGGTAATTATTATCAAGTTAACAATTATGATGCATGCACGTACTTATGAAACAATCACAAACAAAACAATAAATTGACTTGATAATAATTTTTTAAACATAGGGCTAGTATATCATAAATGTTATTTCCCTACTATGCCAATACTCATCAATTTTTGCCTTTATTAAAGTGATTAAGACAAGATAATAAGCAATTTGGACCAAATTACAAATTAATGATCGATCCAAATCATTTCAAAATTTTGCAAAAAGACCCTGCAAGTGTTTGCAATTAAGGCTCCGATACCAGCTGTGACAGAACCTCCTAAGCTATATGGCCCACATGCACCTGTCATCGTCCCAAAGACCTCCGACAGCCGTGAAGGTGACCCGTATAACCTAAAAGGGTCTGCCGGGATTACAAGTAAACCTGTTTCCTCCGAACAGGATTTTAATTGCGAAGAGATTGCAGAGTACAACATTTCATACAAAATATACAACTCAGAGTACAAGAGCGGAAGACTTGAAATATTACATAGGATTACAAACCAGTGTTCTTAATTATACATAAGTATGATTATTACAAACCAAAATATGAGTAGTGGCAGTAGGCAAGTAGCTTATACAACACTTATATTAATAACATCCCTACCCAAGGGATAAAATACTCACTCACTATCACTATCCTCCTCGACCACTTCCTCGAACACCGTCATACAGCAAGGCCCAACGCAGACCTTGGGTTGCTGATTGCCTGCAACATGGGGTTAGCAAACCCTGAGTACAAGGGGTACTCTGCAAGACTTACCCGACTAAAAATTGGGGAGAAGACTAAGGAATGCGGGCTAAGGGGAACTCAAGGAGAGGCTTTAGCAAGAATCAAAGAGTTTTGCAGAAAAGCTCTCTAAATCAGCTTAACATTTAATCTCAAACTAGATTGATTCCTTGAGTTATCTGATCATCAACTCCTTTTCCCACATATACCTAGTTCCGAACCACTCTTCGCTGTAAGTCGAAGGATCAAGTCTCCATTGACCGAGGAGCAACGACGATTCGAATCGATTAAAAACCCAGTTGGGGATCCCTATCCACATTGCATATGTAGCACTTAAGCTTGCATATACCAACCCCGCCTACCACGGCTTTTCCAAAACTTGAACCGGTCCTGCGCCACCCGAGAGCACAGTACTCCTCTCCTCTACAGGCACGCCGGCCACGAGGGTACACGCTACTCTCCCCATCTCTCCACTCCCAGTGCGTGGTTTTCGGTTCAAGTAGAGGAGCGATCGGAGTCAGAGGCTTTTCGTAGTATGTTGCTAGTTGCAAAGTCTTGATCCAGCAGGCCGACAACGAATGGTCCCTAATGGATTCCATTTTGTTTCCTTAATAGACAGTCAGAGACACTACATTGAGATTCCTTTCTCAATGCAAGTCCGCTGCCCTGTCGACTAATTTCAATAGTACATAATTGTATACCCCAAGCACACAAAATATCTCTTCATAAAATCTTAACTATTAAGCATGGCTAAACATTTTATAATCTTTTGCCTTTAAATCAGGTTTCAAGGATATTATATCAAGGCAGGTAAATGCAGCAAGTAGGTGACAATCAACTCCTGTCAACCTAATACAGCCATTTAACTCAAGGTGATAAAATTTGTAAATACAAGGAGGGGTTAATGCACCGGGGCTTGCCTTGTTGCATGGCGAGGGACGGATCAGGGTCAGAACCGCAAATGTTAAAACCACCGACAACTCCTGGGGCTTCGTCAGCGGCGACTTGCTCGACTTTCACTTCTTCGCCTTCGGTCACTATTTGCAAGATAATGATGCATGCTTTAATGATGGTGCAAATGATATGATTAACAAGTAAACAAATGTTAATTTAATAACCTTGAGTATAACTTTTCTTCACGGTAAAGTTGCAATCAGGATCTCACCTAGCAGTGTTATTGTTGCATAATTGGTTCATTAATTATTTTTAACAGTCATAAAAAGCCACAAGTAACACGACTTTCACACTAAGAAAGTGCTTAGCATCAATTAGGGTTTGTTGATCCTAAGTCTTCACACAATCCCAAAATAACACAAATTCCTAAAGTGATTAACACTAAATACCATTTTTATTTATTTATTTATTTAGGGATAAACGACAAATAATAAAACTTTATCCAACTAATCTACAAATTTTTTTGAAGGTAGCTCACTGGTCAAAACAACAACACAATTAATTTCATAATTTTTGGATTTATATTTTGAGCTATAAAAATCATAGAAATGCTATTTATTAATTAAAATATGCATTTTAACGGTCTACAGAAAGTGCTCAAAATAAAAATTTCATATTTTCATAAATACTACATTACTCAAATAAGCTATATAATTTATTTCATGATTTTTGGTGTGGTAGGTTAATTCCCACAAAAATCATAAATACAGAGACTATTCATATTCAGAAAAAATAGAAAATTTCATTTCTGTGTATGTGGCCGGGTATTGGGCCGGCCCGATTGGGCCCAGCATGGCCTGTCTTCCTCCTCCAGCTGATTCTAAGCAGAACAGAGCCGGCGGGCAGGGTAGCACGCGCGCGCGGCGGCTGCCCGCCGCTGAGCTCGCCGGCGGCCACCCTCCGACGACACCAAGCGCACCAGGGTCCTCCTCTCCTCCATCCGAACTGGACCCAAGCCCATCCCCTAGTCTATGCCCCTAACAAAGGCTATCCCGACAGCCATGGCGGCCATGGTGACTTCGGCCGCGGTAATACCGGCGTTCCGGTGAACCTGGACTTCCCCAGACGTAAACAACCACACCTATGATACTTAGAGGTTCACAGAGATACGTTGCTCATGTTGATTTGAGCGAAGACGATCGGAATGGCCCGGTTGGCGTTGATGGCGGACACGGCGGCGTGAACTGACGGCAAAGCTTCTGTTCCGGTGATTCCTAAGCATCAAACAGAAAATAGCCTAAAGCATGAGCTTCAGAGCGACGAGGAGGGCTCGAAACAAGTAACATATGGGCACGAAGCTCACTGGTCCGAGTCGGGCACGTCGAGGTCGAGCTCGGCGGCGCCCCGGCCGGGAACGAAGAAGAAGCGGCGGCACCGGCGAAAGCGACCACGAGAGGATGCAAGAACGGCTCGAAATGAACGGCAAGGAGGTGGAGAAACTATTTGCGCTATCAATTTGGTATGAAGACGAGTGGGGGTGGCGAATTTGGCCGACAAGCCGAGCTCGACGGCGGCGAAGCGAAACGGGAAAAGGAAGAACACGAGCTCGTCTTCGAGCTTAAAAGGAGGGGACTAGATCACAGGCGCGTGCCACGCGGCTCAACCCTTGCCACGTCCCAGGCCGCGTGTCCGCGGGTTCCGCGGCGGTGGAGGGCGGTGACGACCGAAGCAGGCGAGCAGGCAACTCGGTGGCATGCCCTGCTTCTCCAGTTACTGTAGCTAGGTAATATCCCGATTTCATTTTTTTAAAAAATTACTTTCGTTTTTATGTAAGAAGTCAAAAATATCCCAGAATAAAAGATGTGGGGAATTTAATTCTGAACAACTTTCATATTTAGAGTATTTTCAGATTTCAAATAATTTTGAAATTATGGAAAAGGAGGTAAATGGCCCTTTTCCAAATCAATTTAAATCTCAATTTTTTATTGAACAAGTTCAAAATTTGTGAACATCAAGGTTGTTCAACTCAGAGAGCTTTACAACTTTTGTTTAATGACCAACTCCAGATTCCAAGTAATTTTTGAATTGAAGTTTTGAATTCAAATTTGAATGTAGTAATTCAGGTTTAATTTGAATTTCCAACCGGAAACTTGAAAAAACTATGAATACCAAAGTTGCTCTAAATAATAAGAGCTACAAGTTTGCTTTTGGGACCAAAGCCCAATTCTACTTTGTTTTGAAACTAGGGTTTTAGCCCGATTTAGGGTTTCAAAATTAAATTGCTAATGAATCCACTCTATTGTCCTAAGCACAAGCCTTTAGCGAAAAGTAAACTTGTTTTCAGTTGATGCAGGTCAAGATTGACAAAAATTCATACATGTTGTGCAATGCTCATGATGACATGCTCAGTTTTAAGTGTGCCGTAACACAGGAGTGTTACAGTTTGTTTGCCAAGAGACTGGCAAAAGGTAAGCTTGGGGGAGTTGTTGATGGTCGATAACGTTAACTTTTATTAGAACTTTAGACACAAAAGGATACATGAAAACATACTAGTCTAGGGTTTTAACTGACAGTTTCCACGAGTTTTACATATTCTGTATTTTCCAGGGACTATTCTAGAAAAGCATAAAAGAAGGGTTAAAGAGCATAAAAGACACGAAACTTAACCGCGAAGGAAACATCATCATCGGAATGTAGGAAGAGTGTAGAAGGCACCCGAAGCAACCTGGGGCCGAGCCCTAGCCAGGTGGGGCCAGCCGGCCCTGGGGTAGGGCCGGGCAGCGCCTCCCTAGGGTTTCACCGCCACCTTCTGGAGTCTTCTTTCTCCGCCTCTTAGGAGTTAACTCGGCCCTATGTTTAAGTCGGTTTGATAATACGGTGCACGTTCATCCCACCGGGCTATAAATAAAGGGGCAAACCCCCCTAGAGGCATTAATCAATCATTCATCGAAGGCAACAAGTCTTCAAGCCATCAAGAGCCTACTAGTTCATCAAGAACCTTCTAGTTCATAGTTCTAGCCTAGTTAGATTAGAGAGTAGAGGAGATCTAGTTCTTCGGCGGGATCTGGAGCCCCGGCGATCGTCTGGAGCGCAGAGTTCAGTATAGTTCTGTTTCTTTCTCTATTATTGTATTCTTCATTATGATTAGGGAAACATTGTTCTTAATAGTTCATATGTTCTTGATTACATTAGTCTTTATCTACTTTAATTATATGTCTAGTAATAGAGGAAGAACTAGGAATGAGGTGATGGTTCATCGTGCCTTCTTGGTTGCTCTTAACCTAGCCTGTCAATCCGAAGGGTTGGGGTCCGCGGAGGTTAGGAGTTGTTTCCAAGTACGTGAGCATGGTGCTCAGGTATGCGGAGATCGGCAAATATGTCGGTATCCCACAGGCAGAGGGGTAGGTGGGCAGGTGGTGACAGCCCTGTCCATCTCTAGCACTCCCCCACGTTCGGATATTGATGTAGGAGTTCGTAAAGTCTCTATCGGCTGGCAGACCAGCTGCGGGGATCTCCCTATCACCCCAGACTTAGTCCTGATACTAGACTTACTAATTAGATGTGTTGCTAGCAGTTCTTTGCATAAATATATACGACCAATGCCTGCTCAGTTAGTTATATTCTTTTGTTCTTTATTTTCCTTTTTTATCCTTGAGGTTGCCTAGATGTGTGTCCACTATTTTGAAATCATGTCTTATTCCTATTTACTCTATGCCTACCATTGCACTCAATAAGTGATCATGTTTACACCACGCTTGATGCATATTGCCCTCCTACGGGAAATTATAAATACGACACCCTTGAATACACACGGGTTGAAATGCTACAATGATAGTTCTGTGCGCTTGCAGAGTAATCTTATTTCTTACTGTGCTATTGATTGGCGTACCTAAGTACCATTACTTAAGGATTGTAATTCTTGCGCACCCCACGGCGCCGTGTCACAGTTTTGCATATCGTAAGTAATGACGGCTAGGAAGGCCAATCCGGCACTTCTAACTGCTATTACTAGATTGCATTACCTAGGCCGGCGCCATTAAGTGCCAAGGGTTACCTTTTTGAAGTAATGGTGGTTGGGAATGGCAACTTACGTTTCTAGTATTATTATTAAGGACGCACTTTTAGTCTATCTTTAGTAGTGATGGTAAGAAACGCCAACAAGCATTTCTGGCGCCGTTGCCGGGGAGGGCAAAAACATCTAAGCTGGCATAAACATCGATTGCATAATAAAGCATTGGTAGACGTAGTTTAAACAAGCTAACTTCGTTGTTTTCTTCCTCTTTTTATTGGAATAAAAACAGGATAGTGTATGAGCGGTTTTGCTCTGCCGAATGTTGGCGGTCCTTAAAGCCTATTTCTTACCGCCAATATGTTACTAAAATAAATAGTAGGTAGGGCTTTAAACTAACATTTCCACAAGTTTTGGTGTGTACTTGACTTGTAGGTGTGACATGTGGAAATGCACAAAAACCATAAAGAAAGCGCACATCCAGGAAATGTATTCAGAGAAGGCGCAATCCAAGAAAATAAGAAAGCACACCTCAAACACTAAACTAGATCCATCCGTAACCGCGGGGGAGGCCCAGGCCCAGGGAGCAACCGACCACCCGAAGGCGGTGGCCAGATGGTGCTCCCCAGGGACTGATCGCCCCCGAGGGCGGCCGCCCCCCTAGTGGGGCCTTCCGGGCCCATCCTCCTCAGGCGGTGCTCATGGTGGTTTGGCAAAGGCGGTTTCACCTCCTTCCATACTTAGAACGCCCAAACCGCCCTAGTTAGACTATAAAAGAGAGGGAGAGCTCCCCTCCAACACACACCATCATTTGGAGCCATTTACCTCACCTCTCACTTGTATTCTTTAGATCAGTTTTAGTATTAGAGAAAGGCAAGAGCTAGAAAGAAGAGTTTGTATCCTTGGGAGAAGAAGGAACACCTCGGTATGAATACAATGCAGTTCTCTTCCAAGTTCAAGTTCTTATCTTATTTATATAGCAATGCATATGAACTAGAGTATAGTCTTGGACATGTTATGATCATGATATATGAACTAGCTATAGTTTATGTGTTATGTTCTCGATATGTTCATCGTTGTTCTTCATCGTTCATCGACTTAGTATGAATAGAGGAAGAACTAGGGCTGAGGTGACAGTTCGTCGTGCCTTCTAGGTTGCTCTTAGCCTAGCCTGTCACTCCGAAGGGGTAGGGTCCTAGGGGGCTAGGAGTTGTTTCCAAGTACGCGAGCATGGTGCTCGGGTATGCGGAGATCGGCGAATATGCCGGTATCCCACGGGCAGAGGGGTAGGTGGGCAGGTGGTGATAGCCCTGTCCATCCCTAGCACTCCCCCACGTTCGGATATTGGGTAGGAGTTCGTAAAGTCTCTATCGGCTGGTAGACCAGCTGCGGGGATCTCCCTGTCATCTCAGACCTAGTCACTGATACTAGACATGCTAGTTAGATGTTTACTAACAGTTCTTTGCATAGTTATATATGACCAATGCCTGCTCAATTAGATATATTCTTTTATTCTTTATTTCTCTTTTATCCTTGAGGTCGGCTCAGATGTGTGTCCACTATCTTTGAACTATGATTTACCCCTGCCTATGCTATGTCTACCTATGCATTCAAGAAGTGATCATGTTTATACCAAAGCTAGATGCATTCATCCTGCCCTCCTACGGGAAATTATAAATACGACACCCCTGAATACTCACGGGTTGAAATGCTACAATGATAGTTCTGTGCGCTTGCGGATTTATCTATACTGAGCTATCATGATTGGCATACCTAAGTACCATTACCTAATGATTGTAATTCTTGTTGCACCCCAAGGCGTCGTGTCACAGTTTTGCATATCGTAAGTAATGACGGTTAGGAAGGCCAATCCGGCACTTCTAATTGCTATTACCAGACTGCATTACCTAGGCAAGCGCCATTAAGGGCCAAGGGTTACCTTTCTGAAGTAATGGTGGTTGGGAATGTCAACTTACGTTTCTAGTATCGTTGCTAGGGATGGGCTTTTAGTCTATCTTTAGTAATGACGCTAAGAAATGCCAACACCGATCAATTTCACCAGTAATCCGGAAGCACTCCTAAGGAAGAAAAGGTCTCGTACCGCTTCTTCCTCTGCTACCCCATCAGCAGACGAACCGGTCACTCTCGCACCATCCGCCACTACCGCTATGGCCAAGACACTCCATGACTACTCCACTCCTGTTGTTGCCAACGTGCCCATTGGGCCCGCTGTCAATGTTGGAGATGGAAATTTCGAGATCTGTATGGGCCTTATCTCGATGGTGCAGGCGAGTCAGTTCTGTGGCTTGCCAAGTGAGGACGCAAATACTCACCTGCAACACTTCCTTGAGCTGTGCGACACCATTGTCATCAAGAATGTCGCACAGGACAGCAACAAACTCCGCTTGTTTCCTTTCTCCCTCATGGGGAAAGCGAAGCAATGGTTCTACAAAAACAAGGAAGTTGTTAACACGTGGGACAAATGTTCCACGGCATTCCTCGCCAAGTTCTTCCCCATGAGCAAGATCAGCGCTCTAAGGGGAAAGATTTCAAACTTCTAGCAATCTGTGCTAGAGTCCATCCTCGAAGCTTGGGAAAGGCTTTAGGAATACATCCGAGCCTGTCCTCATCATGGAATGGAAGATTGGCTCGTGCTCCAAAACTTCTATGAAGGCCTCACGGCCATGTCAAAAGGGCACGTAGACGCCGCAGCTGGAGGTGCATTCCTCTCCGTCACCATAACGGATGCAACTACACTTATTGAGAAGATGGTGGCCAACCAGAGTTGGGGAGAAGGAAGAAAAACACAAAAAGGCACGCATACCGTGAAGGAGATGGACTTGCTTGCCACAAAAATAGACTTGCTTATGCAGAAACTGGACGATCGTGCCACCAACCCTATCATGAGTACCGTCCAGGCCATGGACTCACACATGATGTGTGAAGTCTGTGGGAACGTTGGCCACTCGGGGAACAACTGCCCCGAAACCCAAGAAGAAGCTTCATACGTTAATAATGGGTTTCGCCAACCTTAGCAAGGTAATAACGGGTGGAACAACCAACACCGCCCGCAAGGTAATAATTTTAATTCAAATTTCAATTCAAACCAACCTTCCTTAAAGCTCATACCTCTCTTGGAATTTAGTAACTGAGAGATTTTAACGAAACATGGAGCAATTATTTGGTGGCTTATATGATTATATTTTTTTTGGGTGTTTTCTCCCAGTGTAGGAGAGAAACATTTTTAGTGGAATGATTCGCTATTACTCTGGATTAGAGTAATGCTTATGTGGAAGTGGCACTTGATTCGAAAATATGACAAATTTCTTCAAAGGGTTACAAAGGTTGACCAAACTCAACACAAAGACAAGTACTAAATGTAGAAGGTTTCTATCCTATATATGGCTCTAGTAGGACATTATCTTTACCACAAAGGAGAGGTATAACTAATTATTAAATTTTCGAAATAAAATCTCCAAAGATGAAACATCAGGAATTGAGTTCTCACTATTCTACTATCTCGTGTTCCACAACAACTTAAGCAATCATGGGGTCCCTATAAGTAGTTTCCAACAGTGACATGACTCCTAGAAAAGTTTTATATAATTTACTCTTAAGTCATGAATTAAAACTCTCTTCCTCTCTTAAAAATGATTTAACATGTGAATTCTAATTCGAATTGAAACGGAAATCGAAACATATGCAATTATACTTGTATTGGACTCAAACCTGACCGTGGCCGAGGCGTGGATGCAGAGGAGGTAGGGAGGCACCGACCGACCTAGGTAGGGCACCGTGTGGCGTGCCTCTGTGGCCCCTCGGGGCCTACTTCGGTGCGCGTGGTCCTGGTTCGATTGTTTTCCGAATTACGTGATTCTCCTGAGCGAATTGATTTCCGTGGTCATGATGTGCCTCCCCCACACTTGTTTTCCTGTATACTTTTTCTGCGCAACATGTGGAGACAACATGCATACCAAAAAAATAGAGAGTAGAGTAGATAAAGAAATACTAAAACATTAATAAGAATAAGACACTTTATTCATTAATAATCATAGATAACTTTAACAACTGACTGAGCTAACGACTGCCCTAGCTCATTAGGCCTTGTCCTAATATATAACCAAGCAAACTCAATAATATAATCAAACCTAACACACTTGTGCCTTATTATATAGATAACTAGGGTAGATAACTAGGGCAACTTAAGGATGTCCTTTCTTCGTGAGATCCCTGATCTCTTTCTTAAGCTCCTCAATCTCTTCTTTAAGCTTATCTTTATCGCGTTTGAGACTACGAATTAACTTGACATTGATCTCTATCTGCTTAGCCATGTTGCTCATAATCTTAGTCCTCATCTCATCAGTCTTCTCTATACCCTTAATGGAGTTAGAGAGGGCTTCAATCTTCTCACTGAGGATTCGTAGAGAGAGCGGGGGTTGATTAGGACCTTTCTCTATTGCTAATGCTGATGCAGCCCTCTGTCTTTTGGGTGGAGGTGGAATGAAATCGGTGTAGCGAACTTGGCCTAGATGTGCATGAACTCCATTTATGGCAGGGCAAGCAGTGGTGTATTTCGCACACACTAATGTCCCGTTCTTGTCGATCTTGACCGACAGGAGTTGTTCATTGTCTCTAGGTGGAAGAAGCTGGGTGCCTCGGGGAACAGCGACCTGCTTTCCCTTGGTACCATCTTCTAGCAGCAACCTTGCTGGTGGTGATGGTAGAGCAGGCTGAGCTTGCGTGTAGTAGGCTTGCTCGTATTGCTGGGGCACCGTAGCGAGGTGCTTCGGTGGCACGATGGCGAGAGGCTTCGGCTGCGCGAGGACGATGGCCTTTGAGTCGTCGCCTGGAGTCTTGCCGGAGTCAACGCCAACGATTGCCTTTGTCTGCCATTGCTACTAGATCTAAACTAGAGAGTTTCTCTGGAGGAGAGAGAGGCGGCTGTTGATGGGATGCATTTAAGGGCGTGTTGATGGTCGTTAAGTACTAATTTTATACCGTCAACTAATGCCTAGGGAAGATCAATAATAGAAGCATAGGGGTTATTACTGATAAATTCCACGAGTTTTGGTGAATTGTGTATTTTCTAGGGATTATCCAGAAAGGCTTAAAATAGGGATTAAAGTACTTAATTACCACGAAACTTAACCGTAAATGAAACATCATCACGAAGACCCTGGAAGATTGTAGAACACACCAGAAGCAAGCGGAGGCCCGCACCTGACCAGGTGGGGCCAGCCGGCCCTAAGGGGGCCGGGCGGCGCCCCCTAGGGTTTCGCCGCCGCCTTCTGGAGTCTTCTTCCACCGCCTCTTTAGAGTCATCTGGGCCCTTTGTTCAAGTCGGTTTGATCCCACGGCGCACATTCATCCCACCGGGCTATAAATAAAGGGGCAGACCCCCCTCCCAGAGCACCAATTCATTCCTCCTGCTTCATTCGTCAAGAGTAGACAAAAGTTAGGGTTTCCAGAGATTAGAAATAGGGCTCTAGTTCTTCAAGTTCATAGTTTAGGCGTCTAGCAAGGTTCAAGTAGAGTTGTGCGCTACGCTCGAGATTTCAGATCTGTTCGTCAGGAGATCAGTAATCTTATCTTGTATCTCATTATGACTTTGCTTTATTTTAATATATTGCTACTTATTCAGTTCTTAGTTTATTCTAGTTGCATATTCGATATAGTTGTGATTGGTGATGATTATTGTCATTTGATCGTAAAGCGCCTAATTCAGTACTCGAGTGAGTTAGGTGGTATATATTATGTAGACGTGGTGTCTAGATATATTGTGTACCTACGGAGGCACCCTAACGTGCCGGGTTGTGTGGTAGTTCGCGTAGGTGAAAGCTGCGTTGGTTCCCCTGTAGTCCACCCCCCGTACATAGGATGAGCAGAGCGCAGTCGCGAAGGAGGTGACCCTTGTGTCTTAATATCCTCATTATAGATGATGCTCCTTATGATGTTTTCTGAGTGATTATGCTATAGATGAAAATGTGTAATGTGGCGTAGGCTGTAGACTTTGTATTTAGTAATTACATAGGTTTCCTTTACTTTAGCCGAATTTCGAGATTGTCTTACTACATTAGTGAGTCTCTATATTCTATCTCTGGAATACCATTTACCTCATTTACTAATTTATCATTTACCATTTATCATTGACTTATTTATCGCTAAAGCAATAGAGTTATGGGTTATCATAGGTTTCCACTTTTATCTTTCCAATCATTATAGTAGATTATCCTAATGAGTAGAATGACTCTTTATCTTTTTGGCATAAAATAAATCAATGATACTCAGAATACTTACTGGGTGAAGTGCTACAATGGGAGAATTATCTGTGCGCTTGCGGATATATTCTATAGTATTATTTTTAGGAGGCAAGTGAAGATTATTTTACCTTTGGTTTTTGGCATCATGTTGGGGATGATAACTTAACGTGAAGTGATGTTAAAAATACCAACAAGCATTTCTGGCGCCGTTGCCGGGGATGGCAATTGTATTCATTAGGATAATTTATTGAGTTCGTTGATTTTGTTCGCCAGGATATTTATTCTAGAATTTCATATAGGAAAGTTCTTCATAGATAATATTATAGAAAAACATAAAAATAACTATAGACATAAATACTTATAGATAATCATAATCTTTTGTTTTAGCAGACTTACCCATGTTTTGTTTATATTTAAATATCTTATATAGGGTAAGTGCAGGATTGGTTGTGTACTTTAACTCTTATCAATCAGGAACAACCATAGGAAGAAGGGTCTTACATTATTTTGTGAAGCCATGGCTGAGAAGACTCTACGTGAATTCTTTGCCCCAAGCACTGAGAATATTCGCGTTGGGCCAACTTTCAACATTGGAGATCATGATTACGAGATCAAGCCAAGCCTTGTCAAAATGGTGCAAGCTATCACATTTAGTGAAAAGAAAAATGAAGATGTAAGTGTCCATCTATAGAATTTCCTGGAGATTGGCAACACTATCAACATCAAAGGCATTCCTCAAGACGTCGTGCTACTTTGTTTGTTTCCGTTCTCATTGGAGGGAAAGGCGAAGCAGTGGTTTTATCAGAATAAAGATCGAATCAAGACATGGGTAGAATGTTCAAAAGCTTTCTTAGAAAAGTTTTTCCCAGTAGGCAAAACCAATGCTCTACGAGAAAGGATTTCAGAATTTTGTCAGCAGAAAGGTGAATCTATTCTAGAAGCCTGGGAATGTTTTCAAGATTACATATCAGATTGTCCCCATCATGGAATGGAAAAGTGGTTACTCATGCAAACATTTTATCACAGACTAACTCAAAGGTCACGTGAGCAACTAGATGCCAATGCTGAAGGATCATTTATGTCACTCACCCCTGGAAGAGCTAAAGATATTATGGCAAATATAGCAGAAAATCAGAATTGGACAAATAACACTTAGACATGCCATAAGAGTGAAGAAGTTCCAGAGGAAGTGTGTGCACTGTCAATCAAGATGGATGTATTATTGAACTGGTTAGAGCAAAGAGCCAATCATAAAAGAGATCATCAATCTATTCAAGATGCATTCAATTCCCAGAATCAATATGAAGGATCTTTAGGAATTGAGTTTGCAAATCCCCCAGAAGATATTAGTACAATCATCAAGACCACTTCTCAGAAGTAAGGATGAAATCAACCTCGGTCAACCAGTCAAGGTAAGTACCAAGGCAATACTAATTTTTCAAATCATAGACAACCACCCTTGATAGAATTAATATTAGAACAAGCTAGGATTAATGAAAGTATTTATAAGAAGCTTGCTTTTAATGATAAAGTTTTAGAAGGAATTAATTCTAAGTTGGATAGTTTCTCTACAGCTGTTGAAAATCAAATATTATTTAATAAAAAGATAGAATTACAAATTGCACAATTATCTTCTACTTTGTTTACCACTAACCATGAACAAATAAAAGGAATATCTACTAGAGGAGGTAAGTCTACAGGTGATCCACCTTACCCAAAAGGGGCACGTAGACCATCACATTTGGTGCAGGTAGAAGAAGAGATTGAGAAGGACAACAGAGAAGAAGAAGTTATACCACCTTCACCACCAGTTGAACTACAAGATCAAGAATTAACTCAAGATTTTCATGACACAACCCTCCTACCATTTTCATGCAGAAGAAGAAGGGCTAAAACAGATGATCAATTTGGTAAGTTTATAGAGGTAATTCAGAAGTTATATGTCAATATTCCGTTGTTAGATGCCATGCAGGTACCTACATATGCGAAGTATCTTTGAACCATCCTCAACAACAAAGGACCACTACCTTCTTCTGAAGTTGTCAAGCTAACGGAGGAATGTAGTGAGGCAATTCTGAGTTCTTCTCCTACTAAGAAGAAGGATCCAGGGTGTCCCACTATTGATTGTTCAATAGGAGACCAGATGTTCGAGAATGCTTTATGTGATCTTGGAGCAAGTGTCAGCGTCATGCCCAGGACAGTCTTTGATAAACTCAACTATTCTACGCTCACACCAACCACGATGTGCTTGCAATTAGCTGACCAATCGGTGCGCTATCCCGCAGGAATCGCAGAAAATATTTCGATAAAATCCGTAACTTTTTCATTCCTGTAGATTTTATAGTACTTGACATGCAGGAAGAGAGGAAGATACCCCTCATCCTCGGGCGACCATTCCTAAACACTGTAAATGCAACCATCAACGTCAGAGCTAGAGAGATCACATTCACCATCAATGGGCAAGAAGAGCGATTCACATTCAAGCCAAGACTGGAGCAATGCCAAACGTTGAAGTGTCATGAAGAATAAGATGCAACAACATCTCTGACACTGGAGATGAATCATGAAGAATAATTCAACTGGAGAAGTCTGGATCGGCGGACTCAAAAACCCCGAACCATTGCTGGGAGGTAACTCGGTAGTTATCGGTAATTTAATTCTTGCATTAAAATTTGCATATTTACTTTCTCATAAATTGCATTATTAAAAAGAAATAAAAATATGCATAGCATGATTAAAGCTTAAGTCCCATGTGATTATTACTAACGGAGTGTTAAACCCCCGTCAGTGAAATTTACTGTGGTGGCAGAAAATTATAAAAAGACCATTAGAATTCTAATTTTTCGTAGATGCATATAAGTAATTTAGTTTTTCATTTTTGTGTCATTATACGGTATAAATACGGGAAACATGTGGGACCCACCATCATCACATCAAGACATTTCAAGTTCCATCATCAACCACCACCTTTCACTACCATCCAAACTCCATTATTCACAGATGCACTACCCACCATCCATTTCATTTCACCAGAAAGAGCACCAACACCCTTGCATTTGGAGAGACCTGAGAGCAATGCCGGCACATTTCAAAAAGTAGATGGCCAATGCACACTAGGTGGGGCCGGCTGGCCCCATGCCCACGCCGGCCGGCGCCCCTCCTCTTCTCTGCCTCCCACTTCTCTCACTCACTCATTCACTCACGTACACTCCAGTGAGCTCCTACTACCTTACTTGCAACTCGTGAATTCAAACTCTCACAAATCCTTCATTTGATTCAAGTTTAAGCAAGAGAAGGAGTAGAGAAAAGGATTTGTAAGAAGACCTAGAAGAGAGATCATCACTCTGATTCCTTCTCTTCACTTGTTCTTGCTTGTTCTTGTTTTGTTGTTGTGTTCTTAATTGTTCTTGCCGTGTTCTTCGTGTTCTTCATTTTTCAGGCAAGATGAGCAATAGAATGAAAGGTGCCATTCGATCCCTTGGAAGAGCCTTCTCACGGCGCACAACACGAAGTCAATCATCATCACAAGTGCCATCGTTCGTCGGCTCCGACATGAATATCGATCCTCCGTCACCCTTCACGTATGACAACCCTTCATCCTCTTCCCAACCGGAAGAGAGGTATGAGCTCACAAGCATCACTCAAATTTCATTACCAACTAGACCGCAGAGGGAGATATTAAATGTGGTTAAAAACAAGGAATTTACGCATACTCCAATTTTTGATGCCACTTTGCTCCATGAAACCGGAATAGATTCTGAGTTTGAGCTTATTTTTAGAAATGTTGGATGGGAAAATGCATGGCAAATTAATGAGCAGGGTAGTAAGTTACTCACTATAGAATTTATTAGCACCCTAGACTTTGATGATGATGAGGTTAATTTTAGAATGTTTAATAAACCTTTCACCCTCTAATGGAGAACTCTTAGTTTAACACTAGGATTCAGTAATCAGTGTGTGGTCAATATAGCTGAAAATCTCCAAGACTTTGATAAAGATGATTTTTGGGAGAGCATAACTGCAAAGAAACCAGAGAGAAAACAAAAATATACTACTGAAGAAGTTCATCACTCCACACTGAGATTCATGCTTAAATGGCTAGCTTTTATATTCTTTCCTAGAGAGGAGTTAAATACTATAAACAAGATGAGCTGCATTTGTTATATGTCATGATTAAAAAGAGCAAGGCGTCACCTATAAAAATGATGTTGAATTATTGGAGAACTATCCCTTCCATGAAAAAGTGCAGTATTTCTTTTAATTCTTGGATTATACGTTTAGCTACAGGGCTAGGTTTATTATCAAATGCTTCACTTGTTTATATTTCTGATACCCGCAGAATTATTGGTTATGATTTTTTCTTTCGTGCTCACATGCTCAAACGCCGAAATAATAAAATAGTTATGATTTATAAAAATTATGATAATGAGTACGAACTACCAGATAGGGAGTTAGGAATTTATTCTGTTCAGAATTTTATTTTTCCAGCTGTTAGAGCTAATGTTGGCAGGTGTCCGTCCGCACGCATCAGCAGGGCGCTGAGAACTAATTTCACTGGAGCTGAACCAGCACCATCTGGGCCAGCTTATTCCCACTATGTTAATTTTGGTGAACAGGTATCGATGCAGGAGCCACACCAGTAGTGGACTGCATATGCACGATGAGAGTAGCAGCCCATATTTCAGCAAGAAGAATCTTCGTCAGCAACAGCAGCAGCGGGTTGGGGAGCAAATGATTTTCACAGAGGACGAGCATCTTTTTCTGCACGTGGGAACACGGACTTTACCACCGGTGGACCGTATCCGTTTCACATACCACCAGAAGATGGCTACTATCGGCCACCTGAGCAGCACTTTACAGCTACAGCTAATAATTTCCCAGCTTTATCTATGCGTCTCACTAACATTGAATAGGTATAGAACGCAATATGTGACACACTGCACAGCATGAGCAGTGGCAGCAGCAGGTTGATGACAGGTTCTACCAGCATGAACAATGGCAGCACAGCACGGACCAACGACTTGATCAGATCTATCAAGGACACCAGCAGACGCAGAGCGGATTGGAGTATTTGATACATCAGATGGGATACCCGCCGTCACCTCCACCACATTACTGAGCAACATCCAGCTTGGGGGAGATCCCCGCTAGGTGAGTACCTCTCACCTTTATATATGCTCTTTATTTCAGTATTTAGTTCGGTCTTTAATTCTGTCAATTTCAATATTGCTAAAAACAACAAGACCACCAAATAAAAATTTATTTACTACTTTCTTTAGTTATTGCATTGATTTCTTGCTTAAAAATGAAAATCCGAAAAAATAATAGATTGTATAATTAAGTTTGCTTTAAATTCCGCATTCAATTTGTCTTTAAATAATTAGAACTTGAAGCTAGAGAAAAATCAAAAATATATTTAAATTATTTAAATATAATTTCCTGCAATTGCTTAGTGTTTAAATTTAAATTCTTCTACGAATTGCATGAAGTTTATCTACCATAAAAACTTATTCTGAAACTTGATATCAGTGGGTCTCATAAGCTTTTCTAAATAATTGATGGATATGATATAAGAAGGTTCGAGTTACTATTTATTTTATTCTGAGTGATACCTAAAGCTCCAGACATTTTAAAAATCAAAATCAAAACAAATATAATAATTTGTTCTGCTAATATGATTTAAGTAGACTATTCTGTTATGCATTCATGATTGAATTCACATGCACAAAAAGTTTTCTCTCTATGAACAAGTCTCTCTCTTAGAAGTCCAATAAAGAATGTGGGTTATAAAATTAAAAGATGCCATACCAAAGAAGTATGAGCCTGAAAGATGCCATATCAAAATGGTATGTGCCAAAAAAAAGAGAGAAAAACAATGGGTGCAAAGACACCTGCCTGAGAGAAAAAAATGGTACAAAAAGTATCTGCTGGGGAGATAGCGCACACTCTTCAGAAAGACAGAAAAGAGAGGATAATGCATAGGAGTTCAAAAATGAAATTTGATCACATTCACACATTCAATCATGATGTATAGTTTAGTAGTCCTCTGCAATCTTATTAGTAGGCTCTCATTATTTCCTAAATAAAAAATTATTTAGTTATTCAAAAAACCTGGAGCAATGGTTGAAACAAAGGATGAAAGACTTAGTGCTTGCTTGATTATTCTATCTCTCAATTACCCAAGACTTAGTTTAAAAGCCCCACGATTGAAAAGAGTAGGATTAAGTTTGAAAGGTGGATTAATGAATTTCAATCCGGAGAAGAATTTCTGTTTAAATGTTTAAGTATTTGTTGGGAGTTATACATTTTTATGGAACCCTGAATAAATTATTTCAAGTCAACTTTGCTAAGGGACTAGCAGAGACTTAACTTGGGGGTGTTGTTGACGGTCATTAAGAACCAATTTTATACCGTCAACTAATGCGTAGGGAAGATCAATAATAGAAGCATAGGGGTTATTACTGACAAATTCCACGAGTTTTGGTGAATTGTGTATTTTCCAGGGATTATTCCTGAAAGGCTTAAAAGAGGGATTGAAGTGCTTAATTACCACGAAACTTAACCGCCAAGGAAACATCGTCACGAAGATTCTGGAAGAGTGTAGAACACACCAGAAGCAAGCGGAGGCCCGCACCTGGCCAGGTGGGACCGGCCGGCCCTAAGGGGGGCCGGGCAGCGCCCCCCTAGGGTTTCGTCGCCGCCTTCTGGAGTCTTCTTCCACCGCCTCTTTGGAGTCATCTGGGCCTTTTATTCAAGTCGGTTTGATCCCACGGCGTACGTTCATCCCACCAGGCTATAAATAAAGGGGCAGACCCCCTCCCAGAGCATCAATTCAATCCTCCTGCTTCATTCGTCAAGAGTAGACATAAGTTAGGGTTTCCAGAGATTAGAAATAAGGCTCTAGTTCTTCAAGTTCATAGTTTAGGCGTCTAGCAATGTTCAAGTAGAGTTGGGCGCTACGCTCGGGATTCCAGATCTGTTCGTCTGAAGATCGGTAATCTTATCTTGTATCTCATTATGACTTCGGTTTATTTAATATATTGCTACTTATTCAGTTCTTACTTTATTCTAGTTGCATATTCGATATAGTTGTGATTGGTGATGATTATTGTTATTTGATCGTAAAACGCCTAATTCAGTACTCGAGTGAGTTAGGTGGTATACATTATGTAGACGTGGTGTCTAGATATATTGTGTACCTACGGAGGTACCCTGACGTGCCAAGTCATGTGGTAGTACGCGTAGGTGACAGCTGCGTTGGTTCCTCTGTAGTCCACCCCCCGTACGTAGGATGAGCAGAACGCGATCGCGAAGGAGGTGACCCTTGTTTCTTAATATCCTCATTAGATGATGCTCCTTATGATGTTTTCTGAGTTGATTATGCTATAGATGAAATTGTGTATTGTGGCGTAGGCTGTAGACTTTGTATTTAGTAATTACATAGGTTTCCTTTACTTTAGCCGAATCTCGAGATTGTCTTACTACATTAGTGAGTCTCTATATTTTATCTTTGGAATACCATTTACCTCATTTACTCAGTTATCATTTAACATTTATCATTGACTTATTTATCGCTAAAGCACTAGAATTATGGGTTATCATAGGTCTGCACATTTATCTTTCCAATCATTATAGTAGATTATCCTAATGAGTAGAATGCCTCTTTATCCTTTTGGCATAAAATAAATCAACGATACTCGGAATACTTACCGGGTGAAGTGCTACAATGGGAGAATTATCTGTGCGCTTTCGGATATATTTTATAGTATTATTTTTTGGAGGCAAGTGAAGATTATTTTACCTTTGGTTTTTGGAATCATGTTAGGGATGACAACTTAACGTGAAGTGATATTAAAAATACGAACAGGGCGGTATAGGTGCATATTTATATGGGTTTTCAGGAGACAGGATAAGGTCAAATCTAGGTTCTACAAGATTCGTACGAAAGAATATTCGCATGCGTCGGGAATCTACGTGAAAGTGTTTAGGAAGGATGTAGAAAAAAAGGAAATGAGAAATGGGACGAGAGGGGACGGGGGCATCGGCCGGCCCCACTTGGTGGCTTCTCGTGGTGACCGTGCTAGTGATGCCTCTAGACTCTATCTACTTCCTATTTGTTGCGATACGCGATAATTTTTTGTAACGGATGATGACAGGACTAAGAAGTTGGTAATTGGACAAAGTCTAGCCTATCAACAACTTCTGAATTAAATAGCTCTAAAAATAATTTAAGTCGGGGACCATTTACCTTGAGTAACGTACCTTCGATTGATTGTAGAGTTACCGCTCCATGTGGCGATGCGTTCACAACCGTAAATGGTTCTTCCCATTTGCTTCGTAGCTTTCCAAGCCCGAATAATTTAAACCTAGAATTTAAAAGTAGTACCTTATCTCCTGATGCAAACTCCTTCTTCTTGATCCTCTTGTCATGCCATCTTTTCGTTCTTTCTTTGTAAATCTTTGAATTGTGATAAGCTTTTTCTCTCCATTCTTCTAATTTTGATAATTGCATCTTTCTCTTTTCTCCAGCGGCTTCAAAGTCCATATTCCGTCTCTTAATGACCCAGTGAGCCTTATGCTCTAATTCCACTGGTAAATGACAGGTCTTACCATAACTAACTGATAAGGTGACATGCCCAAGTGTGTCTTGTAGGCAGTCCGATATGCCCAAAGTGCTTCGGGTAATCGATCCTTCCATGCAGTACCCATCTCATTTGCTGTTTTCTGTAGAATATTCTTGATCTGTTTGTTTGATGTTCCTGCCTGGCCACTTGTCTGAGGATGGTATGGAGTAGCAACATTATGACGGATTGCATGAGCTTGTAAGTATCAGTGAAACTTCTTATGAGTGAAGTGTGTTCCTCCGTCACTAATGACCATCCTTGGTGTCCCAAACCTTGGAAATATAATTTCTTCAAACATCTTCTTTGAATGTTTGGAATCAGCATTCGTGCATGGTATAGCTTCTACCCACTTGGATACATAATCAACTGCCACCAGAATGTATTCATAGTTTCTTGATTTCACAAATGGTCCCATGTAATCAATTCCCCAGACATCAAAGAGCTCGATCTAGAGATTGTTGGTGAGTGGCATAGCATCTCTTGCATTGATATTTTCATGCCTCTGACATGATCCACATCTCCGGACAAAATCTTTGGTGTCTTCATACATAGCTAGCCAAAAGAACCCACTTTGCCAGATCTTAGCATGAGTGCGGAATGCCCCATAATGACCTCTATATGATGATGCATGGCATTTCTGAATGATCTGCATGCCTTCTTCCACTGGTACACATCTTCTAAGTAACCCATCTGAACAAATTCTGAAGAGGTATGGTGGATCCCATATGTGGAGACGACTTTCATAAATGAGCTTCTTTTTATTTTCCCCTGGTGGTACATAATCTGCAATCATAAAGTTGACAATATTCGCGTACCATGGGTCTGACTTGGTCACTTTAAACAACATGTCATCTCTTAATGAGTCATTAACAGGTAGTTCCTAAGGTTTCTCAAAGTGTATTCTAGACAAGTGATCCGCAACTGGATTTTCTATTCCTTTTCTATCTTTAATTTCTAAGTCGAATTTTTGAAGTAACAGAATCCATCTTATCAAACGTAGTTTAGCATCTTTCTTAGTGAGCAAATATTTTAAGGCAGCATGATCAGAATAGACAATTACTTTTGCTCCTACTAAGTAAGATCTAAATTTATCAATAGCAAAAACAACAGCCAGGAGCTCTTTTTCAGTTGTTGCATAATTTAGTTGTGCTCCTGTCATAGTTTTAATAGCATAAGCAATTGCATGATGCTTCTTATTCTTTATTTGTCCTAATACTGCCCCTATAGCATAATCACTAGCATCACACATAATTTCAAAAGGCAGAGACCAATCAGGGGGTTGAATGATTGGTGCTGATGTAAGTGCTTCTTTAAGAATATTAAAAGATTTTAAACATGTATCATCAAATTTAAAAGGAACATCCTTAGCTAATAAGTTAGTCAGTGGTCTAGCAATATGTGAAAAGTCTTTTATAAATCTACGATAAAAATCACAATGACCAAGAAAACTTCGGATTCCTTTTATATGAACAGGTGGAGGTAGTTGTTCAATTACTTCAATTTTTGCCTTGTCTACCTCTATACCTCTTTCAGACACTAGATGTCCTAGCACTATTCCTTCTCTATCCATGAAATGACATTTTTCCCAATTAAGGACTAAGTGCTTTTCTTCACATCTTTGCAAAATCTTATCTAGATTTTCTAGACAATCATCAAAAGTTTTTCCACAAACTGAAAAATCATCCATAAAAACTTCTTTGATTTCTTCTATCATTTCAGAAAATATAGATATCATACATCTCTGAAAAGAAGCAGGTGCATTACATAGTCCAAAAGACATTCTACGATAAGTATAAGTTCCATAAGGACATGTAAAAGTGGTTTTGCTTTGATTATCAGGGTGGATAGGACTTTGGTGATATCCAGAATAACCATCAAGGAAACAAAAGAAAGAATAATTTGCTAAACGCTCTAACATCTCATCAATGAAGGGTAGCGGAAAATGATCTTTTTTTGTTGCTTTATTAAGTTTTCTATAATCTATGCACATTCGCCATCCAGTGACAGTTCGCTGGGGTATTAATTCATGTAACACCCCTGGTGTTAGTGTAACTAAAACCTGCCATGTCATCACGATTTCATACAAATCATCGCGCATTCAACCCTGTTAGTGTGCATCGATTAAAATAAACTTTCTTCTTGCATGTGATTTTGCATAGGTGATTTAGAGTAATTTATTATGCAAATGATTGCATTGGTGTGTGATTATCTAAATCCAGTTAGGAAATAAAAAGAGAATCATTTATAACCCTAAAATGGACCGCAAACCCTAATTTAAAAACTAAATAGAATTAGGGGTTGGGCCTTAAACAAAAGTTGTAAATCTTTGAAGGATGAGCAACTTCTATTTGGGGCAATTTTGAAGTTATTAAAAATAATTTCAAATAAAACTCTAATCTATGCTTGAAAATCTAAATTTGAAATTCAAATGCGAAAAGAAGCAAGAATCTGATGATGGTCCCTTAATAAAAGTTTTAGCCCTTTTAAACTTTAACAACTTTTGTTTTGGGTGATTTTGAGGTCCTTAAATAAAAATTTGAATTAAACCCTAATTACTACTTTGAAAGTCAAAATTTGAAATGCTACTTCAAAAATTATCAAGAATCTTACCAAAATCCTTTAATGAAAGTTGTAGAGCTTGACAAACACAACAACTTCTATTTTTATGGATTTTGAAGTTACTGACAAAAATTTTGAGAATTTGACTGGATTTTAAATGGAATTCAAAATCCCCTTTTACCCCCTTTTGAATTATTCAAATACCATTCAAAATTTGAATATGTCCCAAAAACCAAAGTTGTTCATCACAGAATTTACTACAACTTTTGTATTGATGATTTTTCAAGTTTGTGCTTAAAATTAAAAGAAATCGGACAAAAACAGTACATGCGAGACTTCAATGTGCTACAGTGCTCTGCCCCTCTCCTGCCCTTGCACCGTGTCGGGCCCCCTCGCGTGTCCACGCCGTGCGCCGGCAACGCCCGGGGCCGGACCCGTGGGGGTCCTCTCTGCGTCGTGCGTCCATCCTCTCCCCATATAAGGCACCGTTTCCCCTTCTTGTTTCCGTTGCCGCCGCGGGAAGCTGTCGGTCGCCGGCGAGCACTCCCTCTGCGTCGTTCGAATTCGCCCTCTGTGTTGCGTCTCTGTCCAATTCCTCCCTTGAGTAGTATCACCACACTCTAGCGCACCCTTTGGACCAGTTCTTGTTGCCTCTGGTTGCCGGAAACTCTCTGGTGAGGCATCTCTTTTTGCCGGCCGCGAACGTGCCCACCGTGGCCAGCCTGCCACGGTGAAGTGCTTTCCTTGCTATAAGATGTTCTAGAGCTCTTGTTCCTCCCTGAAACTCATGCGCTCAGCTTTTTCGCTTTTGGTGCACTGACCACGCAGGAACGTAATTCTTGCCGTCGGAGCACATCGTCGTAGCCTCGGTCAATGTCGCGCACTTCGCTCCCGCCTCTCTCCGGTCACGTTTGCATGAGCATAGTCATCGGGGTGAGCTCCTTAAACTCTTAGCATCATCCTTTTGAACCCTACCCGCTTTCTATAAGCTGGAACGGCGATGCGCCGCCGTGAGCCACATGGTCGTGCCGCCTTGGTCGCGAGTAGACACACCTTGAGCCTTTAGATGTCTAACCTCCTAAGCCTAATCGATGCGCGATGTAGTGTAGAGGGTTCGGGTGTTTTCCCCGTCGCTGGAGGAGCCCTAACCGGCGAGCTGCGGCCGGTTAGAGCTTCGCCGGCGCTCTGGTCAACTGAGCAGAGGAGAAAAGGGCCATGCGGGGAGAATATGAAGAATGCCGAGGGGTCTAGTGAAAACTCAAAGACTTAGTTGAATAGTGCATGATGGATCTCGGGTTGAGGGGCTTAAAACCCGAGGGTTTTCTTGCAAAACCGTCAGACCGTGCGCACGGGAGGCCAAGTGCGCCAGTCCGTTCGCTGTTGGGCTGACTCAGGCCAAAAAGGCGTTTTCTATTTTTCTCGCGAATTTAAATTAGTTTTCCATTTTCTAGGGATTAAATAGGGCTGCATCTTGTTATTTTTATAGGGAATTTATTATTGCTCCAAAAATGATGAAATAAATTGTGGATTCTCTTTCTCTTATGGTTAATACTTGGAAAATATAAAATAAACATTTTGAGTAATTTTTGTATATAGTAAAAGGCCTAATTTAATGGATAAATGGAAATTCCATGAATTTTCTAGGCCAAGATATATATCCAAAAATCATGAAATTTGACTTGGTACTATTTGAGACTAAGATCTATTTGTGGAAAAAGTTTGGGCTAAAATGGAGATGATTTATTTATTTATTATTTTATGCTCCATTTATGGATTAATAAACCTGATAGAAACCCTAATCATTTTAGGTTTGTGTGATTTTTGGATTGGGTGTTGACCCTGGATCCTTCACCACAGTGATCCCCGGCAATTTAAATGTTGCATTTAGGTGGTTGTTGGATAGCTGTACAGCGACTTTCAACGACGGTTAGAACGGTAAATAAATTAATTACGAAATCACCTTATTGCTTAGTGAAGTTGGATTGCAACTTTACCATGAAGGAAAGTTTCTAGGTGAAGTTTACTTTTTATTAATTCACGATTTGGTGCATCTCCTGTATCATGGCATACATATCATCATGTTAAGCATTGTATTGTTATTACGTGTAGTGAACGGGTTTCGGAGGATTGTTTGATTGATCCTTGATGGAAGAATTATTCGCCAGGAGAAGTCAAGTGGATTTTCTTCGGTTTTCTGGCAGAAGCGACAGACCTGCAGCACAGGCAAGCCCCGTTGCATTCAGCCCTCTCCTTGTGATTTATAAAATGTTTATCACTTTGAGTTAAACTATTGCATTAAGTTGTTAGGAGTTGAGTGATAACCCAATTGATGCATTACCTTCCTTGACCACTTGAATATCACCCCTGAAACCTGATCGAAAATGAAAATGTTTGAAAAATGCTTAGCCCTGGTTAATTAATTAGAGTTTTGCATAAAATGCTATTTTCCTAGCTATGATGATATACTATTGATGAATAATAAAGAAATGAAAATGAATATTGATTTGCATCCATTCGGATGACTTGCACTTGGGTTAGAGTCCCAATGTATTGCCACCGACGAATTGGAAACCGTTCGGATGACTTTCACTTTGGGTTAGAGTCCCAATGCATCGACACCGATGCAAATGGAAATGAAAATGAGTCCGTTCGGTTGATGTGCACTTGGGGCGACGCCCCATGTCTTATCGCCGACGGGCATGGATTTGGAAACCGTTGGGTAATTGTGTACTTGGGGTAGAGTCCCAATGCATGGTCACCGACGGAAAAGAATTTGGGACCGTTCATTGTAGGCCTGCTGGATCGAGACTTTGCAACTAGACACATACTCCGGGAAGCCCTGACTCTGGTGGCTCTACTACTTGAACTGACAACCACGCACTGGGAGTGGAGAGATGGCGAGAGTAGCGTGTACCCTCGTGGCCGGCGTGCCTAGAGACGAGAGGAGTACTGTGCTCTCAGGTGGCGCAGGACCGGTTCAGGTGTTGGAAAAGCCGTGGTAGAGGGGGTTGGCATATGCAAGCTTAGGTGCTACATATGCAGTGTGGATATGGATCCCCAGCTGGGTACTAATCGATTCGAATCGTCGTTGCTCCTCGGTTAATGGAGACTTGATCCACTGCCTTACCCCGAAAAGTGGTTCGGAACTAGGATGTTTTTGAGAATGACTAAGTAATTGGAACCGAAGGATATATGTGAAATAACTGAGATCTATGGATATTGATTACAATAATATTGAGATAAAATATTGAAAGTAGGATTCAAGATCAGTATTGCTTTTCCGCAAAATACTTTGACTTTTGCTAAAGTCTTACCTTGACTCCCCTCAGCCAGCATTCCTGAGTCTCATCTTTTTCTTTAGTCAGGTAAGTCTTGCGGAGTACCCCCGTACTCAGGGTTTGTTAACCCCTGTTGCAGGTAAGTCGAGTGCACAGTTCTGCGTGGGACCATGCCGGTTGGTGGATCGAGCATGGATGATGATGTGTCTATGATATAACCACTGGGCAGGGTGTCTAGTTGTATGATGCTACTCCACTACGAAACTCTGGTTCGGGATAATGTAATTTATATTCGTAAACCTATGGTTTTGTAATACTTCTGTACTCTTTACTCTGATTCATATTATTCGTGTAAGCTGTTGTAATACTTGCAAGGTCTTTACAATGAGATTCCTCGAGGAAATCAGGGTTTCCGAGGAAACCCAGCAGGCCATCTAGGTTGCGAGGAACTCGTACATAGTAACCTGAGGTCCTTAGGTGATGATGGTGCACGTGGGCCTAGTGATTTAGGTGGTTCTGTCACAGAATGGTATCAGAGCATTTTATTGTAAAGTACTTGCATTATTACTTTACAAAAACTTCAAAATGATTTGGAATGAATAAAAATTTATGGGGTAGTTTGGTTCGAGTTGCTTCTGAACTCCTCTCATTCATTCTATAGGATCTTTCCTTGACTATTTCTATAGATCTATAGTCTAGTTTTGAGCTTAGTAATGGATTAGCTCCTTAAGTATGCCCTATGTTTAAAAACATTGAGTGCACGTCACTCTACTAATTAATTTAATCAGTGTAATACGTATATATCAGACTATTCTGATTCGCGTTGGAACGTTCATGCATCATGATATTACAACTGCTAATAATCCCCCAATATGAAGTATATATAATTTCTAAAAGAAAACTTACTTCAAAATATATTTTTGTTAAAAATAAATTCCTACCCTTCTTCTAAGCAGATGGATCCGCAAGACCCTGCCACTAGAATTGACAAGTGTCTAGCTACGTTTCAAACCCCTACAGTGTTGTGGCAATTACTGCAAGAAGTAGGCTACTCGGAACCATCCAAGTATCATTGGTCCCGTACTGTTCTCCTTGGTTGGTCGTGTTGTGCAGTGTCCCTACCGATCCTAACCAGAGCATTAACAATGGGTCAATTACAACATTACTTTTGGAAAATTTCCAAGGGTTTTATAAATTGAAAGTGTTTGAAGAAAACAAATTAAAATGATCCTTCTAGCTCCTCTTATGCTTGCTGAAAGATCTGGTGATGATTCTGACAACTCAAGATGAAGACACCCAAGAGTCTCAATTGTTCTTCAATGGACCAGTGAAGAATCGAAATTCTCCAAGATGTTCTATAGAATGCTTCTCAACCTCTCTCCAAATTAAAGTAAAGATAATATATAAAGTATTGTCCTATAGGTTATATACTAACTAATGTGGTGAAGGCGCATAGGACGAGCACCCATCATATCATCTACAGGGTTTGAATTGTTTAAAATTTCTGTTACATTCTAGCACAGCTATTGTTATCATGGTTGTGCTATTCCTATAAATTTCCGTGCGTAATGGGTTTTTACCAATCCTTGTTAATCTTCGCTCCACGAGTTCCTAATCTTTGGGAACTTCTGGATGCACTTGAACATAATTCCATTGAATACAGAAACCATGCATCCGTTCTGGACTTTCCAATCTATGTCAGTGTCGTACCTTGATGTGACACCTGCCACTTCCTTGAATTCAATATGTCGTTCAAATAAGGTAATTGTGTCCTATGGTGGCTCCATAACTAGTGACCACGATGCTGCGATGGAACCAGGGTCTCTTGTATGCCTGAGTCATGCGAGATTCTGCTGGGTGCGCGCAGGTATCGAGGTTTGAGGTTGTGGTCTACTATAGCTTCACAATTAGTAAGCCCTCGTTTGTTTGCACCTTTCATGGAAATGAATCCATCTAACTATGATGCATTGTGATCTACGAATACCATGCAATGTAGAAACTTGAATTCTCTTGTGTGGCTCGCTACCACATGAGAAATTGAAGGGTATTCGCTGGCATCGGGATCCGTAGTCATTATACATCATAGTTTTAATTGTTATACCATCATTCTTATGAATCCTTTGACCGAGACTACCTTAATTGTACGTTGTAATGGTGTTTCGACCATGACTATGGTGCCTTGCAAAACTGAGAATATCTTATGACTTGTAAACATGCAAGTCTTTCTCAGGGCACATACTAATATCATAGTTGGTGCTCCTCACCCATCAAGGTCACAATTAATGTGCTCTCTTCCATCGATAATCTTTGCTCCATAAGTTTCCAGTCCTTTGGCAACTTCTGGATGTACTCAAATCAATACAGGGGATTACCGAATCCTTGACTTATCTGTGTATGTGTCAGTCTTTATCTTCTCCTCTCATGAAGCATACTATTTCCTTGAAATTATAACCAGCATGTCAGGTGTTGGTTAAAATCTATTGTAATTGTAGTCTATGGGATATCATGATCCATGACCATGATGCAGCATCGAAATCTGGGGTCTCTTATGGATCGCGACCATAAGAAGTTACTGTTGGACGCTCACTATTATTAGGGTTAATGGTCATGATCCTAGCCTGCAATTAATGTACTTTCACTCTCTTTCAAATCTCTTTTATAGAATTCATATCCATGTTTCTTCCTGAATTTTCTAAAATCTTTTGCTATTTATAACTACCTTCAAATCTATTTTGAGAATCTACATCTGATCTCTCTGAATTCCCGAAATTCTTTGTCCTTGCAAACATCTTAATCTCATATGATAAAATAACGGGAATCGATTCGGAAATGGTGCCTAAGATCCAATCACTTGGAAATGGTATCTGCGATCCGCAGAGGATTCCCTGTTATTTTATGGATTCCTGGTTATTTATAAATATCTTGAAATCGACTTTGAGAACTCACTTCTTAGGGAAAATTTTGGGACGATGCACTCAAATTTATCCCACTGACCCAGTACCAAAAATCTAGCACTAGTCCATGACTTTCATCAGTGTATGTGTCATTGACAGTTGCTAACGCTATCAAAAGAGTGTAGCCAAATCTATCCTCTAGCAATGGTAACAATACTTCTCAACGCAATCACTGGGGTTGTCAATCCCTATGCTCAAAGTATGTGATTGTTGACACTTCTAACGTTGCTACTAGGAATAAAGTTATTTCTAGCAACTGCGCCAAAAATGCTATAGGTAGCTCTATAGGATAGGTGATGGGATTCCGCAAGCGCACAGAACTATCGTGTAGCACTTTACCTGGGAGTATCAGGTGTCGAATTTATATTTTTGCAAAGGAAAACGGGGTTTGTGATTCCAATAATTTGATAGTCAAGGATCAAGATATGGATAAATGGGGTAATAACCTTAGTAAGGGAAAATCAATGAGGTATAACTAAGGTGGAAACACGCTAGGCAGCTCTGGAGTTTTGGGGGAGAACTCTATCTCAGTAAAAGATCAAATGATTGTTATACCAAAGAGACTACTATACTCGGGACACGCAAAGTCTTAAACTCACCGGGGTTCGATTGATTAGGCATTGTACGTCCCTAAGTCCTACGATGATAAAACTAGACCGAACGTGGTGGAATCTAGAGGATTCTAGGGCTGTCACCACCTAAAACCTACCACTACTATCCATAGGTCTAGCCGCACTCAAGGGTAAGCTATAGCCTAAGCACCGCAATTAATCTATAAAATTTACTACTCTAACTCAAGCTCAAGAATTAGAGCACTCTAACTAAGCAAAGAGCAAGTATATAGCTACTTAAAGTATAACAATAAATAAATGAGAAAGGGGATCTTTATTACCGATAAGAGTGAAGAACACCGCAGAGGAGGTCGCCGACAAGCCCGGCTCCTCCATAGACTTCCTCCTTCTCCCGACTTCTCTCCACCACTCTACTCTTCTCTAGCTAGCACTATTCCTAAGAGCAAAGCTTCGCTTGAGAGAGAGAGGAGCTACTGACTATGAGCTGAATCTCTAGTGATTTGCTAGAGGTGTTTCTAGTGTGTTTCTTCCCCATCTTACAAGTGAGGATTCTAGTCCTATTTATAGTGTAAGAGTGCTCCAGGGGTACTTGTAGGAGTCCTGGAGGTCGGTGGCGCGAAGGAGCAGGGTGGGCGCCCCTTTGGATGCACCGCCTTGCATCCTACGGCCCTCCTTCCTTCCCTATGGCGGTTGCAAGGTCGGTTGGTGCCCTGAAATGGCGGTTTGCAACCCCTGGGAGGATGACATGTGGGTCCATCAATCCTTGGAACATCACTTGATCACCGTTGGATGAAAACCGACTTCAATTGATGGCTTGGATGACTCTTGGACACCTTCCCTTGGATCGTGGACGTGGCACTCAACTTGGACAGGGCAGGCTCCATGTTGATTGGGCCACCGGATCTTCGTGCCTTGTATCTGAGCCGTTGACGTTGTTTCAACGTGCCACAAGCCATTTGGGAGGTTGGCACATGAATCAGTGAGGTGGCAAGTACCATTTGGCACTTTTGATAGGGTGGGCGCCCTACTTGGTAGGGCGGGCGCCCCCTCTGGCTCCCATGTGGCAGCTGAGGTGTCAAGCTGTCTTGGTATGCTTCAGTTTTGCCTGATTTCACCATTTTTCCTGCATACACAAGATTTCTCTAAGGACATGTGGAACTAGGTAAGTTTCAAAGTGAGTTCTTTGCATTTCATGTGGTTTTACCTTGATTATGGGTGAAATGTTGACGGTAAAATAGGGTGTTAGCGACCGTCAACAGTGTCATGCATTGATCTGACACGTACCAGTCCCGCAAAAATTCAACATGTTATTTCAGAGTCATTATGGTTGTGCCTATAGTGGTGCCACGACCTATGACCACGGTGCCGCATCGAAACCTAGGGTCTCTAGTGTAGCATGGCCGCACAGAGATTTTACTAGACACGCGCTGGTGTCGAGGTTTAGGGTTGTGATATACTATAGCTTCACAATTAATAAAATTTCTTTTGTTTGCACTTTACGTGGAAACAAATCCACCTCACTATGATGTAACATGATCTATGGTTGCGATACAATATAGAAACTTGGAATCTCCTGTAACTCACAACCACATGAGATTCTAAAGGGTATATGCTCGTATCAAGGTCTATGGTCATTTTTCATCACAACCGTAATCGATATACTTTCTCTCTTTTTACTGAGGTTACTTTAATTGTGTTCTACGATGGTATCTCGACCCGTGACTATGGTGCTGTGTCAAAACTTAGAATCTTCTGTGGACTGCAGCCACATAAGATCTTACCAGGGTATGCACTGGTATCGTAGTCAGTGTTCCTGAATCATTATAGCTCGCAATTAGTGCGTCCTCACTCTCCTTGAAATCACCCTTAAATAATACTCCTCGTAAAGGTTTATTTTAAAGAAGTAAATTTTAAAGCTTTTAAGTGTTGAGAGACAACTGATTAGGTCAACTGAGAATCTTCCTTATAACAGATAGGAACAGAAGTGTGGGCTAGTAGCTTATCAACTCAAGCCTTTGAACACCTATCAGCTGCGCAGGATATATTGCATGTATCACCACTTGAGAAGTGTCTTTAAGTGCCAGATCGAGTAATTGACTTGGTAGGAGTTGAATTGAACTAGATCTGACACACTCCAAGTATTCAGTGGGAGTCGTAGACCGGAAGGGATCGTGTCACTCAAAGAACCACAACAAGGTGGTACAAAGTACAATGGAATCAACCTTGAAAAGAAGAAGCTGCCAGAGAATCAGAGAATTTTCTATCTGAAAACTTTTCTAAGCTCTTTGCTGCTCTGTAGACGTAATTTGTCCTTTTCAAGTCTTGAAATAAGCAAAACCCCCTACTAGCGCTATCGTCAAGTTTGAAAAATGTTTACTTGACACATTTTCTTTTCCAATACTTAGCCTACGGCTTTAGCCATCTTTTAAATCTCGAGACGAGATTTATTTTAAGGGGAGAAGGATGTAACACGCCTAGTATTGCTGTAACTAAAACCTGCCATGTCATCACGATTTCATACAAATCATCCCGCATTCAATCCTGTTAGTGTGCATCGATTAAAATAAACTTTCTTCTTGCATATGATTGTGCATAGGTGATTTAGAGTGATTTATTATGCAAATGATTGTATTAGTGTGTGATTATCTAAATCCAATTATGAAATAAAAAGAGAATCATTTATAAACCCTAAAGCGGACCCCAAACCCTAATTTAAAAACTTAATAGAATTAGGGGTTAGGCCTTAAACAAAAGTTGTAAATCTTTGAAGGATGAGCAACTTCTATTTGGGGCAATTTTGAAGTTATTAAAAATAATTTCAAATAAAACTGAAATCTATGCCTGAAAATCTAAATTTGAAATTCAAATGCAAAAACTAGCAAGAATCTGATGATGGTCCCTTAAGAAAAGTTTTATCCCTTTTAAAATTTAACAACTTTTATTTTGGGTGATTTTGAAGTCCTTAAATAAAAATTTGAATTAAACCCTAATTACTACTTTGAAAGTCAAAATTTGAAATGCTACTTAAAAAATTATCAAGAATCTGACCAATTTAAACTCCTTTAATCAAAGTTGTAGAGCCTGACAAATACAACAACTTATACTTTTACAGATTTTCAAGTTATTGACAAAAATTTTGAGAATTTGACTGGATTTGAAATGGAATTCAAAATCCACTTTTACCCCCTTCTGAATTATTCAAAAACCATTCAAAATTTGAATATGTCCCAAAAACCAAAGTTGTTCATCATAGAATTTACTACAACTTTTGTATTGATGATTTTTCACGTTTGTGCTTAGAATTAAAATAAATTGGACAAAAATAGTACATGGGAGACTTCAATGTGCTACAGTGCTCTGCCCCTCTCCTGCCCTTGCACCGTGTCGGGCCCCCTCCCGTGGGCCGCGCTGCGTGCCGACGACGCCCGGGGCCAGCCGGCCGTGTGTCGCTGACGGGGCCAGGCCCGTGGGGGTACTCTCTGCGTAGTGCGTCCATCCTCTCCCCATGTAAGGCACTGTTTCCCCTTCTTGTTTCCGTTGCCGCAGTGGGAAGCTCTCGGTCGCTGGCGAGCACTCCCCGTGCGTCGTTCGCATTCACCCTCTGTGTTGTGTCTCTATCCAATTCCTCCCTTGAGTAGTATCACCACACTCTAGTGCACCCTTTGGACCAGTTCTTGTTGCCTTTGGTCGCCAGAAACTCTCTGGTGAGGCTTCTCTTCTTCGCGGCCGGTTAAGCATCGCCGCGAATGTGCCCACTGCGGCCAGCCTACCACGCTGAAGTTCTTCCCTTGCTATAAGATGTTCTAGAGCTCTTGTTCCTCCCTGAAACTCATGCACTCGGCTTTTTTGCTTTTGGTGCACTGACCATGCAGGAACGTGGTTCTTGCCGTCGGAGCACGTCGTCGTAGCATCGGTCAACATCGCGCACTTCGCTCCCTCCTCTCTCCGGTCACGTTTGCGTGAGCATAGTCATCGGGGTGAGCTCCTTAAACTCTTAGAATCATCATTTTGAACCCTACCCACTTTCTATAAGCCGGAACCGTGAAGCGCCGCCGTGAGCCGCACGGTCGTGCTGCCTTGGTCGCGAGCAGACACACCTTGAGCCTTTAGATGTCTAACCTCCTAAGCCCAATCGATGCACGAGGTAGTGTAGAGGGTTCGGGTGTTTTCCCCGTCGCTGGAGGAGCCCTAACCGGCGAGCTGCGGCCAGTCAGAGCTTCGCCGGCGCTCTGGTCAACTGAGCAGAGGAGAGAAGGGCCACGCAGGGAGAATATGAAGAATGCCGAGGGGTCTAGTGAAAACTCAATGACTCAGTTGAATAGTGCATGATGGATCTCGGGTTGAGGGGCTTAAAACCCGAGGGTTTTCTTGCAAAACAGTCAGATCGTGCGCGTGGGAGGCCAAGTGGGCCGGTCCATTCACTGTTGGGCTGACTCGGGCCAAAAAGGCATTTTCTATTTTTGTCGTGAATTTAAATTAGTTTTCCATTTTCAGAGGATTAAATAGTGCTGCATCATGTTATTTTTGTAGGGAATTTATTATTGCTCCAAAAATGATGAAATAAATTGTGGATGCTCTTTCTCTTATGGTTAATACATGGAAAATATAAAATAAACATTTTTAGTAATTGTTGACACTTCTTAGCGCAACCACCAGAGACAGGGTGTTAGGCTATCTCTGATAACGGGGCCAGAAGTGCCTGTGGTATTTCTTATGTCTATTGGATATACCGCTGTAGCACTTCACCCGGGAGTATTTCAAGGTATCGTTATTTATTTTTATCCCAAGGGAAAGCGGTTGCTAGGAATAATTAATAAAAAGAGAGATCCTTAAGTCTATAGCAACTTAGTATCAACTAGTGATAGGGGGTAAATTGATATATAGAGGAAAGGGTAATGATACCAAGACACGACAAGGTTTTAGGATAACTAAAGATAACTAGTAGAGTATAGCTAGCTGGGAGGACAACGACTGAGTATAAGACTCCTATGACACTTACTTTACTCCTGTGAACTATCTTATCAAATGGATGAATTATACTAAGACAGCTACCTTACTTCTGGTGTGTAGGGGATAGGTGAGACAGTAAGTGATATAACCTCTACCCGAAGCGGCTATTCTCTTATGGGAGCCTACCTTTTAAGAACTTGCCTAAAACACGTTTAGGGATACTAATACTAGACATGACTGTCACCACCTGCTAGCACTCACAAACAATCCGTGCGACAAGCGGCATTCAAAGACAAGATCTAGTCTAAGCACCACGCTTACACTAAGCCTTACTACTCTAGTTGCGTACCAACAAATAAAGCACCCTATGATAGGCGATGAACTGCACACGTGAGCTGGTTACAGGATCACTATCTAATATAACTCAACTATAAGTTAAGACAAGACACAACAATAATATAAAGAATAGTAATGCACTAAGTAGAGACTTAGTAAAGTAAAGTAAAGATAATATATTGATAAAGGTAAAGTCTTACAGAAGGAAAGATACAAGAGCTATACCAGACTCTCCAGCAGACGACTCCGAAGACTCCGAGCATAGCTCGACTCAACTCTAACTCCCACACTAGACTAATACTACTACTACTACTACTACTAAAGAGAGGAACTTCTCTTGTCTCTTGTGGCTCTTGTGTATCTTGGGTGTGTTGAAGACGGTGATGGCTGCCTCTATTTATAGGGAAGAGTTGAGGGGCACCACGTCAGCGATCCATGTGCTCCTTGCCTCTCCTCCCTTAGATAAACCGCCCTTGAACCGCCATAAGATGGACGGTCGTGGTGATTTCAGCACATGGGAAACATGCTGAGGGTCGGTGGAGGAAGTTGGCGGCCGAGGCCCACTTGGGGTGGTTCGGCCGACCCCTATGATAGGTGGGACCTAGCCAGGTGTGGTCCCCACCAGTCATAGAGTGTCCTCCTGTGTTGGTTCTATCTTGATTGTGTTATTTCACGCCTCAATCCGTGTGCCTTGAATCTCCACCGTTGAATGGAAACACATGTTCATCTGATGGCTGAATTGAGTTGGATGGAGTGTCCCACGGATTGTGCCACATCACCAAAGCCAGGTGAGCCCCATGTAGGGTTCGGCCGACCCATGCCTGGCCCCACCTTGGGCTCTCCTCTCTTCTAAGTGATGTTGTGCACCATATCTTGAAGTGTGATGACTTGGTTCCCAAATACTTGGTTCGGCCGAACCATGATTTTGGGCTCCAAGTGTTTATTTATGCCTTGTTTCACCTTCCCTGCATTCACAAGCTTAAGAGTACAAGTGGAACTGGTTATTGATAAAATATATTCATGATATGTTTATTCTCCCTTGAATCCGAGGCCTGTTGACGGTGTTTGAATGTGAATTTTCATGGTATATCCACCGTCAACAGTAATTTTTGTATATAGTAAAAAGGCCTAATTTAATGGATAAATGAAAATTCCATGAATTTTCTAAGCCAAGATGTATATCCAAAAATCATGAAATTTGACTTGGTACTATTTGAGACTAAGATCTATTTGTGGAAAAAAGTTTGGGCTCAAATGGAGATGATTTATTTATTTATTATTTTATGCTCCATTTATGGATTAATAAACCCGATAGAAACCCTAATCATTTTAGGTTTGTGTGATTTTTAGATTGTGTGTTGACCCTGGATCCTTCACCACAGTGATCCCCGGCAATTTAAATGTTGCATTTAGGTGGTTGTTGGATAGCTATGCAGCAGCTTTCAACGACGGTTAAAATGGTCAATAAATTAATTATGAAATCACCTTATTGCTTAGTGAAGTTGGCTTGCAACTTTACCGTGAAGGAAAGTTGTACTCAGCTTTCTAGGTGAAGTTTACTTTTTATTAATTCACGATTTGGTGCATCTCTTGTATCATGGCATACATATTATCATGTTAAGCATTGTATTATCATTACGTGTAGTGAACGGGTTTCGGGAGGATTGTTTGATTGAGCCTCGATGGAAGAATTATTCATCAGGAGAAGTCAAGTGGATTTTCTCCGGTTTTCTGGCAGAAGCGACAGACCTGCAACACAGGCAAGCCCCGGTTGTAACACCCTAAATTTTGCTATTTTAGAAATAGAAATAAAATGCCTTAATTTTTGTATTTTGGTAATCATGAAAATGTAGGGGGAACAATTTTTCATTTAAATAAAATTAATATTAGGGTATAGCAACATGTTTGTTGCATTCATGCTGAAGCATATTTTATTTTGTACTGCTTGGGTTTTGTTTCAACATGCAAATATTCAAAATCTATTTTGAAAACCTATTTGAAAATGCTTAAGGAAAATAGAAATAGCAAAACCTTTCTCCCTCCCTATCTGGCCTGAAGGCCCACTCTCCTCCCTTCCTCTCTCGGCCCGGGCCCAAGGCCTCTCTCTCTTCCCCACTGATCTACTCCCTCTCTTCCCGCTCCAGGCCAGCCTAGTGCAGAGGCCCAGCTCGGCCTCCTCCTGCCTTTCCCCTCACCCCTCCACCGTTTTGGGCCCGAGGTCGAGGCTGGCCCAGCGAGCATAGCCCGCACAGCCCCTCCTCCCTTCTTCTACTGCCGCTGACAGCCGCGGCCCACGCAGCTGTAACACCCTAGTGTTAGTTACTATTTTCACACTTGCATTTGCATGTCATCAAGCATAGATCATGTCATTTCATGCATTATTATCATTGCATTTTATTTGATTCCCTTTTATTGCTATATGTTTGTATATATGTCCATATTATGCAAAATGTGTTGACATGCAAATGTGATGCTTGTTTACTGGTTCTAAATGCTTTATACATGTTTAGGATAACATTTGGAACAATGTTCATGTTGGTGAAATCCCCAAAATACCCCTCTAGCTCATAGTTGACTAGAGAGCCCTTTAAAAGCTATTCTGTTTGACCAAACAAGAAGGGCATTTTAGAGATTCTGCATGTCAGTGCACCCTTAATCAAAGTTGTGTAGAATTTTATAAGCAACAAACTTTATTTTTGGGTCAACTCATGAAAATGAGTGGAAGAAGGTCAAAAAGTTGAATTAGTGCAGATTTGGAGCTGTTTTGGAAGTTTTCAAATTTTCCTAAGTCTAAACCGGTTTTTAGTTTCGGTGTACCCCTGTTCATCGACTTGTATCTCTCAATCCAGGCTGAACTAGAGTAAAGTGCCTTAATATGAAATGATCTACTCGTATAGCTCTTCAACCCATATTAGTGAAGTTTTCGCTGAAACGCTCTGGATCGCGAGTTATAGATCGATGAAAAATCGAGTTTCAGTCGGGTCCGCGGAAACTGAATCGGAGCCGATTCAGTTCGACCCTCGGGCGAATCGCGCGACCGCGTCAGGCCTCGGCCGCCAGATGGCGCCGTACGCCGTCGTTGCTGCCGCGCGGTCGGCTTACAAAGGGGAACACGTAATCCTGTCTCCCGCACGCTCGCCCTCACTCTCCCCGCTCTCTCGCCCTCTGCTCGCTCGCTGCTCTCCTCTTTCCCCTCCGCCGTCACCATTTCCGCCGCGCCACCGCCGTGGTGAAATCCGCCGCCACCGAGTCGCCTCTGACCGCTCCACCCTCGGCGCAGCTGCGGCTTGCTCTGCTCTTCGTTTTCGACCCGTTGCCGACCTCAGCCGACCTAAGGTACAGCTCTAGCAAGCTTTCCGCCGTCCGCCATTGCCGGAGCGCCGCCGAGCTCTCGGGTCGCCGCGACGAGGGCGATGCCGGGGTCGGCTTCCCTCTCTTTTGCTCGTCTAAGAGTCTCCGTTAGCCGTAGATCCATTCCACACCGTCGGTTAGGTCTATCTCGCCGTAGTTTCGCCGGAACCCGAGTTCGCCGTGAACCCGCTCGCCACCGTGCCGCCATGCGAGCGCGGTCAGTGAGCTCCCGTGCGCAATAGTTCGATTAGTCACGCGCACAGGTCCGCTAGGGTTGCAGGAACACGGAACGAGGCCGAGCCGCGCGAGCAACGGCCGGAATCGGCCGGCGCAGGTTCGCCGGACCACCGCCGTCCGCCATTGCCGCCGTCGAGCTCGCTCCGGTGGAGTACGACCCTCGGCAGTTGGTCCATCGGATTCGTCTCGTTGCCACGAGTCGGAAGGTAGCCTCGGCGTCGCCGGAGACCTCGCCGTCGGCGAGCTCTCGCCGGTCAGCGCCGGCGGCTCTGTTCCGCTCTCTGATGCGTGGGGTCGGGTCGACCCCGGGGCCCGCGAGTCAGCCGTTCGGGTGCGCCTCTGGTTCACTGAGCCGGGTGCACGTAGCAGTTCTATCGGGTTTAAGTTTTTGATTTATAAAATGAATTTCCAGAAAATGTGTAAAACCTTCCAAAATTCATATCTGGAGCTAGGAATGTCCAATTGGGGTGAACCAAATTTTGTTGTGTTTGTATTTCTGAGCTCTATCAAGGAAAAATATAAAATGTACTTTTTGAATACTTTTTATGTGCAGTTATAATTAAATTGTTAATTGCTTGCAAACTTGATAAATGCATAAGTAATTGTAGAAATGTGCTAAAAATGTGATTCCGCTTGCATTAATCTTGTTTAGGGAAGTAGAATCTATGAAAAATATGTTTGCTGGTGTTTCACTGTTATTTATATGATGTCTAGTATAATGTGCCTTTTATGCTTTAATCTTGCAAAAATCACCATGCTTAATGTGTTAAGGTTATGGACATGAATATTTTTCCTGGGCTATGTTATGTTGGAAAGAAGCTAAGAAAATTAGGAAATCTATTGTTTGATACTTTTCACTGTGTTAAGTATTTTCCATTGCTTAAAAGGCTGGTTGCTTGTTATTTTTGTGTAGACTGTTATACTTGTCCAAATGACTTGAAATTTTATCAGTAGGCTAATCTGGATGTGTAATAGCTACTGTAATTTCTATGGATTTTTCTGGTCAAAGTAAACAGTAGGTCCAGTTATAGGCTAGGGTTTATTTAATTGTTTCTAAGCAAATATCTTTTGGTTGTGGTAGGTTAGTTGATGCATGTTAATTATTAAGTGCAGGTTGTAGACCTCTCACCCGGGACGAGAAATTGTTCTATGCTTTGCTTAAGAAGGGTGAGTATGAGTTGGTTGTCTAGGAAAGAAATAAATGAGTGGGGATTGTTAAACTGATTGCATATGATGGGTTAATTCGTGCATCTCTATCTTGCATTTCATGTGCATTCTCAGTTCTCATATATGCATATCATGCATACAGGATCGCCGGGAGGCGTGACGCTATTGCAGTTCGATTCACCGGAGGAGGGAGTTCCGCCGGAGATTGAAGTGCCAGAAGTTCCCGAAGGCCAAGAAGAAGAAGCTGAACTTCCGGAGTGCCCGGATCACCAACCCACTAAGTTTGTGAAAGGCAAGCCCCGGAGCATTCCTAAGTCTCCACCTACTCTTTTTACAAATACACTGGTCTTTATTAAATCGTATGATTGTGCACTTAAGTATAGGAGTTGATATGATACCGTTGCTGCATTTATTTCTTGTCCACTTATATTTGATCCTGAAGTTATTACTAGACAAGGGGATGGGTTCGATCTTATGCTTAGCCATGCTTAGACCGGTAGAAGTCGAGGGATTTCCTGTCCTTCGCGAGCATAGGTGGTTACTAATGATGATGGGGTTGGATTCCACATGATGGACTATATGTGCCACCATGCCACAGTGTCTAATGAGAGAATCAAGGCTAGGTAGCGGGGAGCCGCATGACATGGTTGAGGTCATGCCGTCTTCGGTGCTGCTTGCGGCCGACTAGGACTGAGGCCACCAGACATCAGTTGAGATTGAAAGACGTCGTCACATAGCTGGCCAGATAAGTCGTTCTGACCGCGAAGCCGAGTATTTCTTTCTGAGCCGGGAATTGGGCGTGATAAGGCAGACATATTCTGGAGGTAGGAAGGATGTGCGGAGACACCATCTTACCAAGGGCAGGTCAGGGACCTGATGCATCTTGGAAGTGGGTTTGTCTCTGAGAATATGGACCCCTCCAAGCCCGCGATACATATTATGTCTCAGAAAGATTTAACGGTGGCCCAAGAAGCCAGTGGCTCGGCTGACAGGGTTTGTGATTGGCATAATTGCCAGCTGGTACAATCGATTCGAATCGCCATCTCTCCTGGTTAGTGAGAAACTGAACTGATCTTCTGGTGAGGTAGAGGCTAATAACTTGAACCTAATGATTATGGTGAGATGAGGTTGATATCTGTGGATATCGGAAATCATATGGTTTTATTGATTGCTACAATATTCAGTGAATGCTTAGTATAGTGGCTAATCCTAGTAAATAGTTTAACTGAAATCGAAGCTTATCACAATTAAAATGAATAAGTTGAGGTTCTACTGTAGTAATGCTTTTGATGCAAAAATGATGCTACCCTCTGAGCTCCACCAAATAAGCCTTGCATATCCTTGAGAGTCTTTTTATTTACTCCCTGTCGGGTAAGTCTAGCTGAGTACAATTGAGTACTCAGGGTTTTATTCCCATTGTTGCAGATGGTGTAGTCTACTACGCGTATTGCAGGAATTGCTTCCCCCCTGCGGGCGAAGAAGACTAGACCCGAGGGCAGGGTCATTATCTATCTTTAGTTGTTGTAAGAATGCTGTGACAGGGTCATGTGATGGTACTCGTATTTGAACTCTGTGGTGTAAAACTATGTTGACTTCCGCTACTACCCTATTTGTGTAAAAGACTATGTTGTACTCTGATGTTTAAATTCGGTTGCGAACTTATGTGTCATGTGATCGGGTATTGCTGAATGAATGATCCTTGGGGTATGAAATGTTTGAAATCCTTCGAGATTTCTGGACTACCGGGTTTATATTGGCTCAAGTGCGACTGGATTGCGGCTAAAATGCGATCGTTGTACTTGTGCTCGTATAAATTGGTCGGTTCTGTGACAGCTGGTACCAGAGCATAATTCAGCATATACCGTCACTTGACTATTTAAAAACTAAAAGAGTTTTGAGTTTTACAAACTAATTGCCAACTGATAGTGTGCATAGGTGATTTAAACCAAGTGTTTGCAAAACTTATGAGTACCAATGACCAAGTCCTATAGCCCTATGTATATGTGGTAATTAGGTGGCTTATGTAAGTACTGACTTGGGGGAAATTGCATCATATTTCTATTTGTGGTTCATTTGGTTTTATCGTGCGGATAATCATGAACTGTCGGTTTCTTATTGCTTCTTATGGGTCAATGTACCACGTCGCCTAAGGTAAGGTGAGATGTGAGTGTAAGATCGAACAACCATCGATCGATGGTGAGAGTATGTTACTGAAGTGAGTACATGTTATCCATATGTGTACTTATGGAAGTAAGGTGGAGTAATTAATTTTTGGGGTCGCAAATGTTCATGGGAACATTTCCGGCAAAAAGTGCTTCTTGTTGCCCTGCATACATTGGGATTGGGCTGAAATAAATCTTCTGCAGGTACACTAACCACGCAAAACGTATAGTACGGTTAGTTACGTATATGAGAGCACGTGGTATGCCACCGACTATAACGTTAGTTAAAATATATTATGTGTGAGGTCGTTGGCACGTGCATGCATCATGATCATGAAATTAATTTAAGCTATTTGTACTATTTCCTTCCCTATGGTAAAATTTGTGCTGTCCTATCTTATTCTAAATGTTGAAAGATGTTGTAATGTACCAGATGGCAGCTGAAGGTGAGCCGCAGAGTGGCAGTTTCTGGAGCAGTTTGGCACACCCACTGTGCTATGGAGGTTGTTGAAGTCGGTGGGATATGCAGAGCCACCAATGTATTTCTGGAAGCCAGCGAAAACCATGGTGCAGCCTTGGTTCGATGTTTGGGTGACTATCCCTGTGCTTGAAAGGGATTGGTTGTTTCCAGGAATAAAGGTGGAAGTTGACATGAGGACACCATGGGATGGTGCGCAGCTTGCAGCTTTCGAGGTGTTGACGGATATTTGCAGCCGGTTCAACAAGCGAGCTGATTTGGGGCCAGCAAATGTTTTTCCCAGGGTGGATGCTTCTCAGGGTGAGTGGGCTCAGTCTAGCCAAGCTTCTTTAGAGCGAGGCAGGGACGAGCGTGCTCATAGCACGGGTGCTTCTATGAGTGCTATGTTTGCTGTCCTGAGGATGCACTATTCCACTAGGGATGGTTGGATGAAGTGCGTTGAAGCCCTGCATGATGCTGTTAAGAAGAAGGATGAAACTTTACGTATGTGTGTGGACTATAGGCCACTAAATGCTGTGACAATTAAGAACAAGTATCCTCTACCTCGTATTGATATCTTGTTTGATCAATTGTCCAAGGCCAAGGTTTTCTCCAAAATTGATCTGAGATCTGGGTATCACCAAATTAAGATCAGACCACAAGATATTCCCAAGACGGCTTTCTCCACTCGGTATGGCTTGTATGAGTATTTGGTTATGTCTTTTGGATTAACCAATGCTCCTGCACATTTCATGTATCTAATGAATTCGGTATTCATGCCTGAGTTGGATAAGTTCGTGGTAGTCTTTATTGATGATATTCTGGTGTACTCTGAGAGCATGGAGGATCATACTGAACACTTGAGGATAGTCTTGACTAGACTCAGGGAGCATAAGCTGTATGCTAAGTTCAGCAAGTGTGAGTTTTGGTTGACTAAGGTACCTTTTCTGGGCCATATCTTATCTGCTGAAGGTATTTCTGTAGATCCGTCAAAAGTTCAGCAGGTATTGGATTGGCAGTCACCAACCAATGTGTCTGAGGTTCGTAGCTTTCTGGGATTAGCTGGGTATTATCGCCGCTTTATTCAGGATTTCTCTAAAATAGCTAAACCTATGACCAAGCTATTGCACAAAGATACCAAGTTTGTGTGGAGTGAGGAGTGTGAAACAGCTTTTTGCACCTTGCAAACATTGTTGACCACTGCTCCAGTTCTTGCACAACCTGATATTGAAAGGCCTTTTGATGTGTACTGCGATGCTTGTGGCACTGGGTTAGGATGTGTTCTCATGCAAGAAGGCCGAGTCATTGCTTATGCCTCGCGTCAACTGAGAAAACATGAGCAAAACTATCCTACTCATGATTTGGAACTTGCCGCTGTAGTTCATGCATTGAAGATTTGGCGCCACTATTTGATGGGTCACAAATGTCATATCTATTCCGATCACAAGAGTCTCAAGTACATTTTCACTCAGCCTGAGTTGAACATGAGGCAAAGAAGGTGGTTAGAGTTGATCAAAGACTATGATCTAGAAGTACACTATCATCCGGGCAAGGCCAATGTCGTAGCCGATGCCTTGAGCCGAAAGTCTCATTGCAATGTATTGCAGCCTTTGCTAGCAGACGGGTTCAATCTTGTGCATCCAGTGGTGTTGAATAATATTACTCTCAGTTGTACTTTGGAAAGCAAGATTATTGAAGGTCAGAAAACAGATCCCAGCATATATCATATCAAAAGGAAGATGAAAGAACAAGAAATGCTCCATTTCCGAGTAGATGAAAAAGGTATATTGTGGTTCAAGGATCGATTGGTAGTACCGAAAGACCGTGAGTTGAGGAATCAGATTATGGACGAGGCTCATTTGTCCAAGTTGTCTATCCATCCTGGTAGTAGTAAGATGTATCAAGACTTGAAACCTAGGTTCTGGTGGACCAAAATGAAGAAGGAAATTGCAGCCTATGTGGCCAGGTGTGATACCTGTTGTCGCGTGAAGGCTATTCATCTTAAGCCAGCAGGCCTATTGCAACCCTTACCAGTTCCAGGTTGGAAATGGGATGAGATAACCATGGATTTCATATCTGGGTTACCTCTAACGCAAAAAGGCCACGATTCTATTTGGGTGATCGTAGATCGATTGACTAAGATTGCACATTTCTTACCAGTTCGAACTACAGATCATCCTCATCAGTTGGCACAGCTCTACTTTGCTCAGATACTTCGGTTACATGGTGTGCCGAGGACGATAGTTTCCGATAGAGGCCCGCAATTTATTGCACGCTTCTGGGAGCATCTACACAAGTGTTTGGGAACCAATTTGGTTCGCAGCTCAGCTTATCATCCTCAAACTTCTGGTCAGACTGAAAGGGTAAATCAAATTCTTGAAGATATGTTGAGAGCTTGTGTTCTATCGTCTAAAGGTTCGTGGGAAGAATGGTTACCTTTGGCCGAGTTCTCATACAACAATAGCTATCAAGAGAGTATTCAAATGGCTCCTTTTGAAGCTTTGTATGGGCGCAAATGTAGAACTCCTCTCAATTGGGTTGAATCAGGCGAAAGGAGATATTACGGGATTGACTTTGTGAAAGAGGCCGAAGAGAGAGTGCATACCATTCAAACACATCTCAAAGCCGCTCAGACTCGTCAAAAGAGCTATGCGGACAAGCGAAGAAGGCCATTGGAATTTGAAGTGGGTGACTATGTATACTTGAAAGTGTCACCTATGAAAGGCGTGCAACGCTTCGGAGTGAAACGAAAGTTAGCTCCAAGGTTTGTAGGTCCTTTTCAAATTCTGGAAAGAAGTGGGAAGGTAGCATACAAGTTACGGTTGCCACCACACATGTCCACTATCTTCAATGTGTTTCATGTATCTCAACTCAAGAAATGTTTACGAGTACCGGAAGAGCAAGTGGATTTTGGTGATATCAAGTTGAAATCAGATTTGACCTATGAAGAAAAGCCTATTGAAGTAATAGATTACAAAGAAAGAATCACCCGTAGCCGAGTGATCAAGTTCTATAAGGTGGTGTGGAACAACCAAAGTTATTGGGATGCGACTTGGGAGCGAGAAGATTACCTCAAGGAAGTCTATCCGTCTTTCTTTAAACAATGGTAATTAACTCTAATCTCGGGGACGAGATTCTTTTAAGGGGGAGGGCTGTAACACCCTAGTGTTAGTTACTATTTTCACACTTGCATTTGCATGTCATCAAGCATAGATCATGTCATTTCATGCATTATTATCATTGCATTTTATTTGATTCCCTTTTATTGCTATATGTTTGTATATATGTCGATATTATGCAAAATGTGTTGACATGCAAATGTGATGCTTGTTTACGGTTCTAAATGCTTTATACATGTTTAGGATAACATTTGGAACAATGTTCATGTTGGTGAAATCCCCAAAATACCCCTCTAGCTCATAGTTGACTAGAGAGCCCTTTAAAAGCTATTCTGTTTGACCAAACAAGAAGGGCATTTTAGAGATTCTGCATGTCAGTGCACCCTTAATCAAAGTTGTGTAGAATTTTATAAGCAACAAACTTTATTTTTGGGTCAACTCATGAAAATGAGTGGAAGAAGGTCAAAAAGTTGAATTAGTGCAGATTTGGAGCTGTTTTGGAAGTTTTCAAATTTTCCTAAGTCTAAACCGGTTTTCAGTTTCGGTGTACCCCTGTTCATCGACTTGTATCTCTCAATCCAGGCCGAACTAGAGTAAAGTGCCTTAATATGAAATGATCTACTCGTATAGCTCTTCAACCCATATTAGTGAAGTTTTCGCTGAAACGCTCTGGATCGCGAGTTATAGATCGATGAAAAATCGAGTTTTAGTCGGGTCCGCGGAAACTGAATCGGAGCCGATTCAGTTCGACCCTCGGGCGAATCGCGCGACCGCGTCAGGCCTCGGCCGCCAGATGGCGCCGTACGCCGTCGTTGCTGCCGCGCGGTCGGCTTACAAAGGGGAACACGCAATCCTGTCTCCCGCACGCTCGCCCTCACTCTCCCCGCTCTCTCGCCCTCTGCTCGCTCGCTGCTCTCCTCTTTCCCCTCCGCCGTCGCCATTTCCGCCGCGCCACCGCCGCGGTGAAATCCGCCGCCACCGAGCCGTCTCCGACCGCTCCACCCTCGGCGCAGCTGCGGCTTGCTCTGCTCTTCGTTTCCGACCCGTTGCCGACCTCAGCCGACCTAAGGTACAGCTCTAGCAAGCTTTCCGCCGTCCGCCATTGCCGGAGCGCCGCCGAGCTCTCGGGTCGCCGCGACGAGGGCGATGCCGGGGTCGGCTTCCCTCTCTTTTGCTCGTCTAAGAGTCTCCGTTAGCCGTAGATCCATTCCACACCGTCGGTTAGGTCTATCTCACCGTAGTTTCGCCGGAACCCGAGTTCGCCGTGAACCCGCTCGCCACCGTGCCGCCATGCGAGCGCGGTCAGTGAGCTCCCGTGCGCAATAGTTCGATTAGTCGCGCGCACAGGTCCGCTAGGGTTGCAGGAACACGGAACGAGGCCGAGCCGCGCGAGCAATGGCCGGAATCGGCCGGCGCAGGTTCGCCGGACCACCGCCGTCCGCCATTGCCGCCGTCGAGCTCGCTCCGGTGGAGTGCGACCCTCGGCAGTTGGTCCATCGGATTCGTCTCGTTGCCACGAGTCGGAAGGTAGCCTCGGCGTCGCCGGAGACCTCGCCGTCGGCGAGCTCTCGCCGGTCAGCGCCGGCGGCTCTGTTCCGCTCTCTGATGCGTGGGGTCGGGTCGACCCCGGGGCCCGCGAGTCAGCCGTTCGGGTGCGCCTCTGGTTCACTGAGCCGGGTGCACGTAGCAGTTCTATCGGGTTTAAGTTTTTGATTTATAAAATGAATTTCCAGAAAATGTGTAAAACCTTCCAAAATTCATATCTGGAGCTAGGAATGTCCAATTGGGGTGAACCAAATTTTGTTGTGTTTGTATTTCTGAGCTCTATCAAGGAAAAATATAAAATGTACTTTTTGAATACTTTTTATGTGCAGTTATAATTAAATTGTTAATTGCTTGCAAACTTGATAAATGCATAAGTAATTGTAGAAATGTGCTAAAAATGTGATTCCACTTGCATTAATCTTGTTTAGGGAAGTAGAATCTATGAAAAATATGTTTGCTGGTGTTTCACTGTTATTTATATGATGTCTAGTATAATGTGCCTTTTATGCTTTAATCTTGCAAAAATCACCATGCTTAATGTGTTAAGGTTATGGACATGAATATTTTTCCTGGGCTATGTTATGTTGGAAAGAAGCTAAGAAAATTAGGAAATCTGTTGTTTGATACTTTTCACTGTGTTAAGTATTTTCCGTTGCTTAAAAGGCTGGTTGCTTGTTATTTTTGTGTAGACTGTTATACTTGTCCAAATGACTTGAAATTTTATCAGTAGGCTAATCTGGATGTGTAATAGCTACTGTAATTTCTATGGAGTTTTTTGGTCACAGTAAACAGTAGGTCCAGTTATAGGCTAGGGTTTATTTAATTGTTTCTAAGCAAATATCTTTTGGTTGTGGTAGGTTAGTTGATGCATGTTAATTATTAAGTGCAGGTTGTAGACCTCTCACCCGGGACGAGAAATTGTTCTATGCTTTGCTTAAGAAGGGTGAGTATGAGTTGGTTGTCTAGGAAAGAAATAAATGAGTGGGGATTGTTAAACTGATTGCATATCATGGGTTAATTCGTGCATCTCTATCTTGCATTTCATGTGCATTCTCAGTTCTCATATATGCATATCATGCATACAGGATCGCCGGGAGGCGTGACGCTATTGCAGTTCGATCCACCGGAGGAGGGAGTTCCGCCGGAGATTGAAGTGCCAGAGGTTCCCGAAGGCCAAGAAGAAGAAGCTGAACTTCCGGAGTGCCCGGATCACCAACCCACTAACTTTGTGAAAGGCAAGCCCCAGAGCATTCCTAAGTCTCCACCTACTCTTTTTACAAATACACTGGTCTTTATTAAATCGTATGATTGTGCACTTAAGTACAGGAGTTGATATGATACCGTTGCTGCATTTATTCCTTGTCCACTTATATTTGATCCTGAAGTTATTACTAGACAAGGGGATGGGTTCGATCTTATGCTTAGCCATGCTTAGACCGGTAGAAGTTGAGGGATTTCCTGTCCTTCGCGAGCATAGGTGGTTACTAATGATGATGGGGTTGGATTCCACATGATGGACTATATGTGCCACCATGCCACAGTGTCTAATGAGAGAATCAAGGCTAGGTAGCGGGGAGCCGCATGACATGGTCGAGGTCATGCCGTCTTCGGTGCTGCTTGCGGCCGACTAGGACTGAGGCCACCAGACATCAGTTGAGATTGAAAGACATCGTCACATAGCTGGCCAGATAAGTCGTTCTGACCGCGAAGCCGAGTATTTCTTTCTGAGCCGGGAATTGGGCATGATAAGGCAGACATATTCTGGAGGTAGGAAGGATGTGCGGAGACACCATCTTACCAAGGGCAGGTCAGGGACCTGATGCATCCTGGAAGTGGGTTTGTCTCTGAGAATATGGACCCCTCCAAGCCCGCGATACATATTATGTCTCAGAAAGATTTAACGGTGGCCCAAGAAGCCAGTGGCTCGGCTGACAGGGTTTGTGATTGGCATAATTGCCAGCTGGTACAATCGATTCGAATCGCCATCTCTCCTGCTTAGTGAGAAACTGAACTGATCTTCTGGTGAGGTAGAGGCTAATAACTTGAACCTAATGATTATGGTGAGATGAGGTTGATATCTGTGGATATCGGAAATCATATGGTTTTATTGGTTGCTACAATATTTAGTGAATGCTTAGTATAGTGGCTAATCCTAGTAAATAGTTTAACTGAAATCGAAGCTTATCACAATTAAAATGAATAAATTGAGGTTCTACTGTAGTAATGCTTTTGATGCAAAAATGATGCTACCCTCTGAGCTCCACCAAATAAGCCTTGCATATCCTTGAGAGTCTTTTTATTTACTCCCTGTCGGGTAAGTCTAGCTGAGTACAATTGAGTACTCAGGGTTTTATTCCCATTGTTGCAGATGGTGTAGTCTACTACGCGTATTGCAGGAATTGCTTCCCCCCTGCGGGCGAAGAAGACTAGACCCGAGGGCAGGGTCATTATCTATCTTTAGTTGTTGTAAGAATGCTGTGACAGGGTCATGTGATGGTACTTGTATTTGAACTCTGTGGTGTAAAACTATGTTGACTTCCGCTACTACCCTATTTGTGTAAAAGACTATGTTGTACTCTGATGTTTAAATTCGGTTGCGAACTTATGTGTCATGTGATCGGGTATTGCTGAATGAATGATCCTTGGGGTATGAAATGTTTGAAATCCTTCGAGATTTCCGGACTACCGGGTTTATATTGGCTCAAGTGCGACTGGATTGCGGCTAAAATGCGATCATTGTACTTGTGCTCGTATAAATTGGTCGGTTCTGTGACAGCAGTCACTCTATGACAAAGGGTCCCACGTGTCAGTCTCACTTTCCTCTTCCTTCCTCTCCCCCGGGTGTCCCGAAAACAGAGAGCGCCGTCGTGGTCAAGCGTATGCGCGCGAGGCGCCCCTCTGTAGCTGACGGCCCGACCCCAGCGCCTTGTCCCACTGTCGTGCGGGCCCCATAGGTCAGCGCCCTTCCCCTGTTTCCCCCTCTGTTGCTCGCGCGGAGCTCGACGCCGAAACGAACCAGGCGAGATCGTCGCTCGTTTTCTTCGATTCAACCTCCGAGAATCTAGCTCGATCTCCTCCCTATATAAGCCGAGTGAACTCCCACCACCGCCGCCATGCAACCCTAGCAGCACCTGCACTCGCCCCCCAGCAGCGAACAGAGCCGCCGCCATCTGGAAGTCTCCTACTGCCGCGACCAATTCATCGTCCTCGTTGCTCGGTACCCACCGTGAGACCCCTATCGATATTCACACGATGTCCGTGAAGTCGCCGAGCCCGTTTTCTTCTTGATTCGTACTTTGACACGGCTTGCCGCGCCACTGCAGGTTGCCGTCGTCCGTCGGAACACGACGCAAACCGCCTCCGACCTGATTTCTGTCCTTCCCAGTGTCCTAGGTGAGCTCGCGACCGCCTCCTTTCTCTCCTAGACCTTTCCCCGTGGCCAATGGTGGCCTGTAGGCCATTTTCTCTTTGCGCCGCCCAACTCCGGTGATGGCGCTGCCGCGCTGCCTCTGCTCGGGCCGGAGCGCCGCCCCCAACCTCACCCTTTTTAATCTGGGCCGCTCAGATATAATCCGACAGTCAGCAGAGCCCCATACCCTTTCGCCGATGGATTTGCAAAAGAGACCCTTAGCTATTTTAATATATAACTCGTAGTTCTAAGCGTATTCAGCAGTTTACGCTTTCTAGTTTCAAAGGCGTATTCTTGTTGATTTTAATACAAATACGTTTTCTGATATTTACAGATCTACCACTATAATTGTGTTAATCATATCTTTTGTGTTTTAGCTCCGTTTTGACCCGTTCAAATTGTGTTAGATTCGTAATTTTGAGATCTAACATCTAGTACTACTGTTTTATATATTATTTACTTTTAAAATTCAAGGTTAGAGTAAATCTATTATTTTCACAAAAGAAAATCCTATTTAACTCATAACTCGATCGTTTTAACTCCGAATTGATTCGTTCAAATTCCATTGGATTCCTATTCACATAAACTATGCATTGATGAGGATATTTAACATGTTTAGAGCTTCTAAATTAAATGTTAATTTAATACTCCATTAACCACTTGTTTTATAAATAAAAGCAAATTCTTCGGTAGTTCCATCTTTCCAACCATAGCTCCGATTAGTTTGATCTTCGCGTCTGTGTGCTCGTAGCAACACGTATATTCATTTTATAACCTTTTTAACTTCTATTTGTATTGAATGGTGTATTGTTCTAATAGAATGTTATACTTGTATGCTATGCATGTATGTGTTGGATGCTTGTGTGGTGCATTATGATCGTGTCCAGTCGGTGAGTTACGTGGTGATCAAGAAGCATTTCATTGAAGGTTTTGGATCAGAGAAAAGGATCTCAAGTCTAAGGCAAGTATAGCATGGGATCTTCCTTGTTACCTATTCACCATAATGTCACTTTAATTCATGTTGCATGTGTCTAATTTTGTTACCCGTAAGAATACCCTAGTAATTGTTTACCTTATACCTTGATACCTATGGGAATTGCATGTATATGGGTAGACTCTGCTAGTGCTTGATTTAAATTAATATAATTTGAATATTGATTTATGGATATATGCAATGAAGGATAAAACTTGCTTTTCTACAACATGGACTCAAGGGGCTAGAGCATAGTTTTTGTGATGCTCTAGATTCCCCTCCCTAAGGACTAATCTGTCAGCAAAAGCTGGGACTTACAGTGCAACCATGAGAGCTATATGGCTCTGGCTTTAATCAAGTATGAGGACATTTTCTAGCTTATTAGTGGTTACCGAAAGGCGCTCAAGGAAAGCCTCGGTTGCAGAATGGCTTCTTGTCTCTCAAAGTGTGTATATGCTGCGTGTACTGTACTGCTTTGTTAGAGGGCCTCCATTCGCCTAGCTGCTTACACTTGGCGGCTACTAACTTGTTAGGGGGAGTCTTTTGAAAGACTTCATAGTGAGACCCTGTTATGCACCTTGGTAGTGTAGTGTGGGCCTTGCAAACCCCAACACTTGGGAATCATGACTCATGGTGAAAGTGCACAACCTCTGCAGAGTGTAAAACTGGTATATCAGCCGTGCTCACGGTCACGAGCGGCCCGGAAAACTCACAGAATATTGGATACTTAGGGGACGATGAGACATACGGAGTGAGATGTGGATGAATTGATGATCAGGGATTGTGAAGAGAAGGATTCAATGATGATGAATATGTGGGTTAATGGGATAAGAATAACTTATTGCTAAATATATGTTAAAACTTTGACTCACTAAAAGCAAACTGCTGTAAACCTGTGTCTATCCTTTTTGAGCCTCATAAACCCCATGTTATGTTTGCTGAGTATGATATGTGCTCACTCTTGCTATATCAACAACAGTTAGGCTTGTGGTCAACCAGTCAGCTGCAGTCCCTGTGGATTTGGCGTCTACGCGCGAAGATCGGTGTGTCTTTTCGCTGTTTGCTGCTTAAGGTTATATTCTAATTATTATTACGTTATGTATTTTAGCATTGTCTTTTGATATTACCTTGTATTTGTTGGCTTATGTGTGTGACTGATGCTTGGGCGCACATAAGATTATGCATTCAATTTTATCCTTAAAATTGGGTGTGACATCGGTGCATTCAGCCCTCTCCTTGTGATTTATAAAATGTTTATCACTTTGAGTTAAACTATTGCACTCAACCCAATTGATGCATTACCTTCCTTGACCACTTGAATATCACCCCTGAAACCTAATCGAAAATGAAAATGTTTGAAAAAATGCTTAGCCCTGCTTAATTAATTAGAGTTTTGCATAAAATGCTATTTCCGAGCTATGATGATATACTATTGATGAATAATAAAGAAATGAAAATGAATATTGATTTGCAACAGTTCGGATGACTTGCACTTGGCTTAGAGTTCCAATGTATTGTCGCCGACGGATTGGAAACCGTTCGGATGACTTTGCACTTTGGGTTAGAGTCCCAATGCATCAACGCCGACAGAATTGGAAATGAAAATGAGTCCGTTCGGTTGATGTGCACTTGGGGCGACGCCCCCATGTCTTATCGCCGACGGGTATGGATTTGGAAACCGTTGGGTAATTATGTACTTGGGTTAGAGTCCCAATGCATGGTCACCAATGGAAAAGAATTTGGGACAGTTCGTTGTAGGCCTACTGGATCGAGACTTTGCAACTAGCCACATACTCCGGGAAGCCCTGACTCCGGTGGCTCTACTACTTGAACCGACAACCACGCACTGGGAGTGGAGAGATGGCGAGTGTAGCGTGTACCCTCATGGCCGGCATGCCTGGAGACGAGAGGAGTACTGTGCTCTCGAGTGGCGCAAGACCAGCTCAGGTGTTGGAAAAGCCGTGGTAGATGGGGTTGGCATATGCAAGCTTAGGTGCTACATATGCAGTGTGGATAGGGATCCCCAGCTGGGTACTAATCGATTCGAATCGTCGTTGCTCCTCGGTTAATGGAGACTTGATCCACTGCCCTACCCCGAAAAATGGTTCAGAACTAGGATGTTTTTGAGAATGCCTAAGTAATTGGAACTGAAGGATATATGTGAAATAACTGAGATCTATGGATATTGATTACAATAATATTGAGATAAAAAATTGAAAGTAGGATTCAAGATCAGTATTGCTTTTCCGCAAAATACTTTGACTTTTACTAAAGCCTTACCTTGACCCCCCTCAGCCTGCATTCCTGAGTCTCATTTTTTTCTTTAGTCGGGTAAGTCTTGCGGAGTACCCCCGTACTCAGGGTTTGTTAACCCCTGTTGCAGGTAAGTCGAGTGCACAGTTCTGCATGGGACCGTGCCGGTTGGTGGATCGAGCATGGATGATGATGTGTCTATGATATAACCCTTGGGCAGGGTGTCTAGTTGTATGATGCTACTCCACTACGAAACTTTGGTTCGGGATAATGTAATTTATATTCGTAAACCTATGGTTATGTAATACTTCCGCACACTTTACTCTGATTCATATTATTCATGTAAGCTGTTGTAATACTTGTAAGGTCTTTACAATGAGATTCTTGGGGAAATCAAGGTTTCCTCGGAAACCCGGCAGGCCATCTAGGTTGCGGGGAACTCGTGCACAGTAACTGGAGGTCCTTAGGGGCGATGATGGTGCACGTGGGCCCGGTGTTTATCATTTTGAACTACAGTCATTCCACCCTTTTTAGGTACAACTTGAACAGGGCTTACCCACTCACTATGCGGCACAGGATAAATAATCCCAGCATGCAAAAGTTTTAAGACCTCTTTCTTAACAACTTCCCTCATTGCATTTTGAGGCCTATGCTAGGGCTCTCTAGAAGGTGTAATTTCTGGGTTAGTTGGAATACGATGGGTGCATAAAATAGGACTAAACCCCTTAAGGTCTTTGAGTGAATAACCAAAAGCAGCACGATGTTTTCTAACACACTTATTAATCTAAAAGATTCTTCATCAGAAAGTTTATCACTTATAATCACTGGAGAATTTTGATCATTATTCAGAAAAACATATTTAAGACTAGGTGGTAGTTGTTTAGGCTCAATAGAAGGCTTAGGTGGCTCTAGTAATTCATCCAGAGGTTCAGGGTCAATAGGATCCTCCTCCTCTTCATTAATGAAGAACTGGGTATCATCTTCTAAATCAGGTTCAATAAATTCTTCAAATGACACAGCCTTAACCTCTTCTATTGGATCTAACTCAGGAAGTGACTCTGCCTTAGCTTTTAATGCATGCATTATAGGCACAGAGAGATTAACTCCTTTCTCAAGTTTAATATCTAAATTGCCCGTACAACCTTCCCGGAAAAGTTTTCCTATTGGTAAAATCCCAAGCATCAAAGATATAAAAATTCAGCAAAATTTAGAATTCATTAATCATAATAGGAAGAGCACATAAAACTCCTGAACTAGGAATAATATGTCCTGAACGACTTCTCAATAATTTATTCGTGGAAATTAATGGCATATCTTTCAAGAATTGTTCAGCAAACATAAGAGACATGATATTGACACCTACTACTGGGTTATAAAAGGCATCAAAAGGATATGCATCAATTTGACATTTAATAGTAATGGCAGGGGAATTTAAACAAATTATACCATTTGAAAGTTCATATTCTATCAACCACTCATTACTCATAACAAAAATCAATTCTCTTGTTATTTCTCTAAGGAATTTTAAATCAGCAGGATATGAAACATTAAAATTTTTAAAATTCATAGATTCTTGAGGTTTTATAATTTTATGATAACATGAGGTATTTTCATAATCATCAAAAAGTTTATCCTCAAATTCAAGCATAAAATCAGAAATTGGAGTTATCTCCTTATCATTAGATAGTTTAGGTAAAGTTTGAGATGAATCAGACAAAAATTTAGAATTGAGTGACAAAAATTCATCTTCTAACAACTTTTCTTTTTCTTCAGGGATATCATTTAAGATATTAGTAAGAATAGTTTTAGCATGAGTAGCAGTAATATGCATAAATGCTCCACCCGCGGCCAAATTAAGGTATTCTTTATTTTTATCATTAAGGCCTAAAAAGAAATGTTGCAAAAGCATAGGATCTGGCAAAGCAAGATTAGGTCAAGAATTTATGAATCCATCAAAACATTCCCAAGCCTTGCCTAATGATTCGTTATCCAATTGTTTGAATCCTATAATTTCAAAACAAAGTTTAGCGACTTGTTCGATAGGAAAAAATTTAAGATAAAAATTAGCACGCAATACTTCCCAATCTCCTTGACTACTCCCAACATGGCGATTATACCATCTCTTTGCTTTTCCCGTTAATGAAAACAAAAAAAGTTTCTGTCTTAAAGTTTCATCTGCCATGCCCTTAATATGCAGACATGCACATGTCTGCTCAAAATCAGCTGAATGGGAATAGGGATTTTCGCTAGAACTAACAGAAAAAATGTGTTCCTGAACTAAATCAATCCCGGGCGTAGTTCATAGCCAGATGATGTAATAGGTTTACATGATTCTTTTGGATGGAGATACGATCTCGATGGTGCTCCATATTGATATAAAAGTTGGGATATGGGTTCCATATTTAAAAAGGTAAAAGATAAAAGATAAAAATATGATACAAGATTAAGATAAATTATAGTCAAGATCAGCAAACCGTTTCCCGGCAACGGCGCCAGAAATGCTTATTGGTATAAATTAACTGCACTCTATTAAATATTATCATTATCAAAGTATTCGTAGGCGCACAGATAGAATACCAATGTAGCACTTCACCAGACAATCCTGGTTTTAATATCGAACCCAAATTAATAGTGGATGATACTGACTAAGTTTATTTATTCTTAACCCAATAACACAATCAATCCAGAGAATATCAAGAATAAGGAAATAGCTAGTGACTATCTCGTTCCAATAGTCAGTAAGCTTTAAATAATATCGTTCTAAATGAGCAGTGACCTGAATAGGAGCAGAAATCAGAGTTCTCTCCTACCAAGCACTTATACACCTATCGATCCTATCAACGGGAAGTGGACTACAGAGGACTCAATGTAGCTGTCACCTATGCAAACTACCACTATCCGGCCAATCAGGGGACATTCACAAGTAATAATAGCCTAGACACCACGTCGACACTACCAACTACTACTTCAATCTAGGAGCTATGAAGATCAAAGCACTCAATATGAGTTGCAAACTTAAGAACGAATAAGAACAAATGCTTACTTGAATCAGAATGTTGAATACAAAAGTACCTCAGAACGCAACTCCGGGCGAGGGAGCTGAATCCAGACGAATACAGCAACTAAGAAGCTCCGACAGGCCGGGACTCCTCCGAATCTCTACTCATCTACTCTATCTCTCTATTCTCTTTCTTGATTGCTAGCCTAGATCTAATGGATATCTATTTAATGCTTTAGGCTCTTCAGCTCTTGATCTGGCCTCCTCTAGGGGGGTCTGGCCCTCTATTTATAGCCCCGTGGGATGAATGCATGTCGTAGGATCAAACCGACTTAACCAAGGGCCGAGATGACTCCTGAAAGGCAGTGGAAGAAGACTCCAGAAGGTGGCACACGAAACCCTAAGGGGGGCGCCGCTCGGCCTCCCTTGGGGCCGGCCGGCCCCACCACCTTCCAGGTGGGGTCCTGGTTGCTTCGGGTGTCTTCCAGAGGCTTCTACCTTGTCGATGACGTATGTTGCCTTGGCGTTCAAGTTTCATGATAATTAAGCACTTTAATCCCTCTTTTAAATTTTTCTGGATAATCCCTTGGAAAATATACAATTCACCAAAACTCGTGGAAATTATTAGTAATAACCTCATCCTACTAGATATTCATGTGTAATGTAGGGATAAATGATAATAAAAATTAGACGTTAACAAGTGTCAACAACCATGAGCAGGTAGAAGCCATAACTACTAGAGGTGGTAAATCAAACCAAAATCCCCCATATCCAAAAGGGACATACCCGAGAGGGACAACCAAGGTACCGGCAACACCAGTAGAGCCAAAAGAAAAAAGAGACGCTGAAGTGGAAGAAGTTGTACCACAAGAGCATGAAATGACACAAGATTTCCATGACGTCAACTTCCTACCATTCCCGCGAAGAATCTGAAAGAATCAACAAGATGAGCAGTTCGGCAGATTTATTGAAGTCATCCAGAAGCTATATGTCACATACCACTATTGGATGCCCTTCAAGTCCCCACTTATGCAAGGTACATCAGAGATATCCAAAACAAGAAGAGACCACTGCCGAACACCGAAGTCATCAAGCTGACAGAAGAATGTAGTGCGGTATCCTCAATATAGCACCTACAAAGAAGAGGGATCCAGGATGCCCCACTATTGATTGCTCGATCGGAGAACAATACTTCAACAATGCACTATGCGATCTTGGAGCAAGTGTTAGTGTGATTCCCAAGTCAGTCTTTGAAAAGCTCAAATATTCCACCCTGAAACCCACATCAATGTGCATTCAACTGGCAGATCAATCAATTCGCTACCCTAAGGGAATTGCGAAAAACATTCTAGTGAAGATAAGAGACTTCTTCCTGCCAGTAGATTTCGTGGTCCTAGACATGCAACCAGACTCGAAAGTGTCACTCATCCTTGGGAGACCTTTCTTAAGCACAGCCAATGCTCACATTGATGTCGGGGCAAGAAAAATCAGATTCAACATAAACAGGAAAGAAGAGCGGTTTGCTTTCCAACCAAGACCAGAACAACAGCTCACTGCAAATATGATGGAAGGAAAGGAAGAACAAGCTAGATCATCATCTCCCGGACTGGAGAATTCACCCTCTAAATGAGCAGAAAAAGAAGTCTGATTCGGCGGAAAAATCTCGAACCTTCTCCAAGAGGTAACTTGGTATTTACCCAAATTTATTTTTTGCATTTATATTCCTCATATGCATTATAAAAACAAAATAAAAATTTGCATAGTATTTTTTAGTCTCATATAGGTTTTTTCCTGGAGCGTAAAAACTCCCGATGGAGTTATTTCACCATAGAGTTAGAAAGTTATAAAAATTTTATATTTCAATTCCTTGCATTTTGTAGTTTCATAAAAGTAATATTTTCATACTTCGTATACGCATGGTATTAGTCTATGGTAGAATACGAGAGACACATGGGACTCACACTCATCACACCCATCACCTCCACCTCCATTATCATCCACTATCATCCACCATCATTCACTACAATCCATTTTCACCCATGAAACCTATCACACCCATGCACCACTGAGGGAACCAGCCACCAGAGCATCTTAGAGCTTTCACAGGCTTTGGATTGAAGCAACAAGCTCACGAGAAAGGAGAAAGCAAGTGGCTATTGACGGTGGATATACCATGAAAATCCACATTCAAATACCGTCAACAGCCCTCAGATTCAAGGGAGAATAAGCATGACATGAACATATTTTATCAAAGTTCCACTTGTACTCTTAGCTTGTGAATGCAGGAAAGATCAAACAGGCCATAAAACATCAAGATATGGTGCACAACATCACGTAGAAGAGAGGAGAGCTCAAGGTGGGCCCATGCATGGGTCGCCCGACCCATGTATGGGGCCTACCTAGCTCTGGTGACATAGCACGATCCTCGTGACACTCATCTCAGCTCATTTCCACCTTTGGATCAACATGTGTTTCCATTCAATGGGGGAGAAGCAAAGCACAAGGATCAAGGGATAAATCAACGTGACAAACATGTAGCAAAGGAGGAACCACACCCTGTGACAGATGGGGACAGCTTCTAGAAGGACCAGGCTAGGCCCACCTATCATAGGGGGGTCGGCCGACCTCCCTGGTGCCTAGCCAGGTCGGTTGGCCTCCACCGCCTTCCAGCATGCTTTCCACATGTTGGATTCACCAATGCCGTCCAGCTTGAGGCGGTTCAAGGTCGGTTCATCCAAGGGAGGAGAGGCAAGGAGCACACGGATCGCTGACGTGGCATGCCTCCATTCTCCCCTATAAATAGAGGCTACCATTACCCTCTTCAAGACACATAAGATACACAAGAGACAAGAGAAACTTCATTCTTTAGTAGTAGTATTAGTCTAGTGTGGGAGTTAGAGTCAAATCGAGCTACGCTAGGGGTCTCCGGAGTCGTCTGCTGGAGAGTCTGGTATAGCTCTTGTACCTTTCCTTCTGTAAGACTTTACTTTTATCAATATATTATCTTTACTTTACTTTACTAAATCTTTACTTAGTGCTTTACTATTTATTATAGTATTGTTGTGTTTTGTCTTACCTTATAGTTGAGTTATATTAGATTGTGATCCTGTAACCAGCTCACGTATGTAGTTCATTGCCTGTCATAGGGTGCTTTATCTGTTTGGTACCCAACTAGAGTAGTGAGAATTAGTGTACGCGTGGTGCTTAGGCTAGATCTTACGCTTGAATGCCGCTTGTCGCACGGATTGTTAGTAGGTGCTAGTAGGTGGTGACAACCCTTTCTAGTCTTAGTATCACTCCACGTGTTTTAGGCAAGTTCTTAAAAGGTAGGCTCCCATAAGAGCGTAGGCGCTTCGGGTAGAGGATATATCCTCTATTGTTTCGCACTACCCTCTACACATCGGAAGTAAGGTAGCGATCTTGTTGACAGTTACTAATGCTATCAAAAGAGTATAGCCAAATCTATCCTCTAGCAGTGGTGACAATACTTCTCAACGCAATCACGGGGGTTGTCAATCCCTATGCTCAAAGTATGTGATTGTTGACACTTCTACCGTAGCTACTAGGAATAAAGTTATTACTAGCAACCCAAAAATGCTATGGGTAGCTCTATAGGATAGGTGATGGGATTCTGCAAGCGCACAGAACTAGCGTGTAGCACTTTACCTGGGAGTACCAGGTGTCAAATTTATATTTTCCCAAAGGAAGACGGGGTTTGTGATTCCAAGGATATGATAGTCAAGGATCTAGATATGGATAAATGGCAGTAATAACCTTAGCAAGGATAAATCAACGAAGTATAACTAAGGCGGAAACACGCACTAGGTAGCTCTGGAGTTTTGGGGGAGAACTCTATCTTAGTAAAAGATCAAATGATTGTTATACCAAAGAGACTGCTATACTTGGGACACGCAAAGTCCTAAACTCATAGGGTTCGACTGATTAGGTACTGTACATCCTAAAGTCCTACGCTTATACCGGATACTAGGCCAAATGTGGTGGAATACAGAGGATCCTAGGGCTGTCACCACCTAGCACCTACCACTACTATCCGTGGGCCTGGCGGCAATCAAGGGTAAGCTATAGCCTAAGCACCGTGCTTAATCTATAAAACTTACTACTCTAACTCGAGCTCAAGAATTAGAGCACTCTAACCAAGCAATGAGCAAGTATAGAGCTACTTAAAGTAAAACAATAGTAAATGAAGAAGGGGATCTTTATTACCGATAAGAGTGAAAAACACCGCAGAGGAGGTCACCGACAAGCCCGGCTTCACCACAGACTTCCTCCTTCTCCCGACTTCTCTCCAACACTCTACTCTTCTCTAGCTAGCACTATTCCTAGGATTAGAGCTTCGCTAAAGAGAGAGGAGCTACTGAGCTGAATCTCAAGTGGATTCTCTAGTGTATCTCTAGTGTTTCTTGTGTTTCCCCCTTACAAGTGAGGATTCCTAGTCCTATTTATAGTGTAGGAGTGCACCAGGGGTACTTGTAGAGCTCCTGGAGGTCGGTGGCGCGAAGGAGCAGGGCGGGCGCCCTCCTAGGGGGGCGGGCGCCCCCTTGGATCCACCGTCTTGCATCCATCAGCTCTCATTCCTTCCCGTAGGCGGTTGCAAAGTCGGTTGGTGCCTTGGAAAGGCGGTTTGCAACCCCTGGGAGGATGACATGTGGGTCCTTCAATCCATGGCACTTCACTTGATCACCGTTAGATGAAAACCGACTTCAATTGATGGTGTAGATGACTCCTGGACACCTTCCCTCGGATTGTGGATGTGGCACTCAACTTTGACAGGGCCAGCGCTGTTTTGATAGGGCCACTGGATCCTCATGCCTTGTATCTGAGCCGTTGATGTTGTTTCAACATGCCACAAGCCATTTGGAAGGATGGCACACGGATCAGTGAGGTGGCAAGTGCCATTTGGCACTTTGGACAGGGCGGGCGCCCCCTCTCTGGCTCCCACGTGGCAGCTGAGGTGCTGAGGTGTCTTGCCTTGCTTTGTTTTTCCTTGTTTTCACCATTTTTCCTACATACACAAGATTTCTCCAAAGACATGTGGAGCTAGGTAAGTTTCAAGGTGGGTTCTTTGCATTTCATGTGGTTTTACCTTGATTATGGGTGAAATATTGATGGTAAAATAGGGTGTTAGCGACCGTCAACAAACTCCCCCAAGCTAACCTTTTTCTTGTCCTCAAGCAAAGGCATGATTTTAACATGGCAATGTTGGATCAAGAATTTCTTTAATGTATCAATTCACAGAGACCTTGCATACAAACCAACACTAATCTAGTATTGAGCATGATTTAGAAATTCATCTTATGTCTTAACTATATGGGTCTTATAGATTTTTCACCATGGGTCCTGCAAAGACAAGATAGCACAGATAAGTAGATACTTCATCCCTTACTTTGGTAGAGTGAGACCATTTACTAGAGAGTTTTTATTCTTTTAAAAAAGAAAATCTTGCTTTGGTTCCTTTAATGATACTCTCAACCACTCCTTAGTGTGATGACCTCACAAGAGCTCAAGAGAGCTTTTCAAGTCTATCCTAAAGCTTATGTGGGGTTTATAGGATTGGAGCAAAGCATACTTGAACTGAATATATTTCAAGATTAGACTCTTAGATCACAGGGAGCAACAAGTCATAAAACATGATCAAGAAGTGCAAGTGTAAATTATTTGGTGGGCTCCTTGAGACTTATTCCTTTGCCTTAGACAGGGGAGAGCAAGGTTACTGAATACATAGTTTGTTTTTGAAGAAGAAGATATATGGGCACCTGCCCATGGGACATTTGTCGTCTTTTGTTTTCCTTGAGCACTTGCTCTTTTTTTTCAGTAACCTATACTCCCCATCTATCAAAAGGACAAAAGTTGATTGTGGTTGGTTGTCTCAATTGGTGTGTGGAGCATAGATGTATACTTCCAGTGTAGAAGTAATACATAAGCGGCATGTGTACGTGATCTTGATCAAAGAATATGACTAGTTTCTCTACCTAGATCAAATAAGGTCTAAGCAAGCTCAAAGCAGACAACGGCTCTTTCTTTTCATGGTTTTAGTAGTTTGTGGATGTATGGCTTGATGGTAGGTATTTAATTCCATAAAGGAACCATGAGCAAGAATTTGAATTTTATAAATCAAAAACTCTAGTTGGTTCTCACTCATTCCTTAGATCGGGGAAAAGTTCTACTTATACCAATTTCAATCTTGCAAGAGCATAACTTAGGTTATTAGCATGTGCAACCCACAATAGTGTTTGACTTAAGACAAAATTCAGATATCACACTCAAAACTTTCATAGCAAGGATTGCATAACAAGACTTTGCAAATCATCATAGAACAATTGTTCATCATTTCCAACAAAGACATAGCATATTCTTTTTCTTATCATTATTTTCATTTATTTATTGTTATGCAAGAACATTATAACTCATAGTAATTAAGAAAAGAAATGCTGGGGATAGAAACCATACCTTTGCGAGGATGACAGCTCCCCCAAGCTAGCTTCTTCTCCATGATCGGATTCTCCTCTTAGTCGGGTTGTTTCCTCTTTTGCATCTTATTATGATCACTAGGCTTTGCTTTTTATTCTACTTTTATTATTGCTACTATGATAAACCAAATTTATATTATATTTTATTATTATTATTTTATATTATTTTTTGTTATTATTATTATTATTATTATGTTAACACCAAATTTTGGGCTGGGAGCCGATAGCCGATGCCAGAGGAAGATAGCCGATACCGGAGGAAGATAGCCGATCTCGGAAGCAGATTCCGTCCAGCGGAAGGAAGGAAAATAGCCGATTGCACGGTGAATCGGTTATCGGGCGAAGGTGACAGGAGGCATGCAGCGTCGGTATTGGTGACGTCATCCAGAGTCCGCGCCGCCAAGATGCGATCACGATCGGAGTCCGTTATGAAAGGGAAGGTGGGACTCCAAGTTATCTTAGATATAGGATAGTTTGTTGGTTTCCTTATCTATTGATGAGTTGTAATTCGACTAGAACTCTATCTACGCTCGGGGTATATAAATATAAGCCCTCAGCCATTGTAAAACATACAACAACATCAATACAACACAACTTTTGGCTCCGGCCATCAAACCCTAGAGTCAGTTGAGTCCGGCGAGTTACTTCATCCAGGCTGGGTGTCATCCGGTGGACGCAGACTTGCTTGTAAGTATCATCAACCCCCTGTTAAACTATGTCTTTTTAGCGTCATCCGGTGGACGCGGAAGCATGGCGGACTAGGGTCCTTGCTAAGCTCTGTTTCTTTGGCGTCATCCGGTGGATGCGGGAAGCATAGTGAGTCAAGGATGATTCACGCTGGTTTACTCGATCAATCTGTGTTAACCGTCATCCGGTGGACGAGATGCAGATTAGGACGGTTTTCACGCGCGGATTAGTTATCGATTCGTGTTTGTTTGCTTGATTAATCTATTAGTTAATGTCATCCGGTGGACAGACTATAGATTGAGATTTTGCATGCATGGATTAGTTATCGGCTCTAACTAATTTGGCATTTTAGTTAGATTCATTAAGTTATCAAGATGTTATTTGTTGTTTATTGTTTACTTATCAATATAACATCTCTCTGCCCGATCAAGATTGTCACAAACAATGTTCTTCGAGGGCTCTTCGTGCAAGCAAGGTGGTGGCGCCAGAGTAGTGCTCATCTCACCGCGGGGTGTGCGTTTTGAGTATGCTTTCCAGATCAGGCTGATTGTCACAAACAATCAGGCTGAATATGAAGCCGCGTGGAAAGGTTTTCAGCTTCTGCATGAAGCAAAAGCCGATGCAGTTGAAGTATTTGGCGATTCACAACTAGTCATCAACCAATTGCTCGGCTTGTATGAATGTAAAGACAAGATACTCAGAGGCTACTATGATCAGTGCCAGGCTCTCATCAAGAAGTTCATGACGGTATCTCTCTGTCACATCCCCAGGGCCCAGAACCAGGAAGCTAATCGGCTGGCGCAGAACGCGTCGGGTTATCGGCCGATGCAGGAGATTTGTAACAGCGAGCAATCAGCTGATGACTGGAGGGGCGAGATAGCAGGTTACCTGGCAAATCCTTCACAACAGGTCAACAGAAAGCTAAGGTACAAAGCTACCAAGTATGTGTTGCTGGATGGTCAGTTGTTTTACAAGACTGTTGAAGGAGTGCTGCTCAAATGCCTGGGGACAAAGGAATCAGTGAAGCTGATGAGCGAAGTACACGATGGAGTCTGCGGTGCACATCAATCAGCTCACAAGATGAAGTGGATCATCAGGAGGACTGGTTACTATTGGCCTACGATGATGGAAGATTGTTTCAAATATTATAAAGGGTGTCAAGAATGCCAAAAATTTGGAAATATACAAAAGTCTCCAGCCTCTGTTATTAATCCTATAATTAAACCATGGCCGTTTAGAGGATGGGGTATTGATCTAATCGGCCAAATCTACCCACCATCGAGCAAGGGTCACAAATGGATCTTGGTGGAGACTGATTACTTCACCAAGTGGGTAGAAGCCATTCCTTTGAGGAATGCCACTTCAGCTGATGTGAGAATTTGTAAAGGAGCACATTATTTATAGGTTTGGCATACCTCAGACGATCACAACTGATCAGGGGACAATATTCACTTCAGAGGAGTTTATGACCTTTGCCGACGACATGGGCATCAAGATTTATAATTCATCGCCGTATTATGCCCATGCCAATGGACAAGCAGAAGCCTCCAATAAAATTTTGATCAAGATCATCAAGAAAAAGATTGAGCAGAACCCCAGAAAATGGTATTTGCATTTGAGCGAGGCACTATGGGCATATCGCATGGCACAGCATGGATCGATCAAGGCTTCACCTTATGAGCTAGTCTATGGACATGCTGCCGTCTTGCCATGGGAGATTCAGTCTGAGACACGGTGTGTCACGTTGCAAAACAAGCTTACAGCCGGTGAATACAAAGACATTATGATGGACAGTTTAGAAGATTTGCACTGTCATTGGCTTAGGGCTTTGGAATACATTGAAAAGAACAAGGTACGGGTGGCCAAGTATTACAACATTAAGGTAAGAAGCAAAAGCTTCACCGAATCAGAGCTAGTATGGAAAGTCATTCTGCCTATTGGTACAAAAGATAGCCGATTCGGTAAATGGTCGCCAAACTAGGAAGGCCCGTATCGTGTGGTGGAATGCGCTCCGGGTAATGCTTACATCCTTGAAGACTTGGAAGGACAAAGACTTGCCAGAGCCATCAATGGGAAGCATCTGAAGAAATACTACCCTTGCATCCCAGTTGGGGGATAATAGCCGATTCATGTGAATCTGGCTCTAACAGCCGATGCCATGCAAGCGGGTCGCCTTCAGGACAAAAATGGCCGACATCGTAGTAACGAGTCACCCTTAGCACAAAAATGAAATACCCTCGATGAGGTGTAACAGCCGATGCGATAAGCATCGCCTTTATAACAAAAAAATAAAATAATAAAAGCAAAAAATATACAGTCTTGCAAATTGGATTGTTTCGGGCATAACGAGTTCAGAAGTATCATATACATCAGAATGCCTAATACAATCTAGTTTGGATTATTGACGCTGTCCCGGATCACGTCCTCGGCATCGACGGACACGGAGAGACCGTCGGCATGAGGGGCGAAAGCGGCCATCAGCGTGCCGAACTCCTCCATGTCTTGGCCTGCCCGGATCCCCGGTTCAACGTTCTCCAGCATGATGCCGGAGTTGATCTGGGCGGCAGCCAGAGCTCCCGCGGCACCGTGACGGACGCCGCTCATCGCCACCTGGCGGACGCGGTGGTGCACGTCCGCAAGCTGTTCCACCTGCGTTTGCCCCCGCGCGCGGAGGACGTCGGTGACGTTCGCCGTAGCCACGCGCAGTTCGTGTAGCTGCGACGTCAGGGCTGCATAAACAAGGAAGGTCAGTGTTGGAAACGCGCCGTGCACACAGTTGGAGAAAGCGAGAGATTACCTGCCACGGCGGCTTGCGACTCCGCGAGGTTGGCCCGCGCCTCCGCCAAATCATGCTGGCGGCAACGAGCGCGATGGCCTGGTCCTCGTTCTCCTTATCCAGCCGACCGGCTTCTTTGGTGGCCTCGGAGTAGAGATTACGGTACCGCACCATCTCATGATGGAAGTGGTGGCCGTCGGCGGCGGTGTAGGAGTCGCGGGAACTCGAAGATGACCCCGAGTTCGATTCTGCTCCGAAGGTGGTGCTGTCAGTCGGAGCGTGAGGAAGGTTCGGTTATGGCGTCGTGCGACGCACTGAGGAACTGGCGCCGATCGGTGCGCCGGAAGGAAGATGGAGCGGGGGACGTTGGCTGAAAGGGACCATTAGATCAGGCACCCAGACTTAGCCAGATTTAAAGATTGGTGAAAGGGAGAATAAGATACCTGCTATGGATTCCCCGTCCGCTGACTTGCATCATACGCCTGATTGGAGCCCTTACAGGAGCAGAGGGCCCGGCGGCGTCACCAGCAGCGGGGGTTTCCGGGGCGGCCGTCCCAGTTGCAGGAATGGCGTCACCATCCGCCGGGGCTGCCCGAGGAGGATCAGCGCCGGGGGCAGGGGTGTTCAGGCCGGCTAAGGAGCCAGCAATGCCGCTGACGAGAGATGGCTGGTGACTGCAGAAACGGATCAAATCAGATAGAAACAGCGAGGAGATGGTAGGCTGACGGTTGAACTTACCCTAATGTTTGCTCGATTCGGGCGACGCTGGCCCAGATGCGACGGATGCTCCGTTCCATCACATCGCCGTCGGCGGGCTCAGATGCCGGGCGCTTCCCACGGTCTCCATCACCGGCCATGGTCGTGAACAAGGATTGAGAGAGCGGAAGCCAAGTGAATACAAGGAGGCGGCCGGGAGGGTTGGTCAGCGAGACGGATACGATGGCGTGTGATATTGCCTCAAGCCTGCCAACTATTTATAAGACAACACGGGCACCGAGGCGGTTTCTTTGGGAAGTGAGACGGCACGGCGGATTCTAGGTTGCAGTTAATCCGCATTTCTTGAATCCGGAACAGTTGCCAAATCGGGGAGACGAAGCGCCGTCATCAATGGTCGCACGCCGATCGGTTTTTTTGGGTCAGGCTGTTTAGCCGATCCTATTGTGAATATCCACAAGCCGATTCGTGATGAATCTGGCTGAGGGGTTAATTCTAAAGGAAAGCCGAACAAAGCCGATGCTACAAAGCCGATGCTAAGAGGCACGCCCGAAAGCCGATTCATATGCAGAACAGGTCAGGCTGAGTAATTGATTCTAAGGTACAAAGCAGGTCCGAAAGCCGATTCGCATGCAGAAATATATCAGGCTGAACAAAGTCAGTTCGAAACAAGACAAGGCCAGTATTAAGGTGTAAAATCTAAGGCAGATCAGGCTAAATTGTCAAATTCAGGGTGAACAGCACGAAGACAGAGTTGCAAATAGAAAAGAACATGCCGAGCAGTACACCCATCATATTACAAAGATAATAAGGACCGAATCAGTTCTACTAATTCGGCACGGAGCGCGTGGCCAGCCTGCAGCAATTGTTGATCTCGGTTTTCAGTAAACTGCAACAGGTTTAGGCGTTGGCATGTCTTCCTGCCTGCAACGACCAAGCTGCTGATTTCCTTCTTTTTCTGGGAGAGCTCGATCGTGCTGGTGGAGATGGTGATTTCGCACTCACTGATAGCTGACTCAACTGCTTCCAATTCTTTTCTTAGCTGGTCTCGTCTTGTTTTCAATGTCTCCAGTTCTGTTTCGGCCATGCTGATGGAGGATTTGAGCAACCTGGCTCGATCGGCTAATCTGGTGGCTTCTTGTTTGTTGATCGATTTGTTGCTCCTTAGCTGTTCAAGCTCTGCCAGGTTCTTGTGAGCAGTGATAATCCCTGATGCTGTAACTTTAAGATCATCAAGTCTTTGCAGGGATTTCAAGGCTGACAGATTGGGTTGCTGCTGGACAAGTTCCATTATTTGATCGATCAGTCCGGGATTCGAGGCCAGAGCAACTAGATCACCCTCTAGATGGGGTAGCAGTGCACTTAGCCGATTGTTGAAATCTGGCTCTAAAAGTCTCTCGGAGGAGGAGGCTAGTTCGTCTCTATCACAGAACTCTTCTATGTCGAATGAATAGCCAGGAGACAAAGGCTTCGGTGCCTACAGTACATACATTCTCTCATCAGAAAAGGTACAATATAGATTAATTGTTTTCTGGTAGAGATGGCATACCTGAATGAGGCCTGAAGGTTGTAGGGTTGATGCCGATGCTGTTTGTTCGACTAAGGCAGTTGTGTCTTTTGCGGCATGCGGATCCTCGGTTATCACTGCCTCGGGTAGTTGGGTTTCTGCAAACCAGAAGTAAGAGCAGTATGGAAGCAAGGATAATTGCTAACAGCCGAATAGGAGTTACCTGGATTCCTCTCAGGGGGCAACTCCTCTTCTTCAAGGTTCGCCCAGGCTTCTTCAGAAGGGCTGTTCGGCTGTATTTTTTAAAAGAAGATTTGGTCAATCAGGACATTTAAGAAAGAAAAGCCCAATGAGTAGTACCTGAGTTTTGGCTCCTTCTTCCTGGATCCCTTCTTCTTGAGCAGCTGATTCCTCATGGGCGGTAGATTCTGGTGGTTCTTCGGCCTGTTTCTCTCCCAAGGTACCTTGAGTTGGTTGGGGATTCACCTGATAGAAAGCCGATTTAAGAGTCGGAGCGTACTGCAGTAAAGGAAGATGCTACTGGGTACCTGAACTTTTCTTATCGAACGGCGTTTCTTGGGAGCTTGCTTTTGAAGCTAAGATGCAGCTGGCCGTTTTGAAGCAGAAGGGGAGGTCAGTACAGCAGGGCCTACCATTAGTTGTCTCAGCGTCGGTGCTCGGGAGCCTAGCCTCGCTGTCGGACAAGGAGGATAATATTCCACTCGCTCTGGTGGATTGGATGATGGGTCCTGCGAGAAATATCTGTTAAGTAACATGTTTGAATAAAGCCGTTTTTATTGGAATCGGCTGAGAACACTTACTGCTCGGGGAGATTGGAAGTTTGGGTCCTGGGCTCTGCATTTGTCGTGGATAGTTTGGCAGAACAAGTGAGCGTGCCATTGTTGCCACCAATCGTCAAAACTCTGATGAGCGATGCAGATTTGATTCCACGGCTTCGGCGAGAATGTGGGCAGGTTTGCTTCGAGTTGGAAAATTCTGCCAGCCTGAAGGTGCTCTGTAATGTTCTCCCTGGGTTTCAAGGTATTCAAAAAAGGGAGCCGAGGGGGCAATTGGCCGAAACCTAGCTGTCTTGCTGCTATGTTTGGGTGATAGAATTCATAAGAAGGATAGCTAGTTGCCTTGCCACTTGCGCTCCGAAGGTGCTTGAAGTCTGCTGGCAAGGCACAGGGTTTGATGATTGCGTTCAAGATGCTGATAGCCTCGTCATCAGAACACCCATTATTGAATTTGAAGCTGGAGGGTGCTGGAAATTCATCTTCATCTTCGTAAGGGAACCAGGTAGTAACATTTGGTCCCAAGCCCCTGTATAATGTTTCCAACATATTGCCCTTTGAGGTTGGGATGGTTATGGCAGAGGCTGCTTCACCAAAACTTTGACAGCCTCTGGTTTTTAGGTCCTCTTCTTCTGAATACTCGGTGGATGGAAAGTTAAGGCCCTGGAGTTGTGTCCTTACCAGCTTATGCAGATACAGGTTGAGCCATAACTGTACTAGCCACCAAGGGCCTGTTATGCATTGCACTTCACCTATAATCAAGGAACTGAATACCCGGCTCATAAGCCTGTATGCTGCACCCAACAAGAGTTTGCCTAGGGGGATGGAGTGCCCTTGAGCCAGTTTTTCTGCTAAGACCCGATAAGGATATGCTGGCCCGGCAGTGGCACCACAGAACACGAACCTCTCAAGCCACATGGTCAAGAATGCGACGTGTGCTTTCTCGCTGATAGAAGAGGAGTTTTTCTGGTGGTGTTGAATATAGCCACTCCACCCGTTGTATGTGTCCAGCTTCGAGAAGTACGGGTCCTTCTTGCCACTGGAGCGGAGATCCCAGAAATCATATGATCTAGTAATCTGAAGCCCGGTGAGCATATGGATATCGCCCAGGGTAATGGTTTTTGGACCGTCTCCGAATACGAAAGCATTCAAGGAGTTGGACCAAAAATGACTGGCAGCAATCAGGAGCGGCTCATTCCTTGCCATCTCTGATAATGATAGGTCAAGACATTGGCTCAGATGGCGCATCTCCCAGTCCGCGCGCTTCTTCGCCGCGACACGGCGAAACCAGTTCCTCCACCCAGCAGGTGTGTTTGGCCAATTTCTAAAAGATTTGGTCCAAGAAGAGGCGCCCATCATGGAGTTTCGGAATGGGAACTGGTTGGTTTCTTGAATGATGAAGTCTTTGGGGATCGGATCACCCATCGTGCCCAGATAGTAGGTATCGGGGATGTCCTTTAGTGGAATCAGAATATCATTCCTCAGCACCTGGATTTGAAACTCGTACTCAGTGAGGTTGAAGAGGGATTCATGAATCAGGGGGCGGATCGATGAAATTGATACCTCAGGGACCTCAGAAGGAGTCGCCATTAGCTCGGGGGTGATTTGACGGCGACGAATCGAAGCTGGCGGTGGCGAATCGAAGCTGACGGCGGCGGATTGAAGCCCTTGGCGGAAGTTGCGACGGTTTAGGGTTTTGTTTTGGTGCGAAAGTTTGAAGTGCCGAGAGGGAAGCTGCGGTTTGGCTATTTGAAGGTTCAAGCGCTAATTTCGGAATAAACCAGTTTATTCCAAAATTGGGGGGCATGTGTTAACACCAAATTTTGGGCTGGGAGCCGATAGCCGATGCCAGAGGAAGATAGCCGATACCGGAGGAAGATAGCCGACCTTGGAAGCAGATTCCGTCCAGCGGAAGGAAGGAAAATAGCCGATTGCACGGTGAATCGGTTATCGGGCGAAGGTGACAGGAGGCGTGCAGCGTCGGTATTGGTGACATCATCCAGAGTCCGCGCCGCCAAGATGCGATCACGATCGGAGTCCATTATGAAAGGGAAGGTGGGACTCCAAGTTACCTTAGATATAGGATAGTTTGTTGGTTTCCTTATCTATTGATGAGTTGTAATTCGACTAGGACTCTATCTACGCTCGGGGTATAAATATAAGCCCTCAGCCATTGTAAAACATACAACAACATCAATACAACACAACTTTCGGCTTCGGCCATCAAACCCTAGAGTCAGTCGAGTCCGACGAGTTACTTCATCCAGGCTGGGTGTCATCCGGTGGACGCAGGCTTGCTTGTAAGTATCGTCAACCCCCTGTTAAACTATGTCTTTTTAGCATCATCCGGTGGACGCGGAAGCATGGCGGACCAGGGTCCTTGCTAAGCTCTATTTCTTTGGCGTCATCCGATGGACGCGGGAAGCATAGTGAGTCAAGGATGATTCACGCTGGTTTACTCGATCAATCTGTGTTAACCGTCATCCGGTGGACGAGATGCAGATTAGGACGGTTTTCACGCGCGGATTAGTTATCGATTCGTGTTTGTTTGCTTGATTAATCTATTAGTTAATGTCATCCGGTGGACAGGCTATAGATTGAGATAGTTTGCATGCATGGATTAGTTATCGGCTCTAACTAATTTGGCATTTTAGTTAGATTCATTAAGTTATCAAGATGTTATTTGTTGTTTATTGTTTACTTATCAATATAACATCTCTCTGCCCGATCAAGATTGATAGATTTGGCCTTAGATTCACTTGAATTTGATCGTCGTTTATGCTTTCTTATGCTTATTTTACCATGATGATCGGTTCCATGCTTACATCGGCTAATTCCCTATCAATCTTGTTCGTTACATGTTGCGCGTTCGGTGCTAGTTGAGACATGAGTTGTTCTGAGGTTATCGTAAGTCTTATTTTTGTGTCCTCGTTTAAGTTAAACTGAGCGTCATCCGGTGAACAGGTTTAACCTAAACAAGTTTTCACTAGATTAGACTTGCTTTAATTCGAAGTCTGTTTATGGCTACGCTAGCATTCGTTCGTGCTTCATGGACCCTGTATCGGCTAAAGAGCCGATTCAGTTATGCTCTCACGAGTAGATCGTGTATATAGACTTATTTGGATATCAAACGATCTAGCTTTGTTTGTTGGGTTTATCGAAGCCCGCTGGCCGTTAGACCAGGTGAAAGCAGACTTGGTGAACTTAGTGAAGAGGGTTTGCTAAAGCCGCCGGCCTTCTAGACCAGCTTTAGCCGATCTCTGCTTGTTTGATGTACAGATTAGATCTGTACACATGATCTATTTTCTTTTATGCACATTAATTGAATTAGATTGGCTAACACGTTATTGTCTTCATATGAGTATCCTGATAGCCGTCTTACTTCATTATTATACTATCGGTTCATAACATGACGGAATCGGCTTTCTAGTCGATCTCCGATTATACTGGCTCTTTGAGCCATACAGTTGGAACTATCTGGACTCACCAGTTAGTTCCGCCTTGGGTTACTGATGATATCTGTTTCCTTGTCAATTGCAGGTCAAATTGACTGGCATGCTTGGGTGTTACTGATACTCTCAGACCGGGTTCGAAGCTAGCTGGATCTGCGAGAGCTCTACTGCCTTCAAGGGTCGTTTCCGGCTTCGCTGGTGTGTTGGGCTTAGGGAACCACTTTTTACGCCAACATATTATTATTTTAATCTCTCTTTTATCATGGTTTTCATTAAATGCAAGACATAAATTTAAACATGCTTCTAACAATTAATTGATTTAATTCATGATGAATGGAAATATGCCAATGCAATAATTAAAGAGAGAGAGAGAGAATACTTACTTCCATAGCTGTCCTTCCTCGGAAGGAGGTTCTTCCTTGACCGATATCTTCTTCTCATCTTGTCCTTCTTTGACGGTAGCGGGGTCTGGTGTAGAGGCTGTAGATGATGGTTCCTTCTTAACCTTATCTCTGTCTTTCTTGTTTCTCCAGATTCTTGGTTTTCTCCTCCTCATTGATCGACTCTTATTTTCCCGCATGTTAGTTGCATGGTGCGGTGCACAAGAGAAAACAAATCTTTCTTTCTTCCCATTTATATAGAAATCCATGCTACCACTAGCAACAAATTTACATGCATTCACAGTATTCAAGAAAGGTCGGCCAAGAATGAGGGATAATGTAACAGAACCGACCAATTTATACGAGCACAAGTACGACGATCGCCAATTTAGCAGCAATCAAGTCACACTTGAGCCAATATAAACCCGGTAGTCCGGAAATCTCGAAGGATTTCAAACATTTTAAACAGAACATACCCCAAGGATCTTACAAATTCAGCAACAACCCATCAGATGATACATAAGTTCACAACCAAATTAAAACATCAGAGTACAACATAGTCTTTCACATAAATGTAACAGTAGCGGAAATCAACATAGTTTTGAAACAACGTAGTTCACATACGAGTACCACCAGCTGACCGTGTCACAGCATCTTACAAAAACTAAAGATAGATAACGACCTTGCCCCAGGTCTAATCTTCTTCGCCCGCAGGGGTGAAGCAGTTTTTGCAATAAGCATAGTAGACCACTCCTTCTGCAACAATGGGAATAAAACCCTGAGTACTCAATTGTACTCAGCTAGACTTACCCGACAGGAAGTAAATAAAAAGACTGTCAAGGATATGCAGGCTTATTTGGTGGAGCTCAGAGGATAGCAACATTTTGCATAAAAAGCATTACTACAGTAGTTCCTCAACTTATAAATTTTAGATATGGTTTAGCTTCGATTTCAGTTAAGCTATTAAGCTAAGGTTCGCAGCTATACTAAACAATCACTTGATATTATAGCAAACAATACAACCATATGATTTCCGATATCCACAGATATCAGCCTCATCTCACCATAATCAATATGTTCAAGTTGTTAACCTCTACCTCACCAGAAGATCAGTTCAGTTTCTCACTAACCAGGAGAGGTGGCGAATCGAATCGATTGTACCAGCTGGCAAACGTGCCAATCACAAACCCTGTCAGCCTGATCAGTGGCATCTTGGGTCACCGTTAGATCTTTCCGAGTCATATTATATCGCGAGCTTGGCGGGGGCCATATTCTCGGAGACAAACCCACTCACAGGAAGTGCAGGTCCCTGACCTGACTATGGCAAAATGGTGTCTCCGCACATCCTTCCTACCTCCAGAATATGTCTATCCATGTCCCACCAATTCTCAGCTCAGAAGGAACTACTCGGCTTCGCGGTCAGAACGACTTATCTGGCCAGCTAAGTGACGACGTCTTTCAATCTCAACTGATGTCTGGTGGCCTCAGTCCTAGTCGGCCGCAAGCAGCACCGAAGACAGCGTGACCTCAACCATGTCATGTGGCTCCCCGCTACCTAGCCTTGATTCTCTCATTATCATTGTGGCATGGTGGCACATAGAGTCAACCATGTGGAATCCATCCCCATCATCATTAGTCACCACCTATGCTCGCGAAGGACAGGAAATCCCTCGACTTCTACCGGTCTAAGCATGGCTAAGCATAAGATTGAACCCATCCCTTGTCTAGTAATAGTACCAGGATAGTAGACAAGTGGACAAGGTATAAATGCAGCAACGGTATCAATTCAACTCCTATACTTAAGTGCACAATCATACGATTTAATAAAGACCAGTGCATTTGTAAAAAGAATAGGCGGAGGCTTAGGGATGCTCCGGGGCTTGCCTTTCACGAAGTTAGAGGGCTGGTGGTCAGTGCACTCAGGCAGTTCAGTTTCCTCCTCGGCCTCGGGAGCTTTCGGCACCTCAATCTCCGGGGGTACTCCTTCCTCCGGCGGATCGAATTGCAACAGTGTAGCTCCTCCCGGCGATCCTGTATGCATGATTTGCATATATGAGAACTGAGAATGCACATGGAATGCAATATGAGAGATGCACAACTCGAACCATGAGATGCAATAAGCATACTTGTGATTATACAAACAATTTATGAAACATTTCCTGAGTATGTGCATATTGTAACAGAACCGACCAACTTATACGAGCACAAGTACGATGATCACCAATTTAGTAGCAATCAAGTCACACTTGAGCCAATATAAACCCGGTAGTCCGGAAATCTCGAAGGATTTCAAACATTTTAAACAGAACATACCCCAAGGATCTTACAAATTCAGCAACAACCCATCACATGATACATTAGTTCACAACCGAATTAAAACATCATAGAACAACATAGTCTTTTACATAAATGTAACAGTAGCGGAAATCAATATAGTTTTGAAACAACGTAGTTCACCTACGAGTACCACCAACTGACTGTGTCACAGCATCTTACAAAAGCTAAAGATGGATAACGACCTTGCCCTAGGTCTAATCTTCTTCGCCCGCAGGGGTGAAGCAATTCTTGCAATAAGCATAGTGGACCACTCCTTCTGCAACAATGGGAATAAAACCCTGAGTACTTAATTGTACTCAGCTAGACTAACCCGACAGGAAGTAAATAAAAAGACTCTCAAGGATATGCAGGCTTATTTGGTGGAGCTCAGAGGATAGCAATATTTTGCATAAAAAGCATTACTACAGTAGTTCCTCAACTTATAAATTTTAGATATGGTTTAGCTTCAATTTCAGTTAAGCTATTAAGCTAAGGTTCGCAGCTATACTAAACAATCACTTGATATTATAGCAAACAATACAACCATATGATTTCCGATATCCACAGATATCAGCCTCATCTCACCATAATCAATATGTTCAAGTTGTTAACCTCTACCTCACCAGAAGATCAGTTCAGTTTCTCACTAACGAGGAGAGGTGGCGATTCGAATCAATTGTACCAGCTGGCAAATGTGCCAATCTCAAACCCTGTCAGCCTGATCAGCGGCTTCTTGGGTCACCGTTAGATCTTTCTGAGTCATATTATATCGCAAGCTTGGCGGGGGCCATATTCTCGGAGACAAACCCACTCACAGGAAGTGCAGGTCCCTGACCTGACTATGGCAAAATGGTGTCTTTGCACATCCTTCCTACATCTAGAATATGTCTATCCATGTCATACCAATTCTCGGCTTAGAAAGAACTGCTCGGCTTCGCGATCAGAACGACTTTTCTGGCCAGCTATGTGACAACGTCCTTCAATCTCAACTGTTGTCTGGTGGCCTCAGTCCTAGTCGACCGCAAGCAGCACCGAAGACAGCATGACGTCAACCATGTCATGCGGCTCCCCGCTACCTAGCCTTGATTCTCTCATTATCATTGTGGCATGGTGGCACATATAGTCAACCATGTGGAATCCATCCCCATCATCATTAGTCAACACCTATGCTCATGAAGGACAGGAAATCCCTCGACTTCTACCGGTCTAAGCATGGCTATGCATAAGATCGAACCCATCCCTTGTCTAGTAATATTTCCAGGATCGAAATATATATATATAGTGGACAAGGTATAAATGCAGCAACGGTATCAAATCAACTCCTATACTTAAGTGCACAATCATACGATTTAAGAAAGACCGGTGCATTTATATAAAAAGAGATAGGTGGAGGCTTAGGGATGCTCCGGGGCTTGCCTTTCACAAAGTTAGATGGCTGATGGTCAGTGCACTCCGGCAATTTAGTTTCCTCCTCGGCCTCGGGAGCTTCCGGCACCTCGATCTCCGGGGGCACTCCTTCCTCCGGCGGATCGAATTGCAGCAGTGTAACCACTCCCGGCGATCCTGTATGCATGATATGCATATATGAGAACTGAGAATGCACATGGAATGCAATATAGAGATGCACAACTTGAGCCATGAGATGCATTAGACAACATGTGAGCATCCAAATAATTTATCAAACATTTATTGAGTATGTGCATATTTATTCTCTAAACAACAACACACACTCACCCTTCTTAAGCACGCTATAGAACAATTTCTCATCTTGCATAAGAGGTCTACAACCTGCACTAAAAATTAATTTGAATCAAACTTCCCTACCACACCCACCTTTTAACTAATGACCACGAATAAAGCATATAAACAAAGACATTTGTCCTAACTGCCCTACATATGAACAAGATCAACCCCAAAGTGTCCAGCAAGGTTACCAAGCCGGAGCATCACAGAAATGCATGAAAACATCTTCTAACCAATTATTACTCAATTAAAAACAACTAAACAAGCACTAGCTTATAACTGGACCCTTTATCTTTTGTATCTAGAAAATTCTAGAAAAATTACAGCAGATAGCACACTCCCATATTAGGCTACTGGCAAAATTTCAAGTCATTTGGACAGATATAACATGCTACACAAAAATGACAAGCAGACAGCCATTTAAGCAATGGAAAATACTTACTACAGTAAAAAGTATCAAACAACAGATTTCCCATCTTTCTTAGCTTCTTTATCACAAAACAAGTCTTAGGAAAAATATCCGCCATTACTTATTCCCATCAAACATGGTGAATTTAGCAAGAGTATAGCATGAAAGGCATGTTACACATGACATCATATAAATAACAGTAACCAACTAGCAAACATATTTTTCCCAAATCCTACTACTCTAAACAAAATTAATGCAAGTGGAATCACATTTTTAGCATATTCCTATAATTAGTTATGCATTTATCAAGTTTACAAACATAAAACAAATTAATTATAACTGCACAGAAAAGTTACCACAAAGTCATATTTCATATTTTTCCTGTATAGAGCTCAGAAATATAAACCCAACAAAATTTGGTTCACCTCATTTGGACACTTCTAGCTCCAGATATGAATTTTAGAAGGTTTACCAAAATTTTTGGAAATTCATTTTCTCTTTTTCTTTTAAAACGAACCCGACTCAAATCGCTACACACACCCGGCTCAGTGAACTAGAAGCGCACCAGAGCAACTGACGGGTGGGCTCCCCGGTCAAACCGGTCCCACGCGTTAGAGAGAGCAGCCCGCCGGCGCTGACCGGCGCTAACTCGCCGGCGGCAAGGTCACCGGCGACACCGAGGGCACCTACGTGCTCCTGGGAACAAGGCGAACCCAACGGACTAAGCCTCAAGACCTAACCCTTACCGGAGCAAGCTCAACGGCGGCAATGGCGGACGGCGGAGCTCCGGCGAGCACGCGTCGACGGATTTCGGCCTTCACTGGCGAAATTGAGCTTCGTTCCATGAACACTAGATCCAAACGAAGCTACGTGCACGAAGAATCGGACTATGGAGCTCGGACGCGCACCAACCGCACGTGCATGGCGGCACCGCGGCGAGCAGAGTCACGGCGAGGCTGTGTTTGGACGAGCCTACGGGACGAAAGGCCCAACCAACTCCTCAGACCTAACCTTTGACTCAAGAAGACCTAGAGACGAAGCAGAACGGGGAAGAATGAATACAGGAAGGTGTTGGTCATCGCGAGCAGAGAGCTCGGCGGTGTTCCGGCAATGGCGTGGCGGCGATGAACCCTAAAAGCTTTACCTCTCTATCTCAGACATTGAGAGTAGGTCGAGGAGATAGAGCGGAGAAAGACGAAGCTATGGTGGAGGTGGAGCAGTTGGAGACGGTGCGGTGGCGGCGGATTTCACCGGCGCGCATGCTCGGTGGCCATGGCGATGGCGGAGAGAAAAGAGGAGAGCAGAGAGACGAGAGCGAGAGAGAGAGCGAGTGGAGCGGCCAGGGGACAGGGTGGAGTGTCGCCTTTGGCTTTGCAGGGCGACGGCAGGCGGACGCCAGCGTACGGTGCAACCTGGCGCGCGATGCCTGACGGCAGCAATGTCGGTCGCTGACCATTTTCAGACTGAATCAGTTTTGATTCAGTTCAAAACCGACTGAAACTCGATCTTTGACGTGCCATATCTCTCGATCCAAGGCGTTTCAGTGCAAACTCCACTAATACAACTTGAATAGCTACATGAGTAGATCATTTGGTATTAGAACATCTTGGACTAAATCTGTCTGGTTTGAGAGATATGGATCGAAGAACACAGGTACTTTGAAACTGTTTTCAGTTAACACTTAGAAACATTTTCAAACTCCAAAACAACCCCCAAAACTGCACAATTTCACAATTTTGACCACCTTACACCCATTTTCATGAGTTGACCCAAAAATAAAGTTTGTTGCTTATAAAATTATACACAACTTTGATTAAGGGTGCTCTGACATGAAAAGCCTCTAAATTAACTTTCTTGTTTGGTCAAACAAAACAGGTTTAGGAGGGCTTTCTAGTCAACTATGAGCTAGAGGGATATTTTAGGGATTTCACCGACATGAACATTGTTCCAAATGTTGACCCAAACATGTTTAAGGCATTTAGAACAGTAATCCACCATTACACTTGCATGCTAACACATCTATGACATTGTAGGCATATAAGCTAACATATAGCATATAAAGGAATGTAAATCAAATCAAATGGTGATGATGCATGAAATGACATGATCAATGCTTGATGTCATGCAAATGTAAGTGTAAAAATAGTAACTAACACTAGGGTGTTACTGCCCTTCCCCCTTAAAAGAATCTCGTCCCTGAGATTAGAGTTAATTACCATTGTTTATAGAAAGAAGGATAAACTTCCTTAAGATAATCTTCGCTTCCCAAGCCACATCCCAGTCACTTTGGTTATTCCAAACCACCTTGTAGAACTTGACCACTCGGCTGCGAGTGACTCTTTCCTTGTAATCTACCACTTGTATAGGTTTCTCTTCATATGTCAAATCTGATTTTAACTTGATATCGCCAAGATCCACTTGTTCTTCCGGTACTCGCAAACATTTCTTGAGTTGCGATACATGAAAGACATTGAAAATAGTGAACATGTGTGGTGGCAACCGTAACTTGTATGCTACTTTCCCACTTCTTTCCAGAATTTGAAAAGGACCCACAAACCTTGGGGCTAACTTTCGTTTCACTCCGAAACGTTGTACGCCCTTCATGGGTGACACCTTCAAGTACACATAGTCACCAACTTGAAATTCCAACGGTCTTCGACGCTTGTCCGCATAACTCTTTTGGCGAGTTTGTGCGGCTTTGAGATGTTGTTGAATGGTATGCACTCATTCTTCGGCTTCTTTTACGAAATCAATTCCGTAGTACCTCCTTTCTCCTGGTTCAACCCAGTTAAGAGGAGTTCTACATTTGCGCCCATACAAAACTTTAAAAGGAGCAATCTGAATACTCTCTTGATAGCTATTGTTGTATGAGAACTCTGCTAATGGTAACCATTTTTTCCACGAACCTTTGGACGAAATGACACAGGCTCTCAACATATCTTCTAATATCTGATTTACTCTTTCAGTCTGACCCGAAGTCTGAGGATGATAAGCAGAACTGCGAACCAAATTGGTTCCCAAACACTTGTGTTGATGCTCCCAAAAGCGTGCAATAAATTGCGGGCCTCTGTCGGAAACTATCGTCCTCGGCACACCATGTAACTGAAGTATCTGAGCAAAGTAGAGCTGTGCCAGCTGATGAGGACGATCCGTAGTTCGAACTGGTAAGAAATGTGCAATCTTAGTCAGTCGATCTACAATCACCCAAATAGAATCATGGCCTTTTTGCGTTAAGGGTAAGCCCGTTATGAAGTCCATGGTTATCTCATCCCACTTCCAGCTGGGAACTAGCATAGGTTGTAATAAACCGGCTAGCTTAAGGTGAATAGCTTTCACACGACAGCAGGTATCACACCTAGCCACATAAGCTGCAATTTCTTTCTTCATTTTTGTCCACCAAAATCTAGGCTTCAAGTCTTGATACATTTTACTGCTACCAGGATGAATAGATAACTTGGAAAGATGAGCCTCATCCATAATCTGATTCCTCAGCTCACGATCTTTTGGTACTACTAATTGGTCTTTGAACCATAATATACCTCTTTCATCTACCCGGAAGTGAAGTGTTTCTTGCTCTTGCATCTTTCTCTTGATGTGATATATGCCCAGATCTGTTTTCTGGCCTTCAATAATTCTACTTTCCAAAGTACAACTGAGAGTAATATTATTCAATACCACTGGATGCATAAGATTAAACCCGTCCGCTAACAACGGCTGCAATGCATTGCAATGAGACTTTTGACTCAAAGCATCAGCAACTACATTAGCCTTGCCCGGATGGTAATGTACCTCCAAATTATAATCTTTGATCAACTCCAACCACCTTCTTTGCCTCATGTTCAACTCAGGTTGAGTGAAAATATACTTAAGACTCTTGTGATCAGAATAGATATGACATTTATGGCCCATCAAGTAGTGACGCCAAATCTTCAGTGCGTGTACTACTGCAGCAAGCTCCAAATCATGGGTAGGATAATTTTGCTCGTGTTTTCTCAATTGACGCGAGGCATAAGCAATGACTCAGCCTTCTTGCATGAGCACACAACCTAACCTAGTGCCACAGGCATCACAGTACACATCAAAGGGCTTCTCAATATCAGGTTGTGCAAGAACCGAAGCAGTGGTCAGCAACGTTCGCAAGGTGCGAAAAGCTGCTTCACACTCCTCACTCCACGCAAACTTGGTATCTTTATGCAACAATTTGGTCATAGGTTGAGCTATCTTGGAGAAATCTTGAATGAAACGACGATAATACCCAGCTAACCCCAATAAACTACAAACCTCTGACACATTGGTGGGCGATTTCCAATCCAACACCTGCTGAACCTTTGAGGGATCTACAGAAATACCCTCAGCAGACAAGATATGACCCAGAAAAGGTACTTTGGTTAGCCAAAACTCACACTTGCTAAACTTAGCATATAGTTTATGCTCTCTGAGTATAGTCAAAACTATCCTCAAATGTTTAGCATGATCCTCCATGTTCTCAGAGTATATCAGAATATCATCAATAAAGACTACCACAAACTTATCCAACTTTGGCATGAACACTGAATTCATTAAGTACATGAAATGTGCAAGAGCATTGGTTAACCCAAAAGACATAACCAAATAATCATACAATCCATACCGAGTGGAGAAAGCCGTCATGGAAATATCTTGTGACTTAATCTTAATTTGATGATACCCAGATCTTAGGTCAATCTTAGAGAAAACCTTAGCCTTGGACAATTGATCAAACAAGATATCAATACGAGGTAAAGGATACTTGTTCTTAATCTTCATAGCATTAAGTGGCCTGTAGTCCACACACATACGCAAAGTTTCATCTTTCTTCTTCACAAAGATAGCAGGATAGCCCCATGGAGAAGAACTATGGCGAATGAACCCCTTGTCCAATAACTCCTGGAGTTGTTTCTTAAGCTCAGCTAACTCATGTGGTGGCATTCTGTATGGCCTCCGAGAGATAGGTGCTGTTCTGGGAATAAGTTCTATCGCAAACTCCGCATCCCGGTCAGGAGGAAGTCCAGGAAGATCGTCCGGAAAGACATCAGGAAATTCACACACTACAGGGATATCATGAAGGGTTGCAGCCCCAACCGCAAAACAGAGATTAAAAAGATCTCCCCTACGGGGCAAATAAACCTGAAAGGTGCCTTCACCCTGTGGTTCCCTTAATGTCAACATCCGGCTGGGAATATTTATAACCACATCCCACTGTTTCATCCAACACACCCCCAGAATATGTAATACCCTGTGTATTACAATTTAATTAATCTACCATGTCATCATATTTAAACTTAAGCAGTTGCATATGATTGTGCTTAGGGCCTAGAGTGATTTATTTTCAGCTAGTGATTGAGTGTGTAATTAAGTCTTTAATCTAATTCAAAAATAAAAATTAAATAGAAATCAAATTAAGCCCTAGAATTGACCTAAAATCCTAATTCAAAATCTATAATGAATCTAATGAAAGTGTCTCAATGAAAGTTGTAGAGCTTTTAAAATGGGACAACTTTTATTTTTGGAGATTTTGAAGTTATAATATAGAAATTCAAATTAAACTCAAATTAGTGTGTTGATATTTAAATTTGAAACTTCAATTTCAAAAGTATTGAGAATCTTCCAAAACCCCCTTAATAGAAGTTGTCAAGCTCACTGAGTAGAACAACTTTCATGTTGACCATTTTTCAAGTTGTTGAGAAAAATCAAAAGTAATTTTAAATTTTCAGTTTGAAATTCAAACCCTACTTTTACCCCCTTTGCTGTAGTTTGAAAATTTGGCCGAATTTGAATTTCATGTCAAAAGAAAAAAATGATCTACACAAAATTCTCTACAACTTTTGTATTCACCACTTTATCGGATTCTGGCTGGATCAGATCGAATTGAATCAAATAGCGATTGACCTATTCAGCCTACTACTGTAGCTAGGGGGGTCCCCCTGTTCACCGTCACGGCCATACGCGCGCGTGCCGCGACCGGCGCCGAGTGCCGTCCGGCCGGCGTGGGCACGCCGCGGCATTGTCGAGCGGCCGAGGAGGGGGCCCCGGACGCCCCGATCTTATCCCACCCCCTTCCCTGCCCTTTAAAGTCGACGAGCCCTCCGTTTTCTCGATTCTTCCCGAGAGGCCGCCAACAACCACCTCGTCGTTCGTGACCGAATTTGCAGCCACCGAGCCATCTCCACCCTCTCCATCTCCCAGATAGGTAGCCAAGCTCGTGGCGCATCGATTGGTGCCCGTCGCGTGAGCCGTGGTACCCTGTGTAGCTCTCGGTGAGCATCTTCGTCTTCGGGTTGTCACCGGAGCTCCGCCACGGCCATCCTCTCCTCGTCCGGTCTGTTAGAGTGAGCATCTTTACTCTCGGGGTAGTGTTCTAAGCTCCCGTGTTGGTGTAGTTTCTGATGCGCGCGGTGTATTGTGATGTGGTGCACCAGGTTCGTCGGAACAGATCTTCGTCGCCGACGGCCGAGTCGTGTCCGCCGCCGTCGTCGTCAAACCATCCTCACCGCACCGCCTCTTCGTCAACTAACTCGCCCGTTAGCTTCGTGGTGAGCCCCTGATTCTCCCTGACATTTTTTTTCGTGACCTTACCGTGTCCCCTCGGCCGGAACGGCCTCGCCGTGCCGCCGAGATCCGCCATGGGCGAGCTCCCGCTCGTCGGAGGCGGTTAGAGCTAGGGATAGGTTCTTAGGGAGTCGGCTAGGGTCTTGGGGTAGATGTTCGGCCGATGGCGCTCGCTGTTAGGGCCGCCGGCGGCGAGGTCCGCGCCGTGCCATGCGCACGCGCGCGTGGGAGTGGCGGCCGGAGGTAGGAGATGATTCTGACAGGGGTGGCCCGCCTGTCAACGCCCGGGTGAGGGAGAGCGTGCGTGCGCGCGGGGCTGACGGCTGGGGCCGGCCTGTCAGCGGCCCGGCTCGGTGGCGCGCGCGCGCGCGGCCGCGGCTGGGCCATGCTGGGCCTGTTCGTTTGAATGGGCCGAATGGCCGTTTTCTTTTTCCCGGCCGATTTATTAGAGCTTTTTCTTTTTAATTAAAATGAATAGTGTTAGCTTTTAATCTTTTTGTGTGGATTAATCTACTGCGCCAAAAATTATTAAAATATTTATGGATACTCTCTGTGATGTGTAGAATTTAATAAAAATATTAAAGTTGGGATTTGACTGTTTTCTGTATTAATTAAAAACCAGCACATTAAATGATAAAAGAAACTTTGATGATTTTTAGTAAATTCTCTGTAAATCCAAAAATCATGAAAATTTAATTGGTACTGTTTTAGGTCCAGAGCTAACTGTTGATGAAGTTTGACATCAAATGGAAATATTTAAATATTTATTAAATTATATATTGGGTTAAATGATTAATAAAAAGGGATAGGAAATAAAATGATTATTGATTGGTGTGATTTTTGGATTGCTTGAGATTCTAGGTCAATCACCTTTATGACCTAGGGCATTATGAATTAGAGTAATCATGGCTAGTCTATGGTAGGTTCTTGATCACGTGTGTGCATTATTTATTATTTAATTTTTATCTGTCATTCCATGTGCATTGCCTTCATACATTCATTATTGCAAACGTGTAGTGACCGAGAATCCGGAGGTAAAGTCTGAGGGTCTATCGGAGGAGACTGCTCAGAAAATTGTGCAAGGATTTGATATTTGCGGTACCAACCCGGAACCGACACTCTACGCAATCCAAGGCAAGCCCCGGTGCACTTGCCCCTTTCCTTGTTGTTTTAAAATATTTATCACTTGAGTTAATTAATTGCATTAGGTCAATAGGAGTTGGGTGTTAACCAATTGATGCATTTTCATCCTTGAATACCTGACAATACTTGAGAACCTGATTTATTAAAAAGTATTGCAAAAATGCTTAGTCATGCCTAATGGTTAGTTTTGCGAAAATGCTATTTTGAACTGTGATGAGATTAATCGAATGAATCACTTTATGGGAATAGTATGTCCTTGTTGGTTGACAGTGTTCCTAGCTAGTTCATTGTCATCCACAGGGATGGGTTGTTCCATTTGGTCGACCATCTGTTGGGTTAGAGTCCCAACGATCCTCACAATCGGAAAGGGATGTGAAAACCGGGTAGTTTCTAGTGTACTTGGGTTAGAGTCCCAATGCATGGTTTCTAACGGAAAAATATTAGGGACCATTCGTTGTCAGGCCTGCTATGATCAAGACTTTGCAACTAGCCACATACTACGGAAAGCCTCTGACTCCGGTGGCTCTACTGCTGGAACCGACAACCACGCACTGGGAGTGGAGAGATGGCAAGAGTAGCGCGTACCCTCGTGGCCGTCGTGCCTGGAGACGAGAGGAGTACTGTGCTCTCGGGTGGCGCTGGACCGGTTCCGGGGTATGAAAAGCCGTGGTAGGCGGGGTTGGCGTATGCAAGCTTAAGTGCTACATACGCAGTGTGGATAGGGATCCCCAGCTGGGTATTAATCGATTCGAATCGTCGTTGCTCCTCGGATATGGAGACTTGATCCTCACCCCTACATCGGATAGTGGTTCGGAACTAGGATTGTTTTTGAATGGATAAAGCAAATGAAAGAATGTTGATATATGAGAAAGAACTTGGAGATATGGTTAATGATGAATTGTATTATTGAAATAAAATATTGAGATAGGACTAGTAATGCTTTTCCGCAAAACTCTTGAACTCTTGCTAAAGCCTTACCTTGACTCCCCTCAGCCTGCATTCCTGAGTCTAATTTTACACTTTTAGTCGGGTAAGTCTTGCGGAGTACCCCATGTACTCAGGGTTTGTTAACCCCGTTGCAGGAGGGCAGCAGGAGACCGAAGTTTGTCTCGCTCCGAGCTGCGTCACCATCGTCCAGGAGAGTGAAGAAGAATAAGGTTAAACTCTTGGGCAGGGTTTGTGTAATATTTATCTATCTGCCGTACTGTTGATCCTACCGGTACTGCTACACTTTTAATTTATGGTCTGTAATAACTGCACCTAATTCTATTCGAACACTGGTCTGTAATATTAAGTACTATTTACTCTTCCGCAAATTTTACTCTGATGTATTTTGTTATGAAATGTTGTAACTCTGTAATGGCTTCGCAATGGGATCCTGTCGGAGATAACGGTGCTCATGTAGCCCGGCAGAGCCCGCCTAGGTCAACTAGAACACGGGCCCGGCTGTCAGATGTCATTAGTGACGATGACAGGTGCCTGTGGGCCACGTGATTTAGGTGGTTCTGTTACAGAATAACATCCGGCCCTAACCCAGGCAACACAATGAGACTGCTGACAAATACCCTGCCACCAATCTCAATGGCCACATTTTCGACACACTGACGAGTACAAATTTCAGCCCCAACTGAAGTTATCTGAAAACTACAGTTCAATTCAATAATTGGAAATGCATGCTTTTGTGCAAATGCTTGACTCACAAAAGAATGTGATGATCCTGAGTCAAACAATACAATAGCAGGATGTTGATTTACAGAAAACATACCCACAGTGACTGGTTTACCTTCCAAAATTTCTTCAGCGGCAATGTGGTGCACACAGCCCTGCCTTGGTTGAGGACAATAGCGAGCGAGATGCCCCTGTTGACCACAATTAAAACACAGCCCCAAACCTTGGTTGGTTTTTACCTGAACAGTATTGCCTGGAGGAGCATTGTTCTTGTTCAAAGGTACAGTGAAACCCTTCTTAAAGCACTGCGGTGCAGATTGCTACTTCTTGGGAGGAGGCCTGAACTTTGCTCCAGGAACAGCCGGACGATAAGCAGGCTGATTTGCCACAGCACGACCTGCTGCTGGAGCCCTTGGCTGAGAAGAACCCCCTTCCAAAGGCCTTTTGCCTCCCTTGGAAGCAGTGTGTAGATTGTTCTGTTTCTCCTGGATGAAAGCATCACTGATAAACTCATTGAAAGTTGTACGAGTGTTGTTAGCCAAAGTCTTCATGAGCTTGGTGCTAAGGCCTCTCTTGAAAGTTTCAATCTTCTTTTCATCGGTGTCCACCATCCAAGGAGCATACCTTGCCAGATTGTTGAAAGCATGATGGTACTGAGTAAGGGTCTTGGTACCCTGGGCAAGCTGCATGAACTCATTAACCTTCATCTTGATCAACCCAGCGGGAATGAAATGACCCTTGAAATCCTTAGTGAACTACTCTCAGGTGATATCAGTAACCACACGATAGGTGGTCTTGCGATTTGCCCACCATATCCCTGCGGGTCCTGCAGCAAGAGAGCAGCAAAACTAGCCTTCATGGTTTTAGTCAACCTCAGTACTGAGAATGACTGCTCGATTGTGTTCAACCACTCATCTACCTCCAATGGTTCAACAGCCTGCTTGAACACTGGTGGCTTGGTGTCCAAGAAGTCCCTGTAATCACTGTACTGGCCTTCATCATTTCCACGACGCCCATCTCGGTTACGATTGTTGTTATTGTTGTTGTTGGCAACCATCTCCTGCAGAATAGGCTGCTGAGTATCCAGGAACTGAGCAAACATCTGTTCTTACGTGCGTGGTGGAGGCGGCGGTAACTCCTCATCCTTGCGCTCATTTCCACCACCACTACCCGACCCACGGTGGGTGTTAACCGGCATCTGCAGTAAGCACAACAACCATTGTCATCACTCTCGTCGATAGGCACTATCTCCTCAGGGTCTTCTTCTTCTCCTTCCGAACTTGCCTCACCATCATCAGCTACTATGAAGATCTCAGGACCGATCTCTGCTGCACCTGGATGGTGAAATGGATCAACACGGTTGTTCAGACGATGAACATCCTGCTACAGCTCCCAGACCTGCTGCTGACTCGCACGCAACTCGCGCAAAAAGTCATCTCGCTGACGTGCCAGGTTCATATTGCGATTACCAAGCTGATGACGAAGGTCCGCATTCTGCCTCTCAAGCTCAGTAACACGGCGATCAGCTGCCATCAAAGCACCAGTGCATCATAGCAACTTATTGCGACAGGCGGTAAGAGGTACCACCTGATCGTCTGCGCTGCGACGAGCAATGCGTGCAAACTCTTCCACTTCCAGCCTCTTGTCAACAGCATCATGCGGGGCGTCAATACACTGCATCCAACCAACTCTAGTGGCAAAGTGCATCTTCAGGACAGCAAACATAGCACTCATAGGAGCCCCAGTGCTATGAGCACGCTCATCTCTGACTCGCACCAAAGGAGCTTGGCTAGACTGAGCCCACTCATCCTGTGAAGCATCTGCCCTTGGGAACACATTGGCTGGCCCCAAATCAGCCCTCTTGTTGAACCTGGTTTAAATCTCCATCAACATCTCGAAGGCTGCAAACTGGGCACCACCCCATGGCGTCTTCATGTCTACCTCGACTTTGAGCTCGGGCAAAGACCAATCCCCTTCAGGAGCAGGACTTGCCACCCAAACATCAAACCAAGGCTGCACCATGATCTCTGCTGGCTTTCAGAAATACAGTGGCGGCTCTGGATACCCCACTGACTCCAACAACCTCCACAGCACAGTGGGTGTGCCAAACTGCTCCAGAAACTGACCACTCTGCGGCGCACCTTCAGCTGCCATCTGGTACAATGCAATATCTTGCAGCATTAGAATAGGATAGGATAGCACCAATTTATTACAGGGAAGGGAACAATACAGAAATTTTAAATTAATTTCATGATCATGATGCATGCACGTGCCAACGACCTCACACATTATCATTTAATTAACTAACGTTATAGTCGGTGGCATACCACGTGCTCTCATATATGTAACTGGTCGTACTACGCATTTTGCGTGGTTAGTGTACCTGCAGGAGATTCATTTCAGCCCATTCCCCAATGTATGCATGGCAATAAGAAGCACTTTTGTCCGAAAATGCTCCCGTGAGCACTTGCGACCCCGAAAGTAATTACTCCCCAATGCTTTCATAAGTACACATATGAATCACATGTACTCACTTCAGTAACCATAAGCACTCCCCATAGATCGATGGTTGTTCGATCGTACACTCACATCTCACCTTACCTCATCCAAAGTGGCACACCGGCCCATAAGAAGCAATAAGAAACCGCAACCACATATATATATTCACGCAACAAACCAAATTGACCGCAGATGGAAACATGATGCAATCCCCCAGTTAGTACTTACATAAGCCACCTAATTACCACATATACATATATAGGGCTATAGGACTTGGTCAATGGTACTCATAATTTTTGCAAACACTCGGTTTAAATCACCTACACCCAACTAATAATTGTTAAATAATTTTCAAAACTCCAAAACCATTTTTGTTTTCAAATATCAAGTGATGGTGTATGCTGAATTATGCTCTGGTACCAGCTGTAACAGAATCGACCAATTTATACGAGCACAAGTACGACGATCGCCAATTTAGCAGCAATCAAGTCACACTTGAGCCAATATAAACCCGGTAGTCCGGAAATCTCGAAGGATTTCAAACATTTTAAACAGAACATACCCCAAGGATCTTACAAATTCAGCAACAACCCATCACATGATACATAAGTTCACAACCGAATTAAAACATCAGAGTACAACATAGTCTTTTACATAAATGTAACAGTAGCGGAAATCAACATAGTTTTGAAACAACGTAGTTCACATACGAGTACCACCAGCTGACTGTGTCACAGCATCTTACAAAAGCTAAAGATGGATAACGACCTTGCCCCAGGTCTAATCTTCTTCGCCCGCAGGGGTGAAGCAGTTCTTGCAATAAGCATAGTAGACCACTCCTTCTGCAACAATGGGAATAAAACTCTGAGTACTCAATTGTACTCAGCTAGACTTACCCGACAGGAAGTAAATAAAAAGACTCTCAAGGATATGCAGGCTTATTTGGTGGAGCTCAGAGGATAGCAACATTTTGCATAAAAAGCATTACTACAGTAGTTCCTCAACTTATAAATTTTAGATATGGTTTAGCTTCGATTTCAGTTAAGCTATTAAGCTAAGGTTCGCAGCTATACTAAACAATCACTTGATATTATAGCAAACAACACAACCATATGATTTCCGATATTCACAGATATCAGCCTCATCTCACCATAATCAATATGTTCAAGTTGTTAACCTCTACCTCACCAGAAGATCAGTTCAGTTTCTCACTAATCAGGAGAGGTAGCGATTCGAATCGATTGTACCAGCTGGTAAACGTGCCAATCACAAACCCTGTCAGCCTGATCAGTGGCTTCTTGGGTCACCGTTAGATCTTTCTGAGTCATATTATATTGCGAGCTTGGCGGTGGCATATTCTCGGAGACAAACCCACTCACAGGAAGTGCAGGTCCCTGACCTGACTATGGCAAAATGGTGTCTCCGCACATCCTTCTTACCTCTAGAATATGTCTATCCATGTCACACCAATTCTCGGCTCAGAAAGAACTACTCGGCTTCGCGGTCAGAACGACTTATCTGGCCAGCTAAGTGACGACGTCTTTCAATTTCAACTGATGTCTGGTGGCCTCAGTCCTAGTCGGCCGCAAGCAGCACCGAAGACAGCATGACCTCAACCATGTCCTGTGGCTCCCTGCTACCTAGCCTTGATTCTCTCATTATCATTGTGGCATGGTGGCACATATAGTCAACCATGTGGAATCCATCCCCATCATCATTAGTCACCACCTATGCTCGCGAAGGACAGGAAATCCCTCGACTTCTACCGGTCTAAGCATGGCTAAGCATAAGATCGAACCCATCCCTTGTCTAGTAATAGTACTAGGATAGTAGACAAGTGGACAAGGTATAAATGCAGCAACGGTATCAATTCAACTCATATTCTTAAGTGCACAATCATACGATTTAATAAAGACCAGTGCATTTGTAAAAAGAATAGGTGGAGGCTTAGGGATGCTCCGGGGCATGCCTTTCACGAAGTTAGAGGGCTGGTGGTCAGTGCACTCAGGTAGTTCAGTTTCCTCCTCGGCCTCGGGAGCTTCCGGTACCTCGATCTCTGGAGGTACTCCTTCCTCCGGCGGATCGAATTGCAGCAGTGTAACTCCTCCCGGCGATCCTATATGCATGATTTGCATATATGAGAACTGAGAATGCACATGGAATGCAATATGAGAGATGCACAACTTGAACCATGAGATGCAATAAGCATACTTGTGATTATACAAACAATTTATGAAACATTTACTGAGTATGTGCATATTTCTTCTCTAAACAACAAACATATACTCACCCTTCTTAAGCAAACTATAGAACAATTTCTCGTCCTTAGTAAGAGGCCTACAATCTGCACTAATAATTAACTTGCATCAAACTCACCTAACTACACTTAACTAGTAAAGAAACAAGCATGAACAAGCACCTACACAAAGAGTATTAATCTTGCTGCCTTTATACATAAATAAAGTCAGCAACACAAATGTCCAGCAAGGTTGTTGAACCAAAACATCTCACAAATGCATGAAAATTACTTGCTAACAACTCATTAATCGATTAAAAGCAATTAATTTAACCCTAGCTTATAACAGGACCCTTTATTTGCGGTGCCCAAAAAATTCTAGAAAAATTACAGTAGATAACACACTCCCATATTAGGCTACTGACAAAATTTCAAGTCATTTGGACAGATATAACATGCTACACAAAAATGACAAGCAGACAGCCATTTAAGCAATGGAAAATAATTACTACAGTGAAAAGTATCAAACAATAGATTTTCCATTTTTCTTAGCTTCTTTATCACAAAATAAGTCTCAGGAAAAATATTCATAGCCATTACTTATTCCCATCAAACATGGTGAATTTAGCAAGAGTATAGCATGAAAGGCATGTTACACATGACATCATATAAATAACTATAACGAACCAGCAAACATATTTTTCCCAGATCCTACTACTCTAAACAAGATTAATGCAAGTGTTATCACATTTTTAGCATATTCCTATAATTAGTTATGCATTTATCAAGTTTACAAGCATATAACAAATTAATTATAACTGCACAGAAAAGTTACCACAAAGTCATATTTCATATTTTTCCTGTATAGACCTCAGAAATAAAAACGCAACAAAATTTGGTTCACCTCATTTGGACACTTCTACCTCAAGATATGAATTTTAGAAGGTTTACCAAAATTTCTAGAAATTCATTTTCTCTTTTTCCTTTAAAACGAACCCGACTCAAATTGCTACACACACCCGGTTCAGTGCACCCACACACGACTGAGCAACTGACCGGTGGGCTCCCCGGTTAAACCGGTCCCACGCGTCAGAGAGAGAGAACAGCCCGCCGGCGCTGACCGGTGCTAACTCGCCGGTGGCGAGGTCACCGGCGGAACCAACACCACCTACTTGCTCCTGAGAACGAGACGAACTCGATGAGCTAACTCCCGAGACCTAACTACCACCGGAGCAAGCTCGACGGCGACAATGGCGGCGGCGGAGATCCGGCGAGCACGCGCCAACGGATTCCGGCCTTCACCGGCGAAACCTAGCTCCGTTCCATGAACACTAGATCCAAACGAAGCTACGTGCACGAAGAATCAGACTATGGAGCTCGGACACGCACCAACCGCATGCGCATGGTGGCACGGCGGCGAGCAGAGCCACGGCGAGGCCGTGTTCCGACGAGCCTACGAGACGAAAGGCCCAACCAACTCCTCAGACCTAACCCTTGACTCAAGAAGACCAAGAGACGAAGCAGAATGGGGAAGAATGACTACGGGAAGGCGTTGGTCGTCGCGAGCAGAGAGCTCGGCGGCGTTCCGGCAATGGCGCGGCGGCGAGGAGCTCGCTACGGCTATACCTTCGGTCGACTTGGCCTGGAAAGGAGTCGAGGACGTAGAGTAGAGAATGGCGAAACTACGAGGGAGATGGAGCGGCCGGAGACTGGACGGTGCCGGCGGATTTCACCCCGAAGCCGGCTCGGCGGCCATGGCGACGGCGGAGCAGAGGAGAGGGAGAAACGAGAGAACGAGAGAGGGAGAGAGTGAATGGAGCGGCCAGGGAACAGGGTGGAGTGTCGCCTTCGGCTTTGCAGGGCGCAGCAGGGCAACGACGGCGTACGGCGCCGCCTGGCGGCCGAAGAGCCGCGGCGGCAGGCGGTCACTGACCGTTTTCAATTTGAAAACGATCGATGCAGTCCGACTGAAACCGCAAGTTTGAGGCGCTGTAACTCCTGATCCAGTGCGTATTAGGAAAAATTTCCTTACTATGGATTGAAGAGCTACATGAGATCTATAATCAGTATTAGAACACTTTGAACTGTTTCATCTTGGTTTGAGAGATACAAGTCAAAGAATAGAGCTACACTGAAACTGGAAACCACTTCTAGACTTAGCAAATTTCAGCAACTCCAAAACAGCCCCAAATCTGCACTAAAACATATTTTTGACCATTTTGCACACATTTTCAAGGCTTGACCCAAAAATAACATTTGTTGCTTATAAAATTCTACACAACTTTCATTAAGGGTGCTCTGACATGCAAAGTCTCTAGATTAACTTTCTTGATTGGTCAAACAAAATAGGTTTAGGAGGGCTTTCTAGTCAACTATGAGCTAGAGGGTTATTTTGGGAATTTCACCAACCTGAACATTGTTCCAAATGTTAACCCAAACATGTTTAAGTCATCTAGAATAGTAAACAAGCATCACATTTGCATGCTAACACATCTAGCACACTATAGGCATACAAGCAAATATATAACATATAAAGGGATTTAATTCAATTCAAATGGTAAAGATGCATGAAATGACATGATCAATGCTTGATGGCATGCAAATGCAAATGTGAAAATAGTAACTAACACTAGGGTGTTACAGGTAAGTTGTCTCTATTACCCATGTCTAAAATCATGAAATCGGCAGGCACAAAGTTGTTTCTTACTTTTACCAAAACATCACAAAGTACTCCTTCTATGTAGCAAGTTATTTGATCAGCTAATTGCACATATGCAGAAGCAGAAGTTGGTACTAGTTCAGTTTAGAACAACTTTTCATAATGTTCTTTAGACATGATGTTAATGCTAGATCCTAGATCACAAATAGCATTATGGAACTTTTGAGATTGAATAGAACAAGATATGGTAGGGGTTCCAGGATCTCCCTTTTTAGTTGGAAAATTCCATCCATCTAGTTCATAGCTATTATAACTAATAGTAACAAGATTAGCAGATTCCATGGTTGTGTTAGACTTTCCTGGTATTCTATCTTTTTCAAAAGATGGAATTGCAGCTGCTAGTTGTGCTAATTGGGTTTCAAGCATCTTATTGAAACTAAGTTGATTATTAATTACAGAAGAGAAATCATCCAATTTAGCATTTATGCTATCTGGCATCCTATCATTAGCATGAAACTTTTTGTTTATACTATCAGTCATTCTACCTTGACCATAGACAAGATCTTTAAGAGAACGGTAGTTATTACCTTGGTTGTTCGGTCGTTGCGAAGAATTGAAAGTGTTACCTTGAGAATTGGAGCGCTGAGTCCATCCTTGATTTGAAGAATGAAAATTGTTGTCATTGTTGACGAGGTTGAGGTCTTCATGTGTCTCGGGACAATGGAGTCCAGAATGGCCAACTTCTCCATAGACTTCACATGTCATGTGAGTCTCCATGGCTTGCATGGTCTCAGGTGTACGCATCCTCTCACAATTTTCTAGCATTTTGGCCAGTAGGTCCACTTTAGCTGCAATCAAGTCAGCTTCCTTTAAAGAATGCATACCTCACTTGCGTGGTTGCAGATGTTCCTCGTTCCATCCTTGATTGGACACCATCTTCTTGATCAAAGCCTTCACATCTGAAACTTTAAGAGAAAAGAATGCTCCACCGGTGGCAGCATCTAGATGGCTTCTATCAAGAGGGGTTAATCCATGGTAGAAGTTTTGGATCAAAAGCCAATCCTCCATACCATGGTGTGGACAGGCAGTGACATACTCTTGCATTCGTTCCCAAGCCTCGGGAATCAATTCATCGGCTTGTTGTTGGAAACTAGAGATTTTATTGTAAAGAGCATTGGTCTTGCCTAGAGGAAATAATTTCACTAGGAAAGAGTTGGAACACTTTTCCCATGTGTCCACATCACTTCGGTTCGTATAGAACCATTGCTTGGCTTTTCCTAACAAGGAGAAAGGAAAGAGTCGCAAACGAATTGTATCTGGGGTTACTCCTTTAATGGTAAAGGTGCTGCATATCTCCAAGAAATGTTGGAGGTGTGCATTAGCATCCTCATGAGCTTTGCCACAAAATGGGCTAGCTTGAACCATTGTGATTAATGCAGGCTTTAACTCGAACTGAGTGTTCATCTCGATGACACCAGGGCCTGTTGCTATATTAGCAGCAGAAGGTGTAGAGAATTCACAGATGATCCTTTCGGCCATACTCGTGATTCTGAGGATAACTATCTAGACTTGACTAAAATCAAAGGAATTCAACAGTTGCCTTCCCCGGCAACGGCGCCAAAAATGCTTGTTGACAGTTACTAATGCTATCAAAAGAGTGTAGCCAAATCTATCCTCTAGCAATGGTGACAATACTTCTCAACGTAATCACGGGGGTTGTCAATCCCTATGCTCAAAGTATGTGATTGTTGACACTTCTAACGTAGCTACTAGGAATAAAGTTATTACTAGCAACCCAAAAATGCTATGGGCAGCTCTATAGGATAGGTGATGGGATTCTGCAAGCGCACAGAACTATCGTGTAGCACTTTACCTGGAAGTACCAGGTGTCGAATTTATATTTTCCCAAAGGAAGACGGGGTTTGTGATTCTAAGGATATGATAGTCAAGGATCTCGATATGGATAAATGGGGGTAATAACCTTAGTAAGGATAAATCAACGAAGTATAACTAAGGTGGAAACACGCACTAGGTAGCTCTAGAGTTTTGGGGGAGAACTCTATCTCAGTAAAAGATCAAATGATTGTTATACCAAAGAGACTGCTATACTTGGGACACGCAAAGTCCTAAACTCGCCGGGGTTCGACTAATTAGGCACCGTACATCCCGAAGTCCTACGCTTATACCGGATACTAGGCCGAACATGGTGGAATACAGAGGATCCTAGGGCTGTCACCACCTAGCACCTACCACTACTATCCGTGGGCATAGCGGCAATCAAGGGTAAGCTATAGCCTAAGCACCGCGCTTAATCTATAAAACTTACTACTCTAACTCGAGCTCAAGAATTAGAGCACTCTAACCAAGCAATGAGCAAGTATAGTGCTACTTAAAGTAAAACAATAGTAAATGAAGAAGGGGATCTTTATTACCGATAAGAGTGAAGAACACCGTAGAGGAGGTCGCCGACAAGCCCGGCTCCACCACAGACTTCCTCCTTCTCCTGACTTCTCTCCAACACTCTACTCTTCTCTAGCTAGCACTATTCCTAAGAGCAGAGCTTCGCTAGAGAGAGAGGATCTACTAAGCTGAATCTCAAGTGGATTCTCTAGTGTATCTCTAGTGTTTCTTGTGTTTTGCTCTTACAAGTGAGGATCCTAGTCCTATTTATAGTGTAGGAGTGCACCAGGGGTACTTGTAGAGCTCCTGGAGGTCGGTGCCATGAAGGAGCAGGGCGGCCGCCCTCCTAGGGGGGTGGGCGCCCCCTTGGATCCACCGTCTTGCATCCATCGGCTCTCATTCCTCCCCAAAGGCGGTTGCAAAGTCGGTTAGTGCCTTGGAAAGGCGGTTTGCAACCCCTGGGAGGATGACATGTGGATCCTTCAATCCATGGCACTTCACTTGATCACCGTTGGATGAAAACTGACTTCAATTGATGGTGTAGATTCCTCCTGGACACCTTCCCTCGGATTGTCGACGTGGCACTCAACTTTGACAGGGCGAGCTCCCTGTTGATAGGGCCACCGGATCCTCGTGCCTTGTATCTGAGCAGTTGATGTTGTTTCAACATGCCACAGGCCATTTGGGAGGATGGCACACGGATCAGTGAGGTGGCAATTGCCATTTGGCACTTTGGACAGGGCGGGCGCCCTACTTGGTAGGGCGGGCGCCCCCCCTTGGCTCCTACGTGGCAGCTGAGGTGCTGAGGTGTCTTGCCTTGCTTTGTTTTTCCTTGTTTTCATCATTTTTCCTGCATACACAAGATTTCTCCAAGGACATGTGGAACTAGGTAAGTTTCAAGGTGGGTTCTTTGCATTTCATGTGGTTTTACCTTGATTATGGGTGAAATGTTGACGGTAAAATAGGGTGTTAGCGACCGTCAACACTAACACCCTGTCTCTAGTGATTGCGCTAAGAAGTGTCACCAAGCATTTCTGGCGCCGTTGCTGGGGAAAGCATCAGTCTAGGAATATTAATAAAAATTGAATCCGGAGTCTACTATCAATCTAGTTATCGATTAGTATTAGGGGCTTACCCCTGTCTGTGTTTCTCGTTATCGTGAAGCTAAACAGTGCATGAGCGGTTTCCAATTGCAATCAAATTTTATTGAAGATCCTGAGCAATTGTTGAGGAGAATCAGATGCCATCAAGTTCCACCTCAAAGGTTCATCTCAAATCTGAATCTGTTCGAGGAAAGAGGCTCCGCACTATCAATCAAGGAAGCTATGGCCCAAAAGACCATCTCTGAGTTCTCTGCACCGTCGGCTGACAACGTTGCCACCGGTCCACAGCTCAACTTGGGGGATGCTACCTTTGAGCCTAAGCCAGCACTCATCAATATGGTGCAAGCCAACCCGTTCTGTGGGAAGCCACATGAAGATGCTAATGCCCATCTCCAGCATTTCTTGAAGGTGTGTGGTACCTTCACTGTCAAGAATGTCTCGGCAGACGCCATCTGCCTTCGCCTATTCCCATTCTCACTGCTTGGGAAGGCGAAGCAATGGTTCTATGCCAACAAGAATGAAGTTACTACTTGGGAGAAGTGCGCCAACGCATTTCTCAAGAAATTCTTCCCAATGGGCAAAACCAGCTCTCTTCGTGGAAAGATCTCAAGCTTCGAACAGCAAGCTGATGAGACGATTCCTGAAGCATGGGAATGTCTCCAGGAGTACATTCGTGCTTGTCCTCATCATGGGATTGAAGAATAGCTCCTAATCTAAGGTTTCTACTATGGGCTGACTGGATTAGCCCGTAGTCACCTTTATGCTGCCGCTGGAGGAGCATTCCTGCAACACAATGTCAAGAATGCTAAAGACCTCATTGAAAAATGGTTATCAACCAAGGAGGGAATGAGGAACGTCTCCAGCCCAAGAAAAGGGGTATGCACACCGTTCATGAGGTGAACATGTTCTCAGCAAAAATGGACCTCTTGATGAAAAAGATTGAGGAAGGTTCCAAAAAGGAATAAGAGGCCATTCGAACCACTGCCACCGCACGAGCAATTGAAGCTGATCCATGGTGCGAGGTATGTGGTAGAGAAGATCACTCGGGCAACAACTATCCCGAGATGAAGGAAGAAGTGAGCTTCATCAATAACAACAACAACAATGGGTATCGACCCCAGCAACAAGGAGGATGGAACTCGCTTCTACCAAGGAAATCAAGGTAATGGTTACAGCAATAATTTTAATAATTCTTATGGTAACCAACCTTCTCTTAAAGATCTTGTCTTAGGCCAATCTAAAATCAATGATAGCATAAATAAGAAAATAATGGCTAATGATAAGATTCTTGAAAATCTTAGTGAGAAAATGGATAGCTCTAACACTGCTATGAAAAATCAATTGAGCTTTAATAAAATGCTAGAAGCACAATTAGCTCAAATAGCAGCAGCTATCCCATCCTTCAAACAAGGTAAGATCCCAGGAAAACCTAAGGAACCAATTGAGGGTGTCAAGTTAATTTCCACAAGGTTTAGTAAGCCTCCGGTCAGGCCAAATACGGGTTGCCTTCTTGACCCACCATTCATGGCCAAGAAGAGTGACCCTGGCCATCCTACCATCACCTATGAGATCGGGCCGCACACCTTCAACAACGCCTTCTGCGACTTTGGATCTGGAGTCAACATCATGTCCAAGGTAATGTATGAAAATCTGCTAGGGGGACCTTTGTACCCCACTTTTGTCAAACTGCAGATGGTGGATCAATCCATTCGGTTCCCCGAGGGATTGGCATGTCTAAGTTCAAGACGAATACATCCCCGTTGACTTCATAATTCTTGATATGGGGGCCGATGACGAAGTCCCCGTCATCCTGAGAAGGCCGTTCCTGAACACCGTTAACACCATCATCTACGTGGGATCCGGCCAAGTCCACTTCCAACTCCTGGATAAGAGAATTAAATGTCCTTTCAATGGTTATAAATCTATGCAATAGGCAAGAAAGAACCTTTGGGAGAAGAAGCCTCAATATGCACCCCGCCGGAAGAATCAACCGCCGAAGGCCAAAAAGGCCGAACTGGTAAGTAAAGCTGAGGCGCTTAACAAGGCTGACTCTGCTGAGTCACAAGCATCAACCAAGAAGGAATGGCGGAAGAAAGAGGTGCGATAATCTCGATCCCCATCTCCGGGACCAATCGATGCACCCGAAGAATGAACCCGAAAAGGAGAGGTCCTGCTCTACGGACCTAAAACATGGAGCCCTTGCTGGTAAGGTAAATCAGTATTTATCTCATATTTAATTCCTGCATTTCAATTCTTGCATTTTTGCATTACATATTTAAATTTGGCAATAATTTATTTCAACAGAATAAAGAACTTAGATAAATAAAACTTGAAAGAACTGTAGTGCTCACGCCTGAGGTGGTGGTGCCACCCAAGGTGGGGTCGACCGACCCCACCATGGGGCCCACTCACCTCTGGTGATGTTGGTCTGATGTCCTGATCATTGTCTCAACTTTAATCACCAGTTCATTTTGAATTTGGTTGACCACTTTTTGGTCATGACCACTTTCACATGCTCCAAGGAGAATCCAACATTCACCACCATCCAAATTCTGAAAAGTGGAAACTTTGGCATGCATTAGTGCTCCCATGGTCCATAGGAATCACTTTAAAGCATGTCCCCACTTTTGTCATGCACCTTTCTCTTTCAAAAAACACTAGACAAGGGAATCTCTGAAAACTTCTCCACTTTTGGTCCACCACTAATCTTTGCTTTACTAGACAAAGTGAAACACACTGTTTAAAGCTAAAAAGAAGACCAAACATGGGTCGGCCGACCCATGTTTAAAGTCCTGTCTGCAAAATTGTGTTTGAATTCAAACAGATTCCCTGTCCAAAGGTGAAAAAAGCTCTGACACTGCCATAGTAGGTCGGCCGACCTGGCCCTAGTGGCCTGGTCACCAGCCCTTCTCCCCCTATATATATCCCTGCATTGTGTGCTCATTTCCACACCCAATCCAGTTGAATCATCTCGAGCACACAATCTCTCTTCTCTTCTCTAGTTGAGCAAGTTCTTTCTCAAGTTTAGTTGTAGTTAGCCACTCAAAACAAAAACACAAAAATATTGTAGTAGTAGAAGCTTGTCTTACTCTCATCTTTGCTCTCAACAACTTGTTTGTGGAGTACTCCTACCCACAAGAACGGTTTGTGGAGGTAACCATACCCCGCAAGGACTACTAACATTGGGACAGCTAACGCTAACGCTAACGCTAATCCTTGTTATCCTAGTGTGTTCTTGTGTTATCTCATTGCTGCAGGAAGATGAAGAAGTTCTCCTCCGCGTTCAAGAAAGCCAAGGGTGTCGTAGGGAGTTCCTCCCGACGACTCCGCCATGACGAAGATGGACGAAGAGAAGCTCCACCGAGAAAAAGCTTTGGAGTGCCTCCCGAGAGGACGCTCGACTCCAAGAGCGGCCTCATGTTGGACCAAGAAGAGTACCAATGGTACCTCTCCATCCGACACCGCGGTTATGAACATACCAGCACCATCGACTCTATCCTTTTGGACAACACAGAGTATAATTTAACTTGGGGAGTTTTTAGTATGGTACTTGGCTTTGATAACAACTGTCATCTAGATCTAGTTAATGCTACAAGAAAATTTGATAAAGCTGATTTCTGGAAAGCCATAACTGGATCCAATGATTGCTCTGACCCTAAAACTGATGAAATTCATAATCCCACTTTGCGCTTGCTCCGCTATTGGATGGCCATAACTCTTCTTCCTGGCTCCAATGTGCAAATCCTTCATAATGATGAACTAAGACTGCTTTATGCCATGACCAAGAAAATAAAAGTTTCACCTGATAAAATTTTAGTCCGCTTTTGGCTTGGTATTTTCCATAGAAGCGAGCCTATATTCTTTACCTCTTTTATCACTCGCATTGCTGAAACAATGGACTTGCTAAATGGAAAACACTACTTTAAATATATTGCTTCTCCTAGAGACATTATAACTGAAGATTTCTTCAGAAATGCTCAAGTCCTAAAAAGAGATGAAAATGGTGATCTTAAAATAATTTATCCAGGCCATACAGCCGAAATCTCTCTCCCATGTGAGGGGCGTCATTTGTATGCGCTGCGTACACTAACCATAAATTGGGACCGAGAGACAAGAAACCAAAATGTTGCAGGAACAAGAAGGGTGACAAGGAGCATGTCACAGGCCGCTCAATTTGAGCGAGGTGGCACATCATGAGCTGCAGGGGGAGACGACGAAGAAGGCGATGAGGCAAGTTCCATGGACATTTCAGGGTCCATGGAATGGCCTCAACAGCACACTCCAAGAGTGCGCACTCCCCGTCTGTCCACACGGGTGAGGGGTCGTCGGAACCAAGGGTCGGAAATGGATCAACTCATCAACGACATGGGCGATATGAAAGTTGAACAAGATGCAACTCTGAATATGGCACAACAAATGCCCAATTATTGCAAGCCATAGAAGATGAAGAAGCACAATGCTGGGCGGGATGGTTCCAATACTATCCGCCACCACAATGAGCAAAAGACAAGCTTGGGGGAGATCCTCTTCCCCACCAAGGTAAGTCCTCTATCCCTTTTTTGTTGCATTATTCTTCCGTTTTATTATCTTCACTTAAAAAAATACATATGTCTCATGAATGTTTATCTTCCTCATGGAAATGATGAATAGTTGCTCTATTAATGTTTCTTTAATGCCTAGTTTACAACTTAGTATTTCTTTGAGTATGGATCACTTGGCTCATTTAAAATCATCATGAACCTGAAAACATTGTGGGTTGCAAGTGCTATAACTAAGTCTAAAGTTGTTGTGAGACATGATATGGTAAAACAAGAGCTGCTATAATATTGTTCTAAGCATGCATGATTACTGGAGATTGATTTCTTAAAACAATCAAAACCTTATTGTTCCTCAAATGGTAATAAACTCCCACCACAGCCAAATATGCTACACATGTCTTAGCCCTTCCACTTAAGCTATTTGCTTTGCATTGAGTGTTGTCAAGTCTTGTTGACCCTTATTGAGAGACTCATCATGCTCCCAAGATCAAGATCACGTACACACCACATATATGCGCTGCTTCTACACTGAAAGTACGCAACCACATACCTTTCATTTCCACCAAAATAAATGCTCCATGTGTTAAAGTCATAAAATATCTCTCAGCTGATATGATAGAAGAGACAAAATGCTATGAAAAATGAAAAATGGACACAAGAAAGTCCATAGACAAGAAGAGAAAAATTTGAGCAAGTCTAGGCTCATGAATAAAGAAAGAAAAAATGATAGTCATGTCTCTAAAATTTATTAGAGAGAGATACAATTTCAAATAGAGGAGCATTATTGTCAATTTTTTCCGCACACTTGCACATCTTGATCTAAGGGCATGACACTTCTCTCTTTGGATCCAAGTTTTGACTCTACAATACATGCAAAGTAAGTATGCTATACTCTTTCATTCCTACCTTAAGCTCCACATAAGCCATTTTTAGAAGTAGGATAACAAAGAGAAGGCAACCTTTATTTTGTGCCTTGGTAAGGAATCATACACCATTTGAGTGACATGAGAGAACTATATGAGGAACATTAAGTTTTCTTTTGTAAAACATTACTAAAACCTCCAATATGAAACTTGCAAAGAATGAGAAAATTAGTGCTCAAGTTAACTATTCTGTCTCTCAACTGCCTAAGGCAAAGGAAAAGCCATAAGCCCCATAAAGAACTAAGGTAAAATGGGTGAATTTTTATAGCCAATTTTTCCATTCAAAAGAGAAGTATTTTGTTGTGCACTTGGTACTAAGGAAATATGAACATTGTAGCAACTCCTGATCCACCGAGGCTAAGTTTAATTATTTGCTCGGGACGAGCAAAGGTTAAGCTTGGTGGATCTTGTTGACGGTGGATATACTATGAAAATCCACATTCAAACACCATCAACAGGCTTCGAATTCAAGGGAGAATAAGCATGACATGAACATATTTTATCAATAACTAGTTCCACTTGTACTCTTAGTTTGTGAAGGCAGGAAAGATCAAACAGGCCATAAAACATCAAGATATGGTGCACAACATCACGTAGAAGAGAGAAGAGCTCAAGGTGGGCCCATGCATGGGTCGGCCGACCCATGTATAGCTCTGGTGACATGGCACGATCCTCGTGACACTCATCTCAGCTCATTTCCACCTTTGGATCAACATGTGTTTCCATTCAATGGTGGAGAAGCAAAGCACAAGGATCAAGGCATAAATCAACGTGACAAACATGCAGCGAAGGTGGAACCACACCCTGTGACAGATGGGGATAGCTTTTAGAAGGACCTGGCTAGGCCCACCTGTCATAGGGGGGTCGGTCGACCCCCCTGGTGCCTAGCCAGGTCGGTTGGCCTCCACCGCCTTCCTGCATGGTTCCCACGTGCTGGATTCACCAATGCCGTCCATCTTGAGGCGGTTCAAGGTCAGTTCATCTAAGGGAGGAGAGGCAAGGAGCACACGGATCGCTAACGTGGCATGCCTCCGTTCTCCCCTATAAATAGAGGCTGCCATCACCCTCTTCAAGACACACAAGATACACAAGAGACAAGAGAAACTTCATTCTTTAGTAGTAGTATTAGTCTAGTGTGGGAGTTAGAGTCGAGTCGAGCTACGCTCGGGGTCTCCGGAGTCGTCTGCTGGAGAGTCTGGTATAGCTCTTGTACCTTTCCTTCTGTAAGACTTTACTTTTATCAATATATTATCTTTACTTTACTAAGTCTTTACTTAGTGCTTTACTATTTATTATAGTATTGTTGTATTTTGTCTTACCTTATAGTTGAGTTATACTAGATTGTGTTCCTGTAACCAGCTCACGTGTGTAGTTCATTGCCTGTCATAGGGTGCTTTAGCTGTTCGGTACCCAGCTGGAGTAGTGAGAATTAGTGTAAGCGTGGTGCTTAGGCTAGATCTTATCCTTGAATGCTGCTTGTCGCACGGATTGCTAGTGGGTGCTAGCAGGTGGTGACAGCCCTATCTAGTCTTAGTATCCCTCCATGTGTTTTAGGCAAATTCTTAAAAGGTAGGCTCCCATAAGAGCGTAGGCGCTTCGGGTAGAGGTGATATCCTCTATTGTTTCGCACTACCCCCTACACACCGGAAGTAAGGTACCTATCTTAGTGTAAGTCATCCATTTGATAAGAGAGTTCACAAGAGTAAAGTAAGAGTCATAGGAGTCTTATACTCACTCGTTGTCCTCCCACCTAGCTATACTCTACTAGTTATCCTTAGTTATCCTAAACCTTGTCGTATCTTTGTGTCATTACCCTTTCCTCTATTTATCGATTTACCCCCCTATCACTAGTTGATACTAAGTTGCTATAGACTTAAGGATCTCTCTCTTTTATTAATTATTCCTAGCAACCGCTTTCCCTTGGGATAAAATAAATTACGATACCTTGAAATACTCCCGGATGAAGTGCTACAGCAGTATATTCTGTGCGCTTGCGGAATTATCCAATAGATATAAGAAATACCCCTCAGGGCACTTCTGGCGCCGTTATCAGAGATAGCCTAACACCCTGTCTCTGGTGGTTGCGCTAAGAAGTGTCAACAGTGGCCACAAGGAGGGGTCGGCCGACCCCATCCCCAGGTCGCCCGACCTGCCCCTTCCTCCTCTTTAAAAACCCAAGCTCTCAGCTCATTCCTTGCACCATCCCAAACCCGAGAGCACGCCCTTCCTCTAAAAATTCGTTCAGAGAGTTGGAGTTCTAGTTACCCTTCATTTAAAAGAGTAGAGAGAGCTAGAGAGTGAAACAAGTGAGAGAGGAAGTTCTGCTGATTTTCCGAGTGAAAAACATAGCATGTAGAGGAGATGCTGTCCAACTAAAATCAAAGTAGAAAGTCGAATCAAATTTGAGCTTAAAACCTTGATAAACTTGAACGAACCCTTGAACAACTAACCTTTGAACAACTGACCCCTGGACAGCTAACCTCTAACATTTTTTGTGCTAACCTCCTATCCAAGTTTTCTTTTTGTGGTGTGCACTAACGTTTTGCAGGATGAGCTGGATCAAGAGACTCACTCGTGCGGGATCGTCGCGCTCTACTGGAAGCCGTTTGTTGAGTGGTTCAGAGATGAACATCGATCCCCCGTCCCAGGAGCTGCCTACTGCACCCACTGTCATCATGACAGAAGACAAGCATTTGAAGCTGCAACGCCACGAGAAGGCAAAGTTCAATGTCATCAAGAACCTTTCGTTCAGTGTGACGAGTGTCTTCTGCGAGGACCTTCTCCGTGATACAGGTATAGACACCGAATTCTCCCTTATTTTTCATGAGATTGGTTGGGAGGGTTTTTGGCAAATGACTGAACCGGGTAACAAGCTTCTTTTTTCTGACGCAAAAGACCATGGGGGAGTTCCCCACGGTAGAAAAGCTTTATAAATAAAAGAGGGGGAACAAACAGTATACTTACAGTGGGGGGAACAAAAGAAAGAAAACTAAAGAAGAGGGAGGACGTCCTATCAAGGAGAGAATTTACAGGGCATCGAGCCACAACTGAGCTAAACTTCTATCTTCAAGCCTAAGTCTATGAGCTTGTACAGCACCTTCATGTTTGAAATTAGCGAGCCAGCCCTTAAAAGTGGCCGTTGCTCCATCAAAAATTTGTTGATTCTTGATCTTCCATAGCTCCCATGCAGCAATGAGAAAGACCTCTATGAAGAAGGGGACAGTAGTCTGCTGCTCGTTCTTGTCAACCTTCTATGAATATCTACATCATTGCTCCAGATAATGCCGAGTTTGTGCCAACATCTTCTGGCAAACTCGCAATCAAAGAAGAGATGCTCAATTGTTTCCTCTTGACTATGAGTACACAGGATGCAAAGACAGTTGGGCTGGACATTAAATCCCCTTCGAGCAAGCAGATTTTTAGTATTCAATCTATCAAGAAAGACCAACCACACAAAGAATTTAACTCTCGGGGTGACCTTGGATTTCCAGATTATGGGGAGGCTGGGTGGTCCTTGTTCATGATTGAAAGCCAACTTGTACAACTTTGTAGCAGCATATTTGTTACTTCCCCAGCAGAAAATTATTTGATCTACTTCGCTGTTCAAGCTGAATGACTGAATTAGAGCACTGAGGTCTTCCAGCTCTTTGGTAGCCACTTGGGAGATGGGGATGTTAAATAACATATCTAGGCTAGATGTATCATTTACCTCCTTAACTGAAATATCAGGGTTTATGGCAAAGCTGGCAATATTTGGGAAGACTTCCATTAAATTTACCCCCGTCCAATTATCACTCCAAAACATAACGGAGGAGCCATCACCCACAACACAAGAGGTAATGGTTCTCTATAGATCCTTAAGTTTGAAAATGTCCTTCCACCAGAAGGAACCCATCTCCCTTTGAACATGAGGAACTTTGCCATCATAGTACTTGAACCACAGCAGCTAGACCCAAGGTATGTCTATCTTGGAATAAAACTTGTGGAGCTGCTTCATTAGAAGGGCATCATTCTGCAGCAATAGATTTTTAACACCTAATCCCCTATTTTCTTAGGCCTTTGAACCAGGGGCCACGCAACCAGGTTCCCTCCCTTCTTCTTGTCAGAGTTGCCTCTCCAGAGACATTGCTTCCTGATTCTGTCGATATTTTGAACCACTCCCTTATGAAGCTTGAAAGTGCACATGGCATAAGTGACAGTGGGGGTGATAACCGTGTTAACATATTCCAATCTTCCAGAATAGGATAGTAAAGTAGAGCTGGTTGTAAGTTTTCTCTCGACTTTGTCCAAAAGAGGTGCAAAATCCTCCATTTTGGGTTTGCATGTGCTAAGTGGGAGTCCCAGGTTTGTGAATGGAAAGGTACCCACCTGATAGCCTAAAGTTCCAGCTAAAACTTCCATTTTTGTAGCTGAGACATTAATGGGCAACATTTGAGACTTCTGAAAATTCACCTTGAGGCCAGTGCAGAAAGCAAAGGTATTTAGAACTGCCTTTAAACAGAAAATCTGCCTTGCATCTGCTTGCATAATTAGCAACGTATCATCAGCATATTGTACAACTGGAAAATCAGTTGTGGGCTTAGGAATTAGTAATTCAAGGATTCCTTTATCTTTCAAACCATTGATAATGTACTGTAATAATTCTGCTGCAAGAACAAACAACAATGGGGACAGAGGATCCCCCTGCCTAACACCCCTTTTACAATTAAATTGCTTTCCAGGAATCCCATTCATGAGAACAGCAGCTGACCCTGACTGCAGTACACACTTAACCCAGTTGATCCATTTGTTGGGGAAGTTCATTGCAGCCATTATACTAAAAATTGCAGAGTGCTCCACAGTGTCAAAGGCTTTAGCAAAATCTAACTTGACAATAACAACCTCTCCTTTTGACTGCATGCATTGATGTATATATTCAAAACTCCATCCAATACAATCTTGAATGGTTCCACTTCTTATGAACCCATATTGATTCTTGTGGATCATTTTTAGAATCAACAGCTGTAGTCTTTTAGCTAAAAGTTTTGTGATCAGCTTTACACAATAGTTTAATAAAGATATTGGCCGAAAATCATTGGCAGTGGCTGGGCTGTTTATCTTGGGGACGAGGACAATATAGGAACTGTTGATGAGAGAGAGGTTAACCTGTTCATGAAAGAATTCATCAAATAACTTGTACATATCTTCTTTAATTATAGCCCAGCACTTTTTTAATAAAGACACAATTAAAACCATCCAGCCCAGGGGCCTTATCAGTTGGCATGATTTTGACAAGCCTATCAATCTCTTCCTTCATGAAAGGGGCAATCAAACTGTCCAAGTTGATACCCGAGAAGTCAGGTATTAAGGAATTAAGATCGAAATCCATGGTGGCCTCATTGGAAATACCCATCCTACTCTTGAAGGAACACCAAAAAAGGTTTGCTTTGTCCGCATGGAGGATGAGGGTGACTCCATAGTCATCCTGAACTTGAGCAATAAGGTTCCTTCTGTGAGAGATAGTTGCCATAGAGTGAAAGTATTTGGTACACTCATCCCCTAACTTGATTCTATTTACTGTATTTCTCTGCTCCAATATCGCGCTTGCTGGGTCAATAGGTTATGAAGCTGTTTTTTGACCAGAGCCCTAAGATTCCATTCAGGATTAAATAAAGATCTGAAGTTTTCCACAGTGTCCAGATACAAGATCACTTTATTACAATTATCAATAAGAAGCTTTATATTTGAGAGCCCCTTGCTCCATTATTTAAAATCATATCTCAACCTTTTAAATTTTGCAGATAAGATGGCCACACTACTGGTCCGGGCCTTGACTGGCATATCCATGATTGCTGCACTATGCTGGGAAAATCATTGAGTGCTACCCAATAATTTTTAAATCTGAAAACATTATCTCTTGGGATCTTGGTGCCAACTGATACCTTACACGGCACATGATCAGAAGTGGGCCTAGCAAGGGGGTCACCAAGGTATCAGGGAATTCAGTTGTCCAGTTCATTGAAGAAAAGAACCAACCCAATTGTTCAAGAAGGGGGTCAGCTTGCATATTGCTCCATGTAAAGCCTTTGCCTTTTAATGGCAATTCAACCAAACCCAGATGATCAATCATGTCATTGAAAATCAAGGTGTCTTGAAAATTTCCTCCACTTTTGTTTCTATCTTCCAAAGATCTATAAAAATTGAAGTCACCAATGATCAACCAATTCTCCTCTTCCTGGATCTCTAGGTTTTTAAGCCAAGATATAAATTGAGATCTTGCTGGTTCAGTGCACGGGCCATAGACAGATATTAAGTTCCAAGTGGAGGCCTCTATTCTGTAAGAGAAACTGATTGCGACTGCAAAGGGTTGGATTTCCAGGATATACCCATCAAACAAACTACCATTCCAATACCACCCGAGGCCCCAACAGATGGAGCAAAAAGGAATTTATCAAACTTTCCAGGGGCAAAATTCCTAATAAAGGATGAACCAAAGTGTTCTTTCTTTGTTTCCTGAAAGCACAGAATATCACAGTTGCTTTCTGTTGACGATCGCTAACACCCTATTTTACCATCAATATTTCACCCATAATCAAGGTAAAACCACATGAAAAGCAAAGAACTCACTTTGAAACTTACCTAGTTCCACATGTCCTTGGAGAAATCTTGTATATGCAGGAAAAATGGTGAAATCAGGCAAAAACGAAGCATACCAAGACACCTCAGCACCTCAGCTGCCACATGGGAGCCAGAGGGGGGCACCCGGCCCCTACATAGGGCGCCCGCCTTATGAATGGTGCCAAATTGGCATGCCACCTCACGGATCCATGTGCCATCCTCCCAAATGGCCTATGGCACGTTGAAACAACATCAACGACTCAAAGACAAGACACGAGGATCCGGTGGCCCTATCAATAGGGCGCCCGCCCTGTCCAAAGTGAGTGCCACGTCGACAATCCGAGAGAAGGTGTCCAACAGTCATCCAAGACATCAAATGAAGTCGGTTTTCATCCAACGGTGATCAAGAGATGTGCCATGGATCGACAGACCCACAGGTCATCCACCCGGGGTTGCAAACCGCCAATCCTGAGCTCTAACTGACCTTGCAACCGCCCTTGAGGGTGAAGGAGGGCCATAGGATGCAAGGCGATGGATCCAAGGGGGCGCCCGCCCCCAAGGAGGGCGCCCGCCCAGCCACTTCGCGCCACTGACCTCCAGGACCCCTACAAGTACCCCTGGAGCACTCCTACACGATAAATAGGACTTGAATCCTCACTTGTAAGATGAAACACCACTAGAAACCACTAGAGAATCAGCTCATTCTATAAGTCAGAAGTAGTTCCTGCTCTCTCTTTCTAGCGAAGCTCTGCTCTTAGGAATAGTGCTAGCTAGAGAAGAGTAGAGTAGTAAGAGAGAAGTCGGGAGAAGGAGAAAGTCTATGGAGGAGCCGGGTTTATCGGCGACCTCGTATGCGGTGTCCTTCACTCTTATCGGTAATAAAGATCTCCTTCTTCATTTATTTATTGTTATACTTTAAGTAGCTCTATACTTGCTCATTGCTTGGTTAGAGTGCTCTAATTCTTGAGCTTGAGTTAGAGTAGTAAGTTTTATAGATTAAGCGCGGTGCTTAGGCTATGGCTTACCCTTGAGTGTGGCTAGACCCACGGATAGTAGTGGTAGGTTCTAGGTGGTGACAGCCCTAGAATCCTCTGGATTCCACCACGTTTGGTTTGGTTTTATTAGCATAGGCTTTTGGGCGTACGGTGCCTAATCAGTCGAACCCCGGCGAGTTTAGGACTTTGCGTGTCCTGGGTATAGCAGTCTCTTTGGTATAATAATCACTTGATCTTTTACTGAGTTAGAGTTCTCCCATAAAACTCAAGAGCTACCTCAATTTATCCTAGTATGTTTCCACCTTAGTTATACTTCATTGATTTATCCTTACTAAGGTTATCACCCCATTTATCCATATCTAGACCCTTGACTATTAGATCCTTGGAATCACAAACCCTGCCTTCCTTTGGGAAAATATAAATTCGACACCTGGTACTCCCAGGTAAAGTGCTACACGATAGTTCTGTGCGCTTGCAGAATCCCATCACTAATCCTATAGAGCTACCCATAGCATTTTTGGCGCAATTGCTAGAAATAATTTTATTCCTAGTAGCAACGTTAGAAGTGTTAACAACCACATACTTCGAGCATAGGAATTGACAACTCCAGTGATTGCGTTGAGAAGTATTGTTACCACTGCTAGGGGATAGATTTGGCTACACTCTTTTGATAGCGTTGGTAACTGTCAACAAGCATTTTTGGCGCTGTTGCCGGGGAAGGCAACTGTTGAATTCCTTTGATTTGAGTCAAGTCTAGATAGTTCTCCTTAGAATCACGAATATGGCCGAAAGGACCATCCATGAATTCTCTGCACCTTCTGCTGCTAATATAGCAACAAGCCCTGGTGTCATCGAGGCGAACTTTCAGTTTGAGTTAAAGCCCGCATTAATGACAATGGTTCAAGCTAGCCCATTTTGTGGCAGGGCTCACGAGGATGCTAATGCTCCCCTCCAACACTTCTTGGAGATATGCAGCACCTTTACCATTAAAGGAGTAACCCCAGACGCAATTCGTTTGCGACTCTTTCCTTTCTCCTTGTTAGGAAAAACTAAGCATTGGTTCTATACGAACCGATCGAAATGATGTGGACACATGGGAAAAGTGTTCCAACTCTTTCCTAGTGAAATTTTTCCTCTAGGCAAGACCAATGCTCTTCGCAATAAGATCTCTAGTTTCCAACAACAAACTGATGAATTGATTCCCGAGGCTTGGGAATGAATGTAAGAGTATGTCGCTACCTATCCACACCATGGTATGGAGGATTGGCTTTTAATCCAAAACTTCTATCATGGATTAACCCATCTTGATAGAAGCCATCTAGATGCTGCCACCGGTGGAGCATTCTTTTCTCTTAAAGTTACAGATGCAAAGGCTTTGATCGAGAAGATGGTGTCCAATCAAGGATGGAACGAGAAACGTCTGCAACCGCGCAAGCGAGGTTTGCATTCTTTAAAGGAAGCTGACATGATTGCAGCTAAAGTGGACCTACTAGACAAAAGGCTAGAAAATTGTGAGAGGATGCGTACACCTGAGACCGTGCAAGCCATGGAGACTCACATGACGTGTGAAGTCTGTGGAGAAGTTGGCCATTCTGGACTCCATTCTCCCAAGACACATGAAGACCTCAACTTCATCAACAATGATTTCTTCAAACCAAGGACGGACTCAGCGCTCCAATTCTCAAGGTAACACTTTCAATTTTTCGCAACGTCCAAACAATCAAGGTAATAACTAGCCTTCTCTTAAAGATCTTATCTATGGTCAAGGTAGAATGACTGATAGTATAAACAAGAAGCTCTGTGCTAATGATAGGATGCTAGATAGCATAAATGCTAAATTAGATGATTTCTCTACTGCAATTAAGAATCAACTTAGTTTCAATAAGATGCTTGAAACCCCATTAGCATAACTAGCAGCTGCAATTCCATCTTTTAAAAAAGATAGAATACCAGGAAAGCCTGAAACAACCATGAAATCTGCTAATCTTGTTACTATTAGTTATCATGGCTATGAATTAGATGGATGGAATTTTTCAACTAAAAAGGGAGATCCTGGAACCCCTATCATATCTTGTTGTATTCATTCTCAAAAGTTCCATAATGCTATATGTGATCTAGGATCTAGCATTAACATCGTGTCTAAAGAACATTATGAAAAGCTGTTCTACACTGAACTAGTACCAACTTCTGCGTACGTGCAATTAGCTGATCAAACAACTTGCTACATAGAAGAGTACTTTCTGATGTTCTGGTAAAAGTAAGAAACAACTTTGTGCCTGCCGATTTCATGATTTTAGACATGGGTAATAGAGACAACTTACCCCTCATTCTTGGCCGACTTTTCTTGAATACTGTGAATGCATGCATATTTGTTGCTAGTGGTAGCATGGATTTATATATAAATGGGAAGAAAGAAAGATTTGTTTTCTCTTATGCACCGCACCATGCAACTAACATATAGAAAAATAAGAGTCAATCCATAAGGAGGAGAAAAACAAGAATCTAGAGAAACAAGAAAGACAGAGATGCGGTTAAGAGGGAACCATCATCTATAGCCTCTACACCAAACCCTGCTACCATCAAAGAAGGACAAGATGAGAAGAAGACATTAGTCAAAGAAGAACCTCCTTCCGAAGAAGGACAGCTATGGGAGTAAGTATTCTATCTCTCTCTTTACTTATTGCGTTGGCATATTTCCCTTCTTCGTGCATTAAATCAATTAATTGTTAGAAGCATGTTTAAATTCATGTCTTGCATTTAATAAAGACCATAATAAAAGAGAGATTAAAAAATATATATAAAATAATAATAATAAAATAAGATATAAATTTGGTTCATCATAGTAGCAATAAAAAGCAAAGCCTAGTGATCATAATAAGATGCAAAAGAGGAAATAACCCGACCAAGAGGAGAATCCGATCATGAAGAAGAAGCTAGCTTAGGGGAGCCGTCATCCTCGCCAAGGTATGGTTTCTAACCCCAGCTCTTTTTCTGAATTACTGTGAGTTACAATATGAATAGCAATTCTAAATTCTTGCATAACAATAAATAAATGAAATTAATGATAAGATGAGAAAAAAATATGATATATCTTTGTTGGAAATGATGAACAATTGCTCTATGATGATTTGTAAAATCTTGTTATACAATCCTTACTATGAAAGTTTTGAGTGTGATATCTGAATTCGGTCTTAAGTCAAACAATATTTTGGGTTGCACATACTAATAAACTAGGTTATGCTCTTGCAAGATTGAAATTGGTATAAGTAGAACTTTTACCTGACCTAAGGAATGAGTGAGAACCAACTAGCGATTTTGATTTATAAAATTCAAATTTTTGCTCATGGTTCCTTTATGGAATTAAATACCTACTATCAAGCCATACATCCACAAGCAACTAAAACCACCAAAAGAAAGAGCTCTTGTCTGTTTTGAGCCTGGTTAGACCTTATTTGATCTAGGTAGAGAAACTAGTCATATTCTTTGATCAAGATCACGTACACATTCTGCCTATGTATTACTTCTACACTGGAAGTATACATCTATGCTCCACACACAAATTGAGACAACCAACCACAATCAACTTTTGTCCTTTTGATAGATGGGGAGTATAGGTTACTGAAAAAAAGAGAGAGTGTTAGCACTTCTTAGCGTCAGCAGAAAAGTCCGCAAGCGCACGGAAGTACCATCGTACTTCACCCAGAAGTATTCAGGGTATCGTATTTTTCCAAAAGAATGGGTTATGTTAGAGGTCTCTTAGCTAGTTGACACTAGAAAAGATAGGAGGGTAACTTGGGTGGAGAGGATACACTAAGTCAGGAAACACTAAGTGAAGATGACTTTCCTACTACTTGCCTGCTTCGGGCCCACTGACGCACCTGGTCTGCCAAGCGATACCAGTATCAGCGCTATTCCACGGCCGAACGTGGGGGAATGCTGGTACGAGTGGACAGGGCTGTCACTACCTGCCACCTACCCCTCTGCCCGTGGGCGCGCACAACAAACGAAGGTAGACTCCAACTTAGACACCACGTCTACGAAGGTGACTACTACTCTAGCGATGGCCAGGAACTTCCGTCTTTATCAGGAGTCCTCTTACTAGAGCACCCGTCTCACGGACGAGCGACAATCCCACAAACAAGTAGCTTTATAAAAGTAACTCACTTAATGGATCAAAAGTAGAATGTATCACAAACCTCTTACTTCAAGCAGCAAGATGGTTGTAGAGGTACAAGTTGGATGTGAGAGCCGACAGGTCCGGCACTTCGTCCACCCGAGCGTAGAACTGCTTCGACCCCGCTGTCACTTCTCAAGCTTCTATCTCTCTCTATAACCCTATACTAGCCTAGCTAGAAGCTAAACTAATGGAAAATTGTTGCACTCCCTTCTTCTTCTCTATTGTATCAAGTTCTTTTGATGGAGGGATTGGGGGCATCATTTTATAGCTCCATAGGACGGTTCAGGCGCAACTAAGTTTGGAAGGAGGTGGAACTGTCTTTGGGATACCGCCTAGAGTACCGCCTCCGAAGACTGGGCCCAGGAGGCCCCACCAGGGGGCGGCCGCACCCAGAGTCGGTCGGTCCCCTGGTTGGGCCCGCTAGCCACTGCCTTCAGGTGGTCGGTTGCTTCCTAGGCCTGGACCTCCCCCGCGGTTACGGATGGATCTAGTTCAGTTCTTAGGTGGGCTTTCTTGTTTGGTTTGCGCCTTTTCTGAATATGCTTTCCGGTAGTGCGCTTTCTTGTGAATTTTATGTGTTTCCACGTGTAGACCTGCAAGTTACATATACAACAAAACTCGTGGAAAGGTTAGATAAAATCCCTACCTTCTATTTATTTTTTGTATTAAAATGATGATAGAATTTAGTTACTAAGGACCGCCAACAACTCTCCCACACCCTCGTCCTCGAGTAAAGTGCTAAGGACCAAAAAGGGTTCACTTTCCTTATTCAAAAAGATCTGTATACAGGTTATTCCAAGCTTCACCTGGACTTATGAACTTCAAGGTGTCTACCAGATCATCTTAGGTAATTGAAAAATGGAATAGCCTGGATTCAAATCCTCTTATTCTATCCTTGCATAGAAACTTGGGTTTTTGCAAGGTTGTGAAAACATAAAAATAGCTCATGTTCCTTGAATGATTCTCTCAGATCGCTCATGTATGTGACTGGTTCCTCACCAAGGCATGAAAAGGTAATACCTTCACATGGGTCATCCTACCTCTAAAATGGCTTATCTAGAGTTTTAGGTAGGAATAAAAATGATGAGGCACACTTACCCTGCATATGTTGTCGAGTCAAACCCCAGACCATACCAGTGGGAGTGCGTCATACTCCTAGATCAGAATGTGCATGTGTGTGGAGAATATGAAGGTGGAAACCTAATTCTAAATCCTTTTGATGCTCTATACATCATGATTCTCTTTTTTGAGAAAGACAAGATATGGGCTATAGGATCTCCATCACTATTATTATTTTTATTTTTTTGAACGGGTATTTGGAATCTTCTTTCTCGGTTTTTTTTTAGCATAGCCCCATATCTTTTATAGGCATATGACATATTTTGAGATATGATGGATGAGTAAAGTTTTGCATCAAGAATGCGTGTTTCTTAGGATAAAAATAACACTTTTATCTGGTGGAGAAAACTGCACAACTCCTAGTGTAAGAGTTGGCATATTTTTGGTGGATGGATGGATGCATGTTTTGCACAACTCTCAGGGTGAGAATTGTCTTTATTTGGTGGGTGCATGTGAATTCTGATCTTGGGAGCATGAAACATCTGTCAACAGTGGTCACAAAATTTGACCAAACTCAATACAAAATAAGTGGCATATGTGGAAGGTTTCATCATAAAGAATCACATATGCCCTTTGGTAGGTATTTGTTAATCATTCAAGAAGTATGCTATTAGATTTTTGTAAAATAGTAAACATCATGTCATCCTACTATATCTCACCAGTCAATTACTTAGATAAAAAGGGGTCCCTAAATAGTGTTCGTAAATCTGTAGGAATATTAGCAAGGAATAAAAAGTATGCAAACATTTTGAACGTAGGAAGACATGTTTTGATGGAGTATGAAGGAGTCATCATTTTAAATTTTATCTTAAAAACTTTTTAGTGAGAGAGAGGAGAAATTTGCACAAACCGAATTCTGATTTTTTTCTTTTGTGCAGTTTGAATTGGAAAGTCCTCCCCAACACTTGTTTTCTTTCCTATCTTGATTAGTAACAATATATAGAGAAAACAAGTGTGCAATATATATAAAGATAAAAGACTTCTTTTCCATTGATAAATCAAATAGGCACATTACATTGAAAGGGAACATGATTGGAAAATAAAAGATTGTGGAGAGGAAAAAACTGTGTGCCTAATTATTTGTGTAGCAGGAGCATTCTAAAGATATTTAGAGAACATGCTCAACTCTTGCTGCTTAGCGATCCTACACAGCTGCTCTCCATAGCCGCGGCGCATCTCATCTAATTCATCCCTAAGACCTTTTACGCTGAGATGAGCCTCGGCTATGCGAGTTTGGGCCTTACCAACACTCAGGCACGTGCTTTTGATGCTAGCATTGAGCGAGGCAATGGTTGGTCCCTTAGGAGGCTTCTCATCCTCACTATCACTAAAGAAACCCTTAGACTACCCCCTAATTATTTTCCTTACAAACTTGCGCTTGGCGCCAGAAGGTTCGGCAGAGGGTGCCGGATTGCTAGAGGGAGCTTCACCCTTGCGAAAGCGACCCTTGGCGTACCCTCCATCGGGTTTGCGTACTCCCCTAATGGTATAAGAGCGACTATCCTTAGCGGGAGACGACAGGGAAGGTAAACTGGAGGTAGAGGGCATCATGGCAGCATGTTTGCTAAGCATGCTACTACGAGGGGCCTTCCTCTTGAGGCCTAAAGCGCCGGTAGTTGGTCGGGCAGCAGTACACTTCTTCTTGGCACCACCTTCGGGTGCACGGGAGCGTGCCGTGGACTCCAAGCTTGATATATGTTGCTGAAATTATCGCTAGGGGTTGGTAGAAAGGCTAGCGGCTTCTCTACTATGGCACAAGCTTCATCTCTCGTAAAGGAATTCTCTTGATAGGGTGCTATGTCTAGGTTGGCTATGGAGCCAGGAGCTTGGATCAGCGAAAGAGCATAGCTAGACATGGTCAAAACTTGTAGGTGGGAGAGCTTAGCAACCTTTGCAAGAGGGAGAGGAGAAATGGTTTGGTGTAAAGAGAGGAGGGGCCTTTAGAATGCTTATATAGGTTCTACCGTGGTCTCTGTTGAGAAAACAAACTGATCGTAACCACGGATGCAATGCTGGAGCGATCAGAGGGAGGTACGAAAAAGATTGGCCCTGATTGAGCCAGCTAGGGGTGCGGCCAGTCCCGAGGGCGGTCGGTCCCCTGGGTCCACTTGCCAGCCTCCGTCTTTTGCCCACGTGTCTTGCTGATTGAGTAGATTTCTATCCCGGTTACAAACAAGTTTGATGCGCGGTGGATCAGTGTGATGGTGTATGTGATAAGGTGTGATATATTTAAAAATAATGCTCAAGATTACACTATCATGCATTTATGAGAGAATATACCTACGATCAAGAAGATTTATGTAAACACAAGAAAAGAGCATAGGAATTTTTTAGATATATCATAAATGCAACACCAATGTTTTATAAAATAGCAAAATGTAAACGTAATAGATTTGTTTGTTTTATTTGTTATATATATTATTATTTTTTATAAGTTTTTAGTAAACTTTTTAAAAGATACTATATTTATTTCATCAATAAAATTAGGTTCGGGTTCAAGGAATACCTTGAGACGTTGACCGTTTACCTTATGGATGTTTCCGTCATCGTCTTCTATCGTGATTGTTCCATGTGATTATACGTTGATGACGGTATAAGGTCCGTCCCATTTACTTCTGAACTTACCTTTCCCGAACAATTTGACTCTTGAATTGAAGAGCAGAACTTTATCGCCTAATTTGAATTCTTTGTGCTGGATTCTTCGATCATGCCATCTCTTTGTTCTTTCTTTGTAGAGTTTGGCACTATGATAGGCTTTTTCTCGCAATTCTTCCAGTTCTGCGACTTGTTTCTGCCTATGTTTACCACCTGTCTTGAGATCCATATTTCAGGTTTTTATTGCCCAGTGAGCTCTATGTTCAAGCTCAACAGGCAAATGGCAACTTTTTCCATAGACCAGCTGATATGGTGACATCCCAATGGGGTCTTGTAAGCTATCCTATATGCCCAGAGTGCATCAGGTAGCTTATCTTTCCATCCCTTTCCCATCTCGTTCACCGTTTTCTGAAGATGTTTTTGATTTGTTTGTTTGAAGTTTCGGCTTGTCCACTGGTTTGGGGATGATAAGGAGTAGCTACGTTGTGTTTGGCTCCTAGCTCTCGCAGGAATGCTCTGAAAGTCTTGTCTATGAAGTGTGAGCCCCCGTCGCTTATCACCATCCTTGGTGTTCCAAAGCAAGGGAAGATCACTTCATGAAACATCTTTCTTGCATGTTTTGCATCTACTGCTCGGCAGGGTAGCGCTTTGACCCATTTTCATACGTAGTCTACTGCCACTAGGATGTACTCACAGTCTCCCGACTTCTGGAATGGTTCCATGAAGTCAATGCCCCAGACATCAAAGACTTCAATTTGGAGGTTGAAATGAAGGGGCATGGCATTGCGGGAGCTGATGTTGCCTTGCAGCTGACATTGTCAACACTTTTGGATGAATTCTTTGGTGTCGTTATACATTGTTGGCCAATAGAATCTGCATTGCCAAATTTTGGCTTATGTGCGGAAAACTCCATAATGGCCCCCGTATGGGGCTACATGACACCTCTCAATGATTTGTGCACCCTCAGCAGTAGGCACGCATCTTCTCAACAGTCCATTGGCACAAACCTGGTACAGGTAGGGTTCATCCCATAAGTGGCATCTGCTTTCATATTCTAGCTTTTTTCTGGATTCGCCCGGGGGTACGTACCATGAAACCATGTAATTCATAATGTTTGCATACCACGGGTTTGTGTCGGTGACCATGAGGAGCATGTCGTCACGTAAGAAGTCACTGATCTCCTGTTCCTGCATGTTAGTAACTTGCATACGCGAAAGATGGTCGGCAACAGTATTTTCTACTCCTTTCTTATCTTTTATTTCAATATCAAATTCTTGTAATAATAAGATCCAGCGGATCAAACGAGGTTTAGCATCTTTCTTGGTGAGCAGATATTTTAAAGCGGCATGATCAGTATAAATAATTATCTTTTCTCCCACCAAGTAAGACCTAAATTTATCGATAGCAAAAACTACTGCAAGGAGCTCCTTCTCGGTTGTGGCATAGTTAAGCTGAGGTCCTGTTAGAGTCTTGCTAGCGTAAGCAATCGCGTGATGCTTCTTATCTTTGGTTTGGCCAAGGACCGCACCAACAGCATAGTCACTAGCATCACACATGATTTCGAAGGTTAGCGCCCAATCCGGAGGTTGGATGATGGGCGCAGAGATGAGTGCTTTCTTGATGGTTTTAAAAGCTTTCAAACACTCATCCGTGAACTCAAAAGGTACGTCTTTTGCTAACAGGTTAGTCAAGGGTCTAGCGATCTTTGAAAAATCCTTAATGAAACGCCTGTAGAACCCAGCATGGCCTAGAAAGCTACGGATCCCTTTGATGTTCACAGGGGGAGGTAGTTGCTCAATAACTTCTATCTTTGCTTTATCTACCTCTATCCCCCTTTCGGACACTAAATGTCCGAGGACAATGCCTTCGCGGACCATGAAGTGGCACTTTTCCCAGTTAAGCACCAGGTCCTTCTCTTGGCATCTTTGCAAAACTTTGTCCAAATTCTCGAGGCAATGATCAAAAGTTTTTCCATAGACTGAAAAGTCGTCCATGAAAACTTCCATGATCTCCTCAATCATTTCTGAGAAGAAGGACATCATGCAACGCTGGAACGAAGCGGGTGCATTACATAGTCCAAACGACATTCTTCTATACGCATACGTTCCATACGAACATGTAAAGGTTGTTTTGCTTTGATCGTCAGGATGGATGTGAATTTGGTGATAACCAGAATACCCATCAAGGAAGCAAAAGAAAGAATGTTTCATCAATCGCTCCAACATATCATCAATGAAGGGTAATGGGAAGTGATCCTTTCGTGTTGTCACATTGAGTTTTCTGTGGTCAATGCACATCCTCCATCCTGTGATGGTACATTGTGGGATGAGCTCGTTCTTAGCGTTCTCAACTACCGTCATTCCTCCTTTCTTGGGAACCACTTGGACGGGGCTAACCCAGTCACTGTGTGGTACAGGATAAATGATCCTGGCGTGAAGAAGTTTGAGGACTTCCTTCTTCACAACTTCCCGCATCACATTATTGAGCCTACGCTGTGGTTTGCGTGATGGTGCGCTTGTAGGGTCAATAGGGATACGATGGGTACAGAGCGTTGGGCTAATCCCCTTGAAATCTTGCAAGGAATACCCAAAGACCGATCTATGTTTTTCTAAAACGGCAATAAGTCTAGCCGTCTCCTAATCTGAAAGCTTATCACTAATGATGATGGGAGTGCTTTTGTTGGCATTTAGAAAGACATAACGTAGTCCTTCAGACAGGGTTTTTAGTTCAACGAGAGGTGGAGTTGGCACTTCCTCTTTAGGAAGGTCAAAGGTTTCTCCTACGTCATCCTCTTCTTCTACGAAGAAGTTGGCATCTTTTTCTAAGGACAACTCAGGAGGTTCAAAAGGTGAAACCAACATAACCTCCTCGGGCAGGATAGGACAAGGGAGAGGGTCTGCCATCGAGTTTTTAGCTCGATAAAAAGGTATGGAATAATCATTCCTCCACAGCTTAACATTCAATTCCACTATTCTTGTTGTATTGGAGAGAAATTTCTCCAGGGGATGCCCGATTAGCACGCTAAAGTCTATGTCGTCAAAGATGTGAAAATCTAAAGTTAAGACAACGTCATCGTGCTGAATTTTGACGTTGTGAACCAACCCTTGTCCTAGCTGACAAGTACGCGAGCTATTTCTCATGGACAAGGTTGTAGGAGCAAAATGCTTATCATTCAGATGAGCGCGTGCAAAGGTCGTGGACATCAGATTTGCTCCTACCGTGGGGTTGTACAACATCTCCATCCAATCATCCTAGATTTTGCAATGGGTGGTTCGCGAAGGGGAGCGAATCTGAATTATTTCAGATGAAGACTCCCTTTCGTTTGTCCATTCGTCACTCATGATAGCTGTCAACTCCCTAATGGACTCTTTTAAAGAATCGAGGCAAGGTATTGGAGTGACAGGGACATGGGTGCTTCTTTTGTACGCATACTTCGAGACATTCCCATAATCATTGAAGAATTCATTGTCGAAGTATGGAAGATCTGAAGGTTGGAGACCTTCCTTCGGACCTTCTGGTTCGGGTGAGGGTGTCTCTATAGGTAACGTTGGTTCGGCCTCAGCCGATGAGACTTTCTCGTGACACAGCTCTGGCTCTACTCGGAGGGGTTCTAACGGAGGAGTGTTCTCTAGAATGTGATCTAAAAGAGCCTCTCCTTCGGCTGTGGTTTTGTGTGTGAATGACCCCCCTGCGGCTATGTCAAGTTGTTGGGCAGATTCCTTGCTAAGCCCTAACCAAAAATGCTGCAAGAGCACATGGTTGGGAATAGACAAGTCTGGGCCAGATTTTGTTAAAATCATAAATCTTTCCCAAGCTACACCTATGGATTCCTTCTCATGTGTTGGAAGTTGAGAATCTCTTGATGTAGGGCAGCGATTCGGGATATAGGGAAGAATGCTACACAGAACTTGTTTCGCAATTCTTCCCAATCACCAGCTACCTTCCCTATTTTGAGGGCGTACCATTGTTTCGCTCTCTCATTAAGAGAGAAAGGAAACAATTTCCACCGCATTGTTTCATGTGACATGCCAGCAATGGTTAGGCATGCATAAAGCTGCTCAAACTCCCTTAGGTGGTGATATGGGTTTTCGTAATCTAATCCTAAGAAGGTTTGTTCCCGAACCATAGCTATAAAAGCTGGGCGGAGTTCGTAACTTGAAGCTGTGATTGGCTTTGCGGATTGTGGAGGTTCAACGAACTCACCCTTAGGAGCAGAAAGTTTGGAGTTGGTGGGTTGCTCCATTGGATCAAAAGAGGTCAAAGAAGAGAAAGGCAAAAACAAAGGATACACGGGCAACTAGGTTCGGAGACTAAAAATGACAACCGTCCCCGGCAACGGCGCCAGAAATGCTTGTTGGCGCTTCTTAGCGTCAGCAGAAAAGTCCTCAAGCGCACGGAAGTACCATTGTAGCACTTTACCTAGAAGTATTCAGGGTATCGTATTTTTCCAAAAGAATGGCTTATGTTAGAGGTCTCTTAGCTAGTTGACCCTAGAAAAGATAGGAGGGTAACTTGGATGGAGAGGATACACTAAGTCAGGAAACACTAAGTGAAGATGACTTTCCCACTACTTGCCTGCTTCGGGCCCACTGACACACCTGGTCTGCCAAACGATACCAGTATCAGCGCTATTCCGCGGCCGAACGTGGGGGATGCTGGTACGAGTAGACAGGGCTGTCACCACCTGCCACCTACCCCTCTGCGCATGGGCACGCGCAACAAACGAAGGTAGACTCCAACTTAGACACCACGTCTACGAAGGCGACTACAACTCTAGCGATGGCCAGGAACTTCCGTCTTTATCAGGAGTCCTCTTACTAGAGCACCCGTCTCAAGGACGAGCGACGATCCCACAAACAAGTAGCTTTATAAAAGTAACTCACTTAATGGATCAAAACTAGAATGTATCACAAACCTCTTACTTCAAGCAGCAAGATGGTTGTAGAGGTACAAGTTGGATGTGAGAGCCGACAGGTCCAGCACTTCGTCCACCCGAGGGTAGAACTACTTCGACCCTGCTGTCACTTCTCAAGCTTCTATCTTTCTCTCTAACCCTATACTAGCCAAGCTAGAAGCTAAACTAATGGAAAATTGTGGCACTCCCTTCTTCTTCTCTATTGTATCAAGTTCTTTTGATGGAGGGAGTGGGGGCATCATTTTATAGCTCCATAGGACGATTCAGGCGCAGCTAAATTTGGAAGGAGGTGGAACCGCCTTCGGGATACCGCCTAGAGTACCGCCTCCGAAGACTGGGCTCGGGAGGCCCCACCAGGGGGGCGGCCGCACCTGGGGGCGGTCGGTCCCCTGGCTGGGCCCGCTGGCCACCGCCTTCGGGTGGTCGGTTGCTCCCTGGGCCTGGACCTCCCCCGCGGTTACGGATGGATCCAGTTCAGTTCTTAGGTGGGCTTTCTTGTTTGGTTTGCGCCTTTTCTGAATATGCTTTCCAGTAGTGCGCTTTCTTGTGAATTTTATGTATTTCCACGTGTAGACCTGCAAGTTACATATACAACAAAACTCGTGGAAAGGTTCGATAAAAGCTCTACCTTCTATTTATTTTTAGTACTAAAATGATGATAGAATTTAGTTACTAAGGACCGCCAACAGAGTGCAAGTGCTCAAGGAAAACAAAAGAGGACAAATATCCCATTGGCAGGTGCCCATATATCTATACTTCAAAAAAAACTATGTATTCAGTAACCATGCTCTCCCCTGTCTAAGGCAAAGGAATAAGTCTCAAGGAGCCCACCAAATAATTTAAACTTGCACTTCTTGATCATTTTATATGACTTGTTGCTCCCTGTGATCTAAGAGTCTAATCTTGCAATACATTCAGTTCAAGTATGCTTTTGCTCCAATCCTATAAACCCCACATAAGCTTAGGATAGACATGAAAAGCTCCTTTGAGCTCCTGTGAGGTCCATCACACTAAGGAGTGGTTGAGAGTATCATTAAAGGAACCAAAGCAAGATTTTCTTTTTCAAAAGAATAAAAACTCTCTAGTAAATGGTTTCACTCTACCAAAGTAAGGGGTAAAGTACCTGCTTATCTATTCTATCTTGTTTTTGCATAACCCAAGGTGAAAAAGCTAAAAGCCCCATATAGTTAAGGCACAAGATGAATTTCTAAATCATGCTCAATACTAGAATAGTGTTGGTTTGTATACAAGATCCTTGTGAATTATTACATTAAAGAAATTCATGATACAACATTGCCATGTTAAAACCACATCTTTGCTTGAGGACAAGCAAAAGTTTAGCTTAGGGGAGTTTGTTGACGATCGCTAACACCCTATTTTACCGTCAACAGTTCACCCATAATCAAGGTAAAACCACATGAATAGAAAAGAACTCACTTTGAAACTTACCTAGTTCCACATGTCCGTGGAGAAATCTTGTGTATACAGGAAAAAAGGTGAAATCAGGCAAAAATGAAGCATACCAAGACACCTCAGCACCTCAGCTGCCACATGGGAGCCAGAGGGGGGGCGCCTGCCCCCTACATAGGGTGCCCGCCCTATGAATGGTGCCAAATTGGCATGCCACATCATGGATCCATGTGCCATCCTCCCAAATGGCCTATGGCACGTTGAAACAACATCAACGGCTCAGAGACAAGACATGAGGATCCGGTGGCCCTATCAACAGGGTGCCCACCCTGTCCATAGTGAGTGCCACGTCCACAATCCAAGGGAAGGTGTCCAAGAGTCATCCAAGCCATCAAATGAAGTCAGTTTTCATCCAACGATGATCAAGAGATGTGCCATGGATCGACGGACCCACATGTCATCCACCCGGGGTTGCAAACCGCCACTCCTGAGCTCCAATCGACCTTGCAACCGCCCTTGAGGGTGAAGGAGGGCTGTAGGATGTAAGGCAGTGGATCCAACCGCCTAGCCACTTCGCGCCACCGACCACTAGGACCCCTACAAGTACCCCTGGAGCACTCCTACACTATAAATAGGACTTGAATCCTCACTTGTAAGATGAAACACCACTAGAAACCACTAGAGAATCAGCTCATTCTATAAGTCAGAAGTAGTTCCTGCTCTCTCTCTAGCAAAGGTCTACTCTTAGGAATAGTGCTAGCTAGAGAAGAGTATTGTAGTAAGAGAGAAGTCGAGAGAAGGAGGAAGTCCGTGGAGGAGCCGGGTTTGTCGACGACCTCCTCTACGGTGTTCTTCACTCTTATCGGTAATAAAGATCCTCTTCTTCATTTATTTATTATTATTATACTTTAAGTAGTTGTATACCTGCTCATTGCTTGGTTAGAGTGCTCTAATTCTTGAGCTCAAGTTAGAGTAGTAAGTTTTATAGATTAAGCGTGGTGCTTCGGCTATAGCTTACCCTTGAGTACAGCTAGACCCACGAATAGTAGTGGTAGGTTCTAGGTGGTGACAGCCCTAGAATCCTCTGGATTCCACCACGTTCGGTCTGGTTTTATTAGCGTAGGCTTTTGGGCGTACGGTGCCTAATCAGTCGAACCCCGGTGAGTTTAGGACTTTGCGTGTCCCAGGTATAGCAGTCTCTTTGGTATAACAATCACTTGATCTTTTACTGGGTTAGAGTTCTCCCACAAAACTCAAAGCTACCTCAATTTATCCTAGTGTGTTTCCACCTTAGTTATACTTCATTGATTTATCCTTACTAAGGTTATTACCCCATTTATCCATATCTAGATCCTTGACTATTAGATCCTTGCAATCACAAACCCCGCCTTCCTTTGGGAAAATATAAATTCGACACCTAGTACTCCCAGGTAAAGTTCTACACGATAGTTCTGTGCGCTTGCAGAATCCCATCACCTACCCTATAGAGCTACCCATAGCATTTTTGGCGCAGTTGCTAGAAATAACTTTATTCCTAGTAGCAATGTTAGAGGTGTCAACAACCACATACTTTGAGCATAGTGATTGACAACCCCAGTGATTGCGTTGAAAAGTATTGTTACCATTGCTAGGGGATAGATTTGGCTACACTCTTTTGATTGCGTTAGTAATTGTCAACACTTTCCTCTATCTTACTTCTAATGGTTGGCCATTTCTCAGCAGCATTGATCCCTCTAACATTCCAACATAACACATTCTAGGACCTATTCATTTTCACTATAATGGAGCATTATGGCAGCCTGTTGATCTTCATAGAAGACCAAAGTAATAGAGAATGTAAAGACATATATGAACAATAAAATATAGCAAACTAGAAAAGCCATAAAAGGACTGCAGCAGCAGTCAGCATGAGCATTGTTTTCCACCCAGGTCCCATCCTCATACATAAGAGGGTGCAAACAAGAAGGAGTAGCAAAATGATTATCATTAAAAGTGACTATAATCCCCCACATCAAGTCATATAAGAGGCAAGCTTGCATCTTCATTATTCTTCAGCATCATCATGGCCCTTGAGCAGGGCATCTTCCGAGAGCTCCTCACGAGCAACTCCACAGGCCAGCGCCCAAGCCTTGATGTTCTCGATGGAAGTGGGGTCGAGGACATCACTGGCATCCACAGGTAGCTTCTTGTCAAGGTCCAGCTGGACCGTTACCTTCTTCCTGTATTTGAGTGCAGGTTCCTTTAGCTTGAGGGGCAAAACCTGAAAGCCATCCACACCAGTAGGATTTATGTGTGGGCTCCTTCTGACAAGCGTATCTACCAGCGGGGTTTTGGCCCCAGGCCTCTTGTTGATGACTTTTGGCATAGAGATCGGCCCACCAGGAGAGGTTGGCTCAGGAATTGCTTCAAAATGGGTGGCCCAGGCTTTGAGCAACAAGCATCCTAGTACCGGGCGCATTGGGACAATTGCCTTACTCAAGTCCTCTTTCCATTCTTCAGTCACTACTACAGATGGAAAAGGAGGAAAGGCAAACATCCTAGGGAGCTTCTGACAAGCTTTCAGCACAGAACTTGGAACAGATATAGTTGAGATCCTTACAGAGGTCACCACCCCAGTGTCATCAGAGGAGGAGCTAAGTGTGTTGCTCTGATTGCTCTGAGAAGCCTTTAAAACCTCCTCAACAGTGAGATGGATGTCAGGACCAGTAGCACGGAGATAGTTGGCAGTGCTGCCAGACAAATCAAGTGAAAAGGTGTCCTGATGCTGGTGTTGGTGTTGTGGAATCCAGTCTTCCACCATGGCTTCAATCTGCTCAGCTTCAGCCTCAAACTTCCCAATGTTCTGCATATTGACATTCTGAGCAACATGCTGGTTGTTCTGAATCTGAATCTCTTCATTTGTCTTGCATCAACTGATCATTGATACCTGCATCACCCAACACTTGTGCAGCAGCACTGGCATTATCATGGAGCCAATTTTGGTAGATGTTTGGATTCCCCACCATTGGGGGACCTTGAGCAGGATGAGGGTTGCCATCTGGGGGAATTGGATCTTCATCACCTGGAGCATCAACAAAGTTGCCTTCAAGGATGAAGGTGGGGACGGACCAAGACCTGCCATTTCCTCCAACTGCTGAACCTTGGGAGATCACAGTGCTACGCAGGACTCTAGTAGGGTCAAACAGTAAGCAGTGCACAAGGGACACACTCTTATTTCTACCCTGACGCCAGAAGAGCTTCCTGCCAAACGGAGCAACCGCAGCCTGAATAAACTCCTCCTGCTGATAATCTAGTGGAAAGGCCAGAAACATGATCCAGCATGCACACATGTACGAACAGGCCCTCAGATTGATGGCTTCATCGTGCTTGACCACCCTCAGAACAGAGGTGCCATTGACTTCAATCGGGCTAATATCCAGCATATACTCTGGCGCTGCATCATCGACCCAAATTCCACCAGACCGAGACCAAGCGGCGATAGGGAGTGAGACAGAATCCTGACCGGAAAGTTCACCTGCAGGAGATGGACGATGTCGTCGAGGGTGACCCTTGCATGTTCCGGCGACGGCGGAGGGTCCAAGGTGATGACGGTGTACTCCTCATGCCTCCGTGGTGGCTCACCACCGATAGCCACCTGGGTGCGTGCCGGACGGTGCCAACCATCCACCATCTAGGCGCCAAAGGGGGTGAACGGCACCGGGTCGCAGGCGAAGTTCGCCATGGGGTCACAGTAGAGGGTTAGGGAGTGGAGAGCTTGATCGCTGACAGCGTGACTGGGGTTTTTTGCTTCTGTATTTGAGGAGGCCACAGAACTATAGGAGAGGCCAGCGAAGTCGAGGAGTCAGGCTCCGACCCTTGTGTTTCTCGAGAAGGAGATGGTGGGCTAGTGATCATACTAGTCGTTTGCTCCATTATGGGCCGCTGGTTAAGCGGGATTTTTGGTTTCCATAGGAGCTTTGAGCCGGGGGCCATTGGGGTGCAAGCGCCGGTTTTGGCTCTCCAAATGGGCTTGCCCAGCGACAGGCAATTTTTAGCCCGATGCCCATAATTAAAGCACGCTAGGCACCTAATTGGAAAATGGCAAGTTTTAAATGAGTGGCCATGCCGCATGCATCTCGAGCACTGATCAGAGTAAAAGAGGGACCCATTCCGGCTATTTTGATGCTCCAAGGCTTGAATACGGACCAAGAAACTCGAGCCAAGATTAATGCATTCAAAATGCTCATTCTTTTTCAAGGCAGACTTGATGACTATGTTACCTGCGGATTGATTGACTGCCTTAACTTAGGAGCTAGAGTTCATACCCTCTGACTGATCTAGCAAAGATGAGTTGAACTGCTAGGATGAAGATGAACTATCAAGACTGATCAAACTTCCTGAGTTTACAAAACTGTCGAACTGAGTAGAGCAAGCATTATCAGAGCTGACTAACTGAGATAGAGAAGCGCTGATACTTACTATTGGGGAACTACAGGTTTGAACAGTAATGATTTTCCCTTGCTCAAAGGCCAAAGCATGATCACTCTCATGAAGATGAACTGGAGTATCAAAAGAACCAAAGAAGATGGGCTGAGGATCCGGCACATGCTTCTTCTTGGGAGAGTCAAGAATTAACTTGGGACCGAAACGAACCTTCTTGACGGGTTTCCCGGGGGATTTGGCTGCTCTCTTCTGAGCTTTAGACAAGACAACAGACCACTTTTTTTCTTCTTCAACCTCCCAAAGCTGCTTCTCACGTTCCCAAAATGGAGCACCCTTCCTCCACAGATGAAAGTAAACATCGAAAGAACTACCAATCACTCGTTTCAGCCCATAAATGAAAAACCCCACATCTTTGTTTGAAACCGAAAAGCGAAAGTGATTATGGCTTACTTCAAGAACATGAAAATTTTGAGTAAAACCACCCAAGCAAGATTGCAGCACCAGGGAGACAGAGTCCTCAGATAGCCTAAACAGCGAACGCCGAAAAGTAGCTAGCAGGAGTTCACTGGGGTTAGAAGAGACATGATGCACCTAGGACCCAAAGCGATGACGAACAGTTGACTCAATCTCCCGCCCGACCGAGAAATCCAACTTCTGCAACAGTTCCGATGAAGCCCCCATCGCAGCTAGAAGGAGGCCAAGGGCACGCCGGCCCGGCTAGCACCCAGGAGCGACATCGGTGGTTGAGGAGGCGATAGAGGTGGGAGCAGCGGGGGGAAAGGACCAATAGAGCGCCATTCCCATCCGTCTGCCTAGCCGGTAACAAGCTTCTTGCTGCTGAATTTCTTTGCACGCTTAAAACTAAAAATAATGGAGTGACTTTCTCGCTGTTCAACAAAGAAATTTCTTTAACTTGGAAAGAGCTAAGTCAACACCTTGGTTTTCATCTGGATTGCGTGATAGATATGGATATTGCTTTGCCGGAATTTGATAGGACTAAATTTTGGAAGGAAATAACTGATGAAAATAGATGTAGACATCCTGCCACCAATTCTATTCAGTTACCTACTTTGCGCTTCATGCACCGCTAGCTAGTAGTTACACTTTTTCCTAGAGATGATGTGCGCATTGTTAGAACAGAGGATTTGCAAATTTTGTTCGCCATGGCTAGACATAAGAAAGTTGCACCCATTTATGATTTGATAGACATTGGATCAAAATTTTGAAAGGAAGTTTGGGCACATTGAGTATACTTCTTTAGTAACTCGACTTGCCGACAGTTTGAGTCTTCTAGAAAATGCCACACTAGATTATATAACTGAAGACCGGCCAGAGATCACTATGAAACATTTCAGACAGGGCCAAATGATAAAATGAGGGAAGAATAATATTCCCATTACCATGATCTATCATGGCGATGCAACCGAGGTCCCGTTGCCTATCCCAGGACTCGGATTGTACGCTGCTCCTTCTTTTATTGTTTTGCCAAACAGGGCCACTGTCGGGAGGAGCGCATCGACACGCCTGGACCGGATACCGCAGAGATACTATGGCGCGGACCCGATTCCACAAGGGCCAGCATTGACTGGCTACCAGGCGTTTGACCACACGGGCACCTCACATGGTTATTATAACCCGTGGGAGGCAACCCCGTCCACGCATTCTGACGGATCCTGGCAGCAAGCGAGCAGCACACAGTGGCAGTAAGGTTACTATGGCCATTACTAACAAGGTAGTGGTCAGTTTTCTGACATACAAGAAGAGACATCTGGGGGAATGCAGTACCAGTCCGGTTGTGCTTCTTACTCCAGCCCCAGCTAACATGAGTACCAACAGGACCGGCATGAGTTTCGTGCTCAGCTGGGCAGAATCGAGGAGACCCAGAATGCCCTCATACAAGTCCAAGACCAGATCCAACATCGTTAGGCTATGCACGACAACAATTGGGAAGCGCTCTTCACCCACTTCCACATCTGACCGCCGTACCAGTGAGGCTGCACCAACAGCTAGTTTAGGGGAGGACCCCCGCACGACCAGGTAAGTTATCTCAACATGTTTCGTTAGTAGTTTGCTTTACTTTGCTTAAATAGTTTGTTTTAGTTCGTTAGTTTGCTTTAGTTTGAATTAAAGATGGCAATGGATACCCGAAACCCAAGTACCCAATGGGTTTTACCCGATAAAAAGACGCGTATGGGATGAAGTTTCTACCCGTGGGTACGTTATTGGGCAGAATCCTATACCCATTGGGTATGGCGGGTACGGGTGTAGGTGTGTACTACCCATACCCGTGTACCCATGGGTAAGAAATACCCGCAGACGAGGCATTTTAGCAATATTTGTACTAGCTTGATCATGATGCAATGATTTTATATTTATATGTTAATGTTATCTTATTGCAATGACGCTCTTTTAATATGAATGTTAGTATGCAATTTGTTGGAATGATATTATTTTTCTATGTGAATGTATGATAGATATAAGTAAATATCGGGCATATTGTCGGGCACGGGTTACCCGTCGGGTAGAAAATACCCGCACGGGTACGAGTATGGGAGTAATATCTTACCCGTGCGCGGGTACGGGTTACCCGACGGGTAAAATTTTTCTCGCGGGTACGTCTATGGGTTGCTACTACCCATCGGGTATATACCCGTTGCCATCTCTAGTGTGAATAAAGGAACTTTGAGAATCTGAATCTAGATGATAGTTGCTCTAGTGCTATGCTTAAATTAGAAATTCTCCCACTATTGAGTTGTTAATTTGACTTGAGAATTTATCCTAAAACTTGAAATCTATGGGAGCATACTTGAGCTAAGCCTAAGTAATTGACAGTTATGATATAAGAAAGTTTGAGCTACTATTTGTTTAGTTTATTATGACACTAAATTCTGAATGCTTTATTTTGAAAAAAAAACTAAAATCAATATGATGAGTTCCTTATATGACAAAAGCTAAAATTCTTACCAGAGCCATATATCATATTTGGAATAGAAAACTTTTTGCATACATGCTGCTTGTATTGCATTGACTTTAGTCAAGCTTTGTTGAATACCTTATGAGAGCTTTGTCATACTCTTAAAATCAAGATCACGCACACTTCACCCACAGAGGCACTATCCCTACATTGGGGGTAGGCGCCACAACATGCCATTCCATCTAAAAATGTTTTGCTCCTACACTGGGGGTGAACACCAAAAATATCTCACATATTTGCCCCTAAATATTTGTGGATTTCTCTCAAAAAAATAAGAAGTTGCAGAGAAGAGGCATGAGGCTAGGCAAAAGTGAGAGTTGTGAGAGAAAACAATGGGTACTTAGATGCCCGCCTAAGAGGAAAAAATGGACAAGTGTCTGATGAAATAAAACAATAGGTACTTAGATGCCCACCTGAAAAGAAAAAAAGTTAGCCCATGTTGTCCTGCAACACAAGTTTCAAGTTTTAGAAGAGAGATTTGTTTTCAAGGAGCAAAAGAATTAGCCACCAGATACACCCCTCATACCACACACATGCACATCTTGATTTGATTGTATTACATAACTCTCTTTGGATCCATTGTTTGACTTTACAATAAATGCTTTGCAAGTAAGTGTTCACTGTTTTTCCCACCTATGAGCTCCAAAAAAGCCTTATGAGTGGTGGTATTTGCATTTATAACCTTATTTTATGTTTGATTGACGGATAAAATAATACAATAATTACCGTCAACAAGCTCCCTACCCATCACAAGTATTTAGTTTTAAACCAAGAGTACCTCAAGGATTATAGTAGACCAAGCTAACTTCAAACTTACCTTTACTACCTTCAACCATGGATCTTATAGCTTTCTCTCAGGACTTGGGTAATTGAAGGACATAATGTCTAAATTAAGCACTATATTTCAAGCTCTGTCTTATCCTAGAGCTTTTGCAAATTTTTAAAATAAAATTCAGAGATTCCTTTGTATGACTTTCTTAAGTCTCTCAATATGTGGTAATTGTGGATCCTTACTAAGACAATAGTGATGCATGCCCTCTCTCTTTCACCCCATAACTAATGGCTTATGTGGAGCTCTGTTGATGGTAGTTATTGTTCAATTTTAACCATCATCAAGACATGAAAAAGGGCATAAAATCATCCTCAAACTTAGAATAAGGTTTAAACTGACAGAATTCTATGAGTTTTGGTGAATCTGCATTTTGCAGGGTGTTAATAAAAAAAGAAGCAAAGGAGACCCACATGTCTGATCAAAATATAGAATTCTGACATGAAAGTGGAACAAGAACATTCTAGAGAACACCAGAGACACGCCTGTAGAAGCGGGCCAGATGGTAGCCAGGGGAGGTCGTTCGGCCTCCCTGATAGGTCAACCAACCCTGTCAGGTGCCCGTTTCGTACCTGCTTCGATGTGGACTCTCCACCGCCTTTGAGGATCAATCTCCACCACCCATCGAAGTTGGTTTGATCCAAGGGCTACGGTTCATCCCATACAGCCCTAGACCCCCAGGGTTTCATATAAATTGGAAAGAAAGAGATATGAAATAGAGAAAAGAAGAGCTCTCCACCAAAGATTAGGGTTAGACTCTCAAAGTTCTAGTTTAGACCTAGATAGTAGTTTGAAGTAGAGTTGAGCTTTGGGCTCAGGATTCTGGATCACCTGTCTACTAGAGGCCGGTAATTCCACTGTATTTCCTATTGTTATGACTTTATGCTATTTTAATACTATGTTTCTGTTTGTTATGTTCCTAGTTTATTCTAGTAGTATATTTGATATAGTTATGATTGATAATGAGTTTATGAATGAGTTTGCAAAGTGCTTAATCCAGTACTCGAGTGGGTTAAGTGGTCGACATTATAGAGGCATGGTGCTTAGATATTATTTGCTTGTGAATGCGCTTTATATGTTGGGTTATGTGGTAGATCGTGGATGTGACACTCCCGTTAAGTCATTTGTAGTCCACTCCCCGTATGTAGAGAGTAGAACTAGATTTTGATGGTAGACTTGCTCTGTTCTTGATCTTCCTGAATAATGTTCCTGATGCATAGATAAAGAGTGAATTGTGCTATACATGATTGTATATTTGGTAGAGTAGATGTAACTTAATTAATTAGGAATGACATAGGAATTTGATCTCTTAAGTAGTCCTATGCTTTGGTTGACTTTAAAATGAGTACTCCACACCTCTCTGGAAAGTTATCCAAGCCTTTGTTATCATCATATTCATATCTTTATTATTGGCTTACCCCTGTTTAAGTAAGTGCTGTGTGATTGATTCTATTCATAAGTAATGTATCTTGAATCTATCCACTCATGCCTGGGTCCATACCTTCTCGCTGTGGTAAAAATATAAATCGACTACCCTGGAATACTCGGGTAAAATGCTACAATGGTATAATTAATCTGTGCGCTTGCAGATACTTTGAACTTGATTATTTATATTTTATCCTCTTTAGTCACTTGCATTCATAATTATTGCTTAGTATTATTCTGGGTAGTTTCCATACATGTCTCTTATATTCATGCTAGGGATGACAACTTAGTTATTGTAAGAGATATAGGTTTAAAAGAGGTGGCTAAGTAATTTATCAAGTGACAATTAATACCAACAAGCTCATGGGTAAGGAGACAGCTCATACATACTTGTAGTGCATATACTGTAAAGTGAAACAATGGATCCAGAGGAACAAGTCATACAATCAAATCAAGATGTGCATGTGTTGATGTGATGTGGTAGGTGGATATATGGTGGCTAATCCTAATTCTAATCTTGCTCCTTGAAAATATTTCTCTCTTTTTTTCAAACACTTAGAGAGTCGAGTTGCACGAGCTTTTCATCTTCTCTTGGAGTGGGATCATTCATGTCAATCACAACAAAATCTTTTTCAACAATTTTCCACATCTTTCTATTCATTAGTTTCAAATGAGCTTTCATTTGCTTCTTTCAATAGCCATAACTTGTACCATCAAACCACGGAGGCTTGCCCATATGATTGATCAAGTTGTTGTGAGCCATTTTGACAGCGAAGGATGTTAAGCTTGCAACAACGATGACCACGACTCTGATACCACTAGAAAGGTTCAAAGAGGCTAGAGGGGGTGAATAGCCAATTTAAAATTCTACAAACAATACTTGACCAAGCAGTTAGTAGCACAAATGGCGAAGCGAATTTTGCGCTAGCCTATTAAAAAATGCAAGCCTTCCTAACCGTTCTAGATTATGTCTCTAGGTTCACACACAAGCTATCCTAGGTTGAAAGCTACTTATTCCTAAGTGAACATGCTAAGAACACTACCACTACAAAGTAAGTGTACAAAGTAAAGAGAGAAGTGTAGTGATGTTATACCTCTGAGTAGAGTAGATAGCCAATCAACCAATGTAAGTAATACCAATATACTCGAAGGTGATAGTCACAAGAACTCCAAAGATCAACACAATGAAGACAAAGATTTATCCCCGAGGTTCACGTGCTTGCTAGCACGATACGTCCTCATTGTGTCGACCACTACTCGATGGCTCGGTGACTAATCGACCACCAATGTCGAGCTCAACAAATGAGCGCCACAAAAACCTACCATGAGTAAGGTACTCAATGACACGAGCAATGTATTAAGCTAACTTGTGGCTCTCCACCGAGGAAGGTGCCAACCCCTCACAAGTCCACTGGGAGTGGCCGGAGACAATTGTTGACGGTCGCTAACACCCTATTTTACCGTCAACATTTCACCCATAATCAAGGTAAAACCACATGAAAAGCAAAGAACTCACTTTGAAACTCACCTAGTTCTACATGTCCTTGGAGAAATATTGTGTGCAGGAAAAATGGTGAAAATATGCAAAAACGAAGCAACCCAAGACTGCTTGGCATCTCAGCTACCACATGGGAGCTAGAGAGGGGCGCCCGCCCTCTCACATAGGGTGCCAATTGCACTCTGCCACCTCACGGATCCATGTGCCATCCTTCCAAATCACCTATGGCACGTTGATTCAACATCAACGGCTAAGAAACAAGTCACGAGGATCTGGTGGCCCTACCTATAGGGCGCCTGCCCTGTCCAAACAAGGTGCCACGTCCACAATCCGAGGGAAGGCCCCCAGGAGTCATCCAAGCCATCAAATGAAGTCGGTTTTCATCCAATGGTGACCAAGTGATGTGCCATGGATCGAAGGACCCACATGTCATCCTCCCAGGGGATGCAAAAACCACCAAATCAGGGCACCAACCGACCTTGCAACTGCCATAGAGGAGGAAGAAGGGCCGTTGGATGTAAGGCGGTGCATCCAAGGGGGCGCCCGCCCCCCTAGGAGGGCGCCCGCTCTGCCTTTTCACGCCACTGACCTCCAGGACCCCTACAAGTACCCCAGGAGCTCTCCTACACTATAAATAGGATCAGTTTCCACACTTGTAAAGAGAAAACCACTAGAGAATCACTAGAGATTCAGCTTAGAGTTAGAAGTAGTTCATCTCTCTCTAGCAGGAATAGCGCTAGCTAGAGAAGAGTAGAGTAGTCAGAGAGAAGTCGGGAGAAGGAAGAAGTCTGTGGAGGAGCCGGGCTTGTCGGCGACCTCTTCTGCAGTGTTCTTCACTCTTATTAGTAATAAAGATCAATTTCTTCATTTATTTATTGTTATACTTTAAGAAGCTATATACTTGTTCATTGCTTGGTTAGAGTGCTCTAATTCTTAGGCCTGAGTTAGAGTAGTAAGTTTTATAGATTAAGCGCGGTGCTTAGGCTATAATCTTACCCTTGAGTGCGGCTAGACCCATGGATAGTAGCGGTAGGTTCTAGGTGGTGACAGCCCTAGAATCCTCTGGATTCCACCACGTTCGGTCTAGTTTTATCAGCGTAGTGCTTGTAGATGTACGGTGCCTAATCAGTCGAACCCCGGCGAGTTTAGGACTTTGCGTGTCCCTGGTAAAGCAGACTCTTTGGTATAACAAACAATTGATCTTCTACTGAATTAGAGTTCTCCCATAAACTCCAGAGCTACTTCAATTTATCCTATTGTGTTTTCCACCTTAGTTATACTTCATTGATTTATCCTCACTAAGGTTGTTATCCTATTTATCCATATCTAGATCCTTGACTATCAGATCCTAGGAATCATAAACCCAGCCTTCCTTTGGGAATGCGCTTGCAGAATCCCATCACCTATCCTATAGAACTACCCATAACATTTTTGGCGTAATTGCTATAGATAACTTTATTCCTAGTTGCAATGTTAGAAGTGTCAACAACCACATACTTTGAGCATAGGGATTGATAACCCTCATGATTGCGTTGAGAAGTATCATTACCACTGCTGAAGGATAGATTTGGCTACACTCTTTTGATAGCGTTAGTAAATGTCAACAACAATCTCCAACTCTGCCAATCTTCACCGCTGCTCTAAGACCGTCTAGGTGGCGGCATAAGCAAATGTAATAAGAGAAATCCGCAGCAACAACAATCAAAAAGTGCCCAAAGATGAACTAGGATGAACAATGCACTTGGATCACTCCCAAACTCACTATAGATGTGAATCAAGCAAGAGTGAGCGTGAGAAGCTTGGAAGGGCTCAAGAGATGCTTAGCAATGAGTGAAAATGCAAGAGAGCTTCCCAAAACTGTTTGATTGGGCTATTTATAAGTGAGGATGACAACCTAGCCGTTTTACACTGAAATCGTGCACACCGGACGCTCGTTACGTTCACACCGGACGCGTCCGGTGGTTGTCCGATGTATCTCCTGCAGATACGTGTACTAGCTGTTTGAAATTCCCCATTGCGTGCCTTCACACTGGACGCGCAAACGCCAATTTCCGGTGTGGTTCCAGTAAGGTTCCAGAGAGCGCTTGTCCACATCGAACGCGCCTGGTGTTACCCCTCCGGACAAGTTTAGTCTCCGGTGTTCACACGAGTTAGTTTAGCGCAGATTTACCCAGATGTGCGTTTGCCCTCACCGGACGTGCTGAGGTTACTGTTCCAGCGTCCGGTGCAACAACAACAGAGAGGTTCCAGAGAGGCTCTGGACGCACCGAACGCGTCCGGTGCAGACCCACCAGATAAAGCCAACGTTCGGTGCACCTCTGAGAATTGTTTTTCGCCTTTCTTCAACGCCCTTGCTTCTAGGTGCTAACTACTAAGTGTTTAAGCAATTAGTCACGAAAGTTAGCTTGATTTTAAGGCAGTTTTGCAGGGCTTTAAGTTAGTGCTCTAGATCTAAATGCATATGCTCAAGCTAATTCAACTAGAGGCACTTGATGACTAGTGATTGCAAACGTATTTCTTCCCTCTTAATAGTACGGTCATCTATCCTAAATATGATCACACTTTCTATAGTCTCTTGATCACCAAAATAGAAAGAGCCCTATGAGATATACCTTTGCCTTGAGCCCTTTTTCATAATCCAAGTCGAGAAGCACTTGATCTAACATGTTGATGGACTTACACCAATTGTTTGGACGTCGTCATAGCTCCTCACTTGATCCCACTAACCATCCTTGTAATCATAGCACTTAGGAACATGGTTAGTTACTAGGTGTCATCAATTAGTGTTGACGGTAGTTATACCATGTTTTTACCCCATCAAAACCGTCAACAAGACATTCTTTCTACAAGGAAACCACCAAACACATAGTGACTTAGGTACAAATAACTTGGTTCCACATGTACTTGTTATTATTTAGTTGCAGGCACTTAGAACAGGTACTTTCAGTGTCCGGGAGCTCCATATGAAGGTTGGGCAACCAACCAAATATGGCCAAATGACAAACCAACTTCACAATCATTAATATCATAGCTTCTGGAGACAATGTGCAAAAGATGGGCACAATGATGGGGTCGGGCGACCCCACCTTGGGCAAGCCAGCACCACCATTATACTTAGAATTGCATGTAGAAGCTACCTGCAGAAGATGGGCCTTTGGTTCCACCAAAGGTGGGTCCGCCGACCCCACCTTTGTGGGCCCGAAGCTCAGCTTCACTCCAGCGAGGTGGGGAAACCTTCTAGAAGACCCTAGCTAGACCCACCTGCCATAGGGCGTCGTCCGACCCCCTCCTTGGGCCCAGCCAGGTCAGTTGGCTTCCCACCGACTTGTGCATGCGCCCCATGTGCTGGTTTCATCACTGCCATCCATTTGAGGTGATTATATGGCGGTTTGATCCAACAGTGCATGATGGAGGTCACACAGATTGATGACATGACAGTGGAGTTGCCTCTACTCCACCTCCCCCTATAAATACCCCCCATAGGCCTTCACTTTAGAGCATGATTCATAGGAGAAACTACTATGTAGTAGCTTTAGCTCTGCTATAATGCTGTGCTAGTTGGGAGAGAGTGAGGGAAGTCTTCAGGAGAAAGCTCCGGGCCTATCGGGAGTCTTCTCCAAGGTGTACCTTAGTGGATGCGAATCTTCAAGTAAGTTTTACATCTGAGTCCTTCTAAGTACTTGATATTCTGGTTCTGGTACTATAAGTATATACTTGCTTTACCTGTACATTACTGTACTTAGTGAAGTGCTCTAGTCTCTCGTGAAGGTTAGAGTAGTAAGTGTAGTGTAGACGCGGTGTCTAGGCTATATCTTATCAGTGTAGGCCGCTTGTCGCACAGATTGTTTGTGGGTGCCAGCAAGTGGTGACAGCCTTGTCTCGTCTTAGTATCCCACCACGTGTGTAGGACAAGTTATTAAAATGGCAGGACATCAATACAACTGCATAGTCACCTCGGGTAGGAGTTATATCTCCTACTGTTTCGTCTATCGCCTCTTGTAAAGGGAGGAGGTGGTAAACCTCTTTATACTTAGAAAACCAAGACCAGATATCTTTGCTACATAAGGACCTCTCTACCCAATTATCATAGATTCTTTGTCTCGTCACTGGACGGTCTTCAACCTAGTTAGAACACTTCACGTTCCCCATGGAAAATACGATACCTGGAATACTCCCGGTGAAGGCTACATTGACTACCGTTTGCTTGCGGTATATCCATTTGCCACTTCTGGTGTCCACAAGCTTTCTGGCGCCGTTGCCGGGGAACGATAGCTGTCTTAACTAGAACCGAGTCATCCGAGTTATCATTCTTTTTTCTTTCTTTTATTTTTATCCTTTTCACACCATGAACCAATCAACCATCTCTCATCTTGCTGCTCCAAAGGGCGCTTGTTTGGAGCCACCACCATCATCACAACCCATTCCTTCTCCTAGCTATGAGCTTCACCCTAGTTTCATAGCTAAGGTTTAGGAACAATCTTTTGTTGGGGAAGAAGATGAAAACCCCTACACTCACTTACGTGACTTTGAGCAATTTTGTTCATGCCTTCACATTCAAGGCATGACACGAGAGCCTTGAAATGGAAGCTGTTCCCGTTCTCTTTGACAGGGGTAGCTAAACATTGGTTTGCTCGACACGTAGAGAGTGCACATGGAGAGTAAGAAAGCCTTCAATCCAAATTCTGCTTAGCTTTCTTCCCTATCTCTCGTGTTATTCATCTTCGAATAGAGATCCTAACCTTCAAACAAAAGGAGAAGGAGACTCAAGGTGCAGCATGAGCCCGTTTCATAGACCTAGTATCCTCTGGTCCAGATCTTGCTATAACCGAGCCAACATTGTTACAACACTTTTACCTTGGTCTTAGCAAAGATTCCACACGATTCCTTGATATATCTTCTGGAGGATCATTCATTCGTTATACCGTTGGTGAAGGGAAGAAACTTCTTGTTAAAATTCTTGAAAACACTTCCCACGCTCACATGTATGGTGAACCTCCTGAGGAAGAAAAGGAATTAATCCCCGAGCAAAAAGAAATCCCGATAGCCAAATCAAAATCAGTCCTATCTAAAAATTCCGCCATCGATCCTGAACCACAAATACCACAAACATCGGAGGAGAAAGAAATTTGTCTTATAAATTGCTCCTTTGATTTTGAGGCTAATCTGTTATCTGACCTTGCTGGTTTTGGGAATGTCTACAATTATCCTATCCAAAAGAGACCTTCTAAGAAACTTCATTCAAAATCTCTCAAGAAAGGTTCTCTTCAAAAATCTCCCAAATTAGCATCATCTGACGCCTCGAATTCCCATGTGGCACATAGGAAAACATTTAGGATCTTGGATGAACCTCCAAAAGGAAAGTTGACTGTGCCCATAGAAGGAGAAACAAAATGACTAGAAGAAAAATCTATCCCCTCCCCTTCTATGCCCACATCCACCATGTCCTTTGAACCCATCTCTAAACTCATCCTTGATCCCAATGATTCCAAATGTGCCTTTCCTTCAAAGCTTATGATGATCCGGTCATTGACTCCGGGGATTCATTAAGACACCTAAGGCATGAGAGTCATCAGGTCCATAAATCTGACCAAATAGAGCAACAACAACGGTTAGTGAATCTATCTACCGTTGTAAGTAAAGAATGGTTAGATGAGGCCGAAGTATCAATGAAGGTTGCTAAAATGCCCACTCATGTAAGAAGGATATCTTGTCAAGTAATGGGCATTTATAGCAAAATTTGCTATGATCCTAGCCTCGGCATCAACATCATTCCTCATTTTCATGTTCACAGTTCATCAAAGAATCACCTACTCCAATCTCAAAAGTGTCTTAGTCTCCCCAATGGTCAAGTCCTTGATTGTTTAGGAGTTCTTCAAGATGTACCTGTGGTGATTGATGATCTAAAGATCTCCCTAGATTTTCACATCTTTGACCTTCATGGACTTTTCTTTCATCTCACATTCATTGGAAGGCCAATCATGCGAATCTTGGAGGATTTTGGAAATGAGAAGCTTGGTCATAGAATAGCTGATGATTATCTACCTGTTTGGTCTTCATAACCTCTCAACATAGGGGTATAATCCAAATCTATTCATGATCCAATGGGTGAGCTTATGGCAGTTTCTAATACAACCGTGGCTCATCCATGTCCTAAAAAGGACTTGGAATGTCTTGAGAAAGAAAATGCTCACCCACTTCTTAAGAAGTAAGGTTATATCAATGACCATGGAAGTTATCCTCTGATCCTCTCATTAGATCCTTGCTCATATGAGAAACCTCCCAAATGAATCCTTCTCTCTGCCACTACCACACGCAACATCTACAACCTCTTTACCCTTCTTGTTTCTAAAATTATTGCAAGGCTGGTTGTAGATGTGTTTGTCTATCACAAATTTTGCAAGACTCGTAGTGGGTTAGTATGAGTTCTTGCAATCAGTTCCACAAAGGTTGATATTGAATTAAACATGATGAACCTGTTCCTAACCTTAGTGGATTAGTGAAACTTTTGGTTCTATTGGTGTGTTGCCACCAACAGAACCCCTCCACTTGATGTTTTCTTTGTTTTCATGACTGAGGACACACCTTGCACCAAGTGTGGGAGGCGTCGGTTGACCCCCTAGATCACCTTGTCATGATGATGAACCCACCATGGAGTCATACACCATGACACATTTCCAGCACACCAAAGGCTGGGCTCCAATGGGTACACTTGGAAAACGGGTGATGTCCCAAAGAACATTTAAACAGAAAACATTAGTGCAAGAACACATCTTTGGAGGTAAGAAAACACAGGGAAGAGACCAAACTGGATAGAGGCTCCAAGGTGAGGTCGGCCGACCTCACCATGGACCCCTGAGCCCTCCAGTCAACATCCACTCCCTTGAGACATTCCTTGTTTGGTTTGTCACCTTTCCTCCCTCTGGTTTGGTGCATTTCTTTTATAATTGCCCGTCTCTTTTGAAGGAAAATAAAAAAAAATGCTCCTTGGCCTCACACTTGAGCTTTTGTCTCTAATCGAATGAATCTTGTATATCATCTCATGCTTCCACTTTATGCTAGTATGCTTGGGTTTGCTTGTATGAATCGATCATACCTCCATAGTCTTTTTATATTAAGCATGGTGCCTAGGTTAAATAGACTACCTTAATCAAACATGACATGATATTAAGCTTGATTATTGAATCAAAACATACTTGCATAGAACTTGGTTGCACTTTGGGACTAACCCATGCAGCAAAAACATCAACATCTTGGTGGGTAAAGATCATTCATGGAGACAACCACATGTGTTCAACTCAAGGGTCAAGTCATTTGGCCAAGGAAAACTTAGAAGCAAATGGCAAGGGCCATTCCTCGCAACCAAAGCTGCAACTCATGGTGCCGTCACACCTTAAGACAACGATGACATCATCTTTAAGGTAAATGGCCACCCACTTAGAGTTTTCCATGAACATGAACCATTGAAAAAGAAGTTGACATGCTAGAATTCATACTTGACAATGATTTGACACAACTAAAATCTACATGTCTTTACTGCTTTCATTTCTTTATGGTTTAAGGACTAGTCTAGAAAGCACATAATTAGACTAGTCTCCATGTCAAAACTGGGCCCAAGAAGCCTCCAAACATGGGTCGGGTGACCCACTTTTGGTGCCCAAGTTTTGGCAAACCATTTCTTGCCTCAAGGGAAGCCTAAATCCAAAACTCGTTCGCTCCGAACCATCCAAAGGGGGGTCGGCCGACCCGGGTTTGACACGTAACCTGAGCCAGCATTCCCGAAATCCATTGAGGAGAGTTCAGAGAGCCATAGGCTAGCTCTGTCTGGTCTGGTTCTACCAGATAGGGGTCGGGCGACCCACACTTGGGCTCCCATGCCTGATTCGTTCGCTCTAGAACGTTGCCAACGCCCCCCCCCCCCGATGCTCCATCTTCAAACTCTTGCGAATTCGGATGGGGCGAATGTTGGCACACCTCCCTTTAACCTCTCCTCTATTTTCTCTTCCCACTTCTCCTCATCCCAACTCTAGTATTTCCCAACCTCCTTTGTACCTCCCAAGTCTCTAAGAGAGACTCCACCATGGCCCCCACCAGTAAAAATGCCATTGTTCCTTTGGTAAGGGCCCTTTCAATCTGAGAGATCACTTTTCCAGACCCTAAAGGTCGCCATGGAGGTCAAGGTGCCTGAGGTTGAGCCCTACAGAGTATACCAGGCCCTACACGCCTTCGACACCACCTTTCATGAAGAACCACAAGGTCATTGGCGGTGGGCTAGGACAAGGGAATATATTTGTTCCCTAGCTCACATACGAGGAGAAGAAGTAGTTTTGTGAGTAGCAAAACTCCACTAGCTCCCCAAAGACCACCTGGCGGAAGGTTAATCCTCCATGACCAACGGGCCATCAAGGCACTTTGAGGATGACCGCAACAAGAAGAGTGTCATGGAGAAGTTCCTTTGTGTGGTTTCCACATCTAAAGTGTATCTCTAAGGGGCGTCAGGTCATCTACTTTTCACATTAGATATCTTAAAAAATTCTCTTCACAAATAAGATAGGCACTTAGTTAGGCTTATCTCCTAGTAACTTGTGGCTATGTTTAATAAAATTTTGGCTTTGTTGGTGTGTTGCCACCCACAGGGCCCCTGCACTTGACATTTCCTTTGTCTCTCTGATCCAGTATGCAGCAAGCCAAGTGTGGGAGGAGGTCGGTGACCACCCCAATAAACTTAGGAACAATTCTGAACGTACCATGGTGATGTTCACAACGAGGCACGTTAGCTCGACAAAACCTGGCCCTAGAAGCCTTTAAAGGTAGGTTGGGCGACGGGCACATGAACACAAAACAGAAAAAATGCAAGTGCAGAAGCACCTTCATAGGTGAGGATTCGAATGGTGATCACCGGAGTGGCCAGAAGCTCCATGGTGGGGTCGGCCGACCCCACCTGGGACCTCTGGACCCACCAGTCAGCATCCACTCATCGACTACATGTCTCCTGACTAGTTTGCCACTCCTACTCCTATCTGGTCTTTCGTTCTTACTTTTTACATGTTTTCCTTAGATAAAATAAAAATAAAACAAAGACTTGCATCCGAAAATAAAAATTGGCATGATTTATGACATTTAAAGGTAAAAGCGTCACAAAGTTCAATTCTTGCATATGCTTATGCTTGTGGATCTTGATAGGAGTATCATATTGACTAAGTTGTTGACAAATGTGATATAGTTCTTTGCTCATGATTCACACCTTTTCTATTCAAAATGCTTAGAAGTTTATTTTCGAAAATGTCATAAAACCATAGTGTCACTCACTCCTCAATAGTAAGAAAATTCCTACCAAAGCCATATATGATCATACCATGTTCAAAATCCCTTCTAGTCATGCTATTTGCAATTGCTTTGAGTTTGGTCAAATCTTGTTGACCCTTGTTGAGAACTATGTCATAGTCCAAAGATCAAGATCACATACACACCACATATACACATGCTGCTTCTACACTGGAAGCACGCAAAAACATGCCTTCCATCTCCATCATAAATATGCTCCATGCTTTAAAGTTTGAATATCTCTCTAGGTATGACTTAGTAGATGAGATACAAAGGCTATACAAAAAAAATGGACACATGAAGGTCCATTACTTTGAAAAAAAAGAGAAAAAAAAGTTAGCCATGTCTCAAATAAAATAAAGTAGAGAGATCTTATAAAATAAAGGGGCAATACATTCCATCATTTTCCACGCACTTGCATATCTTGAGCTAGGATTATGACAGTCTTCTCCTTGGATCCTTGTTTTGACTTTACAATATATGCAATACAAGTATGCTATCTTATCCCTACCTGAGCCCCACATAAGCTTGATAGATGTAGGATGAAACAAAAGAAGGCAATCTTATGCTATGCCTTGGTGAGGAATCATATACTTACTGAGTGACTTGAGAGTACTATTTGAGGAGTAAGAATGAACTATGTGCTTTCTTTTTAAAAAATTATCAAAAACTATAAGTGCTAAGGATATGAAAATGGAAAGATGACTTTACTTTGAGAACAGTTCCATTTCTCAGCATCTGAAGGATATATGCTAGACAGTACCACATTACCCACTTGTATGAGATATGTCTTGAGTAAAGCTTTGTGTTTGCTAATACCTTGAAAATGTCATAATCATATTTTATCATTCTCCCTAACCTTTGCTCGAGGACGAGCAAAGACATAAGTGTGGGGGATCTTCTTGATGGTAGTTATACCATGTTTTTACCTATCAACACTGTCAACAAGACATTCTTTCTACAAGGAAACCACCAAACACATAGTGACTTAGGTACAAATAACTTGGTTTCACATGTACTTGTCATTATTTAGTTGCAGGCACTCAGAACAGGTACGTTTCAATGTCCGGGAGCTCCTATGAAGGTTGGGCAACCAACCAAGTATGGCCAAATGACAAACCAACTTCACAATTATTAATATCATAGCTTTTGGAGACAATGTGCAAAAGATGGGCACAATGATGGGGTCGGCCGACCCCACCTTGGGCAAGCCAGCACCACCATTGTGCTTAGAATTGCATGTAGAAGCTACCTGCAGAAGGTAGGCCTTTGGTTCCACCAAAGGTGGGTCAGCCGACCCCACTTTTGTGGGCCCCGAAGCTCAGCTTTACTCCAGCGAGGTGGGGAACCTTCTAGAAGACCCTGGCTAGGCCCACCTGGCATAGGCGGGTCGGTCGTCCCCCTCCTTGGGCCCAGCCAAGTCGGTTGGCTTCCCATTGACCTGTGCATGCTCCCTACGTGCTGGTTTCATCACTGCCATCCATTTGAGGTGGTTATATGGCGGTTTGATCCAACGATCACTACTAAGTTTTACCCCTAATGCCACGCTTTTCTTTAGCGATGATAGTATTTGGTTGCTAGTGCGGGTGCTTTCGCAACCATGTGTGCCGCCGGTTGCAATAGATGGGGTTTATTGCAACGCAAATTGGTTCGTGGCTTTAGTAGTGGGATCGTTGCGAGAAGTATGCTTTGTTACAACCAAATACAGGATGGTTGCAATAAGTAATCACTATTGCCATGATTCGTTGGGGGCAACATTATTCGCGTTGCAATAGGGTTGCACATATAGCAACGAAAATGCGCATTGTTGCACTAGCGAGTCCATGTTGCAACGATTTTTTGTTGTTGTATATAGGGGCGCGGTATGTTGCAAAAAGGTGTACATATAGCAACGATAAAGACATTCGTTGCCATATGTAAGGTTCCGAGCATAATGATGATTAAAATAAAAAAAGGTCAGTGTGGCAGGATTCGAACTTAAGACCTAATGCAAGAACCACTACGTGCAAACCACTACACCAATCATCTCTTGTTGTAATTTGGTTGGCAGAGTTCTAGTTGAACTAAAATAGCCCCGGTTTAGGTAAATTAGAATAATCTATTACGTACATGTGCCGCACGAGATCGTATCTAACTCTGTCTCGCGAGGAATCGCGCGAACGTCTTCGCAGGGTTCGTCGTGGCCCTGGAAACCCTTCTGCCGTCGTCACTGCAGGAGCCAGTGCAAGTGTCGCTGATCCCTGCAGCCTTGCTCCTTCATCGTTATTCCCCTGCTGCTGGCTCCTTCATCGCTGAACCCTGCGCAGCCTCCTTCATCGCTGGTCCCTGCAGCTCGCCTCCTTGGTCGCTGATCCTTGCAGCCACTGTGTTGTCGCTGCAGGAGTCGGTGATCCCTGCTACCGCCATCGTCGTCGGTGATCCCTGCTACCGCCGTCGTTGCTGATCCGCGTGGATTCCCTGTAGGTAGCGTACGTCAATATCGCACTTTGGCCGCTGCATGCAGCGTCGGTGGTTTTATGGTGCGCCCTAATTCCTTCCTCCTCATTGACAACATAAAGAGATGGATCGGATCAGAGGACCGGCAAGTGCCCTCCATCATCGACGAGAAGTGGAAGATTGATCAGCATAGTTGGCCGACCATCATATCAACCCGAAAAAAGATGATCACAGTATGCATGCATTAATTCAGTGTGTGTAGGGCCTCAAATTCATGTTAGATAGTTTTTTTAACTCTACATAGTAGTAGATTTTTTATGAGCTAAAAAATTGTATTGTTATGAATGGCATTAATTCAGTTTGTCTGTAATTTAGATTATATATGCATCTTTGTGCTTCATTAATTCATCTAAAATAGTGCCGGCTTGTGTGTAAATGATGCAAGTTTCCTAGCAAGATCATAGTATGCATGGATTATTAATCTGGATATGTATTTCACAATTATGGTTGATGCTTTCACGAGTACTCTTAATTAATATATATTATACAGAAGTTGTCATTAATTGTTCCTTGTTCCTGTTGTTGTCATGTAGTTTACATTGCCATGACGCCTTCAATTAACATGCTGTAGATGTCACATGATGATGCGAGTTGGATATTGTTACCTCGGTCAACAGACGAGTGGCAGGCTGGACTTGAGAAATTTCTTGGTACTCTTTTTGAAGGCAGCTATGCATTAGAAACCACAGCATGTCCATGTTCAAAGTGTCGTGGAGTAGTACACAATAAAATCTGAAGTTCAAATGGATTTGCTATGGAAAGGGTTTGATGATAATTTTATCCAAGAGATAACCAGTAGAGTTGAACCTTGGATTGATGATAGGGATCTTAATTCAGGCTTTGGAGATGATGCATCTTGTGGCAAAAATTTGTTGTCCGCATTAACTAGAGGAGAGTCCAGTGGTAATGACAGCGAGGAGCCAAATAAGAGTGCAAAGAAATTCTATGCTTTGTTGAAAGATGCACAGGAAGAGTTGGCTCCAGGCTCCCAGCTTACCAAGTTTTCTTTCATGGTCAGGCTATTTCAGCTTTAGTGCATGGCTGGATGGAGTAACAAATCTACAGGGCAGGCACTTGAACTAATGTCAGATGCGCTTCCCCCAGGACATTGCATCCCAGACACTATGGAGAAAGCACGAAAGCTTATTCGTGACCTTGGCCTCACATACACTAAGATCCATGCTTGTGTCAATGATTGTGTGTTATTTCGTGGCCCTTATGCTGATATGGATACATGCCCAACATGTGGTGAAAGTAGGTGGAAGAACACCAAGAATAGTTTTGATGATATTGATGAGTGCAGCGAAACTGGTGGAGCAAAGAAGCGCAAGCCTTGCAAAGTTCTAAGGTATTTTCCACTTATTTCTCGACTTTAAAGATTATATATGTCAGAGAAAACATCATCATTGATGCGGTGGCATGAGGAAGAATTGGTTCGTGATGGGAAAATGCGGCATCCAGCAGATTCATTGGCATGGAAGCATGTGAATGAAAGGTATAAGAAGTTTGCTTCTGATCCACGTAATGTTAGGCTGGGACTTGCATTTGATGGCTTCAATCCATTTGGGATGCTAAATGTTAATTACACTTGTTGGCCTATGATACCGATTCCTTATAATCTGCCTCCTTGGTTATGTATGAAGCAACCTTATTGGATGATGTCGATGTTGATACCTGGCCCTAAATCTCCTGGACAGAACATTGATGTGTATTTGCAACCTCTGATAGATGAGCTACATGAATTTTGGGTTGATGGAGTTAAAACATGGGATGAGAAGGAGAAGAAGAATTTTACTCTACATGCAATGTTGCTATGGACAATTAATGATTTCCCCGCATATGCGATGTTATCTGGTTGGAGCACTTGCAATGAGCTAGCAGGTTCTGTATGTGCAGGTAGCTAGCATTTGTATGTGCAGGTAGCTAGTTTTTTTAGCATGTGAATTTGTAGGAAGCTAGTAGGTAGCAGATGTATGTGCAAAGCTGTTGGAGCCTTGGAAATGCTCTTAATCGATAATTACAACATCTAAAGTTCATTATTTTCTTTTTTTCAAGGAGATGGCTCCAATGAATGCAAGAAAAGCGGTCGTGGCACTGTTAAAGGAAAAACAGTAGCCGCCAAGAGAGTTAAGGAACGAAATCAAATTCTCTCAATACAATTCTCAGAAAGGCTAGGCGGTCCAGTTGGACCAAATGCCCGAACATTTGTCGATGATGTTGTACATTATACAAGGAAATGGGCTCCACTAATTGGAGTGAACAGTTGGAAGGATATTCAAGACAATGTCAAGAAAAAAATAGCTGAAGATATATTGGTAGGCTGTGTATTGGACTTTTATTCATATTCGTGTGATGTTGAAAGTTAATCGTGATAACCATTCATTGTTTTGTAATTGTTAACAGGATAGGTGGAACTTCATCAATCCTGCCACGAAGGACGAAAAAGAACAAAAAATCTGGAACATAGCCAAGGAATGCTACAAAGGATGGCGATCAGCTTTGAGTGCCACATACAAGGCTTATAACAATTATGGTGAGAGAGACCTTGTTGAGTGGCACTACTTGCTGTTGTATTTTGGATCTGACAAATTCAAGGTTAGTTCTACTAAAAGCTTCTGCTGCAAACAAACTTAATTAGGAACCAAAATTGCATTGTTACATAATACTTGTGCTCATTTTGCAGAGAGTTAGCAGCCAGAATTCCAGCAACCGGCAACAGCAAAAAACCAACCATCTGATGGGTTCAAAAAATTTCTCACAATGTAGCTATGAGCAGGTATTCATTAGATACACTAATTTGTTCATTCTATTTTTTGAAACATTAATTGTGAGTTGAATTATATATTGGCATGCTAGAGAGACAAAGAAACCGGTGAGGAGCCAAGTGATCTTGTTCTTTGGAAGTCCACTCACACAAAACAAGGCAAATGGTCAGATAGCGTGTCATCTGATGTATATGTGAGTATATCTTTCTTATCTCAAGCTGCTGTTATGTCAACAACCTCTAACTGGTTGTGGTATTTCATTTAGGAAAACGCAGCCCTCAAATTGTGGGACACGGAGTCAGGTTCTTATGGACCAATACAACCACTTACAACTGCAGAGGAAAACATGATTTTTCAGTCCAACTACAAAGAAACCACCCAAATAAAAACATCCAAAGTACATGGGCATGGATACATGGCGAAGTATCGAACGCGGAGGGAACTCATGAAGGACAAACTTGAAGTACATGCACGTGCTGAAGCTGTAGCTAGAGAGCAGAGAATTGCTTTCAAAGTGGAGGTTCAGAAGATGAAAGAACAGCTTGCGAAAGAGGCTGCAGAAAGGGAAAGGGAGAAAGAAGAATACAGGAGAAAGATGCAAGAGGACCTAGAAAGTACTAAGATAGCATTAAGAGAAGAATTGAAACAAGAATTCCTTAGCATGCTATCCCAGCAGCAAGCAAGAATTCTGGTAATATTTCAGAATAATTTTCTTCTTCTGCCCTTTCAATAGCAAACTCATGATTAGTTTTCATAATCTTTCAACTAAATATTTTTATGTGTAGACTACCCCACAAAATAATGAAAGTGTTGAACTAACACTACCACACAAGCCGATGATAGGATTGATGAACACCAGGTAATGACATAATTGCACTGTTTCTATGCCATTATGAGCTACGTTATTTAACCTATAGCTAACATAGATGGACCAACTTATTGTTTGTGCACGCAGCCATCAAGCGTTGTCACTGCACAACATGATGTTGCAACAAAGAATCGCTGTGATAAAAATGCTAGTACTATCAACAGAAATGTTTTCGATGAAGAGACTCAAATGGGCCACCCAAGGCATATATCACTACGCAGCAGCTGACGGCTAAAACAAGAAATCAGAAAAAGAAGAATCAGATAACAGCTGCAATATCACTCAAACTTGGATATTTTGATACTATAAAGTGATCCTGTAGTTTCTAATATGCTGTCCTCATTGACTCTACATTCTTCTGGGCTGCAGCAAGCTATATTTTTATCTACTGAATGTGCTATGCTGGTTTGAATATAAAATGAGGGAAATCAAATTAGATTAAATGTGGGAACCGTATAAAGACTTAGTATATATCCTAGTTCTATGTTAAGGCTTTGTGCTTAGTGCTTTGAGTATGTGACAATTGCTAAGTTACTCAAAACAGTTAGGCTGATAGAACCACAAGCTGCAACATGCATAATGTACACTTCAGATTGCAGATGCTTACATCTGCATATCAGACTTTGTTGATCCTGTTCAATCATTCACTTATCAAAATATGACCCAGTCAGTACAAAGTTTTCTCTTTTTGAAACAATAATGACTAGACAGAGAAACACACTAAAAAACTTTAACAATTGGATTGAGTTTTTATGCAGAATACTTATAACTCTTGCATGGTAGGGACTTGATGCACTTGCACCTTTATGAAAGTGCCACATTTAAAGCTGTTGTTGAACTAGGGACTTCATTCTTGTCCACACCAAACAAAAGTAATCAGATTGTTGTTCTTGTTGACCTGGTGAGAAAATCCCTTTTTGTTGCTTCTGTGCGAATGTCTAAATACTAAATAGTGCCAATGTGGGAATCCAAACTAATCACAAACCAGATTGAAGTGCATAGGATTGACATGCTGTACTAGGAATCTAACTTCTGAGTGCTAGCTTTAGTACTAGCAAGCTATATATATGTTTTTCTAATATCACACTCTAATTTTCTATCAGGTGGACAAGGCTTGAGTGCGAGGCTTATAATGAATCGAGGAGACAGCCGAGGCCACGAAATGTTGCGCTGCTAGGACAAGTGCTGCCTAGAAACTAGGAAATCTTGTTATGCTACATGTTTTATTTTTGAAGTCATGAGTTTACTGTATTGTTTTGGGATGGATTGGCAACTTATTGAGTGATTGATTATAATTAATTATGTGAGTGCAATTACTATTTTCATGGATTATTTTTTGAGCAATGATGATTTATCAAAACACAAATCTAATTGTACTAGCATTGCAATATAAACTATGCATGCGTGGCAATTTGTCCTTTGCAACGCCTAAAAGTGTGTGGCAAATTGCATTATTACGACGACACAATGGTCGTGGCAATAACCTTTGACTCTCGCAATGAATGAATTTGCGTGGCAAATAGAAATATTGCCACGACAAGACAATCGTGGCAATAACATATACGTCCCGCAACGACTAAAAGAGCGTGGCAAATGAGACTATTGCCACGGCACGACATCTGTGGCAATACCCGTTCACTCTTGCAACGACTAAAAGAGCATGGCAAATGAGACTATTGCCACGGCATGACATCTGTGGCAATACCCGTTCACTCTTGCAATGACAAAATAGCGTGGCAAATGAATATTTTGCCATGACCACACCTATGTGGCAACAGCATCATTTTGCAACAACAATCTAGCGTCGCACAAGTGTCTTTCTTGCCACATGATCGATCGTTGCATGTACCACCACTTGCAACGGCGCCAGTCGTGGCAATTCCTTATATTGCCACGCCCATCATGGATGCAACAATGTCCTATTGCCATCCTTGGCAACGATCCGCTATGGTTGCAATAAACTCAAGCACTAGCAACGACAAACGAGCAACAGTTGCAATACGTTATTGCAACGCCATTTATTGCAACCATTGGCAACGAACGCGATTTGGTTGCGGCATCCTCCTTTGGCAACCCAAAATGACTTATTGCAACATTTTTTTGACATTGCAAAAGGGTTAAAATTTAGTGCATGATGGAGGTCACACGGATTGATGACATGGCAGTGGAGTAGCCTCTACTCCACCTCCCCCTATAAATACCTCCCATAGGCCTTCACTTTAGAGCATGATTCATAAGAGAAACTACTATGTAGTAGCTTTAGCTCTGCTATAGTGTTGTGCTAGTTGGGAGAGAGTGAGGGAAGTCTTCAAGGAGAATGCCCCGGGCCTATCGGGAGTCTTCTCCAAGGTGTACCTCAGCGGATGCGAATCTTCAAGTAAGTTTTACATCTGAGTCCTTCTAAGTATTTGATATTCTGGTTCTGGTACTGTAAGTATATACTTGCTTTACCTGTACATTGCTTTACTTAGTGAAGTGCTCTAGTCTCTCATGAAGGTTAGAGTAGTAAGTGTAGTGTAGACGTGGTGTCTAGGCTATATCTTACAAGTGTAGGCCGCTTGTCGCACGGATTGTTTGTGGGTGCCAGCAAGTGGTGACAACCTTGTCTGGTCTTAGTATCCCACCACGTGTGTAAGACAAGTTATTAAAACGGCGGGGCATCAATACAACTGCATAGTTACCTCAGGTAGGAGTTATATCACCTACTGTTTCGTCCATCGCCTCTTGTAAAGGGAGGAGGTGGTAAACCTCTTTATACTTAGAACACCAAGACCAGATATCTTTGCTACACAAGAACCTCTCTACCCAATTATTATAGATCCTTTGTCTCATCACTAGACGGTCTTGAACCTAGTTAGAACACTTCACGTTCCCCGTGGAAAATGCTGTAACACCCTAGTGTTAGTTACTATTTTCACACTTGCATTTGCATGTCATCAAGCATAGATCATATCATTTCATGCATTATTATCATTGCATTTTATTTGATTCCCTTTTATTGCTATATGTTTGTTTATATGTCCATATTATGGAAAATGTGTTGACATGCAAATGTGATGCTTGTTTACAGTTCTAAATGCTTTATACATGTTTAGGATAACATTTGGAACAATGTTCATGTTGGTGAAATCCCCAAAATGCCCCTCTAGCTCATAGTTGACTAGAGAGCCCTTTAAAAGCTATTCTGTTTGACCAAACAAGAAGGGCATTTTAGAGATTCTGCATGTCAGTGCACCCTTAATCAAAGTTGTGTAGAATTTTATAAGCAACAAACTTTATTTTTGGGTCAACTCATGAAAATGAGTGGAAGAAGGTCAAAAAGTTGAATTAGTACAGATTTGGAGCTGTTTTGGAAGTTTTCAAATTTTCCTAAGTCTAAACCGGTTTTCAGTTTCGGTGTACCCCTGTTCATCGACTTGTATCTCTCAATCCAGGCCGAACTAGAGTAAAGTGTCTTAATAAGAAATGATCTACTCATATAGCTCTTCAACCCATATTAGTGAAGTTTTCGCTGAAACGCTCTGGATTGCGAGTTATAGATCGATGAAAAATCGAGTTTCAGTCGGGTCCGCGGAAACTGAATCAGAGCCGATTCAGTTCGACCCTCGGGCGAATCGCGCGACCGCGTCAGGCCTCGGCCGCCAGATGGCGCCGTACGCCGTCGTTGCTGCCGCGCGGTCGGCTTACAAAGGGGAGCACGCAATCCTGTCTCCCGCACGCTCGCCCTCACTCTCCCCGCTCTCTCGCCCTCTGCTCGCTCGCTGCTCTCCTCTTTCCTCTCCGCCGTCGCCATTTCCGCCGCGACCGCCGCGGTGAAATCCGCCGCCACCGAGCCGTCTCCGACCGCTCCACCTTCGGCGCAGCTGCGGCTTGCTCTGCTCTTCGTTTCCGACCCGTTGCCGACCTCAGCCGACCTAAGGTACAGCTCCAGCAAGCTTCCCGCCGTCCGCCATTGCCGGAGCGCCGCCGAGCTCTCGGGTCGCCGCGACGAGGGCGATGCCGGGGTCGGCTTCCCTCTCTTTTGCTCGTCTAAGAGTCCCCGTTAGCCGTAGATCCATTCCACACCGTCGGTTAGGTCTATCTCGCCGTAGTTTCGCCGGAACCCGAGTTCGCCGTGAAACCGCTCGCCACCGTGCTGCCATGCGAGCGCGGTCAGTGAGTTTCCGTGCGCAATAGTTCGATTAGTCGTGCGCACAGGTCCGCTAGGGTTGCAGGAACACGGAACGAGGCCAAGCCGCGCGAGCAACGGCCGGAATCGGCCGGCGCAAGTTCGCCGGACCACCGCCGTCCGCCATTGCCGCCGTCGAGCTCGCTCCGGTGGAGTACGACCCTCGGCAGTTGGTCCATCGGGTTCGTCTCGTTGCCGCGAGTCGGTAGGTAGCCTCGGCGTCGCCGGAGACCTCGCCGTCGGCGAGCTCTCGCCGGTCAGCGCCGGCGGCTCTGTTTCCTCTCTCTGACGCGTGGGGTCGGGTCGACCCCGGGGCCCGCGAGTCAGCCGTTCGGGTGCGCCTCTGGTTCACTGAGCCGGGTGCACGTAGCAGTTCTATCGGGTTTAGGTTTTTGATTTATAAAATGAATTTCCAGAAAATGTGTAAAACCTTCCAAAAATTCATATCTGGAGCTAGGAATGTCCAATGGGGGTGAACCAAATTTTGTTGTGTTTGTATTTCTGAGCTCTATCAAGGAAAAATATAAAATGTACTTTTTGAATACTTTTTGTGTGCAGTTATAATTAAATTGTTAATTGCTTGTAAACTTGATAAATGCATAAGTAATTGCAGGAATGTGCTAAAAATGTGATTCCACTTGCATTCATCTTGTTTAGGGAAGTAGAATCTATGAAAAATATGTTTGCTGGTGTTTTACTGTTATTTATATGATGTCTAGTATAATGTGCCTTTTATGCTTTAATCTTGCAAAAATCACCATGCTTAATGTGTTAAGGTTATGGACATGAATATTTTTCCTGGGCTATGTTATGCTGGAAAGAAGCTAAGAAAATTAGGAAATCTATTGTTTGATACTTTTCACTGTGTTAAGTATTTTCCATTGCTTAAAAGGCTAGTTGCTTGTTATTTTTGTGTAGACTGTTATACTTGTCCAAATGACTTGAAATTTTGTCAGTAGGCTAATCTGGATGTGTAATAGCTACTGTAATTTCTATGGATTTTTCTGGTCAAAGTAAGCAGTAGGTCCAGTTATAGGCTAGGGTTTATTTAATTGTTTCTAAGCAAATATCTTTTGGTTGTGGTAGGTTAGTTGATGCATATTAATTATTAAGTGCAGGTTGTAGACCTCTCACCCGGGACGAGAAATTGTTCTATGCTTTGCTTAAGAAGGGTGAGTATGAGTTGGTTGTCTAGGAAAGAAATAAATGAGTGTGGATTGTTAAACTGATTGCATATCATGGGTTAATTCGTGCATCTCTATCTTGCATTTCATGTGCATTCTCAGTTCTCATATATGCATATCATGCATACAGGATCGCCGGGAGGAGTGACACTGTTGCAATTCGATCCACCGGAGGAGGGAGTTCCGCCGGAGATTGAAGTGCCCGAGGTTTCCGAAGGACAAGAAGAAGAGGCTGAACTTCCGGAGTGCCCTGATCACCAACCCGCTAACTTTGTGAAAGGCAAGCCCCGGAGCATTCCTAAGTCTCCACCTACTCTTTTTACAAATACACTGGTCTTTATTAAATCGTATGATTGTGCACTTAAGTACAGGAGTTGATATGATACCGTTGCTGCATTTATTCCTTGTCCACTTATATTTGATCCTGAAGTTATTACTAGACAAGGGGATGGGTTCGATCTTATGCTTAGCCATGCTTAGACCGGTAGAAGTCGAGGGATTTCCTGTCCTTCGCGAGCATAGGTGGTTACTAATGATGATGGGGTTGGATTCCACATGATGGACTATATGTGCCACCATGCCACAGTGTCTAATGAGAGAATCAAGGCTAGGTAGCGGGGAGCCGCATGACATGGTTGAGGTCATGCCGTCTTCGGTGCTGCTTGCGGCCGACTAGGACTGAGGCCACCAGACATCAGTTGAGATTGAAAGACGTCGTCACATAGCTGGCCAGATAAGTCGTTCTGACCGCGAAGCCGAGTATTTCTTTCTGAGCCCGGAATTGGGCGTGATAAGGCAGACATATTCCGGAGGTAGGAAGGATGTGCGGAGACACCATCTTACCAAGGGCAGGTCAGGGACCTGATGCATCCTGGAAGTGGGTTTGTCTCTGAGAATATGGACCCCTCCAAGCCCGCGATACATATTATGTCTCAGAAAGATTTAACGGTGGCCCAAGAAGCCAGTGGCTCGGCTGACAGGGTTTGTGATTGGCATATTTGCCAGCTGGTACAATCGATTCGAATCGCCATCTCTCCTGGTTAGTGAGAAACTGAACTGATCTTCTGGTGAGGTAGAGGCTAATAACTTGAACATAATGATTATGGTGAGATGAGGTTGATATCTGTGGATATCGGAAATCATATGGTTTTAATGATTGCTACAATATTCAGTGAATGCTTAGTATAGTGGCTAATCCTAGTAAATAGTTTAACTGAAATCGAAGCTTATCACAATTAAAATGAATAAGTTGAGGTTCTACTGTAGTAATGCTTTTGATGCAAAAATGATGCTACCCTCTGAGCCCCACCAAATAAGCCTTGCATATCCTTGAGAGTCTTTTTATTTACTCCCTGTCGGGTAAGTCTAGCTGAGTACAATTGAGTACTCAGGGTTTTATTCCCATTGTTGCAGATGGCGTAGTCTACTACGCGTATTGCAGGAATTGCTTCACCCCTGCGGGCGAAGAAGACTAGACCCGAGGGCAGGGTCATTATCTATCTTTAGTTGTTGTAAGAATGCTGCGACAGGGTCATGTGATGGTACTCGTATTTGAACTCTGTGGTGTAAAACTATGTTGACTTCCGCTACTACCCTATTTGTGTAAAAGACTATGTTGTACTCTGATGTTCAAATTCGGTTGTGAACTTATGTGTCATGTGATCGGGTATTGCTGAATGAATGATCCTTGGGGTATGAAATGTTTGAAATCCTTCGAGATTTCCGGACTACCGGGTCTATATTGGCTCAAGTGCGACTGGATTGCGGCTAAAATGCGATCGTTGTACTTGTGCTCGTATAAATTGGTCGGTTCTGTGACAGCTGGTACCAGAGCATAATTCAGCATATACCGTCACTTGACTATTTAAAAACTAAAAGAGTTTTGAGTTTTACAAACTAACTGCCAACTGATAGTGTGTATAGGTGATTTAAACCAAGTGTTTGCAAAACTTATGAGTACCAATGACCAAGTCCTATAGCCCTATGTATATGTGGTAATTAGATGGCTTATGTAAGTACTGACTTGGGGGAAATTGCATCATATTTCTATTTGTGGTTCATTTGGTTTTATCGTGCGGATAATCATGAACTGTCAGTTTCTTATTGCTTCTTATGGGTCAATGTTCCACGTCGCCTAAGGTAAGGTGAGATGTGAGTGTAAGATCGAACAACCATCGATCGATGGTGAGAGTATGTTACTGAAGTGAGTACATGTGATCCATATGTGTACTTATGGAAGTAAGGGGAGTAATTAATTTTTGGGGTCGCAAATGTTCATGGGAACATTTCCGGCAAAAAGTGCTTCTTGTTGCCCTGCATACATTGGGAGTTGGGCTGAAATGAATCTTCTGCAGGTACACTAACCACGCAAAACGTATAGCACGGGTAGTTACGTATATGAGAGCACGTGGTATGCCACCGACTATAACGTTAGTTAAAAAATATTATGTGTGAGGTCGTTGGCACGTGCATGCATCATGATCATGAAATTAATTTAAGCTATTTGTACTATTTCCTTCCCTATGGTAAAATTTGTGCTGTCCTATCTTATTCTAAATGCTGAAAGATGTTGTAATGTACCAGATGGCAGCTGAAGGTGAGCCGCAGAGTGGTCAGTTTCTGGAGCAGTTTGGCACACCCACTGTGCTATGGAGGTTGTTGAAGTCGGTGGGATATGCAGAGCCACCAATGTATTTCTGGAAGCCAGCGAAAACCATGGTGCAGCCTTGGTTCGATGTTTGGGTGACTATCCCTGTGCTTGAAAGGGGTTGGTCGTTTCCAGGAATAAAGGTGGAAGTTGACATGAGGACGCCATGGGATGGTGCGCAGCTTGCAGCTTTTGAGGTGTTGACGGATATTTGCAGCCGGTTCAACAAGAGAGCTGATTTGGGGCCAGCAAATGTTTTTCCCAGGGTGGATGCTTCTCAGGGTGAGTGGGCTCAGTCTAGCCAAGCTTCTTTAGAGCGAGGCAGGGACGAGCGTGCTCATAGCACGGGTGCTTCTATGAGTGCTATGTTTGCTGTCCTGAGGATGCACTATTCCACTAGGGATGGTTGGATGAAGTGTGTTGAAGCCCTGCATGATGCTGTTGAGAAGAAGTTAGAAGCTGAAGAGTGGGCACGTATGGCTCGTCGTAGCTCAGATGACTTGGTGGTAGCTCTCACTGCCTGTCGCAATGAGTTGTTACAATGCACTGGCGCCTTGTTGGCAGCTGATCGCCGTGTCGAGGTGCTTGAGAGGGAGAATGCAGATCTTCGCCGCCAGCTTGGCAATCGCAATATGAGTTTGACACATCAGCGCACTGAGTTTCTGCAGGAGTTGCGTGCTAGTCAGCAGCAGGTTTGGGAGTTGCAGCAGGATGTTCATCGTCTGAACAACCGTGCTGATCCGTTTCATCCTCCGGGTGCAGCGGAGTTTGCTCCTGAGATCTTCATTGCAGCTGATGATGGTGAAGCAAGTGAGGAAGAAGAGGAAGAAGACCCCGAGGAGATCGTGCCTATTGACGAGAGTGATGACCATGGTGGGAACGTGTCCGGCGTGGACAGTGACCACGATGACTAGGCTTTTCCTAGTGATCTTGCCATGATCGGCACCCTTTTGTATTGGGAAAACCTTTAATGTCATGTAATGGGTAGAACCTAAATTGTAATGAGAGAACCCTATGTGTTCAGGGCTGGAACCATCAAACTTTTAATTAAGTAATGGTAACTTATGCAGCTTGGAAACCCTTTTTGGTTGCGCCTTGTTATTGTGCGGTTGTGTGATGATTATTGAATTATTGTGCCGTTTGTTGGTTATCAAAAAAATGATCATTGATATCTTTGGGGCATAATCTTTCGGTTATCTTTGACATAACTGACACTTAACAATGGTTGTTGCGTGTTGCTACAGATGGCACCTCATACCCGTCGTCATGGGTCAACCAGTGGTGGTGGGAACGAACATGAAGATGAGGAGTTGCCGCCTCCTCCACCGCGTACCCAGGAACAAATGTTTGCTCAGTTCTTGGACACCCAGCAAGCGATTTTGCAGCAGATGGTTGCTAGTAACAACCACAATCGCAATCGAGGTGGACGCCGCGGAGACGATGAGGACCAATACAGTAACTATAAGGACTTCATGGACACTAAGCCTCCGGTATTCAAGCAGGCCGTAGAGCCGCTGGAAGCTGATGAGTGGTTAAATACTATTGAACAGTCATTCTCTGTGCTGCGATTGACTGAAACCATGAAGGCTAGCTTTGCTGCTATGTTACTGCAAGGCCAAGCTGGAATATGGTGGGCCAATCGTAAGACCGCCTACCCTGTGGTCGCTGATATCACCTGGGAGCAGTTCACCAGGGATTTCAGGGGGCATTTCATTCCAGCAGGCTTGATCAAGATGAAGGTCAATGAATTCATGCAGCTTACTCAGGGTACCAAGACCCTCACTCAGTATTATCATGCCTTTAACAATCTGTCGAGGTATGCCCCGTGGATGGTAGATACAGATGAAAAGAAGATTGAAACCTTCAAGAGAGGTCTTAGTACCAAGCTTATAAAGACTCTGGCGAACAACGCTCGTACAACTTTTAACGAGTTCATCAGTGAAGCTTATATCCAAGAGAAACAGAACAACTTGCACACTGCTTCCAAGGGAGGCAAGAGGCCATTTGAAGGAAGCTCTTCTCAGTCAAGGACTCCAGCAGCTAGTCGTGCGGTGGCAAATCGCCCTGCTTACCGTCCGGCTGTTCCTGGAGCAAAATTCAGACCCCCTCCAAAGAAGCAGCCAGCGCCTCAGCGCTACAAGAAAGGTTTCACAGTGCCTTTGAACAAGAACAACGCTCCTCCAAGCAACGTCGTTCCAGTGAGGACCAACCAAGGTCTGGGGCCATGCTTTAACTGCGGTCAACAGGGGCACCTTGCTCGCTATTGCCCTCATCCAAAGCAGGCTCGAGTGCATCACACCACTATTGAAGAAATTCCAGAAGGTGAACCAGTCACCACGGGTATGTTTTCTGTGAATCAGCATCCTGCTATTGTTTTGTTCGACTCTGGATCATCGCATTCTTTCATAAGTCAAGCATTTGCACAAAGGCATGCCTTTCAGATCGTTGATTTGGGCTGTAACTTCCGGATAACCTCAGCTGGGGCTGAAATATGCACACGTGAGGGTATCAAGCAGGCGAGTATTGAGATTAATGATAGAAGTTTTATCAGTCATCTCATTGTGTTGCCTGGGCTAGGTCTGGATGTAATTCTAGGGGTTAGCTGGATGAACAAATGGGGTGCGGTATTGGACGTTGCTAACCGAACTTTGACGTTGAAGGCGCCCCAGGGTGGGGGTACCTTTCAAGTTTCCTTACCTCGAAGAGGGGATCTTTTTAATCTCTCTTTCGCAGTTGAGGGCAAGACCGTCCAAGGTATTCCGGTAGTGTGTGAGTTTCCTGATGTCTTTCCTGATGATCTACCTGGACTTCCTCCTGATCGAGATGTGGAGTTTGCGATAGAACTTATTCCCGGTACGGCGCCTATTTCTCGAAGGCCATATAGAATGCCTCCCCATGAATTAGCTGAACTCAAGAAACAACTCCAGGAGTTATTGGACAAAGGGTTCATTCGCCCTAGTTCTTCTCCGTGGGGCTGTCCTGCAATCTTTGTTAAGAAGAAGGATGAAACTTTACGTATGTGTGTGGACTATAGGCCACTAAATGCTGTGACAATTAAGAACAAGTATCCTCTACCTCGTATTGATGTCTTGTTTGATCAATTGTCCAAGGCCAAGGTTTTCTCCAAAATTGATCTGAGATCTGGGTATCATCAAATTAAGATCAGACCACAAGATATTCCCAAGACGGCTTTCTCCACTCGGTATGGATTGTATGAGTATTTGGTTATGTCTTTTGGATTAACCAATGCTCCTGCACATTTCATGTATCTAATGAATTCGGTATTCATGCCTGAGTTGGATAAGTTCGTGGTAGTCTTTATTGACGATATTCTGGTATACTCTGAGAGCATGGAGGATCATGCTGAACACTTGAGGATAGTCTTGACTAGACTCAGGGAGCATAAGCTGTATGCTAAGTTCAGCAAGTGTGAGTTTTGGTTGACTAAGGTACCTTTTCTGGGCCATATCTTATCTGCTGAAGGTATTTCTGTAGATCCGTCAAAAGTTCAGCAGGTGTTGGATTGGCAGTCACCAACAAATGTGTCTGAGGTTCGTAGCTTTCTGGGATTAGCTGGGTATTATCGCCGCTTTATTCAGGATTTCTCTAAAATAGCTAAACCTATGACCAAGCTATTGCACAAAGATACCAAGTTTGTGTGGAGTGGGGATGTGAAACAGCTTTTCGCACCTTGCAAACGTTGTTGACCACTGCTCCAGTTCTTGCACAACCTGATATTGAAAGGCCTTTTGATGTGTACTGCGATGCTTGTGGCACTGGGTTAGGATGTGTTCTCATGCAAGAAGGCCGAGTCATTGCTTATGCCTCGCGTCAACTGAGAAAACATGAGCAAAACTATCCTACTCATGATTTGGAACTTGCCGCTGTAGTTCATGCATTGAAGATTTGGCGCCACTATTTGATGGGTCACAAATGTCATATCTATTCCGATCACAAGAGTCTCAAGTACATTTTCACTCAGCCTGAGTTGAACATGAGGCAAAGAAGGTGGTTGGAGTTGATCAAAGACTATGATCTAGAAGTAGACTATCATCCGGGCAAGGCCAATGTCGTAGCCGATGCCTTGAGCCGAAAGTCTCATTGCAATGTATTGCAGCCTTTGCTAGCAGACGGGTTCAATCTTGTGCATCCAGTGGTGTTGAATAATATTACTCTCAGTTGTACTTTGGAAAGCAAGATTATTGAAGGTCAGAAAACAGATCCCGGCATATATCATATCAAGAGGAAGATGAAAGAACAAGAAATGCTTCATTTCCGAGTAGATGAAAAAGGTATATTGTAGTTCAAGGATCGATTGGTAGTACCGAAAGACCGTGAGTTGAGGAATCAGATTATGGACGAGGCTCATTTGTCCAAGTTGTCTATCCATCCTGGTAGTAGTAAGATGTATCAAGACTTGAAACCTAGGTTTTGGTGGACCAAAATGAAGAAGGAAATTGCAGCCTATGTGGCCAGGTGTGATACCTGTTGTCGCGTGAAGGCTATTCATCTTAAGCCAGCAGGCCTATTGCAACCCTTACCAGTTCCAGGTTGGAAATGGGATGAGATAACCATGGATTTCATATCTGGGTTACCTCTAACGCAAAAGGGCCACGATTCTATTTGGGTGATCGTAGATCGATTGACTAAGATTGCACATTTCTTACCAGTTCGAACTACAGATCGTCCTCATCAGTTGGCACAGCTCTACTTTGCTCAGATACTTCGGTTACATGGTGTGCCGAGAACGATAGTTTCCGACAGAGGCCCGCAATTTATTGCACGCTTCTGGGAGCATCTACACAAGTGTTTGGGAACCAATTTGGTTCGCAGCTCAGCTTATCATCCTCAAACTTCTGGTCATACTGAAAGGGTAAATCAAATTCTTGAAGATATGTTGAGGGCTTGTGTTCTATCGTCTAAAGGTTCGTGGGAAGAATGGTTGCCTTTGGCCGAGTTCTCATACAACAATAGCTATCAAGAGAGTATTCAAATGGCTCCTTTTGAAGCTTTGTATGGGCGCAAATGTAGAACTCCTCTCAATTGGGTTGAATCAGGCGAAAGGAGATATTACGGGATTGACTTTGTGAAAGAAGCCGAAGAGAGAGTGCATACCATTCAAACACATCTCAAAGCCGCTCAGACTCGTCAAAAGAGCTATGCGGACAAGCGAAGAAGGCCATTGGAATTTGAAGTGGGTGACTATGTGTACTTGAAAGTGTCACCTATGAAAGGCGTGCAACGCTTCGGAGTGAAACGAAAGTTAGCTCCAAGGTTTGTAGGTCCTTTTCAAATTCTGGAAAGAAGTGGGAAGGTAGCATACAAGTTACGGTTGCCACCACACATGTCCACTATCTTCAATGTGTTTCATGTATCTCAGCTCAAGAAATGTTTACGAGTACCGGAAGAGCAAGTGGATTTTGGTGATATCAAGTTGAAATCAGATTTGACCTATGAAGAAAAGCCTATTGAAGTAATCGATTACAAAGAAAGAATCACCCGTAGCCGAGTGATCAAGTTCTATAAGGTGGTGTGGAACAACCAAAGTTATTGGGATGCGACTTGGGAGCGAGAAGATTACCTCAAGGAAGTCTATCCGTCTTTCTTTAAACAATGGTAATTAACTCTAATCTCGGGGACGAGATTCTTTTAAGGGGGGAGGGCTGTAACACCCTAGTGTTAGTTACTATTTTCACACTTGCATTTGCATGTCATCAAGCATAGATCATGTCATTTCATGCATTATTATCATTGCATTTTATTTGATTCCCTTTTATTGCTATATGTTTGTTTATATGTCATATTATGGAAAATATGTTGACATGCAAATGTGATGCTTGTTTACGGTTCTAAATGCTTTATACATGTTTAGGATAACATTTGAAACAATGTTCATGTTGGTGAAATCCCCAAAATACCCCTCTAGCTCATAGTTGACTAGAGAGCCCTTTAAAAGCTATTCTGTTTGACCAAACAAGAAGGGCATTTTAGAGATTCTGCATGTCAGTGCACCCTTAATCAAAGTTGTGTAGAATTTTATAAGAAACAAACTTTATTTTTGGGTCAACTCATGAAAATGAGTGGAAGAAGGTCAAAAAGTTGAATTAGTGCAGATTTGGAGCTGTTTTGGAAGTTTTCAAATTTTCCTAAGTCTAAACCGGTTTTCAGTTTCGGTGTACCCCTGTTCATCGACATGTATCTCTCAATCCAGGCCGAACTAGAGTAAAGTGTCTTAATAAGAAATGATCTACTCATATAGCTCTTCAACCCATATTAGTGAAGTTTTCGCTGAAACGCTCTGGATTGCGAGTTATAGATCGATGAAAAATCGAGTTTCAGTCGGGTCCGCGGAAACTGAATCAGAGCCGATTCAGTTTGACCCTCGGGCGAATCGCGCGACCGCGTCAGGCCTCGGCCGCCAGATGGCGCCGTACGCCGTCGTTGCTGCCGCGCGGTCGGCTTACAAAGGGGAGCACGCAATCCTGTCTCCCGCACGCTCGCCCTCACTCTCCCCGCTCTCTCGCCCTCTGCTCGCTCGCTGCTCTCCTCTTTCCTCTCCGCCGTCGCCATTTCCGCCGTCGCCATTTCCGCCGCGACCGCCGCGGTGAAATCCGCCGCCACCGAGCCGTCTCCGACCGCTCCACCCTCGGCGCAGCTGCGGCTTGCTCTGCTCTTCGTTTCCGACCCGTTGCCGACCTCAGCCGACCTAAGGTACAGCTCCAGCAAGCTTCCCGCCGTCCGCCATTGCCGGAGCGCCGCCGAGCTCTCGGGTCGCCGCGACGAGGGCGATGCCGGGGTCGGCTTCCCTCTCTTTTGCTCGTCTAAGAGTCCCCGTTAGCCGTAGATCCATTCCACACTGTCGGTTAGGTCTATCTCGCCGTAGTTTCGCCGGAACCCGAGTTCGCCGTGAAACCGCTCGCCACCGTGCCGCCATGCGAGCGCGGTCAGTGAGTTTCCGTGTGCAATAGTTCGATTAGTCGCGCGCACAGGTCCGCTAGGGTTGCAGGAACACGGAACGAGGCCGAGCCGCGCGAGCAACGGCCGGAATCGGCCGGCGCAAGTTCGCCGGACCACCGCCGTCCGCCATTGCCGCCGTCGAGCTCGCTCCGGTGGAGTACGATCCTCGGCAGTTGGTCCATCGGGTTCGTCTCGTTGCCGCGAGTCGGTAGGTAGCCTCGGCGTCGCCGGAGACCTCGCCGTCGGCGAGCTCTCGCCGGTCAGCGCCGGCGGCTCTGTTTCCTCTCTCTGACGCGTGGGGTCGGGTCGACCCCGGGGCCCGCGAGTCAGCCGTTCGGGTGCGCCTCTGGTTCACTGAGCCGGGTGCACGTAGCAGTTCTATCGGGTTTAGGTTTTTGATTTATAAAATGAATTTCCAGAAAATGTGTAAAACCTTCCAAAAATTCATATCTGGAGCTAGGAATGTCCAATGGGGGTGAACCAAATTTTGTTGTGTTTGTATTTCTGAGCTCTATCAAGAAAAAATATAAAATGTACTTTTTGAATACTTTTTGTGTGCAGTTATAATTAAATTGTTAATTGCTTGTAAACTTGATAAATGCATAAGTAATTGCAGGAATGTGCTAAAAATGTGATTCTACTTGCATTCATCTTGTTTAGGGAAGTAGAATCTATGAAAAATATGTTTGCTGGTGTTTTACTGTTATTTATATGATGTCTAGTATAATGTGCCTTTTATGCTTTAATCTTGCAAAAATCACCATGCTTAATGTGTTAAGGTTATGGACATGAATATTTTTCCTGGGCTATGTTATGCTGGAAAGAAGCTAAGAAAATTAGGAAATCTGTTGTTTGATACTTTTCACTGTGTTAAGTATTTTCCATTGCTTAAAAGGCTGGTTGCTTGTTATTTTTGTGTAGACTGTTATACTTGTCCAAATGACTTGAAATTTTGTCAGTAGGCTAATCTGGATGTGTAATAGCTACTGTAATTTCTATGGATTTTTCTGGTCACAGTAAGCAGTAGGTCCAGTTATAGGCTAGGGTTTATTTAATTGTTTCTAAGCAAATATCTTTTGGTTGTGGTAGGTTAGTTGATGCATGTTAATTATTAAGTGCAGGTTGTAGACCTCTCACCCGGGACGAGAAATTGTTCTATGCTTTGCTTAAGAAGGGTGAGTATGAGTTGGTTGTCTAGGAAAGAAATAAATGAGTGTGGATTGTTAAACTGATTGCATATCATGGGTTAATTCGTGCATCTCTATCTTGCATTTCATGTGCATTCTCAGTTCTCATATATGCATATCATGCATACAGGATCGCCGGGAGGAGTGACACTGTTGCAATTCGATCCACCGGAGGAGGGAGTTCCGCCGGAGATTGAAGTGCCCGAGGTTTCCGAAGGACAAGAAGAAGAGGCTGAACTTCCGGAGTGCCCTGATCACCAACCCGCTAACTTTGTGAAAGGCAAGCCCCGGAGCATTCCTAAGTCTCCACCTACTCTTTTTACAAATACACTGGTCTTTATTAAATCGTATGATTGTGCACTTAAGTACAGGAGTTGATATGATACCGTTGCTGCATTTATTCCTTGTCCACTTATATTTGATCCTGAAGTTATTACTAGACAAGGGGATGGGTTCGATCTTATGCTTAGCCATGCTTAGACCGGTAGAAGTCGAGGGATTTCCTGTCCTTCGCGAGCATAGGTGGTTACTAATGATGATGGGGTTGGATTCCACATGATGGACTATATGTGCCACCATGCCACAGTGTCTAATGAGAGAATCAAGGCTAGGTAGCGGGGAGCCGCATGACATGGTTGAGGTCATGCCGTCTTCGGTGCTGCTTGCGGCCGACTAGGACTGAGTCCACCAGACATCAGTTGAGATTGAAAGACGTCGTCACATAGCTGGCCAGATAAGTCGTTCTGACCGCGAAGCCGAGTATTTCTTTCTGAGCCGGGAATTGGGCGTGATAAGGCAGACATATTCTGGAGGTAGGAAGGATGTGCGGAGACACCATCTTACCAAGGGCAGGGCAGGGACCTGATGCATCCTGGAAGTGGGTTTGTCTCTGAGAATATGGACCCCTCCAAGCCCGCGATACATATTATGTCTCAGAAAGATTTAACGGTGGCCCAAGAAGCCAGTGGCTCGGCTGACAAGGTTTGTGATTGGCATATTTGCCAGCTGGTACAATCGATTCGAATCGCCATCTCTCCTGGTTAGTGAGAAACTGAACTAATCTTCTGGTGAGGTAGAGGCTAATAACTTGAACATAATGATTATGGTGAGATGAGGTTGATATCTGTGGATATCGGAAATCATATGGTTTTAATGATTGCTACAATATTCAGTGAATGCTTAGTATAGTGGCTAATCCTAGTAAATAGTTTAACTGAAATCGAAGCTTATCACAATTAAAATGAATAAGTTGAGGTTCTACTGTAGTAATGCTTTTGATGCAAAAATGATGCTACCCTTTGAGCCCCACCAAATAAGCCTTGCATATCCTTGAGAGTCTTTTTATTTACTCCCTATCGGGTAAGTCTAGCTGAGTACAATTGAGTACTCAGGGTTTTATTCCCATTGTTGCAGATGGCGTAGTCTACTACGCGTATTGCAGGAATTGCTTCACCCCTGCGGGCGAAGAAGACTAGACCCGAGGGCAGGGTCATTATCTATCTTTAGTTGTTGTAAGAATGCTGCGACAGGGTCATGTGATGGTACTCGTATTTGAACTCTGTGGTGTAAAACTATGTTGACTTCCGCTACTACCCTATTTGTGTAAAAGACTATGTTGTACTCTGATGTTTAAATTCGGTTGCGAACTTATGTGTCATGTGATCGGGTATTGCTGAATGAATGATCCTTGGGGTATGAAATGTTTGAAATCCTTCGAGATTTCCGGACTACCGGGTTTATATTGGCTCAAGTGCGACTGGATTGCGGCTAAAATGCGATCGTTGTACTTGTGCTCGTATAAATTGGTCGGTTCTGTGACAAATACGATACCTGGAATACTCCCGGTGAAGGCTACATTGACTACTGTTCGCTTGCGGTATATCCGTTTGCCACTTCTGGTGTCAACAATTAGCCAAAACCAAACTAGGGCTTTCACGCGCTCTGGATGATAGCTACGGATGGTGAACAATCACTAGTCTATACTATTGAATCAGATGTCCAGTGGTGCTCAAAATGACCACAGATGTCCACGATTGTTTTTTCCTCTAGACATTGTCCGGACCCAAGCTCCAGACCAAATTATGTGTTTGGTGCCTTTGAAATTTAAGTTCCTGCTCTCGATGGTGATGAATCTGACGCTCAACAAACTGTCTGATGCTCAGCACAGTTAGCGTCCAGACTATCTCTCTCAGTCCAAACATCACAATAGTTAGCAGCACCTCCGAACGGTGACGATGGTCCGGTTGACCACTGTATCGCGCGTCTGGAGCTCTCAGTGAAAAACTCAATGGGAGTTAGCCTCCGCACTCCAAACAATTATCTAGACCACTGAAAGCCCAAGTTTGGTTTTGATAATTGATGACATCTAAGGACTAACCAATTTGTCTAAGTGCATAACTAAGAATTGGTTGTCCAACCCATGGTGTGGAGCTAGTTGAGAAGAAGGTGATAATCACAAGAGCTCAACCATGGAGATGGTGACATGAAGAATGGAGAAAGAAAGGAAGAAAAAGAAAGCTAGAGGTAAAGGTATAACGCTATAGGGCTTTTCTTTTGGTGATCAAGACTTCTAGTGGAAGTGATCACATTTAGCATAAATAGCCGACTATCAAGGGGAGAAGTAAGTAGTTGGCTTACCTTCTAGTGCTCTAGGTCGCATCTCATGCTTTGCATACACTTTGAACCTACATCACAAGTGACTAACCCTTGGAAAATGTTTTCAAAAGCTAACACACCGCACACAAGTGATAGATAACCTTGGTGCTAGCACATAAAAACAAGGGGTGACTAGACAGATTTGAGAACCATGAAGATTGAGCATTGTGTAACACCTTAGTGTTAGTTACCTATTGTTGACGGTAGTTATTGCTCATTTTTACCCATCAACTAAATATGAATCAAGGGCATAAAACAATCCACAGCATAGTTATAGGGTTTGATTCTAACAAGTTCCACGAGTTTTGGTGTTCTCACTTGTTTTGCAGGGTATGAAGGGATATTTAATTTTTCACCAATTAAAAGTATCTCAAATGAGGAATTGGAGTTCACCATTGCATAGAGCTTGTCGAGATGATCGAAACAGACCTATGGTTTGCTATTTTTGGAGTCCGGAATAAAGAGATATGGATTTTACAAACACTGCAAGATTCTAGAACCTCAACTGCGGGATTAATTGGGCCTAAATCAGAATTTGGCCCATTAAAGCCTATGTGCACATGGTGGACAATCTTAGTACCATATCGCTTGCCCAAGGTGAAGGGGAGGCCAGGCGCCCCCATATAAGGAACCCAGGACCCCCCGAGTCAAGGGCACCATTATGGAGCTGTAGAGGTGTTGGTGGTCCTTATGGATAAATTTTATACCAACAACTTAGACTAAAAAGAGGATTAACAATAATATTCTAGCACATATGCCTTTACTACTAACAAGTTCCACTTGTACCCCTAGCATTCATGTTTTACAGGTTTTATGGCATAACAAGTGGAAATACACATCAACATGGAGAAAGCGCAAAGTCAAATGACGAATCCGACAAATGCGCAAACAAAGAATACTAAAGAAGCCCACCTTCAAAGCGTAATTAGATCCATCCGCAACCACGGGAGAGGCCCAGGCCCAGGGAGCAACCGACCACCCGAAGGTGGTGGCCAGATGGCGCTCCCTAGGGACCGACCGCCCCTGGGGGCGACCGCCCCCCAGGTGGGGACTCTCGGGCCCATCTTCGGAGGCGGTGCTGATGGCGGTTTCACCTCCTTCCATGGTTAGATGCGCCAAACCGTCATAGTACCACTATAAATAGATGGTGCTCCATCCCCTTCAACACACACATCATTTGGAGTCATCTACCTCACACCTCTCACTGGTATCTTTAGAGTATTATTAGTAGTTTGTGAGCAAGGCAAGAACTATCAAGGAGAGCTTGTCTCCTTGGAAGAAAATGATCATCTTGGTATGAATACAATTCGGTCTTCTTCCATGAGCAAGTTCTTATCATACTTATATGATTATGCATATGAACTAGAGTCTAGTTATGATCTTGTTATGAGCATAGTATATGAGCTAGAACATAGTTTATGTATCAGGTTCTTGACTCGTTCATCATCGTTCTTCACTGTTCATCGAATTAGTATGAATGGAGGAAGAACTAGGAATGAGGTGATGGTTCGTTGTGCTGTCATGGTTGCTCTTAACCTAGCCTGTCAATCCGAAGGGTTGGGGTCCGCGGGGGTTAGGAGTTGTTTCCAAGTATGCAAGCATGGAGCTTGGGTATGCGGAGATCGGCGGATATGTCAGTATCCCACGGGCAGAGGGGTAGGTGGACAGGTGGTGACAGCCCTGTCCATCCCTAGCATTCCCCACGTTCGGATATTGAGTAGGAGTTCGTAAAGTCTCTATCGACTGGCAGACCAGCTGCGGGGATCTCCCTATCACCCCAGACTTAGTCCTGATACTAGAACTACTAATTAGATGATTTGCTAATAGTTCTTTGCATAATTATATATGACCAAGGCCTGCTCAGTTAGATATATTCTTTTATTGTTTATTTTCCTTTTATCCTTGAGGTTGATCCATATGTGTGTCCACTATCTTGAAATCATGTCTTATTCCTGTTTACTCTATGCCTACCATTGCAGTCAATAAGTGATCATGTTTACACCACGCTTGATGCATATTGCCCTCCTACGGGAAATTATAAATACGACACCCTACTCACAGGTTGAAATGCTACAATGATAGTTCTGTGCGCTTGCAGAGTAATCTTATTTCTTACTGAGCTATCGATTGGCGTACCTAAATACCATTACTTAAGGATTGTAAATCTTATGCACCCCACGGCGCCATATCACAATTTTGCATATTGTAAGTACTGACGGTTAGGAAGGCCAATCCGGCACTTCTAACTGCTATTACCAGACTGCATTACCTAGGCCGGCGCCATTAAGGGCCAAGGGTTACCTTTCTGAAGTAATGGTGGTTGGGAACGTCAACTTACGTTTCTAGTATTATTATTAAGTACGGACTTATAGTCTATCTTTAGTAGTGATGCTAAGAAACGCCAACAAGCATTTCTAGCGCCGTTGCCGGGGATGGACTTTTAGTTTATCTTTTGTAACGATGTTAAGAAATGCCAACAAGCATTTCTGGCGCCGTTGCCGGGGATGGAATTTTAGTTTATCTTTTGTAACGACGTTAAGAAATGCCAACAAGCATTTCTGGTGCCGTTGCCGGGGAGGGCAAAAACATCTAAGCTGGCATAAACATTGATTATAATATAAGCATTGGTAGACGTAGTTTAAATAGGCTAACTTCACTGTTTTCTTCCTCTTTTTATTGGAATGAAAACAGGATAGTGTATGAGCGGTTTTGCTCTGCCGAACACTTTCATCAGCAGTCCGGAAGCACTCCTAAGGAAGAAAAGGTCTCGTACCGTTTCTTCTTCTGCTACTCCGTCAGCAGACGAATCGTTCATTCCCACACCATCCGCTACTACCGTCATGGCCAAGACACTCCGTGACTACTCCATCCCCACAGTTGCCAACGTGCCTGTTGGGCCCGCTATCAACATCAGAAATGGAAATTTCGAGATCCGTACAGGCCTTATCTCGATGGTGCTGGCAAGCCAATTCTGTGGCTTGCCAAGCGAGGATGCAAACACTCATTTGCAACACTTCCTTGAGCTGTGCGACACCATTGTCATAAAAGACGTCGCACAAGACAGTATCAGGCTCCGCTTGTTTCCTTTCTCCCTCATGGGGAAAGTGAAACAATGGTTCTATCAAAATAAGGAAGCCGTCAACATGTGGGACAAGTGTTCCGCAGCATTCCTCGCCAAGTTCTTCCCCATGAGCAAGACTAGCGCTCTATGGGGAAAGATCTCAAACTTCCAGCAATCTCCCCTTGAATCTATCCCCGAAGCATGGGAAAGGCTTCAAGAGTACATCCGAGCCTGCCTACATCATGGAATGGAAGATTGGCTCGTGCTCCAAAACTTCTATGAAGGTTTCACGGCCATGTCAAAAGGGCACGTAGATGCCGCAGCTGGAGGTGCATTCCTCTCTCTCACCATCGCGGATGCAACTGCACTTATTGAGAAGATGGTGGCCAATCAGAGTTAGGGAGAAGGAAGAAAAACACAAAAAGGCTCGCATACCGTAAAGGAGACGGACTTGCTTGCCGCAAAATTAGACTTGCTGATGCAAAAGCTGGACGATCGTGCTACCAACCCTACCATGAGTACCGTCCAGGCCATGGACTCACATATGACATGTGAAGTCTGTGGGAACGTTGGCCACTCAGGGAATAACTGTCCCGAAACCCAAGAAGAGGCTTCATACGTCAACAACGGGTTTCGCCAACCTCAGCAAGGTAATAGCGGGTGGAACAACCAACACCACCCGCAAGGTAATAATTTCAATTCAAATTTCAATTCAAACCAACCTTCCTTAAAAGATCTCGTTCTAGGACAAGCTAAAATCAATGAAAGTTTGACCAAAAAGCTATCCTTCAATGATAAAATGTCTGAAAATATAAATGCCAAGCTTGAAATTTTGTCTTCTTCTATTCAAAATCAAGCAAGTTTTAACAAAATGATAGAAACACAAATGGCACAAATAGCTGCTTCTATTCCTATCAACAATGCGAGAAAAATCCCGGGGCAACCCGAGACTTCTCCCGAGTTTGTTCATGCAGCTACAGATCAATAAAGGAAGGAAAGTCTGGCCAACAGACTATAAACATTGAGCCCTTGCCGAAGGTCATCGGTAATTATCTAAAAATAAATATATATAAATAAATAAATAATTATCTGAAGGGGCCCACACCATCATTCAAGCTTGGGGGAGGTGTCCCCACTCAGGTATTGTAACTTATCTTTTTGAAAAAATATATATAATAAATGAATACTTATATACAAATTTATATAATAAAAATATATATTTCATAAAATTATTTTCTTGCATTAAAAGAAATTATTCCCTCTTCCTAGAATTATAAAATTTTATTCCAAAATAAATTCTTCTCCAAAAAAAATTCTATAAAAATAATTTTCTGAAAGAATAAATCTTGTTGAGTCTAAATATTATTTTTAGAATAATTTTGAAAATCAAAAAGTTTCAAATAAAACATGTGGAAAATCAAAAACTAGAGCAAAATTTTGAATGGGAGTCATTCGTAATCGGCTACATAGTAGAGATAGCCGTTAGAGGGAACTGCAAAAAGGCTGGGCAAAACCGACCCCAGCAGGGGACCAGCCGGTCCCAGGGGCGACCGCCCCCTGCCCAACGGCTCTGCGGCGCAGCCTTTTGCGAACGGCTACTAGCCATTGCATACAACACTCCTCTGCCTACAATCAAGCCTATAAATACCAGAGCATTCGGGTGGAGCTCCTCACCCCTCTCATTCTCACATTTTTCACTCCCTCCATCAATCTCTTGCTCCACCATTCTACAAGCATTTTTCCACAAAGTTCAAGTGCAAGGAAATCATGCAAACTTCTTCCACTCCCATCACAGGTCAAGTTCTTGTGCCAAGCTCACCATGAGTGGGATCGGAGGTCGGATTTCCGGCATGTTCCGGAAAGGCCGTCGCTCTCGTGGGCAGTCTAGTCAAAGTACTCCCACACGTGAGGAGAGCCCGTTGCATGAAGAAGAGGAGGTGCCAAAAGGCCACGCCATCGACGAGGCTGACGCTCCCTTCATCGACTTGGAGAGCGAGCGGGAGATGCAAGCATACAACCTCCTCAAGGGATGTAAATTCCTGTATACACCAGCCTTCGACCCACACTTTCTCTAGCAGACAGGTATGAACATCGAATTTAATACCATTTTCGAAAATGTTGGTTGGAGCCAAGTTGCCCCCGTGCACGAACTTGGATCTCGTCTTTTGACCATCCAAATCTTGGGCACTCTACAAGTTGTCAACTATGGTATTACCTTTCGCCGCTTTGGGAAAGAAGATAGCCTTTACTGGAAAGATTTTGCTACACACTTGGGTTTTCACGAGCTATGCTCTGTTGATTTGGGTTTTACTCTTTCGGGTTATCAGCGTCATGCTTTTTGGCACTTGATAACCCGACAGAATGTGACTGGGAAATTCCAACCCAACATCAACACCATCCACCATCCTTCTCTAAGGCTTATGTATAAATGGAATGCTAATTCTTTCTTTCCTAGAGAGGACACTCATCATGCTTATGATATTGAGTTGAAGTTGCTTTATGCCGTCCTTAAAAAGATTAAAGTCGCTCCTGTCTATGACATTGTTAAGCACTGGTTAAACTCTTTTAAAACTTCCACACCAATTATGTGCACTTCACTCATCACACATCTTGCTGCTAGTGTTGGTCCTCATGGTGCTAACACTATTGTTTATCTCTCCATTCCGCGCATTATGATCAATGAGTATTATTTTACTCAAGCTCATACCATAAAACGTGATGACTCGGGAACAAACCTGGTATTTTATTATCCGGGATATTCCATTACCTAACCCGCATCTCGCTTTATATAAATCCCCATCTCTCACCTTCAACCTTGTTGAAAAGGAAGAAGCACGCATGAGTTCTGTTTCTCACAGGAGATCACAGAGGAGAGAAGTACAGGAGGAAGAGCCTGCGCAGCCTGTGCAGCCTACACCACACCCGGGCATGCCTACCACGATACCAAGGATGGAATGGTCCCCGGTCATATCTACACCTGGGTTCACCCCAAGGTATGGATATGGTATGGAACATGTTCCTCATCCTTATGCAGTTAGAGGGTCAGGGTGGCAACACTCGCAGGAGGCAGGGCGATCAAGGCAGCCCGAGCACGAGCATTCTCCAGATTCTGAAGGCATGCCACCTCCGATACGCCCACAGCCGGTCACACTAGAAGTCCTCAACACACGCATGGGTGGACTAGAACTGCAAAACAGACAAATCCAAGGTACGCTCAATGCTCACATCCAGACTTCTACCCAACGGCATGAGCAGTACCAGTAGCAGTTCATGAACCTCGAAGATGCGAACCGGTGGCGGGACGAGGCACAGATGGCCTACCTTCGTTCCATGGGACAATTCCCGGGACCTAGGCCTTGAACTAGCTTGGGGGAGGAGACCCCACAAGAGGTAACACTTATCTTTCAATTTCTTGCACTTTATTTCTCGCACTTTTAAATTCTGCAATTTTATTTCCTTATTAAAAAATAAATAAATATATATATAATAAAAAAATAATAAATAAAATATTCCACTCCCATATGTGCTAACATATGTTAGTTTCTCGTCCGTCGAAATGATGAATAGTTGCTCTGTCTATAGTTCGTCTGTGTCTAAGTTATAACTTAGTATTCCTCAAGATTTAGGTTTGTTGGCTAAAAATATCTCATTCTGAGAACTTGAAATCTTGTGGGTTGCAATTGCAAGATCCTTTTCTAAGTTGTTGCAAGATATGAGATGGTAGAAATAGATTTTGCTATGACTTTGTTCTAAGAGAAACTTGACATCCGGAAATTTCTTTTTAAAAATTCAAAAATCAAAAGTTCCCCAATGGTTATGAAATACCTACCAAGGCCATAAGACACGCTCTACTTTTACAAAAACTTAGTCATATGCTACTTAGGAACTTTGAGTTGAGTCAAAATGCTGAGGCCTAGTGAGATTATGGTCATACACCCATGATTGAGATTCACGTACACCTACCAAATAAAGCCGACTCTCATCCTCAGAGTTGCGCATAACATACACCTTTCATCCACCAAATAAAAATACCGACCCTCACTTTGAGAGCTGAGCATACAAAAAAAAATTTCACTCTTTGTTCACCATCATGACGTCTCTCCATCCAAAAGTTTTCATATGTCAAATCAAAATATGGGCTATGCTAAAAAAAAGGGCCAAAGGGCATGAGAAAACAAACGGGAAAGAAAATCCAAATACCCGTTCAAAAAAAAAGAGAAAAAAAGAGGATGATATTTCTATAGCCCATATTCCTCCAAAGAGTTTTATTCCATCCAATAAAAAGAGAGTCATGATGCATGGAGTGCCAAAAAAGATTAGAGATAGGTTTTCACAATCCCACACACTTGCACATCTCAACCAAGGTATATGACTTGTAAGTCCTTATGGTCCAATCTTTGACTCAGCAATATAAGTAATCTAAGTACGCCCACCTTTATACCTACCTAAAACTCCACTCTCAGCCTTAGTAGTAGGATGAAAAGGCAACATGACAATGCCTTTGGTGAGGTAAATCATACATATTGAGTGATTAAGAGAATCATTTGAGGAACTTGTTTTATTTTGCAAAAATTCATAAAATCTCCGGATAAAAGGTCTATCAAAGAATGAATGATTGGTGAGTCCATTATAACCATTCTATCTTGCAACCACCCAAGAAATTGGAGAAAACTACAAGCCCCATAAGAAAGCAAGGTAAAAAAGTGGATAGAGTGCCAACTTATTTAAATTACGAATGAATGCTATGTTATAGGTATGACACTTATGAAATATATCGGCATTGTAGCAACTCCTGATCAACAACCATGCCTTGGCTATTTCCTCGTGACGAGCAAAGGTTAAGCTTGGGGGTCTTGTTGGTGGTCCTTATGGATAAATTTTATACCACCAACTTAGACTAAAAAGAGGATTAACAATCATATTCAAGCACATATGCCTTTACTACTAACAAGTTCCACTTGTACCCCTAGCATTCATGTTTTACAGGTTTTATGGCATAACAAGTGGAAATACACATCAACATGGAGAAAGCGCAAAGTCAAATGACGAATCCGACAAATGCGCAAACAAAGAATACTAAAGAAGCCCACCTTCAAAGCGTAATTGCATCCATCCGCAACCACGGGAGAGGCCCAGGCCCAGGGAGCAACCGACCACCCGAAGGCGGTGGCCAGAAGGCGCTCCCCAGGGACCGACCGCCCCCGGGGGCGACTGCCCCTCAGGTGGGGCCTCTCGGGCCCATCTTTGGAGGCGGTGCTGATGGCGGTTTGCTGATGGCAGTTTCACCTTCTTCCATGTTTAGATGCTCCAAACCGTCATAGTACCACTATAAATAGATGGTGCTCCATCCCCTTCAATACACACATCATTTGGAGTCATCTACCTCACACCTCTTACTTGTATCTTTAGAGTAGTATTACTAGTTTGTGAGCAAGGCAAGAGCTGTCAAGGAGAGCTTGTCTCCTTGGAAGAAAAGGATCATCTTGGTATGAATACAATACGGTCTTCTTCCATGAGCAAGTTCTTATCATACTTATATGATTATGCATATGAACTAGAGTCTAGTTATGATCTTGTTATGAGCATAGTATATGAGCTAGAACATAGTTTATGTATCATGTTTTTGACTCGTTTATCATTGTTCTTCACTGTTCATCGAATTAGTATTAATAGAAGAAGAACTAGGAATGAGGTGATGGTTTGTCGTGCTGTCATGGTTGCTCTTAACCTAGCCTATCAATCTGAAGGGTTGGGGTCTGCGGGGGTTAGGAGTTGTTTCCAAGTATGCAAGCATGGAGCTTCGGTATGCGGAGATCGTCAGATATGTCGGTATCCCACGGGCAGAGGGGTAGGTGGACAGGTGGTGACAGCCCTGTCCATCCCTAGCATACCCCCACGTTCGGATATTGAGTAGGAGTTCGTAAAGTCTCTATCGGCTGGCAGACCAGCTGCGGGGATCTCCCTATCACCCCAGACTTAGTCTTGATACTAGAACTACTAATTAGATGATTTGCTAACAGTTCTTTGCATAATTATATATGATCAATGCCTGCTCAGTTAGATATATTCTTTTATTCTTTATTTTTCTTTTATCCTTGAGGTTGATCCATATGTGTGTCCACTATCTTGAAATCATGTTTTATTCCTGTTTACTCTATGCCTACCATTGCACTCAATAAGTGATCATGTTTACACCACGCTTGATGCATATTGCCGTCCTACGGGAAATTATAAATACGACACCCTACTCACTGGTTGAAATGCTACAATGATAGTTCTGTGCGCTTGCAGAGTAATCTTATTTCTTACTGAGCTATCGATTGGCGTACCTAAGTACCATTACTTAAGGATTGTAAATCTTGTGCACCTCACGGTGCCATATCACCGTTTTGCATATCATGAGTAATGACGGTTAGGAAGGCCAATCCGGCACTTTTAACTACTATTACCAGACTGCATTACCTAGTCCGGCGCCATTAAGGGCCAAGGGTTACCTTTCTGAAGTAATGGTGGTTGGGAACGTCAACTTACGTTTCTAGTATTATTATTAAGGATGGACTTATAGTCTATCTTTAGTAGTGATGCTAAGAAATGCCAACAAGCATTTCTGGCGCCGTTGCCGGGGATGGACTTTTAGTTTATCTTTTGTAACGATGTTAAGAAATGCCAACAACCATTTCTGGCGCCGTTGCCGGGGTTGGACTTTTAGTTTATCTTTTGTAACGACGTTAAGAAATGCCAACAAGAGGCGTCCCTCGAATGGATAACCTCTCAACTCTAGATAATTAGGGCTAGACTTTCCAATGTAGTAGATTAGTTCTAGTTGAAAGTTAGGGAGAGCGGAGCTGTGCTTTGGTTCTGGAGAAGTCTTCAGAGGGTCTGGTATATCTTTGTATCTGATCTTTGTAAGACTTATGCTTTAATATATTTATCTTTTCTATTTACTTTATGTGTTGAATTTGATTAGTTAGTATAGTTGTTATACTTTGGCATAGGATCTCCGCTCGCATTGAGTGCTCTAGTTTTCATATGGGATAAGGGTAGTAATTAATAGTGTAGGCATGGTGTCTAGACTAGAGGTTACCTGTGATTGCACTCAACCTTACGAATAGTTGTGGTAGCCCCAGGAGGTGATAGCCCTGATGGCCAACGTATTCCACCTCGTGTAGGTTGATGATTGTAGGACCGTAGTCAGAACTTCCTAGTCCCATTCTCATCCCGTTCCGTGGCTAGTGTTCTGATGTCCCGAAGTGTTATTGTGTGATTGCTTTATCTACCATGAATCAGTTATTATAGAACCCCAGTAATAGAGAAGTATTTAGGAACGTTGAACTCTCCCGTTGTCCTCCCACTTTAGCTATCTACTCTTTTATCATAGAATTCTCCTGTGTATCTATATCATTTAAGCATAACTCCTATCATTTATCGTTACCCCTACTATAGTCTAGTTGGTGTACTAAGTTAGTAGACACATGATGGTCAACTATCAAACTTCTTTAATCATTGATTCCCTATGGTAAAATATAAATAACGATACCTGGAATACTCCCGGTAAAATGTTACAATGGTATTCTGTGCGCTTGCGGAATCTTTCATATTCTATTTGCACTTAATAAATACCAACAAGCAATTTTGGCGCCGTTGCCAGGGAAGCAATTGGCATAAGAGTTTTATAGTGATCTTGATGTCTACCAATTCAGTGTACTACTAGATTTAGTATGTGTTAACACCAAATTTTGGGCTGGGAGCCGATAGCCGATACCAGAGGAAGATAGCCGATCTCGTAAGCAGATTCCGTCCAGCGGAAGGAAGGAAACAGCCGATTACATGGTAAATTGGTTGTCGGGCCAAGGTGACAGGAGGCACGCAGCGTCAGTATTGATGACGTCATCCAGAGTCCGTGCCACCAGGGTGTGATCACGATCGGAGTCCATTATGGAAAGGGAAGGTTGGACTCCAAGTTACCATAGATATCGGATAGTTTGTTAGTTTCCTTATCTATTGATGAGTTGTAATTTGACTAGGACTCTATCTACGCTCAGGGTATAAATATAAGCCCTCAGCTATTGATATGGACAACACAACATCAATACAACACAACTTTCGGCTCCGGCCAACAAATCCTAGAGTCAGTCGAGTCCAGCGAGTTACTTCATCCAGGCTGGGTGTCATCCGGTGGACGCAGGCTTGCTTGTAAGTATCGTCAACCCCCTGTTAAGCTATGTCTTTTTAGCATCATCCGGTGGACGTGGAAGCATGGTGGACCAGGGTCCTTGCTCAGCTTTGTTTCTTTGGCGTCATCCGGTGGACGCGGGAAGCATAGGGAGTCAAGGATGATTCACGCTGGTTTACCCGATCAATCTGTGTTAACCGTCATCCGGTGGACGAGATGCAGATTAGTACGGTTTTCACGCGTGGATTAGTTATCGATTCGTGTTTGTTTGCTTGATTAATCTATTAGTTAATGTCATCCGATAGACAGGCTGTAGATTGAGATAGTTTGCATGCAAGGATTAGTTATCAGCTCTAGCTAAATATGGCAATTTAGTTAGATTGATTAAGTTATCAGTATTGTTTGTTTAAATTGATTTACCTTATTATAACAATATCTCTGCCCGATCAAGATTGATAGATTTGGCCTTAGATTTACTTGAATCCGATCTTCGTTTATGCTTTTTTATGCTTATCTTATCATGATGATCGGTTCTATGCTTACATCGGCTAATTCCCTATCGATCTTGTTCATTACATGCTGTGCGTTCGGTTCTAGTTGAGACATAAGTGGTTCTGAGGTTATCGTAAGTCTTATTTTCGTGTCCTTGTTTGAGTTAAACTGAGTGTCATCCGGTGGAACAGGTTTAACCTGAACAAGGTTCGCTAGATTAGACTTGCTTTAATTTGAGGTCTGTTTATGACTACGCTAGCATTCGTTTGTGCTTCATGGACCCTGCATCGGCTAAAGAGCTGATTCAGTTATGCTTTCACGAATAGATCGTGCATATAGACTTATTTGGATATCAAACGATCTAGCTTTGTTTGCTGGGTTTGTTGAAGCCCGCTGGCCGTTAGACCAGGTGAACGCAGACTTGGTGAACTTAGCGAAGAGGGTTTACTAAAGCCGCCGGCCTTCTAGACCAGCTTTAGTAGATCTCTGCTTGTTTGATGTACGGATCAGATCTGTACACGTGATCTATTTTCTTTTATACACATTAACCGAATTAGATCGGCTAGCACGTTATTACCTTCATATGAATATCCTGATAGCCGTTCTACTTCACTATTGTACTATCGGTTCATAACATGATGGAATCGGCTTTCTAGTCGATCTCCGATTATACTGGCTCTTTGAGCCGTACAGTTGGAACTATCTGGACTCACCAGTTAGTTCCGCCTTGGGTTACTGATTATATCTGTTTCCTTGTCAATTGTAGGTCAAATTGACTGGCACGCTTGGGTGTTACCGACATTCTTGTACCGGGTCCGAAGCTAGCTGGATCTGCGAGAGCTTTACTGCTTCAAGGGTCGTTTCCGGCTTCGCTGGTGTGTTGGGCTTAGGGAACCACTTTTTGCGCCAACACACTTTTTGGCACGCCTGGTGGGACCGATCACTGAAGACCATGGCAAAAGGGAAGACCGCGGCAGATGGCTCCTCCAAGGAGGCCGAAGGCCTCAGGGATGATGGTGTCCTCAGGGTCAGGATTGAAGACCTCAACGAGGAGGATGCGGCAGTGCTGAACAAGATTGTCGAAAAATTCGCTGATGCCTGCCTGCTTTCATTCAGCAAGCAGCGCGATGGCTCCATAGTGAAGAAGAATGGATTCCCGAGGTGGATCATGGACGGCCATTCTGATAAATCTGAAGAGGAGTGCAAGGCCGACCTCAAACACAGTCGGCCACCACTTCAGCAGTCGGCCACCACCACAAATCCTTCCTGTAGACGTTCTATAACATCATGAAGACCGTCCTCAAGCGGCAGGATTGGGAGTCTTTGGGTCCAGTTTACTTCAATATACCCACAGAAGACGCGGATCCAAAAGCAGCGACAGGGACCTCCAATTCCTCACCGCAACAGCCGAGCCAGCCGAAAGCGCCAGTGCAGGGTGCCACGGTGGCCGGTTCGGCTCAAAAAATAGCAGCTTCTCCCAGCTTATACAAAGATCATACTCCAGAGGAGATCGCCGCTTTCATGCAGGCCACTGGGCAGACGGTGAACTCGATGAACTCACCAGTGGTGAACCCGGCGGCTAGAAATACGCTGGCGGCAGACACGGCCAACCCCACCCCTGGATACCACGGGGGGATTACATATCAAGACCTTCAGGCAGCGCCGCATCCGGGGTACGCCCAGATGCCTAACAATCAGCTGCTGGAACAGATGATTGCCATGCTTCGTGATACGTTCGGTTTACAGCCGAAGACCGGGACTGGAATCAAGTACAGGCGTCCTTACCCCGAGTGGTACGACCGAGTGACGTTGCCGCCCAGGTATCGCTTGCCCGACTTCTCCAAGTTCAGTGGGCAGGACGACATCACCACCATGGAGCACATCAGCCGCTACCTGACCCAGCTCAGCGAGGCCTCATATGAGGTAGCTCACAGGGTCCGGCTCTTTCCACTATTACTGACAGGGCCGGCGTTTAGCTGATTCGCGTCCATGGAACCTGGCTCGATTCAAGGTTGGGAAGATCTGGAGACCAAGTTCCATAATTACTTCTTCTCTGGCACCGGGGAGAAGGACATCACAGATCTCACCAACATGCGCCAAAGGCTGAATGAAGTTGGATCGGCTTTAATCAGGCGATTCAGGGAAACCAGGAACATGTGCTACTCTTTGAACCTGAACGACAAGCAGCTTGCCAAGATAGTGGTCAGTGGGCTACTCCCACACGTCCAAGAAAAGCTAGTGGGTACCAGTTTCAACAGCATCAGCGAGGTGATGCAGAGGGTGGCCGCATTAAAGCAGCAGGCCCAGAGCTTCAAGAAGGAATCAAAATACAAGCAGTCGGCTTACGTATGTAATTCTGACTCAGAGGATGGGGAGAACAAAGAAGTGGCCGCTGTTGAGCTCAAATGGGGTACAAAGCCCATGGCTGTGCCAAAAGGTTGGAGCGCGGAGGATCAATACGACTTTGACACGCGCAAGCTAGACAAGCTCTTCGACCTATTAGTCAGCGCGGGCCACATCACCTTCCTGGCTGACTATGTCAAGCCATCTCCTGAAGATTTGCAGGGGAGACCGTTCTGCCAGTACCACGGCCTCACCTCACACTCCACAAACAACTGCCGCAATTTCAAAGCAGTGATCCAGAATGCCATTAGGCGCGGCCTGTTGAAATTTGAGGCCCCTCCCAAGGGGAAGATGAAAATCAACAAATTCCCATTCCTGAAGGGGCAGAACATGGTCCAGATCGCAAACCCCCCAACCAAGGTGAAGGTGCTAACCTCCGAACGGGCCAAGAAGAACTCCTCGGTTGACACCGATGCGTAGATCACAGCTGAGGAGCTGGCGCTGATCAAAGAAAGGAGGGAGCAGAACCAGAAGCAGCTGGAGAAGGGAGAGTCCAGCGGCACCAAGAGCAGGAGACCCACACACCAGCATCTCCTGAATAAGTGGCGGCGTCAGAAAGAGAAGGACCATCAGAGGCAGCTGCAGCACGAAGAGGAGGAATACCGCAGGTGGCTCCACGAGGAAGAAGAGGCGCGCTATCACGAAGAAATGGCTCCCCACCGGGAAGGTGAGGAGGATCACTGGCATTGCCCGTTCTTCCGACACTGCTGGAACGAAGGCTTGAGACTGCCAACGCTGCGCAACTGTCCAGAGTGCAGCGATCAGTACCGAGAGTACAGGCAGTCCCAGGTCAACCGCCAGTCTGTGCACAAGAGGCTAGGAAGCCCCCGTAGCCCGCGGGATCGGCGTGAAAAAAGGGACCTGCGCGATCGGCTTGATGAGGCGGTGGTTGAACGCCAACAGCCGGGTTGGCAGGAGAACCAGTGGTGCCTGGGAGATCTAACTAGAAGCCAAAGGCGCCGGGTGCAGCGGCTCAGGAACAGGGAGCTCCAGGCTGAGGGGCGTGCCAAGCAGGTGTGGCGCGAAAAGCCTTCACAAAGTAATGGGAAAGCTGTGGTCGATGCACAGATGGTGTTTGTGCTACCTACAGAGTTCAGAGCCAAAAAGTACGATACCGATTCCGACTCAGACGACTCGGGATCAGAAGAAGGAGTGGCCAAGTTAGTGCTCGCACAGCAAGCTACTTTTGACTAGCCGGCCAAGAATCGACATCTGAAGGCCCTCTACCTCAAAGGTTACGTCAACGGCATGCCCATGATGAAGATGCTGGTGGACGGCGGCGCCACTGTCAATCTCATGCCCTACACCACATTCCGCAAGTTAGGCAAGGGCCCCGATGATCTGATAGAAACCGATCTGATGCTCAAGGATTTTGGGGGCAATTCTTCCAACACTCGGGGGGCAATCAACGTCGAGGTGACAGTGGGGAAGAAGACACTTCTCACCACCTTTTTCGTGATCGACAGTAAGGGTGCCTACAGCTTGCTGCTCGGACACGACTGGATTCATGCCAACTGCTACGTGCCATCCACCATGCATCAGTGCCTCATTCAGTGGCATGGCGATGAGGTCGAAGTGGTCCTGGCCGACGACTCGGTCAGCGTGGCGACGGCGGATGCCGCGTACTGGGAAGCTGGGGATCATGACTATTTCTCTGACAAGGTTTGGGGTGGAGGCTCCATCAGGGTCAGCGATGAGAGTCAACAGCCGATCAGGGCAATCGGCTCTGAGTCTTTTTATTAAATGGAGAATCCGATCGACGACATAGTGGGTAAGTTGGGGCAAGGATTCACGTCGGCCGACAAGCTCGAAGAAGTAGATGTTGGACCCGGCGACAGGCCAAGGCCGACGTTTATTGCCACCAACCTAGACCTGGAGTCCAGGCAAGAGCTGATTCAACTGCTGAAGGAGTACAAAGATTGCTTCGCCTGGGAATATTATGAGATGCCTGGATTGGACAAATCTATTGTTGAGCACAGGCTACCTATCAAGCTAGGGTTTCGGCCACACAAGCAGCCTCCACGTCGGTTTAGAGAGGATGCTCTGCCCGACATTAAGGCCAAAATCACGAGGCTGTTAGAAGCCAAGTTCATTCGAGCTTGCCGGTATGCCGAATGGATATCGAACATCGTCCCTGTGTACAAGAAAATGGTAAATTGCGAGTCTGCATCGACTTCAGGGATTTAAATAGAGCTACACCGATGGATGGCTACCCTATGCCAATAGCCGATATGCTGGTAGAATCGGCTGCTGGGCACCAAGTCATTAGCTTCATGGATGGCAATGCTGGTTATAATCAAATTTTTATGGCTGATGAAGACATCCCGAAGACTGCCTTCAGGTGCCCTGGTGCGCTCGGTTTGTTTGAATGGGTGGTCATGACGTGAAACAGAACCGCCTAAATCACGTGGCCCACAGGCACCTGTCAACGTCACTAATGACATCTGACAGCCGGACCCGTGTTCCATATGGCCTAAGCGGGCTCTGTTGGGCTACATAAGCACCCGTTATCTCCGACAGGATCCCATTGCGAAGTCATTACAGAGTTACAACATTTTATAACAAAATACATCAGAGTAGAATTTGCGGAAGAATAAATAGTACTTAATATTACAGTCCAGTGTTCGAATAAAATTAAGTGCAGTTATTACAGACCATAAATTTTAAAAGAGTAGCAGTAGAGTTTGGAACAACAATACGACAGATAGTTAAACATTTCACGAACCCTGCCCAAGGGTTTAACTTTAGTCTTCTTCACTCTCTTGGACGATAGTGACGCAGCACGGGGCGAGACAAACTTCGGTCTCCTGCTGCCCTCCTGCAACGGGGTTAACAAACCCTGAGTACATGGGGTACTCCGCAAGACTTACCCGACTAAAAGTGTAAGATTAGACTCAGGAATGCAGGCTAAGGGGAGTCAAGGTAAGGCTTAGCAAGAGTTCGAAGGTTTTGCGGAAAAAGCACTACTAATCCTATCTCAATATTTTATTTTAATAACATTATCCATCATTATCCAATTCTACAAGTTCTTTCTCATATGTCAACATTCTTTCCTTTACTTAATCGATTTCAAAACAATCCTAGTTCCGAACCACTTTTCACTGTAGGTGTGAGGATCAAGTCTCCATATCCGAGGAGCAACGACGATTCGAATCGATTAATACCCAGCTGGGGATCCCTATCCACACTGCGTATGTAGCACTTAAGCTTGCATACGCCAACCCCGCCTACCACGGCTTTTCATACCCCGGAACCGGTCCTGCGCCACCCGAGAGCACAGTACTCCTCTCGTCTCCAGGCACAACGGCCACGAGGGTACACGCTACTCTCGCCATCTCTCCACTCCCAGTGCGTGGTTGTCGGTTCCAGCAGTAGAGCCACCGGAGTCAGAGGCTTTCCGAAGTATGTGGCTAGTTGCAAGGTCTTGATCACAGCAGGCCTGACAACGAACGGTCCCTAATATTTTTCCGTTAGAAACCATGCATTGGGACTCTAACCCAAGTACACTGGTAACTATCCGGTTTTCACATCCCTTTCCCGATGGCGACGAAAGTTGGGACTCTAACCCAAGCAGTTGGCCAACCAAGCGGGAAAAACCATCCTTGTTGATGACAATGAACTAGCTAGGAACACTGCCAACAACAAGGACATAACCAGTCCCATAAAGTGATTCATTTGTATTATCATAGTTTGAAATAGCATTTTTGCAAATCTAACCGTCAAGCATGACTAAGCATTTTTCAAGTCTTTTAATCAAATCAGGTTATCAGTTATTGTTAATTGGTCAAGGATGGTCATGCATCAAGTGGTTGTCAATCAACTCCTAGTAACCTAATGCAATAGATTAACTCAAGTGATAAATATTTTTAAATAACAAGGAGGGGTTAAATGCACCGGGGCTTGCCTTGAATTGCGTAGAGTGTCGGATCCGGGTCAGTTCCACAAATGTCAAACCCTTGTATGACTTCCTGAGTAGTCTCCTCAGATGGACCCTCAGACTTAACCTCTGGATTCTCGGTCACTACACGTTTGCAATGAATGAATGTATGAATGTGATGCACATGAAATGATAGACGAAATTTAATAACCAATAAATAAACCACACATGAGTACATGACCCTACCTTAGCTAGACATGAATAATCTAATCCATACAGCCCTAGGTCATATAGGTGATTGACCTAGAATTTCAATCAATCCAAAAATCCACATCAAACCCTAATCACCAAAATTTCCTATTTATTTTATTAATCAATTAACCAAGCAGATAATTAACAATTAATTAAATTATTTATTTTTGACCTCAAACTTCACAAACAGATAGATCTTGACTTATAATAGTGGCACATAAAATTTCATGATTTTTGGAATTACAGGGAATTAATTAAAAATGCCTAAAGTTGCATTTTTTATTTAATATACTGATTTTTAACTACTACAGAAAGTGTTCAAAATCTATATTTAATATTTTTATAAAATACTACACACTATAGAGAGTACTCACAAAAATTTCCATAATTTTTGGGGCAGTATATTAATTCTCACAAAAAGATTAAAACACAGAACTATTCATTTCAATTATTAATAGAAAACCCTTTGGAAATTTCCCGAAAAAGAAAAACACCACAACGGCCCGAGTCGGCCCAACAGCATGCGGGCCGGCCCAGCGCGGCCTCTTTCTGCCCCGCGCCGCTGACGAACGGGCCCCGCCCGTCAGTCTCTTCTTCCCTTCCTCCTTTCTTCTTCCTCTCGCCGCCTCCCTCGCTCGCGCGCGCGGCGGCTCTGCGCCACCGGCGCGGCCGTGCCGGCGGAATCGCCACCGGAGACCGACACCCGACGAGTCCCTACTGACGACCGCACCCTAGCTACGGACTCCGCACCGCCCCCCGGCCTACCGAGCACGACCGAGAGCGGCCATGGCGGCTCACCGCGGCAGCGGCTCGGCTCCCGCGACCTACGGACCATCACAAGCTAAACCGACGACAGCGAGGGTACCAAAGAGCTCACCGGAGTCAAGAATCACAGGTGGTTGAGACGGAGAAGACTCGGAACGACGAGCTTGACGGTGACGGTCGGAAACAGCAAGCTGGGCTCGACGGCGATCTCCCGTTCCGGCGAACCCTGAGCTCCAAACAAGAAACCGTCGCGCACATGAGCACCACGGCGAGACACGGAACGTAGAACACACGCGCTAACGGAGAGAGGCTCACCGAGGCGAGCTGTCCGCGTCGCGAAGACCCACGGCGGCGCTCGGTCGGCGCGGAGGACGAAGCAGCAGTTGCGCGGGATTTCGGCAACGGCAAACCTCAACAAGGGGCTCAGGAGGTGCGCAAGGAAGTTGGCTAGCTGGCTGTGGAATTGAGAGGGTGGAGTTGGTCGGGACACGACCAATTCCTGCCGATCGGTAGTAACGGTCGCCGCCGATCGGTAGTACCGGTTGCCGGTGAGCCGAGGAGAAGAAGGCGATGGACGAGCTCGTCGCCATTTAAAGCCGCGGACGGGGAAGAGATAAGGGCGAGGCGGCCCGGGGCCCCCCCTGCGGCGCACCACGCGGCGGTGCCCCGGCCCCGGCGACCGGACGACCGCCGGCGCGCGGCGCGGCACGCGCGTACGGCGCGCGCGTGAACAGGGGACCCCCCCCCCCTCTCGGCTACTGTAGCACAGGGAGAGGTCAAAAGCTATTTTCTCCAATTAAACCCTACCCAAGCTGAATCAGTGAGTGGTCCCAAAATAAAAGTTGTGGAGAATTTTGTGTAGAATACTTTTGCTTTTTGAAGTATGTTCAGATTCGGTCAAATTTTCAAACTACAGAAAAAGGGGTAAAAAGGGTTTTGAATTTCAAACTGAATTTTTAAAATTACTTTTGATTCTTCTCAACAACTTGAAAATTGGTAAACATGAAAGTTGTTCTTCTCAGAGAGATTGACAACTTCTATGAAGGAAGTTTTTGAAGATTCTTGATATTTTTGAAATTGAAGTTTCAAATATAAATTTCAATATAGTAATTCGAGTTAAATTTGAATTTTTATAACATAACTTCAAAATCTCCAAAAATAAAAGTTGTTCCATTTTTAAAACTCTACAACTTTTATTTATACACTTTTCCCATATTTCATATAGATTTTGAATTGGGTTTTTAGATCAACATTAGGGTTTAATTCAATTTCTATTTAATTTCATTTTTGATTTTTGATTAAGGCTCAAGTACACAATCAATACTTAGCTGAAATCAAGTCACTCTAGGCCCTAAGCTCAATCATATGCAGATGCTTAAATTTAAATATGATGACATGGCAGATTAATTGAATTCTAATACCAAAGGTATTACAGCCTTCCCCCCTAAAAGAAATCTCGTCCCGAGATTTAGTAGAAACAATAACTGGAACAAGGAATGGACAAGAATAGATCTCAACCAACTAATTCTAAAATCTGCAAAAACAGAAGAACGCTTACGTATGTCGAGACTAAAGTGTACATTCTACAAGGTAGCAAAGAACTCCGGGAAATTCTCTGCGAGGTAATCTTCCGACTCCCAAGTGGCTTCTTCTTCGGAATGTGCATTCCACTGGATCTTGTACCATCGGGTTGTATTCCTCCGAGTTACACGATCTTTTATGTCCAAGACTCGAATAGGATACTCCGAGTATGTCAGCTCAGGTTCAAGTTCCACTCCTTCCACTTCGATGACTTGATCAGGTACTCGAAGACATTTCTTGAGTTGTGACACATGGAATACATTGTGTACTTCCGAAAGATGCTCAGGCAACTGCAGCTTATAAGCTACTTTTCCCACGCGTTCTATGATTAGGAAAGGTCCAACATAACGCGGGGCCAATTTGCCTTTAACGCCAAATCGGCTGACTCCTTTCATTGGTGATACCTTCAAATACACATAGTCCCCTATCTTGAATGCCAAAGGTCGACGCCTTTTATCGGCATAACTCTTCTGCCGAGACTGTGCTACTTTCAAATTTTCTTGAATCTGCTTAACCTTCTCTTCGGCTTCGTTGACCAAATCCACACCATAAAACCATCTCTCTCCAGGTTCAGACCAATTCAATGAGGTTCGGCACCTTCGACCGTAGACCGCTTCAAATGGGGCCATCTTGATGCTTTCTTGATAACTGTTATTGTACGAGAATTCAGCCAATGCCAGACAATCATCCCACTTATCGGGGTAATTGAGCGCACAAGCCCTCAACATATCCTCCAACACTTGATTGACTCTTTCCGTCTGCCCATCCGTCTGCGGATGGTAGGCAGTGCTATGCAAAAGCTTTGTACCTAAGGACTTGTGGAAAGCTCGCCAAAACTTAGAGACGAACTAGGTACCTCGATCGGAAACGATGGTCCTCGGTACACCATGCAACTTAACTAAGTTTTCAATATAAAGCTTCGCGTATGTCGGTGCCCGGAAATCTTTCTTGACTGGTAAGAAATGAGCTTGCTTCGTTAGGCGATCTACAATAACCCAGATGGAATCAAAACCTCTAGTTGTCCTGGGTAAACCTACTATGAAATCCATGCTGATGTCTTCCCACTTCCATGCAGGAACAGGTAATGGCTGCAGTTCCCCTCCAGGCCTCATGTGAACAGCCTTCACTTTCTGACACGTGTCACATCTCGCGACATACCGGGCAATCTCTATCTTCATCTTGGTCCACCAGAATTTTTGTCTCAAATCCTGGTACATCTTGTTGCTGCCAGGATGGATGGAAAACCTCGTCAAGTGTGCTTCATCAAGGATCTTTTGTCGTAACTCCGGCACTTTCGGAACTACCAGACGATCTTTGAACCACACGACACCATCATCATCGATCCGGAAACAATCTGCCTTGCCAGCCTGAACCTTTTCCTTGATGTTCTTGATTCCGTTACTTTCCCGCTGAGCGGCAATAATCTCATCCCGGATGGGTGTTTCAATACTAATATTGATCAAACTGCCTTGTGGAATTATTTCTATCCCTAATTTTTCCAACTCATAACACAAGGACATATCATACAGCTTGACTGTCAAACAATTGCAGTGCACTTTACGACTGAGCGCATCAGCGACCACATTCGCCTTGCCAGGGTGATAATGCACTTCAATATCATAATCCTTGATTAACTCGAGCCATCTTCGTTGTCTCATGTTCAGCTCTTCTTGAGTGAAAATGTATTTCGGACTCTTATGATCTATATACACATTACAGGTACTGCCCAACAAGTAGTGACGCCATATCTTCAAGGCATGTACCACAGCTGCTAACTCTAGATCATGAGTGGGATAATTCTCCTCATGACGCTTGAGTTGCCGGGAGGCATAAGCAATGACCCTTCCTTCTTGCATCAAGACACAACCAAGTCCGGTACCAGAAGCATCACAGTACACATCAAAGGGCTTTTCTATATCTGGTTGGGCCAGTACTGGTGCAGTGGTCAACAACTTTTTCAAGGTTTGAAATGCCTTTTCACAATCTGGCGACCAGATGAACTTGACCTGATTCTTCAGTAGGTTGGTAATGGGCTTGGCTATTCTTGAGAAATCTGGAATAAACCGACGGTAATACCCTGCCATTCCCATAAAACTCCGGACTTGATGAACTGTGGTTGGTGGCTTCCAATTCAAGATTTCTTCCACCTTGCTGGGATCCACGGATACACCTTCAGCTGATAGAATGTGTCCGAGAAAAGGAACTCGATCTAGCCAAAACTCACATTTACTAAACTTGGCATATAGTTGGTGCTCTCTCAAACGGGTCAGGACAATACGGAGGTGGTTGGCATGTTCATCAGGGGTTTTGGAATAAACAAGGATGTCATCGATGAACACGACTACAAACTTGTCAAGCTCGGGCATGAAAACAGAGTTCATGAGATACATGAAATAGGCAGGTGCATTGGTTAGGCCAAAGGACATGACCAGATACTCATAAAGGCCGTATCTGGTGGTGAATGCCGTTTTCGGAATGTCCTCAGGACGGATCTTTATTTGGTGATAACCAGACCTAAGGTCAATTTTGGAAAAGACCTTGGCTCCAGCTAGTTGGTCAAAGAGTAGGTCAATGCGAGGCAAAGGATATTTATTTTTAATGGTGACCTCGTTGAGTGGGCGATAATCGACACAGAGTCTGAGTGACTTGTCCTTCTTTTTCACGAATATAGCCGGACAACCCCAAGGAGATGAACTTGGTCTGATGAAACCCTTATCAAGCAGATCTTGCAGTTGAATTTTAAGCTCAGCCAATTCCTTGGGAGGCATCCTATAAGCTCTGCGGGATATAGGTGCAGTTCCTGGCTTCAACTCAATAGCGAACTCTACATCACGGTCAGGTGGCAGACCGGGTAGGTCATCAGGGAATACATCCGGAAATTCACAAACTACCGGAATATTTTGGATTTCTTGAACTGAGGTGGCACACAGTCTTTGCACTGTCTTCTCAATCATTCTCACGGGTAGTGGCAGTTGGATAAGAAGTTGAGACTGACTACTCGGTATGCTGACCTTTATGGTCCTATTCAGCACATCAATCAGTGCCTTGTGCTGATACATCCAATTCATACCTAATATGACATCTATGTCCTGATCCTTGAGTACTATCATGGTGGTTGGGAATATATGCCCGCCCAATTCGATAGGTACTCGATGCACTACCTCCTTAGTATTTATACGCCCTCCGGGCGAATGTATAAGGAAGTTTTCCGTTATTTCCCCAATCGGGATCTCATGTTTTACCACAAATGTACGATTGATGAATGAATGTGATGCACCAGAATCAAAAAGTGTAATAGCGGGGTGACTGGCAACAGGAAACCTACCCATCATGACGGGCTCTCCTGCAGGGATGTCATCCACATGAGTATAATAAACGTGTCCAGCCTTCTTGACAAGCTTGACCTTCTGAACCTGGTGCTGCTGACCACGGTGCTGATTCTGATGCTGCTGTTGCTGCTGTCCAGGACTCTTCTGGGCATTTTGATTGTACTTCTTGGGGTATGGACAGTCACGAGCCCAATGTCCCAATTTGCCACAGTTGTAGCAAGGATGATTATAGGTGGTCTAGGGTGTATTGATACGAACGCCTGGGGCATTCGGCTGAGTAGTGTTCTGTTGATTCGAGGTATGGGAGGTAGCCGCGGTGCGTACCACGACTTGCTGCTGAGGGTAAGCGGGGCGATTGTGGTGTGTAGGATGATAGATGATCTTCTGGCGTTTTTGACCGCCAGAAAAGCCTGACTTCTTTTTCTTCTTCTCATCCTGATGCTTACGATCACTTTCTTCGTAAGCAATGGCACTGTTTACAGCTTCATGATAAGAGCAGTTGAGGTTGTTAGCTAAACTACGCTGGATTTTGAAGTTTAGGCCCCTGACAAAGCAATCTTTCTTCTTTTGATCAGTATTGGTGTGTTCAGGAGCATACTGGGCTAGATGGTTGAATTGGTTCACATATTGCATCACAGAAGAATCTTTCTGTTGCAGAGCTAAGAACTGGTCCAGTTTCATCTTCATTACACCTGCTGGGATGTAATGTGCTCGGAAAGCTTCGCGGAATTCTGCCCAAGTAAGCTGATGCCCCTCGGGCTGTGCAGACAACAGGTTGGCGTACCAGGCACTGGCAGGACCACGCAGCTGCTGAGCCGCGAAGAGTGGCTTTTGGATTTCCGTACAGCGGATCAAACTGAACTTCTGCTCCATAGTACGAAGCCAGTCATCGGCCTCCAAAGGTTCTTCAGCTTTTGTGAAAACTGGTGGACGGGTTTCAGTAAAGTCTACATAGGTGGTTTCCTCATCCTCGCGGCGGCCCCGACGCCCGCCACGGTTTTCTCGGTTCTGAGCCATAGCGTTGGCTGCATGAGCTAGGGCTGCGATGGCATCTGCTAAGGTTGGTGGAATGGGTGGTGGATAGGGAGCAGCTCCTTCGTCAGAAGTACCAGCACCATTTGAGCGAGTGTTGACCATCTGTTTCAGGACAATCACTAAGGACTCACATTGCATAATTAAAACATAGTAGCATTACAACTTAGAACACCAATTTAACAAAGTTCAACACATAAACGGAACAAGACCCGCCCAGGCTATGGTTCTTGGCACTACAATTACAATACTCGGATAAAGAAGACTAAACCCCACTAGTCCTAAGACTAGCTTAGTCGATAACAACAACCTCCTCCTCCTCGTCCTCCTCGACGACTACATCCTCCGCTGGGTCGGCTGCCTCAAGGTAACCATCCTCTGAAGTCTCGCTGTCATAATACTCATCATCTGGTCCTATGACCACACCCTCCTCAGGCTCCTCCTCTCGTGGAATCAGAATCGGGTTAAGCTGATCGTTCAGCCTATGCACTTCCTCGTGCAGCATCCCATTGTTCCACTCAAGGTTCTCGATGTACCCCTCCAGCTCCTCAACGCGATCACGTGCCGCGCCAATTTGCTCCAAAGCTTCCTCCCTCTCTTGAGTTAGGCGGTCGATCTCCCGCCGCAGGTCCCTGTTGGTCCTCACATCCCGGTAATGATCAGCCCGGGCCACCTGGAAGTCCTCCCTCAAGAGACTCATCTCACGGTGCAGTTCCTTGATTTCTTTCTTTAATTCCTTACGGCTGCGACGGGGCGGACGGCTGCCAGACGCCTCGTCACTGCCGCGGGGTGCCAACTGGTGACGTGGAACTCCACGAGGACCAGTCATCTTGCGCGCCGTTAACCTAGTCCGTGCCAGCTGGAAAGGTAAGTTTGAATTAATGAGGATATACAAGGCTAGCAAGAATAGGTGTGATAATTCCTAACCCATATACCCACTTTTAAGGAGGAAGTTATTAACATGTGTGATTATCATGATGCATGCACGTACTTACAAATTTTAAACCATGCAATACAAATCAAAGCATAATTAATTTAAACATAGGGCTAGTGTTAATGATGTTGTTCCACCTGCTACCATAACCATAATAAGATAAATTACAGAACAAGATAAGAACTACTGAGTAAGGTAAGATTGCAAGCAGTTTGGACTCAAAATATCAGTTTAAGTTTTTTTTATGATCCAAAACATTTTGAAATTTTCGAAAGGTAACCTGCAATGATTTAGCAATGGAACGCTCTGATACCAGCTGAAACAGAACCGCCTAAATCACGTGGCCCACAGGCACCTGTCAACGTCACTAATGACATCTGACAGCCGGACCCGTGTTCCATATGGCCTAAGCGGGCTCTGTTGGGCTACATAAGCACCCGTTATCTCCGACAGGATCCCATTGCGAAGTCATTACAGAGTTACAACATTTTATAACAAAATACATCAGAGTAGAATTTGCGGAAGAATAAATAGTACTTAATATTATAGTCCAGTGTTCGAATAAAATTAAGTGCAGTTATTACAGACCATAAATTTTAAAAGAGTAGCAGTAGAGTTTGGAACAACAATACGACAGATAGTTAAACATTTCACGAACCCTGCCCAAGGGTTTAACTTTAGTCTTCTTCACTCTCTTGGACGATAGTGACGCAGCACGGGGCGAGACAAACTTCGGTCTCCTGCTGCCCTCCTGCAACGGGGTTAACAAACCCTGAGTACATGGGGTACTCCGCAAGACTTACCCGACTAAAAGTGTAAGATTAGACTCAGGAATGCAGGCTAAGGGGAGTCAAGGTAAGGCTTAGCAAGAGTTCGAAGGTTTTGCGGAAAAAGCACTACTAATCCTATCTCAATATTTTATTTTAATAACATTATCCATCATTATCCAATTCTACAAGTTCTTTCTCATATGTCAACATTCTTTCCTTTACTTAATCGATTTCAAAACAATCCTAGTTCCGAACCACTTTTCACTGTAGGTGTGAGGATCAAGTCTCCATATCCGAGGAGCAACGACGATTCGAATCGATTAATACCCAGCTGGGGATCCCTATCCACACTGCGTATGTAGCACTTAAGCTTGCATACGCCAACCCCGCCTACCACGGCTTTTCATACCCCGGAACCGGTCCTGCGCCACCCGAGAGCACAGTACTCCTCTCGTCTCCAGGCACGACGGCCACGAGGGTACACGCTACTCTCGCCATCTCTCCACTCCCAGTGCGTGGTTGTCGGTTCCAGCAGTAGAGCCACCGGAGTCAGAGGCTTTCCGAAGTATGTGGCTAGTTGCAAGGTCTTGATCACAGCAGGCCTGACAACGAACGGTCCCTAATATTTTTCCGTTAGAAACCATGCATTGGGACTCTAACCCAAGTACACTGGTAACTACCCGGTTTTCACATCCCTTTCCCGATGGCGACGAAAGTTGGGACTCTAACCCAAGCAGTTGGCCAACCAAGCGGGAAAAACCATCCTTGTTGATGACAATGAACTAGCTAGGAACACTGCCAACAACAAGGACATAACCAGTCCCATAAAGTGATTCATTTGTATTATCATAGTTTGAAATAGCATTTTTGCAAATCTAACCGTCAAGCATGACTAAGCATTTTTCAAGTCTTTTAATCAAATTAGGTTATCAGTTATTGTTAATTGGTCAAGGATGGTCATGCATCAAGTGGTTGTCAATCAACTCCTAGTAACCTAATGCAATAGATTAACTCAAGTGATAAATATTTTTAAATAACAAGGTGGGGTTAAATGCACCGGGGCTTGCCTTGAATTGCGTAGAGTGTCGGATCCGGGTCAGTTCCACAAATGTCAAACCCTTGTATGACTTCCTGAGTAGTCTCCTCAGATGGACCCTCAGACTTAACCTCTGGATTCTCGGTCACTACACGTTTGCAATGAATGAATATATGAATGTGATGCACATGAAATGACAGACGAAATTTAATAACCAATAAATAAACCACACATGAGTACATGACCCTACCTTAGCTAGACATGAATAATCTAATCCATACAGCCCTAGGTCATATAGGTGATTGACCTAGAATTTCAATCAATCCAAAAATCCACATCAAACCCTAATCACCAAAATTTCCTATTTATTTTATTAATCAATTAACCAAGCAGATAATTAACAATTAATTAAATTATTTCTTTTTGACCTCAAACTTCACAAACAGATAGATCTTGACTTATAATAGTGGCACATAAAATTTCATGATTTTTGGAATTACAGGGAATTAATTAAAAATGCCTAAAGTTACATTTTTATTTAATATACTGATTTTTAACTACTACAGAAAGTGTTCAAAATCTATATTTAATATTTTTATAAAATACTACACACTATAGAGAGTACTCACAAACATTTCCATAATTTTTGGGGCAGTATATTAATTCTCACAAAAAGATTAAAACACAGAACTATTCATTTCAATTATTAATAGAAAACCCTTTGGAAATTTCCCGAAAAAGAAAAACACCACAACGGCCCGAGTCGGCCCAACAGCACGCGGGCCGGCCCAGCGCGGCCTCTTTCTGCCCCGCGCCGCTGACGAACGGGCCCCGCCCGTCAGTCTCTTCTTCCCTTCCTCCTTTCTTCTTCCTCTCGCCGCCTCCCTCACTCGCGCGCGCGGCGGCTCTGCGCCACCGGCGCGGCCGTGCCGGCGGAATCGCCACCGGAGACCGACACCCGACGAGTCCCTACTGACGACCGCACCCTAGCTACGGACTCCGCACCGCCCCCCGGCCTACCGAGCACGACCGAGAGCGGCCATGGCGGCTCACCGCGGCAGCGGCTCGGCTCCCGCGACCTACGGACCATCACAAGCTAAACCGACGACAGCGAGGGTACCACAGAGCTCACCGGAGTCAAGAATCACAGGTGGTTGAGACGGAGAAGACTCGGAACGACGAGCTTGACGGTGACGGTCGGAAACAGCAAGCTGGGCTCGACGGCGATCTCCCGTTCCGGCGAACCCTGAGCTCCAAACAAGAAACCGTCGCGCACATGAGCACCACGGCGAGACACGGAACGTAGAACACACGCGCTAACGGAGAGAGGCTCACCGAGGCGAGCTGTCCGCGTCGCGAAGACCCACGGCGGCGCTCGGTCGGCGCGGAGGACGAAGCAGCAGTTGCGCGGGATTCCGGCAACGGCAAACCTCAACAAGGGGCTCAGGAGGTGCGCAAGGAAGTTGGCTAGCTGGCTGTGGAATTGAGAGGGTGGAGTTGGTCGGGACACGACCAATTCCTGCCGATCGGTAGTAACGGTCGCCGCCGATCGGTAGTACCGGTTGCCGGTGAGCCGAGGAGAAGAAGGCGATGGACGAGCTCGTCGCCATTTAAAGCCGCGGACGGGGAAGAGATAAGGGCGAGGCGGCCCGGGGCCCCCCCCTGCGGCGCACCACGCGGCGGTGCCCCGGCCCCGGCGACCGGACGACCGCCGGCGCGCGGCGCGGCACGCGCGTACGGCGCGCGCGTGAACAGGGGACCCCCCCCTCTCGGCTACTGTAGCACAGGGAGAGGTCAAAAGCTATTTTCTCCAATTAAACCCTACCCAAGCTGAATCAGTGAGTGGTCCCAAAATAAAAGTTGTGGAGAATTTTGTGTAGAATAATTTTGCTTTTTGAAGTATGTTCAGATTCGGTCAAATTTTCAAACTACAGAAAAAGGGGTAAAAAGGGTTTTGAATTTCAAACTGAATTTTTAAAATTACTTTTGATTCTTCTCAACAACTTGAAAATTGGTAAACATGAAAGTTGTTCTTCTCAGAGAGATTGACAACTTCTATGAAGGAAGTTTTTGAAGATTCTTGATATTTTTGAAATTGAAGTTTCAAATATAAATTTCAATATAGTAATTCGAGTTAAATTTGAATTTTTATAACATAACTTCAAAATCTCCAAAAATAAAAGTTGTTCCATTTTTAAAACTCTACAACTTTTATTTATACACTTTTCCCATATTTCATATAGATTTTGAATTGGGTTTTTAGATCAACATTAGGGTTTAATTCAATTTCTATTTAATTTCATTTTTGATTTTTGATTAAGGCTCAAGTACACAATCAATACTTAGCTGAAATCAAGTCACTCTAGGCCCTAAGCTCAATCATATGCAGATGCTTAAATTTAAATATGATGACATGGCAGATTAATTGAATTCTAATACCAAAGGTATTACAGCCTTCCCCCCTAAAAGAAATCTCGTCCCGAGATTTAGTAGAAACAATAACTGGAACAAGGAATGGACAAGAATAGATCTCAACCAACTAATTCTAAAATCTGCAAAAACAGAAGAACGCTTACGTATGTCGAGACTAAAGTGTACATTCTACAAGGTAGCAAAGAACTCCGGGAAATTCTCTGCGAGGTAATCTTCCGACTCCCAAGTGGCTTCTTCTTCGGAATGTGCATTCCACTGGATCTTGTACCATCGGGTTGTATTCCTCCGAGTTACACGATCTTTTATGTCCAAGACTCGAATAGGATACTCCGAGTATGTCAGCTCAGGTTCAAGTTCCACTCCTTCCACTTCGATGACTTGATCAGGTACTCGAAGACATTTCTTGAGTTGTGACACATGGAATACATTGTGTACTTCCGAAAGATGCTCAGGCAACTGCAGCTTATAAGCTAATAAGCGAAGTACATGATGGAGTCTGCGGTGCACATCAATCGGCTCACAGGATGAAGTGGATCATCAGGAGGACTGGTTACTATTAGCCTACGATGCTGGAAGATTGTTTCAAATATTATAAAGGGTGTCAAGAATGCCAGAAGTTCGGAAATATACAGAAGTCTCCAGCCTCTGCTATGAATCCTATAATCAAGCCATGGCCAGTTTAGAGGATGGGGTATTGATCTAATCGGCCAAATCTACCCACCATCGAGCAAGGGTCACAAATGGATCCTGATGGCGACTGATTACTTCACCAAGTGGGTAGAAGCCATTCCTTTGAGGAACACCACTTCAGCTGACATGATTGAATTTGTAAAGGAGCACATTATTTATAGGTTTGGCATACCTCAGACGATCACAACCGATCAGGGGACAATGTTCACTTCAAAGGAATTTATGACCTTTGCCAATGACATGGGCATCAAGATTTATAATTCATCGCCGTATTATGCCCAGGCCAACGGACAAGCAGAAGCCTCCAATAAAATTTTGATCAAGGTCATCAAGAAAAAGATTGAGCAGAACCCCAGAAAATGGTATTTACATCTGAGCGAGGCGCTATGGGCATATCGCATGGCACAACATGGATCGATCAAAACTTCACCTTATGAGCTAGTCTATGGACACGCTGCTGTCCTGCCATGGGAGATTCAGTCTGAGACATGGCGCGTCACGTTGCAAAACAAGCTTACAGCCGGTGAATACAAAGACATTATGATGGACAGTCTAGAAGATTTGCACTGTCATCGGCTTAGGGCTTTGGAATACATTGAAAGGAACAAGGTATGGGTGGCCAAGTATTACAACACTAAGGTAAGAAGCAAGAGCTTCACCGAATCAAAGCTAGTATGGAAAGTCATTCTGCCTATTGGTATGAAAGATAGCCGATTCGGTAAGTGGTCGCCAAACTGGAAAGGCCCGTATCGTGTGGTTGAATGCGCCCTGGATAATGCTTACATCCTTGAGGATTTAGAAGGACAGAAACTCGCCAGGGCCATCAACGGGAAGCATCTGAAGAAATACTACCCTAGCATCCCAGTTGGGGGGTGATAGCCGATTCATGTGAATCTGGCTCTAACAGCCGATGCCGTGCAAGCGGGTCGCCTTCAGGACAAAAATGGCCGACATCGTAGTAACGAGTCGCCCTTAGCACAAAAAATAAAATACCCTCGATGGGGTGTAACAGCCGACGCGGTAAGCATCGCCTTTAGTCCAAAAAAGAAAAATAATAAAGGAAAATATATATGTATCCGGACACATATGGAATAAAGGAAAATATATATGTATCCGGACACATATGGAAATCAGATTGATGCTTTTGAAGGAAGTTTTATTTCTGATTGTGCTTACAGGAGCCCTATTACATTCTAATCATGCGTGGCTTTGTCTATGATGTCCTGGGCGTCGGTGACAGCCACGACCTCGTCGGCGTGAGGGAAGAAGTTCACCAGTTGGGCGCTGGCCTCCTCCATATTCTGGCCCTCTGGGAACCCGGGCTCGACGGCCTCCAGAGCAATGCCGGAGCGGAGTCGTGCGGCTGTGAGAGCCCCAGTAGCGCCGTGACAAACGCCGGCCATGGTCACCTGGGAGACGCGGTGGTGAACATCCAGGAGCCGCTCCGCCTGCGTGTTGCCACGGGCATTGACGGCATTGGCAGCGGCCTCGGCGGCCACACGCAACTCTTCAAGCTGCGCGGTCAGGGCTGCAAAAGAAAGAAGTGTCAGCATGAAGGTGATCGTCAGCGCGTCGCAATTCAAGATGTTACCGGCCACTGCAGCGTCCGATTCGGCGAGTTGGGTTTGCACCCTGGCCACCTCGGTTTCGGCAGCCTTAGGGGTAGCGGCTTGGGCTTCGGTGACGCCCTGCAGCCGGCCATTCTCCTTCGTAGCCTCTGAGTAGAGGTTACGGTACTCCACCATCTGGTGATGGAATCGGCGACCGTCGGCGGCAGTGTAGGACCCATCAGAAGACCCCGATTCTGATCCAGCGCTCGGGGCCGATTCTTGAGGGGGTTCCTGAGGGGGCGCAGTTCTGAGAGGCCGGGTGTCCACGCCAATCGGTGCTCCCGGTGGGAAAGGAATCACGCGGGCCTGACTGAAGGTTGACAAAGAAGCAGATGTGTCAGAATCGAAAGAAAACCAATATCTTAGGTGCAGACTGATTTACCTGCTGTAGATGGCTAACTGCCGGGGCGTCACCCAGCGACGACGGCCGTGATGCGGGTCAGCAGCGGCACCCACGCCAGGGGTAGCTCCAGTGGCTGCAGGGACAGCCTGAGACGGCCCGGCATCGGTTGCCGAACCTCCGACGCCGGCAGTTCCCGCATCGCTGTGCAAGACGGTGATGGTCAGATTAGATCAGATCAATGCATCAGGAAGTTCGAGCAGCCTTACCCTAACCAGGCTCTTAGGCGATGCCTCCGTTCGCCCACGGCTCGCAGGCTCCGGCTGAAGTTGTCAACTTCGGCGGAACTCGAGGCCGGCCGCTTGCCGTGGTTTCCGTCGCTAGCCATGGATTTGGTTTTGGGGATTTGTTTTCTCTGATCTGAGGAGAGAAGGCCGGCTGAGCAAAGGCTTTGATGTTGCGGTTGCTCGCCCAGGCCGAGCGTGTATTTATATAGATGAGGGCATCGAGACGGTTCCTCCTCGGAAGGCGAGACGACGCGGCGGATTTTAGGATGCGGTTAATCCGCGTTTCTTGAATCCGGAACAGTTGCTAGATCAGGGAGATGAAGCGCCGCCATCAGTGGTCGCACACCGATCGGCTTTTTGGATCAGGCTGCCTAGCCGATCCTATTGTGAGTGCCACAAGCCGATTCGTAGTGAGTCAGGCTGAGAGGTTAACTCTAAGGGAAAGCAGAACAAAGCCGATGCTAAGACGCAGGCCCGTAAGCCGATTCGTATGTAGAACGGATCAGGCTGAGTAACCGATTCTAAGGTACAATGCAGGCCTGAGAGCCGATTCGCATGCAGAAACGTATCAGACCGAACAAGTCCCTTCGAAACAGGACGAAGCCGATATTAAGGTATGAATCCAAAGGCAGATCAGGCTAAATTTTCAAACTCAGGATGAAATAGCACGAGGACAAAGTTGCAAATAGAAAAGAACATGCCAAGTAATACACCCATCATGTTACAAAAGTCAATAAAGATCGGATCTGTTCCACTAATTCAGCACGGAGCGCATGGCCAGCCTGCAACAATTGTTGACCTCGGTTTTCAGTGGACTGCAACAGATCCAGGCATTGGCATGTCTTCCTGCCTGCAACGACCAAGCTGCTAATTTCCTTCTTTTTCTGGGAGAGCTCGATCGTGCTGGTGGAAATGGTGATTTCGTTCTCACTGATAGCCGACTCAACTGCTTCTAGCTCTTTTCTCAGCTGGTCTCGTCTCGTTTTCAATGTTTCCAGTTCTGTTTCAGCTGTGCTGATTGAAGATTTGAGCAGCCTGGCTCGATCGGTTAATCTGGTGGTCCTCTTGTCTGTTGGCTGATTTGTTGCTCCTCAGCTGTTCAAGCTCTGCCAAGTTCCCATGAGCAGTGATAATCCCTGATGCTGTAACTTTAAGATCACCGAGTCTCTGCAGGGATTTCAAGGCTGTCAGATTGGGTTGCTGCTGGACAAGTTCGATTATTTGATCAACCAGTCCGGGATTGGAGGCCAGAGCGACTAGATCACCCTCTAGGTGGGGTAGGAGTGCACTCAGCCGATTGCTAAAATCTGGCTCTGAAAGCTTCTCAGAGGAAGAGGCAAGTTCGTCTCTGTCGCAGAATTCTTCTATGTCAAATGAATAGCCGGGAGACGAAGACTTCAGTACCTGCAATACATACATTCTCTCATCAGAAAGGGTACAATATAAATTAATTGTTTTCTGGCAGAGACAAGATACCTGAATGGGGCTTGAGGTCTGTAGGGTTGATGCCGATGTTGCTTGTTCGACTAAGGCAGTTTTGTCTCTTGCGGCATGCGGATCCTCAGCTGTCATTGTCTCGGGCAGATGGGTTTCTGCAAACCAGGAGTAAGAGCAGTATGGAAGCAAGGATAATTGCTAACAGCCGAATAGGAGTTACCTGGATTCCTCTTAGGGGGAGACTCCTCTTTTTCAAGGTTCACCCAGACTTCGTCGGAAGGGCTGTTCAGCTATATTTTTGAAAAGAAGATTTGGTCAACCAGGGTATCTGTGTCGAGAAGAGAATTCCTGGATCCCTTCTTCTTGAGCAGCTGACTCTTCATGGCCGGTGGATTCTGGTGATTCTTCGGCCTGTTTCTCTCCTAAGATATCTTGGATCGGCTGGGGTTTCACCTGGTAAAAAGCCGATTTAGGGATCGGAGCATACTGCAGTAAAGGAAGGTCGATGCTACTTCTGGATACCTGAACTTTTCTTATCGAACGGCGTTTCTTGGGTGCTTGCTTTTGAGGCTGAGATGCAACTGGTCGTTTTGAGGCAGAAGGGGGAGTCAGTACAACAGAGCCTAACATTAGTTGTCGCAGCATCGGTGCTCGAGAACATAGCCTCGCTGTCGGACAAGGGGGATAGTATTCCACTCGCTCTGGTGGATTGGATGATGGGTCCTGCGAGAAACATCTGTCAGGTAACATGTTTGACTAAAGCCGTTTTACTAGAATCGGCTGAGAACACTTACTGCTCGGTAAGATTGGAAGTTCGAGTCCAGGGCTCTGCACTTGTCATGGACAGTCTGGCAGAACAGGTGAGCGTGCCATCGCTGCCACCAGTCATCAAAACTCTGATGGGTGATGCAGACTTGATTCCATGGCTTCGGCGAGAATGTGGGCATGTTTGCTCCGAGTTGAAAAATTCTGCCAGCCTGAAGGAGCTCTGTAACGTTCTCCCTGGGTTTCAAGGTATTCAAAAAAGGGAGCCAAGGGAGCAATTGGCCAAAGCCTAGCTGTCTTGCCACTATGTTTGGGTGATAAAATTCATAAGAGGGATAGCTAGTTGGCTTGCCGCTTGCGCTCCGAAGGTGTTTGAAGTCTACTGGCAAGGCACAAGGTTTTATGATTGCATTCAGGATTCTGGTAGCCTCATCATCAGAGCACCCGTTGTTGAACTTGAAGCCGGAGGGCGCTGGAAATTCATCTTCATCCTCATAGGGGAACCAGCCTCTGGTTTTTGGATCCTCTTCCTCTGAATACTCGGTGGATGGAAAGCTTAGGCCCTGGAGTTGTGTTCTTACCAGCTTGTGCAGATACAGGTTGAGCCATAGCTGTACTAGCCACCAAGGGCCTGTTATGCATTGTACTTCTTCACCTATGATCAAGGAGCTGAATACCCGGTTCATAAGCCTGTATGCTGCACCCAACAGGAGTTTGCCCAGAGGGATGGAGTGCCCTTGAGCCAGTTTCTCTGCCAAGACCCGATAAGGGTATGCTGGTCCGGCAGTGGCGCCACAGAACACGAATCTCTCAAGCCACATGGTCAAAAAAGCGACGTGTTCTTTCTCGCTGACGGAAGAGGAGGTTTTCTGGTGGTGTTGAACATAGCCACTCCACCCTTTGTATGTGTCCAGCTTCGGGAAGTACGAGTCCTTCTTGCCACTGGTGTAGAGATCCCAGAAGTCATACGATCCAGTGATTTGAAGCCCGGTGAGCATGTGGATATCGCCCAGGGTAATGGTTTTTGGACCGTCTCCGAACACAAAAGCGTTCAGGGAATTGGACCAAAAGTGACTGGCGGCTATCAGGAGCGGCTCATTCTTTGCCATCTCTGATAATGATAGATCAAGACATTGGCTCAGATGGCGCATCTCCCAGTCCGTGCGTTTCTTCGCCGCGACGCGGCGGAACCAGTTCCTCCATCCAGCAGGTATGCTCGGCCAGTTTCTGAAGGACTTGGCCCAGGAAGAGGCGCCCATCATAGAGCTTCGGAATGAGAACTGGTTAGTTTCTTGAATGATGAAATCTTTGGGGGCCAAATCGCCCATCGGACCCAGGTAGTAGGTGTTGGGGATGTCCGTTAGCGGAATCAGAATATCGTTCCTCAGTGCCTGGATTTGAAACTCGTATTCAGTAAGGTTGAATAGGGATTCACAAATCAGGAGGTGGATCGATGAAATTGATACCTCAGGGAACTCGGATGGAGTCACCATTAGCTCAGGGATGGTTTGACGGCGGCGAATCGAAGTTGACGGCGGCGGATTGAAGCCCGTCGGAAATTGCGACAGTTTAGGGTTTCGTTTTGGTGCGAAAGTTTGAAGCGCCGAGAGGGAAGCTGCAATTTGACTCTTTGAAGGCTCAAGCGCTAATTTCAGAATAAACCAGTTTATTCCAAAATTGGGGGGCATGTGTTAACACCAAATTTTGGGCTGGGAGCCGATAGCCGATACCAGAGGAAGACAGCCAATCTCGTAAGCAGATTCCGTCCAGCGGAAGGAAGGAAACAGCCGATTACACGGTAAATTGGTTGTCGGGCCAAGGTGACAGGAGGCACACAGCGTCAGTATTGATGACGTCATCCAGAGTCCGTGCCACCAGGGTGCGATCACGATCGGAGTCCATTATGGAAAGGGAAGGTTAGACTCTAAGTTACCATAGATATAGGATAGTTTGTTAGTTTCCTTATCTATTGATGAGTTGTAATTTGACTAGGACTCTATCTACGCTCAGGGTATAAATATAAGCCCTCAGCTATTGATATGGACAACACAACATCAATACAACACAACTTTCGGCTCCGGCCAACAAACCCTAGAGTCAGTCGAGTCCGGCGAGTTACTTCATCCAGGCTGGGTGTCATCCGGTGGACGCAGGCTTGCTTGTAAGTATCGTCAACCCCCTGTTAAGCTATGTCTTTTTAGCATCATCCGGTGGACGTGGAAGCATGGTGGACCAGGGTCCTTGCTCAGCTTTGTTTCTTTGGCGTCATCCGGTGGACGCGGGAAGCATAGGGAGTCAAGGATGATTCACGCTGGTTTACCCGATCAATCTGTGTTAACCGTCATCCGGTGGACGAGATGCAGATTAGTACGGTTTTCACGCGCGGATTAGTTATCGATTCGTGTTTGTTTGCTTGATTAATCTATTAGTTAATGTCATCCGGTAGACAGGCTGTAGATTGAGATAGTTTGCATGCATGGATTAGTTATCAGCTCTAGCTAAATATGGCAATTTAGTTAGATTGATTAAGTTGTCAGTATTGTTTGTTTAAATTGATTTACCTTATTATAACAATATCTCTGCCCGATCAAGATTGATAGATTTGGCCTTAGATTTAGTTGAATCCGATCTTCGTTTATGCTTTTTTATGCTTATCTTATCATGATGATCAGTTCTATGCTTACATCGGCTAATTCCCTATCGATCTTGTTCATTACATGTTGTGCGTTCGGTTCTAGTTGAGACATAAGTGGTTCTGAGGTTATCGTAAGTCTTATTTTCGTGTCCTTGTTTGAGTTAAACTGAGTGTCATCCGGTGGAACAGGTTTAAACTGAACAAGGTTCGCTAGATTAGACTTGCTTTAATTTGAGGTCTGTTTATGACTACGTTAGCATTCGTTTGTGCTCCATGGACCCTGCATCGGCTAAAGAGCCGATTCAGTTATGCTTTCACGAATAGATCGTGCATATAGACTTATTTGGATATCAAACGATCTAGCTTTGTTTGCTGGGTTTGTTGAAGCCCGCTGGCCGTTAGACCAGGTGAACGCAGACTTGGTGAACTTAGCGAAGAGGGTTTACTAAAGCCGCCGGCCTTCTAGACCAGCTTTAGTAGATCTCTGCTTGTTTGATGTACGGATCAGATCTGTACACGTGATCTATTTTCTTTTATACACATTAACCGAATTAGATCGGCTAGCATGTTATTACCTTCATATGAATACCCTGATAGCCGTTCTACTTCATTATTATACTATCGGTTCATAACATGACGGAATCGGCTTTCTAGTCGATCTCCGATTATACTGGCTCTTTGAGCCGTATAGTTGGAACTATCTGGACTCACCAGTTAGTTCCGCCTTGGGTTACTGATTATATCTATTTCCTTGTCAATTGTAGGTCAAATTGACTGGCACACTTGGGTGTTACCGACATTCTTAGACCGGGTCCGAAGCTAGCTGGATCTGCGAGAGCTTTACTGCTTCAAGGGTCGTTTCCGGCTTCGCTGGTGTGTTGGGCGTAGGGAACCACTTTTTGCGCCAACAGTATGATTACCCCTGTTCTATTGAGTTGTGGAATAAGATAGGACAACAAAAGCCATTTTGACCTTCAAGTAAGTTTCCACAAGACAAGAAGATACATTGAAGAGCCTAGGGTGCCTGAACATTCAAGATTCATCAATAATGGAACCCTGCCATCTCACAGGTTTGCACACATATATATATTTCTTTCTAACCTTGTATAGATAGGAGAAGGAGGTCGTCGTCACAACAATTCAAATCACATCTCAAATGACGAATATAGAGGCTGTGCTACACACAAGTCATGGTAAGTATGATCAAGAAGGTGAGAAAGTCTTGCTCATGGACTTTAAACTTTTGAGTAGTTATGTTTTAATTCTTGCATCTCATTGCATATTTATTTTAATCCATGTATTCATACCATTTAGTTTATATTCCCTCATATCAAATCCATAGCATGTTTAGTTCTTGCATACATCCATACCACTTGCATATTAAAAAGAAAAAAATATATATACCTCACTGTGATCATATTATTTTATCTCTATTTGAATAAATCCTTGTAATGCTTTCATGCTACCTTTACTTACTATAGTTTATGGCTGGAATAATTTCATACATCTCTTAAATGAAGCATGGTGCCAAGTTTAGGAGTGTTTGATCTTACTTACTATAGGACGTTTTTAATCTAATTTTATTAACTAAAAGTGTAATAATTAGAAGGTCTTCCGAGAATGACTTTGTGTCCTAAAGTAACCACTCTTGAAAAAATAATATGAGCTTGTACCTTTTGATGTTATAGCCTTGAGAATTGAGCATAGAATTATAATTATAAAAATATTCCCTCGGGTATTTTTTGTCACTAACCATTCCAGGCTTCAAGTAGAAGGATGACATCATTAGGTATGTCCAACCAATCATCATGCAACATTAATCCATCCAAACTTAACTTTGCCTTGCAAAATTAAAGCTTGGGGGAATGGGCTTATTTAGAAAATCTTATGTTACTAATTTTGGTTGTCTCTACCTTGTCAATCCATGTTCAAATTGTTAATCAATGATCATGCTCTTTCATCTCTGTTTGCATAACTCTCTATAAACTTTCATGTTACCTTTGTTCGCTATAATATACTTAAGGTTTGAGAAATTTCATACACCTTTTAAAATTAGGCATGGTGCTTAGTTTAAATTGTTTTCTGGAATCATAATTAGACAAGGTGTTTAGTTTGATTTCTGAACCAAGAGGTGCAATGATTTTGCTTTCAAAGGCTTTTTGAATTAAGCGTGGTGCTTAGGTTAAAATGCCTTCCTAAGTAAAATTAGACGTAGTGTCTAGGTTGATTTTTGAGCCACTCATATGCTGTAGTAGACATTGGATATTTTATTGGATTAACCCTTGCAGAAAACTTCCAATTTAATTTGGGTAAGTCAAGAGATAAATTCAAATCAGAGATGAGACATGGCACATGCTGAACTTCAATAACTTTGCAGAGGAAGACATAGCTCATTCATTATGGATGGAAGAACTGTGAGTATTAATGATTCATTCACTTTATCTTCTGCTACAAGTTACTTAGACTCAAGTCATGCCGATATAGAACATGATCTATGCTAACATAATATCAACCTTATCTTCTTAGTAGCGTAGATGGAACATGATAAAATTCTGGACAAACAACCTATGTTCCAAACTTGTACATCCCTTCGGGTATATGTTGTCCACTACTCTGTTGCAGGCATAATAATGAATGGAGTGACAAGGTGTTATAAGATCAAAGAAGCAAAAGATGGCAAAGAGGATAAGCAACAAAGGAGACAAGATGCTCATGAACAACTCAAGATGCAAGAGAAGGAAAGGACCACCAATCATCTACCCTTCATTACTTAGTGCCACCATGTTCTAATAATAAAGGTAATATCTTAAGGTAAGTGGTCACTGTTTTCCTCTTGATCTTGGAATGCAGATAAATAAAGACACAAATATGTTAGTATCAAAAAAAAGACACAAATATGTTAGAGTTACATCTTTAATCGATTAACCTAATTAACTCAACATGCTTTGTCCTTTAAGATTGTTCATGACATCATTCTTTTGATCTCAATCTTAACCAAATGTGCTAAAACATTGCATTCTATCTTTGGAAGATAATAGTCATACTCATGTGAAAATTTATATATTATGCAGAGATAGACAACCATTCCATTGCTTAAGCAATTTAAATCTTTTCTGCCATATGAACTTAAATGCAACATTAATGCTTAATCGTCTGATCTTACCACTCATGTCATGAGTAAAATAAATTATGTAACATCAACTTTGTCTTGTTCAATGTGCCTAAGGCTAGAAAAGAATAAATAAAGAAATAGATTTGGTTCTGTTGGTGTTTTTCCACCAGCAGAGCCCATGCACTTGATCTCTACCTTGCTTTTGCAAAAGGACAACACTTCAAGCAAATTTGTTAATTCCCAAAATTCTACAAGTGAAAGTTCTGTGAACATGCACGCTGAGCAAGATGCTACTAGCTTCCACTATTAATGCTCTACTTCAACCTGCTGGCCAAGCAAAGAACAAAAGTGACATCACCATCACCAGAGGTGCAACCATCAAGACCTTCATCTCTAAGACGGAGAGATACACAAGAATGGAAAAAAAGTCCTGTCGGTAGACTTTAAATTCCGCACCCTTGCCATAAGGTAACATGGTAGTTATCTAATTAATTAGTATTCATAATTTACATTAGTAATTTTACTTTAGCATATTCATCTTTATGCATATCAAAAAAAGAGAGAAAAATCTTTATTGCCTTATTTACTGCATCATAAAACATTAAAGCTCCATGTGAATAAACTTATAGAATATTCGCTATGGTGGCATAAAAAAAATAAATAAATGATAATAGCATCTGTATTTACTTTCTTGCATTATGCAAATCCTAAGCCACATGAGAATAAATATTCTCCGTGGTGGCATAAAAATATATAGCATGCATACATATTTGATTGTTGCATAAGAAAGTTAGAAAACCCTAAAAAGAGAATCCTGCTAGAATTTGTCAATTAAAATCAACTCAGGGAATAATCAATTACTTATTGGCTGACCGCTAACCCCTTAACACATTCGCGCCTTGAGTTTTGGTTTTCTTGTTGGAGTATAATTATGCAGGATAGCACTATGTCTGAGGAGTGAGTCCATCAGTGACGCCCACCAGACTGCTGGTGGTAAGCCCACTCTAAAGATCATCAACACCAAGTATTGCAAACATCTAGCTTGGGGAAGGAGCATCCCCTATGTAACAGAACCGACCAATTTATACGAGCACAAGTACAGCGACAGCTGTTTTCCCAGCTATCAAGCCACACTTGAGCCAATATAAACCCGGTAGTCCGTGAAATCTCGAAGGATTTCAAACTTTTACATAGTACATACCCCAAGGATCGCAGAAACTCAGCAGTACACATACACATGATACATAGATTCGCACATATTTCGAATACATCAGATTACAAGATAAACTTTTACATAAAAGTTCAATAGCGGAAACGAAATCGTTTTACATAAGCTTAATTTCATAATACAGTGCCAAGTACCGACCAGTCAGAGCAACATAGATGAGACAAATAACATGACCTTGCCCAAGGTCTAGTCTTCCTCTCCCGAAGGATAGAAGTAACTCTTTAGTCAACCAAGCATTCCTCCTGCAACATTGGGAATAAAACCCTGAGTACTCAATTGTACTCAGCTAGACTTACCCGACAGGAAGTAAATAAAAAGACTCTCAAGGATATGCGAGGCTTATTTGGTGGAGTTCAGGAGATAGCATCATTTTTGCAGAAAAAGCATTACTACAATAGTTCCTCAACTTATAAGTTTTAGATGTGATTCAGCTTCGATTTCAGTTAAGCTATTAAGCTAAGGTTTGCAGCTATACTAAACAATCACTTGATATTATAGCAATCAATAAAACCATATGATTTCCGATATCCATAGATATCAACCTCATCTCACCATTAATGACGTTCAAGTTGTTAACCTCTACCTCACCAGAAGATCAGTTCAGTTTCTCACTAACAAGGAGAGATGGCGATTCGAATCGATTGTACCAGCTGGCAAATATGCCAATCACAAACCCTGTCAGCCGAGCCACTGGCTTCTTGGGTCACCGTTAAATCCTTCTGAGACGCAATATGTTGCGAGTTTGGCGGGGACCATATTCTCAGAGACCAACCCACTTCCAGGATGCATCAGGTCCCTGACCTGCCCTTGGTAAAATGGTGTCTTCGCACATACTTCCTACCTCCACAATATGTCTGCCTAGTCGCACCAAAGCTCAGCTTAGAAAGAAATACTCGGCTTCACGGTCAGAACGACTTATCTGGCCAGCTATGTGACGACGTCCTTCAATCTCAACTGATGTCTGGTGGCCTCAGTCCTAGTCGGCCGCAAGCAGCACCGAAGTCAACATGACCAATGTCATGCAGCTCCCCGCTACCTAGCCTTGATTCTCTCATTATTTCATTGTGGCATGGTGACACATATAGCCAACCATGTGGATCTCGTCAGTCACCACCTACACTCGCGGATGACAGGAAATCACCCGACTTTCTCGTGGATGACAGGAAATCACCCGACTTCTACCGGTCTAAGCAGCGCTAAGCATAAGATCGGTCACCTGTCTAGTAATAGTATCAGGTTCACATATATAGTAGACAAGGTAGATATGCAGCAACAGTTTCAAACCAACTCCTATACTTAAATGCACAAACATACGATTTAATAAAGACCGGTGCATTTATAAAAAGAGATAGATGGAGGCTTATGGATGCTTCGGGGCTTGCCTAGGGTTCAGCACTAAGTTAGTGTTTGTTAGATGACACTTGTTCAACGAGCATTTCCCATCCAAGCACTCGATTAGTCCTTCCACCTTCGTGATTAGTCCACCACACCGTCTTGTGGTTAGTTCCATCATCATGTCCTTCACTTCACGTGTTCATCTATCGTACCTAAATGAGATACACAATGCACATGTATGAATAAAAGGAAGTAATACAAGGCATGTTAATCTACAGTCACTGAACCATGAGATAACAAACACACCAAGCAAAGCAACATGGAAGCAATCATAATCTCACATATGCATTTTGAGGACAGCAAGCACAAGATTTAACCATAACTGAAGCTATATACATCCAACCAGGGTGATCTAAGCCTTTCTGGAAATCTATTGAAATTGTCTACAACTTTGGTATTATCCTCTTCAGATGATTTAATTCATATAAAGGTCAAACAACACAAAGAAGGCAGTTCTGTCCAGATTTGGACAGATTCTGTCCTCCCAACTCAAACAATCATAACTACGGATCTAGACCATCAAAAGGGATGATTCTAGAAAATTTGGAAAGCCAATGAAGTTTACTACAACTTCTATATTATCACCAAGAGGTGATTCAAAGTATAATTTGATTAAACAAAGCAAACATTCAGATCTAGACAGAAAACAATCCAAACCTAACAGCAGACTTCCAAAAGCCATAACTCCTAAACTATCAGGCCTATGACCATAAAAATTTAGGACAAGCTATATAAAGAAGTTAGCTACAACTTTTGTATAGAACATATTTACATGCAACATCATTTTCATGCGTAAAACATCACAACAACAGGGACTATGCCTGGAGCCATTTTCAGCATATAAGCAAAACATGCTTTTCCCTTATTTATCACCTATGCACACATAGGAATGAGCTATTTAGATAGCTCCAAACATGATTACATGGTCATACAAGACTCATCTCAGACCAAAACATATTAAGGAATCACAAGAAACATATATGCATTCATTTGTCTTTAATTATTCACTCATTATTACATAAAAACCCATTATTTAATTATTTAAGTTATATGGTAAACATCTCAAATGAGTCCCAAACTTTTATGAGAGCTAGGTGATTACAAATCATGATCAAGGTTCAAATTTTACATGTTCAGGTTCCATAATTTAATTATTACAAAATAAACAAATCTATAATGCAATAAAGCATTGGAGAGCAAATTAAATATGAAACTCAACATTTTCTGAAACAACATGACCATATTATTGATTCTCAAGCTAACAAAATATCATACAAAGGTAGTGGAACACCATTTTCCATTTTTACCACAATATATTATTTATAAAGCATTTAAATCTACTTAGTAGGCATAAAACAAGATAAATCAAAAACTCAGCAATACATGCACCATAAATCATGAAATTTTAACCATACCTTACACATCATACAGAGAGTCTACAATTAAATTTTCACGCCATTTGGAGCAATATAACTCCAGTTACAAAAATAACAAGCAATTCAACCATTTATTTCCTATTTAAAAAGATTAATATGAAACACCGTGAAAACAGTAAACAACATATATGTTTTATATTCTTAGGAGCTAGTACATGTTATTAGAAGCCTAAAAAAATTGGAATCACACATGTTGGACTTCTATTTCTCAAATTATGGCCAAAAGCAAGTTAATCAATCCTAAAAACCACTTTTCCTAATTAATTTCTACAGCACATAAATGTAAATAACATAGCACATTTTATGGATCTAGCATGCAGAGAACTTCATCACGAATCTAACAAAACAAGTTTCACAATTTTTGGAGCTACCAAACTGGAGATATAAATTTCTAAACCAAAAGCGAAATCTGTAGATTTTGATCCCCATTTGATTTGAGTGGGGCCCGCCTGTCATAGACACAAAAGAGAGCTGCTGTTCTTCTTCTTCAATTCGCTCGAACAGACAGAGAGGGGCGACGGCATCGGCCTGGCCAGTAGACGGCGGAAGAAGGCCGGCTCGGCCAGCAGCTACAGCACGGCAAGCGACATGGCGACGAGCGGCGGCGCACAGCACCGCAGCAGCTGCAACGCGAGCGCCTGCAAGCAGCAGCACAGCACGTGGCAGCGCCGGCACGGCGACGCACGACTCCGGCGACGAGGCGCTCCGGCGACGAGAAGCTCAAGGAAAAGGGGTCCTCCGGATACGGCATGACGCGGGGAAGGAGATTCCACCGTTGGTTTGCGAGGAGGGAGGCCAGAGGAGCGAGAACCACGGCGACCTCGAGCTCTGCTCGGCCGGCAATGGCGGTCGCGTCCTTGCCTATGGCCAGAGAGCAAGGGAAGGGATGGAAAGGCGAGAGGATGAATGGGCAATGGAAGAGGGCGAGCAGGAAAGTGCTCTGGTGCTTTCCATTGAGCTGGGGCGAAGGAAATGGAGGTGGGGTGCACTGGTAATGGTGGGGCGAAGCTCTGGACATGAGCAGCACGCGTCCATCTTTGCAGCATTTCGACGAACACGTGGCAGGCGACGGTGTGGCAACTTGGGCGGCCGATTTTGGCATCTTCTGCGCATATTCCGACTTGGGTGCGAATAGGAAACTTGTTGCCCGCGCGCTGCTCTTCAAAACTGGTTAGGGGCTCTCGGCCTCTTGATCAATGGTTTAGTTGATAATGATGTCCCAATTTGAGAGTGTCAGCAGCTTAATTACGGTCAAAGATCGAGTGGTAAACCTTGTCAAACGGTGTCGGATTGATGTCAAATTTTGATATGTTGTGCCCTGACCAATTCCCTTCAACTTCTATTTTTGGTCCTACTTGAGTTGCTTAAGGAAATTTGGAGAACATGGGATGTCCAAGAAATCGGCATGAATTCCATACTTAGAATTATTCTAAGTGCTGAAATCAGGATTTTGCCAAACTTGATTCCACTGTTTGAGGCACTTAGAGATTGAATCATGAGTTGGTCCAAAAATAACAATTGTTGTACTCCAAAATATCTCCAACTTTCATTAAAGGTCAAACTTCATACCTTGCTCGCAAATAGTATTTCCAATTTGGTCAAAGTAAGATCATTAGAGAGCTCAATTTGGATATTTAGGCCAATTGAGGTATTTTCTTGGCATTTTCTCAACATGAAACCTTCATGACTTTTGTTGTAGAGTTCAAGTAGGGTTGTTTGGGCAAGGTTGCAAGGTTTGGTTGATTTTGCATGCTCATCTTCACTTAATCCATAAATCCAATTTAGTGAATAACTTGTCATTCCATGTGAATTCTCAATTCGGATCTTTATGAACCATTTCCAATGATCATGGTAGATGATATGAAGGTGAGACAGTGATCAAGATCATTTATTGACATAACTGGGTTAGGTTCACACTCGCTGGTTAGCTCGTGACTAACACCTGGGGTGTTACACCCTAGTTATCAGGTAACTATACTTATGCGATTATCGAGTCTGTTTTATAAAGTCATAAGATACCAAAAATATGTGAACACATGAAGGTTCACCAAAGTACCATAAGAAAATCTAAAAATACCAAAAATATGTGGGCACATGAAGGTCCACACATTTTAGAAAAAAACCCAAAAATATGTGGGCACATGAAGGTCCACCCAATTAGGAAACTTCTGCTGGAAATATAAAACCAATCACTTACCATGGAATGGTATTAACCTAACCCCTCTCCATGAAATTTGGTATTCTTTTTGGCATTTGAGTTTTACAGGATAATACATGATCAAAGAGCTAGTCAACTCGACGCACTTAATCTGCCAGTACACCTGCTCCCATAAGGATCACTCAACCTGCAACATCAAAGACCTCATCAATATCCAGCTTGGGGGAGGGCACCCTCCACTTAAATCCAGCTAAGTATAAGTTTCCCATCTTTGTTATTGTATCATAATACTTTTCGTGTGAGTTAGCTAGTGAAATAAAATTTGAAAACCAAATAAATAGTGTTTCGGTTAGTTGGTGTGTTTGACTAAAATAAAAAGAGAGTGCTTACAATAATTTTGCTCAGACTAGATGGAAATCATGCTTAGAAATTTGATAAGTAGCACCTCACCATGATTCCTCATACCAATTTAGTTTTCAACCTTGAGTCATCCCAAGTTTTAGACGCAACCATTTTAACTTGAAGATTTACTTTGAACCTGAAACTTGTGGGTAGCAAATGCTTGATCTGAGTCTAAGTAATTAAGGGATATGATATGCAAAGTTTTAGCTGCTATTTATCTTGTTCCTAGTGATAGTTGAGTTCTGGAGATTAATTTTTAAAATCCATAAAACCACATGATGAGTTCCTGTATGCAAGAGCTTTATAATCCTACCACAGCCATACATGCTAGATTAAAAAATCATACACATTATATGCTACTTGCTTTATTTTGAGTTTAGTCAAGCTTTGTTGATACCTTAGGAACTTGTCATACTTTTACAATCAAGAACACATGCACTCCACCCATAATGCACTACTCATATCCGAGTGGGCACATCCACATTCCACATATTTCATCTAGATCCACCTAAAAAATGTTCTACTCCTACACTAAGAGTGAACACTAAAAATATCCCATTGGTTACCCCAGATCAATGCTCCAAAGTTTTTGTTGCTATCTCTCAAAATAAAAAGAAAAAGGGAAGTATTGTTGCAGAGAAGAGGCATGTGGCTATGCAAAAGAGTGAGATGAGAGAAAACAATGGGTACAAAGATGCCCGCCTGAGAGGTAAAAATGGACAAGTGTCCGAATTTATCAAAATAATGGGTACTCTGATGCCCGCCTAAAAAAAAGAAGAAAAAGAAAAGAAAGATAGCTCATGTTGTCCTGCAACATAACTCCCTAATGTTTGAAAAAGAGAGAGAGAGATGTCTCAAGGAGCAAATGAGTAGACTTAGGATTAGCCACCATATATATCCATGTACCCCCTCACATCCACACACATGCACAATTTGATTTGATTGTATGACTTGTTCCTTTGGATCCATTGTTTGACTTTACAATACATTCACTGCAAGTATGTATGAGCTGACTCCTTACCCATGAGCTCCACATAAGCCATTAGTTATAGGGTGAGAGAAAAAGAGAAGGCATGCATCACTATTACCTTGGTGAGGATCCACAAATATCACATATTGAGAGACTTGAGAAAGTCATACAAAGGAAAGTCTGAGTTTTATTTTGAAAACTTGCAAAAGCTCCAGGATAAGAGTAGAACAACAGAGCTTGAGACATAGTGTTTAACTTAGACATTCTATCCTTCAATTACCCAAGACTCAAGAGAAGGCTACAAGCTCCATGGTAAAGGTAATATAGGTAAGTCTGAAAGTTAGGTTGGTCTACTCTAATCCTTAAGTACTTCTTGGTTTAAAACTGAATACTTGTGAGGAATAGTTATAACTTTTGATATATGCTAAGTTTGGCTTTGCTAAGGGACTAGCAAAGGGTAAGCTTGGGGGAACTTGTTGACAGTAGTTATTGCTCATTTTACCCATCAACTAAACATGAATCAAGGGCATAAAACAATCCACAATATAGTTATAGGGTTTGATTCTAACAAGTTCCACGAGTTTTAGTGTTCTCACTTGTTTTGCAGGGTATTAAGGGATATTCAATTTTTCACCAATTAAAAGTATCTCAAATGAGGAATTGGAGTTCACCATTGCATAGAGCTCGTCGAGACGATCGAAACGGACCTATGGTATGCTATTTTTGGTGTCCAGAATAAGAGATATGGATTTTACAAACACTGGAAGATTCTAGAACCTCAGCTGCGGGATTAATTAAAGGGTGCGGGATTAATTGGGCCTAAATCAGAATTTGGCCCATTAAAGCCTATGTGCACATGGTGGAAAGGCTTAGTACCATATCGCTTGCCCAAGGTGGAGGGGAGGCCAGGCACCCCCATATAAGGAACCCAGGACCCCCCGAGTAAAGGGCACCATTATGGACACTAGTAGAGAGCAGACTTTTGATCCGCAGCCGATTTCAACTTTAGTACCAGATTTTTTTGCGCCCGAGAAGAAAGGTATCTTTAATCTCGGTTTTAAAGAACAGCCGGTATTAAATGTTTCTTCCCAAAGGCTCCCAACGGCTAGATGCTCTGGGAGAGCTTTTAGTCCCGGTTGGGGTAAATAACCGGGACTAAAAGTCAAGCTTTAGTCCCGGTTGAAGCTAAAAACCGGGACTAAAGCTTTAGTCACGGTGTTAACACCAAATTTTGGGCTGGGAGCCGATAGCCGATGCCAGAGGAAGATAGCCGATACCGGAGGAAGATAGCCGATCTCGGAAGCAGATTCCGTCCAGCGGAAGGAAGGAAAATAGCCGATTGCACGGTGAATCGGTTATCGGGCGAAGGTGACAGGAGGCGTGCAGTGTCGGTATTGGTGACGTCATCCAGAGTCCGCGCCACCAAGATGCGATCATGATCGGGGTCCGTTATGAAAAGGAAGGTGGGACTCCAAGTTGCCTTAGATATAGGATAGTTTGTTGGTTTCCTTATCTATTGATGAGTTGTAATTCGACTAGGACCCTATCTACGCTCAGGGTATAAATATAAACCTTCAGCCATTGTAAAACATACAACAACATCAATACAACACAACTTTCGACTCCGGTCAACAAACCCTAGAATCAGTCGAGTCCGGTGAGTTACTTCATCCAGGCTGGGTGTCATCCGGTGGACGCAGGCTTGCTTGTAAGTATCGTCAACCCCCTGTTTAACTATGTCTTTTTAGCGTCATCCGGTGGACGTGGAAGCATGGCGGACCAGGGTCCTTGCTAAGCTCTGTTTCTTTGGCGTCATCCGGTGGACGTGGGAAACATAGTGAGTCAAGGATGATTCACGCTAGTTTACCCGATCAATCTGTGTTAACCATCATCCGGTGGACGAGATGCAGATCAGGACGGTTCTCACGCGCGGATTAGTTATCGATTCGTGTTTGTTCGCTTGATTAATCTATTAGTTAATGTCATCCGGTAGACAGGCTATAGATTGAGATGGTTTGCATGCATGGATTAGTTATTGGCTCTAGCTAAATATGGCAGTTTAGTTAGATTCATTAAGTTATCAAGATGTTATTTGTTGTTTATTGTTCATTTATCAATATAACATCTCTCTGCCCGATCAAGATTGATAAATTTGGCCTTAGATTTACTTGAATTTGATCATCGTTTATGCTTTCTTATGCCTATTTTACCATGATGATCGGTTCCATGCTTACATCGGCTAATTCCCTATCAATCTTGTTCGTTACATGTTGTGCGTTCGGTTCTAGTTGAGACATAAGTGGTTCTGAGGTTATCGTAAGTCTTATTTTCGTGTCCTTGTTTAAGTTAAACTGAGCGTCATCCGGTGGAACAGGTTTAACCTAAACAAGTTTTTCACTAGATAAGACTTGCTTTAATTTGAAGTCTGTTTATGGCTACGCTAGCATTCGTTTGTGCTTCATGGACCCTGCATCGGCTAAAGAGCCGATTTAGTTATGCTTTCACGAATAGATCGTGTATATAGACTTATTTGGATATCAAATGATCTAGCTTTGTTTGCTGGGTTTGTTGAAGCCCGCTGGCCGTTAGACCAGTGAACGCAAATTTGGTGAACTTAACGAAGAGGGTTTGCTAAAGCCGCCGGCCTTCTAGACCAGCTTTAGCCGATCTCTGTTTGTTTGATGTACAGATTAGATATGTACACATGATCTATTTTCTTTTATACACATTAACTGAATTAGATCGGCTAGCACGTTGTTATCTTCACATGAGTATCCTGATAGCCGTTTTACTTCATTATTATATTATCGGTTCACAACATGACGGAATCGGCTTTCTAGTCGGTCTCCGATTATATTGGCTCTTTGAGCCGTAGAGTTGGAACTTTCTGGACTCACCAGTTAGTTTCGCCTTGAGTTACTGATTATATCTGTTTCCTTGTCAATTGTAGGTCAAATTGACTGGCACGCTTGGGTGTTACTGATACTCTCAGACCGGGTTCGAAGCTAGCTGGATCTGCGAGAGCTCTACTGCTTTCAAGGGTCGTTTCCGGCTTCGCTGGTGTGTTGGGCTTAGGGAACCACTTTTTGCGCCAACACACTTTTTGGCACGCCCGGTGGGACGTTCACTGAAGACCATGGCAAAGGGAAAGACTGCGGCAGACGGATCCTCCAGGGATGACGGTGTCCTCAGGGTCAGGGTCGAAGATCTCAGCGAGGAGGACGCGGCAGTGCTGAACAAGATCGTTGAAGAATTTGCTCATGCCTGCCTGCTTTCATTCAGCAAGCAGTGTGATGGCTCTATAGTGAAGAAGAATGCATTCCCAAGGTGGTTCATGGACAGCCATTCCGATAAATCTGAAGAAGACTGCAAGGCCGACCTCAAGCAGATGCTAGAAGAAGCGACCTGGGAGGACGCCTATTCAGCAGTCGGCCATCACTATAAATCCTTCCTGCAGACATTGTATAATATCATGAAGACCATTCTCAAGCCACAGGATTGAGAGTCTCTGGGTCCAGTTTACTTCAACATACCCGTAGAAGACGCGGATCCAAAAGCAGCGGCAGGGACCTCCAATTCCTCACCGCAACAGCCGAGCCAGCCGAAAACGCCAGTGCAAGGTGCCACTGCGGCCGGTTCAGCTCAAAAAATAGCAGCTTCTCCCAGATTATACAAAGATCATACTCCGGAGGAGCTCGTCGCTTTCATGCAGGCCACTGGGCAGACGGTGAACTCGATGAACTCATCAGCGGTGAACCCGACGGCTAGAAATACGCCGGCGGCAGACACGGCCAACCCAACTCCTGGATACCATGAGGGGATCACATATCAAGACCTTCAGGCAGCGCCGCATCCAGGGTATGCCCAGACGCCCAACAATCAGCTGCTGGAGCAGATGAGTGCCAAGCTCCGTGATACGTTCAGTTTGCAGCCGAAGACTGGGACTGGAATCAAGTATAGACATCCTTACCCCAAGTGGTACGACCGAGTGACATTGCCGCCCAGGTATCGCTTGCCCGACTTCTCCAAGTTCAGTGGGCAGGACGACATCACCACCATGGAACACATCAGCCGTTACCTGACCCAGCTCGGCGAAGCTTCATATGAGGTAGCTCACAGGGTCCGGCTCTTTCCGCTATCACTGACAGGGCCGGCGTTTAGCTGGTTCGCATCTATGGAGCCTGGCTCGATTCAAGGTTGGGAAGATCTGGAGACCAAGTTTCATAATTACTTCTTCTCTGACACCGGGGAGAAAGACATCACAGATCTCACCAACATGCGCCAAAAGCCGAATGAACTTGGATCGGCTTTCATCAAGCGGTTCAGGGAGACCAGGAACATGTGTTACTCTTTGAACCTGAACGACAAGCAGCTCACCAAGATAGTGGTCAGTGGGTTGCTCCCACACGTCCAAGAAAAGCTGGTGGGCACCAACTTCAACAGCATCAGCGAGGTGATGCAGAGAGTGGCCGCATTAGAGCAGCAGGCCCAGAGCTTCAAGAAGGAATCAAAATACAAGCAGTCGGCTTACGTCTGTAACTCCAACTCAGAGGATGGGGAGAATGAAGAAGTGGCTGCTGTTGAGCTCAACTGGGGTACAAAGCCCATGGCCGTGCCGAAAGGTTGGAGCGCGAAAGATCAATACGACTTTGACACACGCAAGCTGTACAAGCTCTTCGACCTGTTAGTCAGTGCGGGCCACATCACCTCCCCGGCTGATTACGTCAAGCCGTCTCCTGAGGATTTGCAGGGGAAACCGTTTTGCCAGTACCACGGCCTCACCTCGCACTCCACGAACAACTGCCGCAATTTCAAAGCAGCAATCCAGAATGCTATTAGGCGCGGCCTGTTAAAATTTGAGGCCCCTCCCAAGGGGAAGATGAAGATCGACAAATTTCCATTCCCGAAGGGGCAGAACATGGTCCAGATTGCAAACCCTCTGACCAAAGTAAAGGTGTTAACCTCCGAAAGGGCCAAGAAGAACTCCTCAGTTGATACCGATGCACAGATCACAGCTGAGGAGCTAGCGCTGATCAAAGGAAGGAGGGAGCAGAACCAGAGGCAGCTGGAGCAGGGCGAGTCCAGCGGCACCAAGAGCAGGAGGCCCACGCACCAGCACCTTTTGAATAAGTGGCGGCGTTAGAAAGAGAAAGATCATCAGAGGCAGCTGCAGCGCGAAGAAGAGGAGTACCGCAGGTGGCTCCGCGAGGAAGAAGAGGCGCGCTATCACAAAGAAATGGCTCGCCACCGGGAAGGTGAGGAGGATCACTGGCATTGCCCATTCTTCCGACACTGCTGGAACGAAGGCTTGAGATTGCCAACGCTGCGCAACTGTCCAGAATGCAGCGATCAGTACCGAGAGTACAAGCAGTCCTAGGTCAACCGCCGGTCCGTGCACTAGAGGCTGGGGAGCCCCATAGCCCGCGGGATCGGCGTGAAAAAAGGGACCTGTGCGATCGGCTTGATGAGGCGGTAGTTGAACACCGACAGCCGGTTTGCCAAGAGAACCAGTGGTGCCCGGGGGATCTGACTAGAAGCCAAAGGCGCCGGGTGCAGCGACTCAGGAACAGGGAGCTCTAGGCTGAGGGGCGCGCCAAACAGGTGTGGCGCGAAAAGCCTTCACAAAATAATGGAAAGGCTGTAGCCGACGCACAGATGGTGTTTGTGCTACCTGCAGAGTTCAGAGCTAGGAAGTACGATATCAATTCCGACTCAGACGATTCGGGATCAGAAGAAGGAGTGGCCAAGTTAGTGCTCGCACAGCAAGCTATTTTTGATAAGCCGGCCAAGAATCGACATCTGAAGGCTCTCTATCTCAAAGGTTATGTCGACGGCATGCCCATGACGAAGATGCTGGTGGACGGCAGCGCCACTGTCAATCTCATGCCTTACACTACATTCCGCAAGCTAGGCAAAGGTCCCGATGATCTAATATAAACCGATCTGATGCTCAAGGATTTCGGGGGCAATTCTTCCAACACTTAGGGGCAATCAACGTCGAGCTGACAGTGGGGAAGAAGACACTGCTTACTACCTTTTTCGTGATCGACAGTAAAGGTGCCTACAGCTTGCTGCTCGGACGCGACTGGATTCATGCCAACTGCTGCGTGCCATCCACCATGCATCAGTGCCTCATTCAGTGGCATGGCGATGAGGTCGAAGTGGTCCCAGCCGACGATTCGGTCAGCGTGGCGACGACGGATGCCACATACTGGGAAGCTGGGGATCATGATTGTTTCTCTGGCAAGGCTTGGGAAGGAGGCTCCATCAAGGTCAGCGATGAGAGTCAACAGCCGATCAGGGCAATCGGCTCTGAGTCTTTTTATTAAATGGAGAATCCGATCGACGGCACAGAGGGTAAGTTGGGGCAAGGATTCACGTCGGCCGACAAGCTCGAAGAAGTAGATGTTGGACCCGGTGACAGGCCAAGGCCGACGTTTATTGCCACCAATTTAGACCCAGAGTTCAGACAGGAGCTGATTCAACTGCTGAAGGAGTACAAAGATTGCTTCGCCTGGGAATATTATGAGATGCCTGGATTGGACAAATCTATTGTTGAGCACAGGCTACCTATCAAGCCAGGGTTTCGGCCATACAAGCAGCCTCCACGTCATTTTAGAGAGGACGCTCTACCTGACATTAAGGCCGAAATCACGAGGCTGTTAGAAGTCAAGTTCATTCGAGCTTGCCGATATGCCGAGTGGATATCGAACATCGTCCCCGTGTATAAGAAAAATGGTAAATTGCGAGTCTGTATTGACTTCAGGGATTTAAATAGAGCTACACCAATGGATGGCTACCCTATGCCAATAGCCGATATGTTGGTAGACTCGGCTGCTGGGCACCAGGTTATTAGCTTCATGGATGGCAATGCTGGTTATAATTAAATTTTTATGGCTGATGAAGACATCCCGAAAACTGCTTTCAGGTGCCCTGGTGCGCTTGGTTTGTTTGAATGGGTGGTCATGACGTTTGGTTTGAAGAATGCCGGTGCAACCTATCAGAGAGCTATGAATTATATATTTCACAAGTTGATCGGCAAAATCGTTGAAATCTATATAGATGACGTGGTGGTGAAATCCAAGTGCAATAAAGATCACCTGGCCGATCTGAGGGCCACTCTGGAGTGCACAAGGAGACATGGTTTGAAGATGAATCCTAACAAGTGTGCGTTCGGCGTGTCAGCTGGCGAATTTCTGGGATTCATGGTCCACCGCAAAGGGATAGAGATCGGTAGCAAGAGTAAGAAGGCAATCGATGAACTTGTACCTCCAACCAACAAGAAGGAATTGCAGTCTTTGCTTGGTAAGATTAACTTTATCAGAAGGTTCATTGCCAACTTATCAGAGAAGGTGCTGCCATTCTCGCCATTGTTGAAGCTCAAGAATGATCAAGATTTCAAATGGGGTGACGTGCAACAGAAGGCTTTTGACGAAATCAGAGAATACATGAAGACTCCCCCTGTTTTAGTACCGCCACGGACAAGGAGGCCTTTTAAGTTGTACGTGACGGCCGAAAGCCATACTATTGGATCGGCCCTTTTTCAAGAGTTTGAAGGGAAAGAGAGAGCACTTTTCTACCTGAGCAGGCGGCTCCTTGACCCTGAGACAAGATACACACCGACCGAGAAGTTGTGCTTATGCCTATTCTACTCATGCACCAAGTTGAGGCACTACCTGCTTGCCTCGGAGTGTGTGGTGGTGTCCAAGGAGGATGTCATCAAGCACATGCTTTCGATGCCTATTTTAAATGGTCGGATTGGCAAATGGATCCTGGCGCTCTCAGAATTTGACTTGAGGTTCGAATCGGCTAAGGCAGTCAAAGGCCAGGCGATAGCCGATTTTATCACGCAACATCACGGAGGATCGGCTAATGTAACGGATATACCGCCAAGGACTATGTTCTTCGACGGCTCTTCGTGCAAGCAAGGTGGTGGCGCCGGAGTAGTGCTCATCTCACCGCGGGGTGTGCGTTTTGAGTATGCTTTCCAGATCGGGCCGATTGTCACAAACAATCAGGCTGAATATGAAGCCGCGTGGAACGGGTTTCAGCTTCTGTATGAAGCAAAAGCCAATGCAGTTGAAGTATTTGGCGATTCACAACTAGTCATCAACCAATTGCTCGGCTTGTATGAGTGTAAAGACGAGATACTCAGAGGCTACTATGATCAGTGCCAGGCTCTCATCAAGAAGTTCATGACGGTATCTCTCTGTCACATCCCCAGGGCCTAGAACCAGGAAGCTAATTGGCTGGCGCAGAACGCGTCGGGTTATCGGCTGATGCAGGAGATTTGTAACAGCGAGCAATCAGCTGATGACTGGAGGGGAGAGATAGCAGGTTACCTGGCAAATCCTTCACAAAGGGTCAGCAGAAAGCTAAGGTACAAAGCCACCAAGTACGTGTTGCTGGATGGTCAGTTGTATTACAAGACTGTTGAAGGAGTGCTGCTCAAATGCCTGGGGACAGAGGAATCAGTGAAGCTGATGAGCGAAGTACACGATGGAGTCTGCGGTGCACATCAATCAGCTCACAAGATGAAGTGGATCATCAGGAGGACTCATTACTATTGGCCTACGATGCTGGAAGATTGTTTCAAATATTATAAAGGGTGTCAAGAATGCCAAAAGTTCGAAAATATACAAAAGTCTCCAGCCTCTGCTATGAATCCTATAATTAAGCCATGGCCGTTTAGAGGATGGGGTATTGATCTAATCGGCCAAATCTACCCACCATCGAGCAAGGGTCACAAATAGATCTTGGTGGCGACTGATTACTTCACCAAGTGGGTAGAAGCCATTCCTTTGAGGAATGCCACTTCAGCTGACGTGATCGAATTTGTAAAGGAGCACATTATTTACAGGTTTGGCATACCTCAGACGATCACAACCGATCAGGGGACAATGTTCACTTCAGAGGAGTTTATGACCTTTGCCGACGACATGGGCATCAAGATTTATAATTCATCACCGTATTATGCCCAAGCCAACGGACAAGCAGAAGCCTCCAATAAAATTTTGATCAAGGTCATCAATAAAAAGATTGAGCAGAACCCCAGAAAATGGTATTTGCATCTGAGCGAGGCGCTATGGGCATATCGCATGGCACAGCATGGATCGATCAAGGCTTCATCTTATGAGCTAGTCTATGGACACGCTGCCATCTTGCCATGGGAGATTCAGTCTGAGACACGGCGTGTCACGTTGCAAAACAAGCTTACAGCCGCTGAATACAAAGACATTATGATGGACAGTTTAGAAGATTTGCACTGTCATCGGCTTAAGGCTTTGGAATACATTGAAAAGAATAAGGTACGGGTGGCCAAGTATTACAACACTAAGGTAAGAAGCAAGAGCTTCACCGAGTCAGAGCTAGTATGGAAAGTCATTCTGCCTATTGGTACAAAAGATAGCCGATTCGGTAAATGGTCGCCAAACTGGGAAGGCCCGTATCGGGTGGTGGAATGCGCTCCGGGTAATGCTTACATCCTTGAAGACTTGGAAGGACAGAGACTCGCTAGAGCCATCAACGGGAAGCATCTGAAGAAATACTACCCTAGCATCCCAGTTGGGGGATAATAGCCGATTCATGTGAATCTGGCTCTAACAGCCGATGCCGTGCAAGCGGGTCGCCTTCAGGACAAAAATGGCCGACATCGTTGTAACGAGTCGCCCTTAGCACAAAAATGAAATACCCTCGATGGGGTGTAACAGCCGATGCGATAAGCATCGCCTTTAGAACAAAAAAAATAATAATAAAAGCAAAATATATAGTCTTGCAAATTGGATTGTTTCGGGCATAATGAGTTCAAAAGTATCATATACATTAAAATGCCTAATACAATCTAGTTTGGATTATTGACGCCGTCCCAGATGACGTCCTCGGCGTCGATGGACACGGAGAGACCGTCGGCATGAGGGACGAAAGAGGCCATCAGCGTGCCGAACTCCTCCATGTCTTGGCCTGCCTGGATCCCCGGTTCGACGTTCTCCAGCAGATGCCGGAGTTGATCTGGGCGGCGGCCAGAGCTCCCGCGGCACCGTGGCGGACGCCGCTCATCGCCACCTGGCGGACGCGGTGGTGCACGTCCGCAAGCTGCTCCACCTGCGTTTGCCCCCGCGCGCGCAGGACGTCGGTGATGCTCGCCGCAGCCACGCGCAGTTCATGCAGCTGCGCTGTCAGAGCTGCATAAACAAGGAAGGTCAGTGTTGGAAACGAGCCGTGCACACCGTTGGACAAAGCGAGAGATTACCTGTCACGGCGGCCTGCGACTCCGCGAGGTTGGCCCGTGCCTCCGCCAAATCAATGCTGGCGGCAACGAGCGCGACGGCCTGGTCCTCGTTCTCCTTATCCAGCCGGCCGGCCTCTTTGGTAGCCTCAGAGTAGAGGTTGCGGTACCGCACCATCTCATGGTGGAAGTGGCGGCCGTCGGCGGCGGTGTAGGAGTCGCGGGAACTCGAAGATGACTCCGAGTTCGATTCCGCTCCGGAGGTGGTGCTGCGAGCCAGAGCGTGAGGGAGGTTCGGTTGTGGCGCCGTGCGACGCACCGAGGAACTAGCGCCGATCGGTGCGCCGGAAGGAAGATGGAGCGGGAGGCGTTGGCTGAAAGGAACCGTCAGATCAGGCACCCAGATTTAGCCAGATTTAAAGATCGATGAAAAGGTAGAATAAGATACCTGCTATGGACTCCCCGTCCGCTGACTTGCATCATACGCCTGATTGGAGCCCTTACAGGAGCAGAGGGCCCGGCGGCGTCACCAGCGGCGGGGATTTCCGGGGCGGCCGTCCCAGTTGCAGGAACAGCGTCACCATCCGCCGGGGCTGCCCGAGGAGGATCAGCGCCGGGGGCAGGGGTGTTCAAGCCGGCTAAGGAGCCAGCAATGCCACTGACGAAAGATGGCTGGTGACTGCAGAAACGGATCAAATCGGATAGAAACGGTGAGGAGATTGTAACACCCCAGGTGTTAGTCATGAGCTAACCAGCGAGTGTGGACCTAATCAAGTTATTTCAATCAATGATCCTAATCACTATTTCATATTCATCTCCATCTACGTTGATCATTGGAGAAGTTGCGTGAAGATTTAAATTGGGAAGTCACATGAGATGACAAGCCCTCTACTTGATTGGATTGCAGGACTACGTGAACATGAGCATGCAAAGTCAACCAAACCTTGCAACCTTGCCAAAAAAACTCTACTTGAACTCTACAACAAAAGTCATGAAGGTTTCATGTTGAGAAAATGTCAAGAAGATACCTCAATTGGCCTAAATATCCAAATTGAGCTCTCTAATGATGTTACTTCGACCAAAGTGGAAATATTATTTTGGAGCAAGATATGAAGTTTGACCCAAAATAAAAGTTACAGATATTTTGGAGTAGAACAAATTTTATTTGTGGATCAAGTCATGATTCAAACCCTAAGTGCCTCAAAAAGTGAACACAAGACAGAAGAAAAATCTGATTTCAGGACTTGGGTAAATTCTAAGTCTGAAAATGGTGTTGATTTCATGGCCTTCCCGTGTTCACCAAATTTCGTTAAGCAACTTGAGTTGGACCAAATATAAAAGTTGTCACAAACTCTTTGGAGCACAACATATTCAAATTTGAGGTCAATCCGACTTCGTTTGACAAGAGTTGCCACTCGATCTTTGATCGTAATTAACCCTTTGGCAGCATCAAGTTGACAGCTAATTATCTCCTAATCTCTTTTTCAAATGGCTGAGCTACCTTAATAAAAGTTGTAGAGTACTCTGAGGTAAACAAATTTCATAATTGGCCCTTTGCCTAATTCGGCCCAAAAGCAGCCCAAACCGGCGTCTCAAACCCGCACCGACAACACCCGCCACGTACTCGTCAAAATGCTGCAACGGAGAAAACGTGTTCGCCGAGCTCTGGGCACCGCCCACCATGGCCAATCGCCTTGCTGCGCCTCTGTCCGCTCTCTGCTCAATGAAAAGGGCACCAGATTGCTTCACTCTTCCTCACTCTCCCATTCACTTTCCCACTCCTCTCTCGCCCTCTCGGCTCGCCCTGCTCGCGGCGGACCGAGCAGAGCCGCCATGGCCGTCGAGTGGAGCTCCGCCATCGTCGCCCCTAAGCCATTTCCGCCCTGTGGCCTCCGGATTCGTTATCATCGCATCGCACCGCTCCTCCACAGCTCATCACATCGCCATTTCTGTCCCTGCAGCTCGCGCTGCCGGAGCGCGGCCGCCATGGATGCCGCCGAGCTCCGCGGCCTAGTCGTTCTTCCACCGCCGGTTTTCGTTCGGCCAAATCGGCAGCGCCATCGCCTTCTCCAGGTCATGACGCATCTGAGGGACTCTTTCTCCGAGCACCTCGTCGCCGGGCTGCAGCTCGCCTCGGGCCGCCGCCGCGGCGTGCCGCCGGTGTGCGTGGCTGGGCCGCTGCAGGCCACCTCTCGCCATGCCAAGAGCACCGGCGGGTGTGCTGGCTGCTGGGCTAGCTCTGGCCCCACTTCGCCGCCGCCGGCCGCTCTCCGGCGAACCCTGGCCGAGCCGGCCGAGCGCCTTCCCCGCGCGCGTCGGGAGGAAGACGAAGAGCAGCAGGCCGACTCCCTCACTCTCTCTTTTTGTGTATGACAGGTGGGGTCCAGCGGTCAGCGGGTCCCGCGTGTCAGCTTCGCTGGAGAGTTTGCCGGGTCCATGGACCGTGTGGATCTAGCGAGATCAGGGGTTAAATGTGTATTCGGTTTTCATTTCAGATTTTGAGCTATTACTTCTAAAATCAATATCTAGTGTTTGGGGGCTCCAAAAATGATGAGGCTTGTTTTGTTGGATTCGTGGTAAAGTTTTCTGCATGTTAGTATAGTTGGTTGTGTCATGCATGACTATATTTATGCTGTAGAAATTCATTATTGAAATGTGGTTTAGAAGTTCATTTAAATTATCCCGATCCACATTTTGAGAAATATATGTCCAAAAATCATGATTCCAATTTTGTTAGTCTTCTAATGACATGCACTAGCTCATAAAAATATAAAACATATAGGTTGTTTACTATTTTATTGGTGTTTCACATTTATATTTTTAAATAGGAAATAATTGGTTGAATTGCTTGTTATTTTTGTATCTAAAGTTATATTGCTCCAAATGATATGAAAATTTATTTGTAGACTCTTGGTATGTTGTGCGATGTCTGGTTAAATTTTTGGAATTTATGGGAAAAGTATGACTGAGTTATTGATTTATCTTGTTTTATGCATATTAAGTAGATTTAAATGCATTATAAATAATATATTGTGGTAAAAATGGAAAATTGTATTCCACTACCTTTGTATGATATTGTGTTAGCCTGAGAATCAATAATATGGTCATATTGTTTCAGAAAATATTGAGTTTCATATTTAATTTGCTCTCCAATGCTTTATTGCATTATAGAATTGTTTATTTTGTAATAATTAAATTATGGAACCTGAGAATGTAAGATTTGAACCTTGGTCATGATTTGTAATCACCTATCTCTCATAAAAGTTTGGGACTCATTTGAGATGTTTACCATATAACTTAAATAATTAAATAATGGGTTTTTATGTAATAATGAGTGAATAATTAAAGACAAATGAATGCATATATGTTTCTTGTGATTCCTTAATATGTTTTGGTCTGAGATGAGTCCTGTATGACCATGTAATCATGTTTGGAGCTATCTAAATAGCTCATTCCTATGTGTGCTTAGGTGATAAATAAGGGAAAAGCATGTTTTGCTTATGTGCTGAAATGGCTGCAGGTGTAGTCTCTGTTGTTGGGATGTTTTCCCCATCAAGATGATGTTGCATGTAAATGTGTTCTATACAAAAGTTGTATCCAACTTCTATATCTAGCTTTTCCTAAAATTTCTTGGTCATAGGCCTAATAGTTTAGGAGTTATGGCTTTTGGATGACTGCTGTCAGGTTTGGATTGTTTTCTGTCCAGATCTGATTGTTTGCCTTGTTTGCCTAGGTTAAGCTTTGAATCACATCTTGGTGATAATAGAAGAGTTTTAGTAAATTTCACTGTATTTCCAAATTGTCTAGGATCATCCCTTTTGGTGGTATAAATCTCAAGTTATGATTGTTTGAGTTGGGAGGACAGAATCTGTCCAAGTCTGGACAGAGCTGTCTTCTTTGTGTTGTTTGACCTTTATATGAATTAAATCATCTGAAGAGGATAATACCAAAGTTGTAGACAATTTCAATAGATTTCCAGAAAGGCTTAGATCACCCTGGTTGGATGTATATAGCTTCAGTTATGGTTAAATCTTGTGCTTACTGTCCTGCTGTCCTTAAACTGCATATGTGAGATTATGATTGCTTCCATGTTGCTTTGCTTGGTGTGTTTGTTATCTCATGGTTCAGTGACTGTAGATTAACATGCCTTGTATTATTTCCTCTTATTCATACATGTGCATTTTGCATCTCATTTAGGTACGCTAGATGATGAACACGTGGAGTGAAGGACATGATGATGGAACTAACCACAAGACGGTGTGGTGGACTAATCACGAAGGTGGAAGGACTAACCGAGTGCTTGGATGGGAAATGCTCGTCGAACAAGTGTCATCTAACAAACACTAACTTAGTGCTGAACCCCAGGCAAGCCCCGGAGCATCCCTAAGCCTCCACCTATCTCTTTTTATAAATGCACCGGTCTTTATTAAATCGTATGTTTGTGCATTTAAGTGTAGGAGTTGGTTTGAAACCGTTGTTGCATATCTACCTTGTCTACTATATATGTGAACCTGATACTATTACTAGACAGGTGACCGATCTTATGCTTAGCCCTGCTTAGACCAGTAGAAGTCGGGTGATTTCCTGTCATCCGCGAGAAAGTCGGGTGATTTCCTGTCATCCGCGAGTGTAGGTGGTGACTGACGAGATCCACATGGTTGGCTATATGTGTCACCATGCCACAATGAAATAATGAGAGAATCAAGGCTAGGTAGCGGGGAGCTGCATGACATGGGTCATGTTGACTTCGGTGCTGCTTGCGGCTGACTAGGACTGAGGCCACCAGACATCAGTTGAGATTGAAGGACGTCGTCACATAGCTGGCCAGATAAGTCGTTCTGACCGCGAAGCCGAGTATTTCTTTCTGAGCCGAGCTTTGGTGTGACTAGGCAGACATATTCTGGAGGTAGGAAGTATGTGCGGAGACACCATTTTACCAAGGACAGGTCAGGGACCTGATGCATCCTGGAAGTGGGTTGGTTTCTGAGAATATGGTCCCCGCCAAACTCGCGACATATTGTGTCTCAGAAAGATTTAACGGTGACCCAAGAAGCCAGTGGCTCCGCTGACAGGGTTTGTGATTAGCATATTTGCCAGCTGGTACAATCGATTCGAATCGCCATCTCTCCTGGTTAGTGAGAAACTGAACTGATCTTCAGGTGAGGTAGAGGTTAACAACTTGAACGTGATTATTGGTGAGATGAGGAAGATATCTGTGGATATCAGAAATCGCTATGGTTTATTGATTGCTATAATATCAAGTGATTGCTTAGTATAGCTGCAAACCTTAGCTATAATAGCTGAACTGAAATCGAAGCTGAATAATATCTAAAATTGATAAGTTGAGGAATTATTGTAGTAATGCTTTTTATGCAAAAATGTTGCTATCCTCTGAGCTCCACCAAATAAGCCTGCATATCCTTGAGAGTCTTTTTATTTACTTCCTGTCGGGTAAGTCTAGCTGAGTACAATTGAGTACTCAGGGTTTTATTCCCAATGTTGCAGGAGGAATGTTTCATTGACTAAAGAATTACTTCTATCCTTCGGAAGAGGAGGACTAGACCTTGGGTAAGGTCATGTTATCTGTCTCATCTATGTTGCTGTGACTGGTCGGTACTTGGCACTGTATTATGAAATTAAGCTTATGTAAAACGATTTCGTTTCCGCTATTGAGCTTGTATGTAATTGTTTATCTTGTACTCTGATGTATTTGAAATATGTGCGAATCTATGTATCATGTGTATGTGTACTGCTGAGTTTCTGCGATCCTTGGGGTATGTACTGTGTAAAAGTTTGAAATCCTTCGAGATTTCACGGACTACCGGGTTTATATTGGCTCAAGTGTGGCTTGATAGCTGGGAAAACAGCTGTCGCTGTACTTGTGCTCGTATAAATTGGTCGGTTCTGTTACAGTTGGTACCAGAGCAAAAATTCAGCATGTACTGTCACATGAGTATTTAAAAATAAAAAGTTTTGAGTTTGCAAAACTAATTACCAACTTATAGCTATATATAGGTGTTTTAAACAAATGGTTTGAATAAACTAAGTGTGCCAAGGACCAAGTCTTATAGCCCATATTAGGATTATTAGGTGGCTTATTTAAGTACTAATTTGGGGAAATTGCATCATGTTTCTATTTGCGGTTCATTTGGTTTTATCGTACGGATAATTATGAACTGTCGGTTTCTTATTGCTTCTTATGGGCCAATGTGCCACGTCGAATGAGGTAAGGTGAGATGTGAGTGTACGATCGAACAACCGTCGATCTATGGTGAGTGTTTATGGTTACTGAAGTGAGTACATGTGATTCATATGTGTACTTATGGAAGTATGATGGAGTAATTACTTTCTTGGGGTCGCAAGTGCTCATGGGAGCATTTCCGGCAAAAAGTACTTCTTATTGCCATGCATACATGCGGGGTTGGGCTGAAATGAATCTTCTGCAGGTACGCTAACCTCGAATGCGTATATGGTAGTTAACGACTAGCTATATACCGAGAGAGTACGTAGGTTATGCCACCGACTTAGAACGTATTTGCCATGTTATATAGGCAACTAAGTGAGAACGAATAGGACGAGCATGCATCATGATTGTTGCATCATGTGATTGTTGCTTGTTGCATAAGTATGCTTCTTCTCACCCTTGTTCTACGTTGTCTGAATAGCCTTATTAAGTTTACAACTTGTGTTGCCTCTCTTCCTTGCTTGTTTTGAAATCATAAGAGTTGCTAAACCTTTAAGTAGCCTCTATAAGTATTTCTCAACCATAAATCTTGTCAGAAGCTAAACCAATTCTGCCTGTAGGCTTTTCATTTGGCACAATAGACCCACCTGAGTTTTCTCTTAATGCTAGCCTATGGTTGTCATATGTTCTTGTTCAAGATCTATGAAACCATGCCTGCATTTTGTTTCATCTAAAGCCTTATCCAAATCCTATCTGGAGTGTCTCCTCTAGTCCTTCTATATGTCATGATGATAGCTTGATCTCTGTTAAATTAGATCTTATAATCCTTTCTTTGGAAATCAGGTTATGTCCAATCAATCACATCTACAAATGATTTTATCCAATCTGTTCCTTGTTTCCAGCAGTCATCTCCACATCTAGAGAATATTCTAGTTTTAGTCTGTAAAGCTTGCCTACATCATGTTCATTGGAGTCTTTGCCCAAATCCTTGATTTGAACCTCTTCTCAGCTTATCCAGAAGTTGCCTTGTAATCTTTCATTATGGATCATGTGATGGTTTTATCAATTCAATCTTACAAATCATGCATTGAATCTGTCCCATGATCAAGTTGTTTTCCAAATCTCTCTAAAGGCCTAGCAATGTTGATCATTAAGAGTCTCCTAGTACTAATTAATGGTACACAAGCTCACGCCATTGGATGGTCTAAAGGTTTCTTGATAGATGCGAGATGCATGTGAAATTGTAGAATCTCATGTTAGTTATTCTTGGTAGCTAACCTATAATTCTCTTATGCCATGTTTCTATCTAGACCCTCTCCTTGTTACTCACTTGAAGGAAACCATCTTGTGTGAGTTAAATCTCTCCTTCCCCATTTTCCTTGTATTCTTTCTGTATGAATCATGATGTTTGTCAACTCAACCTATGATTGTTGTATATAGTTGGTTCATGAGACATCTGGTTGTCTATGGTTATCTTCTTCTCAAGATGCTTGTCAATCTTTGTCTCATGATTTTCCCTCCTTCTATCTAATCTCTTGTAAATCATGGGTCGGGTAATCTCCATACTAGACACATGGAAACCGCGTGGGACTGAAGCAAAGCCTCATGTACTGCTATTTTGGCAACTAATCTGTCTTCTAACTCATGTTTTCATTGCCAAATCATGCTCTTGTTGGCTATTAACCCTATAATTGATTGTAGTAGCTTACCTTCCCTCTGCGAAATGTCATCCTTGTACAAATCTATCCTTGCCACGCATGATTTTCTCATTGGTTGTATGTTCATTTATGTTGTTATGATCCGTGATCGATGATACTGCGACAAAACCGAGGACATCCTGTGGATCGCAACCACTAGGCTGTGTTGCTCAGCACGTGCGAATATCGAGGTCTCTGGTCATGATACATTGCAAAACTACACCGATGCGTAATATCTCGTATCTCCCAATCTATCCATGTTTCTTAAGATTTCTCGTTGGTCATGTTTGATAGTGGTGTTATGATTATTGACTGATGGTGCCATGACAAAACCGAGAACCTCTTTGTGGGGACGCCCAATAAAGTAGTGCTTCTCGGCACACGTTGGTATCACGGCCTCTAATCGTAATCCATTATGAAGTAATACCAATGTGTTGTCTTCCATGGATTTTTCCTAAAGCTATCTTTGAAGGTGTCTCTAATTCAAATTGATCTATCACTATGTTTCTTGATCTATCTTGCAAAGTCTTTACCGACTCGATCCTTCAATGTTCTATTAGAAGGTACAGATGTTTGTCAAGTATATAGCTTCCTTCAAAAGTCACAAAGAGAATGATCTTTGAAGAGCAAGTCACTGACATCAACATTGACATACTACAAGATGTGGTAAACAAAGAATCTGACATGATCTACTAGGGCATATCAACCAGCACCTGCCATTATTGTGGGATCAAAAGAGCACACGAACTTTAAAGTTATCTGCAAAGTATCAGTCAAGCAATAGTTAGCAGGATGTGATATGTTTCCTGATAGGTTATTTGCAAGTCCACTAGCTTCTATCCAAGTTCAATACCTATTTGCATGAAGATCATACGGTCAAAATAAATCTTCTCATGTGTTGCTTCAGGTTTGCTGACCGTGATGGTGACCTTGTGCATGCATATCATCTGCAACCATTTGCTACAGAAGCTGAAGATGTAGAGCCTTTTTAGGGACAACTAACTAGTTACCCCAGTGGGAAGAATAGTCTGCAGCTAAGCAATAAAGTTTATTTGGTTCTCGGGAGAAGAAAAGGCAAGACCAACTCATTGATTACTTTTTACTCAATGAGATAGTTTTTCCTCTGCTGATGAAATGTAGGAATTTGTTCATTCGCTCCCTCATGTGAGCAATGTACTTCCCAATTAGATCAGTTTGCCTAACATGAAGAAATGGATGCATAAAATTGCTGAATAGGTCTCTATCAAGAAGTGTTGTTCCATGCTAACAAGTGTGTTCTAGGGGTATAAATAAGTGTTTGACCATGTTTTTGAAGACCATGTCCCATAGAACCATGCTATGCAAGAAACCCATAAGCCACATGGTACTTTTAGTGGCACCCTCACCTCCAAGGCCTTGCTATAATGAAGCCAATTCCATCTTTGTCAATCACTCAGATAGTGCATACTATGGTTTCAGCCTAGTGAAGAGCTACCAAAGACACCCCGACAGATGAAGTCAATACCATAGTACATCTTGGTGCAATCAGGTGCCCTGTTTGATACTCTATGGTATGAACAACAAAAAGGACATTAAAAAAAAATTTAATTAGTTCCTTATTCTTGATCGGTCAAGGAGTTCTACCCACTCAACTCATGGAAGTGTGAAGTGAAGACAAGTTGAATTTTGTCAAACAACGTATTTCAGATTTCTTTTTGGAAACCCTCTGATCTCGGATTTCTGATGCGAAATAAGAAGGTTTACACATTGTCCAAAGTAGTTCAACAAGTTGGTTTGTTAACTCACAGCTGTATCATGAACAAAGTTGTACTCAAGTTGTTGGTAGAGGACTGCTTCTCAAAACTTTGTGAGTAAACACTCTACACAACTAACCTCATTAAACCTGTCAATCCGCTTCAATCTTGTTTATTCTCGGCTGCACATGAGAATACATAAGTTTGGGATTGCTCATCGGTTTTCCTCGTGTACAAAAAGGTTTTTGATTCTATGCAGGAATTTGTGAATTGTCTCATCAATCTCCACAATTCATGTCTAACTGGGCCGACTATCATGCAACTGAGTATGCCGAGTTGCATGCTGCACAAGCATTGCCACTATATGGTGTACCCCCAAACCATTGTCTCAGATCATGAACTATAGTTTTCAGCTCATTTTGGAAGCATTTACAAGAATCACCTTACTCGAGTAAATGCCTGCCAGAATCTTGTGCCTTGGAAGAGAATGGAGTGTAAACATATGCATCTGTATGCCTACACTTGTCCCTTGATGCCCTCTGTGCCTTTAATCATGGAGTGACAGAAAACTTTGTGTACATAATGAAACTAATCCAGAGTTCGTCCTATCTTTAGCATAGCATACCTCAGGCCAATCAGGAAGAATTGATCAAATCTTGAAATACATATTGACAGCATATGTGTTTTGTTTTCAAGGATCTTGTTAGAAATGGTGACTGCTATCATTTTTTTTCTCTTACAACAACAGTTATAAAGAGGTTACCTCAGGCTCTACCCAAATCACTGTTGCTACATAGACACGGGGGTTCCCTTATTGATGGACATCAAAAGCACTGAGCCGACAGAGTCAGCTATCGCATTCATCGTTCACTCAACAAACTCAAATAATACAGTGTTTCCATCAGAAAAAGAACTGTACACATGGAACATTATGTAGCTTTCTATCAGTCTGCATCTCAGTAAATTGTGTCTACAACCAACAGAAACCTTGCATCTTGTCAATCAATTTTCTCAGCTTCAGTAACTATCTGCCTCGTCCATGATCTCATCCCATATGAAAATAGTGGTGTATGCTATATCCACTAGAGAATAAGATGTTTTGAAAAACTACTCTCAGACACTCCAATTCACACCCTCATACTAAGAGTGCTAATTGGGACGTTTTGTCCTGGGTTCCTCCCAAATTAGCTATGTTGTCTTGAAATCCTCCCAAATTAATTGGCAGTGTTATCTTGGATTCCTCCCAAAGTAATAATGCTTCATAGAAGTTAATGAAGGAAATTCTTTGAACGAGAGTCAACTACTAAGAATTCTTGAATGGTCCGAAACTTGTCCTATCCTTAATGATCTTTCTTGCATTTTCATCCAAGTAAATGGGAGTACATGATCTCTCGGACTAACAACTGAACCAACCTTTATCGTCCGCACTTTATTGTGAGCCATGAGGTGATCACTCCTGCCTACCCGTGTTATGGAATTTTTACGTAGCCTTAGCCTGTACTAGCACCACCTTGAATGGGTTACATTCTTTTCTGCCCTAGAAAGCTCTTACGTTCCGAATCTCGGGACAAGATTCTTTTAAGGGGGGAAGGCTGTAACACCCCAGGTGTTAGTCATGAGCTAACCAGCGAGTGTGGACCTAATCAAGTTATTTCAATCAATGATCCTAATCACTATTTCATATTCATCTCCATCTACCTTGATCATTGGAGAAGTTGCGTGAAGATTTAAATTGGGAAGTCACATGAGATGACAAGCCCTCTACTTGATTGGATTGCAGGACTACGTGAACATGAGCATGCAAAGTCAACCAAACCTTGCAACCTTGCCAAAAAAACTCTACTTGAACTCTACAACAAAAGTCATGAAGGTTTCATGTTGAGAAAATGTCAAGAAGATACCTCAATTGGCCTAAATATCCAAATTGAGCTCTCTAATGATGTTACTTCGACCAAAGTGGAAATATTATTTTGGAGCAAGATATGAAGTTTGACCCAAAATAAAAGTTACAGATATTTTGGAGTAGAACAAATTTTATTTTTGGATCAAGTCATGATTCAAACCCTAAGTGCCTCAAAAAGTGAACACAAGACAGAAGAAAAATCTGATTTCAGGACTTGGGTAAATTCTAAGTCTGAAAATGGTGTTGATTTCATGGCCTTCCCGTGTTCACCAAATTTCGTTAAGCAACTTGAGTTGGACCAAATATAAAAGTTGTCACAAACTCTTTGGAGCACAACATATTCAAATTTGAGGTCAATCCGACTTCGTTTGACAAGAGTTGCCACTCGATCTTTGATCGTAATTAACCCTTTGGCAGCATCAAGTTGACAGCTAATTATCTCCTAATCTCTTTTTCAAATGGCTGAGCTACCTTAATAAAAGTTGTAGAGTACTCTGAGGTAAACAAATTTCATAATTGGCCCTTTGCCTAATTCGGCCCAAAAGCAGCCCAAACCGGCGTCTCAAACCCGCACCGACAACACCCGCCACGTACTCGTCAAAATGCTGCAACGGAGAAAACGTGTTCGCCAAGCTCTGGGCACCGCCCACCATGGCCAATCGCCTTGCTGCGCCTCTATCCGCTCTCTGCTCAATGAAAAGGGCACCAGAGTGCTTCACTCTTCCTCACTCTCCCATTCACTTTCCCACTCCTCTCTCGCCCTCTCGGCTCGCCCTGCTCGCGGCGGACCGAGCAGAGCCGCCATGGCCGTCGAGTGGAGCTCTGCCATCGTCGCCCCTAAGCCATTTCCGCCCTGTGGCCTCCGGATTCGTTATCATCGCATCGCACCGCTCCTCCACAGCTCATCACATCGCCATTTCTGTCCCTGCAGCTCGCGCTGCCGGAGCGCGGCCGCCATGGATGCCGCCGAGCTCCGCGGCCTTGTCGTTCTTCCACCGCCGGTTTTTGTTCGGCCAAATCGGTAGCGCCATCGCCTTCTCCAGGTCATGAGGCGTTTGAGGGACTCTTTCTCCGAGCACCTCGTCGCCGGGCTGCAGCTCGCCTCGGGCTGCCGCCACGGCGTGCCGCCGGTGTGCGTGGCTGGGCCGCTGCAGGCCACCTCTCGCCATGCCGAGAGCACCGGCGGGTGTGCTGGCTGCTGGGCTAGCTCTGGCCCCACTTCGCCGCCGCCAGCCGCTCTCCGGCGAACCCTGGCCGAGCCGGCCGAGCGCCTTCCCCGCGCGCGTCGGGAGGAAGACGAAGAGCAGCAGGCCGACTCCCTCACTCTCTCTTTGTGTGTATGACAGGTGGGGTCCAGCGGTCAGCGGGTCCCGCGTGTCAGCTTCGCTGGAGAGTTTGCCGGGTGCATGGACCGTGTGGATCTAGCGAGATCAGGGGTTAAATGTGTATTCGGTTTTCATTTCAGATTTTGTGCTATTACTTGTAAAATCAATATCTAGTGTTTGGGGGCTCCAAAAATGATGAGGCTTATTTTGTTGGATTCGTGGTAAAGTTTTCTGCATGTTAGTATAGTTGGTTGTGTCATGCATGACTATATTTATGCTGTAGAAATTCATTATTGAAATGTGGTTTAGAAGTTCATTTAAATTATCCCGATCCACATTTTGAGAAATATATGTCCAAAAATCATGATTCCAATTTTGTTAGTCTTCTAATGACATGCACTAGCTCATAAAAATATAAAACATATAGGTTGTTTACTATTTTATTGGTGTTTCACATTTATATTTTTAAATAGGAAATAATTGGTTGAATTGCTTGTTATTTTTGTATCTGAATTTATATTGCTCCAAATGATATGAAAATTTATTTGTAGACTCTTGGTATGTTGTGTGATGTCTGGTTACATTTTTGGAATTTATGGCACAAGTATGACTGAGTTATTGATTTATCTTGTTTTATGCATATTAAGTAGATTTAAATGCATTATAAATAATATATTGTGGTAAAAATGGAAAATTGTATTCCACTACCTTTGTATGATATTGTGTTAGCCTGAGAATCAATAATATGGTCATGTTGTTTCAGAAAATGTTGAGTTTCATATTTAATTTGCTCTCCAATGCTTTATTGCATTATAGATTTGTTTATTTTGTAATAATTAAATTATGGAACCTGAGCATGTAAGATTTGAACCTTGGTCATGATTTGTAATCACCTAGCTCTCATAAAAGTTTGGGACTCATTTGAGATGTTTACCATATAACTTAAATAATTAAATAATGGGTTTTTATGTAATAATGAGTGAATAATTAAAGACAAATGAATGCATATATGTTTCTTGTGATTCCTTAATATGTTTTGGTCTGAGATGAGTCCTGTATGACCATGTAATCATGTTTGGAGCTATCTAAATAGCTCATTCCTATGTGTGCTTAGGTGATAAATAAGGGAAAAGCATGTTTTGCTTATGTGCTGAAATGGCTGCAGGTGTAGTCTCTGTTGTTGGGATGTTTTCCCCATCAAGATGATGTTTCATGTAAATGTGTTCTATACAAAAGTTGTAGCCAACTTCTATATCTAGCTTTTCCTAAAATTTCTTGGTCATAGGCCTAATAGTTTAGGAGTTATGGCTTTTGGATGACTGCTGTCAGGTTTGGATTGTTTTCTGTCCAGATCTGATTGTTTGCCTTGTTTGCCTCGGTTAAGCTTTGAATCACACCTTGGTGATAATAGAAGAGTTTTACTAAATTTCACTGTCTTTCTAAATTGTCTAGGATCATCCCTTTTGGTGGTATAAATCTCAAGTTATGATTGTTTGAGTTGGGAGGACAGAATCTGTCCAAGTCTGGACAGAGCTGTCTTCTTTGTGTTGTTTGACCTTTATATGAATTAAATCATCTGAAGAGGATAATACCAAAGTTGTAGACAATTTCAATAGATTTCCAGAAAAGCTTAGATCACCCTGGTTGGATGTATATAGCTTCAGTTATGGTTAAATCTTGTGCTTGCTGTCCTGCTGTCCTTAAATTGCATATGTGAGATTATGATTGCTTCCATGTTGCTTTGCTTGGTGTGTTTGTTATCTCATGGTTCAGTGACTGTAGATTAACATGCCTTGTATTACTTCCTCTTATTCATACATGTGCATTTTGCATCTCATTTAGGTACGCTAGATGATGAACACGTGGAGTGAAGGACATGATGATGGAACTAACCACAAGACGGTGTGGTGGACTAATCACGAAGGTGGAAGGACTAACCGAGTGCTTGGATGGGAAATGCTTATCGAACAAGTGTCATCTAACAAACACTAACTTAGTGCTGAACCCCAGGCAAGCCCCGGAGCATCCCTAAGCCTCCACCTATCTCTTTTTATAAATGCACCGGTCTTTATTAAATCGTATGTTTGTGCATTTAAGTGTAGGAGTTGGTTTGAAACCGTTGTTGCATATCTACCTTGTCTACTATATATGTGAACCTGATACTATTACTAGACAGGTGACCGATCTTATGCTTACCCCTGCTTAGACCGGTAGAAGTCGGGTGATTTCCTGTCATCCGCGAGAAAGTCGGGTGATTTCCTGTCATCCGCGAGTGTAGGTGGTGACTGACGAGATCCACATGGTTGGCTATATGTGTCACCATGCCACAATGAAATAATGAGAGAATCAAGGCTAGGTAGCGGGGAGCTGCATGACATGGGTCATGTTGACTTCGGTGCTGCTTGCGGTCGACTAGGACTGAGGCCACCAGACATCAGTTGAGATTGAAGGACGTCGTCACATAGCTGGCCAGATAAGTCGTTCTGACCACGAAGCCGAGTATTTCTTTCTGAGCCGAGCTTTGGTGCGACTAGGCAGACATATTCTGGAGGTAGGAAGTATGTGCGGAGACACCATTTTACCAAGGGCAGGTCAGGGACCTGATGCATCCTGGAAGTGGGTTGGTCTCTGAGAATATGGTCCCCGCCAAACTCGCGACATATTGTGTCTCAGAAAGATTTAACGGTGACCCAAGAAGCCAGTGGCTCCGCTGACAGGGTTTGTGATTGGCATATTTGCCAGCTGGTACAATCGATTCGAATCGCCATCTCTCCTGGTTAGTGAGAAACTGAACTGATCTTCTGGTGAGGTAGAGGTTAACAACTTGAACGTGATTATTGGTGAGATGAGGAAGATATCTGTGGATATCAGAAATCGCTATGGTTTATTGATTGCTATAATATCAAGTGATTGCTTAGTATAGCTGCAAACCTTAGCTATAATAGCTGAACTGAAATCGAAGCTGAATAATATCTAAAATTGATAAGTTGAGGAATTATTGTAGTAATGCTTTTTATGCAAAAATGTTGCTATCCTCTGAGCTCCACCAAATAAGCCTGCATATCCTTGAGAGTCTTTTTATTTACTTCCTGTCGGGTAAGTCTAGCTGAGTACAATTGAGTACTCAGGGTTTTATTCCCAATGTTGCAGGAGGAATGTTTCATTGACTAAAGAATTACTTCTATCCTTCGGAAGAGGAGGACTAGACCTTGGGCAAGGTCATGTTATCTGTCTCATCTATGTTGCTGTGACTGGTCGGTACTTGGCACTGTATTATGAAATTAAGCTTATGTAAAACGATTTTGTTTCCGCTATTGAGCTTTTATGTAAAAGTTTATCTTGTACTCTGATGTATTTGAAATATGTGCGAATCTATGTATCATGTGTATGTGTACTGCTGAGTTTCTGCGATCCTTGGGGTATGTACTGTGTAAAAGTTTGAAATCCTTCGAGATTTCACGGACTATCGGGTTTATATTAGCTCAAGTGTGGCTTGATAGCAGGGAAAACAGCTGTCGCTGTACTTGTGCTCGTATAAATTGGTCGGTTCTGTTACAGAGATGCTAGGCTGATGGTTGAACTTACCCTAATGTCTGCTCGATTCGGGCGACGCTGGCCCAGATGCGGCAGATGCTCTGTTCCATCTCATCACCGTCGGCGGGCTCAGACGCCGGGCGCTTCCCACGGTCTCCATCACCGGCCATGGTCGTGAACAAGGATTGAGAGAGCGGAAGCGAAGTGGATACAAGGAGGCGGCCGGGAGATTTGGTCGGCGAGACGGATACGATGGCGTGTGATATTGCCTCAAGCCTGCCAACTATTTATAAGACAACACGGGCACCGAGGCAGTTTCTTTGGGAAGTGAGACGGCACGGCGGATTTTAGGTTGCAGTTAATCCATGTTTCTTGAATCCGGAACAGTTGCCAAATCGGGGAGACAAAGCGCCGCCATTAATGGTCGCACGCCGATCGGCTTTTTTTGGGTCAGGCTGTTTAGCCGATCCTATTGTGAGTACCCACAAGCTGATTCGTGATGAATCTGGCTGAGGGGTTAGTTCTAAAGGAAAGCCGAACAAAGCCGATGCTACAAAGCCGATGCTAAGAGGCATGCCCGAAAGCCGATTCGTATGCAGAACGGGTCAGGCTGAGTAATTGATTCTAAGGTACAAAGCAGTTCGAAAGCCAATTCGCATGCAGAATTGTATCAGGCTGAGCAAAGTCAGTTCGAAACAAGACAAAGCCAGTATTAAGGTGTAAAATCAAAGGCAGATCAGGCTAAATTGTCAAATTCGGGGTGGAACAGCACGAAGACAGAGTTGCAAATAGAAAAGAACATGCCAAGCAGTACACCCATCATATTACAAAGATAATAAGGATCGAATCAGTTCTACTAATTTGGCACGGAGCGCGTGGCCAGCCTGCAGCAATTGTTGATCTCGGTTTTTAGTAAACTGCAACAGATTTAGGCGTTGGCATGTCTTCCTGCCTGCAACGACCAAGCTGCTGATTTCCTTCTTTTTCTGGGAGAGCTCGATCGTGCTGGTGGAGATGGTGATTTCGCGCTCACTGATAGCCGACTCAACTGCTTCCAATTCTTTTCTCAGCTGGTCTCGTCTTGTTTTTCAATGTCTCCAGTTCTGTTTTGGCCGTGCTGATGGAGGATTTGAGCAACCTGGCTCGATCGGCTAATCCGGTGGCCTCTTGTCTGTTGATCGATTTGTTGCTCCTCAGCTGTTCAAGCTCTGCCAGGTTCTTGTGAGCAGTGATAATCCCTGATGCTGTAACTTTAAGATCATCAAGTCTTTGCAGGGATTTCAAGGCTGACAGATTGGGTTGCTACTGGACAAGTTCCATTATTTGATCGATCAGTCCGGAATTCGAGGCCAGAGCAACTAGATCACCCTCTAGATGGGGTAGCAGTGCACTTAGCCGATTGTTGAAATCTGGCTCTGAAAGTCTCTCGGAGGAGGAGGCCAGTTCGTCTCTATCACAGAACTCTTCAATGTCGAATGAATAGCCAGGAGACAAAGGTTTCGGTGCCTACAGTACATACATTCTCTCATCAGAAAAGGTACAATATAGATTGATTGTTTTCTGGCAGAGATGGGATACCTGAATGAGGCCTGAAGGCTGTAGGGTTGATGCTGATGTTGCGGCTAAGGCAGTGGTGTCTCTTGCGACATGCAGATCCTTGGCTGTTATTGCCTCGGGCAGTTGGGTTTCTGCAAACCAGAAGTAAGAACAGTATGGAAGCAAGGATAATTGCTAACAGCCGAATAGGAGTTACCTGGATTCTTCTCAGAGGGCAACTCCTCTTCTTCAAGGTTCACCCAGACTTCTTCAGAAGGGCTGTTCGGCTGTATTTTTGAAAAGAAGATTTGGTCAATCAGGACATTTAAGAAAGAAAAGCCCAATGAGTAGTACCTGAGTTTTGGCTCCTTCTTCCTGGATCCCTTCTTCTTGAGCAGCTGATTCCTCATGGCCGGTAGATTCTGGTGGTTCTTCGGCCTGTTTCTCTCCCAAGGTACCTTGAGTTGGTTGGGGATTCACCTGATAGAAAGCCGATTTAAGAGTCGGGGCGTACTGCAGTAAAGGAAGATGCTACTGGGTACCTGAACTTTTCTTATCGAACGGCGTTTCTTGGGAGCTTGCTTTTGAAGCTGAGATGCAGCTAGCCGTTTTGAAGCAGAAGGGGAGGTCAGTACAGCAGGGCCTAGCATTAGTTGTCTCAGCGTCGGTGCTCGGGAGCCTAGCCTTGCTGTCGGACAAGGAGGATAATATTCCACTCGCTCTGGTGGATTGGATGATGGGTCCTGCGAGAAATATCTGTTAAGTAACATGTTTGAATAAAGCCGTTTTTATTGGAATCGGCTGAAAACACTTATTGCTTGGGGAGATTGGAAGTTTGGGTCCAGGGCTCTGCATTTGTCATGGACAGTTTGGCAGAACAAGTGAGCGTGCCATTGTTGCCACCAATCGTCAAAACTCTGATGAGCGATGCAGATTTGATTCCACGGCTTCGGCGAGAATGTGGGCAGATTTGCTCCGAGTTGAAAAATTCTGCCAGCCTGAAGGTGCTCTATAATGTTCTCCCTGGGTTTCAAGGTATTCAAAAAAGGGAGCCGAGGGGGCAATTGGCCGAAACCTAGCTGTCTTGCTGCTATGTTTGGGTGATAGAATTCATAAGAAGGATAGCTAGTTGCCTTGCCGCTTGCACTCCGAAGGTGCTTAAAGTCTACTGGCAAGGCACAGGGTTTGATGATTGCGTTCAAGATGCTGATAGCCTCGTCATCAGAACACCCATTATTGAATTTGAAGCTGGAGGGCGCTGGAAATTTATCTTCATCTTCGTAGGGGAACCAGGTAGTGACATTTGGTCTCAGGCCCCTGTATAATGTTTCCAGCATGTTGCCCTTTGAAGTTGGGATGACTATGGCAGAGGCAGCTTCACCAAAATTTTGACAGCCTCTGGTTTTTGGGTCCTCCTCCTCTGAATACTCGGTGGATGGAAAGTTGAGGCCTTGGAGTTGTGTTCTTACCAGCTTATGCAGATACAGGTTGAGCCATAACTATACTAGCCACCAAGGGCCTGTTATGCATTGCACTTCTTCACCTATAATCAAGGAACTGAATACCCGGCTCATAAACCTGTATGCTGCACCCAACAAGAGTTTGCCCAGGGGAATGGAGTGCCCTTGAGCCAGTTTTTCTGCTAATACCCGATAAGGATATGCTGGCCCGGCAGTGGCACCATAGAATACGAACCTCTCAAGCCACATGGTCAAGAATGCGACGTGTTCTTTCTCGCTGACAGAAGAGGAGTTTTTCTGGTGGTGTTGAATATAGCCACTCCACCCATTGTATGTGTCCAACTTCGGGGAAGTACGGGTCCTTCTTGCCACTGGAGCGGAGATCCCAGAAATCATATGATCCAGTAATCTGAAGCCCAGTGAGCATATGGATATCGCCCAGGGTAATGGTTTTTGGACCGTCTCCGAACACGAAAGCATTCAAGGAGTTGGACCAAAAATGACTGGCAGCAATCAGGAGCGGCTCATTCCTTGCCATCTCTGATAATGATAGGTCAAGACATTGGCTCAGATGGCGCATCTCCCAGTCCGTGCGCTTCTTCACCGCGACGCGACGGAACCAGTTCCTCCACCCAGCAGGTGCGCTTGGCCAGTTTCTGAAAGATTTGGCCCAAAAGAGGCGCCCATCATGGAGCTTCGGAATGGGAACTGGTTGGTTTCTTGAATGATGAAGTCTTTGGGGATCGGATCGCCCATCGGGCCTAGATAGTAGGTATCGGGGATGTCCTTCAGTGGAATCAGAATATCATCCCTCAGCACCTGGATTTGAAACTCGTACTCGGTGAGGTTGAAGAGGGATTCACGAATCAGGGGGCGGATCGATGAAATTGATACCTCAGGGACCTCGGAAGGAGTCGCCATTAGCTCAGGGGTGATTTGACGGCGACGAATCGAAGCTGGCGGCGGCAAATCGAAGCTGACGGCGGCGGATTGAAGCCCGTGGCGGAAGTTGCGATGGTTTAGGGTTTCGTTTTGGTGCGAAAGTTTGAAGTGCCGAGAGGGAAGCTGCGGTTTGGCTATTTGAAGGCTTAAGCGCTAATTTCGGAATAAACTAGTTTATTCCAAAATTGGGGGGCATGTGTTAACACCAAATTTTGGGCTGGGAGCCGATAGCCGATGCCAGAGGAAGATAGCCGATACCGGAGGAAGATAGCCGATCTCGAAAGCAGATTCCATCCAGCGGAAGGAAGGAAAATAGCCGATTGCACGGTGAATCGGTTATCGGGCGAAGGTGACAGGAGGCGTGCAGCGTCGGTATTGGTGACATCATCTAGAGTCCGCGCCGCCAAGATGTGATCACGATCGGAGTCCGTTATGAAAGGGAAGGTGGGACTCCAAGTTACCTTAGATATAGGATAGTTTGTTGGTTTCCTTATCTATTGATGAGTTGTAATTCGACTAGGACTCTATCTACGTTCAGGGTATAAATATAAACCCTCAGCCATTGTAAAACATACAACAACATCAATACAACACAACTTTCGGCTCCGGCCAACAAACCCTAGAGTCAGTCGAGTCCGGCGAATTACTTCATCCAGGTTGGGTGTCATCCGGTGGACGCAGGCTTGCTTGTAAGTATCGTCAACCCCCTGTTTAACTATGTCTTTTTAGCGTCATCCAGTGGACATGGAAGCATGGCGGACCAGGGTCCTTGCTAAGCTCTGTTTCTTTGGCGTCATCCGGTGGACGTGGGAAACATAGTGAGTCAAGGATGATTCACGCTGGTTTACCCGATCAATCTGTGTTAACCGTCATCCGGTGGACGAGATGCAGATCAGGACGGTTCTCACGTGCGAATTAGTTATCGATTCGTGTTTGTTCACTTGATTAATCTATTAGTTAATGTCATCCGGTAGACAGGCGATAGATTGAGATGGTTTGCATACATGGATTAGTTATCGGCTCTAGCTAAATATGGCATTTAGTTAGATTCATTAAGTTATCAAGATGTTATTTGTTGTTTATTGTTTATTTATCAATATAACATCTCTCTGCCCGATCAAGATTGATAAATTTGGCCTTAGATTTACTTGAATTTGATCGTCGTTTATGCTTTCTTATGCCTATTTTACCATGATGATCGGTTCCATGCTTACATCGGCTAATTCCCTATCAATCTTGTTCGTTACATGTTGTGCGTTCGGTTCTAGTTGAGACATAAGTGGTTCTGAGGTTATTGTAAGTCTTATTTTCATGTCCTTGTTCAAGTTAAACTGAGCATCATCCGGTGGAACAGGTTTAACCTAAACAAGTTTTTCACTAGATAAGACTTGTTTTAATTAGAAGTTTGTTTATGGCTACGCTAGCATTCGTTTGTGCTTCATGGACCCTGCATCGGCTAAAGAGCCGATTCAGTTATGCTTTCACGAATAGATCGTGTATATAGACTTATTTGGATATCAAACGATCTAGCTTTGTTTGTTGGGTTTGTTGAAGCTCGCTGGCTGTTAGACCAGGTGAACGCAAACTTGGTGAACTTAGCGAAGAGGGTTTACTAAAGCCGCCGGCCTTCTAGACCAGCTTTAGCCGATCTCTGTTTGTTTGATGTACAGATTAGATCTGTACACATGATCTATTTTCTTTTATACACATTAACTGAATTAGATCGGCTAGCACGTTATTATCTTCACATGAGTATCCTGATAGCCGTTTTACTTCATTATTATATTATCGGTTCATAACATGACGAAATCGGCTTTCTAGTCGGTCTCCGATTATATTGGCTCTTTGAACCGTACAGTTGGAACTATCTGGACTCACCAGTTAGTTCCGCCTTGAGTTACTGATTATATCTGTTTCCTTGTCAATTGCAGGTCAAATTGACTGGCACGCTTGGGTGTTACTGATACTCTCAGACCGGGTTCGAAGCTACCTGGATCTGCGAGAGCTCTACTGCTTTCAAGGGTCGTTTCTGGCTTCGCTGGTGTGTTGGGCTTAGGGAACCACTTTTTGCGCCAATGCATGGTTTGTGGCCAAAACCGTGGCTAAAGCTTGAGTTTTAGCCCGGGTTAGTATCCAAAACTGGGACTAATGTTCCTCCCTGTATTTGAACCTTCTTCTCCCCCGAGCCCGAGCCATTCAAGCTCAGTGTTCTTGCTCTCTCAAGCTCAGTTTTTTGCTCTCGTAGAGGCGGCTGCGGTGGGTGATGAGCTAGCTGATAAGGCACTAAGCCCGCGAACGAAGCCCATTGATGTTGAACAGACGAATGATTTGTCTGTTTTAGTTGAGATTGGTCGTGATATCCTTAGGCTGTTGAAGTGTATTTTAGGTTTAATTATTTAGTGCTAATTGTGACTGTCTAATTACAGCGAGGCTTCCATAAATTAATGTCCAGTATTGTGATATATGTTCATTTGTCTTGTAATGTAGATTAGTCGGCATTGGATGTACAACACTGATCGTCGCTCCAAAGATTTCATTGAGGGCATGCATAGTTTCTTAAATGTGGCCAAGTCAAACAAGCGGGATAGATTCATGTGCTGCCCATGTGCTGTATGTAAGAATTTAAAGGAATATTCTTGCTCAAGGATTCTTCATTCTCACTTGTTCAAATGCTAGTGGGTAAAGGTGTCCGGAGACGGGGTAACAGTGGACAACCAGTATGGAATGACAATAGTGGACATCAATAACAGTGGGTTCAAAGACGAACCATTTGTGCTTGCCAAGGATGTCAATCAGGTATTCTATGTCAATGACATGTCTTCGAAACCGAAAAGAGGGAAAAACGATAAGAACCCATTTAGCAATGAGCCAAAGCGTCATATAATTTTTTCAGGAAAAAGAAACATTGTGGGAATTGAAGATAAGACAGACACATCAGAAGATTATGAGAAGGATGATCGAATCCCACCCTTCATGGTCAACATAGACCCAAGCATCCTATTGAACAATGAAGACACCCCATGGCTGCGTCGATTATGATCAAGGGACATATATTTAAAAAAAGTTCACTACTGTGATTGCTTAGAGCGAATTGAGCTATTATATAATAATTGTGAGATATTAGATCCATGAATTTACGTTGAAATAAATTGAAAACAACTTTTCTGTCAAATACCAACCATTTTATTTATATTTGTTGAGCACTATATTTTTGCATTAATGAATTAATGATTATTACCGTATATTACTTTTAATATTTGTAAAGAAATCAAGAAATATAGGTAAAAGATTTTTCTTCTATATAGTATGTAGTAAAATAAAGCAAAAACCTTTTTTTAAAATTTTTTTGTCAACATTTCCATTTACTATTAAATTATTAAGGTTTATAAGTATTATAAATTAAGACAAAAAGAAATGAAGAAGTTGGCGGGAGATGAACAGAAATTTCACTTTTAGTCTTGGTTGTAGGCTGCAACCGGGACTAAAGGTGGGCCAAAATTTGCAGGCCCGCCAAAAACACATTTTTAGTCCTGGTTCCTACCAAGAACCGGGACTAAAAGTATGAGATTTAGTCCCGGTTCCTGGTTGGAACCGGGACTAAAACTTTTTGATCCCGGTTTTGGATCAGACCCGAGACAAAAAGTCCCGACCTATATATAACGCTCGCCTTCAACCTCGATCCGGACTTCTTCGATCTCCCTGTCCGCCATTCGCCCTCGACGCCGCCGCCGCCTCTCGGACCGCTGCAACCGACGCCGGCCGCCAGTGCCCCACCGGCGCGACGCCTCGCCGCCCGCGCACCGCCCGGACCTGCTCGAGCTCGCCACCGCCGCGCGCGCCGCCGTGCCCCAGCGCACGGGATCTGGACGCGCCCCGTCGTGCCCTACATCGACACGCCACCAGCCTCTGTGTTGCCAGCCGCCGCCGCCGCGGGCTGCCTGCGAGCCTCGACGCCGGCCGCCGCGAGTTCGGCCGCCGGCCCGGCCCTCTCCCTCTGCGCGCGCCCTGGCCCGAGCTCTGCTTCTTCTTCACGCCGTCGCCGTCCGGCCGCCCCTCTCTGCGTGTGTGTGTGTGCGCTACACTAGCTGCTAAGTCCTAAAAGGTAGCTCCACAGTTCTTTTTCTCATTTAGTTAGTTACTTAATTATTGTATTACTCAATTAGTTTTATTTTTAGTTAGTTACTTAATTATTGTATTTCTCAATTAGTTTTATTTTTAGTTAGTTACTTAGTTAGTAACAAATACTCTTCCCGTACAACTTTAACGATCATTGGATATTGATCGTCATCAATCTTCAACAAAGCCACATGGAGATCTTAGATTCTATGAGAAAGAGCCTGGACCAAATCCAAGATATGATAGATATTTTTCAGAGGTAATTTATTTCTCCTTACCTTCTTCAATTGCAGTGTTTGAAAAATATTCACATCGATCATTGGATATTTTTATTTTGATTGGCAGTGTTTGGATAAGATTCATTGAGAAATACGACCTCAAACATTGCAAAGCACCACTGACTATAATCCCACACATGGCAAGTATATATATTTAGAGGCCATTCATGTTATATATGTATCTATATATATGTATTGTCCGGATCGGATGACAATCTTTTTTGTCTTGTAAAGTGGGTTCTGCGGCAACAACCCGGGAATAACACTTGTGGATACTATGTCTGCGAGTTCATGAGGGTGTACTCAGTCAGAACTGACCGGGAGAAGCTAAAAGTACGTTAAATCGATCTCATATTAACTCACACAAATGTATATATACATATATATATATAATCATATATATTAATACCTTTCCCTTTGACTCTGTTTGAAGACTGATTATTTAAAGAAAAAGGTCCTGGTAAAAGATGAGCTCAAGGCAATTCAACAGACCATAGCAGGGTTTCTTAATGATCAAGTTTTGAATTCCTCCGGAGAATTTTACAATGACCCCAATGAATCTTGGAAGCCGGGCAATGGTGGTGATGAAGATGACTGAAGGGCATATATATATATGTTGGAGTGAAAACTTTTGGAGAGGAAAACATTTGGAGTGAAAAAGGTGCTAAACTCTCTAGTATATATGTATATGTATATATATATATATGTAGTTTGTAATATATATATGTCCTATGTCGTATTGTACCCTTTGTCAAAACCGATACACACACATATAATATATATATACATATATATATTTTACATACATATATATAAAATATATATATGGATATATATATATATGTAATATGTGTGTACAGATAATTTTAAATCGAAACCATAATTTAAAAACAAAACGAATAATGAACTGAAAAAACACAAAAAACAAAAAAAGGAAGGCTTTAGTCCCGGTTATTTATACAAACCGGGACTAAAAGGTTCCACAGACCCGAGGACACGTGGTCTGGGCTGCAGACCTTTTAGTCCCGGTTTGTGTTTTAAACTGGGACTAAAGGTCCACTTTTGATCCCGGTTCTGGACCCGGGATTAAAAGGGGTGACATTTACTCCCGGAAGCTTGTTCCCGGTTGGGAAACCGGGGCTAAAGGGGTTTCCCAACCCGGAACAAAGCCCATTTCTGTACCAGTGGGAGTTGTAGAGGCGTCCCTCGAATGGATAACCTCTCAACTCTAGATAATTAGGGATATACTTTCCAATGTAGTAGATTAGTTCTAGTTGAGAGTTAGGGAGAGCAGAGCTGCGCTTCAATTCTGGAGAAGTTTTCAGGGGTCTGGTGTATCTTTGTATCTCATCTTTGTAAGACTTATGTTTTAATATATTTATCTTCTCTATTTACTTTATGCCTTGAATTTGATTGGTTAGTATAATTGTTATACTTTGGCATAGGATCTCCGCTCGCATCGAGTGCCCTAGTTTTCATATGGGATTAGAATAGTAATTAATAGTGTAGGCATGGTGTCTAGACTAGAGGTTACCTGAGATTGCACTCAACCTTATGAATAGTTGTGGTAGCTGTTGACAGTAGATATATCCTAAAATTCCACATGCAAACACCGTCAACATGCCTCGGATTGAAGGGGGAATAAACATAACATGAGCATATTTTATCAATAACGAGTTCCACTTGTACTCTTAAGCTTGTGAATGCAGCAAAGATCAAACAGGCCAAGAAACATCAAGAAATGGTGCACAACATCACTTAGATGAGAGGAGAGCCCAAGGTGGGCCCATGTATGGGTCGGCCGAAGCCTACATGGGGCCCACCTGGCTCTGGTGACGTGGCTTGATCCACGAGATCCTCCACCAATCTCATTTCATCCATCATATCAACATGTGTTTCTATTCAACGGTGGAGAAACAATGCACAAGGATTCAACATGACAAACATACAACCAAAGTGGAATCAACACATGGGGACAATCAATGACAGATGGGGACCACAGTGGTGGGCCCAACTCACCGAAGGTGGTTCGGCCGAACCACCCAAGGTGGGACAAGGCCACTACTACACTCCATGACAGGTGGGGACTCCTTCTAGAAGACCCTGGTTGGGCCCACCTGCCATAGGGGGGTCGACCAAACCCCCCTGGTGCCCAGCCAGGTCGGTTGGCCTCCACCGCCTTCCAGCATGTTTCTCATGTGCTGAAATCACCACGGCCGTCCATCTTATGGCGGTTCAAGGGCGGTTTATCCAAGGGTGGAGAGGCAAGGAGCATGCGGATCGCTGACGTGGTGCCCCTCAACTCTCCCATATAAATAGAGGCTGCCATCACCCTACCCTAGACACACAAGAGACACAAGCAACACAAGAGTTAGAGTGTTCCACTCTTTAGTAGTAGTATTAGTCTAGTGTGGGAGTTAGAGTCGAGTCGAGCTATGCTCGGAGTCTCCAGAGTCATTCTCTGGAGAGTCTGGTATAGCTCTTGTACCTTTCCTTCTGTAAGACTATCTTTATCAATATATTATCTTTACTTTACTTTACTAAGTCTCTACTTAGTGCATTACTATTCTTTATAGTATTGTTGTATTTTATCTTAACTTATAGTTGAGTTATATTGGATAGTGATCCTGTAACCAGCTCACGTGTCATAGGGTGTTTTAGTTGTTGGTACGCAACTAGAGTAGTAAGGCTTAGTGTAAGCGTGGTGCTTAGACTATATCTTGCCTTTGAATGCCGCTTGTCGCACGGATTGTTTGTGGGTACTAGCAGGTGGTGACAGCCCTATCTAGTCTTAGTATCCCTTCACGTGTTTTAGGCAAGTTCTTAAAAGGTGTTTTAGGCAAGTTCTTAAAAGGTAGGCTCCCATAAGAGAATAGCTGCTTCGGGTAGAGGTTATATCCCCTACTGTCTCGCCTATCCCCTACACACCGGAAGTAAGGTAGCTGTCTTAGTATAATTCATCTATTTGATAAGATAGTTCACAAGAGTAAAGTAAGTGTCATAGGAGTCTTATACTCACTCTTTGTCCTCCCACCTAGCTATACTCTACTAGTTATCTTTAGTTATCCTAAACCTTGTCGTGTCTTGGTGTCATTACCCTTTCCTCTATATATTGATTTACCCCCTATCACTAGTTGATACTAAGTTGCTATAGACTAAGGATCTCTCTCCTTTTATTAATTATTCCTAGCAACCGCTTTCGCTTGGGATAAAAATAAATAACATACCTCGGAATACTCCTGGGTGAAGTGCTACATTGAGGAATTATCCAATAGACATAAGAAATACCCCCAGGCACTTCTGGCGCCGTTATCAGGGATAGCATAACACCCTATCTCTGGTGGTTGTGCTAAGAAGTGTCAACAAGCATTTCTGGCGCCGTTGCTGGGGAAAGCATCAGTCTAAGAATATTAATAAAAAAATTGAATTCGGAGTCTACTAACAATTTAGTTATCGATTAGTGTTAGGGGCTTACCCCTGTCTGTGTTTCTCGTTATCGTAAAGCTAGACAATGCATGAACGGTTTCCAATTGCCGTCAAATTTCATTGAAGATCCTGAGCAATTGTTGAGGAGAACTAGACGTCGTCAAGTTTCACCTCAAAGGTTCGTCTCAAACTTGAATCCGTTCGAGGAAAGAGGCTCTGCACTATCAACTGTGGATGTTATGGCCCAAAAGACCATCTCTGAGTTCTCTGCACCGTCGGCTGACAACATTGCCACCGGTCCGCAGCTCAACTTGGGGGATGCTACCTTTGAGCTTAAGCCAGCGCTTATCAACATGATGCAAGCCAATCCATTCTGCGGGAAGCCACATGAAGACGCCAATGCCCATCTCCAGCACTTCCTGGAGGTGTGTGGTACCTTCACTATCCAGAATGTCTCGGCTGACACCATCCGTCTTCGCCTGTTCCCATTCTCACTGCTTTGGAAGGCGAAGCAATGGTTTTATGCCAACAAGAAAATGAAGCTACCACTTGGGAGAAGTGCGCCAATGCATTTCTCAAGAAATTCTTTCCAATGGGCAAAACCAGCGCTCTTCGTGGAAAGATCTGAAGCTTCCAACAGCAAGCTGACGAGACGATTCCCAAAGCATGGGAACGTCTCCAGGAGTACATTTATGCTTGTCCTCATCATGGAATTGAAGAATGGCTCCTAATCCAAGGTTTCTACCATGGGCTAACTGGATTAGCCCATAGTCACCTTGATGCTGCCGCTGGAGGAGCATTCCTACAACGCAATGTCAAGGATGCCAAAGACCTCATTGAAAAGATGGTTATCAACCAAGGATGGAATGAGGAGCGTCTCTAGCCCAAGAAAAGGGGTATGCACACCGTTCATGTGGACATGCTCTCAGCAAAAATGGACCTCTTGATGAAAGAGATTGAGGAAGGTTCCAAAAAGGAACAAGAGGCCATTCGAACCACTGCCACCGCACGAGCAATCGAAGCTGACCCATGGTGCGAGGTATGTGGTGAAGAAGATCACTCGGGCAACAACTGTCCCGAGACGAAGGAGGAAGTGAGTGTTGGTGGTCCTTATGGATAAATTTTATACCACCAACTTATACTAAAAAGAGGATTAACAATCATATTCTAGCACATATGTCTTTACTGCTAACAAGTTTCACTTGTACCCCTAGCATTCATGTTTTACAGGTTTTATGGCATAACAAGTGGAAATACACAACATCATGGAAAAAGCGCAAAATCAAACGACGTATTCCGCAAATGCGCAAACCAAGAAAATAAGAAAGCCCACCTCAAAAAGCTGAATTGGATCCATCCGTAACCACGGGAGAGGCCCAGGCCCAGATAGCAACCGACCACCAGAAGGCAGTGGCCAGCAGGCCCAGCCAGGGGTGCGACCGCCCCCAGGACCGGCCGCCCCCCTGGTGGGGCCTCCCGGGCCTAGTCTTCGGTGGTGGTGCTCTAGGCGTTTTCCCAAGGGCGGTTTCACCTCCTTCCAAGTTTAGAGATGCCAAACCGTCCTAGTTCAACTATAATTAGATGGTGCTCTTTCATTCAACACACACATCATTTTGGAGTCATCTACCTCACACCTCTCATTTGTATCTTTAGAGTAGTACTAGTAGATTGTGAGCAAGGAAAGAGCTATCAAGGAGAGCTTGTCTCCTTGGAAGAAAAGGATCATCTTGGTATGAATACAATTCGGTCTTCTTCCATGAGCAAGTTCTTATCATACTTATATGATTATGCATATGAACTAGAGTCTAGTTATGATCTTGCTATGAGCATAGTACATGAGCTAGAACATAGTTTATGTATCATGTTCTTGGCTTGTTCTTCATTGTTCATCGAATTAGTATGAATAGAGGAAGAACTAGAAATGAGGTGATGGTTCGTCATACTGTCATGGTTGCTCTTAACCTAGCCTGTCAATCCGAAGGGTTGGGGTCGGCAGGGGTTAGGAGTTGTTTCCAAGTATGCAAGCATGGAGCTTGGGTATGCAGAGATCGGCAGGATATGTCAGTATCGCACAGGCAGAGGGGTAGGTGGACAGGTGGTGACAGCCCTGTCCATCCCTAGCATTCCCCCACGTTTGGATATTGAGTAGGAGTTCGTAAAGTCTCTATCAGTTGGCAGACCAGCTGCGGGGATCTCCCTATCACCCCAGACTTAGTCCTGATACTAGAACTACTAATTAGATGATTTGCTAACAGTTCTTTGCATAATTATATATGACCAATGCCTGCTCAGTTAGATATTTTCTTTTATTCTTTATTTTCCTTTTATCCTTGAGGTTGATCCATATGTGTGTCCATTATCTTGAAATCATGTTTTATTCCTGTTTACTCTATGCCTACCATTGCACTCAATAAGTGATCATGTTTACACCACGCTTGATGCATATTGCCCTCCTACGGGAAATTATAAATACAACACCCTACTCATGGGTTGAAATGCTACAATGATAGTTCTGTGCGCTTGCAGAGTAATCTTATTCCTTACTGAGCTATCGATTGGCGTACCTAAGTTCCGTTACTTAAGGATTGTAATTCATGTTGCACCCCACGGTGCCGTGCCACAGTTTTGCATATCGTAAGTAATGACGGTTAGGAAGGCGAATCCGGCACTTCTAACTGCTATTACCAGACTGCATTACCTAGGCCGGCGCCACTAAAGGCCAAGGATTACCTTTCTGAAATAATGGTGGTTGGGAATGTCAACTTATGTTTCTAAGTATTATTATTAAGGACAGACCTTTAGTCTATCTTTAGTAGTAATGCTAAGAAACACCAACAAACATTTCTAGCGCTGTTGCCGGGGATGGACTTTTAGTCTATCTTTTGTAGCGACGTTAAGAAATGCCAACAAGCATTTCTGGCGCCGTTGCCGGGGAGGGCAAAAACATCTAAGCTGGCTCAAACATCGATTACAAAATAAGCATTGGTAGACGTAGTTTAAACAGGCTAACTTCGCTGTTTTCTTCCTCTTTTTATTGGAATGAAAACAGGATAGTGTATGAGCGGTTTTGCTCTGCCGAACAATTTCATCAGCAATCCGGAAGCACTCCTAAGGAAGAAAAGGTCTCGTACTGTTTCTTCTTCTGCTACTCCGTCGGCAGACAAATTGTTCATTTCTGCACCATCCGTTACTACCGTCATGGCCAAGACACTCCGTGACTACTCCATCCCCACTGTTGCCAACGTGCCTATTGGGCCCGCTGTCAACATCGGAAATGGAAATTTCGAGATCCGTACAGGCCTTATCTCGATGGTGCAGGCAAGCCAATTCTGTGGTTTGCCAAGCGAGGATGCAAATGCTCATTTGCAACAATTCCTTGAGCTGTGTGACACCATTGTCATCAAAGACGTCGCACAAGACAGTATCAGGCTCCGCTTGTTTCCTTTCTCCCTCACGGGGAAAGCGAAACAATGGTTCTATCAAAATAAGGAAGCCGTCAACACATGGGACAAGTGTTCCGCAGCATTCCTCACCAAGTTCTTCCCCATGAGCAAGACCGGCGCTCTAAGGGGAAAGATCTCAAACTTCCAGCAATCTTCCATTGAATCTATCCCCGAAGCATGGGAAAGGCTTCAAGAGTACATCCGAGCCTGCCCTCATCATGGAATGGAAGATTGGCTCGTGCTCCAAAACTTCTATGAAGGTCTCACGGCCATGTTAAAGGGGCACGTAGATGCCGCAGCTGGAGGTGCATTCCTCTCTCTCACCATCGCGGATGCAACTGCACTTATTGAGAGGATGGTGGCCAATCAGAGTTGGGGAGAAGGAAGAAAAACACAAACAGGCTCGCATACCGTGAAGGAGACGGACTTGCTTGCCGCAAAGTTAGACTTGCAGATGCAAAAGCTAGATGATCGTGCTACCAACCCTACCATGAGCACCGTCCAGGCCATGGACTCACACATGACGTGTGAAGTCTATGGAAACGTTGGCCACTCAGGGAATAACTGTCCCGAAACCCAAGAAGAAGCTTCATATGCCAACAATGGGTTTCGCCAACCTCAGCAAGGTAATAACGGGTGGAACAACCAACACCGCCTGCAAGGTAATAATTTCAATTCAAATTACAATTCAAACCAACCTTCCTTAAAAGATCTCGTTCTAGGATAAGCTAAAATCAATGAAAATTTGACCAAAAAGCTATCTTTCAACGATAAAATGTTTGAAAATATAAATGCCAAGCTTGAAACTTTGTCTTCTTCAATTCAAAATCAACCAAGTTTTAATAAAATGATAGAAACACAAATGGCACAAATAGTTGCTTCTATTCCTGTCAACAATACGGTAAAAATCCCGGGGCAACCCGAGACTTCTCCCGAGTTTGTTCATGCAGCTACAGATCAATAAAGGAAGGAAAGTCTGGCCAACAGACTATAAACGTTGAGCCCTTGCCGAAGGTCATCGGTGGTTATCAAAATAAAAAAATAATAATATATATATACCTACATACATATATATGCATAATAATTATCTGAGGGGGCCCTCACCAACATTCAAGCTTGGGGGAGGTGCCCCCAATCAGGTATTGTACCTTATCCTTTTAAAAAAAAATAATATACACATTTATATAATAAATATATATATTTCATAAAATTATTTTCTTGCATTAAAAGAAATTATTCCCTCTTCCTAGATTTATAAAATTTTATTCCAAAATAAATTCTTCTCCAAAAAAATTCAATAAAAATAATTTTCTAAAAGAATAAATTTTGTTGAAACTAAATATTATTTTTAAATAATTTTTGAAAATCAAAAAGTTTCAAATAAAACTTGTGGAAAATCAAAAAACTGGAGCAAAATTTCGAATGGTAGTCATTCGTAACCAGCTACATACTGGAGATAGCCGTTAGAGGGAACTGCAAAAAGGCTGGACCAAACCGGCCCTGTCAGGGGACCAGCCGGTCCCAGGGGCGACCGCCCCCTGCCCAACGGCTCTGTGGCGCAGCCTTTTGCCAATGGCTACTAGACGTTGCATACAAGACTCCTCTGCCTACGATCAAGCCTATAAATACCAAAGCATTTGGGTGGAGCTCCTCACCCTTCTCATTCTCACATTTTTCACTCCCTCCATCACTCTCTTGCTCCACCATTCTCCAAGCATTTTTCCACAAAGTACAAGTGCAAGGAAATCCTGCACAAACTTGTTCCACTCCCATCACAAGTCAAGTTCTTGCGCCAAGCTCACCATGAGTGGGATCGGAGGTCGGATTTCCGGCATGTTCCGAAAAGGCCGTCGCTCTCGTGGGGAGTCTAGTCAAAGTACTCCCACACGTGAGGAGAGCCCGCTGCATGAAGAAGAGGAGGCGCCAAGAGGCCACGCCATCGACGAGGCCGACGCTCCCTTCATCGACTTGGAGAGCGAGCGGGAGATGCAAGCATACAACCTCCTCAAGGAACGTGAATTCCTACATACACCGGCCTTCGACCCACACTTTCTCCAGCAGACAGGTATGAATGTCGAATTTAATACCATTTTCGAAAATGTTGGTTGGAGCCAAGTTGCCCCCATGCACGAACTTGGGTCTCGACTCTTGACCATCCAAATCTTGGGTACTTTACAAGTTGTCGACTATGGTATTATCTTTCACTGCTTTGGGAAAGAACATAGCCTTTACTGGAAAGATTTTGCTACACACTTGGGTTTTCATGAGCGATGCTCTGTTGATTTGGGTTTTACTCTTTTAGGATATCAGCGTCATACTTTTTGGCACTTGATAACTGGACAAAATGTGACTGGAAAATTCCAACCAAACATCAACACCATTCACCATCCTTCTCTAAGGCTTATGTATAAATGGATTGCTAATTCTTTCTTTCCTAGAGAGGACACTCACCATGCTTATGATATTGAGTTCAAGTTGCTTTATGCCATGCTTAAAAAGATTAAAGTCGCTCCTGTCTATGATATTGTTAAGCACTGGTTAAATTATTTTAAAACTTCCACACCAATTATGTGCACTTCACTCATCACACGTCTTGCTGCTAGTGTTGATCCTCATGGTGCTAACACTATTGTTTATCTCTCCATTCCGCGCATTACTCGGGAACAAACCTAGTATTTTATTATCCGGGATATATAAACGAGATTCCGTTACCTAACCCGGATCTCGCTTTATATAAATCCCCATCTCTCACCTTCGACCTTGTTGAAAAGGAAGAAGCACGCAGGAGTTCTGTTTCTCACAGGAGATCACTAAGGAGAGAAGTACAGGAGGAAGAGCCTGCGCAGCCTGTGCAGCCTACACCACACCCGGCCATGCCTACCACGATACGAAGGATGGAATGGTCCCCGGTCATATCTACACCTGGGTTCACCCCCGGGTATGGATATGGTATGGGACATGTTCCTCATCCTTATACGGCTGGAGGGTCAGGGTGGCAACACTCGCAGGAGGCAGGGGGATCAAGGCATCCTGAGCACGAGCATTCTCCAGATTCTGAAGGCATGCCACCTACGATACGCCCACAGCCGGTCACACTAGAAGTCCTCAACACACGCATGGGAGGACTAAAACTGCAAAACAGACAAATCCAAGGTACGCTCAATACTAACATCCAGACTTCTACCCAATGGCATGAGCAGTACCAGCAGCAGTTCATGAACCTCGAAGATGCGAACCGGCGGCGGCACGAGGCACAGATGGCCTACCTTCGGTCCATGAGACAATTTCCAGGACCAAGGCCTTGAACTAGCTTGGGGGAGGAGACCCCACAAGAGGTAACATTTATCTTTCAATTTCTTGCACTTTATTTCTCGCACTTTTAAATTCTATATTTTTATTTCCTTATTAAAAATAATAAATAAAATATTCCACTCCCATATGTGCTAATATATGTTAGTTTCTCTTCTGTTGAAATGATGAATAGTTGCTCTGTCTATAATTCATTTGTGCCTAAGTTATAACTCAGTGTTCCTCAAGATTTAAGTTTGTTGGCTAAAAATATCTCATTCTGAGAACTTGAAATCTTGTGGGTTGCAATTGCATGATCCTTTTCTAAGTTGTTGCGAGATTTGAGATGGTACAAATAGACTTTGCTATGACTTTGTTCTAAGAGAAACTTGACATCCGGAGATTTCTTTTCAAAAATTCAAAAATCAAAAGTTCCCCAATGATTATGAAATACCTACCAAGGCCATATGACATGCTCTACTTTTACAAATACTTACGAAACTTTAAGTTGAGTCAAAATGCTAAGACCTAGTGAGATTATGGTCATACACCCATGAATGAGATTCACGTACACCTACCAAATAAAGTCGACTCTCATCGTGAGAGTTGCGCACAACATGCACCTTTCATCCACCAAATAAAAATGCCGACCCTCACTTTGAGAGCCGTGCATACAAAAAAAATTCACTCCTTGTTCTCCATCATGACATCTCTCCATCCAAAGTTTTCATATGTCAAATCAAAATATGGGCTATGCTAAAAAAAGCCAAAGGGCATGAGAAAATAAACGGGAAAGAAAATACAAATATCCGTTCAAAAATATATATATATATATAATGATATAGCCCATATTCCTCCAAAGAGTTTTATTCCATCCAATAAAAAGAGAGTCATGATGCATGGAGTGCCAAAAAGATTATAGATAGTTTTCACCATTCCACACACTTGCACATCTCAATCAAGGTATATGACTTGTATCTCCTTATGGTCCGGTCTTTGACTCAGCAATATAAGTAATGTAAGTATGCCCACCTTCATACCTACCCAAAACTCCACTCTCAGCCTTAGTAGTAGGATGAAAAGGCAACACTACAATGCCTTTGGTAAGGTAAACCATGCACATTGAGCGATTGAGAGAATCATTTGAGGGACTTGGTTTATTTTGAAAAAATTCATAAAACCTCCGGATAAAAGGTTTATCAAAGAATGAATGATTGGTGAGTCTATTATAACCATTCTAACTTGCAACCGCCCAAGAAATTGGAGAAACTATAAGCCCCATAAGAAATAAAGGTAAAGAATGGATAGAATGCCAACTTATTTAAATTATGAATGAATGCTATGTTATAGGTATGATACTTATGAATTATATCAGCATTGTAGCAACTCCTGATCAACAACCATACTTGGCTATTTGCTCGGGACGAGCAAAGGTTAAGCTTGGGGGTCTTGTTGATGGTCCTTATGGATAAATTTTATACCAACAACTTAGACTAAAAAGAGGATTAACAATCATATTCCAGCACATATGCCTTTACTACTAACAAGTTCCACTTGTACCCCTAGAATTCATGTTTTACAGGTTTTATGGCATAACAAGTGGAAATACGCATCAACATGGAGAAAGCGCAAAGTCAAATGACGAATCCGAGAAATGCACAAACAAAGAATACTAAAGAAGCCCACCTTCAAGGCGTAATTGGATCCATCCGTAACCACGGGGGAGGCCCAGGCCCAGAGAATAACCGACCACCTGAAGGCGGTGGCCAGTTGGTGCATCCCAGGGACCGACCGCCCCCAGGGGCGATCGCCCCCTGGTGGGGCCTCCCGGGCCCATCTTCGGAGGCGGCGCTGATGGCGGTTTGCTGATGGCGGTTTCACCTACTTCCAAGTTTAGAATGCCCAAACTATCATAGTCTCAATATAAATAGAGGGTGCTCCATCCCCTTCAATACACACATCATTTGGAGTCATCTACCTCACACCTCTCACTTGTATCTTTAGAGTAGTATTAGTAGTTTGTGAGCAAGGCAAGAACTATCAACGAGAGCTTGTCTGCTTGGAAGAAAAGGATCATCTTGGTATGAATACAATTCGGTTTTCTTCCATGAGCAAGTTCTTATCATACTTATATGATTATGCATATGAACTAGAGTCTAGTTACGATCTTGCTATGAGCATAGTACATGAGCTAGAACATAGTTTATGTATCATGTTCTTGACTTGTTCATCATTGTTCTTCATTGTTCATCGAATTAGTATGAATAGAGGAAGAACTAGAAATGAGGTGATGGTTCGTCGTGCTATCATGGTTGCTCTTAACCTAGCCTGTCAATCCGAAGGGTTGGGGTCCGCGGGGGTTAGGAGTTGTTTCCAAGTATGCAAGCATGGAGCTTGGGTATGCAGAGATCGGCGGATATGTCAGTATCCCAAGGGCAGAGGGGTAGGTGGACAGGTGGTGACAGCCCTGTCCATCCCTAGCATTCCCCCACGTTCGGATATTGAGTAAGAGTTCGTAAAGTCTCTATCGGCTGGCAGACCAGCTGTGGGGATCTCCCTATCACCCCAGACTTAGTCCTCATACTAGAACTACTAATTAGATGATTTGCTAACAGTTCTTTGCATAATTATATATGACCAATGCCTGCTCAGTTAGATATTTTCTTTTATTCTTTATTTTCCTTTTATCCTTGAGGTTGATCCATATGTGTGTCCACTATCTTGAAATCATGTTTTATTCCTGTTTACTCTATGCCTACCATTGCACTCAATAAGTGATCATGTTTACACCACGCTTGATGCATATTGCCCTCCTACGGGAAATTATAAATACAACACCCTACTCATGGGTTGAAATGCTACAATGATAGTTCTGTGCGCTTGCAGAGTAATCTTATTCCTTACTGAGCTATCGATTGGCGTACCTAAGTTCCGTTACTTAAGGATTGTAATTCTTGTTGCACCCCACGGTGCCGTGCCACAGTTTTGCATATCGTAAGTAATGACGGTTAGGAAGGCGAATCCGGCACTTCTAACTGCTATTACCAGACTGCATTACCTAGGCCGGCGCCACTAAAGGCCAAGGATTACCTTTCTGAAATAATGGTGGTTGGGAATGTCAACTTATGTTTCTAAGTATTATTATTAAGGACGGACCTTTAGTCTATCTTTAGTAGTAATGCTAAGAAACGCCAACAAACATTTCTAGCGCTGTTGCCGGGGATGGACTTTTTGTATTGATCCTCATGGTGCTAATACTATTGTTTATCTCTCCACTCCTCTTATTATGTTCATTGAGTTCTATTTCGTACCAGCCTACACTCTAAAACGTGACGAATCGGGACAGAATTTGGTATTTTATTTTCCGGGATATATAAACGAGATACCGTTACCTAACCCGGTTCTCGCTTTATATAAATCCCCATCTCTCACCTTCGACCTTGTTGAGAAGGAAGAAGCACGCAGGAGTTCTGTTTCCCGCAGGAGATCACGAAGGAGAGGAGTACAGGAGGAGGAGTCTGCACCATCCGTACAGCCTACACCACCGGCCATGACCACCATGACACTAGGGATGGGATGGTCCCATGTAATGTCTACACCCGGGTTCACCCCTGGGTACGGATATGGTATGGGACACATTCCTCACCCTCACGGGGCTGGAGGGTCAGGGTGGCAGCACTCACATGAGGCAGGAGGATCAAGGCAGCATGAGCATGTGCACTCCTCAGATTCTGAAGGCATGCCACCTCCACTTCACCCACAGCCGGTCACACTAGAGATTCTTAACACACGCATGGGAGGACTAGAGCTGCAAAACAGGCAGATCCAAGGTATGCTCAACACTTACATCTAGACTGCCACTCAATGGCATGAGCAGTACCAGCAGCACTTCGTGGACCTCAAAGATGCAAACCGGTGGCGGCACGAGGCACAAATGGCCTACCTTCGGTCTATGGGACAGTTCTCAGGACCTAGGCCTTGAACTAGCTTGGGGGAGGAGACCCCACAGAGGTAACATGTATCTTTAAATTTCTTGCACTTTATTTCTCGCATTTTTAAATTCTGCAATTTTATTTCCTTATCAAAAAAATAAATAAATAAAATAAAATATTCCACTCCCATATGTGCTAATATATGTTAGTTTCTCTTCTGTTGAAATGATGAATAGTTGCTTTGTCTATAATTCGTTTGTGCCTAAGTTATAATTTAGTATTCCTCAAGATTTAAGTTTGTTCGCTAAAAATGTCTCATTCTGAGAACTTGAAATCCTGTGGGTTGCAATTGCAAGATCCTTCTCTAAGTTGTTGCAAGATATGAGATGGTACAAACAGACTTTGCTATGACTTTGTTCTAAGAGAAACTTGGCATCCGGAGTTTTCTTTTCAAAAATTCAAAAATCAAAAGTTTCCCAATGATTATGAAATACCTACCAAGGCCATATGACATGCTCTACTTTTGCAAAACTTTAGTCATATGCTGCTTGCGGAACTTTGAGTCAAGTCAAAAAGCTGAGACCTAGTGAGACTATAGTCATGCACCCATGATTGAGATTCACGTACACCCACCAAATAAAGCTGACTCTCACCCTGAGAGTTGCGCACAACATGCACCCTTCCATCCAAAAAAAAATTCGCCAACTCTTACCCTGAGGGTTGCGCCCTCTGTTTTTACCAAATAAAAATGACCGACCCTCACTATGAGAGTCGCGCATTCTTCATACAAAATTTTCACTCCTTGCATTTGCCATCATGACATCTCTCCATCCATAAGTTTCCATACGTCAATAAAAAGATATGGGCTATGTAAAAAAAAGAAGAAGAAGAAGAAGAAAAGAAAAAACAAAGCCAAGGGGCATGAGAAAACAAACGGGAAAGAAAATCCAAATACCTGTTCAAAAAAAAGAGGATGATCTTTATATAGCCCATATCTCTCCAAAAGACTTTGTTCCATTCAATAAAAGAGAGTCATGATGCATGGAGTGCCAAAAAAAATTAGAGATAGGTTTCCACCATACTTATATTCCACACACTTGCACATCTCAATCAAAGTGTATGACTTGTATCTCCTTATGGTCCAGTCTTTGACTCAACAATACAGGTGATGTAAGTATGCCCACATACCTACCTAAAAACTCCACTCTCAGCCTTAGTGGTAGGATTTAAAGGCAGCACTACAATGCCTTTGGTGAGGTAATCATACACATTGAGCGATTAAGATAATCATTTGAGGAACTTGTTTTATTTTACAAAAATTCATAAAACCTCCGGATAGAAGGTCTATCAAAGAATGAATGATTGGTGAATCTGTTATAACCATTCTGTCTTGCAACCACTCAAGAAATTGGAGAAACTACAGGCCCCATGAGAAATCAAGGTAAAGAGTGGATACAATGCCAACCTATTTAAATTACGAATGAATACTTTGTTATAGGCATGGCACTTATGAATTATAACAGCATCGTAGCAACTCCTGATCAACAATCATACTTAGCTATTTGCTCGGGACGAGCAAAGGTTAAGCTTGGGGGTCTTGTTGGACGTCCTTATGGATCACTTTTATGCCGCCAATTTAGACTAAAAAGAAGAAATACAAACATATTCTAGCACATATGCCTTTACTACTAACAAGTTCCACTTGTACGCCTAATATTCATGTTTTGCAGGTTTAATGGTGTAACAAGTGGAAATGCACAACATCATGGAAAAAGCGCAAAAGCAAACAACGTATTCCGCAAGTGCGCAAACCAAGAAAATAAGAAAGCCCACCTCAAAAAGCTGAATTGGATCCATCCGTAACCACAGGAGAGGCCCAGGCCCAGATAGCAACTGACCACTAGAAGGTGGTGGCCAGCGGGCCCAGCCAGGGGGGAGACCGCCCCCAGGACCGGCCGCCCCCCTGGTAGGGCCTCCCGGGCCCAGTCTTCGGTGGCGGTGATCTCTGCGGTTTCCCAAGGGCGGTTTCACCTCCTTCCAAGTTTAGAGACGCCAAACCATCCTAGTTCAACTATAAATAAATGGTGCTCTTTCATTCAACACACACATCATTTTGGAGTCATCTACCTCACACCTCTCATTTGTATCTTTAGAGTAGTACTAGTAGTTTGTGAGCAAGGCAAGAGTTATCAAGGAGAGCTTGTCTCCTTGGAAGAAAAGGATCATCTTGGTATCAATACAATTTGGTCTTCTTCCATGAACAAGTTCTTATTATATTTATATGATCATGCATATGAACTAGAGCAAAGTTATGATCTTGTTATGAGCATAATATATGGACTAGAATATAGTTTATGTGTCATGTTCTTGACTTGTTCATCGTCGTTCTTCATTGTTCATCGAATTAGTATGAATAGAGGAAGAACTAGGAATGAGGGGTTGGTTCGTCGTGCCTTCTTGGTTGCTCTTAACCTAGTTTGTCAATCCAAAGGGTTGGGGTCCGCAGAGGTTAGGAGTTGTTTCCAAGTACGTGAGCATGGTGCTCAGGTATGCGGAGATCGGCGAATATGTCGGTATCCCACGGGCAGAGGGGTAGGTGGGCAGGTGGTGACAGCCCTGTCCATCCCTAGCACTCCCCCACGTTCGGATATTGAAGTAGGAGTTCGTAAAGTCTCTATCGGCTGGCAGACCAGCTGCGGGGATCTCCCTATCACCCCAGACTTAGTCCTAACACTAGACTTACTAATTAGATGTGGTGCTAGCAGTTCTTTGCATAATTATATATGACCAATGCCTGCTCAGTTAGTTATATTCTTTTGTTCTTTATTTTCCCTTTTTATTCTTGAGGTTGACCCAGATGTGTGTCCACTATTTTGAAATCATGTCTTATTCCTGTTTACTCTATGCCTACCATTGCACTCAATAAGTGATCATGTTTACACCACGCTTGATGCATATTGCCCTCCTACGGGAAATTATAAATACGATACCCTTGAATACTCACGGGTTGAAATGCTACAATGATAGTTCTGTGCGCTTGTAGAGTAATCTTATTTCTTAATGAGCTATCGATTGGCGTACCTAAGTACCATTACTTAAGGCTTGTAATTCTTGTGCACCCCACGGCGCCGTGTCACAGTTTTGCATATCGTAAGTAATGACGGTTCGGAAGGCCAATCCGGCACTTCTAACTGCTATTACCAGACTGCATTACCTAGGTCGGCGCCATTAAGGGCCAAGGGTTACCTTTCTGAAGTAATGGTGGTTGGGAATATCAACTTACGTTTCTAGTATTATTATTAAGGATGAACTTATAGTCTATCTTTAGTAGTGATGCTAAGAAATGCCAACAATGCCCAACTCTTGCAAGCTATCCAAGACGAAGAACCACAACGCTGGGTGGGATGGTTCCAATACTACCCGCCACCACAATGAGCAAAAGGACAAGCTTGGGGGAGATCCTCTCCCCCACCAAGGTAAGTATTCTATCCCAGCTATTTACATTATTTTAATTTATTGGTTTTAAAAAAGCATAAGATAAAAATACCAAAAATATTTCCCTTAATTCCATATGTCTCATGAATATTTATCTTCCTAATGGAAATGATGATAGTTGCTCTGTTAATGTTTCTTTAATGCCTAGTTTACAACTTAGTATTTCTTTTAGTATGGATCACTTGGCTCATTTAAATCATCATGAACCTGAGAACTTTATGGATGCTACGTGCTAGAACTAAGTCTAAATTGTTGTGAGATATGATATAGTGAGACAAGAGCCACTATAATATTGTTCTAAGCATGCATGACTACTGGAGATTTATTTCGTAACAATCAAAACCTTATTATTCCTCAATGGTGATAAATTCCTACCACAGCCATATATGCTACACATGTCTAAAACCTTCCACATAAGCTATTTGCTTTGTATTGAGTGTTGTCAAGTCTTGTTGACCCTTATTGAGAGACTTATCATGCTCCCAAGATCAAGATCACATACACACCACATATATGTGCTGCTTCTACACTGGAAGTACGCAACCACATGCCTTTCATTTCCACCAAACAAATGCTCCATGTGTTAAAGTCATAGTAAATCTCTCTTAGTATTTATGGTAGAAGAGACAAAAGGCTATGCAAAATAAAAATAAAAAGAAAGAAAGATGGACACAAGAGAGTCCATAGAAAAGAAAAGAAAAATATATGAGTAAGTCTAGGCTCATGAATAAAGAAAGGAAAAATGATAGCCATGTCTCTAAAATTTATTAGAGAGAGATACAATTTCAAATAGAGGAGCATTATAGTTCATATTTTCCACACACTTGCACATCTTGATCTAAGGGCATGACACTTCTCTCTTTGGGTCCAAGCTTTGACTCTACAACATATGCAAAGTAAGTATGCTATACTCTTTCATTTCTACCTTAAGCTCCACATAAGCCATTTCTAGAAGTAGGATGATAAAGAGAAGGCAACATTTACTTTGTGCCTTGGTAAAGAATCATACACCATTTGAGTGACATGAGAGAACCATATGAGGAACATTAAGTTTTACTTTGCAAAACATTGCTAAAACCTCCAGTATGAAACTTGTAAAGAATGAGAAAAGTAGTGCTCAAATTAAACTATTCTGTCTCTCAACCACCTAAGGCAAAGGAAAAGTCATTAGCCCCATAAAGGAGTAAGGTAAAATAAGTGAATTTTTATTGCCAATTTTTCCATTCAAAAGAGAAGTATTTAGTTGTAAACACGGTATTATTGAAACATGAACATTGTATCAACTCCTGATCCACCGAGGCTAAGTTTAATTATTTGCACGGGACGAGCAAAGGTTAATCTTGGGGGATCTTGTTGACGGTGGATATACCCTAAAATTCCACATTCAAACACCGTCAACAGGCCTCGGATTGAAGGGAAAATAAACATAACATGAGCATATTTTATCAATAACGAGTTCCACTTGTACTCTTAACCTTGTGAATGCAGCAAAGATCAAACAGGCCAAGAAACATCAAGAAATGGTGCACAACATCACTTAGAAGAGAGGAGAGCCCAGGGTGGGCCCATGTATGGGTCGGCCGAAGCCTACATGGGGCCCACCTGGCTCTGGTGACGTGGCATGATCCATGAGATCCTCCACCAAGCTCATTTCATCCATTAGATCAACATGTGTTTCTATTCAATGGTGGAGAAACAATGTACAAGGATTCAACGTGACAAACATGCAACCAAGGTGGAATCAACACACGGGGCAATCAATGACAGATGGGGACCACAGGGGTGGGCCCAACTCACCGAAGGTGGTTCAGCCGAACCACCCAAGGTGGGACCAGGCCACTACTGCACTCCATGACAGGTGGGGACTCCTTCTAGAAGACCCTGGCTGGGCCCACCTGCCATAGGGGGTCGGCCAAACCCCCTGGTGCCCAGCCAGGTCGGTTGGCCTCCACCGCCTTCCAGCATCTTTTCCCATGTGCTGAAATCACCACGGCTGTCCATCTTATGGCGGTGCAAGGGCGGTTTATCGAAGGGTGGAGAGGCAAGGAGCACACGGATCGCTGATGTGGCACCCCTCAACTCTGCCCTATAAATAGAGGCTGCCATCACCCTACCCAAGACACACAAGAGACACAATCAACACAAGAGTTAGAGTGTTCCACTCTTTAGTAGTAGTATTAGTCTAGTGTGGGAGTTAGAGTCGAGTCGAGCTACGCTCGGAGTCTCCGGAGTCATCTGCTGGAGAGTCTGGTATAGCTCTTGTACCTTTTCTTCTGTAAGACTTTATCTTTACCAATATATTATCTTTACTTTACTTTACTAAGTCTCTACTTAGTGCATTACTATTTTTTATAGTATTGTTGTGTTTTATCTTAACCTATAGTTGTGCCTAGGACCGCGGTGAGCACTAGAACTTTCCGTAAGCCCTTTTCCTAGACGCTACTGCACCCTAGCGGCCGGAGCTGTGCAGCCGCGCTGCCGCATCCGCCTTGGACAAACTCGAGCTCGTGGAGGTACCTAGCTTACAGTTTAGGGGTGCTAGGATGTTTGTTAGGTTGCGGGGCTTGTCATCGAGTAGTTGGTTTCGCCTTGCGGTTCGCCGGCGACGAGCTCTGCGGCGAGCCGCCGTAGGTGCGTGCGCGGGAGCGAACAGAGGGGCAGAGTGAGGGGAGGGAGATGGAACTGACAGGGGCGCCCCACCTGTCAGCGTCCTGGGGGAGCCGCCTGTGCGCGGGCCGACGCGCGGGCTGTCGCCTGAGACGAGTTGGGCCGGCCGAGCGTTGTTGGGCCGAGGTGGGCCGAATGGCCGTTTTTCGTTTTCCTGGAAAAATCGAATGGCTTTTCCATTTTATTTTTGAAATGAATAGTTCTGCGTTTTAATTTTTTTGTGTGAATTAATATACTGCACCAAAAATTATGGAAATTTTTGTGAATACTCTCTATAGTGTGTAGTATTTTATAAAAATATTAAATATAGGTTTTGAACACTTTCTATAGTAGTTAAAAATTAGTATATTAAATCAAAAATGCAACTTTAGGCATTTTAATTAATTCCCTGTAATTCCAAAAATCATGAAATTTTATGTGCCACTGTTATAAGTCAAGATCTATCTGTTTGTGAAGTTTGAGGTCAAATGGAAATAATTTAATTAATTATTAATTATATGCTTGATTAAATGATTAATAAAATAAATAGGAAACTCTGATGATTAGTGTTTGATGTGAATTTTGGATTGATTGTAGTTCTAGGTCAAACACCCTTATGACCTAGGGCACCTTAGCCTAGTAGGGTTATGACTAGGTGATGAAGTACCGTTATGCTTGAATTAGGTATTATTTATTCTGGGATTTTGCATTTGTCATTTTATGTTGCATCGCATTGAAACATTCATCATTGCATGCGTATAGTGACCGAGGAACCGGGGGTAAGAGTGAAGGCAGTCACTGAGGAGATTGTTCTCAAGGTCGTTCTGCATTTTGACATCTGTGGTACTGGTCCGGATCCGACAATCCACGCAATCCAAGGTAAGCCCCGGTGCATTCAGCCCTTTCCATGTATTTTGAAAATTTTATCACCTTGAGTTAAATTATTGCATTAGGTTGATAGGAGTTGATTGTCACCTAACTTGCTGCATTACCTTCCTTGATATATCACCCTTGAAACCTGATTTTAAAAAAATGTTTGAAAATGCTTAGCCCTGCTCTTTAAAGTTAGTTTTGCATAAAACGCTATTTTCTGAGCTATGATGATATACTAGAGATGGATATGAATTTGCAACAGTGCGGGTGACTTGCACTTGGGTTAGAGTCCCAATGTATTATCATCGACGGATTGGAAACCGTTCGGTTGGTCTTGCACTTTGGGTTAGAGTCCCGATGCATTGCCGCCGCCGGAAAAATGAAAATGAAAAAGGAAGTCCGTTCGGATGGATGTGCACATGTGGTGGCGTTCCCATGTCTTGTCACAGACGGGCACGGATTTGGAACCGTTCGGCTACTTTGTACTTGGGTTAGAGTCCCAATGCATGGTAACCAATGGAAAACTGTTTTAAGGACCGTTTGTTGTCGGCCTGTTGGATCGAGACTTTGCAACTAGCCACATACTACGGGAAGCCTCAGACTCCGGCGGCTCTACTGCTGGAGCCGACGACCATGCACTGGGAGTGGAGAGATGGCGAGAGTAGCGTGTACCCTCACGGCCGGCGTGCCTGGAGACTAGAGGAGTACTGTGCTCTCGGGTGGCGCAGGACCGGTTCTGGGGTATGAAAAGCCGTGGTAGGCGGAGTTGGTATATGCAAGCTTAAGTGCTACATATGCAGTGTGGATAGGGATCCCCAGCTGGGTACTTTCTGGATTCGAATCGACGTTGCTCCCCGGTTAATGGAGACTTGATCCACTGATTTACACCGAAAAAGTGGTTCGAAACTAGGTGCTTTTGAGAATGATTAAGCAATTGAAAGAATGTGACATATAAAAAGGAATAAGGAACCGTGGTTATGATTAAAATAATATTGAGATGAAATATTGAAATAGGATAGTAATGCTTTTCCGCAAAACTCTTGAACTCTTGCTATAGCCTTACCTTGACTCCCCTCAGCCTGCATTCCTGAGTCTAATTTTACACCTTTTCGTCGGGTAAGTCTTGCAGAGTACCTCAGTACTCAGGGTTTGTTAACCCCTGTTGCAGGAAGTCAGCAGCCGGAGGTCTATCTTCCTCCCTGCTGCGGGATGCTCATTGTGAAGGAACTGCTGATGAATGATATTGGGCCCTTGGGCAGGGTCCGTATTACTATGTGTATCTGCTACCCTGATGCTTCCTCTATTTAGGTCTAGATTGTAATAACTGTACTTGAGTTTATATTTGAACATCTGATTTGTAACCTATGTACTATAAAGTCTTCCGCACCTTTACTCTGATGTATTTTATTATGGAACGTTGCAACCCTGTAATGGTTTCGCAATGGGATCCTGTCGGAGAATAAGGGCGCTTATGTAGCCCGGCAGAGCCTGCCTAGATCATCTGGAACACGGGCCCGGCTGTCAGAGATCATTAGTGGCGATGACAGGTGCCTGTGGGCCACGTGATTTAGGCGGTTCTGTTACATGTGGTATTGGAGCGATCCATTGCCAAATCATTACAGCGTTACTTTTGAAAACTTCAAAATGTCTTGGATCACAAAATTTAAATTGGTATTTTGGTCCAAAATGCTTACATTCTTACCTTACCCATTCATTCTTACCTTATCCAATAGTTCTTACCTCATTCTCTAATTTTTACCCTACGCCATAAACTATCTATGGTAGCAAGTGGGTAGCATATTTATTTAGCCCTATATTAAAGTGATATTTATTTTTCCTATTGCATGATTTAAAAATTCGTAAGTGCGATTCATGCATCATGATAATCTCACATGATTAATTAACTTCCTCCTTAAAAGTGGTTTTGGGTTAGAATCTAGTAAGCCTATTCTTCCTAGCCTATCAAGTCCTCACTAATCCAAACCTTCTTTTCCTGCTTGCCGTAAAACCTTAGTTACTATTAGGGAATTCTGCCTTTGTGCGACAAGTATCAATTGCGATGCCATGTTTAAGCCCGTATTGCCTCTAGGTTTTGGTTAAATGATATCGGACCTAAGTTTGGCTTGCTTATCTACAGATGCCTGTCAACACTCGGTCGTCCGGTGCTGGAACCTCCCAGGTTGGAGCAGGTGTTTCCAACCCATCGCCTATTCCACCAACCCTGGTTGATGCCATTGCGGCCCTGGCCAATGCCGCCAATACAATGACGCAGAATCAAGACAATCGTGGTGAGCGTCGAGGCCGCCATGATGATGAGGAGACCACGTATGTGGATTTCACTAAAACCTGTCCGCCCGTCTTCATCAAAGCTGATGAACCCCTGGAGGCTGATGATTGGCTCCGTACCATGGAGCAGAAGTTTAGTCTGATCCACTGCACCGAGATCCAGAAGCCGCTGTTTGCAGCACAGCAACTACGAGGTCCTGCAAGCGCTTGGTATGCAAACCTCCTCTTCGCACAGCCCGATGGTCATCAACTTACCTGGACGGAATTCCGTGAGGCTTTCCGTGCCCACCATATTCCGGCTGGCGTCATGAAGATGAAGCTTGATCAGTTTCTGGCACTGCAGCAGAAGGAATCCACTGTCATGCAATATGTCAGTCAGTTCAATCACTTGGCGCAATACGCCCCTGAGCATACCAACACCGATCAGAAGAAGAAGGACTGCTTTGTCAGGGGTCTGAACTTCAAGATTCAAAGAAGCTTGTCTAAACAACCTTAACTGCACCTATCATGAGGCTGTCGACAGTGCCATTGCCTTTGAAGAGAGCAACCGAAAGCACCAGGACGAGAAAAAGAAGAAGAAAACTAGGTCTTCTGGCGATCAGAAGCGTCAGAGGATTATTTATCATCCCACTCACCATAACCAACCACAATACCCCCAGCAGCAGATCGTTGTTCGCACTGCCGCTACCTCCCATACTTTCAACCAACAAAACACCACCCAGCCGAACGCCCCAAGTGTTCGTATCACTACTCCCAAAACCAATTACAACCATCCTTGCTATAATTGCGGCAAGGTGGGACATTGGTCCCGCAATTGTCCTTTTCCAAAGCAGTACAATCCGAGTAAATCCAAGGTTCCTAATGCTCAACAACAACAACCGCAACAGTAGATTCAGCATCATGGACACCAGCAGCATGCTCACAAAGGTAAGATGGTCAAGAAAGCAGGCCATGTTTACTACACCCAAGTTGATCAGATTCCCGATGGAGAACCTGTCATGCTAGGTAGGTTTCCTGTCGCAGGTCATCCTGCAATTCTGCTCTTTGATTCTGGTGCATCTCACTCGTTCGTCAATCATACCTTTGTCAGCAAGCATGAGATCCCAATTGGGGAAATAAGGGAAAATTTCCTTATACAGTCACCCGGAGAACGTATAAGTACTAAGGAAGTAGTGCAACGCGTGCCTATAGAATTGGGAGGGCACATATTCCCCACTACCATGATAGTGCTAAAAGATCAAGATATTGATGTGATCCTAGGCATGAATTGGATGTATCAGCACAAGTCCCTTATAGATGTGCTGAATAGGACTATAAGAGTGAATATACCTGATAGTAAGTCTCAGCTCCTCATCCAACTCCTACTACCCTTGAGAAAAGTTGAAAGGTCCGTGCAAAGGTTATGTGCCACATCAGTCAAAGAAGTGCAGGATATTCCGGTAGTCTGTGAATTTCCGGATGTATTTCCTGAGGATCTGCCTGGATTACCTCCTGATCGTGAGATGGAATTTGCCATTGAGTTGAAGCCTGGAACGGCACCTATTTCTCATAGAGCTTATAGGATGCCTCCCAAGGAATTGGCCGAGCTTAAAGTTCAGTTGCAAGATCTGTTGGATAAGGGTTTTATCAGACCTAGTTCATCTCCTTGGGGTTGTCCTGCTATTTTCATAAAAAAGAAGGACAAGTCGCTCAGACTTTGTGTGGACTATCGTCCACTCAATGAGGTAACCATCAAGAACAAATACCCGTTGCCTCGTATTGACCTACTCTTTGACCAGTTAGCTAGAGCCAAGGTGTTCTCCAAAATTGACCTTAGATCTGGCTATCACCAAATCAAGATCCGTCCCGAAGACGTCCCCAAAACAGCCTTCACGACCAGATATGGCCTATATGAATGCCTAGTCATGTCTTTTGGCCTAACCAATGCACCTGCCTATTTCATGTACCTTATGAACTCCGTTTTCATGCCTGAGCTTGACAAATTTGTGTTCGTGTTCATTGACGACATCCTTGTCTATTCCAAAACTCCCGAAGAGCATGCCCATCATCTTGGTGTCGTCCTAACTCGCTTAAGGGAGCACCAACTTTATGCCAAGTTCAGCAAGTGTGAGTTTTGGTTGGACCGAGTCCCATTTCTTGGACATATTTTGTCAGCCGAAGGCGTATCTGTCGATCCGAGTAAGGTGGAAGAAATATTGAATTGGAAGCCACCAACCTCAGTACATCAAGTCCGTAGTTTCATGGGATTGGCGGGGTACTATCGTCGCTTTATTCCGGACTTCTCCAGGATAGCCAAGCCCATTACCAACTTGTTAAAGAATCAGGTCAAGTTTATCTGGTCTTCTGAGTGTGAGAAAGCCTTTCGAACCTTGAAGGAATTGTTGACCACAGCTCCAGTATTAGCCCAGCCTGACATTGAAAAACCATTTGATGTCTACTGTGATGCTTCTGGCACCGGTCTAGGTTGTGTCTTGATGCAAGAGGGCCGAGTCATCGCTTATGCTTCACGACAACTCAAGCGCCATGAAGAGAACTAGCCCACGCATGATCTGGAATTGGCCGCCGTTGTTCATGCATTGAAGATCTGGCGCCATTATTTGTTGGGTAGTACTTGCAACATATACACTGATCACAAGAGCCTAAAGTACATTTTTACTCAAGAAGAATTGAACATGAGGCAACGAAGATGGCTTGAATTGATCAAGGATTACGACATTGAAGTGCACTGCCATCCAGGCAAGGCAAATGTGGTCGCTGATGCACTTAGTCGGAAAGTTCACTGCAACTGTTTGACTGTAAGATCATATGATTTATCTCTGTGCTATGAGATGGAAAAGTTAGGTATAGAGATAGTGCCACAAGGCACCTTGCATCATATTAGTATTAAGACCACCATCCGAGATGAGATCATCGCTGCTCAGAAAGAAAGCAAAGGCATCAATCATATCAAGGAAAAAGTCCAAGCCGGCAAGGCTGATTGCTTCAGAATTGATGGTGAAGGTGTCGTTTGGTTCAAGGATCGTCTGGTAGTCCCAAAGATACCTGAGTTGCGACAAAAGATCCTCGATGAAGCACATTTAACAAGATTCTCCATTCATCCAGGAAGCAACAAGATGTATCAGGACTTGAGGCAGAAATTCTGGTGGACAAAGATGAAGATAGAGATTGCTCGGTATGTTGCTAGGTGTGATACCTGTCAAAAGGTAAAGGCTATACATATGAAGCTCGGGGGAGAGCTGCAACCACTGCCTGTCCCTGCATGGAAGCGGGAAGATATCAGCATGGATTTCATCGTGGGTCTGCCCAAAACATCCAGAGGCTTTGACTCCATCTGGGTCGTTGTGGACCGTCTCACCAAGCAAGCTCACTTCATGCCTGTGAATACTGCATATACTGCTGCAACTTATGCGAAGCTATATATGGAAAATCTGATGAAGCTGCATGGAGTGCCTAAGACCATTGTCTCTGATCGAGGTACTCAGTTTGTCTCCAACTTCTGGAAAGCATTTCATAAGTCATTAGGGACGAAGCTTTTGCACAGCACAGCGTATCATCCGCAAACTGACGGACAGACTGAAAGAGTCAACCAAGTACTTGAAGATATGTTGAGGGCTTGTGCACTCAATTACACTCACACGTGGGATGAGTGTTTGGCTTTGGCAGAGTTCTCATACAATAACAGCTATCAGGAAAGCATCAAGATGGCCCCATTTGAAGCAGTCTATGGTCGTAGGTGTCGCACTCCGTTGAATTGGTCCGAACCAGGAGAAAGATGGTTCTACGGAGTTGACCTAGTTAATGAAGCTGAAGAGAAGGTCCGACTGATCCAGGAGAATTTGAAAGTGGCACAGTCGCGTCAGAAAAGCTATGCCGATCAAAGGCGTCGACCGTTAGCATTCAAGGCTGGAGACTATGTCTATCTGAAAGTGTCGCCAATGAAAGGGATTAACCGCTTTGGAGTCAAAGGAAAATTAGCCCCACGATACATCGGACCATTTCAGATTATGGAACGTGTGGGAAAGATGGCTTACAGACTGCAATTACCAGAGCACCTCTCTAACGTGCATAATGTGTTCCACGTGTCACAATTGAAGAAGTGTCTCCGAGTGCCTGATCAAGTCGTCAATGTTGAAGGAGTAGAACTTGATCCAGAGTTGACGTACTCGGAATATCCTATCCGAGTCTTGGATATAAAGGACCGTGTCACACGAAGGACCACAACCAGGTGGTATAAGATCCAGTGGAGTGAACATTCCGAAGATGAAGCTACTGTGGGAATCGGAAGATTATCTCGCAGAAAATTTCCCTGAATTTTTCGCTACCTTATAAATATAAAGTTCCTAGTGCGGTGATGTGTAAACCTTTCTACTAGTTTAATGATCAAGGTTGGGTTAGGATGTATTAACACATTTTCTTTTCCATTACTTTGTTGGAATCTAGTTTTGTCTTGTACCAAATCTCGGGACGAGATTTCTTTTAGGGGGGAAGGCTGTAATACCCCTGGTATTACTGCATAATAAAACTACCATGTCATCATGTTTAATTTGATCATTTGCATATGATTGTGTTTAGGGTGCTAGAGTGATTGGATTTCATTGGTTGTGTAATTAAGTCCCCAATCAAAAGTTAAAAATAAAATTAAATATAAATCAAATTAAGCCCTAGAGTTGACCTAAAACCCTAGTTCAAAATCTATATTGAATCTGAGGAAAATGTCTTAATGAAAGTTGCAGAAATTTTAAAATGGAACAACTTTTATTTTTGGAGATTTTGAAGTTATGTTCCAGAAATTCAAATTAAACTCAAATTACTATGTTTAAATTTAAATTTGAAACCTTAATTTCAAAAATATTAGGAATTTGACAAAACCTCATTAATAAGAGTTGTAGATCTCACTGAGTAGAACAACTTCTATTTTTACCATTTCTCAAGTTGTTGAGAAAAATTAAAAGTAATTTTAGAATTTCAGTTTTGAAATTCAAAACCCTTTTTACCCCTTTTTCTGTAGTTTGAAAATTTGACCGAATTTGAACATACTTCAAAAAGCAAAAGTATTCTTCACAAAATTATCCACAAATTTTATTTGGGACCATGTTCTGATTTAGCTTGGGTATGGCACAATTGGATGAAATAGCATTTGACCTAGGAGCCCTAGCTACAGTAGACTGGGGGGACCCCTGTTTCCGCCGTACGCGCGTGCCGCGCCGCGTGCCGGTCACCGTCCGGCCAGCCGGGGCCGGGGCACCGCCGCGTGGTGCGTCGCAGGGGGGGACCCGGTACCGCTCGAGCTTATCCTCTCCTCCCCAACCGATTAAAAGGCGACAAGCACCTCTCCTTCTTCCTTCTTCCCCTCTCTTGTCGCCGGCGAGCTTGCCTCGGTCCGCGGCCAAATTGACCACTGTCTCTGCACCTTTGCCAAATTGCCGAATTAGAGATCTTCCCCACTCCTGTGCGCACCATTCTTCCCCATTGGAGTAGACGTTCGAGCCTTAGCGGTCCAAGAACGCGCGTCGACGTCTTCGGCGCTGGTCGGAGCGCCACCGCAGGGCACCGTGACGTGCCCGGCTTGCTGGGGTGAGCTCATTCCTTGGAATATGGTGTTTACGACTCCCTAGTCTGCCTTGATGCTCATTCTAGCGATGGTTTGTCACGCGGTGTTCTAGGTTCGCTGGAACGGGGAGATCACCGTCGGCAGACGTCGTCCATGGGTTGCCTGCAGCCAAACCCGTCGTCCGCACCGTCCCTACTTCAATCATCTACCGGCCTAGGACCGCGGTGAGCACTAGAACTTTCCGCAAGCCCTTTTCCTAGACGCTACTGCACCCTAGCAGCCGGAGCTGTGCAGCCGCGCCGCCGCATCCGCCTTGGACAAACTCGAGCTCGTGGAGGTACCTAGCTTACAGTTTAGGGGAGCTAGGATGTTTGTTGGGTCGCGGGGCTTGTCATCGAGTAGTCGGTTTCGCCTTGCGGTTCGCCGGCGACGAGCTCTGCAGCGAGCCGCCGTAGGTGCGCGCGCGGGAGCGAACAGAGGGGCAGAGTGAGGGGAGGGAGATGGAACTGATAGGGGCGCCCCACCTGTCAGCGTCCTGGGGGAGCCGCCTGTGCGCGGGCCGACGCGTGGGCTGTCGCCTGAGACGAGTTGGGCCGGCCGAGCGTTGTTGGGCCGAGGTGGGCCGAATGGCCGTTTTTCGTTTTCCTGGAAAAATCGAATGGCTTTTCCATTTTATTTTTGAAATGAATAGTTCTGCGTTTTAATTTTTTGTGTGAATTAATATACTACACCAAAAATTATGGAAATTTTTGTGAATACTCTCTGTAGTGTGTAGTATTTTATAAAAATATTAAATACAGGTTTTGAACACTTTCTATAGTAGTTAAAAATCAGTATATTAAATCAAAAATGCAACTTTAGGCATTTTTAATTAATTCCCTGTAATTCCAAAAATCATGAAATTTTATGTGCCACTGTTATAAGTCATGATCTATCTGTTTGTGAAGTTTGAGGTCAAATAGAAATAATTTAATTAATTATTAATTATATGCTTGATTAAATGATTAATAAAACAAATAGGAAACTCTGATGATTAGTGTTTGATGTGAATTTTGGATTGATTGTAGTTCTAGGTCAAACACCCTTATGACCTAGGGCACCTTAGCCTAGTAGGGTTATGACTAGGTGATGAAGTACCGTTATGCTTGAATTAGGTATTATTTATTCTGGGATTTTGCATTTGTCATTTTATGTTGCCTCGCATTGAAACATTCATCATTGCATGCGTATAGTGACCGAGGAACTGGGGGTAAGAGTGAAGGCAGTCACTGAGGAGATTGTTCTCAAGGTCATTCTGGATTTTGACATCTGTGGTACTGGTCCGGATCCGACACTCCACGCTATCCAATGCAAGCCCCGGTGCATTCAGCCCTTTCCATGTATTTTGAAAATTTTATCACCTTGAGTTAAATTATTGCATTAGGTTGATAGGAGTTGATTGTCACCTAACTTGCTGCATTACCTTCCTTGATATATCACCCTTGAAACCTGATTTAAAAAAAATGTTTGAAAATGCTTAGCCCTGCTCTTTAAAGTTAGTTTTGCATAAAACGCTATTTTCTGAGCTATGATGATATACTAGAGATGGATATGAATTTGCAACCGTGCGAGTGACTTGCACTTGGGTTAGAGTCCCAATGTATTGTCATCGACTGAATTGGAAACCGTTCGGTTGGACTTGCACTTTGGGTTAGAGTCCCGATGCATTGCCGCCGCCGGAAAAATGAAAATGAAAAAGGAAGTCCGTTCGGATGGATGTGCACATGTGGCGGCGTTCCCATGTCTTGTCACCGACGGGCACGGATTTGGAACCGTTCAGCTACTTTGTACTTGGGTTAGAGTCCCAATGCATGGTAACCAACGGAAAACTGTTTTAGGGACCGTTCGTTGTCGGCCTGCTGGATCGAGACTTTGCAACTAGCCACATACTACGGGAAGCCTCAGACTCCGGTGGCTCTACTGCTGGAACCAACGACCACGCACTGGGAGTGGAGAGATGGCGAGAGTAGCGTGTACCCTCGTGGCCGGCGTGCCTGGAGACTAGAGGAGTACTGTGCTCTCGGGTGGCGCAGGACCGGTTCCGGGGTGTGAAAAGCCGTGGTAGGTGGGGTTGGTATATGCAAGCTTAAGTGCTACATATGCAGTGTGGATAGGCATCCCCAGCTGGGTACTTTCTGGATTCGAATCGACGTTGCTCCTCGGTTAATGGAGACTTGATCCACTGACTTACACCGAAAAAGTGGTTCGAAACTAGGTGCTTTTGAGAATGATTAAGCAATTGAAAGAATGTGACATATAAAAAGGAATAAGGAACCGTGGTTATGATTAAAATAATATTGAGATGAAATATTGAAATAGGATAGTAATGCTTTTCCGCAAAACTCTTGAACTCTTGCTATAGCGTTACCTTGACTCCCCTCAACCTGCATTCCTGAGTCTAATTTTACACCTTTTCATCGGGTAAGTGTTGCGGAGTACCCCAGTACTCAGGGTTTGTTAACCCCTGTTGCAGGAAGTCAGCAGCCGGAGGTCTATCTTGTTCCCTGCTGCGGAATGCTCATTGTGAAGGAACTGCTGATGAATGATATTGGGCCCTTGGGCAGGGTCCGTATTACTATGTGTATCTGCTACCCTGATGCTTCCTCTATTTAGGTCTAGATTGTAATAACTGTACTTGAGTTTATATTTGAACATCTGATTTGTAACCTATATACTATAAAGTCTTCTGCACCTTTACTCTGATGTATTTTATTATGGAACGTTGCAACCCTGTAATGGTTTCGCAATGGGATCCTGTCAGAGAATAAGGGCACTTATGTACCCCGGCAGAGCCCGCCTAGATCATCTGGAACACGGACCCGGCTGTTAGAGATCATTAGTGGCGATGATAGGTGCCTGTGGGCCACATGATTTTGGCGGTTCTGTTACATCAAGCTCCTTTGGTCCGAGGTCGAGATGAGCGTGCCCATAGCACTGGGCTGCTATGAGTGCTATGTTCGCTGTCTTGAAGATGCACTATGTCACTAGAGATGGATGGATGAAGTGCATTCAAACCTTGCATGACGCTATTGAGATTGGATGTGGAAGAGCAGGCACGCAGCGCTCGCCGTAGTGCAGAAGGAGTGGAAGCTCTTTCTGCATGTCGCAAAGAGTTGCAACAAGCCATCAATGCCCTGCTGTCAGCAGACCGACGGGTAAATGTTCTTGAGAGGCAGAATGATGATCTTCGCCATTAGCTTGGTGTTCGTAACATGAACATGGCACGTCAGCGGGACGACTATGAGTGTGAGATACGTCAGTGTCATCACCAGATTTGGGAGCTGCAACAGGAGGTGCACCGTCGTCGACCCATTCCATCCTCCGAGCGCAGCAGAGTTCGGTCCCGAGGTGCTTGTGGCGGATGATGATGCCGCTGCAGTCTCCGAAGAAGAAGAAGACCCTGAGTAGGTGGTGCCTGTTGACGAGAGTGACGACGTTGGTGGGAACGTGTCCAGTATGGACAGTGACCACGATGAGTAGATCTTTCTAGTGCTCTCGCCATGTTGGCGCTCTTTTGTAACCCGACTTTTCCATGTATTCCTAAGTGGTTGGTTTAGATCTGTACTGTCGTTGGACCTTGTGTGAGCAAGGGTGGTAACCGTCAAACTTTTAATTAAGTAATGGCAGTTGATGCAGTTCGAAAAGAATTTTCTTTTGTTGCACCTTGTTATTGTGTGGTTGTGTGATGGATATTGAATTATTGTGCCGCTTGTATGTTATCAAAAATAATCATTGATATCTTTCGGGCATGATTTTTCGGTTATTGTTTGCATGGCTGACACCTAACAATGGTTGTTGTGCTTTACTGCAGATGCCGATCCACACCCGCAACCATGGGTCGGGTAGTGGTGGTGGGAATGAACGTGAAAATGAGGAGTTACCGCCGCCTCCACCACTCACTTCGGATCAGATGTTCACCCAGTTTTTGGCAACTCAGCAGGCCATCCTGCGGGAGATGGAAGCCTCCAACAACAACAATCGCAATCAGGATGAGCGTCGTGGCAATGGTGAAGATCAGTACAGTACTTACAAGGACTTCATAGACACTAAGCCGCCAGTGTTCAAGCATGCCGCTGAACCACTGGAGGCAGATGAATGGTTGAACTTGGTGGAGCAGTTGTTCTCAGTGCTGAGGTTAAGTGAGACTTTGAAGGCTAGCTATGCTTCTCTCTTGTTGCAAGGACCAGCAGGGATATGGTGGGCACATCACAAGACCACCTATCCTATGGTTGCTGATATCACTTGGGAACAGTTCACAAAGGCTTTCAAGGGTCATTTCATTCCCACTGGTTTGATGAAGATAAAGGTTATGCATCTCACTCAGGGTACTAAGACCCTTACTCAGTACCTTCACACCTTCAACAATTTGTTGAGGTATGCCCCTTGGTTAGTGGATACCGATGAGAAGAAGATCGAAGCATTCAAGAGAGGTCTTGGAACCAAGCTTATGAAGACTATGGCCAACAATACTCGCACCACTTTCAATGAATTCATCAATGATGCTCTGACCCAAGAGAAATAGAACAATCTGCACACTGCTGCAAAGGAAGGAAAGAGGCCGTTCGAAGGAGGTTCTTCTCAGCAGGAGGCCCCAGTGGCAAATCGTCTAGTGGCAGGCCGTTCTTTTTATCGTCCAGCTGTTCCAGGAGCAAAATTTAGGCCTCCTCCAAAGAAACAGCAGCCTGCACCACCACCGCGATATAAGAAGGGGTTCACAGTACCTTTGAACAAGAACAACGCTCCTCCAGGCAATGTCGCTCAAGCTAAAGCTCCTCAAGGTTTTGGGACGTGTTTCAATTGCGGTCAGCAAGGGCATCTTGCCCAAAACTATCCTCAACCAAAGCAGGCCCGTGTGCATCATACCAACCTAGAAGAGATCCCTGAAGGTGAACCAGTCACAGGGAGTATGTTTTCTGTAAATGAGCACCCTGCTATTGTTTTGTTTGACTCTAGATCATCACATTCTTTCGTGAGTCAATCTTTTGCACAAAAGCATGCATTCTAGATCATAGAGTTAAATTATAGTTTTTGGATCACCTCGGCGGGGACTGAGGTTTCCACAAGGCAGTGTATCGCTGTGGCCAGAATTGAGATTGGGGGTAAAATGTTTCACACCAGTCTCATTGTGTTGCCTGGTCTAGGTTTGGATGTAATTTTGGGGGTTAGTTGGATGAAAAAGTGGGGTGCACTCCTAGACATCTCAAACCGTACCCTCTCTTTGAAAGATTCGGAGAAGGGAGGCATATTTCAAGTCGTCTTACCTAGCAAAGGGAGTCTCTTTAATATTTCTTGGGCGGCCAGCGCCACAAATCTTTTGGATATTCCTGTGGTGTGTGAGTTCCCGGATGTTTTTCCTGAAGATCTTCCTGGACTTCCTCTTGACCGGGATGTAGAGTTTGCTATTGAGCTCATTCCAGGGACGGCACCTATTTCTAGGAGACCAAATAGAATGCCTCTGCATGAGTTGGCAGAGCTCAAGAAACAACTTCAGGAGTTATTGGGCAAGGGTTTCATTCGCCCTAGCTCTTCTCCATGGGGTTGTCCTGCAATCTTTGTGAAGAAAAAGGATGAGACCTTGCAGATGTGTGTGGATTACAGACCACTCAACGCTGTGACAATTAAGAACAAGTATCCTTTACCTCGTATTGATATCTTGTTTGACCAATTGTCTAAGGCTAAGGTGTTCTCTAAAATAGATTTGAGGTCGGGATATCATCAAATTAAGATCCGGCCACAAGACATTCCCAAGACGGCATTTTCCACTCGGTATGGGTTGTATGAGTATTTGGTTATGTCCTTTGGGTTAACCAATGCTCCTGCACACTTCATGTATTTGATGAATTCGGTGTTCATGCCAGAGCTGCACAAATTTGCGGTAGTCTTTATTGATGATATTCTGATATATTCTGAGAATATGGAAGATCATGCTGAGCATTTGAGAATAGTGTTAACCAGACTTAGAGAGCATAAGCTTTATGCTAAGTTTAGCAAGTGCGAGTTTTGGTTAACCAAGGTACCTTTTCTGGGCCATATATTGTCTGCTGAAGGTATTTCTGTAGATCCTTCCAAAGTTCAGCAGGTATTGGATTGGAAATCACCCACTAATGTGTCTGAGGTTCATAGCTTTCTACGTTTAGCTGGGTATTATCATCGTTTCATCCAAGATTTTTCCAAGATAGCTCAACATATGACCAAGTTGTTACATAAAGATACCAAGTTTGTCTGGAGCGAGGAGTGTGAAGCAGCTTTTTGCACTTTGCGAACGTTGCTGACCACTGCTCCTGTTCTTGCTCAACCTGACATTGAGAAGCCATTTGATGTGTATTGTGATCCCTGTGGTATTGGGTTGGGTTGTGTGCTCATGCAAGAAGGCCGAGTCATTGCTTATGCCTCGCGTCAACTAAGGAAGCATGAGCAAAATTATCCTACTCATGACTTGGAACTCGCTGCGGTGGTCCATGCTCTAAAAATTTGGCGACACTATTTGATGGGTCATAAGTGTCATATCTATTCAGATCATAAAAGTCTTAAGTACATCTTAACTCAGCCTGATCTGAACAGGAGGCAAGGAAGGTGGTTGGAGCTGATCAAAGATTATGATTTAGAGGTGCATTACCATCCAGGTAAGGCCAATGTTTTCGTTGATGCTCTGAGCCCGAAATCTCATTGGAACACATTGCAACCATTGCCGGCAGATGGGTTCAATCTTATGCATCCTGTGGTGTTGAATAATATTACTCTCAGTTGTTCTTTGGAAAGTAGAATTATTGAGGGCCAGAAAACGGATCCGGGAGTGTATCACATCAAGAGAAAGATGGAGAAAAAAGAAACACTTCATTTTCGGGTAGATGAAAAAGGCGTATTGTGGTTCAAGGACCGATTGGTGGTACCAAAAGATCGAGAATTGAGAAACCAGATTATGGACGAAGCTCATCTTTCCAAGTTGTCGATTCACCCTGGTAGTAGTAAGATGTATCAAGATTTGAAGCCTAGGTTCTGGTGGACTAAAATGAAGAAAGAGATTGCGGCCTATGTAGCCAGGTGTGATACCTGTTGTCGTGTGAACACCATTCACCTTAAGCCGGCTGGCCTACTACAACATTTGTCAGTCTCAGGATGGAAGTGGGAAGAAATAATAATGGATTTTATTTCTGGTTTACCCCTAACACAGAAAGGTCACGACTCAATTTGGGTAATTGTGGATCGCCTGACTAAGTCCGCACATTTCTTAATAGTTCGAACTACAGATGGACCGCATCAGTATGCACAACTTTATTTTGCTCAGATACTCCAGTTGCATGGGGTACCCAGAACAATAGTCTCCGACAGAGGCCCGCAATTCATTGCATGCTTCTAGGAGCACCTGCACAAGCGATTGGGAACTAATTTAGTCCGCAGCTCATCCTATCATCCTCAAACTTCTGGTCAAACTGAAAGGGTGAATCAAATTCTTGAAGACATGTTGAGAGCCTGTGTCATTTCGTCCAAGGTTTCGTGGGAGCAGTGGTTACCGTTAGCGGAGTTCTCATACAACAATAATTATCAAGAGAGTATTCAGATGGCTCTGTTTGAAGCTTTGTACGGACGCAAATGCAGAACCCCTCTCAACTGGGTTGAGCCAGGAGAAAGAAGGTACTATGGAATTGATTTTGTGAAAGAAGCCGAAGAACGGGTGCATACCATTCAACAGCATATTAAAGCCGCACAAGCTCGCTAGAAGAGTTATGCCGACAAGCGCAGAAGGCTGCTGGAATTTCAAGTTGGTGACTATGTTTACTTAAAGGTGTCACCTATGAAGGGCGTTCAGCGCTTTGGAGTGAAACGGAAGTTAGCTCCAAGGTATGTAGGTCCTTTTCAGATTTTGGAAAAGAGCGGGAATGTGGCAAACAAGTTGCGTTTGCCACCACACATGTCAACTATTTTCAACGTCTTCCATGTCTCTCAACTTAAGAAATGCTTGCGAATTCTGGAAGAGCAAGTGGACATTGGGGATATCAAGTTAAAATCAGATTTAACTTATGAAGAAAAGCCTATTCAAGTGGTGGACTAAAAAGAAAGGGTTACTCGCAGCCGAGTAATCAAGTTTTACAAGGTTGTTTGGAACAACCACGGTGAACGTGATGCGACTTGGGAGCGAGAAGATTATCTCAAGGAAGTCTACCCCTCTTTCTATGCACAATGGTAATTAACTGCAATCTCGGGAACGAGATTCTTTAGTGTTAGTTACCTATTTTACACTTGCATTGCATAAGCATCAAGCATTGATCATGTCATTCATGCACATACATTATATGAATTAAGTTGCTTTATGTTGCTATTTGGTCTTGCTTGACTATGTTTGCTTGTGCTTGGTCAGATAGTAGAAATGCAAGTGTGATGATTGTTTGCTTCCTTAAACACCATAAACATGTTTGGGTTAACATATGGAACAATTTTCATGTTGGTGGAATTCCCTAATTACCTCTCTAGATAGTAGTTGATGAAAATTTCTTCTCTAAACCTATTCTGTTTGACCAAATAGAAAAGTGATCTTAGAGACATTGCATGTCTGTGCACCCTTCATCAAAGTTATGCAGAATTTTATAAGCAACAAACTTTGTTTTTGGGTCGAGTCTTGAAAAGGTGTGCAAAATGGTCAAAATGGGTTTTAGTGTCAGTTTCAGGGCTGTTTTGAAGTTTAGAAATTCTTCTAAGTCATTTAGCTGATTTCAGTTTCGATGTGCCTCTGTTCTTCACCCTGTAGCTCTCAAACCAAGCTGATTCAGCTCGAATTGTTCTAACATCGATTGGAGTACTCATGTAGCTCTTCAATCCAAATTAGTGGAGTTTTGGCTAAAACGCACTAGATCGAGAGATTTGGAGCTTCAAACTTTCAGGTTTCAGTCAACTAAATCGACCCGATTCAAATTGAAATGACCGATGTGGCCGGTGGCCGCCGCGGCACGCCACGCGCCAGGTGGCGCCGTACGCCGTCGCTGCCCCTCTGTCGTCCTGCGAAATGCAAAGACAACACTCCGTCATTTCCCCTGCCCGCTCCATTCGCTCTCACTCCCTCTCGTCTCTATCTGCTCTCCCTCTGCTCCCCCGCCGTCGCCATGGCCGCCGAGCCAGCGCCACGGTGAAATCCACCGCCACTGCTTCATATCCGGCCGCTCCATCTCTACCCTAGCTTCGTCGTCCTCTGCTCTACCACCTCAACCTGTTTCTAGACTCAGCCGAGCCAAGGTATAGCCCTTAGGGTTTCTCACTGCCGCGCCATTGCCAAAGCGCCGCCAAGCTCTCTGCTTGCAGTGGCCAGTGCAATGCCGTAGTCATTTCCGCTCGCCCTTCCTTGTCTCTAGGTCGCCATGAGTCGTAGATCGGGTTTGTGAAGTTGGTTGGGTAGTTCGTCCCTGAGGCTCGCCGGAACGCAAGTTCGTCGTGGCTCTGTCCGCCGTCGGGTTGCCATGCGCGTGCGGTCAGTGCGAGTCTGTGCGTCGGAGCTCGATTCGTCGAGCATGGAGGTCCGTTAGAGTTTAGGGTTCACAGAACGGAACTCGGTTTCGCCGGCAAAGGTCGGGTTCGGCCGGTGTGCGCTCGCCGGATCTCCGCCATCCGCCATTGTCGCCGACGAGCAGGCTCCAGTGAGGGTTAGCTCTCGGGAGTTAGCTCAGTTGGTTCACCTCGTTGTTAGGAGCTCGTAGGTGCGCCGGTGACCTCGCCGACGGCAAGCTAGCGCCAGTCAGTGCCGGCGACCTCTCTCCGTCTCTGTGTTGTGGGCTCAGTTGACCGGGGATCCCACCTGTCAGTTGCTCGGGGGTGCCTCTGGTGCATTGAGCCGGGTGTGTTTAGTGTTTTAGGGCGGAATCGATTTAAGAAAATGGCTTAAATGCATTTCCAGAATTTGTGTAAAATCTTCTAAAATTTATATCTGGAGGTAGAAGTATCCAAATGGGGTGAATCAAATTTTGTTGTGTTTGTCTTTCTGTGATCTATGCAGGAAAAATATAAAATGTGCTTTTGGAACAAGTTTTCTGTGCAACTCTATTTAAATTGATATATGCATGTAACCTTGGAAAATACATAACTAATTGTAGGAAGATGCTAAAAATGTGATTCCACTTGGGCTAGTCTTGTTTCGAGCAGTAGAATCTAGGAAAAATATATGTTCTATGTTGCCACTATTTTGTATATGCTGTCTTGTTAACTTGCCTTTATGTTATCCTTTTGTGAAATTCACCACGCTTAGTGTATAAAAGATATGGTCATGAATATTTTTCCTAGGGCTTGCTGTGTAGTGGAGAAGCTAAGAAAAATGGGAAATCTGTTGTTTGATACTTTTCTCTGTAATAAGTATTTTCCATTGCTTGAAAGGTTGTCTGCTTGTCATTTTTGTATAAGATGCTCTACCAGTCCTTTTGACTTCAATTTTGGTCAGTAGCTTGTTTTTGAGATGTTTTAGCTGCTGTAATTTTATTGGAATTTTATAGGCATTGGAAATAATAAGCCCAGTTACAACCTAGATCTTAATGGGTTGCTTTTGGGGTTAGTAGTTGGGAAAGGTGTCATTACCTGCCTTTTTATATCTTGTCCCAGACCTGTAAAGCTTGATGGAACATGGTAATGATGGTCTTGTTTGTGTTCTAGTGCAGCAAGTTAGATGTACTTGTGTATGTGCTTGTTCATGCTTGTTCCATTAAAATTTGGTTGAATATGAGTGAGCTTGATTCAAACTAACTGTTAGTGCAGGTTGTAGGTCTCTTACCGAGGATGAGAAAATGTTTTATAGATTGCTTAAGCAGGGTGAGTATGTAATTGTGGTTCGGAGAAGAAATATGCACGTATTCAGTAAATTGTTTGAAATATAACTTGATGATCATATGTTGACTAAATGCATCACAGGAGCATGCCTATCCATTATCTTTTGCATCTCATGTGCATTCTAAATTCTCATACGTGCACACATGCATACAGGATCGCCTGAAGGAGTTACGTTGCTGTAGTTCGACCCTCCCGAGGGCGGAGTACCACCGGAGATCGAGGTGACGGAAGCTCCAGAAGGAGGAGAGGAGACTGAACCACTAGAGTGCACTGACTATCAGCCTACTAACTTTGTGAAAGGCAAGCCCCGGAGTATCCCTAAGCCTCCACCTATTCTTTTTATAAATGCACTGGTCTTTATTAAATTGTATGATTGTGCACTTAAGTATAGGAGGCTGCATATTACCTTGTCCACTTTACATATGATCCTGGTACTACCACTAGATAGGTGACCGATCTTATGCTTAGCCCTGCTTAGACCGGTAGAAGTCGGGTGATTTCCTGTCATCCACGAGCTTAGGTGGTAACTGATGATGATGAGATCCACATGGATGGCTATATGTGTCACCATGCCACACTGATTTAATGAGAGAATCAAGGCTGGGTGGTGGAAAGCTGCATGACATGGGTCATATTGACTTCGGTGCTACTCGCGGCCGATTAGGACTGAGGCCACCAGACATCAGTTGAGATTGAAAGACATCGTCACATAGCTGACCAGATAAGTCGTTCTGACCGCGAAGCCGAGTAGTTTCATTTGAGCCGAGTGTTGGTGTGCTTGGCAGACACTTTCTAGTAGGGGACATCATACCGATGGCAGGTGCATCCTGAGAGACCGAATGGGTCTGGCCCTGAGATTGTGGACCCCATCGAATTTGCGAAGTATTAAGACTCAAATGGGCTAACGGTGACCCAAGAAGCCACTGATCAGGCTGACGAGGTTTGTGATTGGCATATTTGCAATCTGGTACAATCGATTCGAATCGCCATCTCTCCTGGTTAGTGAGAAACTGAACTGATCTTCTGGTGAGGTAGAGGGTAACAACTTGAACGTGATTATTTGGTGAGATGAGGATAATATCTATGGATATCAGAAATCGCTATGGTTTATTGTTTGCTATAATATCAAGTGATTGCTTAGTATAGCTGCAAACCTTAGCTGTAATAGTGGAACTGAAATGGAAGCTGAACAATATCTAAAATTGATAGGTTGAGGAATTATTGTAGTAATGCTTTTTCTGTAAAATGATGCTATCTCCTGAGCTCCACCAAATAAGCTTTGCGTATCCTTGAGAGTCTTTTTATTTATTTCCTGTCGGGTAAGTCTGGCTGAGTACAATTGAGTACTCAGGGTTTTATTCCCTGTTGTTGCAGAAGGAGTGGTCTACTTTGCTCACTACAAGAATTGCTTCTACCTTGCGGTAAAGACGACTAGACCTTGGGCGAGGTTGCTATCTATCTTATCTTTCGTAGTATGCTGTGACTGGTCAGCCCTTGGTACTACTATCAGAACTTATGTTGTTTAAAACTATGTTGGTTTTCGCTACTGCTGCTTTTATGTAAAAGACGATGATGTACTCTGATGTTTAAATTCTGTTGTGAACCTATGTATCATGTGATCGGTTGTTGCTGAATTTCTGTGATCCTCGGGTATGTACTGTGTAAAAGTTTGAAATCCTTCGAGATTTCCGGACTACCGGGTTTATATTGGCTCAAGTGTGACTTGATTGCTCGTAAAACAGCCGTCGTTATACTTGTGCTTGTATAAATTGGTCGGTTCTGTTACACATTGGACCCTGGCTTAAATGCAGTGTCCAACCAATGTGTTGAGTCCGATGGCTAACCCTAGCTCTCTGTTCACTGCTGAAGTGCGTTGGATCCTTAGCTTTAGTCCGGTGAGGGTCATTGGACTCTGTCCGACGAAAGTTGGAGCTCTCTAGTCGTTTCTAGAAGGCATCGGGCCACTTAGTCCGCCGCACTGACTATTGTCGTCCGTCACTGACTAAGCTGAGAGAGTCAGACGATGATCTTTCGTTTGATGTTTGTGAAAGTGTGAGCATCGAACCTTTTCTATAGAGTACGATGAGTAATAGCAGTTCGCGAGTAAATCGGTTTGAAGGCATCGGATGCTCCAGCTTAGTTCGCCGATGAGCTTCAGACACTGCCTAATGCGTTTCGCGCGTTCTGGATACTCTCAAGAACGCGTCGGACTCGTTATATCATTAGTCCGACGAGAGGTTTTTGGCGTGAGAAAGTGCCTGTTGTGACTCAACAACTACCTTCAAATCTCTAAGACACATGGCTAGAATTGAGAGTGTCGGACGTAAATGCTTAGTCCGACGGTAGCATCCGACGACACGAAATTGTCTCTAACGGCTATGTTAGTGGGAGTAATGGTAAGGGGCTCACTTGTGGGCACTTGGTGTCTCTCGCTTGCACATTTTTATTATTGCTATAAGCATTGTGAGCATTCCTTAAGCCTCGCATCACTCACTTGACCTTGCATTGATCATCCTTTGAGTTGAGTGGTTCTCAAGTGTTTCTTTCCTTAGTTGCATTCTAGAGCACTTGAAAGTAAGCCGCTGCAGATTTCTCATTCTCTTGGGACATTGTCGTGTCCCTAGATGACTTAGAGGATTTAGAGGCGGTGTGAGATTGGTTGGTGATTGTCCAAGTCTACACCGGTGTTCTTGTGAGGGGTTTCACGGTTGTTCCCCGGCGGAGAGCCAAAACCGACGGCTAGTGAAGATCACGTGGTGAGAAACCACTTCTCTTGTGTTGGTGCACGTCACTCGGTGAGGGTTGGCTTGTCAGGCCTAGCATGTGATTCACCAAGGAAGACTGGTGCCACAACGGGGAGTAGCTTGACGGCGATCAAGTGAACCTCGGGAAAAATCAAGTGTCTCTTTCTTTTCCACCCTCGAGTGAATGATTGGCTTTCTTGGTGTTTCTCGGTGATTGGTCTTTTCATTTGGTTATTGGTTCTTCATCAACAATTGGACTTCTCTCATCCGTGATTGGGTCTACACGATAAGCGGACTTCACTTCATCAACACTGTTGGTATATCCCTCTCAATCCCTACACCTTGCGTATTCATTCTTGTCTAGCTAGGTGATTCCTTAGGTTCGAGGAGTCATCCATTGCGTAGTATCAGGCACTTAGGATCGGAGTGCTTGGTCGGTTAGGTTGGGTGCATATTTTGTGTAGAATTGTTGTTTGTGGCTTGCATAGAGTAGCCTAGAGCTAGAGCATTGCTTCTGCCATGTTATTGTCTAACCCGTTGCTCTAGTGCTTTGCAAGAAATTTTAATTGGCTACTCACTCTCCTCTAGCCTTTCGGTCCTTTCAGCCACCCAGTACCTTAGCGTCTGAAGCACATTTTGTACTATTTTTTCAACTCAAGTCTTCACCCTTGCTCTCATGTGCTAACACTCAAGATTATCACTCACTTGTGCACGGTGAGTTAGCTTTTTCAAAACATTTTCAAGGGTTAGGTTAGTTCTCTCTAGGTCCAAAATGAATGCAAATGAATATGCAACCTAGAAGCACTTGATAACTGAATTAACTATACATTTCTCCCCTTGATAGTCAACTATCTATCCTAAATATGATCACACTCTTTTAAATGTCTTGATCACCAAAACAAAGAGCCCTATAGGTTATACCTTAGCCCTCTAGATCCTAAGCTTTGCACCACATCACTTGTTGACCTTGGTTGAGCACTTGATCATCACCATCTAGCTCCACTCCCTGGCATGGACCTCCTAGTTATACACTTAGACAATGAGGTTAGTCCATAGGTTTCATCAATTATCAAAATCATACTAGGGCTTTTAATGGTGTATATGGTCTATTAGTAATAGCATCATCTTTGATGGTGCTTCTCTTTCTTTGTGGAAATGGAAGCGCCTACTTCGGGAAGAGCTCATGCTTATTGTTCTTAGGTGTCAATCCTCAAAGAAATATCTTCTTAAGGATTGGCTTTCTGTTTTCTAGTTGTTTTCAATTTTTGTGCAGTTTTTTGCCCATTCTGTACAGACTTACGCCTTTATAAAATTGAGTTCGATAGGGGGTTTTCTCTCATGTTTTCTTCAAAATAAAAGGGCCACTCAGGAATTTAGACTCTCTTGAGCATTCCTATCAATAAACACAATCTTGTAGAGCTCAAGCAGACACTGAACTCACGTGCATGCTTAGGCATTGACCCATGGTGAGATTTGATGGAGTTCCTGTGCATTTCTTAGTTGGATTGCATCCTGTGGCACTAGAGAAGCAGCATGATAGCAGTGGTGTTCTTATTACTCTTGGTGGTGCCACCATTTATACATCTTGGAGTTGGTTAGGATTGTTGAACAACTTGTGGTGATTATTTTGTGGCTCTGATCAAGTGATTGTGAGGGATTTTTTCTCTCCCCGCAAGAGATCACGAAAGGCAACTCTAGTGGAATCATAGAAGTTGGTTGAAGTGCCCTCGAGTGTTAAGCTTCTTGCAGCACCCACATTGAGGGTCAAGTTAGTTTAGCGCGCGAAGCAATAATCGAAGGATTCACCTCAACAAGGATGTAGGTTGCCAGCAAGACTTCAAGGATAAACCATTGTCTCCCTTGTTGTTTTGCCTCTCTACACTTATGCTTTTTACATTTCTATTTTTTTCTTGTGTAACTGTAGTTGTAGTTGCTTTATACTTGCGATTTTTTACATTTCTACTTGTGCTTACATAGTTGTAGCTCTTGTAGCCAAGTAGCTTAGTTCGACTAGCTGCTTCACTTTTATAGCTTGAATAGTTTGTTAGATTGCCTCAGTAGCTTATGTGTGCTCTAATTTAGTTGAAACCCTTGCTACAATAATTGTGTAGGAGACTTGCGGTGTGGTGATATAGGCTAGGCAAGTAGTGGCTTTTAGAATTGTCTTATATTAATCACTTGTCTAGTGTTGTGTTTTTGAAGGAAAAATTTTATTCACCCACCTCTAACCATCCTTATGTCAGTTTGTTTGATCCTTTCGCAGTGTCACTTTGTTCTGGAAGTGCATCAACATATCATGCATCCCTCACATCATCTCTCTTGCTACTGTTGTTGTCGATACAGCCCACCTCTGTCGCCAAAGTGGCTCTTCTCTGCTACTCCCTACGCTCCTCCCCGCTTCTAATTCACCACCCAAGCCACCGCTTCCCTTCTCCCGTGCTTGTCCTCCACCAGTGCCAACCTTGCCTTGTGGGAGGAGGAGCTCAGTTCGCTAGTTTCCATCCCCAATCCATACGAGGAATTCAATCCGTCACAGCCAACCCCACCCCAATTGTATGTTGACTCATTTTTGCCACCGCCTAGAGTTGGAGAGACGAGAAGCTCTACCAAATGGTGTAGGCGGGGTCCTAAAGCACAAGGGAAAGGAAAATGGACCCAGACCCATTTATAATAGATTTTGGTGTTTAATGATGAACATGACCAATATTGGGCTAATGGTTTTATAAGTGTTTGTCTTGTAGTTCAATAAGATGCAAAAGTGGTTTGGACTTAGGCAACGACATGATCCGAGTGATCAACACCTCAAGCAAGACTTAAGAAGACATGTTGAAGACCTCAAAGGTCAAGCACAAGTCCAAGACATAAGGAGGAACTAAGCCGTATGCCAAGAGTGCAAAGAATCAAGTGGGGATAGGGTTTGGGTTCCCTCTCCCTCCTGTCGAGCAACGCGGCAGGATTCAGCGATTTCTGGAGATGCCACTGTCGAAAAACATGCACTGGACACAGGCTTGGTGAGCCGTCCGGGGCATAGTCCAGCAGCGTACCTCAGCAGGAGGCACCGGACACTTGGAAGGAGCCACCGGACGCAGGGAGTTTGCTATGCGAGCGTCCAATGTCAGAAGACAGAAGCACCGAATGCTGGGATCGTCCGGTGGCCATCCATCGGACGCATCCGGTGGCTACTCGGCGCTCTCAGGAGCTCTCCAGTGCTTCACCGGACTCTGAGGAGCACGTGTCCGGTGCCTACGTCGGAGCGTCCGGTGATCAGAAGACTTGGCGCCAACAGCTAGTTCAAACGGTCGAGTGATGGCGCGGTGACACGTGGCAGCTCCCGCTGCGGGGGCAACTGTCCGGTGCACCCACCGGACGCGTCCGGTGAATTGAATTTTGGCCAAGACAAGGGTGGGGAATTGAGGGATCAATCCAAGGGTGTTGTTACACCATTCTAAAGCTCTCCACTTGCATAGTGCTTAGTGATACACTTAATGATTAGCGTATGTGGTTTATGAAGTGCTTAAGTTGATTAGACCAACGGTTATGCGCTTGCTCTAGGTTTAGGCCTACTGTTTAGTGAGGTTTGCATACCTCTTGATCAAAGTGCTTGCGCACACCGTGCTTGTACTCGGCGGGGTTTGTAGTCTTGCGAGACCACACCAACCGCGCTTGTGGTGTGGCTGCCACCGTTTACCGAAGGGAACAAGGCCAACGACAGTTTGGCCGGAAGCTTGATAATGAAGATGGCGGAGAGCATCCGAGGAGAGGCTTGCCTTGCGAGGCACATCAGAGACCCACTTGCGCGTGGGGAAGGCCCAGGGCTATCCACAGAGTGACCCAACCGAGAGCTTGACCCTTACGAGGGGCTCCAACGAGAACTAGGGGGAAAACTTGAGCGCTTCTCAGTACCTCAGTAAAAATACCGGAGTCGTCAACGAGAGTTTGCATCTCTACCTCATCTTTACCTTCTGCTTCTATATTGCCTCCTTCGTTATGTGCTTTACCTTTCCTAGCTTAGTTGATAGGCTAGTTGATAGGATTGAAAATTAGGTTGCATAACTTTTTTTTCGATAGAGATAGCAACACACTTAGTAAAACCTTAGTTGCAAATTGACTACTTTACTTATTGCATAGGTTTTGCTAAGGTTAAGAAAAAGATGTCATAATTTAAAAGTAGAGTTTTAAGTTGTCTAATTCAACCCCTTAGGCGTCATGGTGTAGGCAAGTCCTAAAGCAGAAGGGAGCAGGAGAGACCAGCGAGAGTCAAATTGGAGCACTACAAACTGGCCCTAAGTGCATAGCAAAGGTGGGTTTCTTAGTTGAATTTGGCTTTGTTATCAGCTAATTTGGTTAAACAAGGCCTAGAACTGCAATATTGTTCCAAAAAAAAGCCTAGAACTGAAATGACGGCAATAATTTCATTTCCTTAGAACTTTGGAACATGTTTATTAGGTCCAAACTATCCAGTTTCTGTTAGTTCAGTTCCGACGTATATGCCCACATCTACTAACATGGCAAATCTGTGAACCTTTATAGTCGGACTTATTGTGACCGCGACTGGCTTACAGTACTGATTCATTGCGAGATAAAAAAAATGTTTCATGGCTAGAAATTAGAGCTGATTCAAGGAAAAAAATGTTCTATTGCTAAGAAGTTTGACTGATCCTGGCTGATAATCTAAAGCGAGCAGGCCAGAGGAAGCTATGCTGAAGAAAGTAAAGGGAAAAAAAAGATACAGACAAAAGCAGGCGTACAAAGAAAGACTGAAATACTAGAACGTGAATTCCACCAAAGCATCCTTTTTTTAAAACCCCAGGTTATTTGCGCATCTCTTGAGAGCAAAACACAATATTGCCTGGATGGCCAAGGTGTACTACACAGGTATTTGAGAAACAATAGTCACTCATTGGTTCGCTGTATTGACAGATCGGTCAAGCCTGCCACAAGTTCATCGATGCTTATCTGGCTCAAGGGTTTGCCTGCATCATCTGGAGGTAGAGTTGGATATACACCCTCTGGAAGGCTGTCCTCCTTGAGGAGCCTCTTCAGATCCTTGATGAGTTCAAGCTCGCCATCATCATCATCAGAAAAAGGCACCTCCAGGTCCCAAACCTTAAATATAGAACCTGTTGACTGGGTCTGCTCAAGCACCTCTGATGAAGCCAATTCATCACCTGCCTCTGCTACATAACTATCCATTTGCTTACCATGTTCGTCTGCACCTCTGATTATATCAGCAATTTCACAAGCTTCAATACCATCCTTGTCATCATCGGTATTATCTATTTGCTCCATGTGGACGTCGCCATGCTCAGAAATGTTTTCAGCAGGGAGGGAGTGAGGTTTTGCCTCTGAGATTGCATTATGTGGACTTTCTGAAGTATCATCGGGACTTTCTGTTGGCTTTTCAAGGGCATCAAGCAACGCACTCCTCATCACTCCCCAGTCATCATCTGACAGTTCAGAAGAGTGTACGAAGCATGAATCTGCCCAGGCAGCTTCCTCAGGTGAAGGTTCAACTACATTCTTATTTGATTTAATAGCTTCAAGAATAGCAGAAAATATATCATCAGATTCAGAAGCCTCAAGTTGCTCTTCCCTTAAGCTTGGCTCAGACAGAAGACCCAAAATGTCTCCATCTTCAGAAGTCATGGTCATGCAAGTAACTCAGCGCTACCTTAATGAGAGAAAGTGGCCTAGAGTATCTGCAGATATGATAAAAGAAAAGAAGGGCGGAATCAGACTGTAAGGATAGAGAAGATACAATTTTTCAAGCAGAAGCTAAGGTACCACATACAAATATAAGAGCGCCAGGGATCCACGTTACAAAATAATTAAAATTAGAGTAAAATCAGAAAGAATAAAAGGATGATGATATCACGTCTATCTAGTGTAACAACAAATTATTCAAGAATTAAGAAGAAGTACAACTTTAGTAGTTTAGGTTTCAGTGTGAGAAGGTAAATAAGAGACAACAGCCGCACTTAAGAAAGAGTAAAACTGAGCCTATGAGATCTGACCAGACTCAGACCGGCGATAGTAGCTTACCCTGGGCTGAGCATCTCAAATTCACTCTTAAAGTCAATTTTACGTCATATTTGACATCATCACTCACCAAACCAAGGCAAAACCTTCATTTCTTCATTTTCTTATTGAAGAATAAAATTTTAGTAGTGTAAAAAAATGCCACCATCCCATAACAACCATACTGCTTCGGTCACTAATATTATGCAAGAAAAGAGTGGGTCACATGACTCATGCCTATATAACAAAAGGAGCTCAGCCTACGAATATGGTCTTATTTCTACGATCCAGTAACCAAAGTGCCAAGGTTCAAACCTATTGTTTCATTCAACCCAGAGAAGAGTTTCTACAGTGCATATCAGATGGACAAGACTGACAATGGTCACATCCTCCATGGTGCTTTATTTTCTGCATTTGCCTACATGTTTCTTAACTTGCCACTATGTAATCCCTCCGTCCCATAATACAAGACGCTATAGAGTTAAAAATTTGTCTCATATTAATTGACATTATAGCCTCCGCAGCACGTCTCAGCCGCCCAACCATAGCAGAGAGTCAATCCATCACATCATGTTCCCATCCAAGTGAATAGAATAAGAAAGAAAATGAAGTGGTGGCCGGCTGCTAATGGTGCTCTTCCTCTATGAAGACGTGGTTCCGTGCTCCAGTGACAGCAGCTGTCATTCGTTTGTAGGGGTTTTTATGTCTTAGAGACTTCACCTTGGTAGCAGTAACAGATCTTAAAACACTTGTACTGTGGGACAAAGGGAGTATGCTCACTAAAAAAAGTGTAGCTTTTAACAATTACATGAGCAACTGAGTGCATTTATGTAAACCAACTAAAAGAAGCAACAGGGCAATGCTCACAGCTACGGATGCAACCGGATCGAATATAGAAGTATACCAATAATCCTGCATTATGTCCCATATGACCATATCCCATATTGTAGCCCATACGTTTTGTCGGATTTTAGATGCATATCATTAGGATATTGATATCTACCTCATATTACATAACAGAAATCCAATTTGAGAATTTGGATTTGATAAGGTCGAATATCAAATATTCAGATTGAAATACAGGCTATCCATATAGTGTTTTGACCATTTCGAGGACAAATATCAGGAAATATTGGTCCCATTTTCATCCCTACTCACACCTTGCGTCAACAGCTATACAAGCAAAGTGGAGAACAGTAATCACAGTTTCCCTAAAGATTTTAGAGTAAGATGTTTGAAGACCATGGTAACATGGTTATATTTCATCTTTATGCGCAAAGTGATGAAGCAACCATTTTTTAACTAATTTTAGCCATGGAACATTCAATGAAAAACTAAGGTCCTATTTGGATGTGAAGTATTTTTAAAGTTTTAGAGAAACACCAAAACATTTTGGTGTTTTGGAGCGCAATGGAGTGTTTGGATGCAACACACTTTTATGGTTTTGAAAACCATAATACTGTTAAACCCTAAGCCTCTTTTTACTAAACCATGGCTTTGCACATTTATGTGTTCTAAAACTGCAGTTTCTCAATACCACAGTGTATTAATACTCATCCATGCTTGGAATTGGTTGAGCATGATACAACATCTCCTAAGCATAGTTTCAGTACTAAACTACCAACAAAATTTGTACTAAATCAGTAGTTCTTAAAGCGTTTGTGCTAGTTTTGCTGGAACCTTCACTGAGCCATGAAGTTAGTATACTAGTATAACCAAGGAATGCTGCCAATCGAAGTGGTAAATGAATTTCGCTGAATCCAGGAAATTTGTTTCTTGGCCAAATCAAGTGGGGTGAAGCAGCACAAGTACAATTTCCAAATTCCCACCACTCTGAATAAGGCATTAGCATTTCTAATTTTTTTTTCTTTAAAAGTGATGAGCATAAGATCTGAACCACAGCACTTGAGGAAATAAACTACACTAAATTCCATAGAGAAAGACATACATGCCACTAGTTGGCCTAAATAGTAAATACACACCCGTTTTGCACTAAAAGCATACCATGGAATTAAAAAAGGGCCAAGGAATTAGGATCTAAGCAGAACACGACACAATACAAGCTTCAGTGGACAGCAGATCAAAATAAACTGAATTAGGACACAAATTGGGCCGGTAGCCCGTAAAAGATTTGACTAGAAGAGGGCAGTACACCAATCAATTTTTGCAACAAAATCTATACCCCTAGATAAACCACCAGTTAAAATTAATCTAAAGCCACCCAACAAATGACCTCCCGCAGTCATGGACTTTCCTCCGTGCATCAAAGAAACTGTACACAGGAAAACAACGAACCAGATTTATTCTAACATATTATTTCTCTTACTCACCCACATCCGATACCCATGTTCTTTGATCTCCTTCATCGGTCATCCTCTCCACACGCACGGTATCTCCAAGCGACACTGGTCCACCCCCACCCACGCACGTAGATGCGGGTTCGATTCCGATCCCCTCCTCCTATTGTTTCTCGTTGGTTTTTTTACTTTTGCCGTGAAGATGAGAAGACAAAAAAACTCACCAGAACACACGCCTTGCTCGTGACTTCCCTCGACGAGGATAGGGTTTCTCAGCCACCACCCCGTTTGATCCGCTCGCTGTGATTGTGAAACTCGTAAGCTAAGCGGCTGCTACCTCCCAAGTTCAGGTGGCGGCGGTGACCCTCCGCGGCTCCGCCTTAGCTATGCGCCGATTCCCATCCCGATGGTGGCACGACCTGTCTCGAGCTAAAGGCACCCAACCACGCGGACAACAGCGTGGAAGGAGACTAAGGGGTCGTTTTGATTGGGATGGGGACGGGGATGGGATGGGGACGGGGGAAAACCGGAAAAGCGGGAGGGATGACCCTTCTAGGAATACTATGCTATCCTATCCGTCTATTTTTATATTATATTTAGAATCTGTTTGGCATAGCTCAGTTTTATTATTAAAACTGTTTTTTGCAAAATAGCTTCACAAGCAGCTTTTCTAGTGAAGCTAATCTGTTTTAGAAAAACGTTTGGCAAAACAGCTTTAAAACTTTTCTTGTTCGCATCTTCCCAGCATGGTCGCGCCCGCGCGGCGGCCCTTCTTCCCCACGCGAGCAGCACGCACCGCTGCAGCCCACGCCCCGGTCTCGCTCGCGCCCCTGAGGCCGCGCTTGCGCATGCCCTGACGGCCCTTGGCAACCGAACTCCGGCGGCCGCTCCCCCCCCACCCAGCACCCAGCGTGCTTCTTCCTAAAAGAGATGGAGTCCTTTTTCACTTTGTGGGGGCCTACTTGTGGGAGATGAAGGTGTGGCAACCTACTTTTTTTAGCTCTCTCTGCCCATCCCATTTCACCCATGAAGTTATTTTTAAAAGAAGTGTTTGGCAAAAAAACAGCTCACAACACTCATGAAGCTGTTGTGAGTTATACTGAACAGGCCCTTGATTTTAGCCATTGATTTGTTTTCTAATCCCTATCCTTCCCCTCGTATCCTAAAGGCTCGCCATTTGAAAAAATACAGCCAACTTGCAGTATGCGATGGTACAGAACAAAGTCATTACTGTGTTTGTGCCTGGTCTCTTTGATGTATTGGTGGTCTTGTTTCTCTTTGTTGATCCCATTTCTACTCTTGATTTATTTTGCACTAGAAGAGCAGAAGGTCGCAGCTCTTCGGCTTCTTCAGTTGAGCAGCAATCTTGTATTATGCCCTCCTAGGATGTGAGCTATCTTAATGTCGCATTCTTCGCCTCCTCGACTCGCCGTGTGATGCGAGATACACAGGTGATTAGTCCACAGGTATACTTGTGTGAGCAACTATGCCATGAAGGTGAAAATAGCATTGGATTCATTGCTTAGCTCATACGTGATTATGGAGGAGCTTAATGCATGAGATATGACATGGAGTCATGTGGCTAGGTGGAGAAGATCAAGACAAGGCTTGGCAGCGATAGGCCGGTTACAAGTGTGAAGGGCAAGCAGTGGGCTTGGCGCCGATGGACAACGCAATGGTGAAGAGCAACCAAGTCGAGGATTAATGAACCAAAAGCCATGTGATGATATGAAATGGATCATATCATTTATGAAGTGTTGATGCATGTGTTGCATCGGCATCGACGGTGATGAAGATGGAGATGGAGATGAAATGGAACATGCAAGGCAATGGTATAACCTAGGGTGTTTCCATTTCACCGGTCTAAGGTTGAGTAGAGAAGTTGACTGAGTTTAGGATAGATGGTCGTACTATTAAGAGAAGCAAACTTGTTAGCATATCGGTCATCCAGTGCCACTCGAATGATTTAACTTCGTGACGTTGCTAGGATCGAGTGACGTGGCAAGTAAGAGTGAAAATCCATTGAAAAATGTTTATGAGAACCTAACACACATGCACTTGATGGTGTACACTTGGTGGTGTTAGCACATTTTCAAAGGAGTTGAAAAAGTTTTGGAGATTTCTCGAGTTGAAAAAGAGGATTGATGGTTCTTAGTTTGGAAAACTTCTTTGATCCACTGTGCTTTGGATCATGTATTCATGTGAGTTGTGTAGCCCTCTAAATAAGCTTTCTAAAATATCCAAGATCATCGAAATCGGAGTTCGGAGCAAAGAGTTATGGCCATTTTAGTGAACAGCGATCACAACTATTTTTTAGTGGCGGACTGTCCGGACTTTGTGCTGCGGACAGTCCAGACTTTGTGCTGTGGACAGTCCTGGAGCTTCGGACGTGGCCCAGGAAGGAGACTTCGGACGAAGGCTCTTGAGTCCGGTGGTGAACTGCGGACAATCCAGGCCCTAGGGGCTGACTGTCCGCCATACCTGAAAACTCACACAGAATGCAACCATTCTGTTGGGCATCGTTGGAGACAACAGCGGACAGTTCAGGCCTCTGTGGAGGACTATTCGCAAGTCTGTGTTTGAGCCTAATGGCTAGTTCAATATGAACCACGGACTATCCGGGACCAAGGGGCGGACTATCCAGGATCAAGAGGCGGACTGTCTGAGGTGACCGTTGGAGTTCAAATGGCTAGTTCGAGGTGAACGGCAGACAGTCCGGGATTTATATTGCAGACTGTCCGCGACTGTCGCAGAAACACACAATAACGGCTAGTTTGAGGCCTCCCTCTATAAATAGAGGGGGTGGCTGGCCATTTGAGGCGTTGAGCACCTTCAGAATGTGTTTCCCTTGCTTGTGTTTGGGTTAGCCCCCTCCAACTCACTAGTGCTCATAGAGATTGCATTCGATAGTGAGCGATCGATTGATAGTGCGCTACATCGAGTGATTGCAAGAGATTTGCACTAGGTGATTGGTGGTAGTTGTTAGTTTTGGAGGTGGCCACCTCCTAGACGGCTTGGTGGCTCGAGGCTCTGTCAAAGCAAGCAAGAAAATTGTGTTTGGCTCCGGAGAAGGCTTTATGAGGGGCTGGTGCTCACCCTGCGGGAGATCACGAAGAGCAACGTTAGTAGAGCGAGACGTGAAGAGCGACAAGTGGTCCGGCTGGATCAAAGAGCTAGAGCTCGTGGTGAGCACTCCACATGGGAGTAAGTTTGTGTGACCTTGCGCTATAAATGATTAGGAAAGCTCATAGCTAGTCTAGCACCTTTGTCTCTCGCTTAAAATCTTTGGAAGGTGCTTAGAGCATCTCCAACAGTTTGGTATTTTTCACCTCCCAAATCTTATTGTTTGCTAACTCCCAAAATAATATAGGGAAGAAAAAAGATCTCATCTCCAATAGTTTAGAAAATTTCATTTCTTAAAACACAAAAATTGTGGACCCACACGTTTTTTTGTCCCTATGCCCCCATCCGGCAAGCAACATCCGCCGAGCGAGCCCCAAGTGGGAGATGTCGACAATCCACCGCTAGACCTCGGCGCTGCGTCGTTGCCCATTCGGTGCCATAGCGATCAGTCGGAGCAACCCGAGAGCACAAGCCGTACATGCCAGTAAGCGAGCGACCAAAGACTTAGAAATTCATCTTCTCGGCACCCAACCACATGCTCGCCATGGCGCCGACGGAGGTAGCGGCAGATGGCGGGCACCGGGCATGAGCACGATGACAAGAACTCCGGCGGGCCCTAGTGGGTGGCAGCGCCGCTAAGGCCGCAGCCGCGCTCAACTAGCACTCTCCAGGTCCCCCTGGCCATCGGCGTGTTCCTCCGTGGTGGCGGCGGCACGCGCTGCTCATGAGAAGCTCCGGCGGGCCCTGGTGGGCATCTATGACAGAACCGCCCAAACCACCGGGCCCACGTGCACCATCATCGTTCCTAAGGACCTCCGGTTACTATGCACAAGTTCCCCGCAACCTAGGTGGCCTGCCGGGTTTCCTTGGAAACCCTGATTCACCCGAAGATCTCATTGTAAAGACCTTGCAAGTATTACAACAGTTTACACAAATAGTTTGAATCAGAGTATAGAGTGCAGAAGTATTACATAATCGTAAGTTTACAAATATGAGTTACATTAACCCAAACCAGAGTTTCGTAGTGGAGTAGCAGTATACAACTAGACACCCTGCCCGAGGGCTATTTGGTAGACACGTCATCATCCATGCCCGATCCGTCGACCGGCGCAGTCCCACGTGGAGTTGTTCACTCGACTCACCTGCAACAAGGGTTAACAAACCATCAGTACATGGGGTATTCCGCAAGACTTACCCGACTAAAGAAATTAGGGAGAAGACTCATGAATGCAGGCTGAGGGGAGTCAAGGTAAGGTTTTAGCAAGAGTCAAAGGACTTTTACAGAAAAGCAATACTAACAAAATTTCAATATTTTAACTCAATATTATTTTAATCATAATCCATAGTTCCAAATTCAGTCACAAGTATCCTCATACTTTTCAATTTATTATCCCTTCTCAAAACACCTAGTTCCGAACCACTTTTCGAGGTTGGGCAGTGGATCAAGTCTCCATTATCCGAGGAGCAACGACGATTCGAATCGATTAAATACCCAGCTGGGGATCCCTATCCACACTGCATATGTAGCACCTAAGCTTGCATATGCCAACCCCATCTACCATGGCTTTTCCAAAACCTGAACCGGTCCTGCGCTACCCGAGAGCACAGTACTCCTCTCGTCTCTAGGCACGCCGGCCATGAGGGTACATGCTACTCTTGCCATCTCTCCACTCACAGTGCGTGGTTGTCGGTTCAAGTAATAGAGCCACCAGAGTCAGGGCTTCTCGGAGTATGTGGCTAGTTGCAAAGTCTCGATCCAGCAAGCCTACAACGAACGGTCACTAATTCTTTTCCGTCGGTGACCATGCATTGGGACTCTAACCCAAGTACACAGTTACCCAACGGTTTCCAAATCCATGCTCATCGGCGATAAGACATGGGGGTGCTGCCCCAAGTTCACATCAACCGAACGGACTCATTTTCATTTCCATTTTCGTCGGCGTCGATGCATTGGGACTCTAACCCAAAGTGCAAAGCCATCCGAACGGTTTCCAATCCGTCGGCGACAATACATTGGGACTCCAACCCAAGTGCAAGTCATCCGAACGGTTGCAAATCGATATTCATTTTTATTTCTTTATTATTCATCAATAGTATATCAGCATAGCTCGAAAAATAGCATTTTATGCAAAACTCTAATTAATTAAGCAGGGCTAAGAATTTTTCAAACATTTTCATTTTAAATCAGGTTTCAGGGGTGATATTCAAGTGGTCAAGGAAGGTAATGCATCAATTGGGTTATCACTCAACTCCTAACAACTTAATGCAATAGTTTAACTCAAAATGATAAACATTTTATAATTCAAAAGGAAAGGGCTAAATGCACCGGGGCTTGCCTATTGCTTGGAGTGGATAATACCTAGAAATCAATCACCGAGAATCTCCACATCCACCGAGTGAAACCCGACTCAGGGTTTGCTTTCGATAGAAATCACCGCGCGTTCACTACACGAAATAATAAGATATGCTTAACATGATGCTCAATGAGATGATTATGAATGTATGATGACAATTTAATTAGCTTAACGACCTTCAGTACAACTTTTCTTCATGACTGTTGACGGCGCCAGAAGTGACCGGGGGTATTTCTTATGTCTATTGGATAATTCCGCAAGCGCACAGAATATACCGATGTAGCACTTCACCCGGGAGTATTGCAAGGTATCATTATTTATTTTATCCCAAGGAAAAGCGGTGCTAGAAATGTTAATAGAAAGAGATCCTTAAATCTATCTCAACTTAGCACAACTAGTGCAGAGGGGGTAATCGAAGTATGATAGGAAGGTGATGATTCAAAGATAACAAATGAGATACTAAAAGATAACTAGTGCAGTATAGGTAGGTGGGAGGACCACGAGTGAGAAAGGTTCCTGTGATTCAAACTATACTCCTGCGATCTAACCTTACCAAATAGATGAAACTACTAGGAACGCTACCTTACTTCATGTATTGTCGGGGATAGTCCAAGACAGTAAAGGATATAACCTTTACCTGAAGCGGCTATGCTTTTATGGGAGCCTACCTTTTAAGAACTTGCCTAAAACACGTGGAGGGATACTAAGACTAGACAGGGTTGTCACCATTTGCTAGCACCCACAAACAATCCATGCGACAAGCGGCATTCAAAGGCAAGATCTAGTCTAAGCACCACGCTTACACTAAGTCCTACTACTCTAGCTGTGATCAAGGCAACTAGAGCACCCTATGACAGGCGATGAACAGCAAACAAGAGTTGGTTACAGGATCACAATCTAGTAAGTAACAACTGAGAGATAAGATAGAACACAACAATACTATTGCAAGAATAATATTGCACTAAGCGAATACTCAGTAAAGTAAAACAGGAATATTATATTAAAGTAAATAAGTCTTACAGAAAGAGAAAGATACAAGAGCTATACCAGACTCTCCAGTAGACGACTCCGGAGATTCCGAGCGCAGCTCGATTCAACTCTAACTCCCACACTAGACTACAACTACTACTAGAGGTGGAACTACACTAAACTTCACTTATATCTTGATTGAATCATATCTTGAGAGGGTGGAAGCAGCCTCTATTTATAGGAGGAGATGGAGGGGTGCCATGTCAGTGATCCGTGTGCCTTTCCACCTTGGCCCTTGGATGAACCGACCTTGAAACCGCCTTAGATGGACGTCAGTGATTAAACCAGCACGTGTGAAACATGCAGGAAGTCGGTGAAGCATGGCGGTGGCCTGGGCCCACCAAGGGCAAGGTAGGCTATGGCAAGGTGGGCCCACCACTGTGGTCCCCACTGGTCATAGAGTGTGGCTATGTACTTGTTTCGCCTTGGTCTTGTCGGTTCACGCCTTGATCCATGTGTTTTGATCTTTTACCGTTGATTGGAAACACAACTTTGATCCAAAGGTGAAATTGAGCTGGATGGAGAGTCACATGGATTATGCCATGTCAGCAGAGCCCTGGGGGCCCCACATGTGGGTCGGCCGACCCCTATGTGGGCCCTTCAGGTGCTCTACTCTCTTATACATGCTTCCTTGAGTCAAGTGTTGAAGTGTGATGACTTGGTTCCCAAATATGTGGTTCGACCGACCCACTCAATTGGGCTCCAAGTGCTCATTTCTGCTCTGTTTGATCTTCCCTGTATTCATAAGCTAAGAGTACAAGTGGAACTAGCTATTGGATAAAATATGTGCATGTTATGCTTATCCTTCCTTGAATCCGAGGCATGTTGACGGTGTTTGAGTGTGGATTTTTATGGTATATCCACCGTCAACAAGATCCCCCAAGCTTAACCTTTGCTCGCCCCGAGAAAATAATTAAACTTAGCCTCGGTGGATCAGGAGTTGCTACAATGTTCATGTTTCCCTAGTACCAAGTGTGCAACAAAGTACTTCTCTTTTAGATGGAAAATTTGGCTATAAAAACTCACCCATATTACCTTAGTTCTCTATGGGGCTTATGGCCTTTCCTTTGCCTTGGGTGGTTGAGAGAAAGAACAGGTTGACTTGAGCACTAATTTTCTTATTCTTTGCAAGTTTCATACTGGAGGTTTTAACAATGTTTTGCAAAAGAAAACTTAATGTTCCTCAAATGGTTCTCTCATGTCGCTCAAATGGTGTATGGTTCCTTACCAAGGGATAAAGTAAATATTGCCCTCTCTTGTCATCCTACTTCTAAAATGGCTTATGTGGAGCTCAAGGTAGGAATGAAAAGATATAGCATACTTACTTTGCATGTATTGTAGAGTCAAAGCTTGGATCCAAAGAGAGAAGTGTCATGCCCTTAGATCAAGATGTGCAAGTGTGTGGAAAAATATTGGGTTATAATGCTCCTCTATTTAGAATTGTATCTCTCTTTAACAAATTTTAGAGACATGGCTATCATTTTTCCTCTCTTTTATTCATGAGCCTAGACATGCTCATATTTTCTTTTCTTTTCTATGGACTTCCTTGTGTCCATTTTTTCTTTCTTTTTCTTTTATTTTGCATAGCCTTTTATCTCTTTTATCATATCAACTAAGAGAGATATTTTATGACTTTAACACATGGAGCATTTATTTGGTGGAAATGAAAGGCATGTTATTGCGTACTTCTAGTGTAGAAGTAGCATAAATATGTGGTGTGTACATGATCTTGATCTTGAGAGCATGATAAGTCTCTCAATAAGGGTCAACAAGACTCGACAAAACTCAATACAAAGCAAATAGCTTATTTGGAAGGTTTTAAACATGTATAGCATGTCAGACTGTGGTAGGAATTTATCACCATTGAGGAATAATAAGATTTTGATTTTTCTAAGAAATAAAAATCTCCAGTAATCATGCATGCTTAGAACAATATTATAGCAGCTCTTGTCTTACCATATCATATCTCACAACAACTTAGACTTAGTTCTAGCACTTGCAACCAACAAAATTTTCAGGTTCATGATGATTTTAAATGAGCCAAGTAATACATACTCAAAGAAATACTAAGTTGTAGACTAGGCATTAAAGAAATATTAACAGAGCAAATATTCATCATTTCCATGCGGAAAGTAAACATGCATGACATATATAACATGGAAAAGTAATAATAAACATGGAAAATATTTTTGGCATTCTTATAAATTTTGATTTTTTTAAAGTAAAGCAGGAATAAAATAATGCACAATGCTCAGATAGAATACTTACCTTGGTGGGGGAGAGACTCTCCCCCAAGCTTGCACTTTTTTGATTATCCCACTGAGGTGGATGTGGCGGATATGGTGGTGGATAGTGAAGAGGATATTGTGGTGGATATGCTGGTGGATATGGCTGTGGGAACTGCTGTGGATGCTGTGGTATGTATGGTGGTGGTGGTATGTTGTGGTGTGCGTAGAGGGCAGCCCACTGTCTACCACTCTGCTCCTGAAAGTTTTGGAGCTCCTGCTGGGTTTGTGCAGTGATGTTGTGAATGGCCTCATGTCCAGCCCGCAGCACACCAAACTGGTGAGTGAGCAACTCCATGTCATGTTGGTGGCTCCAGGTCCCTGCATCCTGAAAAGAAGAGTAGGAGAATCTGGCACTTTGTGCCCCTGACCGACGCCCTCCTCCAGAACTGGAGGCCTGCATTGCACTTGAGCTGACTGCATAGGTGATGTCATCTTCTTCAGACGAATCATTACGCTGTGCAGCGCGTGTTCTTCCACGGTGGCAGGTCTTGAAAAACTCCAACGGCCACTGTTGACAGTTACTAACACTATCAAAAGAAAGTAGCCAAACCTATCCTCTAGCAATGATAACAATACTTCTCAACGCAATCACTGGGGTTGTCAATCCCTATGCTCAAAGTATGTGATTGTTAGCCAAAAATGCTATGGGTAGCTCTATAGGATAGGTGATACGATTCTGCAAGCGCACAGAACTATCGTGTAGTACTTTACCTGGGAGTACCAGGTGTCAAATTTATATTTTCCCAAAGGAAGGCGGGGTTTGTGATTCCAAGGGTATGATAGTCAAGGATCTAGATATGGATAAATGGGGTAATAACCTTAGTAAGGATAAATCAATGAAGTATAACTAAGGTAGAAACATGCTATGTAGCTCTGGAGTTTGGGGGAGAACTCTATCTCAGTAAAAGATCAAATGATTGTTATACCAAAGAGACTGCTATACTCGGGGCACGCAAAGTCCTAAACTCGCCGGGGTTCGACTGATTAGGCACCGTACATCCCAAAGTCCTACAATGATAAAACTAGACCGAACGTGGTGGAATCCAGAGGATTCTAGGGCTGTCACCACCTAGAACCTACCACTACTATCCATGGGTCTAGCCGCACTCAAGGGTAAGCTATAGCCTAAGCACCGCTCTTAATCTATAAAACTTACTACTCTAACTCGAGCTCAAGAATTAGAGCACTCTAACCAAGCAATGAGCAAGTATGCAACTGCTTAAAGTATAACAATAAGTAAATGAAGAAGGAGATCTTTATTACCGATAAGAGTGAAGAACACCGCAGAGGAGGTCGCCGACATGCCCGGCTCCTCCACAGACTTCCTCCTTCTCCCGAACTTCTCTCCACCACTATACTCTTCTCTAGCTAGCACTATTCCTAAGAGCATAGCTTCGCTAGAGAGAGAGGAGCTACTACTGACTATGAGCTGAATCTCTAGTGATTTGCTAGAGGTGTTTCTAGTGTGTTTCTCCCCATCTTACAAGTGAGGATTCTAGTCCTATTTATAGTGTAGGAGTGCTCCAGGGGTACCTGTAGGGGTCCTGGAGGTCGGTGGCGCGAAGGAGCAGGGCGGGCGCCCTCCTAGGGGGGCGGGCGCCCCCTTGGATGCACCGCCTTGCATCCTATGGCTCTCCTTCCTCCTCATAGGCGGTTGCAAGGTCGGTTTGTGTCCTGAAATGGCAGTTTGCAACACCTGGGAGGATGACATGTGGGTCCTTCAATCCATGGCACATCACTTGATCACCGTTGGATGAAAACCGACTTCATTTGATGGTGAAGATGACTCCTGGACACATTCTCTCGGATTGTGAACGTGGCACTCAACTTGGACAGGGCGGCCGCCCTGTTGATAGGGCCACCGGATCCTCGTGCCTTGTATCTGAGCCGTTGATGTTGTTTCAACATGCCACAAGTCATTTGGGAGGTTGGCACACGGATCAGTGAGGTGGCAAGTGCCATTTGGCACTTTTGATAGGGCGGGCGCCCTACTTGGTAGGGCGGGCGCCCCCCTCTGGCTCCCATGTGGCAGCTGAGGTGTCAAGCTATCTTGGTATACTTCAGTTTTGCCTGATTTCACCATTTTTTCTGCATACACAAGATTTCTCCAAGGATATGTGGAACTAGGTAAATTTTAAAGTGAGTTCTTTGCATTTCATGTGGTTTTACCTTGATTATGGGTGGAATGTTAACAGTAAAATAGGGTGTTAGCGGCCGTCAACAAACTCTCCCAAGCTAACCTTTTGCTTGTCCTCAAGCAAAGATGTGGTTTTATCATGGCAATGTTGGATCAAGAATTTCTTTAATGTAATAATTCATAAGGATCTTGCATACAAACTAACACTATTCTAGTATTGAGCATGATTCAGAAATTCTTCTTATGTCTTAACTATACGGGGCTTTTAACTTTTTCACCATGGTTTATGTAAAAACAAGATAGCATAGATAAGTAGATACTTCATCCCTTCCTTGGTAGAGTGAAACCATCTACTAGAGAGTTTTTATTCTTTTGAAAAAGAAAATCTTGCTTTGGTTCCTTTAATGGTACTTCAACCACTCTTTAGTGTGATGGACCTCACAAGAGCTCAAAAGAGCTTTTCATGTCTATCCTAAAGCTTATGTGGAGTTTATAGGATTGGAGCAAAAGCATACTTGAACTGAATGTATTGCAAGATTAGACTCTTAGATCACAGGGAGCAACAGGTCATATCAAATGATCAAGAAGTGCAATTGTAGATTATTTGGTGGGCTCCTTGAGACTTATTCCTTTGCCTTAGACAGGGGAGAGGAAGGTTACTGAATACATAGTTTTTTTTGAAGAAGAGATATGGGCACCTACCCATGGGACATTTGTCCTCTTTTGTTTTCCTTGAGCACTTGCTCTCTTTATTTTTTCAGTAACCTATACTCCCCATCTATCGAAAGGACAAAATTTGATTGTGGTTGGTTGTCTCAATTGGTGGGTGGAGCATAGATGTATACTTTCAGTGTAGAAGTAATACATAGGCGGAATGTGTACGTGATCTTGATCAAAGAATATGACTAGTTTCTCTACCTAGATCAGATAAGGTCTAAGCCGGCTCAAAACAAACAAGGGTTCTTTCTTTTGGTGGTTTTAGTTGTTTGTGGATGTATGGCTTGATGGTAGGTATTTAATTCCATAAAGGAACCATGAGCAAGAATTTGAATTTTATAAATCAAAATCTCTAGTTGGTTCTCAGTCATTCCTTAGGTCAGGTAAAAGTTCTACTTATTCTAATTTCAATCTTGCAAGAACATAACTTAGGTTATTAGCATGTGCAACCCACAATAGTGTTTGACTTAAGATAAATTTCAGATATCACACTCAAAACATTCATAGTAAGGGTTGTATAACAAGATTTTGCAAATCATCATAGAGCAATTGTTCATCATTTCCGACAAAGACATATCATATTCTTTTTCTCATCATTATTTTCATTTATTTATTGTTATGCAAGAATTTAGAATTATTTTTCATATTATAACTCACAATAATTAAGAAAAAATGTTGGGGTTAGAAATCATACCTTGGTGAGGATGACGGCTCCCCCAAACTAGCTTCTTCTTCATGATCGGATTCTCCTCTTGGTCGGGTTATTTCCTCTTTTGTATCTTATTATGATCACTAGGCTTTGCTTTTTATTGCTACTATGATGAACCAAATTTATATTTTATTTTATTTTATTATTATTATTTTATATATATTTTTAATAATCTCTCTTTTATTATGGTCTTTATTAAATGCAAGACATAAATTTAAACATGCTTCTAACAATTAATTGATTTAATGCATGAAGAAGGGAAATATGCCAATGCAGTAATTAAAGAGAGAGATATTACTCCCATAGCTGTCCTTCTTCGGAAGGAGGTTCTTCCTTGACCGATGTCTTCTTCTTATCTTGTCCTTCTTTGACGGTAGCGGGGTCTGGTGTAGAGGCTGTAGATGATGGTTCGCTCTTAACCGCATCTCTGTCTTTCTTGTTTCTCCAGATTCTTGGTTTTCTCCTCATGGATCGACTCTTATTTTTCTGCATGTTAGTTGCATGGTGCGGTGCACAAGAGAAAACAAATCTTTCTTTCTTCCCATTTACATTGAAATCCATGCTACCACTAGCAACAAATATACATGCATTCACAGTATTCAAGAAAGGTTGGCCAAGAATGAGGGGTAAGTTGTCCCTATTACCCATGTCTAAAATCATGAAATCGGCAGGCATAGAGTTATTTCTTACTTTTACCAGAACATCACAAAGTACTCCTTCTATGTAGCAAGTTGTTTGATGTAACAAACCCAAAAATTCAAACACTGAAAATACCAACTTTCAAAAAAATTTCCAAAAAAGCTAACCCATGTTTGATGCATACATGAAACCAAATTATTATTCTCTTTATACATTAAGCAAGTATGAATAATTAAACATGAACCATAGAGCATTGTTCACTTACTCATGCTGCATATTTAATTTTCATATGATTTCTGCCTGGATTAGTAATGATAAATACAATTAACACAAATGCCTTCATATCTATAGAAAATAAGAAATGGATTTAGGAATCAAAAACAGAAAAAGAAAAGGGGAAGCAAACCTGTTGAGCCTGCTGGCCGGCCCAACCCAGCGCACCCTTTCCCTTTCCCCTCACGCGCGCGCGCAAGCACCGAGCCGGCCCATCAGAAGCGATGCCCAAATGGGCACACGAGCGCGAACCACACCTCACCCAGAGCCGCTGCCAAGCCGGCCCCGCTTGCCAGCCCCTCTACCCCCTTCCCCCTACTGTTTCCTCCGCGAAGGAGGCGGCCGGCTGGGTCACGCAAATCACATGACCTTGGCCTGCCTGCCCCCTCGGCTGTTCCTTGCTTGCCCCCCATCACCTAGACGACAAAGCAGCCCCGCGAGCACCTGGGAACCCTAGCACCGGCACACCGATGGCCTCCACGTACCCCCTCCGTTGCTCATCACCGTCCGCCGTCGCGCTATGACTTGACTGCCTATAAAAGAAGCTCACCGCGGACCCTAGAAGCCATCCCACAACCCACCACCACGCTGCGGCTCCACAACACTAGCACCGCAAGAGGGACACGCAAGGTAGAGCGCCACCGGAGGAAGGAAGACGCCGTGGTGCTGCCACCGTAGAGCACGCCGGAGCCTGAGCTGGAGAAGGAACCGGTGCCACCATTGCGGGTCTGCACGGCACAGCGAACCACCGGCACGGCTTCGACCCTCCACTGCATCGCTATGCTATCGTCTCTCGACACCTCGGTGAGCCGCCATGAATCCCCTTTGCCAACCTCGCCGTGCTTGTTGCCATGGCGTTCTACCCATGGGACGCGTAGGCCCGAGCACTACCGGCTCCGGAACACTTCTGCACCGCACCCACACTTGCCGAACCCAGCCAAAAGGTATACGAAGCCTCTGACACGGGAACGGACAGGACGAGCACCGCCGTCGTGACCCGATTGGCAGAGCACCACCGTCGCGCCGGCGTTCCCACCCACAACAACCACCATCCGCCCTTCCGACTGATCGGGAAGCTCCGCCACATCATGCCGCCACAAGACCGAGCCACTGCCCCAAGGAAAGAAGACCCGAACTCGATCGGCCACACCCATGCCGAGTTCGCCGGAGCACCACCGTGCTGTGCGCGTTCCGGACAACTTCGACCGTCTTTGGGTAGGATAGCAGTCGTGGAGCATTGCCATGACCCCCTCGCAGCTATCGTGTAGAAGGACGAACCTGGAACGACTCCGTCCGATCTACCCGCGTGCGCCGCGACCTTACCGGAGCGCCGACGCGAGGCCTTGCCAAGAAAGGGGCTTTGCTGTCACCTTAGGCTGCCAGCAACAGACCATAGGACCACCTGGCCGAGACGATTGGGGGAAAACGCACCCCAATTAGACTGAACTGCGAAGAACATTGCCTCGCCGTAGTCCGCCGCCGCTTGCAGAGGACCGGCACCGCGCTGTCCGCGCGAACCACCCTGCCAGGGCACTTACACAAAATTGGAGCTTCAAAGTCGCACGCGGGCAGATGAAAGAGCGATTATGACCAATTGTAACCTCTCCCCGTGGCGCGGATAGCATCTTCGCCGGAGATGTTTCGCCACCGGTCGCCATGGCACTGCAACCAAGGAGCCAAGAGCATGAAACATCCTTTGTGGACACCACAACGCCACGCACGAGCCTTGCTGGAGTGTAGAAACCACTCTCGCACGGAACCGTGGACACCGAACCACCGCCGTACGCCGCCGTCGCTGGCGAAACCTTTGGGAACCCTCATCGAACACCTGGCAGGTGCTGACAAGAGCTCGGGCATCAGCATGGGTGCACGCCCTCCCGCAGCGGCACTACCGCGGACCCGGTCCACCGTAGACCGCAGATAGGATAGGAGCAGTACGCTCGGTTCACCATGAGCCAGGCCTGCGGTCTATGGACCAACACTCGCGCGGTCCACTGTGCACTGAACCCACCATGGACCAAGCCTGAAGCGCTCCAGTGCTACCACGTGGCGTGCCCTGACGCCGACACGTGTCAGCTGAGTGACGTCGTGATGACGACATCCGACCCCACCGGACATTGCACCGTTGACTCAGTCAACGCTGACGTCAGCAATGACGTCATGCTGATGTCAGCAGACCCATTGACAGCCGGACCGTTCACTTGGTCAACGTGAACAGTAGCCAACCAATCCAGTGTTGACACGTGTCACCCCAGGTTATTTAGCCCTTTTCTTTTTCAGAAAATAGGTTAAACTTCAGAAATTCATAACTTACTCATATGATGTCCAAAAATTGCGCACCATATATCAAAATTCTCAGAAAAATGAGCTCTACAACCTAAACCCATGTTTGAGTGCATTTGGATCTTCTAATTTTGCTGGTTTTTCTGAATGATCTAACGCGACTATTTCGATTCCGTTTTTAGAGACGAAGGAGGATCCGACTGAGGAGGACGACCACGCGTACCTTCAGGAGCTAGGAGATGACTACGAAGGTGCCACGACCCACCAAATCTTTAGTACCTATTACGCATTGCTAATATCGTTCCTGCCATTGCTTTATGATCATAAGATATAACTGTCTAGGTTGCATGTTAGAATAATTGATTACCCTGCCTTGGTAAACTTTCACCTTACTGTCCACTGATAGGATAGATGCTGCTATTTTATAATTGCTTTTCTACTACTTGCTACTAATGTGATTATATGATTGATTCGGGAACAGTCTATTCAAACCCGAACTTAACTGATGGGAGAGTGTGCTGCGTGCGTCCCGGGTGCGTGGTGAGGGTTGAAGTCGACCAAGTAGGATATAAGACAAGCCAGAAGGGTAAGTCATGCCGGGGGTGCAACCTGGGCATCCCTACGAGAGTTACCTGTGGCGAGTAATGGTTTTACGAGGTGGTTCCATGTTGGATGGCCTGTGTGGTTTGGAGCCTGCGAACGGAGGTGCTGTGATGGCACGGGGAGAGTATCCCCTAAGTGAAGATGCCTGCTTTGTCAAACCTAGGGCGGACTAATTTCAGGTTCATAGGAATCCTTTACTGCTCACTTGTCTTCAATGGGCGGGAAACGGCTGGACTACTTGGTAGGACGGTGCCACTACTGCTAGGTTGTGAGGTGATAAGGGTGGGCGTTGACGATGGGTTCCCATTCCGTTCTAGATGCGCAGAACCACTGATTGGGCCCGGTACTGCGTCGCCCAGTCTCAGCATGATGGTGTTGAAACCTGAATATCCTAGGGCTGAGTGGTAGAGTGGCATCGACCTAGGCAAGCAAGCACCCGGAATTCTGCCTATGTGTTTACGCAACACCTATGATGGCTAATCTTGTGAGTAGTGAAACCTCTGCAGACTGTATGGTTGATCGATCGATACATATGCCGACTCGTCGGCAATGGACCTTTCCTGTGAAGCTTCTACTAGTGTAGTGAGTGGATGTTCTTTTCTCCCCTGGATGATGCTTTCCGGTAGTGTGCCCAAAGTGGCAGTGTGCCGTTGAGACAGGCCCGGGAGGGAGCTGGGTCTGCCGAATGAGTGTGAGGTGTGTGTGTATGTGAGATGTGCTGTATGGGATGGGAATGAAATGGATTGGGAAGATGGATGGAGATAAATGAGGTAAAACTTGACTATTAAAATGTTGATTACACTTGCATAGGAAACCCCAGCCTATAGGTCTGCTTGTATAGCCTTGCATCCACTTTCCACAAAGCTATTGCAATCATAGGTGGGCTCCATGGCCAGTACAAATCGTACTGATAATTTGCTATCAGGTGACGAGAAAGAGTACGACTTCGATGGAGACGATTGGGAAGAGTAGTGTTGCGTGCTACACTCAAGTTGGCTGTGAAGGATGAAACGCTTCCGCATCTTCAAGCTTCTCTGTTGATCTATTCCGCCAGTGTGGCGATGAAATAGTTTGTGTAAACTCTGTTATGTAATCGTTGCATGGATCCTGGTATCAACTGAGATTTGGGTAATTTTATGGATTGATCAGCACAATCTATTAAATTACAATTCGTGCCTGTGGATTTCCCATCGTGGAAATCGAGGTCATTTCAGTTGGTATCAGAGCCATACTTGACTGTAGGACGAGACCCATAGAAAATGGACGCTAGAATAGAGAACCAGACTCTCTTTCGGTTATATTACCGACCTTGCATTTACTTTTTAAGCAATGGCTTATCTAATACTCAGACCTGCTAACCCGTTTCTTGAAAAATTGCAGATGACCAGCCTTGGACACCCACCACTTGGACCGCTGCGCGACGGCACCATCGAGGTCCCAATCCGCGGGAGGAACTACGGTGGATTTGCCCTGGTCCTACGACAGGTGCTCGAGGAGCTTGGAGCCTCGGCTGACCAGATCCAGTACTTTTGCAGAGGAAAGATCATCGCGGATGAGAGCTTTGAGGGACTTGTTACCACCAGGGTAGAGACCCCAGTCAGTCTGAGCTTTCCAGAGCTGCCGGTATTCACAGACTACACTGCTGGAGAGACTGTTGAGGATGGAGTGCAGTCGGTCTCCCGCAAGGTACTGCGCATAGTGGTTTACACAGCCTACGAGTACCTCAGAGGGACCCACTTTCATCTGCTACCTCAGGCCCTGGAGCTACACCCCGACCCTTACCAGAGAGTTTTGTATGCCAGCCAGATCACCCAGGCCGAGACCGACCCTTGCCTCCACACTGCAGCACCCCACCTCATGGAGCAGGACAGGTATATCAGCTCATTGGAGCAGAGGAGGTAGCGTGACTGAGCTCATTTGGCAGAGGCAGAGGATAGCCTGCTGAGTGGGACTCAGACACTGGAGGGTTTGAGCAATGTAGTCACCGACTTGCAGCAGGAAATGCAGTGCAGAGACGAGAAGCACCGAGTGGAGATCGCCGATCTGCGGGACAAGGTCGGAGATTTTGGGATTCACAACCAATACCTGGGTTGCAAGGTGCTAGGACAGCAGAGAGAGCTTGATGACAAGAACAGGGCACTTGCTGAGAAGGAGCAGAAGGGAAGAGACAGAGGGGTTGAGATGCTCAAGTTACGATCAAGGATCAAGGAGTTAGAGAAGGAGTTAGGGGAGGCTGAGGAGAGGTCCGTCCGCAACCAGGGGCCCCTAATTGACCGAGTGAAGATGGTCGAGTTCCTAAAGGACAAGGTGCGGAGGATCATGAGGGCTTGGAAGCTATCCGATGCCAGGAGGATCATTGAGGTTCGGAGGGTGCAGAGTCAGCTACCACCTGCAGACCACACGAAGCCTAGAGATGGAGACTTTAGAGTACCACCTACTACACTCAACATGGGAGCTTGCCCATCCCAGGGACTGCAGCAGAACGGACCCACCCCAGAGTTAGCAGAGGCTCTCTCCTATGTCAACCGTTTACACATGACCAACGACGAGATCGAGGTGGAAGACAGTCGTATTCCCTCAGCCATACTCCACCTCATGTAGTAGTAGCTTGTTGGACCCTGCGAGGCCCTATGATCAGTATCACCATGACTAGCAATAGTGCTATCTCCTCTCTAGCTACCTGCATGTAGCACGGTCTTCATAGTTGTTAGGAACCCCTTGTTATGTAATAAGAACCCATGTGATGAGTGATATTTGGATCTTAATGCATTTTATGGTTCTTCATGCTTCTTTGGTTGAGTGCAGGATAGAATGAAGAATGTTTAAAATATTTAAATCACTGTAAATCACCTAATTCATACTCAAATAAATTATCTATCGATGCACTGAGCACATACCAACTGTTTTCAGATGTCGATGAGACGTTCTGCTCGCTTGGAGAACCGCCAGCCCTCTCCTCACCTGCGCCGGGACGTGGGCGTGGTCGTGGCCGTGGACGCCTAGCTGGGAGGCGTGTTGGAATCAACTTGGAGGAAGAGCTGCGCCGGGCAGAGGATGCACCGCTGGTAAACAACTCGCCACCACAGGGCGAGAATGTGGCTCCGCCACCGCCACCGCCGCCGCCACCGACGTTGGCGGAAGTGATGTCTCCACAGACCCAGCTGTTGAATGCCATTGCTACGGGGATATACAGGCACCATGGGCCACCCCAGAATGACTTCCAAAGGAAACTGGAGGGATTTCTGAAGCTGAGGCCTCCCACCTTCGATGGGACTGACAGCGATCCCCTCACTGCCGACGATTGGCTCAAGGAGATGGAGAAGAAGCTAGACCTAACCACTTGCACTGATGAGGAGTGTGTTGGGATTGTGAGCCACCAGCTGACGGGTGCTGTGCGGGCCTGGTGGGACAACTACACCAGTGCTCACGAGGACCCGGCCCACATTGACTGGGAGGAGTTCACTGAGGCTTTCCGCGACCACCACATCCCCGAGGGAGTTATGGAGGCCAAGGAGAACGAGTTCCGCAACATCTCCTAGGGAGCTGACTGGATCCACGAGCACACCACCCGCTTCATCTGCCTACTCCGCTACGCACCTGCATCTTGCGTGAGTTCTGAGAAGGAGAAGATGTACTACTACAAGAAGGGGCTACAGACCAAGATCCGGCTGGCGCTGTTAGGCAACAAGAGCTACACCCTTCGTGAGCTGATTGACCGCTGCGTTGAGATCGAGAAGGATCGCATGGAAGAACGCCTGGAGTTCGAGGCCCAGAACAAGGGGAAGAAGCGCTGCATTGAGGGACCCGCTCGCACTGCTCCACCCCAGAGACAGCGAACGGGTGCACCTCCGTCCTTCCGGACTCGCCAGGGACCTCTTTCAGGTACGAGCCGTGGTGGTGGTACCTACAACAACAACTACTGCCACTCCGCTCAGACCTACCCTGCGCCGGCTTGGACCGTGCAGAACACGCCTGCCCCAGCTACCAACACGCCGAGGGCAAGCAACTGGAAGGCTCCTGCGACAACCTCAGCAGGCAGTGCGCCCTTCACATGCTTCGGGTGCGGGAAGCCCGGAAATAGGGTGGCTGTGTGCCCCGACCTCAATCGCGCACCAGCTGCTGCACAAAGCACGCCGAACTGGGGATCCGCTGCCTGTGGACGTCTGAATCACATGACCGCCGAGGAAGCAGAGGTTGCTCCAGATGCAGTATACGGTATGTTTTTGGTACATGGTAACAAGGCTACAGTTCTGTTTGATTCAGGGGCTACTTGTTCTTACATCTCATCTGCATATGCACGTAAGCGCAATGTACCTGTAACCCGTAGAGCAAACCCAATCCTAACCAGCTCACCCTTAGAAACCTTCAGGAGCATCCACATATGTAAGGGAGTGAGAATTACAATCGAAGGCCTAAACTTCCAAGCCGACCTCACTTTACTACCCTCCAACAGCTTAGATGTCATCCTAGGTATGGATTGGCTAACCAAACACCGTGGAGTGATATCCTGCTCACTGAGATATGTCCAAGTAACCCATCCCTCTGGACAAGTTGTCCGATGTATTCCCCAAACCGAAAGAATCCAAGTCCTCCTATGTGCCCTAGAGACTAAAAGAGACAAGAAGGCTTTAACAGTGGATGATGTACCTGTGGTCAGAGATTACGCTGATGTATTTCCAGAAGAATTGCCAGGCATCCCAGCAGACAGGGATGTAGAATTTGTTATCAACCTAATGCCAGGGACTGCACCAATTACTAAGAGACCGTATCGGATGTCAGCAAATGAGTTGAGGGAGCTTAAAAAGCAGCTAGGGGAACTGTTGGAGAAGGGCTACATCAGGCCGAGTGCCTCGCCCTGGGGATCTCCCGTCTTGTTTGTCAAGAAGAAGGATGGCTCGATGGGGATTTGCATTGATTATGGAAACTTAAATGCAGTCACGATCAAGAATAAGTACCCGCTGCCCTGCATTGATGACCTATTGGATCAGTTGCGCAATGCCAAGTACTTTTCAAAGATTGACCTCCGATCAGGATACCATCAGATGAAGATCAGGGAAGAGGATATTCCGAAGACTGCGTTCGTCACTAGATATGGGCAGTATGAATGCACAGTAGTCTCATTCGGGCTTACTAGCACCCCAGCCTATTTCATGAACATGATGAACAAGGTCTTCATGAATGAGCTAGACAAGTTTGTGGTGGTATTTATTGATGACATACTGATTTACTTAGCTACTAAAGAAGAGCACGAGCTACATCTTAGGACTGTGTTGGAGAGGTTATCTCACCATCTGCTATACGGCAAGTTCAGCAAATGCAAGTTTTGGTTAGAGGAAGTTGCTTTCCTAGGCCACGTGCTGTTAGCCGCAGGAGTTGCAGTAGATCCAGCCAAGATAGAAGCCGTGAAAGAGTGGGAACAACCCTGCAATGTGACAGAGATTAGAAGCTTTCTGGGACTTGCTGGTTATTATCGCAGATTCATCGAGAATTTCTCCAGGATCGCACGACCTATGACCAATCTGTTAAAGAAAGCCAATGAGTTTGTATAGACTCCTGAATGCGAGAAGAGTTTCTTGACTTTGAAGCAGAAACTCACCACTACCCCCGTACTGGCCCTACCTGATATTCACAAAGACTTTGTGGTATATTGTGACGCCTCTCGGCAAGGTTTGGGCTGCGTACTAATGCAAGAAGGAAGGGTGATAGCATATGCTTCGAGACAGTTGAAAGAACATGAGCAGAGATACCCGACTCATGACTTGGAACTTGCAGCCGTGGTACATGCACTCAAGATCTGGAGGCACTACCTAATAAGCAACAAGTGTGACATCTACACTGACCACAAAAGCCTGAAGTACTTCTTCACTCAAGAGGATCTGAACATGAGACAGCGCAGATGGTTGGAACTCATCAAGGATTATGACCTGGAGATTCACTACCACCCGGAGAAAGCAAATGTAGTTGCGGATGCTCTTAGCCATAAGAGCCACTGCCATACCCTTATCACTGAGTCTATGCCGCCCGAGCTTAAGAAGGAGTTCGACGCGTTCCAGCTTGAGGTAGTCTCTCATGGTATGCTAAATGAACTTCGCGTTGAGTACAACCTTACCTCTCGGATTTGAGCAGCACAAAAGAATTGTCTAGAGATAGATTACATCCAAGGTTTGATGAAGCTGGTGAGAGGCCCTGAATACCGAGAAGATGAGCAGGGAACAGTTTGGTACAAAGACAGAATCTGTGTGCCGACGGATTCGGCATTACGGGAAGAGATCCTGTCAGAAGGGCATGACTCCAAGTACTGTATTCACCCAGGGTCAGCCAAGATGTACCACGATCTGAGGAAGCATTTCTAGTGGGAGAATATGAAGGCAGACATTGCAGGGCATGTGGCACGATGTGACACTTGTAACAGAATCAAAGCTGAACACCAGCGACCCGCAGGACTGTTGCAACCCATCGCGATACCAGAATGGAAGTGGGAGTGCATATCTATGGATTTCATAATAGGACTATCCCGATCCGAGCATGGGTATGACTCCATTTGGGTAATAGTTGACCATCTGACCAAAGTCGCACACTTTATTCCGGTCAAAAAGAAGTATAGAACGGAAAGGCTAGCAGATCTGTATGTAGCAAACATTTTGAAGTTGCATGGGGCACCTCTGAGTATTATATCTGACCGAGGCTCACAATTTGTATCCCAATTCTAGAAATCCTTGCACAAGTCCATCGGGATCAAGCTCGATTACAGCACAGCCTACCACCCGTAGATAGATGGACAAATAGAAAGAGTGAACTAGATCCTCGAAGACATGTTACGTTCTTGCACATTGAGGTATAGGGAAGGTTGGGAAAAATGCTTACCGCATGCAGAATTTTCATACAACAACAGCTACCAAGCGAGTATCAAGATGTCACCCTACGAAGCCTTATATGGAAGACCTTGCAGAACCCCATTAATGTGGTCAGAACCGGGTGAGAGATCGTTCTTTGGTCCCGCAAAGATAGTAGAAGTGGAAGAAGGTGTTGCACAAGTTAGGGAGAACATGAGGATTGCACAGAGCAGACAAAAGAGCTATGCAGATAAAAGGTGTAGAGAGCTTGAGTTCAAAGTTGGAGATTATGTCTACCTCAAGGTATCCCCACTCCGAGGCACCGTCAGATTCCATGTGAAAGGGAAGCTAGCCCCAAGGTATGTTGGTCCGTATAGGATGTGCAAAAGGGTTGGAAAACTTGCTGACAAGGTAGAACTGCCTGAGGAGCTAGCTGGGGTACACCCTGTGTTCCATGTCTCGCAACTGCGAAAGTGTTTGAGATTGCCCGAGGAACAGTTCCTACGGATGCATTGGATTTGCAAGATACGCTCGAATACAAGGAACATCCAATCAAAATTTTGGCATGGGACACAAAGGAGACTCGAAGCAAGACTATTCCGATGTGCAAGGTACAGTGGAGCAATCACACAGAATGAGAAGCAATGTGGGAAAAAGAATTTGAACTACAGATCATGTTTCCCTATGTCTTCGAAGGGTACGTCATCTCTAAATCTCGAGGTCGAGATCCTAATGACGGGGAAGGACTGTAACAAACCCAAAAATTCAAACACTGAAAATACCAACTTTCAAAAAAATTTCCAAAAAAGCTAACCCATGTTTGATGCTTACATGAAACCAATTTATTATTCTCTTTATACATTAAGCAAGGGTGAATAATTAAACATGAACCATAGAGCATTGTTCACTTACTCATGCTGCATATTTAATTTTCATATGATTTCTGCCTGGATTAGTAATCATAAATACAATTAATACAAATGCTTTCATATGTATAGAAAATAAGAAATGGATTTAGGAATCAAAAACAGAAAAAGAAAAGGGGAAGCAAACCTATTGAGCCAGCTGGCCGGCCCAACCCGGCGCACCCTTTCCCATTCCCCTCACGCGCGCACGCAAGCACCGAGCCGGCCCATCAGATGCGAGGCCCAAACGGGCACACGCGTGTGAACCGCACCACGCCCAGAGCCGCTGCCAAGCCGGCCCCGCATGCCAGCCCCTCTACCCCCTTTCCCCCCCACTGTTTCTCTTCTCAACGAAGGCGGCGGCCGGCAGGGTCACGCAAATTGCATCACCTTGGCCTGCCTGCCCCCTCGGCTATTCCTCGCTTGTCCCCCGTCACCTAGACGACAAAGGAGCCCCGCGAGCACCCGTGAACCCTAGCACCGGCGCACCAATGGCCTCCACGTACCCCCTCCGTTGCTCATCACCATCCGCCGCCATGCCATGACTTGACCGCCTATAAAAAAAGCTCGCCACGGACCCTAGAAGCCATCCCACACCCCGCTGCCATGCTGCGGCTCCACAACACTAGCACCGCAAGAGGGACACGCAACGTAGAGCGCCACCGGAGGAAGGAAGACGCCGCGGTGCTGCCACCGCAGAGCACGCCGGAGACGAAGCCGGAGAAGGAACCAGCGCCACCGTCGCGGGTCTGCATGGCACAGCGAACCACCGGCACGGCTTCGACCCTCCACTGCATCGCTATCCTATCTTCTCTCGACACCCCGGTGAGCCGCCATGAATCCCCTTTGCCAACCTCGCCGTGCTTGTTGCCATGGCGTTCTACCCATAGGACGCGTAGGCCCGAGCCACTACTAGCTCCGGAACACTTCTGCACCGCTCCCACACTTGCCGAACCTAGCCAAAAGGACTACGAAGCCTCTGACATGGGAACGAACAGGACGAGCACCGCCATCGTGACCCGACTCGCAGAGCACCATCGCCGCGTCGGCGTTCCCACCCACAGCAACCACCATCCACCCTTCCGACTGATCGGGAAGCTCCGCCACATCATGCCGCCACTAGACCGAGCCATTGCCCCAAGGGAAGAAGACCCGAACTCGATCGGCCACACCCATGCCGAGTTCGCCGGAGCGCCACCGTGCTGTGCGCGTTCCGGATGACATTGACCGTCTTCGGGTAGGATAGCAGGTCGTGGAGCATCGCCATGACCCCCTCGCAGCTATCGTGTAGAAGGACGAACCTGGAACGACTCCGTCCGATCTACCCGCGTGCGCCGCGACCTCACTGGAGTGCCGCCGCGAGGCCTTGCCAAGAAAGCGACTTTGCTGTCACCTTAGGCTGCCGGCAACAGACCGTAGGACCACCTGGCCAAGACGATTGGGGGAAAACGCACCCCAATTGGACTGAACCGCGAAAAATGTCGCCTCGCCGTAGTCCACCGCCGCTTGTAGAGGACCGCCACTGCGCCGTCCGCGCGAACCACCCTGCCAGGGCTCTTACACAAAATTGGAGCTTCAAAGTCGCACGCGGGCGGATGAAAGAGCGATTATGACCAATTGTAACCTCTCCCCGTGGCGCGGATAGCATCTTCGCCGGAGCCGTATCGCCGTCGGCCGCCATGGCACAGCGACCAAGCAGTCAAGAGCATGAAACATCCTTTGTGGACACCACAACGCCACGCACGTGCCTTGCTGGACTGTAGGAACCACTCTCGCCCGGAACCGAGGACACCGAACCACCGCCGTACGCTTCCGTCGCCGGGGAAACCTTTGGGAACCCTCATCGAACACCTGGCGGGTGCTGACGAGAGCTCGGGCGTCACCATGGGTGCACGCCCTCCCGCAGTGGCACTACCGCGGACCGGGTCCACCGTAGCCCGCAGATAGGATAAGAGCGGTACGCTCGGTTCACCATGAGCCAGGCCTGCGGTCTATGGACCAACACTCGCGCGGTCCACCGTGCACCGAACCCACCATGGACCAAGCCCGAAGGGCTCCAGTGCTGCCACGTGGCGTGCCCTGACGCCGACACGTGTCATCTGAGTGACGTCATGATGACGTCGTCCGACCCCACCAGACAGTGCACCGTTGACTCAGTCAATGCTGACGTCAGCAATGACGTCATGCTGACGTCAGCAGACACATTGATAGCCGGACCATTGACTTGGTCAACATGAACAGTAGCCAACAAATCCAGTGTTGACACGTGTCACCCCCAGGTTTTTTATCCCTTTTTCTTTTTCAGAAAATAGGTTAAACTTCGGAAATTCATAACTTACTCATACGATGTCCAAAAATTGCGCACCATATATCAAAATTCTCAGAAAAATGAGCTGTACAACCTGAGCATATGTTTGAGTGCATTTGGATCTTCTAATTTTGCTGGTTTTTCTAAATGATCTATAGGAGTCGCTAACGTGACTATTTCGATTCCATTTTCAGAGCCGGAGGAGGATCCGACTGAGGAGGACGACCACGAGTACCTTCAGGAGCTAGGGGACGACTACGAAGGTGCCACGACCCAACAAATCCTTAGTACCTATTATGCATTGCTAATGTCGTTCCTGCCATTGCTTTATGATCATAAGATATAACTGTCTTGGTTGCATGTTAGAATAATTGATTACCCTACCTTGGTAAACTTTCACCTTGCTGTCCGCTGATAGGATAGATGCTGCTATTTTATAATTGCTTTTCTACTACTTGCTACTAATGTGATTATATGGTTGATTCAGGAACAGTCTATTCAAACCTGAACTTAACTAATGGGAGAGCGTGCTGCGTGCGTCCCGGGTGCGTGGTGAGGGTTGAAGTCGACCAAGTAGGATATAAGAGAAGCCAGAAGGGCAAGTCATGATGGGGGTGCAACCTGGGCATCCCTACCAGAGTTACCTGTGGCAGGTAATGGTTTTACGAGGTGGTTCCGGGTTGGATGGCCTATGTGGTTTGGAGCCCGCGAACGGAGGTGCTATGATGGCACGGGGAGAGTATCCCCTAAGTGAAGATGCCTGCTTGGTCAAACCTAGGGCGGACTAGTTTCAGGTTCATGGAAATCCTTTACTGCTCACTCGTCTTCGATGGGTGGGGAACGGCTAGACTACTTGGTAGGACGGTGCCACTACTGCTAGGTTGAGAGGTGATAAGGGTGGGCGGTGATGGTCAATGGGTTCCCTTTCCATTCTAGATGCGCAGAACCACTGATTGGGCCCGGTACTGCATCTCCCAGTCTTAGCATGATAGTGTCGAAACCTGAATATCCCAAGGCTGAGTGGTAGAGTGGCATCGACCTAGGCAAGCAAGCACCCGAAATTTTGCCTAGGTGTTTGCGCAACACCTATGATGGCTAATCTTGTGAGTAGTGAAACCTCTACAGAGTGTATAGTTGATCGATCGATACATATGCCAACTCGTCAGCTATGGACCTTTCCTGTGAAGCTTCTACTAGTGTAGTGAGTGGATGTTCTTTTCTCCCCCTGGATGATGCTTTCCGGCAGTGTGCCCAAAGCGGCAGTGTGCCGCTGAGACAGGCCCGGGAGGGAGCTGGGCCTGCCGAATGAGTGCGAGGTGTGTGTGTATGTGAGATGTGCTGTATGGGATGGGAATGAAATGGATTGGGAAGGTGGATGGAGATAAATGAGGTTAAACTTGACTATTAAAATATTGATTACACTTGCATAGGAAACCCTAGCCTATAGGTCTGCTTGTACAGCCTTGCATCCACTTTCCACAAAGCTATTGCAATCATAGGTGGGCTCCGTGGCTAGTACAAATCGTATTGATAATTTGTTGTTAGGTGACGAGAAAGAGTACGACATCGATGGAGACGATTGGGAAGAGTAGGGTCGCGTGCTACACTCAAGTTGGCTATGAAGGATGAAACGCTTCCGCATCTTCAAGCTTCTCTGTTTGATCTATTCCGCCAGTGTGGCGATGAAATAATTTGTGTAAGCTCTGTTATGTAATCGTTGTATGGATCTTGGTATCGACTGAGATTTGGGTAATTTTATGGATTGATCAGCACAATCTATTAAATTACAATTTGTTCCTGCGGATGTCCCATCATGGAAATCGAGGTCATTTCATTTGATCAGCTAATTGCACATATGCAGAAGTTGGTACTAGCTCAGTGTAGAACTTCATAATGTTCTTTAGACATGATGTTAATGCTAGATCCTAAATCACATATGGCATTATGGAACTTTTGAGATTGAATTGAACAAGATACGACAGGGGTTCCAGGATCTCCCTTTTTAGTTGGAAAATTCCATCCATCTAATTCATAGTTATGATAACTAATAGTAACAAGATTAGCAGATTCCATGGTTGTTTTAGGCTTTCCTGGTATTCTATTTTTTTCAAAAGATGGAATTGGAGCTGCTAGTTGTGCTAATTGGGTTTCAAGCATCTTATTGAAACTAAGTTGATTCTTAATTGCAGAAGAGAAATCATCCAATTTAGCATTTATACTATCTAGCATCCTATCATTAGCATGGAGCTTCTTGTTTATACTATCAGTCATTCTACCTTGACCATAGACAAGATCTTTAAGAAAAGGGTAGTTATTACCTTGGTTGTTTGGACGTTGCGAAGAATTGAAGGTGTTACCTTGAGAATTTGAGCGCTGAGTCCATCCTTGATTTGAAGAACGAAAATTGTTATCATTGTTGATGAAGTTGAGGTCTTCATGTGTCTCAGGACAATGGAGTCCGGAATGGCTAGCTTCTCCACAGACTTCACACGTCATGTGAGTCTCCATGGCTTGCACGGTCTTAGGTGTACGCATCTTCTCGCAATTTTCTAGCCTTTTGGCCAGTAGGTCCACTTTAGCTGCAATCATATCAGCTTCCTTTAAAGAATGCATACCTCGCTTACGTGGTTGCAGATGTTCCTCGTTCCATGCTTGATTGGACACCATCTTCTCGATCAAAGCCTTCGCATCTGAAACTTTAAGAGAAAAGAATGCTCCATTGGCAGCGGCATCTAGATGGCTTCTATCAATAGGGGTTAATCCATGGTAGAAGTTTTGGATCAAAAGCCAATCCTCCATACCATGGTGTCGACAGGCAGCGACATACTATTGCATTCGTTCCCTAGCCTCGGGAATCGATTCATCGGTTTGTTGTTGGAAACTAGAGATCTTATTGCGAAGAGCATTGGTCTTGCCTAGAGAAAAGACTTTCACTAGGAAAGAGTTGGAACACTTTTCCCATGTGTCCACATCATTTTGGTTTCTATAGAACCATTGCTTAGCCTTTACTAACGAGGAGAAAGGAAAGAGTCGCAAACGAATTGCGTCTGGGGTTACTCCTTTAATGGTAAAGGTGCTGCATATCTCCAAGAAGTGTTGGAGGTGTGCATTAGCATCCTCATGAGCTTTGCCACAAAATGGGCTAGCTTGAACCATTGTGATCAATGCAGGCTTTAACTCAAACTGAGTGTTTGCCTCGATGACATCAGGGCCTGTTGCTATATTAGCAGTAGAAGGTGCAGAGAATTCACGGATGGTCCTTTCGGCCATACTCGTGATTCTAAGAATATGTTCCTCCAAGTTACAAAGGAGAGTGAATCATTTCCAAAGAGCAAAAGTAGAATTAGGAATAGCCACTAAATATCACATATATATATACCTATCCACCATATTCCATACACATGCACATCTTGGTTTGATTGTATGCCTCGATTCTCTGTGGATCCGTTGTTATAAATTGCAAGTATGCTTAAACCTTGTTATTGCCACTCTTATGAGCTCCACCATAATCCTTAGTTATAGGAAGGCATAACATTAATGACTTAAGTGAGATCCACAAATACCATATATACTAAGAGACTTAAGGGTGTCATACAGTTAAAGCTCTGAGTTTTATAAACTTGCAAAACTCCGGAATATTGGTACTGTGAAGAATTTGCTACATAGTGCAAGACTTGATTGTTCTTTCTTTCAATTACTCAAGACTAAGGCAAGAATTGTGAAGCCTCATAGTTAAAGGTAAAATGGGTAAGTTTAAAAGTTAGAGCAGTTTTGTCTAATCCGGAGGAGAATCTTTGTTTGAAGCATGTGTACATGGGAAGTATGAAAACATTGTAGCAACTCCTGATCCAATTACATTAGTAATTAGGCTTAGTTTGTTCGCCATGGGAAGTATGAAAGCATTGTAGCAACCCCCAAGCTTACCTGTTTGCCAATTACATTAGCAAACAGGTAAGCTTGGGGGTGTTGTTGACGGTGGATAACGTCAACTTTTATTAGAACTTTAGACACCAAAGGATACCTGAATACACACTAGTCTAGGGTTTTAACTGACAGTTTTCACGAGTTTTGCATGTTATGTATTTTCCAGGGGCTATTCCAGAAAAGCATAAAAGAAGGGTTAAAGAGCATGATTACCACGTAACTTAACCGCCAAGGAAACATCATCACGAGAACACTAGAAGCATCTGGAACACACCCGAAGCACCGGGGCCCGAGACCCCCCAAGGTGGGGCCAGCCGGCGCACCCCTCCTAGGGTTTCGGCCTATCTTCTGGAGTCTTCTTCCGCCGCCTTTGAGGATTCATTTCAGCCCTTGCTTCAAGTCGGTTTGATCCTACGGCGCACGTGCATCCCACCGGCCTATAAATAAAGGGGCAGACCCCCCTGGAGACATCAACCCATCATTCATTCAAGGCATCAAGTCCTCAAGCCATCAAGAGCCTTCTAGTTCATCAAGAGCCTCCTAGTTCATAGTTCTAGCCTAGTTAGATTAGAGTGTAGAGGAGTTCTAGTTCTTTGGCGGATCTGGAGCCCCGGCGTCTGTCTGGAGCACGGAGTTCGGTATAATTCTAGTTCTTTCTCTATTATTGTATTCTTCATTATGATTAGGGAAACATTGTTCTTAATAGTTCATATGTTCTTGATTACAATAGTCTTTGTCTACTTTGATTATATGTCTAGTATAGTTGGTTTGATCTTATTGAATTCATATAATTGCTCGTATAGCGTTTATTCATGCGTACGATGGATAGATGATGAACGATATGTAGACGTGGGGTCTAGGTATTTTGTTTATCTGCGAGTGCACCCAGACATGCCGGGTCGTGTGGTAGATCGCGTAGGTGACAGCTGCGTTGAGTCCTCTGTAGTCCACCCCCCGTATGTAGGCCAGCAGGCACGGTCGCGAAGTTGGATGATGACTCTGTTTCACATCCTTCCTAGATGATTCCCTTTGCATGTGATTATGATATAGGATTAGTCTAACAATGATTGCTTGATGTAATTGCACTAATTAGAGTTATTCATTGATGTAGTTATAGAATTACCTTTGATATTAATTCCTTAGTTTATCCATTGGCTAGCTATTACTATGACTAGAGAAGTGCTCTGATGATTATCTTTTATTTATGATGCTTGATCATACTTATCACCTTTATCTTTATTTACCTTGTGAGCTCTACCTGTTATGAGTAGAGTAAATGACATCGGTAATATCACTTATCCATTGTATACCATCACTATCAATATAATAGATTAAAGTTTATCCTAGTCTTTCCCAGTGGTATAAATATAAATCGACAACCTGGTAGAACTCTCTAGGTAAAATGCTACAATGGTATAATTATTTGTCCGCTTGCAGAATTGATCTTAGTTCATATTATTTATATTTATTTCTGCCTAGTCACATAGATTAATATATAAAACCTTTATTTATTCTTAGCATTATTAATTAGGGATGACAACCTAGTTCTTGCATAAGAATTTTGGTAATAGAAAAGTAGCTAGTTGCTAATGACAAGTTAATTAATTACCATTCATCTTCTAATCTCGCCTCTCGCATTAAAAGTTATATAGTTATATTTGGCGGCGTTAGTAGATGTCAACAAGCATTTTTGGCGCCCTTGCCGGGGAAGGCACATTAAACTTAGGAAATATTGATAGCATATGTATACATAATGGATAAGGTTGTATTACCGATTGATCTCTAACTCAAACAGGCACACCCTTATTTTTTATCATTTGCTTATCTTATGCAGGGTGATGAATGAATGGTTTTTCTCTTCCAAATAATTTCACTGACGATCCAGAGAAACTCCTGAGAAAAAAGAAGTTTGTAGAGGCGAGGGACAATTTTAAGCTACCATCAAGAACACCCATCGCTGCTCAAGCTCATTCATCAAAGGAGCCAGCTCCAATATTGGAAGAAGAACACTTAGGAGAAGATTTATCTTTTGTGTTTCAAGGCATGGCTGAGAAGACGCTGCGCGAGCCCAACAACAGAAAACATCCGGAATGGACCAGCAGTCAACACGGGGGAGAATGGATTCGAGCTCAAGCCTGCTCTTATCACCATGGTTCAAGACAGCCAGTTTTGTGGAAAAGCTCATGAAGATGCAAGTGCACACTTACAACTCTTTTTTAGAGATTTGCAGCACCTTCACGATCAGAGGAGTACCAAGAGATGCTATTTTACTCCGTCTTTTTCCATTTTCACTTTTTGGGGAAAGCCAAGCAGTGGTTCTACACCAACAAAGACAAGAACACTACATGGGACCGATGTTCAACTACTTTCCTAGCAAAGTTCTTTCCTACAGGCAAGACAAATGCTCTGCGTGGGAAAATTTCAAGCTTTCAACAGCAACATGACGAAATATTCACTGAAGTATGGGAGAGATTCCAAGATTACATTGAAAACTGTCCTCATTATGGGATAGAGGATTGGCTACTAATGCAGACCTTCTACCACGGGCTTATCTCAAGCACCCGTGAGTCCATAGATGCTGTAGCTGGAGGAGCTTTCCTGTCACTTAAGCTTTCAGAAGCTCAAGCACTTTTTGAGAAGATGGCCTCAAATTCAAGCTGTAATAAAGAACGTACTCAACATCGCAAGAGAGGAGGAGGCATCCATCATCTCAAGGAAACTAACATGGTCACTGCCAAGCTAGACCTCATCATGAAGAAGCTCGACATAGAGAAGAAGGAAGTCATGCATATTAATGATTGTCGCATGACCTGTGAAGAATGTGGAGATTACGGGCATTCAGCTGTCAACTGCCCTACATTACAAGAGGATGTGAACTTCATCAACAACAACACCTACTATCGTCCTCAGCAAAATCAAGGATGGAACCAGCCAAACCAAGGATAGAATTAGCAACCTCGACAAGGTAATTACCAAGGTAACAACCAAGGTAATTACAATAATTATAATCTTCCGCCTTTAAGAGATTTAGTTGCTGGTCAATCTAAATTGTTAGATCCAATGTCTAGAAAGGTAGCCTCGAATGATAAAACTTTAGAAAATATAAATACTAGAATGGATACCTTTGCTTCTGCTATAAAGAATCAGCACAGCTTTAATAAAATGTTAGAATCACAATTAGCTCAGCTTGCTGCTACTATCCCTCCATTTAAGAAAGGAAAAATTCCGGGCCAGCCAGAGGATTTAGAAACTGCTAACCTTGTTGATATTCACAATGCAACACAATATAAAATTGAGCCTGCAGATATACAGTGGATAGATCACTCACTACCTGAGAAGATGGGAGACCCTGGAAGACCTGTGATTCCTATCTCTATAGGATCTCATAACTTTCCAGAAGCTATCTGCGATTTCGGCGCAAGTGTCAACAATTCCTAAGGTAATCTATGAGAAAATTTTAGGTGATCCTTTGTTGTACACAGATATGCGTTTGCACCTTGCAGATCAATCCATTTGCTACCCCGAGGGAGTACTAGAAGAAGCTGTTATCAGAGTGGGGCAATCATATGTCCCAATTGACTTTGTGATCATGGATACTGGAGGAGATGAGAAGGCACCCATTACCTTGGGATGACCTTTCTTATGCGCAACCAAAGCCATCATCTATGCGGAACACGCCAAGATTGTCCTCTCCATCAAAGACAAGAAGGAGAGATTTTCATTCAAGAACCGCATCCTCAAGAATCCAGCAGTCTCGAAGCAATTCCATCAATAAGAAGAGCAACAACAACAGCCAGCACTGAAGAAGAAGAACAATAGAAGATGGAGGAAGAACAAGCCCCCGGCATGTACCTGAAGAAACCGCTCAGCTAATCAATGCTATCAACACAGGAAATGATCATATGCTCCCAAAACCATTTCCAACAAAGAAAGGTGACTCAGGTGTACCAATCATCGAATGCACAATCAGAGACATCACTTTTCCCGACACCATCTGCGACACTGGATCAGGCGTCAACGTAATGTCCAAAAAGGTATATGATGAATTATTTGATGATTTACCATTATACCCAACATATATTCAGTTGCAGATGGCAGACCAATCACTTAGATTCCCTGAAGGTGTAGTCATGAACGTCATGGTAAGAATTCAAAATAAATATATACCCACAGATTTTCTAGTTCTTGACACGCAGGGGGACGATGAATCGCCTATTCTTTTGGGAAGACCGTTCCTCTACACCGCCAATGCTATCATCTACATCGGGTCTGGACAGATCTACTTCAACCTACCCACCGGAAAGGTACGCTGTCAATTTAAAACACATCTTAACCATGAGCAGATCAGGAAGCAACGCAACAGGAGGAAACACCAAGCCCGCCGTTAGGCTGCCCAGCCTCATTGTGGATGGGAGGAGTTCCCTGGTAAGATTGTGAAGTATGAAGACTGCTACAAGGAGCAAGAAGAAGCTGTACAGGCACCACGCTGGAGTGAGTGGGAAGTGGAAGCTGAAAGGATGGACCAGATTGCTAAAGCAGAGAAAGAAGAGATCCAGGCACAAATAGAAGAATGGATAAAGAGAGATGAAGAATCAAGAGAAGATTACAAGCAAGAGCTGGAACTATAAAAGAGAGAAGTAGAAGAGACAGAGAAGAGATGGAAGGAGAAAGAAGAAGCACCTGCTACACCACCGCAAAATGGGAAATTGACTGAGGTAACCTCAGACAATGAACCTACCGAGTAAGTACTCTCCTCTATCTAAGTCTTGTCGGTAGACTTTAAATTCCGTACCCTATCCATAAGGTTAGAATGGTAGTTATCTAATTAATTTAGCATTCAATAGTAATTTTGCTTAGCACATTTATTAGTATAATCATTTTTTGCATATTAAAAATAAAACCAACAAAAATATCTACTGTTCTATTTACTGCATCATAAATATTAAAGCCCCATGTGAATAAACCTATGGTAACCCGGTAGGCATATTCACTGTGGTGGCATTAAAATAAAAATAAAAATAATGATCTATATTTACTTTGTTGCATTATGAAAATCCTAAGCTCCATGGAAATAAATATTCTCTGTGGTGGCATAAAATATATATATATATATATAGCATGCATATTTTTTTATTGCTACATAACAAAATTAGAAAACCCCGAAAAGAGAATCCTGCTAGAATCCTACTAAATCTATTAATTAAAATCAATTCAAAGGATAATCAAAGTGCTCATTGGCTGACCGCTAACCCCTTGATAATTCGAGCCTCGAGTTTTGGTTTTCTTGTTGGAGTATAACTATGTAGGAATAATATTATGACTAAGGAGAGATTCTATTAGTGGCACCCACCAGGACTGCTACTAACCAACTCACTCTGAAGATCATTCAAGCACCAAGTATTGGAAACATCAAGCTTGGGGAGGAGCATCCCCTAGTTATCAGGTAGATTTACCTATGCGATTATTGAGTCTATTTTATAAAATCTAAGAATACCAAAAATATGTGGGCACATGAAGGTCCACACCTTTCAGAAAAAATATACCAAAAATATGTGGACACATGAAGGTCCACAATCTTAGAGAAGTTTCTTAATTAGTTAAAGAAACTTAAACTTCTGCTGAAAAATAAAATCGATCACTTACCATAGGGTGGTACTAAACCTAACCCCTCTCTATGAGATTTGGTATTTTTATTGGTGCTGCCACAAAATGTGGTTCCTTGCGCTTCAACACACCAGCGAAGCCGGATATGATCTCAGGAACATCGGAGCTTCCAAGATCCAGTTACCTTCAAACCCGGTCAGAAAGTACCGATAACCCTCAGGCATGCCATTTAATTTGACCTGCAATTGACAAAAAAAAAGATAATAATCGGTAATCACAGGGTGGAACTAACCGGTGTGTCCAGGTAGTTCCCACTATGTGGCTCTGAGAGCCGATTTAATCAGAAATCGACTAAAGAGTCGATTCCAGCATGTATGCATGTTTTGTCACAGAAACAATTACTGAACTGCTACATAATCGATTGATATGTGTAATCAAATAGAACAATCTACGTTAAACAAATCTATGCAGATAGTTATAACAGACTAAAGCATAATCGATTGTTGTAAACAGGTCAAATCATTCAGTTCAGGCTGTCTGAACGTCAAACAGACAGAAATCGCCGATTTGGCAGAATGCGATCGGTTAACTGGTTTTTCTCGTGAAAGCATATCTGCATCGGCTAATTAGCCGATCCAGAGCCCGTGAAGCAGAAAACTTGGCAGTGATTAGTTCCAGGTATAAACCCGATCCTGGTACGAAACTGGTCTAGAAGGTCTGCGGCTTTGCACCAATTTAGATTTATTCCCAAAAATAATCACAAGCAAATTTGGAAGGAATACAGAGCTGGTATAGAAGACCGGTGGCTCTGCGTTTATTCAGATCGGCTCTTCTCATACATCTACAGCACGTACTGATGAGCCCATGTCTCCTCAGGATATTCATGCTCAGAAGCCTAGCAATATATTGAATGAAGTAACCGGTAACGTTTTATTGTCTCTTGGCCTTCAATTTGGAACTGTTATTTTTGAGAAGAAATATGTCACGGATATGGAAAAATTTACTACTGTCGGCTTATGTTCAAATATAATTTTTGGTGGTGCTACATTCAAGAATATTGAAGAAAATATGAACAGAGGAAAATATATATTATTGGGCTCTCTCCAGGTGGACATCACTTGATTTTTAATTGGTAAATATGGAAAGCACTACAAGCGACTTGACCCGAGATCACAGAACCAATAACGTGATTAGCTTCCTTGCCGTAATAGTTTATTATTATTATATTCAGGTTTGTTTCTTTGTTGCTCGTGGCTCATATGTCACGTGTCGGGTTGAGTCAATACTTTGTGCTTGAGTCGGACCATGGAGTCCTACGCCTGCGTGCGTATAAAAAGACCAATAGTCGGTCCTGTATCAGATTAGATTAGATTGGATTTTATTGTGGAGTTATTCATTCGTCGAGTCACCGCTCATGGAACTGTAGATGGTGATCAATTAGGTTTTTCGTCTTGAAGAACATCTTCCGGATTTCTCGTGAATCTGCGTGGTCGACGTGATCAAGCTGCTATGGTTTAGGTACGTCGCTTGGAATTTTTAGAGTTCTCTATCTTTTGCTCGTGGCTCGTCGTCGCCACGGGTGGAAGATTATTTATCGAAGGATTGGGATTGCATCATCAATTGTTGTAAGCCGAATCCACTTATCTGCATTATTGCTGCAGCTCTTATTTGATTTCACTAGAGAATCGTTTGATCCGTGCGGAGTTATACCCTATATTGATTGGAATAATACTTGTGGCCGTGGTTTCCTGTGATTGTCGGAGAAAAAGTACCGTATTTCAGTTTGAGTTACCCTTGTGAGAAACCTGTGCATCTATTTGCTGCGGATACATCTATCTATCTTCGTATTGCTGTTGCTATTGTCCGGATTTGATTAATCAAATAAATTGTTGCCGTCTCTTCCTGAGTTATAGCTGTGCTTGATTGGGAAAGTGAATTATTTGGAATACTTTTATACTGCTGTCGCTGAGGCTCTGACTGGCCTGAGAAGATTCTGTTGAGTTCGTATTTTGTTCAAATAAATATTCAGATTATATTGATTCGGATATATTTGCGCTGTGAAAGATTGGAACAAATTGTTAGACAACGTAGACTTGTCTTTATCACGTACAATCAAGACTATGATAGTACTGGCCGAATCAAGCGACATTATAACAAAGCATAAACATGAACGAAATATAAAGAATATTTTTACATGTAGATCTAAGGTCAATACTATGCAATCTTGATAGGGCAGAGAGATATTATATTAATAAATAAACAATGAATGACAAATAATATCTTGATAACTTAATGAATCTAACTAAAATGCCAAATTAGTTAGAGCCGATAACTAATCCATGCACATAATCAAGCTTAACCTAAACCGTCATCCACCGGATGACGCTAAACATAGATTAAACAAAAAACAAACATGAATCGATAAGTAACCCTTATTTGATCTAAGCCCACGTCTGTTGGCACTTCTTAGTTTCAGCAGAAAAGTCCGCAAACGCACGAAAGTACCGTTGCACCCTTCACCCGAAAGTATTCAGGTTATCGTGATTTCCCAGAGGAACGGTCTTTGTACTTAGTCTCTTAAACTAGTTTACTCAGAAGAGACGGAAGGGATAGCTTGGGTAGAGAGGTTCTTCTAAGGTCAAACGCATATAAGCGATGGAAACTTCCCCACTACTTACTTGCTTCAGGCCCACTGACGCACCAGGTCTGTCAGGCGATACCAGTATCAGCGCTATTCCGCGTCCGAACATGGGGGGATGCTGGTACGTGTGGACATGGCTGTCACCACCTGCCACCTACCCCTCTGCTCGTGGGCGCGTGCAACATACGAAGGTAGACTCAGACCTAGACACCACGTCTACGAAGGCGACTACTACTCTAGTGGCGTACAGGAACATCCGTCTCTATCAGGAGTCCTCTTACTAGAGCATCCGTCCAAAGGACGAACGACGATCCCACAAACACGCTTAATGAATCAAACCAAAGTTGAACACGAACTTTTTACTTCAAGTAGCAAGACGATCGTAGAGGTACAAGTTGGATCGAGAGCCGACAAGCCCGGCACTTCGTCCACCCGGAGGCAGAACTGCATTGACTCCGCTCTTTCTTCAGTTCTTGTCCCTCTCTCACTCCCTATACTAAATTAGCTATAAGCTAATGGAATGGAGCTTGCTCTTCCTCTCTACATTGTGACCTCTTGTGTTGGTAAATCAATTGATGAATAGGTGTAGAGAGGAGGCCTCCTTTTATAGCTTGAGAGAAGGGAGTTCTATGCAAAAGGATCATCCCCACATGGAAGGACTCAAACCGACCTCTAAAGGGCGGTTTTCACTTTCCATCTGTGTTGATCGTAGGTGGGACCATCCTTGGGGAACCGCCCTACAACCGCTAGAAGAAAACTGGGCCCGAGAGGCCCCACCAGGGGTGCGGCCGGTCCCAGGAGCGGCCGGTCCCCTGGTGGGCCCATCTGGCCACCGCCTTTTGGGAGCATGTGGGCCTCGTCGATAGCTTCGTTTTGACTGGTGATTCAGCCCAATCGAAGTTTGGATGAGTGAGTTATGGCCAAAATACTCAAGCCTACTCGTGGAGTCCTAAATTGGATTCGAACTTATATATCTTTTTATTGGGAACTCTAAATAATACAAATAATATATGCATTTTGATCAGCGCGACGAGATCTCCGCAATGGTGTAGTCCATTTTATTATTTAAGATACTTTTATGTTGTGAAAAATTGGATATTCCTGCAACATAGTGGAAAACACCAAAACTCGTGGAACTTGTTAATTAAAGAATATTTTTCTATGATGTTCCATGGATTTATATTATTATTGGCGGTATAAAATGTGACTTAAGGACCACCAACAAGACCCCCACACTTAGTCCTTTGTTCGTCCTCGAGTAAAGGCTTAAAGGACTAAGATGGGTCATCTCCTTGATATATAACCTGCATACAAGATATTCCAAGCTTCACCTGCACTTGTGAACTTCAAAGTGTCTACCACATTTTCTTGGGTAATTGAATAATGGAACAACATGGATTCAAATCCCCTTGCATCAGTTAGCTCAGAAACTTGGGTTTTTATAAGATTTTTGAAAAAGAAAAAATAGCCTTGCTCCTCAAATGATACTCTCAAATCGCTCATATATGTGTCTGGTTCCTCACCAAGGCATTTTAGAATTGCCTTCTTTCATAACCCATCTCTAAAGATTTTGAGTGGAGTTTTGGGTAGGTATGAAAGTGGGCATACTTGCATCACATATATTGTCAAGTCAAAAACCGAACCACACGGAAATACAAGTCATACACTAGATTGAGATGTGCAAGTGTGTGGCATGGAAGATGATTCCTAATTCTAACTGTTTTTGGTACTCCATGCATCATGACTCTCTTTCTTGGATAGATGGATGATTCTTTGAAAAGTATGGGCTATAATAGGAAATATTCATATATGTATTTTTTTTCTTGAACGGGGCTTTGGACTTTCCCGTTTGTTTATTGCTAAAATTTTTTTCTCTCTTTTCGTGCCCCTTGGCATGTGTATATATATATATATATTTTTTTTTCTCTCTTTTTTTTTTGTGTCCCTTGGCATACTTTTGTTTTTAAACATAGCCCATATCTCTTCTTAATGCAAACTTTGAATGGAGAGATATCATAATGGAATGCAAGGAGTAATTATATGGTGGAGGATGAATGCGCAACTCTTAGGGTAAGAGTCGGCATTTTTATTTGGTGGATAACAATTGCGGGGCTCTCAGGGTAAGAGTCGGCATTTTTATTTGGTGGAAGAGTGTACAACTCTCAGGGTAAGAGTTGGCGTTTTTGGTGGATGACAGGGTGCATGTTGTGCGCAACTCTTAGTGTAAGAGTCGGCATTTTATTGGTGGGTGCGTGTGAATCTCAATCATAGGTGCATGACCATAATCTCACATAGGTCACAACAATTTAACAAAACTCAATGATCCGACAAGCAGCATATGACTAAAGGTTTGCAGAAGTTAAACATGTCATATGGCCTTGGTGGGAAATTCATTATCATTGAGGAGCATGCCATCTCATTTTGATTTTGTAAAATAAATCCCAAGTCCATCATAAAAAGAGCAAGGTTCAAATCATCCAGCTATATCACATACTCCAATTACTTTAGACAACATGGGGTCCCTATTATAGTTGTTCACAAGTTATAGGAATGTTGGCGAGGAATAAGGAGTATGCAAATTTTATCAAAGGATAGCATGGAGATGGCGTGTCAGAAGTTTTGCATTTTTAGATTATCAGATTTAAAACTTCAGAACTTAGGGAGATGTGAGGGTAGAGGTGCACAAACCACCGTTGAAGATGAAGGAGGTTTATGGAAGTCATGTGTCCTATTCTTGTTGCGTGATGAGTCACTCGGTGTTGTGCAACGTGCAGGGGAGATCTTGATGGTGTGTTAGGTATGCTTGAGAGATCTCCCCCACACTTATTCTTGTACCTACTTTATTTTGATAAAAAGAAAACAAAACAAGAGCAACAACAACAAGCAAGGACTCTATTGGCTATAAGACCAGAGAGCAAGAAAGATATTATTATTATTTCTTTTTTATTGAAAACTTGTTCACTCAACTTTTTATAAACAATGCCAAGATAAAGATGCAGAGAAAGATATGCCTTGGTTTATCTCCATATCAGATTACTTTCATTGATTATGTCAACAACTCAATGTTCATTGATCAAATTTCAACACCTTGTCAAATTTTGATCAAAGAAGGCCATTTTAACCTAAACACCATGCTTAATTTAAAAAAAAGACCTATAGATTTACCTTATAAGACTACACCCAAACCAGAGTTTATAACATAAGCAAAGGAAGCATGAATTTGTATGATCAAATGAAGACAATTATAAGAAGTTGGTGAACATTTATTTACCTTCGTATGTATCGGCAAAATATATGTATGAGGCGTTGAAGTTGTTGTTGCGGCTAGCATGATGGTTCTGCTCAGGTGATCTCCGAAGTCAGGCCACACACACATCAATGCGCATGGGCCGTGGGCCTTGATGATACTAGCAAAGGTTCAGAAGAGGGAGACTCCCAATCTTTTTTTTCTTTTTTTCGTAGTTCTCTTTCTTCTTCCTTTTTAGTCTCCCTCATCTCTCTTCTTTTTTTTCTTTCATTCATTTTTTCTTCTCTTTTTTTATATCATCTCTCTCCCTTTTTTTAATACATATATATTTTAACTCTCTCCTTTTTTGGCAAGACGAGGCTGACATCTTCATCATCATTTTTTTGAATGAGCCTTTAGTGTGCATGGAACTTAGGTTTCTCACCGTCCTCCCCCACACTTGGACTTTTGCATAAAAGTCAAGTGCAGAGTTAGGGCCTTCTTACGAGTGTGTTCCATTACCTAGGAGTGCATCAAGCTTTTGTAGTTGATGTCGTTCCATGTCGTCAAGCATCATATGACCCGAGTTCTTTTTAATCTTTCCTGAAATGGTTAGCGACATACCCGAAGGTGCATACTAACTTGACAACATGCCCTCACCATTTAAAGAAGATATATATATATTTTTTTGAAAATAATAATAGTAATAACAATAATAAAAATGTATATATTTTTTTAAGGATAATCTGGGGTATCTCCCGGCAGTACTTAAGTTATGGTCTTAAGTTTGACCATGGGAACTTCTTCTTGCAGCAATCAATGGTGGTGCAGTTCCCAGCTTTACCACTAATCATAGGCATTAATATTCAAGCTGCAAGGTATGCACCATCGTACTACTACGGGATTTGCAATGTTCATGACAAACATAAGTATTTACAACCATTCTCTCAAAAAGTTGAACAACTAGAATCAAAAGATGGTTGCGAGATCCTCATAGAAGCAGGTGGTCCAAAGCGAAACAAACTCTGGAGACTTTGAGCATGAAACGTGAGGGACCTCAAAACCATGCTTGTTAGCGGGCCCCTTCTTGGCTCCAGAGTTATTGCTTCGGGCATGTGTCACAGAACCGACCAATTTATACGAGCACAAGTACAACGATCGCATTTTCGCCGCAATCCAGTCGCACTTGAGCCAATATAAACCCGGTAGTCCGGAAATCTCGAAGGATTTCAAACATTTCATACCCCAAGGATCATTCATTCAGCAATACCCGATCACATGACACATAAGTTCGCAACCGAATTTAAACATCAGAGTACAACATAGTCTTTTACACAAATAGGGTAGTAGCGGAAGTCAATATAGTTTTACACCACAGAGTTCGAATACGAGTACCATCACATGACCCCGTCACAGCATTCTTACAACAACTAAAGATAGATAATGACCCCGCCCTCGGGTCTAGTCTTCTTCGCCCGCAGGGGTGAAGCAGTTCCTGCAATACGCGTAGAAAACTACACCATCTGCAACAATGGGAATAAAACCCTGAGTACTCAATTGTACTCAGCTAGACTTACCCGACAGGGAGTAAATAAAAAGACTCTCAAGGATATGCAAGGCTTATTTGGTGGAGCTCAGAGGGTAGCATCATTTTTGCATCAAAGCATTACTACAGTAGAACCTCAACTTAATCATTTTAATTGTGATAAGCTTCGATTTCAGTTAAACTATTTACTAGGATTAGCCACTATACTAAGCATTCACTGAATATTGTAGCAATCAATAAAACCATATGATTTCCGATATCCACAGATATCAACCTCATCTCACCATAATCATTATGTTCAAGTTATTAGCCTCTACCTCACCAGAAGATCAGTTCAGTTTCTCACTAACCAGGAGAGATGGCGATTCGAATCGATTGTACCAGCTGGCAAATATGCCAATCACAAACCCTGTCAGCCGAGCCACTGGCTTCTTGGGCCACCGTTAAATCTTTCTGAGTCACAATATGTCGCGGGCTTGGCGGGGACCATATTCTCAGAGACCAACCCACTTCCAGGATGCATCAGGTCCCTGACCTGCCCTTGGTAAGATGGTGTCTCCGCACATACTTCCTACCTCCAGAATATGTCTGCCTAGTCGCACCAATTCCCGGCTCAGAAAGAAATACTCGGCTTCGCGGTCAGAACGACTTATCTGGCCAGCTATGTGACGACGTCCTTCAATCTCAACTGATGTCTGGTGGCCTCAGTCCTAGTCGGCCGCAAGCAGCACCGAAGACGGCATGACCTCAACCATGTCATGCGGCTCCCCGCTACCTAGCCTTGATTCTCTCATTAGACACTGTGGCATGGTGGCACATATAGTCCATCATGTGGAATCCAACCCCATCATCATTAGTAACCACCTATGCTCGCGAAGGACAGGAAATCCTTCGACTTCTACCGGTCTAAGCATGGCTAAGCATAGGATCGAACCCATCCCCTTGTCTAGTAATAACTTCAGGATCAAGTATAAGTGGACAAGGAATAAATGCAGCAACGGTATCATATCAACTCCTATACTTAAGTGCACAATCATACGATTTAATAAAGACCAGTGTATTTGTAAAAAGAGTAGGTGGAGACTTAGGAATGCTCCGGGGCTTGCCTTTCACAAAGTTAGCGGGTTGGTGATCCGGGCACTCCGGAAGTTCAACCTCTTCTTCTTGTCCTTCGGAAACCTCGGGCACTTCAATCTCCGGCGGAACTCCCTCCTCCGGTGGATCGAATTGCAGCAGTGTCACTCCTCCCGGCGATCCTGTATGCATGATATGCATATATGAGAACTGAGAATGCACATGAAATGCAAGATAGAGATGCACGAATTAACCCATGATATGCAATCAGTTTAACAATTCACACTCATTTATTTCTTTCCTAGACAACCAACTCATACTCACCCTTCTTAAGCAAAGCATAGAACAATTTCTCGTCCCGGGTGAGAGGTCTACAACCTGCACTTAATAATTAACATGCATCAACTAACCTACCACAACCAAAAGATATTTGCTTAGAAACAATTAAATAAACCCTAGCCTATAACTGGACCTACTGCTTACTGTGATCAGAAAAATCCATAGAAATTACAGTAGCTATTACACATCCAGATTAGCCTACTGACAAAATTTCAAGTCATTGGGACAAGTATAACAGTCTACACAAAAATAACAAGCAACCAGCCTTTTAAGCAATGGAAAATACTTAACACAGTGAAAAGTATCAAACAACAGATTTCCTAATTTTCTTAGCTTCTTTCCAACATAACATAGCCCAGGAAAAATATTCATGTCCATAACCTTAACACATTAAGCATGGTGATTTTTGCCAGATTAAAGCATAAAAGGCACATTATACTAGACATCATATAAATAACAGTGAAACACCAGCAAACATATTTTTCATAGATTCTACTTCCCTCAAAAAGATGAATGCAAGTGGAATCACATTTTTAGCACATTCCTGCAATTACTTATGCATTTATCAAGTTTACAAGCATTTAACAATTTAATTATAACTGCACACAAAAAGTATTCAAAAAGTACATTTTATATTTTTCCTTGATAGAGCTCAGAAATACAAACACAACAAAATTTGGTTCACCCCCATTGGACATTCCTAGCTCCAGATATGAATTTTGGAAGGTTTTACACATTTTCTGGAAATTCCTTTTTATAAAATCAAAAACCTAAACCCGATAGAACTGCTACGTGCACCCGGCTCAGTGAACCAGAGGCGCACCCGAACGGCTGACTCGCGGGCCTCGGGGTCGACCCGACCCCACGCGTCAGAGAGAGGAAACAGAGCCGCCGGCGCTGACCGGCGAGAGCTCGCCGACGGCGAGGTCTCCGGCGACGCCGAGGCTACCTACCGACTCGCGGCAACGAGACGAACCCGATGGACCAACTGCCGAGGGTCGTACTCCACCGGAGCGAGCTCGACGGCGGCAATGGCGGACGGCGGTGGTCCGGCGAACTTGCGCCGGCCGATTCCGGCCGTTGCTCGCGCGGCTCGGCCTCGTTCCGTGTTCCTGCAACCCTAGCGGACCTGTGCGCGCGACTAATCGAACTATTGCGCACGGAAACTCACTGACCGCGCTCGCATGGCGGCACGGTGGCGAGCGGTTTCACGGCGAACTCGGGTTCCGGTGAAACCACGGCGAGGTAGATCTAACCGACGGCGTGGAAAGGATCTACGGCTAACGGAGACTCTTAGACGAGCAAAAGAGAGGGAAGCCGACCCCGGCATCGCCCTCGTCACGGCGACCCGAGAGCTCGGCGGCGCTCCGGCAATGGCGGACGGCGAGAAGCTCGCTGGAGCTGTACCTTAGGTCGGCTGAGGTCGGCAACGGGTCGGAAACGAAGAGCAGAGCAAGCCGCAGCTGCGCCGAGGGTGGCGCGGTCGGAGACGGCTCGGTGGCGGCGGATTTCACCGCGGCGGTCGCGGCGGAAATGGCGACGGCGGAAATGGCGACGGCGAAGGGGACAGAGGAGAGCAGCGAGCGAACAGAGGGCGAGAGAGCAGGGAGAGTGAGGGCGAGCGTGCGGGAGACAGCGTTGCGTGTTCCCCTTTGTAAGCCGACCGCGCGGCAGCAACGACGGCGTACGGCGCCATCTGGCGGCCGAGGCCTGACGCGGTCGCGCGACTCGCTCGCGATTCGCCCGAGGGTCGAACTGAATCGGCTCCGATTCAGTTTCCGCGGACCCGACTGAAACTCGATTTTTATCGATCTATAACTCGCGATCCAGGGCGTTTCAGCGAAAACTTCACTAATATGAGTTGAAGAGCTATACGAGTAGATCATTTCATATTAAGACACTTTACTCTAGTTCGGCCTGGATTGAGAGATACAAGTCGATGAACAGGGGTACACCGAAACTGAAAACCGGTTTAGACTTAGGAAAATTTGAAAACTTCCAAAACAGCTCCAAATCTGCACTAATTCAACTTTTTGACCTTCTTCCACTCATTTTCATGAGTTGACCCAAAAATAAAGTTTGTTGCTTATAAAATTCTACACAACTTTGATTAAGGGTGCACTGACATGCAGAATCCCTAAAATGCCCTTCTTGTTTGGTCAAACAGAATAGCTTTTAAAGGGCTCTCTAGTCAACTATGAGCTAGAGGGGTATTTTGGGGATTTCACCAACATGAACATTGTTCCAAATGTTATCCTCAACATGTATAAAGCATTTAGAACCGTACACAAACATCACATTTGCATGTCAACACATTTTGCATAATATGGACATATAAACAAACATATAGTGATAAAAGGGAATCCAATCAAATGCAATGATAATAATGCATGAAATGACATGATCTATGCTTGATGACATGCAATTGCAAGTGTGAAAATAGTAACTAACACTAGGGTGTTACAGCCCTCCCCCCTTAAAAGAATCTCGTCCCCGAGATTAGAGTTAATTACCATTGTTTAAAGAAAGACGGATAGACTTCCTTGAGGTAATCTTCTCGCTCCCAAGTCGCATCCCAATAACTTTGGTTGTTCCACACCACCTTATAGAACTTGATCACTCGGCTACGGGTGATTCTTTCTTTGTAATCTATTACTTCAATAGGCTTTTCTTCATAGGTCAAATCTGATTTCAACTTGATATCACCAAAATCTACTTGCTCTTCCGGTACTCGTAAACATTTCTTGAGTTGAGATATATGAAACACATTGAAGATAGTGGACATGTGTGGTGGCAACCGTAACTTGTATGCTACCTTCCCACTTCTTTCCAGAATTTGAAAAGGACCTACAAACCTTGGAGCTAACTTTCGTTTCACTCCGAAGCGTTGCACGCCTTTCATAGGTGACACTTTCAAGTATACATAGTCACCCACTTCAAATTCCAATGGCCTTCTTCGCTTGTCCGCATAGCTCTTTTGACGAGTCTGAGCGGCTTTGAGATGTGTTTGAATGGTATGCACTCTCTCTTCGGCCTCTTTCACAAAGTCAATCCCGTAATATCTCCTTTCGCCTGATTCAACCCAATTGAGAGGAGTTCTACATTTGCGCCCATACAAAGCTTCAAAAGGAGCCATTTGAATACTCTCTTGATAGCTATTGTTGTATGAGAACTCGGCCAAAGGCAACCATTCTTCCCACGAACCTTTAGACGATAGAACACAAGCTCTCAACATATCTTCAAGAATTTGATTTACCCTTTCGGTTTGACCAGAAGTTTGAGGATGATAAGCTGAGCTGCGAACCAAATTGGTTCCCAAACACTTGTGTAGATGCTCCCAGAAGCGTGCAATAAATTGCGGGCCTCTGTCGGAAACTATCGTCCTCGGCACACCATGTAACCGAAGTATCTGAGCAAAGTAGAGCTGTGCCAACTGATGAGGACGATCTGTAGTTCGAACTGGTAAGAAATGTGCAATCTTAGTCAATCGATCTACGATCACCCAAATGGAATCGTGGCCTTTTTGCGTTAGAGGTAACCCAGATATGAAATCCATGGTTATCTCATCCCATTTCCAACCTGGAACTGGTAAGGGTTGCAATAGGCCTGCTGGCTTAAGATGAATAGCCTTCACGCGACAACAGGTATCACACCTGGCCACATAGGCTGCAATTTCCTTCTTCATTTTGGTCCACCAGAACCTAGGTTTCAAGTCTTGATACATCTTACTACTACCAGGATGGATAGACAACTTGGACAAATGAGCCTCATCCATAATCTGATTCCTCAACTCACGGTCTTTCGGTACTACCAATCGATCCTTGAACCACAATATACCTTTTTCATCTACTCGGAAATGAAGCACTTCTTGTTCTTTCATCTTCCTCTTGATATGATATATGCCGGGATCTGTTTTCTGACCTTCAATAATCTTGCTTTCCAAAGTACAACTGAGAGTAATATTATTCAACACCACTGGATGCACAAGATTGAACCCGTCTGCTAGCAAAGGCTGCAATACATTGCAATGAGACTTTCGGCTCAAGGCATCGGCTACGACATTGGCCTTGCCCGGATGATAGTGTACTTCTAGATCATAGTCTTTGATCAACTCCAACCACCTTCTTTGCCTCATGTTCAACTCAGGCTGAGTGAAAATGTACTTGAGACTCTTGTGATCGGAATAGATATGACATTTGTGACCCATCAAATAGTGGCGCCAAATCTTCAATGCATGAACTACAGCGGCAAGTTCTAAATCATGAGTAGGATAGTTTTGCTCATGTTTTCTCAGTTGACGCGAGGCATAAGCAATGACTCGGCCTTCTTGCATGAGAACACATCCTAACCCAGTGCCACAAGCATCGCAGTACACATCAAAAGGCCTTTCAATATCAGGTTGTGCAAGAACTGGAGCAGTGGTCAACAACGTTTGCAAGGTGCGAAAAGCTGTTTCACACTCCTCACTCCACACAAACTTGGTATCTTTGTGCAATAGCTTGGTCATAGGTTTAGCTATTTTAGAGAAATCCTGAATAAAGCGGCGATAATACCCAGCTAATCCCAGAAAGCTACGAACCTCAGACACATTTGTTGGTGACTGCCAATCCAACACCTGCTGAACTTTTGACGGATCTACAGAAATACCTTCAGCAGATAAGATATGGCCCAGAAAAGGTACCTTAGTCAACCAAAACTCACACTTGCTGAACTTAGCATACAGCTTATGCTCCCTGAGTCTAGTCAAGACTATCCTCAAGTGTTCAGCATGATCCTCCATGCTCTCAGAGTACACCAGAATATCGTCAATAAAGACTACCACGAACTTATCCAACTCAGGCATGAATACCGAATTCATTAGATACATGAAATGTGCAGGAGCATTGGTTAATCCAAAAGACATAACCAAATACTCATACAAGCCATACCGAGTGGAGAAAGCCGTCTTGGGAATATCTTGTGGTCTGATCTTAATTTGGTGATACCCAGATCTCAGATCAATTTTGGAGAAAACCTTGGCCTTGGACAATTGATCAAACAAGATATCAATACGAGGTAGAGGATACTTGTTCTTAATTGTCACAGCATTTAGTGGCCTATAGTCCACACACATACGTAAAGTTTCATCCTTCTTCTTAACAAAGATTGCAGGACAGCCCCACGGAGAAGAACTAGGGCGAATGAACCCTTTGTCCAATAACTCCTGGAGTTGTTTCTTGAGTTCAGCTAATTCATGAGGAGGCATTCTATATGGCCTTCGAGAAATAGGCGCCGTACCGGGAATAAGTTCTATTGCAAACTCCACATCTCGATCAGGAGGAAGTCCAGGTAGATCATCAGGAAAGACATCAGGAAATTCACACACTACAGGGATGCTCTGAAGTGTCACGGCCTCAACTGAGAAAGAGAGACTAAAAAGATCTCCCCTACGGGGCAGATGAACCTGAAAAGTGCCTTCACCTTGGGGTTCCCTCAGTGTTAACATCCGGTTAGGGACGTCCAACACCGCACCCCGCTTGTCCATCCAACTAACTCCCAAAATAACATCCAGACTCAACCCTGGTAGCACAATAAGACTACTGATGAAAACCCGATTACCAATCTCGATGGTCACATCCCCGACACCATGACGCGTACAAATTTCAGCCCCAGCTGAAGTTATCCGGAAACTATGGCTCAACTCAACAATTGGTAATGCATGCTTTTGTGCAAATGCTTGACTCACGAAAGAATGCGATGATCCAGAGTCAAACAAAACAATAGCAGGATGCTGATTCACAGAAAACATACCCGCGGTGACTGGTTCACCTTCCGGAAGTTCCTCCGCACTAGTGTGATGGACACGACCCTGCCTGGGATGAGGACAATAACGAGCAAGATGTCCCTGTTGGCCACAATTAAAGCATGGCCCCAGACCTTGGTTGGTCCTCACTGGAGCGGCGTTGCTGGGAGGAGCATTGTTCTTGTTCAAAGGCACTGTGAAACCTTTCTTGTAGCGCTGAGGCGCTGGCTGCTTCTTTGGAGGGGGTCTGAATTTTGCTCCAGGAACAGCCGGACGGTAAGCAGGGCGATTTGCCACCGCACGACTAGCTGTTGGAGTCCTTGACTGAGAAGAGCTTCCTTCAAATGGCCTCTTGCCTCCCTTGGAAGCAGTGTGCAAGTTGTTCTGTTTCTCTTGGATATAAGCTTCACTGATGAACTCGTTAAAAGTTGTACGAGCGTTGTTCGCCAGAGTCTTCATAAGCTTGGTACTAAGACCTCTCTTGAAGGTTTCAATCTTCTTTTCATCTGTATCTACCATCCACGGGGCATACCTCGACAGATTGTTAAAGGCATGATGATACTGAGTGAGGGTCTTGGTACCCTGAGTAAGCTGCATGAATTCATTGACCTTCATCTTGATCAAGCCTGCTGGAATGAAATGCCCCCTGAAATCCCTGGTGAACTGCTCCCAGGTGATATCAGCGACCACGGGGTAGGCGGTCTTACGATTGGCCCACCATATTCCAGCTTGGCCTTGCAGTAACATAGCAGCAAAGCTAGCCTTCATGGTTTCAGTCAATCGCAGCACAGAGAATGACTGTTCAATAGTGTTTAACCACTCATCAGCTTCCAGCGGCTCTACGGCCTGCTTGAATACCGGAGGCTTAGTGTCCATGAAGTCCTTGTAGTTACTGTATTGGTCCTCATCGTTTCCGCGGCGTCCACCTCGATCGCGATTGTGGTTGTTACTAGCAACCATCTGCTGCAAAATCGCTTGCTGGGTGTCCAAGAACTGAGCAAACATTTGTTCCTGGGTACGTGGTGGAGGAGGCGGCAACTCCTCATCTTCATGTTCGTTCCCACCACCACTGGTTGACCCATGACGACGGGTATGAGGTGCCATCTGTAGCAACACGCAACAACCATTGTTAAGTGTCAGTTATGTCAAAGATAACCGAAAGATTATGCCCAAAAGATATCAATGATCATTTTTGATAACCAACAAACGGCACAATAATTCAATAATCATCACACAACCGCACAATAACAAGGCGCAACCAAAAAGGGTTTTCAAGCTGCATAAGTTACCATTACTTAATTAAAAGTTTGATGGTTCCAGCCCTGAACACACCGGGTTCTCTCATTACAATTCAGGTTCTACCCATTACATGACATTAAAGGTTTTCCCAATACAAAAGGGTGCCGATCATGGCAAGATCACTAGAAAAAGCCTAGTCATCGTGGTCACTGTCCACGCCGGACACGTTCCCACCATGGTCATCACTCTCGTCAATAGGCACAATCTCCTCGGGGTCTTCTTCCTCTTCTTCCTCACTTGCTTCACCATCATCAGCTGCAATGAAGATCTCAGGAGCAAACTCCGCTGCACCCGGAGGATGAAACGGATCAGCACGGTTGTTCAGACGATGAACATCCTGCTGCAACTCCCAAACCTGCTGCTGACTATCACGCAACTCCTGCAGAAACTCATCGCGCTGACGTGTCAAGCTCATATTGCGATTGTCAAGCTGGCGACGAAGATCTGCATTCTCCCTCTCAAGCACCTCGACACGGCGATCAGCTGCCAACAAGGTGCCAGTGCATCGTAACAACTCATTGCGACAGGCAGTGAGAGCTACCACCAAGTCATCTGAGCTACGACGAGCCATACGTGCCCACTCTTCAGCTTCTAACTTCTTCTCCACAGCATCATGCAGGGGTTCAATGCACTTCATCCAACCATCCCTAGTGGAATAATGCATCCTCAGGACAGCAAACATAGCACTCATAGAAGCACCCGTGCTATGAGCACGCTCGTCCCTGCCTCGCTCTAAAGAAGCTTGGCTAGACTGAGCCCACTCACCCTGAGAAGCATCCACCCTGGGAAAAACATTTGCTGGCCCCAAATCAGCTCTCTTGTTGAACCGGCTGCAAATATCCGTCAACACCTCAAAAGCTGCAAGCTGCGCACCATCCCATGGCGTCCTCATGTCAACTTCCACCTTTATTCCTGGAAACGGCCAACCCCTTTCAAGCACAGGGATAGTCACCCAAACATCAAACCAAGGCTGCACCATGGTTTGCGCTGGCTTCCAGAAATACAGTGGTGGCTCTGCATATCCCACCGACTGCAACAACCTCCATAGCACAGTGGGTGTGCCAAACTGCTCCAGAAACTGACCACTCTGCGGCTCACCTTCAGCTGCCATCTGGTACATTACAACATCTTTCAGCATTTAGAATAAGATAGGACAGCACAAATTTTACCATAGGGAAGGAAATAGTACAGATAGCTTAAATTAATTTCATGATCATGATGCATGCACGTGCCAACGACCTCACACATAATATATTTTAACTAACGTTATAGTCGGTGGCATACCACGTGCTCTCATATACGTAACTAACCGTGCTATACGTTTTGCGTGGTTAGCGTACCTGCAGAAGATTCATTTCAGCCCAATCCCAATGCATGCAGGGCAACAAGAAGCACTTTTTGCCGGAAATGTTCCCATGAACATTTGCGACCCCAAAAATTAATTACTCCACCTTACTTCCATAAGTACACATATGGATAACATGTACTCACTTCAGTAATCATACACTCACCATCGATCGATGGTTGTTCGATCTTACACTCACATCTCACCTTACCTTAGGCGACGTGGTACATTGACCCTTAAGAAGCAATAAGAAACCGACAGTTCATGATTATCCGCACGATAAAACCAAATGAACCACAAATAGAAATATGATGCAATTTCCCCCAAGTCAGTACTTACATAAGCCACCTAATTACCACATATACATAGGGCTATAGGACTTGGTCATTGGTACTCATAAGTTTTGCAAACACTTGGTTTAAATCACCTATACACACTATCAGTTGGCAATTAGTTTGTAAAACTCAAAACTCTTTTAGTTTTTAAATAGTCAAGTGACGGTATATGCTGAATTATGCTCTGGTACCAGCTGTCACAGAACCGACCAATTTATACGAGCACAAGTACAACGATCGCATTTTCGCCGCAATCCAGTCGCACTTGAGCCAATATAAACCCGGTAGTCCGGAAATCTCGAAGGATTTCAAACATTTCATACCCCAAGGATCATTCATTCAGCAATACCCGATCACATGACACATAAGTTCGCAACCGAATTTAAACATCAGAGTACAACATAGTCTTTTACACAAATAGGGTAGTAGCGGAAGTCAATATAGTTTTACACCACAGAGTTCGAATACGAGTACCATCACATGACCCCGTCACAGCATTCTTACAACAACTAAAGATAGATAATGACCCCGCCCTCGGGTCTAGTCTTCTTCGCCCGCAGGGGTGAAGCAGTTCCTGCAATACGCGTAGAAAACTACACCATCTGCAACAATGGGAATAAAACCCTGAGTACTCAATTGTACTCAGCTAGACTTACCCGACAGGGAGTAAATAAAAAGACTCTCAAGGATATGCAAGGCTTATTTGGTGGAGCTCAGAGGGTAGCATCATTTTTGCATCAAAGCATTACTACAGTAGAACCTCAACTTAATCATTTTAATTGTGATAAGCTTCGATTTCAGTTAAACTATTTACTAGGATTAGCCACTATACTAAGCATTCACTGAATATTGTAGCAATCAATAAAACCATATGATTTCCGATATCCACAGATATCAACCTCATCTCACCATAATCATTATGTTCAAGTTATTAGCCTCTACCTCACCAGAAGATCAGTTCAGTTTCTCACTAACCAGGAGAGATGGCGATTCGAATCGATTGTACCAGCTGGCAAATATGCCAATCACAAACCCTGTCAGCCGAGCCACTGGCTTCTTGGGCCACCGTTAAATCTTTCTGAGTCACAATATGTCGCGGGCTTGGCGGGGACCATATTCTCAGAGACCAACCCACTTCCAGGATGCATCAGGTCCCTGACCTGCCCTTGGTAAGATGGTGTCTCCGCACATACTTCCTACCTCCAGAATATGTCTGCCTAGTCGCACCAATTCCCGGCTCAGAAAGAAATACTCGGCTTCGCGGTCAGAACGACTTATCTGGCCAGCTATGTGACGACGTCCTTCAATCTCAACTGATGTCTGGTGGCCTCAGTCCTAGTCGGCCGCAAGCAGCACCGAAGACGGCATGACCTCAACCATGTCATGCGGCTCCCCGCTACCTAGCCTTGATTCTCTCATTAGACACTGTGGCATGGTGGCACATATAGTCCATCATGTGGAATCCAACCCCATCATCATTAGTAACCACCTATGCTCGCGAAGGACAGGAAATCCTTCGACTTCTACCGGTCTAAGCATGGCTAAGCATAGGATCGAACCCATCCCCTTGTCTAGTAATAACTTCAGGATCAAGTATAAGTGGACAAGGAATAAATGCAGCAACGGTATCATATCAACTCCTATACTTAAGTGCACAATCATACGATTTAATAAAGACCAGTGTATTTGTAAAAAGAGTAGGTGGAGACTTAGGAATGCTCCGGGGCTTGCCTTTCACAAAGTTAGCGGGTTGGTGATCCGGGCACTCCGGAAGTTCAACCTCTTCTTCTTGTCCTTCGGAAACCTCGGGCACTTCAATCTCCGGCGGAACTCCCTCCTCCGGTGGATCGAATTGCAGCAGTGTCACTCCTCCCGGCGATCCTGTATGCATGATATGCATATATGAGAACTGAGAATGCACATGAAATGCAAGATAGAGATGCACGAATTAACCCATGATATGCAATTAGTTTAACAATTCACACTCATTTATTTCTTTCCTAGACAACCAACTCATACTCACCCTTCTTAAGCAAAGCATAGAACAATTTCTCGTCCCGGGTGAGAGGTCTACAACCTGCACTTAATAATTAACATGCATCAACTAACCTACCACAACCAAAAGATATTTGCTTAGAAACAATTAAATAAACCCTAGCCTATAACTGGACCTACTGCTTACTGTGATCAGAAAAATCCATAGAAATTACAGTAGCTATTACACATCCAGATTAGCCTACTGACAAAATTTCAAGTCATTGGGACAAGTATAACAGTCTACACAAAAATAACAAGCAACCAGCCTTTTAAGCAATGGAAAATACTTAACACAGTGAAAAGTATCAAACAATAGATTTCCTAATTTTCTTAGCTTCTTTCCAACATAACATAGCCCAGGAAAAATATTCATGTCCATAACCTTAACACATTAAGCATGGTGATTTTTGCCAGATTAAAGCATAAAAGGCACATTATACTAGACATCATATAAATAACAGTGAAACACCAGCAAACATATTTTTCATAGATTCTACTTCCCTCAAAAAGATGAATGCAAGTGGAATCACATTTTTAGCACATTCCTGCAATTACTTATGCATTTATCAAGTTTACAAGCATTTAACAATTTAATTATAACTGCACACAAAAAGTATTCAAAAAGTGCATTTTATATTTTTCCTTGATAGAGCTCAGAAATACAAACACAACAAAATTTGGTTCACCCCCATTGGACATTCCTAGCTCCAGATATGAATTTTGGAAGGTTTTACACATTTTCTGGAAATTCCTTTTTATAAAATCAAAAACCTAAACCCGATAGAACTGCTACGTGCACCCGGCTCAGTGAACCAGAGGCGCACCCGAACGGCTGACTCGCGGGCCTCGGGGTCGACCCGACCCCACGCGTCAGAGAGAGGAAACAGAGCCGCCGGCGCTGACCGGCGAGAGCTCGCCGACGGCGAGGTCTCCGGCGACGCCGAGGCTACCTACCGACTCGCGGCAACGAGACGAACCCGATGGACCAACTGCCGAGGGTCATACTCCACCGGAGCGAGCTCGACGGCGGCAATGGCGGACGGCGGTGGTCCGGCGAACTTGCGCCGGCCGATTCCGGCCGTTGCTCGCGCGGCTCGGCCTCGTTCCGTGTTCCTGCAACCCTAGCGGACCTGTGCGCGCGACTAATCGAACTATTGCGCACGGAAACTCACTGACCGCGCTCGCATGGCGGCACGGTGGCGAGCGGTTTCACGGCGAACTCGGGTTCCGGCGAAACCACGGCGAGGTAGATCTAACCGACGGCGTGGAAAGGATCTACGGCTAACGGAGACTCTTAGACGAGCAAAAGAGAGGGAAGCCGACCCCGGCATCGCCCTCGTCACGGCGACCCGAGAGCTCGGCGGCGCTCCGGCAATGGCGGACGGCGAGAAGCTCGCTGGAGCTGTACCTTAGGTCGGCTGAGGTCGGCAACGGGTCGGAAACGAAGAGCAGAGCAAGCCGCAGCTGCGCCGAGGGTGGCGCGGTCGGAGACGGCTCGGTGGCGGCGGATTTCACCGCGGCGGTCGCGGCGGAAATGGCGACGGCGGAAATGGCGACGGCGAAGGGGACAGAGGAGAGCAGCGAGCGAACAGAGGGCGAGAGAGCAGGGAGAGTGAGGGCGAGCGTGCGGGAGACAGCGTTGCGTGTTCCCCTTTGTAAGCCGACCGCGCGGCAGCAACGACGGCGTACGGCGCCATCTGGCGGCCGAGGCCTGACGCGGTCGCGCGACTCGCTCGCGATTCGCCCGAGGGTCGAACTGAATCGGCTCCGATTCAGTTTCCGCGGACCCGACTGAAACTCGATTTTTATCGATCTATAACTCGCGATCCAGGGCGTTTCAGCGAAAACTTCACTAATATGAGTTGAAGAGCTATACGAGTAGATCATTTCATATTAAGACACTTTACTCTAGTTCGGCCTGGATTGAGAGATACAAGTCGATGAACAGGGGTACACCGAAACTGAAAACCGGTTTAGACTTAGGAAAATTTGAAAACTTCCAAAACAGCTCCAAATCTGCACTAATTCAACTTTTTGACCTTCTTCCACTCATTTTCATGAGTTGACCCAAAAATAAAGTTTGTTGCTTATAAAATTCTACACAACTTTGATTAAGGGTGCACTGACATGCAGAATCCCTAAAATGCCCTTCTTGTTTGGTCAAACAGAATAGCTTTTAAAGGGCTCTCTAGTCAACTATGAGCTAGAGGGGTATTTTGGGGATTTCACCAACATGAACATTGTTCCAAATGTTATCCTCAACATGTATAAAGCATTTAGAACCGTACACAAACATCACATTTGCATGTCAACACATTTTGCATAATATGGACATATAAACAAACATATAGTGATAAAAGGGAATCCAATCAAATGCAATGATAATAATGCATGAAATGACATGATCTATGCTTGATGACATGCAATTGCAAGTGTGAAAATAGTAACTAACACTAGGGTGTTACAGCATGTCCGTGGCACGGAAGTTTTCATTCTCAAAAGATATATCATGGAGGATGATCACTTAACCTTGACCATTATCGAGAACAATGTTCTTGATGGCCAGAGGGACATGCATCTTGTTCGAGCAAGGGCGCAGGAGAAGGATTCGCATGCTCGAACAAGTAGCTTTGCTTCGCCTTTAGGTTTTCGAGCAAGTGCTATGCCTGGCAGAAGCAAAACTTTCAAACTTCTCATCGGGTCTCCCTTCTTTTTTTATATATATAAATGAGATTTTCAAGAGGGTGCCCTATGAGAAGATCAAAATCGAGGATGGCATAGATGAGGAAGTATAAGAAACATCGGTTTCGTTAATTTCCAATGGCACAACCCTAACAATCACACAAAACTCAAAGATGAGTCTGGATGGACTTCTGAAAAGTTTGTCGGTCGGGACTAGCGGCATATCGCCCTAAAAGGGTTTTCGCTGGAATGAAATCCCAACTGTGAGGTTGTGTAAGGCTTTCACGGACCCCTTAATGAGCAAGACATGGTTGTGAGAAGTGAAAGAATCTGAATTTCTTCAGAAGAACGTTTCACTTCCAACAACCAACAACCGTACTTTCGATGACTCCGCATTAGGGGAGACTTCCTAAGAAATGTCAGACTTTTGTGCCAAGAAATGTTTCAAAGTTCTGCCATAATCCTTGAATTTTGATAGCGAACTCTGAAAGATAAAACATTCCTTCCTTCGGTGTTCATGGTTCGGGCGAGGGCTCAACAGACGAATCGAAGGGTGGCAAGGGAAAGGATTCGGCTGCTGAGGGCTCTTCAGAACTTGACATGCCCTTGTATGGAGGGGTTTGGGTACGATGACGGGAGAAGCGTGCTTCTCTAGGATGTAAATAAGGATTTTCCTCTATTCCGTCATGATTTTTATGAAAACGGTCCTCCAACGGTTATGTCAAAGCATAGGGCAGCATCTATGTCTAGATCCGAACAAAGGATATGCAAAAGCACATTATCAGATAAAGGCAAGTTTAAGTCAGCATGTATAAACATTATAAACCTGGCCTAGGCTGTACCTATGGACTCCTTCTCGTTTTGCTCAAAGTCGAGGTTTGCCCTTGGTAGAGCGGCGATAAGAGACATGGGTAAGAATGCAAGATAAAACTTGATCTTAAGTTCATCCCGTTCTCTATTCGCACTTTCTACGGCATCAGTGTACCATTGTTTTGCCTCCCCTTGAGAGAGAACAGAAACAACTTCCACTTAAGAATTTCTTGTGTCATGCCAGGAAAGCTTAGGCATGAACACAATTCCTCGAATTTTTGCAAGTGGTCAAAAGAATTTTCATTGTCGTGACCAAAGAAGGGTTTTGTCTAAACCATAGCGTTGAATCTTGGGTGGAGTTCATAACTGGATGGAAATTTTGGTTTTGAAAAAGAATGTGGTTCAAAGAACTCCCCCTTTTAAGCAGAAGAATTTTGAATTTGGAGCTGGCTTCATGGTGAAGGGATCGGATAAAAAAGAATATTTTGTTTTTATAAAAATAAAAGATAAAAGATTTTTTTGAACCATTCAATTCAAAAATCATTCAGTTCAGGCTGTCTGAACGTCAAACAGACAGAAATCGGCTATTTAGCCGATTTGGCAGAATGCGATCGGTTAACTGGTTTTTCTCGTGAAAGCATATCTACATCGGCTAATTAGCCGATCCAGGGTTCGTGAGGCAGAAAACTTGGCAGTGATTAGTTCCAGGTATGAACCCGATACTGGTACGAAACTAGTCTAGAAGGCCTGTGGCTTTGCACCAATTTAGATTTATTCCCAAAAATAATCACAAGCAAATCTGGAAGGAATACAGAGCTGGTATAGAAGGCCGGCGGCTCTGCGTTCATTCAGATCGGGTCTTGTCAAGCATCCACAGCACGTACGAGCAAGACTACGATAGTACAGGCCGAATCAAGCGACATCATAACAAAGCATAAACATGAACGAAACATAAAGAACATTTTTTCATGTAGATCTAAGGCCAATACTATGCAATCTTGATCGGGCAGAGAGATGTTATATTAATAAATAAACAATGAATGACAAATAACATCTTGATAACTTAATGAATCTAACTAAGATGCCAAATTAGTTAGAGCCGATAACTAATCTATGCACATAATCAAGCTTAACCTAAGCCCCCGTCCACCGGATGACGCTAAACATAGATTAAACAAGAAAACAAACATGAATCGATAACTAACCCTTATTTGATCTAAGCCCACGTCTGTTGGCACTTCTTAGCTTCAGCAGAAAAGTCCGCAAGCGCACGAAAGTACCGTTGTAGCCTTCACCCGAAAGTATTCAGGGTATCGTGATTTCCCAGAGGAACGGTCTTTGTACTTAGTCTCTTAAACAAGTTTACTCAGAAGAGACGGAAGGGATAGCTTGGGTAGAGAGGTTCTTCTAAGGTTAAACGCATATAAGCGATGGAAACTTCCCCACTACTTGCTTGCTTCAGGCCCACTGACGCACCTGGTCTGCCAGACGATATCCGTATCAGCGCTATTCTGCGTCCGAACATGGGGGGATGCTGGTACGAGTGGACAAGCCTGTCACCACCTGCCACCTACCCCTCTGCCTGTGGGCGTGCGCAACATAAGAAGGTAGACTCCGACCTAGACACCACGTCTACGAAGATGACTACTACTCTAGCGGCGTACAGGAACATCCGTCTCTATCAGGAGTCCTCTTACTAGAGCATCCGTCCAAAGGACGAACGACGATCCCACAAACACTGCTTAATGAATCAAACCAAAGTTGAACACGAACTTTTTACTTCAAGTAGCAAGACGATCGTAGAGGTACAAGTTGGATCGAGAGCCGACAAGCCCGGCACTTCGTCTACCCGGAGGCAGAACTGCATCGACTCCGCTCTTTCTCCAGCTCTTGTCTCTCTCTCACTCCCTATACTAAATTAGCTATAAGCTAATGGAATGGAGCTTGCTCTTCCTCTCTATATTGTGACCTCTTGTGTTGGTGAATCAATTGATGAATAGGTGTAGAGAGGAGGCCTCCTTTTATAGCTTGAGAGGAGGGGGTTCTGTGCAAAAGGATCATCCCCACATGGAAGGACCCAAACCAACCTCCAAAGGGTGGTTTCCACTTTCCATCTGTGTTGATCGTAGGTGGGACCGTCCTTGGGGAACCGCCCTACAACCGCCAGAAGAAAACTGGGCCCGAGAGGCCCCACCAGGGGTGCGGCCGGTCCCAGAGGCGGCCGGTCCTCTGGTAGGCCCATCTGGCCACCGCCTTTTGGGAGCACGTGGGCCTCGTCTATAGCTTCGTTTTTACTGGTGCTTCAGCCCAATCGGAGTTCGGATGAGTGAGTTATGGCCAAAATACTCAAGCCTACTCGTGGAGTCCTAAATTGGATTCGAACTTATATATCTTTTTATTGGGAACTCTAAATAATGCAAATACTATATGCATTTTGATCAGCGTGACGAGCTCTCCGTAATGGTGTAGTCCATTTTATTATTTGAGATACTTTTATGATGTGAAAACTCGGATATTCCTGCAACATAGTGGAAAACACCAAAACTCGTGGAACTTGTTAATTAAAGAATATTTTTTTATGATGTTCCATGGATTTATATTATTATTGGCGGTATAAAATGTGACTTAAGGACCGCCAACAACGTCCACCGGATGACGCTAAACTCATATCAAACAAGAGTCAACCCCGATATACGACGCTCCCATGTCCACCAGATGACATTAAAGAGACAAAGCTTAGCGAGGCATGACGGTACTTACAAGCAAACCTGCGTCCACCGGATGACACTCAGCCCGATTGAAGAACTCGCCGAGATCTACGTTACTCCTACTCCTAAGGTTTGGCCGGAGCCGAAAGATGTGTTGTATTGATGTGTGTGTCCTATTACAATGGCCGGGGCTTATATTTATACGCAGGGCTTTGATAGAGTCCTATTCGAATAACAACTCAAGATAAATACGGAAACTAACAAACTTTCCTAAATTAAAGGTATCTTGGAGGCCAATCTTTCCTTTCTTTATCGGACTCCGAACGTGATCGTTTCCTGGCGCCGGAGATCTGCGCTGACATCATCAATCGGCTATTTCCTTCAACCGCACCGTCTACGCTTCAGCCCAACAATCGATTCCGGGACCTGATCCACTCTCTGTCTGGGCCTCTGCCCCGAAATCGGCTATCTGCGCTCGACATCAACTATCTGTACTCAGTCCAGATTTTGGTGTAAACAATTGGCAATTGAGTTTCATAGGAAAATACAAGATCAAGGAGCTAGTCAACCCGACGCCCTTACACTGCCGATACACTGCTCAGAAGGATCACTCAATTTGCAACATCAAAGACCCTGTCAAACGTCAAGCTTGGGGGAGGACACCCTCCAATTAAAATCCAGCTAAGTATAAGTTTCATATCCTATTTATCATTATTACTATATCGCTTTTTCGCCTGAGTTAGCTAGTAAGATAAAATTTGAAAACCAAATAAATGTTTATCTATATATTAGAGTTTGTTTAGAGTCAGTCTAGGCTAGAGATAATCAAAAAAATGATGAACATTAAAATTTTGTCTTGAAGATGATGAATAGTTGCTCTGTCACAATACTTTTCAAATACCTAGTTGTCAAATTTAAATTCTTCTGAGTTTTAGATATTGCTGTTTTAACTTAAGAATTTACTCTGAACCTGAAACTTGTGGAGGCATATGTTTGAGCTAAGTCTAGGTAATTGATTGATATGATTCATGAAAGTTGAGCTGCTATTTATCTTATTCCTAGCATTACTAAGTTCTGGAGATATATTTTTGAAAACTTAAAATTTACATGATGAGCTCTTGTATGACAAAGTGTGAATTCCTACCAAAGCCATATATATATATGATACATCTAGATAGGAAACCTTTTGCACATTTATGTTGCCTGCTTTACATTGAGTTTAGTCAACCTTTGTTGTATACCATATGAGAGTCTTGTCATGCTTTTAAAACCAAGATCACGCACACACTTTAGCATATATGCATTATTCCTACCCTGGGAGTAATCGCAACCATTTCCACTTTCATCAATGTTCATCATGAAAATTTTTTCTCCTACACTAGGAGTAAACACCCAAAATATATAAACCCCGTAGGACAGCCCTGTTATAATTGCTCTAAGTTCTTATTATTATCTCTCCAGTTATTTATGTTCAAAGGATACATGTGGCTATGCAAAAATATAAAAAGGGAGTAAAAGATGGACAAGTGTCCCAGCATTAAAACAATGGGTACTAGATGCCCACCTCCCAAATGAAAAAAAGAGAAGAAAAAGAAGAGAAAAAGAAAGAATAAAGATAGCCCATGTGTTCCTCCAAGTTACAAAGGAGAGTGAATCATTTCCAAAGAGCAAAAGTAGAATTAGGAATAGCCACTAAATACCACATATACACCTATCCACCATATTCTATACACATGCACATCTTGGTTTGATTGTATGCCTCAATTCTCTGTGGATCCGTTGTTTGACTTTACAATATATGAATTACAAGTATGCTTAAACCATGTTATTGCCACTCCTATGAGCTCCACCATAATCCTTAGTTATAGAAAGGCATAACATTAATGCCTTAAGTGAGATCCACAAATACCATATATACTGAGAGACTTGAGGGTGTCATACAATTAAAGCTCTGAGTTTTATTTTGAAAACTTGCAAAACTCCGGAATATTGGTACTGTGAAGAATTTGCTACATAGTGCAAGACTTGATTGTTCTTTCTTTCAATTACTCAATACTAAGGCAAGAATTGTAAAGCCCCATAGTTAAAGCTAAAATGGGTAAGTTTAAAAGTTAGAGCAGTTTTGTCTAATCCGGAGAAGAATCTATGTTTGAAGCATGTGTACTTGGGAAGTATGAAAGAATTGTAGCAACTCCTGATCCAATTACAATAGTAATTAGGCTTAGTTTGTTCGCCAAGGGACTAGAAAACAGGTAAGCTTGGTGGTGTTGTTGACGGTGGATAACGTCAACTTTTATTAGAAGTTTAGATACCAAAGGATACCTGAATACACACTAGTCTAGGGTTTTAACTGACAGTTTCCACGAGTTTTGCATGTTCTGTATTTTCCAGGGGCTATTCCAGAAAAGCATAAAAGAAGGGTTAAAAAGCATGATTATCACGTAACTTAACCGCCAAGGAAACATCATCACGAGAACACTAGAAGCATCTGGAACACACCCGAAGCACCAGGGCCCGAGACCCCCCAAGGTGGGGCCGGCCGGTGCCTCCCTGCTAGGGTTTCGGACCATCTTCTGGAGTCTTCTTTTGCCGCCTTTGAGGAGTCATTTCAGCCCTTGCTTCAAGTCGGTTTCATCCTACGGCGCACGTGCATCCCACCGGCCTATAAATAAAGGGGCAGACCCCCTGGAGGCATCAACCCTTCATTCATTCAAGGCATCAAGTCCTTAAGCCATCAAGAGCCTTCTAATTAATCAAGAGCCTCCTAGTTCATAGTTCTAGCCTAGTTAGATTAGAGTGTAGAGGAGTTCTAGTTCTTTGGCGGATCTGGAGCCCCGGCGTCTGTCTGGAGCACGGAGTTCGGTATAATTCTAGTTCTTTCTCTATTATTGTATTTTTCATTATGATTAGGGAAATATTGTTCTTAATAGTTTATATGTTCTTGATTACAATAGTCTTTGTCTACTTTGATTATATGTCTAGTATAGTTGGTTTGATCTTATTGAATTCATATAATTGCTCGTATAGCATTTATTCATGCGTACGATGGATAGATGATGAACGATATGTAGACGTGGTGTCTAGGTATTTTGTTTATCTGCGAGTGCACCCAGACGTGCCGGGTCATGTGGTAGATCGCGTAGGTGACAGCTGCGTTGAGTCCTCTGTAGTCCACCCCCCGTATGTAGGCCAGCAGGCACGGTCGCGAAGTTGGATGATGACTCTGTTTCACATCCTTCCTAGATGATTCCCTTTGCATGTGATTATGATATAGGATTAGTCTAACAATGATTGCTAGATGTAATTGCACTAATTAGATTTATTCATTGATGTAGTTATAGAATTACCTTTGATATTAATTCCTTAGTTTATCCATTGGCTAGCTATTACTATGACTAGAGAAGTGCTCTGATGATTATCTTTTATTTATGATGCTTGATCATACTTATCACCTTTATCTTTATTTACCTTGTGACCTCTACCTGTTATGAGTAGAGTAAATGACATCGGTAATGTCACTTATCCATTGTATACCATCACTATCAATATAATAGATTAAAGTTTATCCTAGTCTTTCCCAGTGGTATAAATATAAATCGACAACCTGGTAGAACTCCCTAGGTAAAATGCTACAATGGTATAATTATCTGTCCGCTTGCAGAATTGATCTTAGTTCATATTATTTATATTTATTTCTACCTAGTCACATAGATTAATATATAAAACCTTTATTTATTCTTGGCATTATTAATTAGGGATGACAACCTAGTTCTTGCATAAGAATGTTGGTAATAGAAAAGTGGCTAGTTGTTAATGACAAGTTAATTAATTACCATTCATCTTCTAATCTCGCCTCTTGCATTAAAAGTTATATAATTATATTTAGCGACGTTAGTAGATGTCAACAACCACCTAGAACCTACCACTACTATCCGTGGGTCTAGCCGCACTCAAGGGTAAGCTATAGCCTAAGCACCACGCTTAATCTATAAAACTTACTACTCTAACTTGAGCTCAAGAATTAGTGCACCCTAACCAAGCAATGAGCAAGTATGCAACCGCTTAAAGTATAACAATAAGTAAATGAAGAAGGGGATCTTTATTACCGATAAGAGTGAAGAACACCGCAGAGGAGGTCGCCGACAAGCCCGGCTCCTCCACAGACTTCCTCCTTCTCCGAACTTCTCTCCACCACTCTACTCTTCTCTAGCTAGCACTATTCCTAAGAGCAGAGAGAGAGGAGCTACTACTGACTATGAGCTGAATCTTTAGTGATTTGCTAGAGGTGTTTCTAGTGTGTTTCTCTCCATCTTACAAGTGAGGATTCTAGTCCTATTTATAGTGTCGTAGGAGTGCTCCAGGGGTACTTGTAGGAGTCCTGGAGGTCGGTGGCATGAAGGAGCAGGGCGAGCGTCCTCCTAGGGGGGCGAGCGCCCCCTTGGATGCACCGCCTTGCATCCCACGGCTCTCCTTCCTCCTCATAGGCGGTTGCGAGGTCGGTTTGTATCCTAAAATGGCGGTTTTCAACCCCTGGGAGGATGACATGTGGGTCCTTCAATCCATGGCACATCACTTGATCACCGTTGGATGAAAACCGACTTCATTTGCTATGTCATTTGCTATGTGGACGTGGTTGAAAACCGTTGGATGGTGTAGATGACTCCTGGACACCTTCTCTCGGATTGTGGACGTGGTACTCAACTTGGATAGGGCGGGCGCCCTGTTGATAGGGCCACCGGATCCTCGTGCCTTGTATCTGAGCCGTTGATGTTGTTTCAATGTGCCCCAAGCCATTTGGGAGGTTGGCACACGGATCAGTGAGGTGGCAAGTGGCATTTGGCACTTTTGATAGGGCGGGCGCTCTACTTGGTAGGGCGGGCGCCCCTCCTCTGGCTCCCATGTGGCAGCTGAGGTGTCATGCTGTCTTGGTATGCTTCAGTTTCGCCTGATTTCACCATTTTTCTTGCATACACAAGATTTCTCCCAGGACATGTGGAACTAGGTAAGTTTCAAAGTGAGTTCTTTGCATTTCATGTGGTTTTACCTTGATTATGGATGGAATGTTGACTGTAAAATAGGGTGTTAGCGACCGTCAACAGCCACCTACTCCTACAATGTTAGGTACTAAAGGGTGGCCCCCATACAATTTTAATTCTGCGCAAGGCAAAGTGAGTCTTGTAGCGCAATAATGTGTGCTTTAATGAAAATTCTTCATCAAGTATGGTTCTGGAGGTGTTTATGTAATCATTAGATCCATGAAGCATTTCAAGATAGCTACAAAACTTTGTAATGATAGACGTGAAATCAAATGAGCCAATCCTTGAAGGTGCAGATTTCCAATGTTCTACCATGGCTTTTATAGGTAACACTCGGATTTTATGAACCATGGCATACATTATTCTTAGATTAACTTCCCTAACAATTCTCACATCATCCCGGGGAAATAAAGTTATTCCTAGCCATCTGTGCAAAAAGCGAAGTGTGGGGTTGCAAATATGACTAGTGCGCGGTTTCCCCATTGCATTTTCCCTGTTATTTCATGCCAGAATTCTAGCTTATTGAACCTATGGGTAGCAGCTCCCAAGTTTGTAGTGCAGTTTATAAAATCTAGACCAGCACTAAATTGCTCCCAAGAAAGATCATAATCTTGGTTAAACAAGCGAAAATAGATATTGTCTCTGGTTGTTTTTACCGTGCACATAAATTCTAAAGTGAGACTCCTGCTACCAGAAAAGTTAGAGAAATCCCAGAATTCACCCCAGCCTATTGCGCCAAAAACATCAAAGAACTCCTCATACATACCTGTGTGTTGGAGGAGTCCTAAATCAATTACCTTCGTGTGTTCGAAGTTGCGGTTTCAGATTGAGTTGAGGATGAGCAGTTCTTCTAGAGTGACCCAAATTCCTGTTTCTGGGTCTTGTGTTCTGGCAGGCTGTTCCTCTTCGTTAGACTCTTCATTTCCTGCCTCGTGATGTTGGGGTGGATGTCCAATGTTCTGCCTACTTCCACTCTGCACAGGCAGAGTTTCTCCAGAAGTCGGTTCATCGTCTGACCCCGAGAGCCATATCTCAGTGTCATGAGAGGATGGTTCCTCGCTTGAGCGCCGTGATGAACTCCTGCTGAGTGCTACGCGCATCTTCCTTGTTGTGGCCTTGATTGGATTCTTCATGCTTGCAAGGAGAAGAAGACGAACAAGCTAGCACTAGGGGGTTAGCTTAATTCAATGAGCCTTCTTACCGGATGATTACCTCTCTTGATTCCTCGGGTGATGAACACTTGAATGAAGAACAAGATTTTTGGGTTTTCTTTGTGGAGGGAGGTTTGTTGGAAGGTGAGAGAGAGTTGTAGAGTGATGAAATGTTCTGTTGGTGTTTTGGTCGAGGCAAGGTGCTCACGAGCATAGGAATGAAATGGAGAAGGAGGCAGAGGTGCAGAGGGCACAAGGCCTAGTTCGGCCGACCCCTGCTCTGCCTCAGCTCGTGCAAATAATTGAAGGAATCTATGACACATTGAAGGGGACAAAAGTTGGAGTGATGGGGGTCTATTGATGGGTCGGCTGAACCCTGCCCTCTCTCCATTTACTATGTGCCAAACAATGGTGTCAATGGTGGTCATCTCTTGCCTGGTGGAGCACTCATCTTTCTCTCCTTTGGATGCTTGCTCATGAAATCCTTTCTTAGAGTGAGTGGTGAATGGAATAAAGAGCAAAAGGAGGGAACAAGACATGACCATGGCTGGTGGATGTTTGCTCATGGAGTGCTTCACGGGAGGATTCTTTAGAGAGGTGATTTGCTTAAGGGTTTAATCAAGAATCTTACCCATGATTAGCGAAACGTGATTTGATTAAGGTTTGCATGAGTAAAATTAGGGAGAGTGGATGAACTTTGTCATGAAGATTTGCTCTATTCCCTAGGTCCACTCATGGTGGTTGTGTGTGCATTCCTCTCGTCATGATTTTGCTAAGCAAGAGATGAGAGAGAAATTCTAGCTCCTAGAGTGCAAGTGGACAGCTAAATGTGTTGCAGCACTTTTATAGGATAGAGAATACTAGAACATGTGAATGCACACAGAGAGATTGAGAAAAGTTCAAGGTTGCCATGCTAGATTCAATTAGATGATCAAGATTGACATGCTACTTTTAGGTGTTGTCGTGAGTAGAGCATAGCAAATCAAGCAAGGTGTAATACCCCGGGTATTACGGTTAATTAATAATGCCATGTCATCATGTTTAAATTTAAGAATCTGCATATGATTGTGCTTAGGGTCACTAGAGTGCTTTGATTTCATGTGTTGTGGATTGTGTAATTAAGCATTTAATTAAAATGCAAAAATAAAAATTAAATAAGGAATCAAATTAAGCCCTAGAATTGACCTCAAACCCTAATTCAAAATCTATAATGAATCTGATGAAAGTGTCTTGAAGAAAGTTGTAGAGCTTTTAAAATGGAACAACTTTTATTTTTGGAGATTTTGAAGTTGTGTTACAGAAATTCAAATTAAACTCAAATTACTATGTTGAAATTTAAATTTGAAACTTCAATTTCAAAAATATTGAGAATCTGATGAAACTTCCTTAATAATAGTTGTAGAGCTCATTGAGAGGAAAAACTTTTATTTTGACCATTTTTCAAGTTGTTGATAAAATTTAAAAGTAATTTTAAAATTTCAGTTTGGAATTCAAACCCTAAATCTACCCCCTTTGCTTTAATTTGAAAATTTGATCGAATTTGAAATTGCTGTCAAAAGCAAAAGTGTTCTACTTGAAATTCCCCTGAACTTTCGTTTTTCATTTCCTCGGATTCGTATTGGATCAGATAGAATCAAATCAAATAGGGGTAAGGCTAGTACTGTAGCTAGGGGGTCCCCCTGTTCATCTTCCCCTCCCCGTACAGCGCGTGCCGCGCCGCGCGCTGCCGCCGTCCGGCCGGCAGAGGCCTTGTCGTCGTCGCGTGTGCGTTGCTCGGGGGCCCCGGACCTTGTCTCGATCCTATCCACCCCTTTTCCCTGCCCTTCTAAGGCGACGAGCCCCATTTATTTCCCATTTTCCCTCCCGCTGCCGCCGACGTGCTCATCTCGGTCCTCGGTCAAATCCGCCACTCTCTCGCCACCTCCACGCCTTCTATCTCGCAATCAGCTAGCCAGCATCACCGCGCATCTTTGGCACCGCTTGTTCCTAGCTGGGGCCTCGTGGTGTCGTCGGGGCGTGCAGCGGCGTTCACGGTTGCCACCGAAGCTCCGCCGTGGCCGTTCTCTTCCTGTCCGGACTGCTTGAGTGAGCATCTTCCTTCTCGGGGTAGCGTTTCAGACTCTCTTGGTGGTGTAGTTTCTGATGCGCATGATGCTTCGTGGTGTGGCGCACCAGGTTCGTCGGAACAGGCCTTCGTCACCGACGGCCGAGCCGTGTCCACCGACGTCGTCGTCAATCCGTCTCCACCATGCCACCTCTCCGCCAATCGACCCACCTATTGGCTTCGTGGTGAGCTCCCAAATCATCCCACACCTTTTCCCATAGCCGTACTATGTTCCCCCGCCCGGAAGGCGAGATGCCGCGCCACCGTTCCGCCATGGGCGAGCTCCCGCTTGTCGGAGGCGACTAGAACTAGGGCTAGGACCTTAGGGAGTCGGCTAGGGTCTCAGGATAGGTGCTCGGCCGAATGCGTTCGCCGTTATGGCCGCCGGCGGCGAGGTCCGCGCCGTGCCACGCGCACGCGCGCGCGGGAGCACTGGCCAGAGCTAGAAGACGGGCCTGACAGGGGTGGCCCGCCTGTCAGCGCCCGGTGTGAGAGTGAGAGCGCGCGCGTGTGTGGGCTGAGTTGGGCCGGCTCAGGTTAGCTGGGCCGACTCGGGTAAATTCGTTTTTCCATTTCCAGAGGGATTTGCTAGGGTTTTTCCTTATTAATTAGCATGAATAGTGCTGCGTCTTAATTTTTTTGTAGGAATATTTTTACAGCTCCAAAAATCACCAAAATTTTTGTGGATGCTCTTGTAACATGTAGTATTTAATAAAAATACTAAATATGATGTTTGAATAGTTTTTGTAGGAGGTAAAAATCAGCACTTTAATTGATAAATGGAACTTTTATGATTTTTAATAAATTCTCTGTAAGTGCAAAAATCATGAAAATTTATGTTGTACTGTGTTAGGTAAATATCTATCTGTTGGTGAAGTTTGGTGCCAAAAAGAAATAGTTGAATTTGTTTATTAATTACATGTTGGTTTAAGTAATTAATAAAAGGAATAGGAAATGAAATAATCATTGAATGGTGTGATGTTTGGATTGATTGAGATTTTAGGTCAAACCCCTTTATGACCTAGGGCATTTTGAATTAAAATAATCAGGTTTAACTGAAGTAAGGTCTTGTACATGTGTGTGTCTTGTTTATTATTAAATTTCATCTGTCATTTCATGTGCATCGCATTCATGCATCTATTTTGCATGTGTGTAGTGACCGAGAACTCTGAGGTGAAAGCTGAGGGTGTATCTAAGGAGACTGCTCAGTAGATTGTGAAGGGCTTTGATATTTGTGGCACTGACCAGGACCCGACTCTCTACAGCATTCAAGGCAAGCCCCGGTGCATTTGCCCATCCTTGCTATTTTAAAATGTTTATCACTTGAGTTAATTTATTGCATTAGGTTAAAAGGAGTTGATTGATAACCAATTGATGCATTACCATCCTTGACCACTTATCAATACCTAAGAACCTGATTCACTAAAAGTATTGAAAAATGCTTAGTCATGCTAAATGGTTAGATTTGCAAAAATGCTATTTTCAACTGTGATGATACAAAATAAATGAATGACTTTGTGGGAATGGTTATGTCCTTGTTGGTTGGTAGTGTTCTTAGAAAGTTCATTGTCATCAACGGGGATGGGTTTTCCCGTTTGGTTGGCCAATTGTTTGTGTTAGAGTCCCAACTTTCGTCGCCATCGGGAAAGGGATGTGAAAACCGGGTAGTTACCAGTGTACTTGGGTTAGAGTCCCAATGCATGGTTTCTAATGGAAAAATATTAGGGACCGTTCGTTGTCAGGCCTGCTGTGATCAAGACTTTGCAACTAGCCACATACTACGGGAAGCCTCTGACTCCGGTGGCTCTACTGCTGGAACCGACAACCACGCACTGGGAGTGGAGAGATGGCGAGAGTAGCGTGTACCCTCGTGGCCGGCGTGCCTGGAGACTAGAGGAGTACTGTGCTCTTGGGTGGCGTAGGACCGATTCCGGGGTATGAAAAGCCGTGGTAGGTGGGGTTGGCATATGAAAGTTTATGTGCTACATATGCCGTGTGGATAGGGATGCCCAGCTGGGTATAAATCGATTCGAATCGTCATTGCTCCTCGGTTATGGAGACTTGATCATCACACCTACAGTGAATAGTGGTTCAAACTAGCATGTTTTGGAATAAATTTGAAAGAATAATGGTGGATATTTGGAAAGATTTGGAAATATGGTCAATGATTAGTAATATTATAGAAATAAAATATTGAAATAGGACTAGTATTGCTTTTCTGCAAAAATTCTTGAACTCTTGCTCAAGCCTTACCTTGACTCCCCTCAGCCTGCATTCCTGAGTCTAATTTTACACCTTTTGTCGGGTAAGTCTTGCGGAGTACCCCAGTACTCAGGGTTTGTTAACCCCGTTGCAGGTAGTCAGCAGGAGCCTGAAGTCTGTCTTGCTCCGTGCTTTGTAACTATCATCCAGCAGAGCGAGGAAGACTAAAGTTGAACCCGTGGGCAGGGTTCGTGTACTACCTATCTTGTTGTAATATTGTTCTACCGCTACCGTTACCACTTTTAATTATGGTCTGCAATAACTGCACTTAATTTCTATTTGAACAACCGGTTTGTAAACTAAGTACTAATTAATCTTCCGCTCTTTTACTCTGATGTATTTTGTTATGAAATGTTGTAATCCTGTAATGGCTTCGCAATGGGATCCTGTCGGAGATAACGGGTGTTTATGTAGCCCGGCAGAGCTGCCTAGGTCATCTGGAACACGGGCCCGGCTGTCATATGTCGTTAGTGGCGATGACAGGCGCCTATGGGCCACGTGATTTAGGTGGTTCTATTACACAAGGCAATGGACAAAAGATGGCAGGTGAGAGGCACCAGGGTTGGGTTGGCCGACCCCCCATGGGTCACACCTGGTGTCGACTTTACTCAGGGTGTAATTATTTGATTATTTGAGCTTAATTATGGTCATTAGAAAAGGGTTTGGAAAAGAATGCTGGAATGAATGAAGCAAGCAAATAAATGAAGCAAACTTTAATTAAGTGTTAGTGTACTTACCTTGATGGAAGAGTTATTCCCCCAGGTCCTTGCAATAGAACCTCCCTCTTGTGCTGGTGAAGGAATTTTCTTTGGAGGCGTCGCCGGTTGTATTACCTTTCTCTTCCATATCTACTTGCTCTTTACTCGCGGTTGTGATTTGGGCTTCTTCAGATCTCTCACGAGAGCAAAGGCATGTATTTCCTTTAGCATGATTAATGAGCATTGCTCAACCTTCGGTCGGAATTTGAATGTCTCTAGGGTCCCATTAATAGTGAATTGAATTTCTCCAGCTCCAACATCAATATATGCATTGGCGGTGCTTAGGAATGGTCTCCCCAAGATGAGTGGATTCTTCTCATCCACCTCCATGTCTAGGACCACGAAGTCCACGGGGACAAAGAATCCGCGTATCTTGACGAGGATGTTTTCAGCTATCCCCGCCGGATAACGAACCGATTGATCCGTCAGCTACAAACGTATTGATGTAGGGGACAAGATAGTGTGATTGAGTTTGTTGAACACTACCCTTGGCATGACACTGACGCTTGCTCCCAAGTCGCATAATGCATGCTCAAAGTACTGTGTCCCAATGGTGCAGTCTATGGTGGGACATCCTGGGTCCTTCTTCTTGATTGGTAGTTGGTTCAATATAACCACTCTGCATTCCTCCGTTGATTTGACAATTTCCGTCATGGGCAGTGGGCGCTTATTGTTGAGGATGTCTCTGATATACTTGGCGTAGGTTGGGACCTGCATAGCATCAAGTAATGGAATATGCACATAAAGATGACGAATTACCTCGACGAATTTTCTGAATTGCTCGTCGGTGGTTTGCTTCCTTGTCCTTGGGAAAGGTAGCAGCACATTGGTGTCATAATATTCGTGCGGGGCTGTCTTTCCCTGGAATTTGGTGTTGTCCTCAGGTGGTGGCAACTCTCATTCTTCTTCTTCTTCTTTATCATCCTCCTTGTCTTTTCTTGTAGCTTTCCCTGCCCTGTTAGGATGTGGCGGATCGCGAGTGGACTTACCTCCCCTCGTGGTTACCGCTTTGATATTTGAAGTATTGCAAGCATTTTTAGGAGATGAAGTAGTAACAAGATGAGCTATTTGAGATTCTAACATTTTATTGAAACTCACCTGTTCTTTAACAGAAGAAGCGAGAGCATCCATTTTAGCATTTAATGTTTCAAGGGTCTTATCATTTGCTATCAACCTTTTATTCATGCTTTCATTGATTTTAACTTGATTCATGACAAGATCTTTTAATGATAATTGGTTACTAAAATGTGAATTACCTTGAAACTTGGAGTTCGACACCCATCTTCCTTGTCGAGGATAATTTGAATTGTTGTAGAGGGCATCTACCTTCTCAGGATTTATTTCGGAATGAGATACACTACATACCTGATTACATTGATTTTTGGAAGCATAGTGTTGGATGGCCTCTCGATCTTTCTTGAAGTTAGCACATTCTTCTAGCCTTCTTAGTGAGAGGTCCATCTTCTCAGAGATTGCATCTACTTCCTGGATGGTATGTGTGGTCTTTTTCTTGGATTGGAGTCGGTCTTCATTCCACCCTTGATTTTTCACCATCTTTTCTATCATGTTCTTGGCTTGCGTGACATTGAGTTAAGTGAATGCTCCTCTTGCAGCGGCATCAAGGTGACTACGGGCTATTGGTGTTAGCCCATGGTAGAAACCTTGAATCAGGAGCCATTTCTGGATCCCATGGTGGCGACATTTCCGAATGTATTCCTGGAGACGTTCCCATGCTTCGGGAATCGTCTCTTCCACTTGTTGTGTGTTGACGGTGGATAACGTCAACTTTTATTAGAACTTTAGACACCAAAGGATACATGAAAACATACTAGTCTACGGTTTTAACTGACAGTTTCCACGAGTTTTGCATGTTCTATATTTTCCAGGGACTATTCCAGAAAAGCATAAAAGAGGGATTAAAGTGCGTAATTATCACGAAACGTAACCGCGAAGGAAACATCATCACGAAGACCCTGGAAGGGTGTAGAAGGCACCCGAAGCAACCTGGGGCCGAGCCCTGGCCAGGTGGGGCCGACCGACCTAGGGGTGGGGCCAGCCAGTGCCCTCCCTAGGGTTTCGCCGCCACCTTCTGGAGTCTTCTTCCACCGCCTCTTAGGAGTCATCTCGGCCCTTGTTTCAAGTCAGTTTGATCCTACAGCGCACGTTCATCCCACCGGGCTATAAATAGATGGGCAGACCCCCCTGGAGGCATAAATCAATCATTCATCAAAGGCAACAAGTCCTCAAGCCATCAAGAGCCTACTAGTTCATCAAGAGCCTTCTAGTTCATAGTTCTAGCCTAATTAGATTACAGAGTAGAGGAGATCTAGTTCTTCGGCGGGATCTGGAGCCCCAGCGATCGTCTGGAGCACAGAGTTCGGTATAATTCTAGTTCTATCTCTATTATTGTATTCTTCATTATGATTAGGGAAACATTGTTCTTAATAGTTCATATATTCTTGATTACATTAGTCTTTGTCTACTTTAATTATATGTCTAGTATAGTTGGTTTGATCTTATTGAATTCATGTAATTGCTCGTATAGCGTTTATCCAATCGATCGTTGGGTAGATGATGAACAATGTGTAGATGTGGTGTCTAGATATTTTGTTTATCTGCGAGTGCACCCTGATGTGCCGGGTTGTGTGGTAGTTGTTGGTATTTATTAAGTGCAAATAGAATATGAAAGATTCCGCAAGTGCACATAATACCATTGTAGCATTTTACCGGGAGTATTACAGGTATCGTTATTTATATTTTACCACAGAGAAGCAATGGTTAAGGAATTTGATAGTTGACCATCATGTGTCTACTAACTTAGTACACCAACTAGACTATAGTAGGGGTAACGATAAATAATAGGAGTTTTGGTTAAATGATATAGACACATAGGAGAATTCTATGATAAAAGAGTAGATAGCTAAACTGAGAGGACAATGGGAGAGTTCAAGGTTCCTAAATACTTCTCTGTTACTGGGGTTCTATAATAACTGATTCATGGTAGATAAAGCAATCACGCAATAACACTTCGGGACATCAGAACACTAGCCACGGAACGAGATGAGAATGGGACTAGAAAGTTCTGACTACGGTCCTACAATCATTAACCTACATGAGGTGGAATACATCGGCCATCAGGGCTGTCACCTCCTGGGGCTACCACAACTATTCGTAAGGTTGAGTGCAATCTCAGGTAACCTCTAGTCTAGACACCATGCCTACACTATTAATTACTACTCTAATCCCATATGAAAACTAGAGCACTCGATGCGAGCGGAGATCCTATGCCAAAGTATAACAACTATACTAACCAATCAAATTCAAGGCATAAAGTAAATAGAGAAGATAAATATATTAAAGCATAAGTCTTACAAAGATGAGATACAAAGATATACCAGACCCCTGAAGACTTCTCCAGAATCGAAGCGCAGCTCTGCTCTCCCTAACTCTCAAATAGAACTAATCTACTACATTGGAACTTGTTAGAATCAAACCCTATAACTATGTTGTGGATTGTTTTATGCCCATGATTCATGTTTTGTTGATGGGTAAAAATGAGCAATAACTACCGTCAACAAGTTCCCCCAAGCTTACCTTTTGCTAGTCCCTTAGCAAAGCCAAACTTAGCATATATCAAAAGTTATAACTATTCCTCACAAGTATTTAGTTTTAAACCAAGAAGTACTTAAGGATTAGAGTAGACCAAGCTAACCTTCAGACTTACCTGTATTACCTTTACCATGGAGCTTGTAGCTTTCTCTTGAGTCTTGGGTAATTGACGGATAGAATGTCTAAGTTAAACACTATGTCTCAAGCTCTGTCGTTCAACTCTTATCCTGGAGCTTTTGCAAGTTTTCAAAATAAAATTCAGTGTTTCCTTTGTATGGCACTCCCAAGTCTCTCAATATGTGATATTTGTGGATCCTTACCAAGGCAATAGTGATGCATGCCTTCTCTTCTCTCTCACCCTTTAACTAAGAGCTTGTGTGGAGCTTATGGGTAAGGAGACAGCTCATACATACTTGCAATAAATATATTGTAAAGTCAAACAATGGATCCAAAGGAACAAGTCATACAATCAAATCAAGATGTGCATGTGTGTGGATGTTAGGTGGTACGTGGATATATATGGTGGCTAATCCTAATTCTACGCGTTTGCTCCTTGAGACATCTCTCTCTCTTTTCCAAACACTTGGGAACTGTGTTGCAGGACAACATGGGCTATCTTTCTTTTCTTTTTCTTCTTTTTTCAGGCGGTGAAACGACCTCGATTTCCGCGAAGGGAAATCCACAGGCTCGAATTGTAATTCAACAGATTGCTTGGGACAATCCATGAAATTACCCATATCTCAGTTGACACCAGGATCCATACAACAGTAATTAAGTCTTACATAAACACTTATTACATCGCCACATTGGCGGAATCAACATTCAGAGAAGCTTTAGAAGATGCGGAAGCGATTCATTCTTCACGGCCAACTTGAGTGTAGCACGTGACCCTATTCCTCGTCATCATCTCCCTCGAAGTCGTACTCATTCTCGTCACCTGACAGCAAATTTATCAGTACGATTTGTACTGGCCACGGAGCCCACCTATGCAGCATTTGCTTTGTGGAAAGTGGATGCAAGGCTATACAAGCAGACCTATAGGCTGAGGTTTTCCTATGCAGCTGTAATCAATGTTTAATTAGTCAAGTTTTATCACCAGTTAACACCATCATCCCTTTTCCCATCACCACACCTCACATACCCACACCTCACTCTCATTCGACAGGCCCAACTCCCTCTCGGGCCTATCTCAGCGGCACACTACCACAACGGGTACACTGCCGGAAAAATGTCATCCAGGGGGAGAAGAGAACACTCACTACACTAGTAGAAGCTTCACAGGAAAGGTCCATAGCCAACAGGTTGGCATATGTATCGATCGATCAACCGTACACTCTGCAGAGGTTTCACTACCCACAAGATTAGCCATCATAGGTGTTGCGCAAACACCTAGGCAGAATTCCGGGTGCTTGCTTGCCTAGGTCGATGCCACCCTACCACTCAGCCCTGGGATATTCCGGATCCTACACCGTTATGCTGAGACTGGGAGACACAGTACCGGGCCCATCCAGTGGTACTGTGCATCTAGAACGGAATGGGAACCCATCGGCCGTCTCTGCCCACCCTTATCACCTTTCAACCTAGCAGTAGTGGCACCGTCCTACCAAGTAGTCCAGCCGTCTCCCGCCCATCAGAAGCGAGTGAGTAGAAAAGGATTCCCATGAACCTGAAACTAGTCCATCCTAGGTTTGACCAAGCAGGCATCTTCACTTAGGGGATACTCTCCCCGTGCCATCACAGCACCACCGTCCACGGGCTTCAAACCACCAAGGCTATCCCACCCGGAACCTCCTCAACAACTTTACCCGCCACAGGTACCTCGCTTGGGGATGCCCAGGTTGCACCCCCGGCACGACTTGCCCCATGGGCTCGTCTCACATCCCACTTGGTCGACATCAACCCTTACCACGCACCCAAGACGCACGCAGCACTCTCTCCCAGTGGTTATAATCAGTCATACACCGTCCCAATTCCACCACATAGCATATAGCAAGTAGAAAGTAGTGGAAGAGTAACAGTAAATTAAGCAGCAGCTAACCTAGCAGCGGACAGCAGGGTAAAGTCTTATCAAGGCAGGGAATTCAAATATACTACCATGCAACCAATCCATACGTAATCATAAAGCAATAGCAACAATGTCATTTGCAATGCGTAAATAGGATCTAAGGATTTGGTGGTACGTGGCACCTTCGTAGTCGTCTCCTAGCTCCTAAAAGTACTCGTGGTCGTCTTCCTTAGTCAGATCCTCCTCCGGCTCTGAAATCGAACACGAAATAGTCGCGTCAGCGACTCCTATAGAGTATTTCAGAAAAATCCAATAAAATAAAGATCCAAATGCACACAAACACAGTCTTAGATTGTAGATCTCATTTTTCTGAGAATTTTGATATATGGTGCGCAATTTTTGGACTTCGTATGAATAAGTTATGAATTTCCGAAGATTATCCTATTTTCTGAAAATGGGAAAACTGGTCGGTTAATCAGGGGCAGCTCGGGATTGGTCCACGTGGCGCGCAGGTCCAGTAGTGCGGCAAGTGGCGCCTCAACAGAACACAGACCCGATGGTCGCCCACCAGGTGTTCGATGCTGGTTCCCAGAGAGTTGCCGGAGTTGGCGTAGCTCGGCGGTTGGTCGGGCGAGCTCGACGTTGGTCGGGGTTGCGTCGGTCGTAGCTCGGCGGTGGTCGGGCGAGCTCGACGGTGGTCGGGGGTGGTTCTCAGAGGTCGGGGGGCGTCGGCGTAGCTCGGCGGAGCTCGGCGTTGGTCGGGGGTAGCTCGGCGGAGCTCGGCATAGTTCGGCGGTGCTTGGCTTAGCTCGGCGGAGCTTGGCGTAGCTCGGCGGGGCTTGGCTTAGCTCGGCGGAGCTCGGCGTAGTTCGGTTTAGCTCGGCGGGGCTCGGGCGAATCGGAGATTCGGGGCGCCGAGGGTGCCGTTCTCCCGAGCTCTCCCGGGGAGGCTCGGGCGAATCGGACATTTGGGCGCCGAGGGGGCTGCTCTCCCGAGCTCTCCCGGTGAGGCTCGGGCGAATCGGAAATTTGGGCGCCCGAGGGTGCTGCTTTCCCGAGCTCTCCTGGGGAGGCTCGGGCGAATCGGAAATTTGGTGCTAGCAGGGTTGCAGGGCGTCTGTTCAAGGCGGCGGTGTCTCTCCGGTGCGGCGGACGATGACAGGGTGGCGATGACCATATTTCGGCAAGACAGGGCTCGGCTTTCCCCAATTGGCGTGCTCAGGCAGTCGTCCGACCAGATGGTGGCGGGTTAGAGTCGTGGTACGGCCTCCTTCTCTCCCTCGGCATACGGCTGTTCTCCGACGAGGTGGAGGCGCACGTAGCTAAGGCGACAGACATGATTCGGGGCTCGGCTATCTAGCGGCGGTGCCAGCGGATTTTAGGCGAGGCGGAACGTGTCAGCGGCGATGTCGCCACGACTGTGAGGTTCCGGCGGGGCTAAGGGGGTCTTCTAGGAGATGTATACGCGTCCAGGGTTTATGGCGGTGGTATACCAACTACCAATTTTGGCTACCGAGCTTTCCAAGGTGCTCGGTTGTGGCGACGGCGTGTCGCCGACGACGGCGGAAGGCGGCATCGCGGCTACGACCAAGTATTGGTTCAATCGAATGCGGTCTTGTCAAATTGGTGAGGCCAGAGAAGCATACAACACTCTGGTGGCGAACTTTAGCCATGGCATGACCTTCTTTTGGCGACGGCTCACGGCGGCGCTCCGGTAAGGTCGCGGCGCTCGCGGCCAAGGCGATTCAGGCTTCCTCTAGCGCTTAGATCCGCGTAGCTAGCTCGAGGGGGTCGTGGCGGTGCTCCACGACGCTCTAACCTATACGGGTGCTAGTCGGATTGCTCGGAACGGGTGATTCGGCGTCGGAACGCGTCGGTGGTGAACGCGCTCCGCCGAGAACGCGTCGTGCTGCGTTCTCGGTCTAGCAAGCTTGTAGTCCGGGGGTTTCGGCCGGTCGAATGTGTGCATGGTGCAGGTGATCTTCCCGAGCCGGTAAAGGCTCGTGCCTGCGCGTCCCGAGGGTGGAACGCCATGGCAAAAGCAGGGCAAGGTTCGGACATGGCGTGCGATGGCTCACCGTGGTGTCGGTGAAGCTAGGATGGCGGTGCAGTGGCGAGTCGGAGCCGTGCAGAGCGATCGCAGTGCCGTGCCGCTCCTCGTCCGCAGCTCGGGCTTCTCCTCCGTGTCCGGCTCCGGCGTGCTCCGCGGCGGCGGCGCTCCGGCAGCTTCTCCTCCTCTGCTCCGCCCTTCTCCTATGCTCTCTCTCTCTCTCGGTCTGGTGCAGTGTGCCGGTCTGTGCTGCGGTGGCGGCGAGGGGAAATGAGGGTAGGGCTTCGGGGTGTGCTCCTTTTTATAGGCGAGCTTGGCCAGCTCCAATGGCGAACGGTCTTGATCGCGCTCGACCGATCGAAGGGCCGTGGCTCGAGTGGATCTAGGGCTCCGGATGGGCGCGGGTTCGCTTGGCGGCCAAGAAAGGAGGGGACAGGAGGGGGACAGCGGGGTCAGGGCTCTGCCATGCTGTCGGCTGTGGGACCGGGGTCACGCCATTCACGTGACACCCCCGGCAGGCGCGTCGCCTTCGTGAGGAAGAAGAACAGTGGGGGGCGAGAGCGGCTGACAGGCGGGGCCGGGTTGGCAGCGAGCGCGAGCATGTGTGTGCCGGTCGCGCGCGCTGCCGAGCCGCAACGTGGGCCGCGCGCGGGTGAGGTGAGGAGAAGAAGGTCGGGCTGGCTTGGGCTGGCTTAGCGATCCGGCTGGCCGAATGGCTGGCCTAACTCTCTTTCTCCTTTTCTATTTTCAATTTAGTGTATATATACATATATTGCCCATTTTAAATATTGAGTAAATACAAACATAAATTGCAATAAATGCCAAATGTGATGCATAAGTTATTATTCTATGTGAATGGAATTAAAATGCAAACTACACTCCTTTATTTACCAATTTCATAATGAAACCTATATGCTTGCACGAGAAAAATGGGTCTTCATAATAAATAAATGAAAAATTTTAATTGGTTGGGATTTTTAGGCTGTGTGGGTTTTTAGGGATGTTACAGTCCTCCCCCCTCATTAGGATCTCGACCTCGAGATTCAGAGATAACGTACCCATCGAAGAGGTAAGGAAACATAATCCGCAAGTCCGATTCTTTCTCTCACGTAGCTTCCCTTTCAGTGTGATTGCTCCACTGTACCTTGCACATCGGAATGGTTTTGTTTCGCGTCTCTTTGGTATCCCGTGCCAAGATCTTGATCGGATGTTCCTTGTATTCAAGTGTGTCTTGCAGGTCTAATGCATCCGTAGGAACTTGCTCCTCGGGAAGCTTCAAACACTTCCTTAATTGCGAGACATGGAACACGGGGTGTACTCCAGATAATTCCTCCGGTAGTTCTAGCTTGTAAGCAAGCTTTCCAACCCTTTTACAGATCTTGTATGGCCCAACATATCTTGGTGCCAATTTCCCTTTTACGTGGAATCTGACGGTGCCACGAAGTGGAGATACCTTGAGGTAGACATAATCCCCAACCTCGAACTCAAGCTTTCTACGTCTTCTATCTGCATAGCTCTTTTGCCTACTCTGTGCAATCCTCAAATTCTCTCTTACTTGGGCAACACCTTCTTCTGCTTCCACAATCTTAGCAGGACCGAAGAATGTCCTCTCACCTGGTTCTGACCACATTAGCGGGGTTCTGCACGGTCTTCCATACAACGCTTCAAATGGAGACATCTTAATGCTTGTCTGATAACTGTTGTTGTATGAGAACTCGGCGTGGGGTAGACAGCTCTCCCATCCTTCCTTGTACCTCAATACGCAAGCACGTAACATGTCCTCGAGAATCTGGTTCACTCTTTCTGTTTGCCCATCCGTTTGCGGGTGGTATGCGGTGCTATAGTCGAGCTTGGTTCCGATGGACTTGTGCAAGGATTTCCAGAACTGTGATACGAACTGTGAGCCTCGGTCAGATATAATACTCAGAGGCGCCCCATGTAACTTCAAAATGTTTGATACGTACAGATCTGCTAGCTTTTTGACTCTATATTTCCTTTTGACCGGTATAAAATGTGCAACTTTGGTTAGACGGTCCACTATTACCCATATAGAATCATATCCATGCTCGGATCGGGGCAGTCCTATTATGAAGTCCATGGATATGCACTCCCACTTCCATTCTGGTATCTCAACTGGTTGTAGCAACCCTGCTGGTCTCTGATGTTCGGCCTTGATTCTATTGCATGTATCACATCGGGCTACATGCCCTGCAATGTCTGTTTTCATATTCTCCCACCAGAAGTGCTTCCTTAGATCATGGTACATCTTGGCTGACCCTGGGTGAATGCAATATTTGGAGTCATGCCCTTCTGACAGAATCTCTTCTCGTATCGCTGAATCCGTCGGTACACAGATTCTATCTTTGTACCATACAGTTCCCTGCTCATCTTCTCGGTATTCCGGGCCTCTTCCCAGCTTCATCAAACCACGGATATAGTCTATCTCAGGACAGTTCTTTTGCGCTTCATGGATCCGTGAGGTGAGATTGTACTCGACGCGAAGCTCATTTAGCATGCCATAGGAGATTACCTCGAGCTGGAACGCGTCAAACTCTCCTGAGCTCAGGTGGCATAGAGTTGGTGATGAGGGTATGGCAGTAGCTTTTGCGGCTAAGTGCATCAGCGACAACATTGGCCTTTCCTGGGTGATAATGGATCTCAAGATCATAGTCCTTGATGAGTTCTAGCCATCTGCGCTGCCTCATATTCAGATCTTCTTGTGTGAAGAAGTACTTCAGGCTCTTGTGGTCAGTGTAGATGTCACACTTGTTGCTTATCAGATAGTGTCTCCAAATCTTGAGTGCATGTACCACGGCTGCAAGTTCTAGGTCATGAGTCGGGTATCACTGCTCATGTTCCTTCAACTGTCTTGAGGCATAAGCTATCACTCTTCCTTCTTGCATTAGTACACAGCCCAAACCTTGCCGAGAGGCGTCACAATATACAACAAAATCTTTGTGAATATCGGGTAGGGCTAGTACAGGTGTAGTAGTGAGCTTCTCCTTCAAGGTCTGAAAACTCTTCTCACATTCAGGAGTCCATATAAACTTGTTCTCTTTCTTCAGCAAGTTGGTCATGGGTCTTGCAATCTTGGAGAAGTTCTCAATAAATCTGTGATAGTATCCTGCAAGTCCCAAAAAGCTTCAGATTTCTGACACATTACAGGGTTGTTCCCACTCTTTCACAGCTTCAATTTTGGCTGGGTCTACTGCGACTCCTTCTCCTGACAGTACGTGTCCAAGGAAAGCAACTTCCTCAAGCCAGAATTCACACTTCGAGAATTTGGCGTATAGCTAGTTGCGAGACAACCTCTCCAATACGGTCCTCAGATGATGTTCATGTTCCTCTTTTGTGGCTGAATAAACCAATATATCATCAATGAATACCACCACAAACTTGTCTAGCTCATTCATGAAGATCTTGTTCATCATGTTCATGAAGTATGCTAGAGCATTAGTGAGTCCAAATGAGACTACTGTGCACTCATACTGTCCATATCTAGTGATAAATGCAGTCTTCGGGATATCCTCTTCCCTGATCTTCATCTGATGATACCCTGATCGGAGATCGATCTTTGAGAAGTACTTGGCCTTACTCAGTTGATCTAACAGATCATCGATGCGGGGCAATGGGTACTTATTCTTGACTGTAACCGCATTCAGATTCCGGTAGTCAATGCACATCCTCATCGTGCCATCCTTCTTCTTGACAAACAAAACGGGAGATCCCCAGGGCGAAGCACTAGGCCTAATGAAGCCCTTCTCCAGTAATTCTCCCAGCTGCTTCTTGAGTTCCTTCAACTCATCAGCCGACATTCTGTAGGGTCTTTTGGCAATCGGTGCAGTCCCTGGCATCAGCTCTATAACAAACTCCAAATCTCTATCTGGTGGCATTCCTGGCAACTCCTCTGGAAATACGTCATTGAATTCACAGACTACTGGCACATCTCTGAATGTCAGCTCTGTCTTATCTGCTTTAGTCTCCAGGGCACATAGGAAGGCTTGGACTCTCTCGGTTTGGGGTACACATCGGACAGCTGTTCCCCAAGGGTGGGTTACCTGAACATATCTAGGTGAACAAGATATCACTCCCCGGTGTTTGGTTAGCCAGTCCATGCCTAAGATGACATCTAAGCTATTGGAGGATAGTAGGGTTAGATCAGCTCGAAAGTCAAGTCCCTCGATAGTGATTATCACTCCTCTACATATGTGAACGCTTCTGAAGGTTCCTAAGGGCGAGCTAGTTAGGATGGGGTTTGCTCTCGGGGTTACAGGTATGTTATGCTTACGTGCATATGCAGATGAAATGTATGAACATGTAGCTCCCGAATCGAACAGAACTGTAGCCATGTTACCCTGAACTAGGAACGTACCGTACACAGCATCAGGTGCAGCTTCAGCTTCCTCAGCGGTCATGTGGTTCAGTCTTCCTCGGGTAGCAGATCCCTAGTTTGGTGTGCCCTGTGCAGCTGCTGGTGCACGGTTGAGGTCGGGGCACACAGCCACACGGTGTCCAGGCTTTCCGCATCCGAAGCAAGTGAAGGGCGCACTGCCTGCTGTAGCTGTCGTAGGAGCCTTCCAATTGCTTGTCCTTGGCGTGTTGGTAGCGGGGGCGGGTGTGTTCTGCACAGCTCGAGTCGGCGCAGGGTAGGTCTGAGCGGGGCGGTGATAGTTGCTGCTGTTGGTACCACCACGGCTCGTTCCCGTAGAGGGTCCCTGGCGAGTCCGGAAAGGCGGAGGTGCACCCGTTCGCTGTCTCTGGGGTGGAGCAGTGCGAGCGGGTCCCTCAGAGCGGCGCTTCTTTCCCTTGTTCTGGGCCTCGAATTCCAGTTGTGCTTCCATGCGATCCTTCTCGATCTCAATACAGCAGTCAATCAGCTCACGCAGAGTGTAGCTCTTGTTTCCTGACAGAGCCAACCTGATCTTGGTCTGAAGTCCCTTCCTGTAGTAGTACATCTTTTCCTTCTCGGAACTCACGCAAGACGCAGGTGCGTAGCGGAGCAAGCAGTTGAAGCATGTGGTGTACTCGTGGATCCGATCAGCTCCCTGGGAGATGTTACGAAACTCGTTCTCCTTGGCCTCCATGACTCCCTCAGGAATGTGGTGGTCACGGAAAGCCTCGGTGAACTCATCCCAGTCAATGCGGGCTAGGTCCTCGTGAGCGCTGGTGTAGTTGTCCCACCATGCTCGTGCAGCACCGGTCAGCTGATGGCTAGCAATCCCAACACACTCCTCGTCGGAGCAAGTGGTCAGGTCCAGCTTCTTCTCCATCTCCTTAAGCCAATCGTCGGCAGCGAGAGGATCACTGTCGGTCCCGTCGAAGGTAGGTGGCCTCAGCTTCAGGAAACCCTCCAGTTTCCTTTGGAAGTCATTCTGGGGTGGCCCGTGGTGCCTGTTCATCCCAGTAGCTATGGCATTCAGCAGCTGGGTCTGCTGAGCCATCACTTCCGCCAACGTCGGTGGCGGCGGCGGTGGCGGTGGCGGAGGCACGTTCTCGCCTTGTGGTGGCGGATCGTTCACCGGCGGTGCATTCTCTGCCCGGCGCAGCTCTTCTTCCAGGTTAACTCCAGCACGTTTGCCAGCTGGGCGTCCACGGTTGCGACCACGCCCACGTCCTGGCGCAGGCGCGGGGGAGGGCTGGCGGTTCTCCAAACGCGCAGAACGTCTCATCGACATCTGAAATTATTAGGTACGTGCTCAGTGCAGTAATAATCTTGTAGTGGTTTAAGTAGGAGTTAGATGTTTTCAACGATTTAAATGAATTAAAATATTTTTCATGCTATCCTACACTCAACCAAAGAAGCATAGAGATCCATAAGAAGCATAAGATCCAAATGTCACTCATCACATGGTTATTATTATATAAAGGATGTTCCTAGCTGCTAAGAAGATCGTGCTATGCGCAGATAGCCAATGACAGGACAACTCATGGTATCACTAGTCTAAGGGCCACGCAGGGTCCCATAAGCTACTGGTGCATAAGGTCGAGTACGGCGTCGGGTGTGCGGCTGTCCTCTGCCTCGATCTCGTCGTCGGTCATGGTCAGGCGCTTGACATAGTCGAGTGCTACTACTAGCTCTGGAGTGGCCTCAATCTCCTGCATCCTTTGAGACGGACACGCTCTCAGGTTGAGCGTAGTGGGTGGTACGCGGAAGTCTCCCTCCCGGGGCTTCACCATCTCCAGTGGGGGAAGCGAACTCTGTACCTTCCGGACCTCAATAGCTCTCCTGGCGTCGGACTGCTTCCAAGCTGTCTCTGTCCTCCGTAGCTTGTCCTTTAGGAACTCCACCATCTTCACGCGGTCGATCAGAATCCCTTGGTTGCGGGTGGACTTGTCCTCGGCTTTCTCCAACTGCTTTTCCAACTCCTTGATCCTGGAACACAACGTGATCATCTCGACTACTCTGTCTCTGCTCCTCTGCTCCCTCTCAGCAAGAGCTCTCTCCTTGTCATCCAGCCTCCTCTGTAATTCCAACACTCTGCTGTTCAGGTAGTCATTGCGAAGCCCAAAATCTCCGATCTTGTCTCGCAAGTCGGCGATCTCGGCTCGGTGTAACTCATCACGGCGCTGCATCTCCAACTGCAAGTCAGTGACTGCTCTGCTCAAACTCTCCAGGGTCTGAGTCCCTTTCTGCAAACTGTCCTCGACCTCTGCCATGCGTGCTCGGTCATGCCGCCTCCTTTGCTCCAATGAGCTGATGAACTCGTCCTGCTCCTGGAGGTGGTGTGCCACTGTGCGTAGGCAAGGGTCAGTCTCGGCCTGAACGATCTGGCTGGTGTACAGAATCCTCTGGATGGGGTCAGGGTGCAGCTCCAAGGCCTGAAGTAGCAGACGGAAGTGGGTCCCCTTAAGGTACTCGTATGCTGTGTACACAACTGCGCATAGTACCTTGCGGGAGACAGACTGTACTCCGTCCTCCACAGTCTCTCCAGCAGTGTAGTCAGTAAAAACCGGCATTCCTAGAAGGGTCAGGCTGACGGGTGTCTCAACTCTGGTAGTGACAGGTCCTTCAAACCTCTCAGCCTCGACAAGCTTCCCTCGGCTGAAGTACTGGATCTGGTCAGACGGTGCTCCCAGCTCCTCCAGCACCTGGCGTAGTACCATGGCAAATCCGCCGTGGTTCCTCCCATTAATCGGGATCTCAATAGTGCCGTCGTGCAGTGGACGAAGTGGTGGTCCAAGACTGGTCATCTGCAAATTTTTCAAGAAACGGATTAGCAGGTCCTTGTATTAGATAAGCCATTACATAAAAAGTGAATGCAAGGTCGGTAATATAACCGAAAGAGAGTCTGGTCTCCTATTCTAACGTCCATTTTCTATGGGTCTCGTCCTACAGTCAAGTATGGCTCTGATACCAACTGAAACGACCTCGATTTCCGTGAAGGGAAATCCACAGGCTCGAATTGTAATTCAATAGATTGCTTGGGACAATCCATGAAATTATCCATATCTCAGTTGACACCAGGATCCATACAACAGTAATTAAGTCTTACATAAACACTTATTACATCGCCACATTGGCGGAATCAACATTCAGAGAAGCTTTAGAAGATGCGGAAGCGATTCATTCTTCACGGCCAACTTGAGTGTAGCACGTGACCCTATTCCTCGTCATCATCTCCCTCGAAGTCGTACTCATTCTCGTCACCTGACAGCAAATTTATCAGTACGATTTGTACTGGCCACGGAGCCCACCTATGCAGCATTTGCTTTGTGGAAAGTGGATGCAAGGCTATACAAGCAGACCTATAGGCTGAGGTTTTCCTATGCAGCTGTAATCAATGTTTAATTAGTCAAGTTTTATCACCAGTTAACACCATCATCCCTTTTCCCATCACCACACCTCACATACCCACACCTCACTCTCATTCGACAGGCCCAACTCCCTCTCGGGCCTATCTCAGCGGCACACTACCACAACGGGTACACTGCCGGAAAAATGTCATCCAGGGGGAGAAGAGAACACTCACTACACTAGTAGAAGCTTCACAGGAAAGGTCCATAGCCAACAGGTTGGCATATGTATCGATCGATCAACCGTACACTCTGCAGAGGTTTCACTACCCACAAGATTAGCCATCATAGGTGTTGCGCAAACACCTAGGCAGAATTCCGGGTGCTTGCTTGCCTAGGTCGATGCCACCCTACCACTCAGCCCTGGGATATTCCGGATCCTACACCGTTATGCTGAGACTGGGAGACACAGTACCGGGCCCATCCAGTGGTACTGTGCATCTAGAACGGAATGGGAACCCATCGGCCGTCTCTGCCCACCCTTATCACCTTTCAACCTAGCAGTAGTGGCACCGTCCTACCAAGTAGTCCAGCCGTCTCCCGCCCATCAGAAGCGAGTGAGTAGAAAAGGATTCCCATGAACCTGAAACTAGTCCATCCTAGGTTTGACCAAGCAGGCATCTTCACTTAGGGGATACTCTCCCCGTGCCATCACAGCACCACCGTCCACGGGCTTCAAACCACCAAGGCTATCCCACCCGGAACCTCCTCAACAACTTTACCCGCCACAGGTACCTCGCTTGGGGATGCCCAGGTTGCACCCCCGGCACGACTTGCCCCATGGGCTCGTCTCACATCCCACTTGGTCGACATCAACCCTTACCACGCACCCAAGACGCACGCAGCACTCTCTCCCAGTGGTTATAATCAGTCATACACCGTCCCAATTCCACCACATAGCATATAGCAAGTAGAAAGTAGTGGAAGAGTAACAGTAAAATAAGCAGCAGCTAACCTAGCAGCGGACAGCAGGGTAAAGTCTTATCAAGGCAGGGAATTCAAATATACTACCATGCAACCAATCCATACGTAATCATAAAGCAATAGCAACAATGTCATTTGCAATGCGTAAATAGGATCTAAGGATTTGGTGGTACGTGGCACCTTCGTAGTCGTCTCCTAGCTCCTAAAAGTACTCGTGGTCGTCTTCCTTAGTCAGATCCTCCTCCGGCTCTGAAATCGAACACGAAATAGTCGCGTCAGCGACTCCTATAGAGTATTTCAGAAAAATCCAATAAAATAAAGATCCAAATGCACACAAACACAGTCTTAGATTGTAGATCTCATTTTTCTGAGAATTTTGATATATGGTGCGCAATTTTTGGACTTCGTATGAATAAGTTATGAATTTCCGAAGATTATCCTATTTTCTGAAAATGGGAAAACTGGTCGGTTAATCAGGGGCAGCTCGGGATTGGTCCACGTGGCGCGCAGGTCCAGTAGTGCGGCAAGTGGCGCCTCAACAGAACACAGACCCGATGGTCGCCCACCAGGTGTTCGATGCTGGTTCCCAGAGAGTTGCCGGAGTTGGCGTAGCTCGGCGGTTGGTCGGGCGAGCTCGACGTTGGTCGGGGTTGCGTCGGTCGTAGCTCGGCGGTGGTCGGGCGAGCTCGACGGTGGTCGGGGGTGGTTCTCAGAGGTCGGGGGGCGTCGGCGTAGCTCGGCGGAGCTCGGCGTTGGTCGGGGGTAGCTCGGCGGAGCTCGGCATAGTTCGGCGGTGCTTGGCTTAGCTCGGCGGAGCTTGGCGTAGCTCGGCGGGGCTTGGCTTAGCTCGGCGGAGCTCGGCGTAGTTCGGTTTAGCTCGGCGGGGCTCGGGCGAATCGGAGATTCGGGGCGCCGAGGGTGCCGTTCTCCCGAGCTCTCCCGGGGAGGCTCGGGCGAATCGGACATTTGGGCGCCGAGGGGGCTGCTCTCCCGAGCTCTCCCGGTGAGGCTCGGGCGAATCGGAAATTTGGGCGCCCGAGGGTGCTGCTTTCCCGAGCTCTCCTGGGGAGGCTCGGGCGAATCGGAAATTTGGTGCTAGCAGGGTTGCAGGGCGTCTGTTCAAGGCGGCGGTGTCTCTCCGGTGCGGCGGACGATGACAGGGCGGCAATGACCATATCTCGGCAAGACAGGGCTCGGCTTCCCCAATTGGCGTGCTCAGGCAGTCGTCCGACCAGATGGTGGCGGGTTAGAGTCGTGGTACGGCCTCCTTCTCTCCCTCGGCATACGGCGGTTCTCCGACGAGGTGGAGGCGCACGTAGCTAAGGCGACAGACATGATTCGGGGCTCGGCTATCTAGCGGCGGTGCCGAGGCAGACTTGGCGAACCTCGGCGGCCTTTCTCCGCAGCGCGAGGCGACCGGGGGTACTCGGAACGGATTTTAGGCGAGGCGGAACGTCTCGGCGGCGATGTCGCCGCGACTGTGAGGTTCCGGCGGGGCTAAGGGGGTCTTCTAGGAGATGTATACGCGTCCAGGGTTTATGGCGGTGGTATACCAACTACCAATTTTGGCTACCGAGCTTTCCAAGGTGCTCGGTTGTGGCGGCGGCGTGTCGCCGACGACGGCGGAAGGCGGCATCGCAGGCTACGACCAAGTATTGGTTCAATCGAATGCGGTCTTGTCAAATTGGTGAGGCCAGAGAAGCATACAACACTCTGGTGGCGAACTTTAGCCATGGCATGACATTCTTTTGGCGACGGCTCGCGGCGGCGCTCCGGTAAGGTCGCGGCACTCGCGGCCAAGGCGATTCAGGCTTCCTCTAGCACTTAGATCCGCGTAGCTAGCTCGAGGGGGTCGTGGCGGTGCTCCACGACGCTCTAACCTATACGGGTGCTAGTCGGATTGCTCGGAACGGGTGATTCGGCGTCGGAACGCGTCGGTGGTGAACGCGCTCCGCCGAGAACGCGTCGTGCTGCGTTCTCGGTCTAGCAAGCTTGTAGTCCGGGGGTTTCGGCCGGTCGAATGTGTGCATGGTGCAGGTGATCTTCCCGAGCCGGTAAAGGCTCGTGCCTGCGCGTCCCGAGGGTGGAACGCCATGGCAAAAGCAGGGCAAGGTTCGGACATGGCGTGCGATGGCTCACCGTGGTGTCGGTGAAGCTAGGATGGCGGTGCAGTGGCGAGTCGGAGCCGTGCAGAGCGATCGCAGTGCCGTGCCGCTCCTCGTCCGCAGCTCGGGCTTCTCCTCCGTGGCCGGCTCCGGCGTGCTCCGCGGCGGCGGCGCTCCGGCAGCTTCTCCTCCTCTGCTCCGCCCTTCTCCTACGCTCTCTCTCTCTCTCGGTCTGGTGCAGTGTGCCGGTCTGTGCTGCGGTGGCGGCGAGGGGAAATGAGGGTAGGGCTTCGGGGTGTGCTCCTTTTTATAGGCGAGCTTGGCCAGCTCCAATGGCGAACGGTCTTGATCGCGCTTGACCGATCGAAGGGCCGTGGCTCGAGTGGATCTAGGGCTCCGGATGGGCGCGGGTTCGCTTGGCGGCCAAGAAAGGAGGGGACAGGAGGGGGACAGCGGGGTCAGGGCTCTGCCATGCTGTCGGCTGTGGGACCGGGGTCACGCCATTCGCGTGACACCCCCGGCAGGCGCGTCGCCTTCGTGAGGAAGAAGAACAGTGGGGGGCGAGAGCGGCTGACAGGCGGGGCCGGGTTGGCAGCGAGCGCGAGCGTGTGTGTGCCGGTCGCGCGCGCTGCCGAGCCGCAACGTGGGCCGCGCGCGGGTGAGGTGAGGAGAAGAAGGTCGGGCTGGCTTGGGCTGGCTTAGCGATCCGGCTGGCCGAATGGCTGGCCTAACTCTCTTTCTCCTTTTCTATTTTCAATTTAGTGTATATATACATATATTGCCCATTTTAAATATTGAGTAAATACAAACATAAATTGCAATAAATCCCAAATGTGATGCATAAGTTATTATTCTATGTGAATGGAATTAAAATGCAAACTACACTCCTTTATTTACCAATTTCATAATGAAACCTATATGCTTGCACAAGAAAAATGGGTCTTCATAATAAATAAATGAAAAATTTTAATTGGTTGGGATTTTTAGGCTGTGTGGGTTTTTAGGGTTGTTACAGGCGGGCATCAGAGTACCCATTGTTTTGATAAATTCGGACACTTGTCCATTTTTACCTCTCAGACGGGTCTTTGTACCCATTGTTTTCTCGCATCTCACTCTTTTGCATAGCCACATGCCTCTTCTCTGCAACAATACTTCCCTTTTTCTTTTTCTTTTGAGAGATAGCAACAAGAACCTTGGAGCATTGATCTGGGGTAACCAATGGGATATTTTTAGTGTTCACTCCTAGTGTAGGAGTAGAACATTTTCAGGTGGATCTAGATGGAAAATGTGGAATGTGGTTGCGCCTACTCGGATATGAGTAGTGCATTATGGGTGGAGTGCATGTGATCTTGATTGTAAAAGTATGACAAGTTCCTAAGGTATCAACAAAGCTTGACTAAACTTAAAACAAAGCAAGTAGCATATAATGTGTATATTTTCCTAATCTACCATGTATAGCTATGGTGGGATTATAAAGCTCTTGTCATACAGGAACTCACCATGTAGTTTTAAGGATTTTCAAAATAAATCTCCAGAATTCAAGTATCACTAGGAATAAGATAAATAGCAACTCAAACTTTGCACGTCGTATCCCTCAATTACTTAGACTTAGATCAAGCATTTGTTACCCACAAGTTTCAAGTTCAAAGTAAATCTTCAAGTTAAAATGGTTGCGTCTAAAACTTGGGATGACTCAAGGTTGAAAACTAAGTTGGTATGAGGAATCATGGTGAGGTGCTACTTATCAAATTCCTGAGCCTGGTTTCCATCTAGTCTGAGCAAAATTATTGTAAGCACTCTCTTTTTATTTTATTCAAACACACTAACTAACCTAAACACTATTTATTTGGGTTCAAATTTTATTTCACTAGCTAACTCACACGAAAAGCATTATGATACAATAATAAAGATGGGAAACTTATACTTAGCTGGATTTAAATGGAGGGCACCCTCCCCCAAGCTAGATGTTGACGTGGTTGTCACACCCAATTTTAAGGATAAAATGGGATGCATAATCTTATGTGCGCCCAGAGATCAGTCACACACATAAGCCAACAAATTACATAAATTGTATCATAACCAATGTTTAATACATAGCGAATAATATCAAAGTCATTACATAGCAGAAAATAAAGATAACTCTCGCGGTAGCTCCATAGCACAGGGACGTCGACTGGTGAAACACAAGTCTAGTAATCCTCTGGGTAGTCCTCATCACTATCACCATCTGTTACCCATCCGGGATTTTTAACCAAGTAATGAAAAATAAACAAGCGTAAGTACATGTCGTACTCAACAAGACTAGCATAGTTTCATGAGGCTCAAAAGGATTGACACGGTTTAACAGCAGGTTGCTTTTAGTTAATCATCTTTTATGCAGTTGGATAGCAACAAGTTATTCAGCCCTTTCTCATGATCAGAGTAAACACAATTAATGAGTAGCAATAAATAGATTAGCAACAAGTAAACATCACCCTGTAAGATAACTACTCCGTGAGTTTTCCGGGCCACTCGTGACCGTGAGCGCGGCTAGTATACCAGTTTTACACTCTGCAGAGGTTGTGCACTTTCACTATGAGCCGTGATTCCCATCTGCTCGGGTTAATTACTCCCATAACACTACTAAGGTGAGAGAGCAGGGTTTCACTATGAAGCCTTTCAAAGGTTCGTCTAACATGTTAGGGCCGCGAGGTTTCCTCGGCAAGCAGATGTAGAGCCCCCCTTCCATATGGCACAAGGTCACGCAGGTTATACACATATGGACAGAGGCCGCACTATACCCGAGTCGGCAAGCCCCTCTTGCGCCTTTCGGTAACCTCTAACAAGCTAGATAAGGTCCTCATACTGAGCTAAAACCAGAGCCATATAGCCCTCATAGTTGCACTGTAAGTCCCAGCTTTTGCTGACAGATCATTACCAAGGGGGAAGGATATGGTGCATAACAAAACTATGCTCCAATCCCCTAGTTCCATGTTGCTAAAAAGGCATCTTTTAATCCTTATTGCATATTCAATTAATCAGTTTACATGATCATGATATCCATAACGCACTAGCATCAATTACCATATGCATATCCCATAGGTTGCAAGGAACAGGATAACAAAACTAGGAAGTAACTATGGTTAACAAGGAAGACACATGCAAATGCAGTTATTTATTTGATGAATAGGACAACAAGGATGATCCATGCTAATACTTGCCTTGATCAGCAAACTCCTGGTGATCCGGGTTGTCACAGTACTGATCTTGATCACCCACGTATGGCTCACCGTCTATACTCGATCCATCATAACAACACACACGCATACAGGGGCAATCATGCATTCAAACAAGAGTTTTCATTAGAACAGTACACCAACAGAGAGAAAATAAATTGAAAAGGTCATAAAACAAATCTACACGTTGCTACGATCACATCGATATCAAGTTTGCGCAAATCGGATTTAAAACGAGGAAGATATGAATTTTACAAGATTTATAATAGAATAATAATAGATTAAATATAATCTCCAATTTTAAAAGTTAATAACATATGAAACAGTGTTACTAACTGGTAGATCATCGAATTACGAATCTAACGCAATTTGAATCGTTCAAATCGGAACTAAAACGTGGAAATTATAAATGAAACAATTTTGAATTCAAATCTGAAAACACATTTTCATATATATACCAAAAATAAATACGCCTTCAAACGTAATCTACTGAATACGCTAAGGGCTGCGGCTAAGCATTAAAACTACAGGGGGTTATTCGCAAAAACGCCGGCCGAATCGGTATGGGCTGCTCTGCGGCTGTCCGATTCAAAATCGGCGGATCAGATTAAAAGAGGGGAGGGGTGGCGGTGCTCTCGGCCGGAAAACAGAGGCCGACGGCAGCGCCATGGCCGGAAGGCCGCCGAAGAAGGTGAACTCGGCCTTCGGTGCATGAAATAGGTCGGGAAGGGTACCCATAGATCGGGAAGAGCGTCGCAAGCTCACCTAGGGTGATGGGAAGGTCGGAAATCGACTCGGTGATAGTTCGCGGCATGATCCGGCGGACGGTGGATCTCTGCAACGGCGGCGGAGGCGGTCAGTGCACAAATCAAAGGGGGAAAATGCTCGGGAACTTCACAAGATCACAGCGAAGCTCCTCAAAGGCTTACCGGGAGGAAATTGGTGGCGAATCGAGCTAATTGCTCGCGGCGGCGGCTGCTCGGTTCTCACGGGAGCTCGGCAATGGCGGCGAGAAGAGGCGACTAGGGTTAGGTGACGGCTATGGGGGGGTGTAGCGTTGCTTAAATACTCCCGAGGTGTGACGACAATCTCGGAGGTTGAAACAAACTCGGCGAGCGGAGAAATCGGCTTCGGCCGTTTCTTCTCTGCTATGGACTCTCAGCGCGGCGACGAACTCGGCTTCGGCCGTTTCTTTCTTGCCCGCGTCGGACTCTCGGCGAGCAGCAGAGGGAAACAGGGGAGGGGCTGTTCTGTGGGTCCACAGGTCGGTAGCACCGAGCGCTGGGGTCGGGCTGGTAGTCACGGCAGAGGGACGCTTCGCGCGCGTTCGGCCGCGGTGGATGAACACGGCAGCGGCGTCTCTGTTCGCGCGGCGGGGGAGGTGGAGAAGGAAGGGCTGACCCGTGGGTCCCGCTCGACAGTCAGAGGGGGTAAGGGGAAAAGAAGGGAGCAGGTCGGCCGAGCTGTCCTCGGGCCATCCGACCTGGATCTGCTGGGGCCAGGGAGTGGAAAACAGGCCAAACTGCTGCTCGGGCCAGAAAGGAGAGGGGAAGGGCTCTGCTCTATTTCCTTTCCATTTTCCAAAAGGATTTTCAAATTGGGTTTTGAAATATTTGAGAAATTCAAATAATCTACAACAGTACAAAGAAGAAATGCTCCAGCATGAATGCATCATACATGTGTATGACCTAGGTTTGATTTTATATTTGAGAAAAATTATTATTTCCCTATATTGGAATGATCAACTAATTGCATAATTAAATAAATTCCCACTATTTAAAAGAATGCAATTTTTCGGGTGTTACAGTGGTCTTTGATGTTGCAAGTCGAGCAATCCTTCTGGGAGCAGGCATACTGGCAGCGTAAGGGCGCTAGGTTGACTAGCTCTTGATCTTGTATTGTCTTGTAAAATTCAATTGCCAACAAGAATACCAAATCTCATGGAGAGGGGTTAGGTTAATACCACTTCATGGTAAGTGATTGATTTTATATTTCCAGCAGAAGTTTCCTAATTGGGTGGACCTTCATGTTCCCACATATTTTTTGTTTTTTCTAAAAAGTGTGGACCTTCATGTGTCCACATATTTTTGGTATTTTTAGATTTTCTTATGGTACTATGGTGAACCTTCATGTGTTCACATATTTTTGGTATTTTATGACTTTATAAAATAGACTCGATAATCGCATAGGTATAGTTACCTGATAACTAGAGGATGCTCCTTCCCCAAGCTAGATGTTTGCAACACTTGGTGTTGATGATCTTTAGAGTAGGCTTACTAGCAGCAGTTTGGTGGGCGCCACTGATGGACTCACTCCTTAGACATAGTGTTATCCTGCATAATTATACTCCAACAAGAAAACCAAAACTCGAGGCTCGAATGTGTTAAGGGGTTAGCGGTCAGCCAATAAGTAATTGATTATTCTCTGAGTTAATTTTAATTGACAGATTCTAGCAGGATTCCCTTTTTAGGGTTTTCTAACTTTCTTATGCAACAATCAAATATGTATGCATGCTATATATTTTTATGCCACCACGGAGAATATTTATTCTCATGGGGCTTAGGATTTGCATAATGCATGAAAGTAAATACAAATGCTATGAGCGTTTTTTTATTTATTATATTATTTTTATGCCACCATAGCGAATATTCTATAAGTTTATTCACATGGGGCTTTAATGTTTAATGATGCAGTAAATAAGGCAATAAAGATTTTTCTCTCTCTTTTTTTTGATATGCATAAAGATGAATATGTTAAAGTAAAATTACTAATGTAAATTATGAATACTAATTAATTAGATAACTACCATGTTACCTTATGGCAAGGGTGCGGAATTTAAAGTCTACCGACAGGACTTTTTTTCCACTCTTGTGTATCTCTCCGTCTTAGAGATGGAGGTCTTGATGGTTGCACCTCTGGTAATGGTGATGTCACTTTTGTTCTTAGCTTGGCCAGTAGTGTAATAGAACCAACCAATTTATACGAGCACAAGTACAGCGACAGCTGTTTTCCCAGCTATCAAGCCACACTTGAGCCAATATAAACCCGGTAGTCCGTGAAATCTCGAAGGATTTCAATCTTTTACACAGCACTTACCCAAGGATCGCAGAAACTCAGCAGCACACATACACATGATACATAGATTCGCACATAGTTCAATTACATCAGAGTACAAGATAGACTTTACATAAAAGTTCAGTTGCGGAAATGAAATAGATTTACACACACTTAAGTTCATCATACAGTGCCAAGTGTCGACCAGTCACAGCAACATAGATAAGATAGATAACATGACCTTACCCATGGTCTAGTCTTCCTCTCCCGAAGGATAGAAGTAACTCTTTTAGACAACGAAGTATTCCTCCTGTAACATTAGGAATAAAACCCTGAGTACTCAAATGTACTCAGCTAGACTTACCCGACAGGAAGTAAATAAAAAGACTCTCAAGGATATGCAAGGTTTATTTGGTGGAGTTCAGGAGATAGCATCATTTTTGCATAAAAAGCATTACTACAATAATTCCTCAACTTATCAATTTTAAATATTGTTCAGCTTCGATTTTAATTCAGCTATTATAGCTAAAGTTTGCAGCTATACTAAGCATTCACTTGATATTATAGCAATCAATAAACCATAGCGATTTCTGATATCCACAGATATCTTCCTCATCTCACCAATCATCCTTCTACTTCAAGCCTGGAATGGTTAGTGACAAAAAATACCTGAGGGAATATTTTTATAATTATAATTCTATGCTCAATTCTCAAGGCTATTACATCAAAAGGTACAAGCTCACATTATTTTTTCAAGAGTGGTTACTTTAGGACACAAAGTCGTTCTTGGAAGACCTTCTAATTATTACACTTTTAGTTAATAAATGTTGACGGTAGATATGACACAAATTTACACCTTCAAAACACCGTCAACAGCCTCAGCTTGGAAGGAACATAGGCACATAATAAATATATTTTATCCAATAATAAGTTTCACATGTCCATAAAGTACTTGATGCAGACATATAGGAAATGGAGACAAATGGGTCAGTGGGACCCACCTAGTGGAGTCAACAGACCCCCCCATGTGGCTCACCAGCCTCCCAAACTGGCCATGATCCGTGGGAAACACTCTAGAGTTGTTCTCCACCCTTGGATGGAGTGTGTGTTTCCTCTCAACGGCTCATATTCAGCTCACATGGATCCATGGGCCCACAAAGGAAGCAAATCGACCAACCCAAGACCAAACCAAGCTCCACCACACTCTATGACAGGTGGGCCATGCTTCTAGAAGAAGGACGGAGGCCCCACCTGCCATAGGGGGGTCGGCCGACCCCTGCATGGTGGCCTAGGGGCGTCCTCTCCCTCCTCCACCTCCATTTGCATGCCTCCATGCAAAGAAGCACATGCTAAATTAAAGAAGCTCATGCTGAATTATTCTCCACCATTGATCTAAAGGAAGTTACAATCCAAGGGCTCTCATCCATCATCACGCGGATCGATGACATGGCGGTGGAGTAGCCCCTACTCCATCTTTCTACTATAAATACCCCCTCACTCCCTCTCATTCAAGACACCACAAGGAGGAGCTCTCCACTCTCTCTCAAGATGTAGCACTAGTAGTAATGTTAGTTAGGAGTTAGAGTGAGACTCTGGTCTTCAGCTCTAGTCTTCCAGGAGGTCTGGTATGGTTCTAGTATTCCTTCTCTCTTTGTAAGACTTGAGTTATTATTATAGTTATCTTCTCTACTTTGCCTTAGTACTTTACTTTATTGCAACATGACTAGTTATGTTGTATTGGTTGTTAGTATAGTCATAGTTGTTTGATAGTAAGATAATGGTAGTATACCTTTGCACTCGTTCACCGCCCTTAACCCGTGCTATAATCAATTTCACCGGATATCGGATTAGAGTAGTGAGATATAGTGTAGACGTGGTGTCTAGACTACAAGAGATCTGACCTTCTATGACGATCTTCAGGATTATGACAGAGCTTCTATGACGATAGAATATTGTCACAAAAGGAGTACAGTGACAGGAGAAAGTTTGTAATTGTCACAATCAGTTTGTTATAGAACTGTCAGCCTTCTATGACAAACTGATTGTGACAATTACAAACTTTTTCCTGTCACTATACTCCTTCAGTGACAATATTCTGTCGTCACAGAAGCTCTGTCATAATTCTAAAAATCATCGTAGAAGGTCAAATCTCTTGTAGTTATACGCTTGCCTGTGTCTGCGGCTTGTCCAACGGTTTGTTTGTGGTACCTAGTAGGGGTGACAGACCTATCTAGGCTTTGATCCCACCACGTTTGGGCTAGTTCTTAAAGCGTAGGCCTTCTTGTGCTAGGCGGCTTAGTACCCTTCTCATCCCTTTCTGTTGCTAAGCGGTTTAGTGGCCCGAATTGCAATTGTGTATGAACATTGACTTTCTTGATATGACTTGTCTTGCTAAGTTAGAACCACGCGAGTAGAGATAGATAATTAGAAACCTTATGCTCGCTTGTTGTCCTCCTCGCTCGCTAACTTACTCTTTTATCATTGGAACTTCTCCTGTGTGTGTCGCTACACTTATCATATATCATTTACCCCCACTCTAGTTTAGTTGGTATATTAGTCAGTAGATCATTATGGTTAGCTATCATATTCTTTAACCATTGCTTCCCTGAGGATAAATACGATACCCTGTAATACTCTTGGGTGAAATGCTACAACGGTATTTCTGTGCGCTTGCAGAATATTCTACATGAGCATAATAAATACCAACAATAAACTTAGATTAAAAACCTTTGAAAGTAAGATCAAACACTCCTAAACTTGGCACCATGTTTCATTTAAGAGATGTATAAAATTATTCCGGCCATAAACTATAGTAAGTAAAGGTAGCATGAAAGCATTACAAGGATTTATTCAAATAGAGATAAAATAATATGATCATAGTGAGGTATATATATATTTCTTTTTAATATGCAAGTGGTATGGATGTGTGCAAGAACTAAACATGCTATGGATTTGATATGAGGGAATATAAACTAAATCGTGTGAATGCATGGATTAAAATAAATATGCAATGAGATGCAAGAATTAAAAGATAACTACTCAAAAGTTTAAAGTCCATGAGCAAGACTTTCTCACCTTCTTGATCATACTTACCATGACTTGTGTTTAGCACAGCCTCTATATTCGTCATTTGAGATGTGATTTGAATTGTTGTGACGACGAACTCTTTCTCCCATCTACACAAGGTTAGAAAGAAATATATATGTGTGTGCAAACCTGTGAGATGGCAGGGTTCCATTATTGATGAATCTTGAATGTTCAGGCACTCTAGGCTCTTCAATGTATCTTCTTGTCTTGTGGAAACTTGCCAGAAGATCAAAATGGCTTCTGTTGTCCTGTCTTATTCCACAACTCAACGGAATAGGGGTAATCATACTAAATCTAGTAGTACACTAAATTAGCAGACATCAAGATCACTATAAAACTCTTATGCCAATTACTTCCCCGGCAACGGCGCCAAAAATTCTTGTTGGTATTTATTAAGTGTAAATAGAATATGAAAGATTTCGCAAGCGCACAGAATACCATTGTAGAATTTTACCGGGAGTATTCCAGGTATCGTTATTTATATTTTACCACAGGAAAGCAATGGTTAAAGAATTTGATACTTGACCATCATGTGTCTACTAACTTAGTACACCAACTAGACTATAGTAGGGGTAACGATAAATAATAGGAGTTTTGCTTAAATGATATAGACACATAGGAGAATTCTATGATAAAAGAGTAGATAGCTAAAGTGAGAGGACAATGGGAGAGTTCAAGGTTCCCAAATACTTCTCTATTACTGAGGTTCTATAATAACTGATTCATGGTAGATAAAGGAATCACACAATAACACTGCGGGACATCAGAACACTAGCTACGGAACGGGATGAGAATGGGACTAGAAAGTTCTGACTATGGTCCTACAATCATCAACCTACATGAGGTGGAATACGTCGGCCATCAGGGCTGTCACCTCCTGGGGCTACCATAACTATTCGTAAGGTTGAGTGCAATCTCAGGTAACCTCTGGTCTAGATACCATGCCTACACTATGAATTAATACTCTAATCCCATATGAAAACTAGAGCACTCGATGCGAGCGGAGATCCTATGCCAAAGTATAACATCTATACTAACCAATCAAACTTAAGGCATAAAGTAAATAGAGAAGATAAATATATTAAAGCATAAGTCTTACAAAGATGAGATACAAAGATATACCGGACCCCTGAAGACTTCTCCAGAACTAAAGCGCAGCTCCACTCTCCCTAACTCTCAACAAGAACTAATCTACTACATTGAAAAGTCTGGCCCTAATTCTCTAGAGTTGAGAGGTTATCCATTCGAGGGACGCCCACTAGTACACAGAAGCTCTACAGTGGCGCCGGGCATTTTTTTTACTGGCGGTTTCATTCACCGGCCGCTAGTGCAAATAAAATGGAGGGCCAGAGTTAAGAACCGCCTATGCAAATCACTTAACACTGGCGGTTTTCTTAAGCCAACCGCCAGTGAAAATCGTAACTTAACACTGGCGGTTGGCTTAAGGAAACCGCCAGTGTAAACACCATTTACACTGGCGGTTGAGCTAAGCCAACCGCTAGTGTTAAGTTACAATTTTCACTGGCGGTTGGTTTAAGAAAACCGCCAGTGTTAATTTATTTGCACTGGCGGTTCGTTAGGCCAACCGCTAGTGTGAAATCTGCTATGAATACCCATTCTTCTCCCCCCGACCGAACAGTTACTCACAGCCAGCCTCCATTGGAAGCATTTATGGAGGTCCGGATCTGCCAAAATACAAGGGGGGAGGTTTTTTTCTTCATTTCTTTGGAGGAGGTTGCTAAGAAAGGTTAGTTTATGTATCTTTTGCCTCTATTTAATCTACTTTGCTCAATTTAAGCCACTTTTTAGATCTAGGGTTTGCCATGAGTTAGAGAGAATGATTGCTAGGTTATTGCCTTTATTTATTCAAATTATGTTGTTTATGATGGTTAGATAGTGTATCTCTTCTCTCCCTTTTCATAATTACTTCTCAATTTAGGTTATATTAGTTGTTTTTATGAATGGTGTGTGCTCTTGTGTATTCATGTAGGGAGAGCTATTTTTTTAGTTTTTTCTATTTTTTTAATTGGGTGTCTATATTCAATCCTTTGTTAGAACACATTATTCTTCTATTTTTTAATTATGTTAATAGGTTGTTAATTAGTTTTCTATTTTTTTATTATAAATTATCTTTATTATTTGCAAAATATTCAATCTTTGACACTGAGAATGAGTCTTAACACACATTATTGTTCTAAATTTTAGTGAACTAAGGTTCGAAAGGTCTACAAATTCAAAATTTCTCAATTGAACAGTTTTCATCTGTATTTCTTCGAACAAGGTTGCTGGAAAAAAGGTTCGTTAATTAAATAATATCTATAAACAATCATTTTTATTTTGCATTGGTCATAATAAACTCATTATATTTTTACAGTTAATGATGGAGAGGTCATTCTGGATGTACAATTTATCACGAGTTGATCCATCATACATACCTGAGGTGCAGTGGTTTATCGAGGCCGCTAAGATTCATGCTTGGAGGTCAAATACGAAGCACATATATTGTCCATGCATAGACTGCAAGAATGTTATCGTATTTGATGACATAAAAGCAATATTTTCTCATCTCGTGTGCCGAGGATTTATGGAGAATTACCTGATTTGGACAAAGCATGGAGAGGGTAGCTCTGCAGCTTACACAACTGGTACTGCTGTGAACATTGGTGTCGATGGTGCAGATATGCTTGCTGACGGATGTCATTTCATACACGAGAGACAAACACCTTGTCCTTAGAGTGAACCTGTTGTGCCTAATGCTGATGGTCTGCCCAATGTTAGTGCTGAGGAAGATGCAGACTTCTTAGATGCAATATTGCGTAGTCATCTAGATCCATCTATCTTCTTCATGAAAGGTATGGAGGAAATGAGGAAGGCAGCACAAGAGCCTTTTTTCGATGAGTCTAAGGGTTGCACGAAAGATTTCACGACGTTCCGGTCAGTGCTAAAGTTATTGATGGTAAAATCTTGGTATGGTTTGTGCGATGCTGGCTTCGATGCGTTCTTGAGTATTCTCGCAGACATGCTTCCAAAGGAGAATAGAGCTCCTGCTAACACATACTATGCAAAGAAGCTAATTAGTCCGCTTACAATGGGTGTCGAAAAGATCCACGCATGTAGAAACCATTGTATGCTATATCGAGGTGATGAATACAAAGACTTGGATAGTTGTCCTAATTGTGATGCAAGTAGATACAAGACGAATAAAGACTATCGAGAGGAAGATTGTGCCAACTCCGTGTCTATGGGGAAGAAGCGAAAGAAGACCCAACAAAAGACCCAACCCACCAGGAAAGATAAAGAAGAAGTAGACTACTACACGCAGAAGAATTCCTGCTTTGGTGATGTGGTACCTTCTCATGATTGATCCATTGAGGTGTTTGTTCGCAAACGCTGAGGATGCCCAACTTATGAGTTGGCATGCTTCAGATGAGCACAAAAACGATGGAAAGTTATGACATCCAGCCGATGGCAAGCAATGGCAAGATTTCAATGCCAACCATCCAGAATTTGCTAAGGAGCCAAGAAATGTTATATTCGCTCTGAGTACGGACAGAATGAATCCATTTGCCGAGAGGAGCAGCAAGCACAACACATGGCCGGTGATCCTCACCATCTACAACCTTCCACCTTGGTTGATGCATAAGCGTAAATACCTTATGCTAACCATTCTTATTTCTGGACCTAAGCAACCCGGCGTTGACATAGATGTATTTTTGGAGCCGTTAATGCAGGACATGAAAATATTGTGGGAAACAGGAGTTGAAATATTGGACAAGTATCGCCAAGAAACTTTCACACTGTATGCAATTATTTTTGTGACCATCAACGATTACCCTGCTCTCTTTACATTATCAGGGCAGTTCAAGGGAAAGCTCGGATGCGTAATCTGCATAGATGGAACCGCTTACGTGTTCCTTGATGCGTCAAAGAAGATAGTGTACATGAGGCACAAATGGTTCTTATCGAAAGGGCACAGGTACCGCTTGCGAAAGATGGATAAGTACTTCGACAATAATGATGAACTGCATTCTACTGCTCCATCGGGTAACAGTAAAGGTCAAACAGTTTTCAGAATAGTCAGCAACATCAAATTTGTTTTTGGGAAGAAAACAAAAGACGAAAAACCAAGAAAGGATGTGAAACCAACTCCAGGGGCAACATTCAAGAAGATGTCTATTTTCTTCAAGTATTTGCCATACTAGAAAGAGTTAGACATACGACACGCGATCGACGGTATGCACGTTCAGAGGAACGTCTTTGAAAGCATCATTGGCACGTTGTTTGACATAAAGAGCAAGACTAAGGATGGACTCAACTCACGTATGGACATGGTAAATTTGGGCATAAAAAAGGAACTGCATCCTGCTCTTCTAGAAAATGGGAAGTACCACCTCCCGGCAGCAAGCTACAACCTCAACACAGAGGAGCAACGTGCGATGTGTGTGTGGTGGAAAAATTTGAAAGTTCCATCTGGATTCTGCTCTAGCATAAGGAGTATTGTGTCAATGAAAGACCTTACACTGACCAATTACAACTCACATGATTGTCATGTCATGCTGACTACTTTCCTCCCTGTTGCCATCAGGGCTATAAATCCGGTGTTCTTAAAGATGGCAATCACCAGGTTGTGCTACTTTTTCAACAAGGTCTCACAAAAGGTTATTGACCGCGATGAGCTGCCGTCACTTCAAGAATTCACGGTGGAGACTCTGTCACAGCTTGAGATGTGTTTCCCCCATCATTCTTTGATATAATGGTTCACCTTGTGACGCACTTGGTGCCGCAAATAGAGGCATTGGGGCCCATGTATTTGCATGAGATGTGGACTTATGAGCGTTTCATGTCAGTACTGAATGGCTATGTATCAACTCGTGCTCGTCCTGAGGCGTCCATGATAGAAGGGTACTGTACCGAAGAGGCCATTGTTTCTGGTGGCCCATTCTGCAATAGTGTCCTAAAAGACTAGATTGTAATAGGTTTGCCCCCGTCACAACACGAGGGTAGGCTGGATGGAAGTGGGAGGACTGGACAGAAATCTTTTATCCCGTCAGATTGCAAGGTAGTCCTCGAAGCACACTATAGCATCCTGCATCAGCTCTCGATAATGGATCCTTTGATCGAGCGTCACATGAATGATCTTCGCCAACATAATGGTGGGCACACGGACGATTGGGTCAAGCAGGAACACAAGCGTCGGTTCATCGCATGGCTAAGGGAGCAGGACATTCCAGATGGGAAAACATTTGAGGAACAAACCATCAAGAAGTTGTCGTGTGGACCATCACGCCAGGTCACGACATGGCAAACCTACGACATCAGTGGCTTCACGTTTTATACCAAGTCCAAGGACAAAAAGAGCATGGCACAAAACAGTGGTGTTCGATGCGAGGCCATAGATGATGCAACTGGTGAGATTAGTACATACTTTGGCTTCGTTGAGGACATATGGGAACTAGACTATGGTACATTTTGGGTACCTGTGTTTCGATGCCAATGGGTTGAAGACAAACATGTCATAGTGGACAACTATGGGCTCAGAATTCTTGATCTAAGTAAGGTTGGTTATAAAGATGACCCGTGGATCCTTGCTAACCGTGCCGCACAGGTCTTCTATGCTGAACAAATCCTTTCTAAAAATGAGAAGAAAAGTTCTGACAAGCCGAAGCATATAGTTTTCCCTGGGAAGCAACAAGCTCTAGGAGTTGATGGTGTAACTAATCTGGAGGATTTTAACCAATTCGGCGACATGTCTCTCTTTGTAGACCATCCAGTGAAGATAAGACACGTTGAGCGAAGCATCCCACAAAGTTCGTTGCCATGGGTGCGCCCCGATGGGCAAGGAAGAACAGTAGCTGGCTATATTCTATTTGTCATTTGTCATGTAATCCATTTTCTATTTCAACATGTATCCTATGCTACATTTAACATGTTTACATTTATCTATTTTAAAATATTTACATTTCTCTATCTGAACATGTTTACATTTCTCCAATAACCCTAAACCCTAGCTAAACCCTAACAAAACCCTAAAACCCTAGCTAACGACTAAACCCTAAACCCTTAGCTATACCCTAAACCCTAAAAAACCTTAAACCCTAACAAAAACATAAACCCTAGCTAAACATTTCTGGATACCACCCTGGCTAAGCCCTAAACCCTAAACCCTAGGTAAACTAAAACCCTAGCTTAATAAAACATAAAGACTCTGTATTGAAAAATTAAATTTAAAAATATTTGCACTGGCGGTTCACATTAAGAACCGCCAGTGTAAATGGTTTATACAGGCGGCTCACAATGCGAACCGCCTGTATAAACAATTTACACTGGCGGTTCTTAATGTGAACCACCAGTGTAAATCATTTACACAGGCGGATCCTTAGGACAACCGCCAGTACAACTCCTACTAGTATATAACGCGCGCACCCCGTCCGAAATTTGGCTAAGTCCGGAGGAGCCCGCCATTTCTTCGCTGACGCCGTCAGGCTGCCGGATTTTTCCGTGCCCTCGCCGCAGTCGGTGCGCTCGCCCCACCGCGCACCTCGCTGAAAGTTGTGACGCAGTTGGTGCCACAGCTATGCGCTCACCCCACCACGCGCCTCGCCGTAGCCGTGCCGGCCGCCTCGCCCCACGGCCACGCTCCCGCCGCGCCGCCATCGTCGTCATCCATCGCCGCGCCGCCGAAGGACTTCACTGGTAAGCCGCCAAGCTTCCTTTCCCTTCTCTGGTGGAACTGTGTGGTGCGTGCGTGGTGGCGGTGGGTGCGCGGTGGCGGGTGAGCACAGGCTATGCCCTAGCGGCGGCGGCAGCTGTCTGGGTTCAGGGGGCGCAGGCGTGCAGTTGGGCCGCGTGCGCGCGCTAACGGGCCAGGCGAAGGAGAGAGGCACTAGGCCGCTCGGCCTGGGACAGTGGAGGAGAATGTTGCGCAGTGGAGGAGAAGGGATGCTGAGAGGGAAAGGATGTGAGAAGAGTTTAACTTTTATTAGTTAGGTTTTTCATATTGTTTAATTAGGATTTAATTTTCTAGTTAGGTTTATTTTAGGTTTTTTATATTAGGAAATAATATTGCATATAAGAAGACATTCTCATATTATTTAATTATTAGTTAGGTTTTTCATATTGTTTAAATAGTTTTAATTATCATGTGTATTTCATTTTTTGTCATATATGTGATATGTGTATTTCAATTCCTCCAATTATCATGTGTATTTCAATTTTTGTGATATATGTGATAGGTGATATATGTGATATATATGCCATCTCTTATTTCAGATGTAAAATGCTAAAATAAAAAATTATAAAGAGAGATGTATATATGCGATGTGATATATGCAAGCTCGATGAACTTTGTTTCAACACATTCATAAAATTTAGTTTAATTGGAGTTATACTTTATGTTAGATTACCGCGATGCCGACTTCACCATCAGAGTCCTCTCAACATAATGAGCCGAGTGAGCAACAATATCGGAGTCCTCCGCCACCAGCATCTCCTATCAACTATCCACCTTCCCCAGCAAGTAAAGAGAAACAACATGAGGAAACATCGACCCCAACGGGCCCACAAGAGAAACAACATGAGCAAACATTGACCCCGTCAGCCCCACAAACCAAAGAAAAAACCCCACTAGCAAAGAAGAGGAATGTCGTTCCCAAAATGGTCTCGCCACACCGGCCAAAGAAAAAAACTGCTGGGACCATGTTGTGGTTGTCAGGAATAGCACGCAGCCGCACAAGTCGTGTCGTTGAGTGTTCTGAGGCTGAGAAATCGAGGAAATCTTCTGTGAAGACCATACAGATCAGGAAGCCAACGAAATAGGATTATGAAAATGTCCCTGATACACATGTGCTGGGCAGGCCGCTTCTGGGAAAAGGTAACCAAAATCCCATCTCTAATTAAAAGAATGCATGACTGGTACATGAGAGCAGCTTCTGTTGGCATCGACGCTCTGAGCGTATGTATACCACCAAGAGCTTTTATGAACGGGTGAAATAAAGCTATGGTCACGTTCGAGGACATGCACTTGATGATGAACCTCAAGAGACTCGACGTTCAGCTCGTAACAGTGTGGGCATTGTAAGTGTCGCTCATATACTCACATGATTATTATTTTGATGTATTATGTTTCAGTCTATGAGATTCATTTGCACATGTGCCTTGCAGACTACAACATAACCAGCAGGAGGAGAGATTTGGTATCGATCCTTATTCACACGCAGAAGAGAGGATTGGCTATCTCGACCCCACCGAAATATGCGAGGAGCGGCACACATTCAGGATCGGAAAGGACAATGACAAATTGAAGGGCAAGACTGAGGAAGAAACTCAGCAGATTATTACTAAGCTAGAAAAAGAGATGGAGGACAAATACTGCCTATACTTAGGAAATTCAATGCATCAATTTCAAGATAGGCAAGTCATAATGGCCCCATACAACTTTAGGTAAGCTCGAGTTTCTTTTTGCAATTAATGTTATTATTGTCTAATCCATATATATATGTGGCCCCGACCCATGCATCACGAGAACTTGATTCATGCAGGGACCATTGGATTTGTTTTTATATTTATCCAAGGTAGGGAAGGGTGCTTGTCTTTGACTCCGCAGATTATGATCCCACTACGTATGCGACATTCTTGACCTTCTTAAAGAGGTATGTAAGCCGAGAAATATTTGCATTCTTTTCTCGACGAGAGTTTGCATTGAGAATATATAACTTGGTGATTCTTTTGAAATCATAGGGCATATAGGTGGTATAAATTAAAAGGCAGAAAGCACGACAAAAACAAAAAAGAACCATTAACAATAAATTACAAGTGGCCGGTATGTTAGTTATTTATGACTACATATTTATCATCCATGTACAACACATAAGACAATGTTGCAACTAATTAAATATTCGCTTATCTGTTTACATATATAGTGCCACAAGCAACCACCCGGATCGGTCCACTGCGGATTCTATGTCTGTGAGTTTATGAGGGAGTCCGGACGATACATCAAGAACGTTGATATGGTAAGTAATAGTCATTATAACCTTAAAATTACAAATGTGTATATGATGTTTATATATATTAATTAATATAGTTATAACTACAGTTGCGGAATTATAAAAAACTCAAGGCGCAGAACATGAGCACGGAGACTTTATACAACATAGTTGAGGACATGTGCTCATTCATCATGAAACATGTTATTCCAAGCAACGGGAATTATCACGACAATCAAGACACTCTAGGAAGTGAAGAGTTCAGAAAGCTAACGGAAATCAGCATGCTAGGGCTTACCAGAGAGGGTTATTAATTATATGTGTAAATTTGAGATGTTATCACATGTAACTTTGATGAACATATATATGTATATATTATGAGCACAGTCCTTTGATGTATATAAATATACTGTATAATAATTAAATTTTGTTTTGCTATATTTGATCATAATCTTATACAACTTAATATCTACAATAAATAAATAAATACATATATATGGCCGGGTAGGGGGGCTGAAATTCCCTAAAAAGGGCGGCAATCTCTATTGGTGGTTGCCTGTGAACCGCCAGTGTAAATATATTTCCACTGGCGGTTCCTTAAGAAAACCGCCAGTGTAAATATATTTCCACTGGCGGTTTGTTTTTTCAGAAACCGCCAGTGGAAATATATTTACACTGGTGGTTTTCTTAAGGAACCGCGAGTGGAAATATATTTCCACCGGCGGTTCACAGGCAACCGCTAGTGCAAAGATTTATTTTCACTGGCCTCTCCCACTGGCGGCCCTGTGAAACACCAGTGAAGATGGCTTATTAACCGTCACTATAGAGCTCCTGTGTACTAGTGGCCTCTACAACTCCATAATGGTACACTTGACTCGGGGGTCCTGGGTTTCTTATATGGGGGCGCCTGGCCTCCCCTCCACCTTGGGTAAGCAATATGGTATTAAGCCTTTTCACCATGTGCACATAGGCTTTAATGGGCCAAATTCTGATTTAGGCCCAATTAATCCCGCAGCCTTTAATTAATGCCGCAGCTCAGGTTCTAGAATCTTCCAGTGTTTGTAAAATCCATATATCTTTATTCCGGACTCCAAAAATAGCAAACTATAGGTCCGTTTCGATCGTCTCGATGATCTCTATGCAATGGTGAACTCCAATTCCTCATTTGAAATACTTTTAATCGGTGAAAACTTGAATATCCTTTTATACCCTGCAAAACAAGTGAGAACACCAAAACTCGTGGAACTTGTTAGAATCAAACCCTATAACTATGTTGTGGATTGTTTTATGCCCTTGATTCATGTTTTGATGGGTAAAAATGAGCAATAACTACCGTCAACAGTAGTTCACATAGGTGACAGCTACGTTGATTCCTCTGTAGTCCACCCCCCGTATGTAGGCAAGCAGGCACGGTCGCGAAGTTGGGTGATGACTCTGTTTCACACCTTTCCTAGATGATTCCCTTTGCATGTGATCATGATATAGGACTAATCTGACAATGATTGCTAGATGTAATTGCACTAGTTAGAGTTATTCATTGACGTAGTTATAGAATTACCTTATATATTAATTTCTTAGTTTATCCATTGGCTAGCTATTACTATGACTAGAAAGTGCTTTGATGTTTATCTTTATTAATGATGCTTGATCATACTTATTACCCTATTTATCTTTATTTATCTTGTGACCTCTGCCTGTTATGAGTAGAGTATATGACATAAGTAATTTCACTTATTCATTGTGTATGGTTATTATCAATATAATAGATTGTAGTTTATCCAAGTCCTTCCCAGTGGTATAAATATAAATCGACAACCTGGTAGAACTCCTAGGTAAAATGCTACAATGGTATAATTATCTGTCTGCTTGCAGAATTGTTCTTAATTTATATTTATTTATATTTCTGTCTAGTCACATGGAATAATATGTAAAACCTTTATTTATTCTTAGCATATATAATTAGGATTGACAACCCAGTTCATGCTAAAGAATGTTGGTAATAGATAAGTGGCTAGTTGCTAATGATCAGTTCATTAAATACCATACATCTTCTAATCTTGTCCCTAGTGTTAAAAGTTATGAAGTTATATTGGGCGACGTTAGTAGATGTCAACATTATGCAAAGCCTGAGATCTTTACTCGAAGAGCTGTCGTTTTACCCATCGGGAAAAACTTCTTGAGAAATGCATTAGCGCTGCTTGTCCAATTGCTGGCACCTTTTTGACAAGCATAGAACTATTGTTTTGCTTTTCCGAGCTAGGAGAACGGAAAGAGATGAAGACAGATGATGTCTGCTTTGACTCCTCTTATAGCAATAGTGCCACACAACTCCAAGAAATTCTAGAGATGCGCATCCTCATAGGGCTTTCCGCTGAATGGGTTAGCTTGCACCATATTGATAAGAGATGGCTTGAACTCAAAAGTGGCATCCCCCAAGTTAAGTTGTGGACCAGTGGTGACATTGTTGGCCGACGGTGCAGAGTACTCGAAGATGGTCTTTTGGGCCATAACTTCCTTAGATGACAATGCAGAGCCTCCTTCCTTGAGTGGTTCCAAAGCCGAATCGGACATCCAATCGGAGGCTGAACGGTGTCGAGAACTCCTGATGGATGTCTCTGGATTTTCTATTGTTGTGGCTTGAAACTGAAATCCACTCATGTATGCCTTGCTTCACGATAAAGAGAAGCAAGGGCAAGGGTAAGCCCTACTACAACTAATTGGTACTAAATTGATGATAGGTTCCGGATTCGATCTTATTAAAATTTCTAGGCTATGCTTCCCCCCAACGGCGCCAAAAATGCTTGTTGACACTTCTTAGCACAATCACCAGAGACAGGGTGTTAGGTTATCTCTGATAACATCGCCAGAAGTGACCGGGCGTATTTCTTATGTCTATTGGATAATTCCGCAAGCGCACAGAATATACCGATGTAGCACTTCACCCGGTAGTATTTCAAGGTATTGTTATTTATTTTATTCCAAGGGAAAGCGGTGCTAGAAATGTTAATAGAAAGGGATCCTTAAATCTATCTCAACTTAGCACAACTAGTGCAGAGGGGGTAATCGATGTATGATAGGAAGGTGATGATTCAAAGATAACAAATGAGATACTAAAAGATAACTAATGTAGTATAGCTAGGTGGGAGGACCACGAGTGAGAAAAGTTCCTATGATTCAAACTCTACTCCTGTGATCTAGCCTTACCAAATAGATGAAACTACTAGGATCGCTACCTTACTTCAAGTATTGCTAGGGATAGTCCGAGACAGTAAAGAATATAACCTCTACCCGAAGCGGCTTTGCTCTTATGGGAGCCTACCTTTTAAGAACTTGCCTAAAACACGTGGAGGGATACTAAGACTAGACAGGGCTGTCACCACCTGCTAGCACCCACAAATAATCCGTGCGACAAGCGGCATTCAAAGACAAGATCTAGTCTAAGCACCACGCTTACACTAAGTCCTACTACTCTAGCTATGATCAAGGCAATTAGAGCACCCTATGATAGGTGATGAACAACAAACAAGAGTTGGTTACAGGATCACAATCTAGTAAGTAACAACTGAGAGATAAGATAGAACACAACAATACTATTGCAAGAATAATATTGCACTAAACGAATACTCAGTAAACTAAAACAGGAATATTATATTAAAGTAAATAAGTCTTACAGAAAGAGAAAGATACAAGAGCTATACCAGACTCTCTAGCAGACGACTCCGGAGACCCCGAGCACAGCTCGACTCAACTCTAACTCCCACACTAGACTACAACTACTACTAGAGGTGGAACTACACTAAACTTCACTTTATCTTGATTGAATCATATTTTGAGAGGGTGGAAGCAGCCTCTATTTATAGGAGGAGATGGAGGGGTTCCACGTCAACGATCCATGTGCCTTTCCACCTTGGCCCTTGGATGAATCGACCTTGAAACTGCCTTAGATGGACATCAGTGATTAAACCAGCACGTGTGAAACATGCAGGAAGTCGGTAAAGCATGGCGGTGGCCTGGGCCCTCCAAGGGTGGGTCGGCCGACCCACCTATGGCAAGGTGGGCCCACCACTGTGGTCCCCACTGGTCATAGAGTGTGGCTATGTACTGGTTTCGCCTTGGTCATGTCGGTTCATGCCTTGATCCATGTGTTTTGATCTTTCACCTTTGATTGGAAACACAACTTTGATCCAAACGTGGAATTGAGCTGGATGGAGAGTCACATGGATCATGCCATGTCAGTAGAGCCCTGGGGGCCCCACATGTGGGTCAGCCGACCCCTATGTGGGCCCTTCAGGTGCTCCACTCTCTTCTACGTGCTTCCTTGAGTCAAGTGTTGAAGTGTGATGATTTAGTTCCCAAATATGTGGTTCGGCCGACTCACTCAATTGGGCTCCAAGTGCTCATTTCTGCTCTGGTTGATCTTCCCTGCATTCACAAGCTAAGAGTACAAGTGGAACTAGTTATTGGATAAAATATGTGTATGTTATGCTTATCCTTTCTTGAATCCGAGGCATATTGACGGTGTTTGAGTGTGGATTTTTATGGTATATCCACCATCAACAACGATAAAGTTGCAAGTCAACAAAACCAACTATCTATTATTATTTAAGATGTCATTTAATAGTTGTTGAAGGTCACTGCACAACCATTGAACATCGACTGTACTGCCATAGTTAAATGCCGAGGGTCACTATAGTGAATGAGTTAGGGTCTACAATCAATCCCAAAATCACACAAAACTACAAGGAACTAGGGTTTCTATTTAATTTATTATTAAATTATTCAAACATTAAATAATAAATAATTAGACTTTTTCCATTTGAGCCCAAACTTCTCTAACAGATAGACCTTGCCCTAAAACAGCACCAATATAAATTTCATGATTTTTGGATCAACATAGAATTTATTGAAATTCATTAAAGTTGCATTTATCAATTAAAAGGCAGATTTTTAGTTCCTGCAGCAAGTGCTTAAATTCATTATTTAATATTTTTCATGCATTCTACATATCATTGAGAGAATCCACAAAAATTTTCATGATTTATGACCGAGTAGATTAATTCCTATAAAAATAACAATACATAGCACTATTCAACTCTTCAAGAAATGGGAAAATACAATTTAATTCACAGGGAAAATGGAAAATCCTATTTGGCTCGAGGCGGCGGCCTGCCCGCGCGTGGCCAGCAGCTTTAGTAGAAAACTCCCCGACATTCTAGTGAACCAATCCGCGCTCCATTCGCAACTATTCATATGAGTCTTTGGCCTCGCACATAACCCCATGCAACTTGTCCTATTCTAAACGCGAGGTCCTCCCCTTACTCTCTCGTGTTGACCGAATTGCCGGCGGCGGTTGACCGCTCTGTTCGCTGCCAATGAGGCCTTCAGCGAGACGGGGAGCACCTCCCCGCGCACCCCGTGACCTCGCGCATCTACTGACGTAGATGATCAGGCACCCTAGGGTTCGCAGCGACCAAGGCCATGGCCATGGCGGCTCGGCTAGCGAACCGCACGGCGGCGCACCCGCGTTCCGGCAACACAGATGCTGTAGGGTTAGATATAGGGTGCAAGGAAGGTTCTGGGAGCTCACTGAAGCCCGCTGCTCACACTGGTCGGGGCGGAGGTGGACCGAGGAGGCACGGCGTCGAGGTCAGGGCTTACGACGGCGTGAACTCGATGGCGAAAACCTGTTTCAGGGTGTCCTGTGTGGTAGAGATAAAAATAATGGGTCGATGACCATTTAGACATCAAGGCGAGCTCAAAACAAGATGAGTAGCGGCAATAGGCTCACAGGACGGGTCTGGCTCTGGTGAAGCGGATCACGGTGGCGCTGTTGCCGACCGCGGAGAAGAAGATGGTCTCGCGGAGCGATTCTGACAGCAAGGGACGCCACGAACCGGCTCAATCGATGCACAAGAATACTACGCAGCTTCTTACAAGATGGAGGGGGTGAAGACTGACGATAGACGGCGAATTTGGAGCCCAACCGAACATCCATGGCGACGGCAATGGAAGGAGAAGTGGGGAAAACGGCGATGGCTTGGACTTAAATAGGACAGTGGAGAGGACCCCCACGGGCCCGGCGTCGATAGTGACCTGACCCTGCCCGGCCCCAGGTGGCGTCGGCGGCCGGCGCGTGCACGCGCCTGTACGCGCACAGAGCCAGACCCCTCTTTCTACTGTTGCAGACCCATTCCCCTTTCTGGTTTTTGTCAAATTACTCTTCATTTTGTGTAACAACTTGAAAAATTATCAAAATACAAGTTGTAAGGAATTTCATTCTGAACAACTTTAGTTTTTGAACCAAATTCGAATTTTGAACAGATTTGAAGTTGTGGAAAAGGGGGCAAAAGTTCAATTTGAAATCCATTTCAAATTCAAAAAAATTCTCTAAATTTTTCTCAACAAGTTGAATTTCTGTAAAAATAAAAGTTGTCCTATTTGTCCAGCTCCACAATTTTCATTAATAGAGTTTAGTCAGATTCTTAATAGTTTTTAAACTAGCATTTCAAATTTGCATTTGAAAGCATTGATTTGAAGCTAATTTGAATTTTCACTGCATAACTTCAAAATCTCTAAAAATTAAAGTTGTTCCAATTGTTGAGCTTTACAACTTTTATTAAAGTTGTTTGGTCGAATTCTTAATAGTTTTTGAATTTGTATTTCAAATTTTTATTTTTAAATATAGAGTAGAGTTTTATTTGAGATTTTATTTAATAACTTTAAAACTACTCAAAATACAAGTTTCTCAACTTTTAAATATATAGAACTTTTATTTAAGGCCCAACATCTAATTCCTTTTAGTTTTTAAATTTGGGTTTGAGGTCCTTTTTAGGGTTTATAAATGATTTTCTTTTTATTCTCTAATTGGATTTAGTTAATTACACACAAACACAAACATTTACATAATAAATCACTCTAAAGCACCTATGCACAATCACATGATATAATAAAATTTATTTTAGTAAATGCACAGTAAAATGAGTTTATGCGGGATGATTTGCATGCAATCATGATGATATGTCAGGTTTTAGTTACAGTAACACTAGGGGTGTTACAGCATCGCCGCCGCCAAGCCCGCAGCCGCGCTCCTAGCGCTCTCTAGGTCCCCCCTGGCCATCGGCGTGTTCCTCCGCGGTGGCGGCGGCGCACGCTGCTCTGCGCCTACACGTGATACTACATGCTCTGCTATGTTACTGGACAGCGGGTCTCTTGTAGCGGAGTGCGCTGAGGAGTACCACGAGATCGACGGAAGGAGAAGGCTGCGTGGCTGCACGCTCCCAAGTCGCGCACATATTTGCTCGCAGAGTACTGTGATTTGGGAATTGGTAAAAATGGGAAAGGATATGGCAAACTGTTGGAGATGATTTTTGCTCGTTTTTTCAAAAAAAAAAGGATGAGAAAGAGATATGCCAAACTCTTGGAGATGCTCTTGGAGTCTATATAGAGGGGTGTAGTCTTTGCTAAACCTATTAGGTTTAATTCCGCTGTGATTAGATTATAGAACGGACTATTCAACCCTCTATTCCGCCATCTTGATCCTACACTGGCTCACCTCCATCGAAGAGCCTTGCCCTCACCTCCATGATGGCGGTGGCTTGATTCATGGTCTGATGCCAGGTGAAGTTTCTGTTCTGCAGTTTACCAGGAGCAGTTTGGTGGATGTCTTATTGGGTTTATTGATTGCTATCAGAAATATTTTAATCCTCGTTAATCACTAGCTAGCTGTTTGAAATTCCCTAGTTTGGTTTTAGCAATTGATGAAACCTATCTACTAACCTAAGTGCTAAGTGTGTGTAGCCAAAGGAGAGGTTAGTGCTGAGGAGGAAGTTGATATGAGCTAAGTATTGAAGATCAAGTGAAGAAATGATGGAAAAGCAAAGGATCAAAGAGCTAGAGGCAAAGGTACAAGTATAGAGCTCTTTGGTTTGGTAATCAAGGCACTTAGTAAGTGCGATTACATTTAGGATAGTTGGCCGGACTATTAAGAGGAGAATTATTTCGTGAACCCGGTCGGCAAGTGCTCTAGGTGCATATTAGTTGCATTCTCTTGAAACTAACCTAGAGTGACTAACTTCGCCTTGCAAACCTGCTTAAAACTTTCTAACATTTGTGCCTAAAAGTGTGGAACACTTAGACTTTAGCCTATGAGAGTAAGGGCGGTGAGAAAAGCTTGGGAAAGCACTCAGAGGTGCACCGGACACTAGGGTGTGCACCGGACGCGTCCGGTGTGCATCTAACCTTTCTGGAACCTCTCTGAGTATCACCAAACGCTAGAACAGTAACTCCAACGCGTCCGGTGACCTTGTTCGTGCGTCCGGTGTTAACAGTGCGATTCTAACTCGGTGAGTGCACTGGACATTGGCAGCGTCCGGTGACCCAGTAGCGGACGCGTCCGGTGTCGTTTTGAGCTCTCTGGATGCTCTCTGCGTGGACACCAGACGCCGGCGTCGGAGCGTCCGGTGTGACTGCTCCGCGTCCGGTGCTAGCGCGCGCAGTGAAGAAATTCAAACGGCTAGTACACGTATCAGCGGGCGATACACCGGACAACAACCGGACGCGTCCGGTGCAAATTTAAGGAGCGTCCAGTGTGCCCGATTTTAGATAGAAACGGCTAGATCTTTGAGCACGCTTATAAATAGGAGTGTGGCTGGCTTGGGGCATCTCTCTTACGCATTTTGATCTTCCTAAGCCTCTTGTGAGCCTAGCAAACTCCCTCCAACTCTCTCCCTTTGATTCAACTCAAGTTTTTGATTCAGAAAGAGTGATTCAAGTGTAGTGATCATCATCTTGCATCTAGTGCACTTGGTGGCTTGGTGGCGGAGTAATTCTTGTTACTCTTGGTGATTGCCGTCACCTAGCCGGTTTGGAGGTGGAGAAGGTGTGGAGAAGCTTGGTGATTGTGCTTGCTCACAACTGTGGATTGTGAGGGGTTCGTGCCTACCCCGAGAGGAGTGCTCAAAGGTAACTTAGTGAATTGATCATATCATTGAGTTACTTCCTCCGTGCTAGGTCCTTGTGGTGCCTTGTGTAGGCTCGGTGTGTGATACCGATTATCCACCGGACCACCGGTTGAAGTCGACACAACGGGACGTAGCGTGCCGGCAAGCACGTGAACCCTGGAGATAAATTTTGGTGTTCATTTTGATTTCCTCACCTTCGAGTGAGTGATTGTGTTTATCCCAGTGATTGGCTTCATATCAAGGCAAAGGTATAACGTCCAAAGCATTCCTCTCTACTTTGAGTAAAGTAGTTAGTTTGGTTGCCTTGTGTAGTTGTCTTGTTGTCTTGCTTGTGCTAGCAAGTTTGTGTGGCTTTGGGCTTAGATTTAATTAGAATTATGTAGGTGGCTTGCTTAGTCTAGTGGTTGTTTTAGCGTTGCAATTATAGCCTCTTGTGGTACTAATCAATTGTTCTAGTACTTTGTAGAATTTTAACTTAGACTATTCACCCCCCTCTAGCTAACTCGGACCTTTCACTGTTGTAACAGGGCACTTAATTATGGAGTATGGGTCAATATTATGAAATAAGCTGAGCGTGGAGGCAATTTTTGTGCAATTCATTCTCATGATGCAAGATGGATCATGAACATTCAAAAGTATTTAATCATATGAATTCATAGTAGATTTTGATACTAAGAGTTAGAGGAAAAATCTGACTTTACTACTAAGATGATGAATTCAAACTGAGTTTTACCTCTATGTTTTATGGAGAGTTGCTTAGTCTAGAAGTAATATGGTGTCATAGCATATGTCATATACATGATACTACAGTCCTATGAGTTGTTTCTTAGGTGTCATTGAGTCAAATATTAGTTGTCATGTTAGTTGTCATCTAGTAGGATATTAGTTGTCATATTAGGCGTATATAAGTTGTGTAAGGGCTCATAACCTATAAATAGAGGCAATGTCTTCAAGTTTTGTAAAATTTGTCATATATTTCCCATCATATGAATAGAACTCAGGTTTATATCTTAAGATCTTGGACTAGATCGTGTTCTTGAGCTTTGGATTGAGCTCGTGCTATCCGTGGATTCGGACTACCCTTAGGGCGTTATCTTTAGCACATTGAAGTTGTTCCTTCAACACTTTATGCTAATTCTACACATTAGCACCTTGCAGTTGAACCTCTAAAATAGTGTGCTGCTTCAATGCAGGAGCAGCATGCATTCACATTTATCAAGTGTCACTGCAGCGTGCGACAGTGAATTTAGGTGACATTAAGCTTTATCTCAAGTTACTTATTAATTAAATGCTTGCTTCAGGTAGCTTCTTTTATGGCGGGGCGCATACAAGGCTTTTCTCTTTGCATGACTGCATGTTTCAGTAAGAAATTTGTTTAGGTCTGGCTTAGGATCCTCGCACAATTGTTGTACAATCTGTTGAACAGAAAAGAGGAGGTGATTTCGATCTAAGAGGATCCTCACACAATTGTTGTATCATCTAACTGGGCTCTGCCACCTCTGGCAGTATAGAGGTCCTGGTAGGGAAGCATGTTGGAAGGGAGTGCTGGTGTCCAAGGCAGCTCTCGCATAAGAAGGGAGCAATCTTAATGCTATTGTTTATCAAGGAAACAAGGACTGTAGAAAGTGCCTTCAAGCTCATGAAATGTACTCTTCCAAAGGGAAGACAAGTTATGAATTTGTCCAAATTGATAAAGCAATTTTGCAGAAGATTAAGTGGTTTACAAAGAGTTAGTTTTTCCTGAGATAGCTTTTTTGGATTATCGAATGGTTAAGTGTCTTTTTTTATCGACGTAGAATGTTTGGGTGATAACTTGTTTTCTTTTCAGTACATGAAGCTCAGAGAATGAAAAAGCTTGATTGCAACCTTGCACTGATTTCTCTTGCTAATTACTGTAAGCCTTGTTTTGTTCTATTCTTTTCTAATTTTGGAAATTGGATTTTTTTTTCATGTTATTTAAGAGTTCTCTTTTCGGTACCATTGGTAAACATAGAACTGAATTTCTTAACAATTGTGTTACTGACTTACTGCCTCTAAGACAAACCAATACTAAGAAACCTCAAGGAAGCTTTTGGCTATCACAAGTTGGGCCTTTTTTTTTAAAAAAAAAACAGGATTTACAAATTATTTCAACAATATTTTCGTAAACAAACCTACAAAATTTTGGAATCTAAATTGTGTACTATGAAACTTCACTCATCAATGTGGAATCATTGAGGCGTTGTTTTGAAAAGGAACACCACTTGTCGTATTATACGTCTCACTTTTGTTTCTGACTGGATCACTGGAGGGGTTCTGAATTCTGATTTCATCTTCAGTGGTGAAGATTAAGTTAAAATAAATATGTGATTTCCCAAGAACAATGTCATTGGTTTTGTTATGGTCGGCAATGTCTACAAGAGGAAGAACGCCGCCGACGCCAGTGGCTGACAGGGGGGCCGCGCCAGCTAAGGTGCCCAACGCACCGTGCGCCGTCCATCAGGTAGTCGTCAAGGAGTTGTAGTCTAGCTAGTTAGTTGAGAATATTTAGGAGGTTTGTTCAGGGAGGATTGTTAGGAGAGTTTGTTAGCGTCTTGTAATTGGACTATAAGAGTCTCGTCTTGATTAATGAAAGGATTAGCCTGGTATTGTGTCATATAGACACCCTTGGGCGCCCAGCGTCCCTCACCTCGCCTTTGCAACCTATGCCCTGGTCTTGCCGATCACGGCACCAGCTCGTCGCCCTCGCTCACGCTCGCACGCTCCGCTCTCGCCGCCGTACAACCTCCGCAGTAAGGCCCGGCGTCATAACAACGTAGTATCAGAGATCATGGCCACGACCGGGGACACCTCCGTGACAGTGCTGCCATCGACCGGTGCGCCGACAGCCGTCGTGTCGGGCGCACTTGTCAACACCACCGGCGCCCTGACCACAGTTCTACCCATCGGACCACCCACGCTCACTTCCATCGCCGACTCCCTCGCGACTCTCACCGCCACATTCCAGGGGATGTAGCTACAGATGACCACCATCAATAACCAGATGGCGGATCAGGGCGCTCGCTTGACGGCGCTCGACGGCCGGCCGGCGTACCCGCAGTTCGGCCTGCCCGGGTTCGGCGGTGTGCCAGCCCTGCCAGCGACCTCGCTGTCGGTGATCACGGACATCTCGACGTCCATGGCCGACTCCTCCACCTCGGCCTCACCATCCCTGCCACTGTCCTCCACGGGGCCGCAGGGGCCGCTGCCACCGCCGGTACTCCCGTCTACGGGGGTTCCCATCACCCAGATCAGTTTCCCACATTCCCCATCACCGCTTCCGACGTTCAACTCGGTGGCGCAGGGCATGCCTCAGCCGGGCACCTCCCACATGGCGCCGACTGAGCCCTCCCTGCCACCAACGCCAACGGGGGACACCGCTGTCATACCCAAGTACCACAAGATCTCCTTCGAGACCTACGACGGCAAGGAGGATCCGCTGGGCTGACTCAACAAATGTGAGCAGTTCTTTCGCGGACAGCTCACGCGTGTGGGGGACAAGGTCTGGATGGCATCGTACCATCTCAAGGGGGTCACCCAGCAATGGTACCACGTCCTGGAGCAAGACACGGGCCGGCCGTCGTGGCCGGACTTCCGCCGCTACACTCAACAACGCTTCGGGCCGGCCATCAGCACCAACCATCTCTCCGACCTGGCCCGGTTGCCGTTCGGGGGCTCGGTGGACATCTACATGGAAGCTTTCCAAGCCCGGGCGGCGCACGCGGGCGAACTCACGACGCTGCAGAAGGCTCGCTTGTTCACCGGCGGGCTGCCTGAGCACATCCACATTGACGTGGAACTCCTCGAGCCGCAAGATCTCCAACGCACCATGAGGCTGGCCCGCACCTACGAGCGACGCAATGCCCTTCCAGCCCCGTCGGCGCGCCCCGTGCGGCACCAAGGGGGTGTCCCGCCCGCTCTGCCGGCACCCACAGGCTCGGGCGGCTCTTCTTCGGCCACAGCGTCCTCCCCGACACTTGCGCGCACCTTCAAACGCCTCTCGCCGGAGGAGATGGCCGAGCGCCGCAAGATGGGCTGTGCTACAACTATGATGAACCATACGTACGTGGCCACAAGTGCGCTCGACTCTTTTTCCTCGATGCGCAGGACTATATTGTCGGCGCCGCCCGACAAGGAGACGCCCTTGATCTCGCTGTCGGCCATCACTTGGATCCGCGCCGAGGAGACAATGCAGCTGTGAAGCATCTAGGCCCTAGTGGTTTTGATGATTAATGACAACAAAGAGGTTATTATGACTAACGTGTGTTTTGCAGGATAACCTAGAGGTTAGGTCATAATAACATGTAGGTTCAAGCCCCTAGCGATGGAAATCGATTCGGTTTTCAAAGGGTGGAAGACAAGACGGTGATAGGCTAGTCCCAAGTGTCGATTGGAGTTGAGAGTGTAACACCCCAGTGTTAAGCTTGCTAAATCACTTGCATTTCATTGCATTGTCATGTCATGAGCATCATATCATCATTTCATGTGTATGAGTAAGGTGATTTCAAATACAATGTTAGCTACAAGTCACATATATGCATATAGAGTTGCAAACAGTGAAATGAAGCAAAAATGATTTTTAACATTTTTGGAGTGTCAATTCTGGTTTAGAGTGTCAAACCAAACCTCTTTCATGTTTTAAGTATCTTATGATTTGGTCATTAGCTAGGGTTTGCTCTAGGGTTTAACCTAGGGTCATTTACAGTGAGTTTGCTAATTCAAACTAAAAGTGCTATTTAAACTTTTAAAATGATTTTGACACTTAAATGGAGTTTATACGAAATTTTATTTGGAACAAATGTTATTTTGGGTCCAACTCATTCAAATGCTTTTTACTAGGTTAACTTGAGTCCCTAAGGCAGATTAGGGTTAAAGTCTTCTTCTAAAATTGGTTAAGTATAAAAGCAAATTTTCAGTTTTCATGTGACCCTGTTTGATAGCTTGTGATTGTGAAACCAAGCCGAACCAGCCTAAAGTTCCTTAATACCATTGGTAGACCTCTTGTAGTACTTCAACCCATAGTAAAGAAGTTCTCCCTGAAACTCAGCGGATTAGGAGGAAAACACCACCGAAAATCGAGTTTCAGTCACCTGCACATGTGCTGAACTGAACAAAAACCCTTTGAGGCCACGTGTTGAACACCTAGCGTGGGTATTGTGTCTGCGCTAGAGATCAACACCGTCGCGTCGTCGTGTCAAGTTTGGGCGAGTTCCACCACTTCCCTGCCCTTCCAGAGACGACGTCGAGCCTCCTAGAGCCCTATCCAATCGCTTCCTCATTCATTTCGTCGTCACCCTTCTCTCTTTCGCCTACACCAGCAAGAACAGAGCTCCGCCATAGCTTCGCCGGTGTGCTGTGTCGTCCCTGGCTAACCACCACTCGCTCCATCATGCCCAACCCTTCTTCTTGACCCTCTCCACACCCCTGACAACTTTATCGAGCCATCGGAGCCGTAGCGCCTCAGTTCTTCGCGTTCGCCGTCGTCTGCGCCTCGCCGGAGCTCTGCCGTAGCTCAGTTCGCCGTGGCCAGGAGGCGGTGAGGATCCTTGTCGTTGTTTGCTTTGCGTTTCTAGCTCCGTTAGGGTTTGATTTCATGGAATCGAAAGCGGTTTGGGGTTTAGCGGACCGTGCTCGCCGGAACGCAGTCGTGCCGCCGCGCGCACCGCTGCCGAGCCACCATGGAAGAGGTTGATGGATCTCCAGTGTTTCGTTTTCCAATTCATCGTAAACCTAGCACCATGGGGAGGCCCTAAAGCTTACGGTGTTGATGGTTTGAGTCGTGGGGGTTCGGGTTCGCCTGCACAGTGCCGCCGTGCGCCGCCGTCCGCTATGGCCGGTGACGTGTCACGTCCCTTGCGCAACCCACCCAGCCAACTAGACCAATAGATGCGTCTCGATGCAAGGATCACATAGGTGTGCTTGGTTGCCGTCGAAACCTCGCCGCCGATGAGCTATTCGCCGGTCAAGGGTGTGGCTTGTCACTGCCTCTGATGGATGGGGTCAGGTTGACCATGGGGCCCTGTGGTCAGCCCCTGCAGCTCTCTATTTGGTGCACTGCTGGGTACCCGTAGCAATTAGGGTTTCGGTTTGAATATGGAAAAATGTTTTCTATTTTGATTTTCAAAATTGATTCCAATGCTTGTGAAATTCATAGATGTAGTTTTACTAATCCAAATGAAGTGAGAAAAATTTTGTTAGCTTTCTGGGGAAATGTACTATTCAGGAAAAATATAAAACCTTACTATTTGTGTGATATTTCTGTGAGTTATAAATTAAATTGTATATCTGCAGTAAAATTTGGAAATGCATAATTAATTCTAAGAGTATGCTAAAAATGTGATTCCACTTTTGCTAGCTTTATATAGATGAGTAGAATCTGGAAAAAATAGTGGTTAGGCATTTTTACTGTTTTGTAATAGGGTTGCTGTTCAAGCTCTATTTAGGGTTTGATTGATTGGAAATTCATTACAAAATAAATACAAGTGATCTGGGTATGAGTATTTTTGTGTGATGTTTTAAAGTGAGAAGAAACAACAAAAAAATGTGAAATCTGTTATTTGATACTTTTCACTTTAATAACTATTTTCCACTCAATTTTAGCCTGCTGTTTGTTATTTTTCTGTAGGGATGTTATGTAAGTCTAAATGATCTGAAATTTGGACAGTGAGATATTGCAAACCTTTTCTATCTACTATATTTTTCTGGGAATTTTCTGTAACTTTGATCTGGTAGGTCTAGTTATAAGTGAAGCAAATGACTATATAATTAAGCACTTGTTTAGGGCAAATCTAAATCATTTGCATGTTGTTTGGTCCATAAGCAGTGGTGTTTATTGAAGCATTCATGAGAGTGTACTTACTGGAGTATAATAATTAGTGCATTTTGAGAAGGTTGTTAAAGTAGCAAGTTCTAGGGTAGTTTATCTAAGTAACTTTGATTCATATAGTAATGCTTGAACTTGTATGGAGATTAGGGTAGGCCATAAGAACGGATCATGACTTATTATATGAACATGGAAATCTCCCTACCGAAGAAGAAATATGCACATACTGAGTAAAATAAAATGATCCATACATGTGTAATTGCATTTCATGAAAGCATGCATGTGCCTTATATTGCATACTTTACAAATTTACTATGCATTCAAATATCTATTGCATGACATGCATACAGGATCGTTGGAGAAGGTGACACTGGTGAACCCGACCGAGGAGGAGATCCCTCAGGAGGCCCCAGCTGCCGAACTAGGAGCCGAAGACAACGCTGACTTGCCTGAGTGCCCTGACCACCAGCTCTCCACTTTTCTGAAAGGCAAGCCCCGGTGCATTCTTAATTCCTACGTTTTCGAAATGAAATGACTTGAGTATAGTGTTTGTTGCATTAAGTGTAGGAATTGCTTAGAAATGTAGTTGCATTATATTGGACAACTATATATATACCCTTCACCTAAATAGTTTCAGGATCGCATCTTCTGCTTAGCCTGGCTTAGAACCAATAGATATGGTGATCCCGGCTACCAAAATAGAATGTGCGAAGCACGGTTGGCTATTGTTGATGCAAAATCCGGTTCTGCAGCCAACACACTAGCGAAGCCGGAACTATCCACAGGAGCAAAGGTCCGGCAGATCCAGCTAGCTTCAATAATCCGGATCCAAGCGTGCCGGTCAATTTGACCTGCAATTGACAAGGAGAGAAAGATAATCAATAATTTCGGGCGAAAAATGTCGGCATAGCTAGACAGTTCCGAATGTATGGCTCTAAGAGCCAGTACGAGTGGAGATCGACTAAAGAGACGATTCCAGCAAGCATGAATCGGTTGTATAATAACGAGGTAAAACAGCTATCAAGATATTCATGTAGAGATCACAACACATTAGCCGATCTAGCTCAATTGATAAGGTATAAAAGAAAATAGTTCACGTATACAAATCTAATCTAGACATCAAATAAATAGAGATCTACTAAAACTGGTCTAATGGCCGGCGATTTTAGTAAACTCTCTTCACTAAGCTTGCCAAATCTGCATTCACCTGGTCTAACGGCCAGCGGGGTTCGACAAACCCAGCAAGTAAAGCTAGATCATTTGATATCTAAATAGATCTATATGCGTGATCTATTAGTGAGAGCACATCCGTATCGGCTAATTAGCCGATTTGGGGTCCATGAAGCAGGAACTCGACAAACTTAAAGTAGAAGCAAAATATCAAGTCAAAGTAAAGTTAGTCCACCGGATGACCTCTCTAAATTGACCTTCCAAGCTACTCATATCTAATCAAATCTTGAACCCACGGCATGTAACGATCAAGATTGGTAAACTTTGGCAATAAGCGCAAGATGACAATCATCATGACAAAATAAGAAAGTACATACATAAAGACGATTGATATCGATACAAATCTAAGGTCAAAGCTTATCAATCTAGATCGGGTAAAAAGTGTTGTAATAATAATAAAAAGCAGTAAACATAAACAACACATGATAACTTAATGAATCCAACTAAGATGCCAAATTAGTTAGAGCCGATAACTAATTCATGCCCATTAACCATTTTAATCTAAGCCTTTGTCCACCGGATGACGCTAAACATAGATTAATCAAAGAAATAAACATGAATCGATAACTAATCCTTATTTGATCTGAGCTCACGTCCACCGGATGACGCTAAACCCATGCCGAACAAGAATCAACCCCGATCTACTATGCTCTCATGTCCACCGGATGACATTAAAGAAACAAAGCATAGCGAGGCGTGACGGTACTTACAAGCAAGCCTGCGTCTACCGGATGACACTCAGCCCGTTCGAAAAAACTCGTCGAGAAAACTACATTACTCCTAGTCCTAAGGTTTTGGCCGGAGCCAAAAGGGTTATTGTATTGATTGATTGATTCGTTGGAGTTTTACAATGTGCCATACCCCTTTATATTTATAGGGGTGCCTATGCTTTGGCGGCATACTATATGGAAGGTTCCATCACGTACAAGCCAAATATAATGTTTCCCAACTAATTCGGTTATATCTAAGTACAACACCAATACGACTAGGAGTCCTTCGTCCTCAGTTGTCCCGGATGTTACGTGCCGCAGTTTAATCTTCTTATACGAGCCAAGTCCTTTCTTTTCTTTATACATGCAAGCAAGCCCGGTAGGTATATGTGTATATCCGGTTTTCCTTCAACCCTCTCGCTTTCCATCAGGAGCACCCGGACTCTCCAAATATACTAAATAATCTCGGCATATCTTCGGACTCCATGGCAAGCACGTCACGCCTTTTTCTAGATCACGGCGTCTTGCATACACGCATAATTATCATCTGAAATTCGTCTTGCACGTGTACATGCCCAACCAAAATATAGTAATTAATTCCTTTTCCAAGCATTGGCGTCTTGGGCATGAGCTAGCTGGCTTTTCCATGGTGCCAACCTGTTCGCCTTCCATGCTCTTCTGGTTCTCTTAACGCACAAAGAAGTCTCTACTCGCATCGGGCCAAATTTTGGTGTAAACACAGGCCCCCCTACTTCGAAGTATGAATTCTTCATGCTTCGAACTATCATAGTCTGATGATCATTTTTCTTAAGCCGATGATATGTCCGATCTTCTCAAACTCTGAATCATTATTCTTCTTCAGCCAATCAGGAACTAGCCCCCTTGGACCCATAGTTATGATTGGCTATCCCAAGCCGATAATCTTGAATTATGATGATGACATGGTCTACGTTCTCTGCATTAGTCCTCCTAGGTTGATAAAAATCACCAAAACTCGTGGAATTGATTAGCTTAAAACATTATACCCGTGTTGGTGAAAACATCCATGCAGGTAGACAAAAGATTAGATTAAACCACAACTTGAAGTCAAGATATCAACATAAAACTTTTCCCAGTAATACATGCACCGTGGGATTCAAAGTGTCTACCATGAAACTCTAGGCGGTTGAAGAATGGAATAGCCTGAAACAGATCTCCATCTCCTATGGTCAAGTCAATTGGAGATTTTGCAAGATTTTTTGAAAAATAAAGCATAGCTTACCTTCACCTTATCGTGGTACTTCTTAAAATCGCTCAATGTGTAATTTATGGCTCAATTCCAGATTATGGCATACTTACCTTGCACATTATTAAATCAAAGCTTGAACTAGGGAGAGAAGTGTCATACTCATAGATCATGATGTGCTCATTTTATTCTTTTTTCAAAACGTGTGTCATCTCTTCTTTGGCATATCATGTCGGAGGGATCATGCTATTAGGCTAATTCTACTTTGGGCATGTGCCCATTTTTCTGATTATACTTTTTTTCCTTGAGGTCGTTGGACACTTGTCCCTTTTTCTTTCTTCGGATTTTGATCATTTTTTCCACGAGGTTCCGGACACTTGTCGCTTTTTATTTCCTCATATATTGATATCGTAATTCTGCATAGCCGATGCCCCCTTCACAATAATACCTTTTAAGAGAGACTTTTAAAACCCGTTTTTTTTAGAAACAAAAGATCTTGATCTTGAGAGCATGATAAATCTCTCTACCGAGATAATAAGAATTGATACAACTCAATGCAAGATAAATAGCTAAAGATTATATGAAGCTTTAATAGTAATTTTGCATTTTTACCACAAAGGAGAAGAATTGCTATCTCATTTTTATGATTTTTGAAATAATTTTACTAATAACAAGACACAAAGAATCAGGTTCTCATTATTCTACTATATCTCATTCCACAACAACTTAAGTAACATGGGTCCCTATCATATAGTTTCCAACAGTGACAGTATTCGTAGGAAAAGAATCATGTGAATCTACCTTTCAAGTTATGGTTGAAATAATCTTTTATCTTCAAGTTGTCTTTACAAAGGATTTTCAATTTGTTCCAAAACGAAACGCCAGGCAAGTAAAAATGAATTGTAAAAAGCTGCAAACCTGGCAAGGGCGAGACGGAGCTGAATGGAAACAGGTGCAGTACGCTTCTAAGAATTTGATGCAACTTTTGCCGTCCCCAAAGAAAGTGAAGTAGCATGTGAGCCTGGTGATCTTGACGACGCTGGCATTTTGAGAAGCATATACCATGCATGGATGTATACGCATACTTGCTAGCTTTTTCCACCTATGAAGGAATCTGCTAAGGTGACAGCCGATTCTATTTCAGAAAGTTATCGGCTCTTTTAAAGAAATATTCGTCACCAATTCTGAACCAACGGAGCAAACCAGCCATCGACATGATGCTTGCTTATTCTTGAGTAATCTTATCCCATGCTAGATCTTGTTCATATTTGCATCTCCGTCCTCTTTATACGTTGCACATCTGCATTTCATGTATTATCCTTGGTACTTTGGTAGTCAAGCAATAAGCAATATACGTGTCATCGGCTTATCAGGGAGTGGGCCCTTGAACCTCAGGGCCAACAGCCGATTCTTCTTGTCGCTAGCATCAGCTGGAGCTGATTTTTTATGTGCTTGATAATAATCCAATCGATAGTTCCCACACATCTTGGATTGTATACGGATAACGTTATCAGGTTCAACTCGACGCATACGATCATTATGTCCAAGACTCTGCTTGATGCCGATTCCCAACCTATATCTGGAGAGAAGCTTAGCTTGCCCTTCCAGTCTTGCACATCCTCTTCTAGCTTGAAACCGATCGTTGCGTTTCCTTCTAAATCACGTCAGCTTCAATGCCAATTCCTTTTCAGGGAGTGATCGGCTATCCCCTTTTATTGGCTCGACTCCTCTGCCACAAGTTTCGAATACTGGGAACGTAGTATTCACTGCTCAGAATTATTTGGCCGATGGTGAGGTTACTGGAAAACACATCCTCTGCCTATCAGCTATTCCCATATGATGCAATTGTGTATCAGCTTGGTTAAACATGACCTAATCTTACGAGTATTAGCCGATAACAATGAGATCCAATTCATGCCTTGGTCAGCCTCTGCTCTACTGCAAGTATCAGCACATAGCAATCTGAATGGATTCTATCTGCACATGGCACCGCAATCATGTCCACCTCTATATGCAAATCCAATATTGCTGACGCTTGTGTAGTCATGTGTAATTCCATTGCATCGGCCGTTGGCCCTTGCTAACATTCATATATATCCTCGTCGAGGATCTGGAATGTCTAGGTTGAGCACGCCATCAGCAACTTATTGAAAAAATGTCATGTCAAAACTGTCGTCGAGCATGCGGTACATGACGAAAATGAGTTCGGCATCATGCGGATGTGCGCGGCAGATTTAGGGCCCCCGACGCATAGCTGGTGCAGGAGCTCAGGACGCCGAGCGTGTTCAATCTCAAGAATCCCCGGTGACAAGCCGGTTGTGTCATCTCCAAACTCTAGCCCAGCTAGGGCGTATGTTGGGCGATCTATGCATCGCCATTCTTCACATCTTTGCTTGGCACAACGGCCTGGTGGAAAATATTGAGCCGATCACACATGCCAACCATCTCTTTGCAAATAATCGGCTGCTTCAGATCTCACAGTTGCTCTAATTCTTGATTCATGTTTATCCTGCTACTTGTCATTTAGGCCAAACGCGGTTTCTTCTTTTAACAGACGTTTCCTGTAGGTTAGGCTCGGGCATCTGTTTGCTCTGATGGGCTTAACTTCCTCTTGTACATATATATATTTTCTGTTCAGATCTTGTACCTCATGACCTTCTGGGCGAGCAACAACAACTCATGGCATCCTTGAATATTACCAAAGAAGATGGAGGCTTGGACTAACGGACGAATCATGAGATACTATACTGCCAAACTCAGCCTTGAAACCTTTGATTAAAATATTCAGCCGAAGTAACTCCAAATTCTAATTTTCAATGATGTCAGGAGTCCATCGGCTCTTAGAAATAATCCAACGCGTCAGGCCTTATGATTGATGTGAATACTTTCTGACCTGTTCAGAACAATGTGCCGAAGAAATTGATTCTCAGGTTTCATACTGATGTGGTTAGCATAATCTTCTGGGTAGTTGAACTCCCTGTCAGCTTGCGACAAGCACAATACGAACAACCAGCCTTGGGGTCCGATACGTGCTGACATTTTTGCAACCACCAGCTTCACTTCAATTGCTTCGCTACTATTCCAATTCCATTTTCCTGTACGCGACCCTTTTCCTTCCTTTAAACACATCCGAACTACTCAGTTCGGCCATAGCCGCTACCATTGCCTTGATCAAACAAATATCTGCACTGTCCCTGTACTCGGCTGCACTATTTCTCCCAATATTAAAACAGTCGATTGAGGATCAGTCAATGAACATGAGTATCCGATTCTTCTTTATACATGGATACACCATGGTCTTCAGCAATCGTACACACACACTTGCTAAGTTGTTCATCACTATGTGTCGTAACGTATCAGCCTTTCTCTTCAGCTTACGTAAAGAGGTTCTGCCAACCAAATAGCCGATTCTGCATTATGAAGTAATCGGCTTTCTTCAGTTTGGGGAGCAACGAGTTGAAAAAAGCAATGATCACATCTGTAGAAGCTTCACCGACTTCCTCCCTTTTATTATTAATCTGCATAACTCAATGTCGTCCAGTAGACCATCAGCGTTTATGCTCCAACTGAATCGGCTTCCGTTGGCTCAAATATTCGATTCTGATTAAGTAGATGTTTCTTTTGGCATAATAAAATATTCTAGCCAACCTGCTCACTACATGTATTCTTCCCCAAACATTATGGCTTCAAAATAGTTGAGAAAAATATGCCTGATCAAATAACCGATATGACTAAGCCAATAGTTGATTCCTCTCTTGATCGAAAGAAGATTCATATCATGGATGGCTCTTGGCATAGCTCCTATTTATGCAGTATGGCCTTGCTGCCTCTGAGAAGCCAATCATCGTTGAGAGGCAGCCCTTTGCATTTTTTGTCTGAACTCTCCAGCCAAGCACTCTTTGATTTGGGTTCTGCGGCTTCCGATGATGCGAGACTGCTAGCAACTTAATCCCTACTGATAAAAATCTGATCTTCTAGCAGACGTGGCGAGCATGACCCACGCAATCGGCCTTAGGGCCTGATTCGTTGTATTGGTTAAGAAACAAAGATGCAATTGGCTCCGAATCAGAATAAATTTATTGGCTGCATCTTTATTATCGGCTATCTATTGCAGCAGGCGAACTTGATCCATGCAAAAACTTGAGTACTTGCTTCCGTCATGCACTCTATTCTTTTCTTTTGTTTCAGCAGCAAACTTAGCCGATTATTGCTGCGTCGGCTCTTACATAGCCGATCGTCCGCTTAGAACGCCACAGGTATATCCAGGCTGTTGCACACGACTGTCCATTGCTGGATCACCTGATGCATCAACAAAGTTGAAAATTGATCCAATACCGACCCCCCAGCCGATCTCTGTATATCTGGTTGTAGTGCCAATGGAGTTCCATTCAACGCAATGCCCCTGGACTCCTGTATGTTGTCACCCCTGCAGAGCCTGCAAAGTAAACATCCAGTGTCCGGACTTCAAATTTGATTGGCTCGGCGCTCGCGTGAACTGTCCCATTTGATTGCCAGATGCCAAGACAATCAGTCCTGCTGGTGATGTTTCTGAAGGTGGCAACATCCGACTTATGGGCTGTTTACATATATTCCTTCCTGTATAGGAATCAGGATAGCCGATTTCCAAATAGTCGATCCTTTTCTTGAACAGCCGATTCGTGTATGACTGGTAAATATATATTTTTTAGTTGCACGGATCATCCAGCAGGAACCGATTAGAGGGAAGTCTTCTAAATATTGATAGAATTTCCGAAGAAGCCCCCATGGGAATTAACTAGCCAATTTCCTTGCCCAATTGCTTGATCAGCTATCTCCATATGTGGGCATTTTCCTTTGACAATAGCCGATCCTTGCTGGTCGTCTTCGTATGCGGACAAAGATCTTTCATATGCAAGCGTGACATCACTTGGTCTTTGGGCAAGTAACTGTTTCCTGCACTTGATGAGAATATCGGTGGCTCTGACAATATCATAGGCCAAGTTCACATAGGCACAAGTCTGCACATATGCGAGTTAGCTGATTGCCGTACACAAATAAGACTCTGCCTCTAAACTGACCGATCTTATTTGTATATAGCCGATTATAATAATCAGCTTGTACATAAATATATCCCGGAAAAGGAAATTGACACGTGTCCATTTTCCCACCAGCTTCTGTTGCTTTCTCTGCACGTTGCATACTAGTATTTCATATGCCGTCTGGTAACTGACTAATAAATAACATGTATGTCATCGGCTTGTACTTTATCAGCCGATTTCAAATTCTCTGTACTAGTGGCGGATGTGTATTAGCATAGTCCATCGGCTAGCTTTTGATCCTCTCGACTCGTCACCTGATAATATTACACTGATGGATTCGGCCGACTTCTTGGTCAGATGATTGTGGTCCCACCAGGCATGCCTAAAAGCATGTTACCGCAAAATCCGATTCTGCAGCCAACACACTAGCGAAGTCAGAATGATCCACAGGAGCAAAGGTCTAGCAGATCCAGCTAACTTTAATAATCCGGATCCAAACGTACCAGTCAATTTGACCTGTAATTGACAAGGACATAAAGATAATCAATAGTTTCGGGCATAGCCAGACAGTTCCGGATGTATGGCTCTGAGAGCCGGTACGAGTGGAGATCGACTAAAGAGACGATTCCAGTATGCATGAATCGGTTGTATAATAACGAGGTAAAACAGCTATCAAGATATTCACGTAGAGATCACAACACATTAGCCGATCTAGCTCAATTGATAAGGTATAAAAGAAAATAGTTTACGTATACAAATCTAATCTAGACATCAAGCAAATAGAGATCTACTAAAACTGGTCTAATGGCCGGCAGTTTTAGTAAACCCTTTTCACTAAGCTTGTCAAATCTGCGTTCACCTGGTCTGACGGCCAGCGGGGTTCGACAAACCCAGCAAGCAAAGCTAAATCATTTGATATCTAAATAGATCTATATACGTGATCTATTAGTGAGAGCACATCCGTATCGGCTATTAGCCGATTCGGGGTCCATGAAGTGGGAACTCGACAAACTTAAAGTAGGGCAAAATATCAAGTCAAAGTAAAACAAGTCCACCGGATGACCTCTCTAAATTGACCTTTCCAACTACTCATATTTAATCAAGCCTTGAACCCATGGCATGTAACGATCAAGATTGGTAAACTTTACCAATAAGCGCAAGATGACAATCATCATGACAAAATAAGAAAGTACATACATAAAGATGATTGATATCGATACAAATCTAAGGCTAAAGCTTATCAATCTAGATAGGAAAAAAGTGTTGCAATAATAATAAAAGGCAGTAAACATAAACAACACGTGGTAACTTAACGAATCTAACTAAGATGCCAAATTAGTTAGAGCCGATAACTAATTCATGTCCATTAACCATTTTAATCTAAGCCTTCGTCCACCGGATGACGTTAAACATAGATTAATCAAAGAAATAAATATGAATCGATAACTAATCCTTATTTGATCTGAGCCCACGTTCACCGGATGACGCTAAACCCGTGCCGAACAAAAATCAACCCCGATCTACTATCCTCTCATGTCCATCAGATGACATTAAAGAAACAAAACTTAGCGAGGCATGACGCTACTTACAAGCAAGCCTGCGTCCACCGGATGACACCCAGCCCGTTCGAAGAAACTCGTCGAGAAAACTACATTACTCCTACTTCTAAGGTTTTGGCCAGAGCCAAAAGCGTTGTTGTATTGATTGATTGATTGGTTGGGGTTTTACAATGTGCCATACCCCTTTATATTTATAGGGGTGCGTGTGCTTTGGCGGCAAAATATATGGAATGTTCCATCACGTATAAGCCAAATATAATGTTTCCCAACTAATTCGGTTATATCTAAGTACAACACCAATACGACTAGGAGTCCTTCGCCCTCAGTTGCCCCGGATGTTACGTGCGGCAGTTTAATCTTCTTGTAGGAGCCAAGTCCATCTAGCTTTCCTTTTCTTTATACATGCAAGCAAGCCCGGTACGTATATGTGTATATCCGGTTTTCCTTCAACCCTCTCGCTTTCCATCAGGAGCACCCGGACTCTCGAAATATACTAAATAATCTCGGCATATCTTCAGGCTCCATGGCAAGCACGTCACGCCTTTTTCTAGATCACGGCGCGTTGCATACACGCATAATTATCATCTAAAATTCGCCTTGCACGTGTACATGCCCAACCAAAATATAGTAATTAATTCCTTTTCCAAGCATTGGCGTCTTGGGCATGAGCTAGCTGGATTTTCCATGGTGCCAACCTGTTCGCCTTCCATGCTCTTCTGGTTCTCTTGACGCACAAAGAAGTCTCTACTCGCATCGTGCCAAATTTTGGTGTAAACACAGGCCCCCCTACTTCAGAGTACGAATTCTTCATGCTTCAAACTATCATTGTCTTGGTTGTAGGCCAAGCACCGCCAAGTGAAATAGGGAAACATCCCTGTGGGACATCGGTCGAGATTGAAAGACATCATCACTTAACTGGCCGGATAAGTCGTTCCGACTGCGAAGCCGAGTAGCTCTATTTGGGCTGGGAACTGGTTAGCTCAGTGTATACGCTGAACCACGTAGGGTTTTGGGAGGTAGATTGGACCATGGGCAGGTGGATTCCTAAGCTTCATGGCCACTAGTCAGTCCCCCAGCATATCACTCCACCAGACCCGCGGTTGGTATCCAAATAGTACCAAGGGTGACCTAAGGGACCCCGTACAGGTCTATCTGGATTTGTGATTGGCATTGGACACCAGCTGGTATGTAATCGATTCGAATCGCCATCTCTCCTGGATAGTGAGAAACTTGACTGATCTTCCCTCATGGTAGAAATGGATAAGTTTGAACTTGAACATGGTTATCCAAGTAAATACCAAACTGCTATGGTTCTATTATATTGTTTGCTTAGAATTAATCAAGTGCTTGAATTAGATCAGGCTTTATATTGAAAGCAAGGAATTATGATTACTAAAAACTTGCTAGTAACAACATGTGACATCCTCAACTAAAATAGCTTTTTCCGCAACTGAGTCAGCCAACTCCACTAAAAAGCCTTGCATATTCCTTGAGAGTCTTTTATTTGGTAAGACAGGTAAGTCTTGCGGAGTACAATTGTGTACTCAGGGTTTATCCCAAATTGTTGCAGATGGCCAGATCTTTTATGGTTTTTGCAAGAATTGCTTCATCCCGGCCGTGGACAAGGACTAAAGTGTGGGTAGCTTTGTCTTCGTGTTTAATTGCTATCCTATCTAGTAGTTTGATCCTAAGCATGGCACTGTATAATCTTTAAGTAAGGTTGTGAAAGACTTAGTTTGTAAAACTACTTTGCTTCCGCTAAGTTGAAAACTTATTATGTAAATTATATCTGCATACTCCGAACTCTGAAGCTATGTAATATGGATGTATGTTGTTGAACCCTGTACAATCTTGGTTGTGTTACCGTTTGGTTTGAAATCCTTCAAGATTTCACGGACTACCGAGTTTATATGGGCTCAAGTGTGGTCGTTTAGTTGTTTCGACGGCTATCGCCGTACTTGTGCTCTTATAAATTGGTCGGTTTTGTCACAGCTGATACCGGAGCAAGGTTCAACATACATCATTCATATTAGTATATTTTAAAAATAAAAAGGTTTGTTTGCAAAACTATTTGTCCATTATTAGCTAGTAGGTTTTAAAAGTGAGTTGAAAGTTAAGTGTGCCAAGGATCATACTTAGTGCAGCCCTAATATAGGACTATAGGTGGCTTCTTAAAGTACTAACTTGGGGGAAACTGCATCATATTTTGTGAGTGCTTCTTGTCGTTGAGACGACTTGCCTTTGTTTCATTTTTTTATCGACGCCCAGGTAAGGTGAAGACGGGCCAAATGTGCCACTTCGGATTGAGGTAAGGTGAGTTGTGAGAGCATGATCGAACAACCATCGATCTAAGGGGAGTGCTTATTATTAATACTGAAGTAGATACATGTGTCCATATGTGCTTATAGAAGTATCCATGTGTGGAGTACTTACTTTTTGGGGTCGCAAATGCTCATGGGGGCATTTCCAGTAAAAAATGCTTCTTATCGCTATGCATACATGTGGGATTGGGCTGAAATGAATCTTCTGCAGGTACGCTAACTACGTGTATTATGATGTAGTTACGTATATGAGAGCGACTGTATGCCACCGCTTAGCACGGTAGTATGATTAGGTGTAAGGACGTATGGAACGTTCATGCATCATGGTCATTCATGTTCTGTTCTTATCTGAATTCTTCACACAATAACAACTAAAGTGGAATGTTAATGGAATAAATCTTTTCTACAACTATTCTCATGTCTCTCTCAAAATTTTCCTACAGATGGTTCCACCGACTCGCAACCATAGGTTTCTGGATCAATTTGGGACACCCACTCTATTGTGGAGGACACTGGAATATGTCGAGTATGCTGAGCCACCAAACTACTACTGGGAGAAAGTTGGAGGTGGAGTGGAAGTGTGTTACAAGGTTTGGGTTTCTATATCAGCTATCCGTGGAGCTGTATCTTGGCCTGGTTGAAAGGTCAATGTTGAAGCCTAGTCTCCATGGGATGGTGCCCAGCGAGCAGCTTTCGAGGTGCTAATGTCCTTGTGCAAGCAATTTGGTGCTGACATCAAAGATGGCCCTATGGATGTGTTCCCCAAGCTTGATATGGAGAACGCAACTTGGGATCAGGGGAATAGTGATCCTTTAGTGAAGGGTCAAGATGAAGAAATGCACAGCAAGGATCCAGCTATGAGCGCCATGTTTGCAATATTGAAGATGTATTACAATCGTCAGAAAAATTGGGAATCCATGTTAAGGAGCCTTCGCGATTCAATTGCCGAGCAGCATGCATTAGTGATTCAGATCGAGCAATATTTTGAAGCCACAAGCAAAGCCCGTCATGATGCTCGGGATATGCTAGATGCTCTTCTGGCATGTCGCGGAGAGTTGCGGAATACCATAGCTGAACGAGATCAAGCACTTCGTCAAGTCAACGTCCTTGGTCGACAGAGAGACGAATTACTGCATCAGCTAGGTGTCATGAGCACGCACCTTGCTCGTCAAAGGGATGACTTCGCTCTTCAGATGCAGCATGCCAATCAGCAGATTGTGGAGCTGCAGAACAAAGTTCATCATTTGAACAACCTTGTTGCCCCAATTCATCCCCCAGGTGTAGCTGAAGTTGATACTCCAGTGCTGGAAGATGACAATGATCATGCCTCCGATGATGAAGAGGAGAATTCTGAAGCTAACGATAGTGATGACGGGAATAGTAGTGCGTCTGTGATCGATAGCGATCATGACAACTAGTGGTTTCTAGTAGTTCTCGGAATCTAGACATGTGTAATATTTTTGTAAAAATTCCCTCTGCGAAGTTCGGGCCATGTGACGTGTAGTTCTAAATAATGTAAAGACTGTATGGCCGCTTTCAAAGCCTTGGTTTGTTGTAAGACGTAGTTGAACATTAGCTCCGTGGCTTGTAATGTAATTACTACTAAGTAGTTTCCTTACTTTTAATATGGCTGTGTTGTGGAGTTGAATTTTTGTGCCCTTGTTATTATTATGTTTACTTTTTCTGTATAATGTAATACTTTGGCATAAATTTCAATTTCGCAACCACATGTGACAGAACCGCTTAATCATAGGGCCCACGTGCACCGTCATCGTCCCTATGGACCCACGATCAGTCACGAGTTCCCCTTGACCTAGGTGGCTGGCCGGGTTCCCTAGGAAACCCTAACTTCCCGAGGATCTCATTGTAAGCATTGCAAGTATTACAACAGTTTACACAAATAATTTGAATCAGAGTATAAGGTGCGGAAGTATTACATAAATCTAGATTATAAATACGAATTACATTATCCCAAACCAGAGTTTCGTAGTAGGGTAGCATATACAACTAAACACCCTGCCCAAGGGTTATATCTTATACATATCTTCACCCATGCGTGATCCGTCAATCGGCACGGTCCCGAGCATGACTGTACCCTCAGCTCACCTGCAACAGGGGTTAACAAACACTGAGTACTGGGGTACTCCGCAAGACTTACCCGACTAAGAAAAAGGAATGAGACTCAGGAATGCAGGCTGAGGGAGTCAAGGTAAGGCTTGAGTAAGAGTCAAAGGTTTTGCAGAAAAGCATTACCATCCTATTTCAATATTTTACTCAATTTTATTTAATCATAATCCATAATCCCAAATTCATTCTCATATATCATCATACTTTCAATTTCTTTAATCATTCTCAAAACACCTAGTTTCGAACCACTTTTCAATTGTAGGTCAAAGGATCAAGTCTCCATATCCGAGGAGCAATGACGATTCGAATCGATTAGTACCCAGCTGGGGATTCCTATCCACACTGCATATGTAGCACTTAAGCTTGCATATACCAACCCCGCCTACCACGACTTTTCTACCCCTGAACCGGTCCTGCGCCACCCGAGAACACAGTACTCCTCTCCTCTCCAGGCACGCCGGCCACGAGGGTACACGCTGCTCCCGCCATCTCTCCACTCCCAGTGCGTGGTTGTCGGTTCAAGTAGTAGAGCCACCGGAGTCAGAGGCTTTCCGTAGTATGTGGCTAGTTGCAAAGTCTCGATCACAGCAGGCCTACAACGAATGGTCCCTAATTCTTTTTCCGCCGGCAACATTGCATTGGGACTCTAACCCAAGTACAAGTGTCCCAACGGTTTTGAAATCACTTTTTTCGCCGGTGGTCAAGCATTGGGACTCTAACCCAAATTCACAACCACCGAGCAAGAAAATCCCTTCTCGTCGGCGACAATGTACTGATCAGGTGCACAGTCACCGAACGAGAATATACCAATTCCCTTTTTCGTGAATTAATCAATGGCACATAGGTATCACAATAACTCAAAATTAGCATTTTATGAAATTCTAAGTTATTCGAGCAAGGCTAAGCATTTTCAAACATTTTATTTTAAAATGGGTTCCAGATATTTCAGTGGTCAAGGTTGGTAATGCAGCAATTGGGTTATCAATCAACTCCTATCAACTTAATGCAGTAGATTAACTCAAGTTATAAACGTTTTTCAAATCACAAGGAGAGGGGCTGAATGCACCGGGGCTTGCCTGTGTTGCAGGTCTATCACTTTTGCCAGAAAACCAGAGAAACCCACTTGACGTCTCTCGATGAATAATTCTTCCGTCAGGGAGAAATCAAGAAATCCTTCCGATAACCCGATCACTACACGTAAAATAATGATGCATGCTTACATGGTGCGGAATGACATGAATGGAAAATGTAGAACAAACATTTAATTAACAACCTGGAGTACAACTTTCCTTTATGGTAAAATTGCAAAACATTTCTCTCACGGCATAAGAGTGTTTTCGCATTTCATTTTTATTGACCATTTTAACGGTCATAGAAAGCCGCTGCACTACTTGTTCAACTTCTACTGCAACACAACAATTAAAGTGCCGAGGATCACTATAATGAATGACCTAGGGTCTTCAACCAATTCCAAAGTCACACAAAACTAAAAAGATTAGGGTTCCTTATTTATTTTATTAATCAATTAATGGAGCATAAAATAATAAATAAATAAATTATCTCCATATGGGCCCAAACTTTTTCTACAGCTAGCTCTCAGCCTAAAACAGTACCAAAATAAATTTCATGATTTTTGGATTAATATTTTAAGCTATATAATTCATGGAAGTGCCATTTATTAATTAAAGAGCATATTTTTATTTCCTGCAGAAATTGCTAAAATTACATATTTCATATTTTTAATATAAACTTCATCACACAGGGAAGATACTCAATTATTTTCATGATTTTAGGAGCAGTAATTATTTTCTGACAAAATAAACAATGTTCAATACTACTCCCATAATCAGTAATGGAAAATTTCATAAAAACAACTCAATCTGACCCGAGCCGGCCCAGTGCGAACAGACTGGCCCAACTCGGCCTCCCTCTCTCAGCGATCCTGGGCCAGCCCGAATCGGGCTCCAGCTGGCCCAGTGCTGCCCCTCCCCCTCATCTTCCTCCTCTAGCCGATGCCAACACGCGCGCGCGCGTCGGCTCCGGCCACGGGCTCGCCGGCGGCGGTTTCCCGGCGAGAGTAACGTCACCCGAGAACTACCCTACAACCCTCGGACACATCTAGGTCATTAGCGTAGCGGTTCATGGCCTCGAGTGGGCCGGACCACGGTCATGGCGGCCTGGCGGCTCCCGGTAAGGAGACACGACGACGGTCCACCCTTTCCATCGCGGTAGAGTTCAATTAGTCGACATGGATTGCAACAGGGACTCACCACGGTGCTCGGATGGTGGCTAGTTGGGTACAAAACTGACCGGAGAGATGAACTCGGTGCCGACCTCGGCCACAGTGGCATGCTCCGGACGACGACGAGTACGTTCTGGCGTCTTCAGGCCACCAAAGGAAAAACCAGCGAGTGTATGAGTATGAGGGGGTTATACAGAAGCTCAAACATGCATAGATTCGGCACGTAGCTCACTGGAACGGGCAGACCATGCGAGCCGAACCACGGTGGTGCTGTTGCCGGCCGCGGAGGAGAAGATGGTCACGCGGAGCGATTCCGACCGCGAGGGACGTCACAAGCCGGCTCAATCGACGCGCAAGAGGATGGTGGAGCTATGAGTAAGAGGAATTGGATGGTGGAGGCACAGAGGTGAAGAATTTCGTCGCGGACAGTTATCTCGTCGGCGGCGACGATGGAGGAACGGAGAGAGAAACGACGACCGATGGACTACATATAGACATAGAAGTGGCGCACGATGTGGCCAGGGCCCTCCCCATGAGTTCGGCACGCCGGCGACATGGTCTAGCCGGGCCCGAGCGGCGCCGGCGTGCGGCGCGCGCACGCGCGGCTGCCTGCACGCGAGTAGAGCAAGGAGCCGGTCCCCCCTGTAGAGCACTGTAGCCATACCTCTACCAATGAGTGGTTTCTTCCAATTACTTTTTATTTTACATATGAAGTTGCAAAATTTCCAAAAATATGAATTGTGTAAAAATTCCAACTGAACAACTTTTGTCTTGGAATAAGTTTGAAGTTTTGAATAATTTCTGAATAATTGAAAAGGGGGTAATTTGCCCTTTTTAAATGCCTTTCAAATTCACTTAAAAACTCAAAACTTTTCTTAACAACTTGAAAATATCTGAATATAAAAGTTTGCCTATTAGTCAAGATTTACATCTTTCATTAAATGAGTTTAGCCAGATTCTTGATAATTTTTGAGATATCAATTCAAATTTGAATTTCAAAACACTAATTAGGGTTTAATTTAAAATTCCTCTCACTAACTTCAAAATCTCCAAAAATGAAAGTTGTTCCATTATGAAAGGGCTAAAACTTCTATTAAGAAACTATCACCAGATTCTTGCTAGTTTTTGAATTTGTATTTTAAATTTAAACTTTAAAGCATAAATTAGGGTTTTATTTGAAATTCTTTTTAATAACTCCAAAATTTATCCAAATAGAAGTTGCTCAACTTTTAAGGATTTACAACTTTCGTTTAAGGCCCAACCTCTAATTCCATTTAGTTTTTAAATTAGAGTTTTAGGTCCGATTTAGGGTTTCAAAATGATTTTGGTTTTAATGTCCAATGGGATTTGAATAAATACACACAAACAAACATGTATGCAATCAAGTCACTCTAAAGTACCTATGCACAATCACATGCAAGAATAAAATTTATTTTAGTTGATGCAACTTAACAGGGTCAAATGCGGGATGATCTACATGCAATCATGATGACATGGCAGGTTTTAGTTACAGTAACACCAGGGGTGTTACACCATACCCTTATTAATCCTTTTGCATTTTTATGAAAATTTTCACAGATGCCGATCAATACTCGTTCTCATGGGTCCGGTAGTGGTAGCAGGAATGACAATGAGAATGAAGAGTTGCCACCACCACCACCATTCACCCCTGAGCAGATGTTCGCGCAGTTTATCGGAACTCAGTGCAACTTGGAGGTTGTTCTGCGTGAGATGGCTGCCAATAACGTCCGTGGTGGAGATCGTCATCGTGGCAACGATGAGAATCAGTTCAGCACCTACAAGGACTTCATGGACACCAAGCCGCCCATCTTTAAGGAAGCCGCTGAACCGTTGCAAGCTGATGAATGGCTTCACGCCATTGAGCAGAAATTCTCAGTGCTAAGGTTGAATGATACTCTGAAAGTGAATTATGCCGCTCTTCAGTTCCAGGGACCCGCAGGCATTTGGTTGTCGCACTACAAGGCTACCATTCCAGCCGGTACTGAGATCACATGGGATCGATTCAAGACTGCTTTCCGAGGTCATTATATTCCTCCAGGTCTGATGAGGATGAAAGCAAATGAATTCATGCAGCTGACTATGGGTACTAAGAGCCTGATTGAGTACCTTCATTCCTTCAACAATCTGGCAAGGTATGCCCCTAGCTATGTGCATACTGATGAAAAGAAGATTGAGAGCTTCAAGAGAGGACTGAGCACTAAGCTGATGAAGAACCTGGCAAACAACACTAGAACTACATTCAACGACTTTATCAGTCATGCCCTGACTCAAGAGCACCAGAATAATCTGCATGCCATTGCTAAGGGTCATAAGAGGCCATTTGAAGGAGGTTCATCTCAGCCAAGGACTCCTCCTGCTTATCGTCCCCCTATGCCAGGATCCTGATTCAGGCCTCCAACCAAGAAGTTCAATGTGAATCAACCACAGAATAAGTACCGTAGGGCTTTCATGGTGCCTATTTCGAAGGGTAAAGCAAATCCAGGGAATCCAGCGAATGTCAAGATGCCAACTAACAGCGGACCTTGTTTCAACTATGGCAAGACTGGATACTTTGCTAAAAATTGTCCATATCCAAAGAAACAGACTGGGAACACGGGTGTTCAGCAAGGCCGTGTTCACTTCACTGAAATAGAAGAAATTCCAGAAGGAGAGCCTGTGACAGCGGGTATGTTTCTCATTAACCAAAGCCCCGTAGTTGTTTTGTTTGATTTTGGATCATCTCATTCATTCATCAGTCAAGCATTTGCACAATAGCATGCTTATACAATAACAGAATTGAACTATGGGTTCCGTATAAGTTCAGTAGGAGCTGATATCTCTACTAGGCAAATGGTCCGAGGGGTAATCATTAAGATTAAGGAAAGGAATTTTAGGACTAGTCTGAAAGTTTTGCCTGGTTTGGGAGTAGATGTGATTTTAGGACTGAGTTGGATGAAGCATTGGGGTGCAAACCTAAACATTGTTGACCGAACCATTTCTCTAAAAGAACCTCAAGGTAGTGGGTCTTTTCAAGTAAGCTTACCGAGAAGTGGTGATCTTTACGGACTATCCTTTGCTACTCAGGCTATTAATATAGCTGATATCCCTATAGTATTGAGTTCCCCAATGTCTTTCCTGATGATCGGCCGGGATTGCCACCTGACGGAGAAGTTGAGTTTGCTATAGAATTGATACCGGGTACCGCACCAATTTCAAGAAGGCCTTATAGAATGCCACCAAGTGAATTAGCTGAACTTAAGAAGCAGATTCAGGAGCTGTTGGATAAAGGGTTTATTCGTCCTAGTTCGTCTCCGTGGGGTTGTCCTGCCTTATTTGTGAAGAAGGATAACACATTGAGGATGTGTGTGGATTATAGACCTTTGAATGCCGTGACCATTAAAAACAAGTATCATTTGCCTCGGATCGATATACTGTTTGATCAGTTGTCTAAGGCTAAGGTGTTCTCCAAGATTGATTTAAGGTCAGGATATCATCAAATTAAGTTTCATCCTCAGGATATTCCAAAGACTGCTTTTTCTACCAGGTACGGATTGTACGAGTATTTTGTTATGTCCTTCGGCCTAACAAATGCTCCTGCATACTTTGTGTACCTGCTGAATTCAGTCTTTATGCCTGAATTGAACAAGTTTGTGGTGGTTTTATTGATGATATACTGATATATTCGGAAAATGAGCAAGACCATGCTGAGCACTTAAGGATAGTTCTGACCAGACTTAGAGATCATAAGCTATATGCCAAGTTTAGCAAGTGCAAGTTTTGGTTAAACAAAGTGCCATTCCTTGGTCATATCCTGTCTGATGAAGGAATATCTGTAGATCCTTCCAAAGTGCAACAAGTGTTGGATTGGGAAGCACCAACTTCAGTTACAGAAGTTAGGAGTTTCTTAGGGTTAGCAGGATATTATAGTCGATTTATTCCTGATTTCTCTAAGATAGCTCACCCTATGACTAAGTTGTTGCATAAAGATAAGAAGTTTGAATGGACTCCAGCTTGTGAGACTGCTTTCCGCACACTACAGAATTTGCTTACCACCGCTCCTATTCTAGCGCAGCCAAATATTGAGAACCCTTTTGATGTCTTTTGTGATGCCTCTGGTACAGGTTTAGGTTGTGTCCTAATGCAAGAAGTCCTTGTAATTGCTTATGCTTCAAGGCAACTTAGAAAGCATGAAGAGAATTATCCTACACATGACTTAGAGTTAGCCGCAGTAGTACATGCTTTGAAGATATGGAGGCATTATCTTATGGGAAATAAATGTCACATTTATACTGATCATAAGAGTCTCTGATATATCTTTACACAGCCAGAGTTAAATATGAGGCAGCGCAGATGGCTAGAGTTAATCAAGAATTATGATTTGGAAGTACACAATCATCCAGGAAAAGCCAATGTAGTTGCCGATGCACTAAGTCGCAAGTCTCGTAATCTGTTAGTGCAACCATTGTTAGAAGATGGATTCAACCTATTACATCCAGTCGTATTGCATAACATCACAGTTAGCTGTACTTTGGAAAGTAAGATCATAGAAGCTCAGAAAACTAATCCTAGAATATTCCATATCAAACGTAAGATGAAAGAACAAGAGCTTAAACATTTTCATGTTGATGAAAAAGAAATTATGTGGTTCAAGGATCGTTTGGTAGTACCAAAGGATCGGGAACTTAGAAACCAAATCATGGATGAAGCACATTGTTCTCCTTTGTCTATCCATCCTGGAAGTAGCAAGATGTATCATGATCTGAAACCTCGGTTTTGGTGGACAAAGATGAAGAAAGAAACTGCAGCCTATGTGGCTAGATGTGATACATGTTGTCGAGTAAAGGCCGTCCATATGAAGCCCGCAGGCTTGCTACAACCTTTATCCATTCCAGTTGGAAATGGGAAGAAATTAGCATGGATTTTATTGTAGGTCTTCCTACAACTCAGAAATGACATGATTCAATTTTGGTAATCATAGATCGTTTAACCGAATCTGCTCATTTCATACCCGTTAAGATTACTTACCGACCACATGAGTATGCAAAAATTTACTATGCTCAGATATTACGGCTACATGAAGTGCCTAAGACTATCATTTCCGATAGAGGACCTCAATTTACCGCTCGTTTCTAGGAGCTTTTGCATAAGCATATGGGTACTAAAGTAGTTCGATGTACTGCTTGCCACCCTCAAACCTCTGGACAAACAGAGAGTGAATCAAATTCTAGAAGATATGCTTAGAGCTTGTGTCATATCTTCCAAAGGTTCTTGGGAAAAGTGGTTACCATTAGCTGAATTCTCATATAATAATAGTTACCAAGAGAGCATTAAGATGGCACCATTTGAAGCCTTGTATGGAAGAAAATGTAGGACACCTTTGAATTGGGTGGAAGCAGGAGAAAGGAGATACTGTGGTATTGATTTTGTGAAAGAAGCCGAAGAAAAAGTGAGAATTATTCAACAACATATAGAAGCAGCTCAGTCACGTCAAAAGAGTTATGCTGATAAGAGAAGAAGACTGATTGAGTATCGTGTTGGTGACTATGTATACTTGAAAGTTTCACCGATGAAAGGGGTACAACGTTTTGGTATCAAGCGAAAACTAGCACCAAGATATGTGGGACCATATAGGATTATTGGGAAATGTGGAAAGGTAGCTTATAGAATACAACTACCTCCAGAGATGCAAGCTATCTTCAATATCTTTCCTGTGTCTCAGCTTAAGAAGTGTCTAAGAGTCCCCGAAGAACGAGTGAGGATTGAAGATATAAAGTTGAAAACAGACTTGACCTATGAAGAGAAACAGGTTAGAGTGATTGACACCAATGAGAGAGTGACCCGAATTAAGGTGATTAAGTTCTACAAAGTGGTTTGGAACAACCAAGGAGAAGAAGATGCTACATGGGAAAGAGAAGATTATTTGAAGGAAGTCTACCCTACTTTCTACAAAACCTGGTATTACCCCTAATCTCGAGGACGAGATTCTTTTAAGGGGGGAGGGGCTGTAACACCCCAGTGTTAAGCTTGCTAAATCACTTGCATTTCATTGCATTGTCATGTCATGAGCATCATATCATCATTTCATGTGTATGAGTAAGGTGATTTCAAATACAATGTTAGCTACAAGTCACATATATGCATATAGAGTTGCAAACAGTGAAATGAAGCAAAAATGATTTTTAACATTTTTGGAGTGTCAATTCTGGTTTAGAGTGTCAAACCAAACCTCATTCATGTTTTAAGTATCTTATGATTTGGTCATTAGCTAGGGTTTGCTCTAGGGTTTAACCTAGGGTCATTTACAGTGAGTTTGCTAATTCAAACTAAAAGTGCTATTTAAACTTTTAAAATGATTTTGACACTTAAATGGAGTTTATACGAAATTTATATGGAGCAAATGTTATTTTGGGTCGAACTCATGAAAATGCTTTTTACTAGGTTAACTTGAGTCCCTAAGGCAGATTAGGGTTAAAGTTTTCTTCTGAAATTGGTTAAGTATAAAAGCAGATTTTCAGTTTTCATGTGACCCTGTTTGATAGCTTGTGATTGTGAAACCAAGCTGAACCAGCCTAAAGTTCCTTAATACCATTGGTAGACCTCTTGTAGTACTTCAACCCATAGTAAAGAAGTTTTCCCTGAAACTCAACGGATTAGGAGGAAAACACCACAGAAAATCGAGTTTCAGTCACCTGCACATGTGCTGAACTGAACAAAAACCCTTTGAGGCCACGTGTCGAACACCTGGCGTGGGTATCGTGTCTTTGCTAGAGATCGACACCGTCGTGTCATCATGTCGAGGTTGGGCAAGTTCCACCGCTTCCCTTCCCTTCCAGAGACGACTCAGAGCCCTATCCGATCGCTTCCTTATTCATTTTGTCATCTCCCTTCTCTCTTTCGCCCACACCAGCAAGAACAAAGCTCCGCCATGCCATCGCCGGTGTGCTGTGTCGTCCCTGGCTAACCACCACTCGCTCCATCGTGCCTAACTCTTCTTCTTGACCCTCTCCACACCCCTGACAACTTTATCGAGCCATCGGAGCCGTAGCACCTTGGCTCTTCGCGTTCGCCGTCGTCTGCGCCTCGCCGGAGCTCCGCCGCAGCTCAGTTCGCCGTGGCCAGGAGGCGGTGAGGACCCTTGTCGTTGTTTGCTTTACGTTTCTAGCTCTGTTAGGGTTTGATTTCAAGGAATCGAAAGCAGTTTGGGGTTTAGCGGACCGTGCTTGCCGGAACGTGGTCGTGCCGCCGCGCGCACCGCCACCGAGCCAACATGGACAAGGTTGATGGTTCTCCAGTGTTTTGTTTTCCAATTCATCGTAAACCTAGCACCATGGGGAGGCCCTGAAGCTTACGGTGTTGATGGTTTGAGTCGTGGGGGTTCGGGTTCGCCTGCGCAGCGCTGCCGTGCGCCGCCGTCCGCCGTGGCCGGCGACGTGTTGCGTCCCGTGCGCAACCCACCCAACCAGCTAGACCAATAGATGCGTCTCGATGCAAGGATCACATAGGTGTGCTTGGTTGCCGTCGAAACCTCGCCGCCGACGAGCTATTCGCCGGTCAAGGGCGCGGCCTGTCACTGCCTCTGATGGATGGGGTCGGGTTGACAATGGGACCCTGTGGTCAGCCCCTGCCACTCTCTGTTTGGTGCACTGCTGGGTACCCGTAGCAATTAGGGTTTCGGTTTGAATATGGACAAATGTTTTCTATTTTGATTTTCAGAATTGATTCCAATGCTTGTGAAATTCATAGATGGAGGTTTACTGATCCAAATGAAGTGAGACAAATTTTATTAGCTTTCCGGGGACATGTACTATTCATGAAAAATATAAAACCTTACTATTTGCGTGATATTTCTGTGAATTATAAATTAAATTGTATATCTCCAGTAAAATTGGGAAATGCATAATTAATTCTACGTGTATGCAAAAAATGTGATTCCACTTTTGTTAGCTTTCTATGGATGAGTAGAATCTGGGAAAAATAGTGGTTAGGCATTTTTACTGTTTTGTAATAGGGTTGCTATTCAAGCTCTATTTAGGGTTTGATTGATTGGAAATTCATTACAAAATAAATACCAGTGATCTGGGTATGAGTATTTTTCTGTGATGTTGTCAAGTGATAAAAAATAACAGAAAAATGTGAAATCTATTGTTTGATACTTTTCACTGTAATAACTATTTTCCACTTAATTTCAGCCTGCTGTTTGTTATTTTTGTTTGGGATGTTATGTAAGTCCAAATGATCTGAAATTTGGAAAGTGAGCTATTGCAAACCTGTTTTGTCTACTGTATTTTTGCACATTAAGGGCATGTGTTGGTGGTCCTTATGGATAAATTTTATACCACCAATTTAGACTAAAAAGAGGATTAACAATCATATTCTAGCACATATGCTTTTACTACTAACAAGTTCCACCTGTACCCCTAGCATTCATGTTTTACAGGTTTTATGGCATAACAAGTGGAAATACACATCAACATGGAGAAAGCGCAAAATCAAATGATGAATCCAACAAATGCGCAAACAAAGAATACTAAAGAAGCCCACCTTCAAAGCGTAATTGGATCCATCCGTAACCACGGGGGAGGCCCAGGCCCAGAGAGTAACCGACCACCTGAAGGCGGTGGCCAGTTGGTGCATCCCAGGGACTGACTGCCCCCAGGGGCGACCGCCCCCCTGGTGGGGCCTCCCGGGCCCATCTTCGGAGGCGGTGCTGATGGCGGTTTGCTGATGGCGGTTTCACCTACTTCCATGTTTAGAACGCCCAAACCATCATAGTATCAATATAAATAGAGGGTGCTCCATCCCCTTCAACACACACATCATTTGGAGTCATCTACCTCACACCTCTCACTTGTATCTTTAGAGTAGCATTAGTTTGTGAGGAAGGCAAGAGCTATCAAGGAGAGCTTGTCTCCTTGGAAGAAAATTATCATCTTGGTATGAATACAATTTGGTCTTCTTTCATGAGCAAGTTCTTATCATACTATATGATTATGCATATGAACTAGAGTCTAGTTATGATCTTGCTATGAGCATAGTACATGAGCTAGAACATAGTTTATGTATCATGTTCTTAACTTGTTCATCATTGTTCTTCATTGTTCATCAAATTAGTATGAATAGAGGAAGAACTAGGAATGAGGTGATGGTTCGTCGTGCTGTCATGGTTGCTCTTAACCTAGCCTGTCAATCCGAAGTGTTGGGGTCCGCGGGGGTTACGAGTTGTTTCCAAGTATGCAAGCATGGAGCTTGGGTATGCGGAGATCAGTGGATATGTCAGTATGCCACGGGCAGAGGGGTAGGTGGACAGGTGGTGACAGCCCTGTCCATCCCTAACATTCCCCCATGTTCAGATATTGAGTAGGAGTTCGTAAAGTCTCTATCGGCTGGCAGATCAGCTGCGGGGATCTCCCTATCACCCCAGACTTAGTCCTGATACTAGAACTACTAATTAGATGATTTGCTAACAGTTCTTTACATAATTATATATGACCAATGCCTGCTCAGTTAGATATATTCTTTTATTCTTTATTTTCCTTTTATCCTTGAGGTTGATCCATATGTGTGTCCACTATCTTGAAATCATGTCTTATTCCTGTTTACTCTATGCCTACCATTGCACTCAATAAGTGATCATGTTTACACCACGCTTGATGCATATTGCCCTCCTACGGGAAATTATAAATACGACACCCTACTCACGGGTTGACATGCTACAATGATAGTTCTGTGCGCTTGCAGAGTAATCTTATTCCTTACTGAGCTATCGATTGGCGTACCCAAGTACCATTACTTAAGGATTGTAATTCTTGTTGCACCCCACGGCGCCATGCCACAGTTTTGCATATCGTAAGTAATGACGGTTAGGAAGGCCAATCCGGCACTTCTAACTGCTATTACCAGACTGCATTACCTAGGTCGGCACCACTAAGGGCCAAGTATTACCTTTCTGAAGTAATGGTGGTTGGGAATGTCAACTTATGTTTCTAAGTATTATTATTAAGGACGGACCTTTAGTCTATTTTTAGTAGTAATGCTAAGAAACGCCAACAAGCATTTCTAGCGCCGTTGCCGGGGATGGACTTTTAGTCTATCTTTTGTAACGACATTAAGAAATGCCAACAGCATGGCAGATGAAACTTTAAGATGGAAACTTTTTTCGTTTTCATTAACAGGAAAAGCAAAGAAATGGTATAATCGCCATGTTGGGAGTAGCCAAGGAGATTGGGAAGTATTGCGTGCAAATTTTTGTCTTAAATTTTTCCCTATCGAAAAGGTCGCTAAACTTTGTTTTGAAATTATTGGATTTAAACAATTAGATAATGAATCATTAGGCAAGGTTTGGGAACGCTTTGATGGATTTATAAATTCTGGACCTAATCTTGCTTTGCCAGAACTTATGCTTTTGCAACATTTCTTTTAGGCTTTGATGATAAAAATAAAGAATACCTTAACTTAGCCATAGGAGGAGCATTTATGCATATTACTGCTTCACATGCTAAAACTATTCTTACTAATATCTTAATTGATCTTTCTGAAGAAAAAGAAAAATTGTTAGAAGATGAATTTTTGTCATTTGATTCTAAACTTTTGTCTGATTCATGTCAACCTTTACCTGAACTATCTAATGAGAAGGAGATAATTCCTATTTCTGATTTTATGCTTGAATTTGAGGATGAACTTTTTGATGATTATGGAAACACCTCACACTATAATAAAATTATAAAACCACAAGAGTCTATGAATTTTAAAAGTTTTAATATTTCATATCCTGCTGATTTAAAATTCGTTAGAGAGATAACAAGAGAATTGATTTTTGTTATGAGTAATGAGTGGTTGATAGAATCTGAGCTTTCAAATGATATAATTTATTTAAATTCTCCTGCCATTACTATTAAATGTCAAATTGATGCATATCCTTTTGATGCCTTTTATAATCCAGTAGTAGGTGTCAATATCATGTCTCTTACATTTGCTGAAAATTTCTTGAAAGATATACCATTAATTCCTACAAATAAATTATTGAAAAATCATTCAGGACATATTATTTCTAGTTCAGGTGTTTTATGTTCTCTTCCTATTGTGATTAATGAATTCCGAATTTTGCTGAATTTCTATATCTTTGATGTTTGGGATTTTGATGTAATGATTGGGTTATCAATAGGAAAACTTTTGCGAGAGGGTTGTGTGGGCAATTTAGATATTAAACTTGGAAAGGGATTTAATCTCTCAGTGCCTATAACTCATGCATTAAAAGCTAAGGCATAGCCACCTCCTGAGTAAGATCCGATAGAAGAAGTTAAGGCTGTGTCATTTGAGGAATTTATTGAACCTAATTTAGAGGATGATACTCAGTTCTTCGTTAATGAAGAGGAAGATGATCCGATTGATCCTGAACCTCTGGATGAATTACTAGAGCCACCTAAGCCTTCTATTGAGTTTAAGCAACTACCTTCTGGTCTTAAGTATGTTTTTCTGAATAACGATCAAAATTCTCCCGTAATTATTAGTGATAAACTTTCTGATGAAGAGTCTTTTAGATTAATAACTGTCTTAGAAAAACATCGTGCTGCTTTTGGTTATTCACTCCAAGACCTTAAGGGGATTAGTCCTCTTTTATGCACCCATCGTATTCCAACCAACCCAGAGATTGCACCTTCTAGAGAGCCCCAACGTAGGCTTCAAAATGCGATGAGGGAGGTTGTTAAGAAAGAGGTCTTGAAACTTTTGCATGCTGGGATTATTTATCCTATTTCGCATAGTGAGTGGGTAAGCCATGTTCAAGTTGTACCTAAAAAGGGTGGTATGACCGTAGTTAAAAATGATAAAAATGAATTGATACCCCAGAGAACTGTTACAGGATGGCGAATGTGTATAGATTATAGAAAACTCAATAAAGCAACCAAGAAAGATCATTTTCCGCTGCCCTTCATTGATGAGATGTTAGAGCGTTTGGCAAACAATTCTTTCTTTTGTTTCCTTGATGGTTATTCTGGATATCACCAAATTCCTATTCACCCTGATGATCAAAGCAAAACCACTTTTACATGTCCTTATGAAACTTATGCTTATCGTAGAATATCTTTTGGATTATGTAATGCACCTGCTTCTTTTCAAAGATGTATGATGTCTATATTTTTTGAAATGATAGAAGAAATCACGGAAGTTTTTATATATGATTTTTCAGTTTATGGAAAAACTTTTGATGATTGTCTAGAAAATCTAGATAAGGTTTTGCAGAGATGTGAAAAAAAGCACTTAGTCCTTAATTGGGAAAAATGTCATTTTATGGTTAGAGAAGGAATAGTGCTAGGACATTTAGTGTCTGAAAGAGGTATAGAGGTAGATAAGGCAAAAAATTGAAGTAATTGAGCAACTACCTCCACCTGTTAATATAAAAGGAATCCGAAGTTTTCTTGGTCATTGTGGTTTTTATTGCAGATTTATAAAAAGATTTTTCACATATTGTTAGACCACTGACTAACTTGCTGGCTAAGGATGTTCCTTTCGAATTTGATGATGCATGTTTAAAATCTTTTAATATTCTTAAAGAAGCACTTACATCAGCACCAATCATTCAACCCCCTGATTGGTCTTTACCTTTTGAAATTATGTGTGATGCTAGTGATTATGCTGTAGGGGCAGTATTAGGACAAACAAAAGATAAGAAGCATCATGCAATTGCTTATGCTAGTAAAACTATGATAGGAGCACAATTAAATTATGCAACAACTGAAAAAGAACTCCTAGCTGTTGTTTTTGCTATTGTTAAATTTAGATCTTACTTAGTAGGAGCAAAAGTAATTGTTTATTCTGATCATGCTGCATTAAAATATTTGGTCACTAAGAAAGATGCTAATGCCTCGTTTGATAAGATGGATTTTGTTACTCCAAGAATTTGACTTAGAAATTAAAGATAGAAGAGGAATAAAAAATTCAGTTGCTGATCACTTGTCTAGAATACACTTTGAGAAACCTCAGGAATTGCCTATTAATGACTCATTGAGAGATGACATGGTGTTTAAAGTGACCAAGTCAGACCCTTGGTACGCGAATATTGTCAACCTTATGGTTGCAGGTTATGTATCACCAGGGGAAAATAAAAAGAAGCTCATTTATGAAAGTCGTCTCCACATATGGGATCCACCATACCTCTTCAGAATTTGTTCAGATGGATTACTTAGAAGATGTGTACCAGTAGAAGAGGGCATGCAGATCATTTAGAAATGCCACGCATCACCATATGGAGGTCATTATGGAGCATTCCGCACTCATGCTAAAATCTGGCATAGTGGTTCTTTTGGCCAACTATGTATGAAGACACCAAAGATTTTGTCCGGAGATGTGGATCATGTTAGAGGCACGGAAATATCAATGCAAAAGATGCTACGCTACTCACCAACAATCTCCAGATCAAGCTCTTTGATGTCTGGGGAATTGATTGGACCATTTGTGAAATCAAGAAATTGTGAATACATTCTGGTGGCAGTTGACTATGTATCCAAGTGGGTAGAAGCTATGCCATGCATGAATGCTGATTCCAAACATTTAAAGAAGATGTTCGAAGAGATTATATTTCCAAGGTTTGGAACACCAAAGATGGTCATTTGTGACGGAAGGACACACTTCACTGATAAAAAGTTTCATCGATACTTGCAAGCTCATGGCATCCGTCATAATGTTGCTACACCATACCATCCTCAGACAAGTGGCTACGCAGAAACATCAAACAAATAAATCAAGAATATTCTACAGAAAACAATAAATGAGATGGGTACTGCATGGAAGGACCAATTACCCGAAGCACTTTGGGCATATCGGACCGCATACAATACACCTTTGGGTATGTCACCTTACCAGCTAGTATATGGTAAGACATCATTTACCAGTGGAATTAAAGCATAAAGCTTAGTGGGCTATTAAGAGATGGAACATGAACTTTGAAGCCGCTGGAGAAAAGAGAAAAATGCAATTATCAGAATTAGAAGAATGGAAAGAAAAGGCTTATCACAATTCAAAGATCTATAAAGAAAGAACAAAAAGGATGGCATGACAAGAGGATCAAGAAGAAGGAATTTGCACCCGGAGATAAGATATTACTTTTTAATTCTAGGTTCAAATTATTCGGGCTTGGAAAACTACGAAGCAAATGGGAAGGACCATTTACTGTTGTGAATGCATCGCCACATGGAGCGGTAACTCTACAATCCCACGAAGGTACGTTATTCAAGGTAAATGGTCACTAACTTAAATTATTTTTAGAACCATTTAATTTAGAAGTTGTTGACGGGCTGGACTTTGTCCAATTACCCACGTTTTAGTCCCGTCGTTATCCGTTACGAAAAATTATCGCGCATCGCAACTAACAGGAAGTAGGAAGAGTCTAGAAGCTTCACGAGCTCGGCCTCCCAGGAAAGACACCTGGTGGGGCTGGTCGGCGCCCCCCGTGTCCCCTCCCGTCCCGACTCTAGTTTCCTTTTCTTTCTCTACCTTTCCTAAACACAATCCCATAGATTCCCGATGCGTACGCATAATCTTTCGTACGAATCCTATAGAATCTAGATTTGATCTTGTCCTGTCTCCTGAAAACCCATATAAATACGTACCTATACCGCCCTCAAATGCCATCCTATCATCATTGCCTTCCTCTCCTCCAAAGAAACTCTCTAGTTTAGATCTAGTAGCAATGGCAGGCGAAGCGGTCGTCGGCGCTGACTCCGGCAAGATACAAGGCGACGACTCGAAGGCCATTGTCCTCGCGTAGCCGAAGCCCCTTGCCATCGTGCCACCAAAGCACCTCGCCATCATGCCACCGAAGCATCTTGCTACAGTGCCCCAGCAGTTCGAGCAAGTCTACTACACGCATGCTTAGTCTGCTCTGCCATCGCCACCTGAGAGACTGCTGATAGAAGATGGTACCAGGGGAAAGCAGATCGCTATTCCCCGAGGCACCCCACTTCTTCCACCTAGAGATAATGAGCGACTCCTGTCGGTCAAGATCGACAAGAACGGAACCCTGGTATGTGCGAAGTACACCACTGCTCGCCCTGCCATCCAAGGAGTTCGTGCACATCCAAGCCAAGTCCGCTACACCAAGTTCATACCACCTCTGCCCAAGAGATAGCGGGCTACATCTACATCAGCACTAGAGAAAGTCCCTAGACAGCCCCCGCTCTCTCTACGCATCTTTAATGAGAAGATGGAAGCTCTCTCTAACACCGTTAGGGGTACAGAGAGGAATGAAGACTTAAGGAATAAGATTATGAGTGACATGACTAAGCAGATAGAAGTCAATGTCAAGTTAATTCGCAGTTTCAAGCGCAAAAAAGATCAGCTGAAAGAAGAGATTGGTGATCTTAAGGAAGAAATTAGGAAGCTCGCAAAGTAGGGGCAGCCTTAAGTTGCCCTCATTATCTATGTAATAAGGCACAAGTGTGTTATGTTTGGTTATATTATCGAGTGTGCTAGGTTTGATTTATAATATTAAGTGTGTCAGGTAAGCCCATTGAGCTAGGACAGTCATTAGCTCAGTCAGTTATCAGAGTTATCTAGTATAGTTAATAAATAAAGTGCCTTATTCTTTTTATCAATATTAATGTTTTAGTTTACTCTACTCTCTATATTTTTGGTACGCATGTTGTCTCCACATGTTGCGCAGAAAAAAAATATGCAGGAAAATAAGTGTGGGGGAGGCACATCGCGACTATGGAAATCAATTCGCTCGGAAAAATCACGTAATTCGGAAGATAATCGAACTAGAACCTCGCACACCAAAGTGGACCTCGTGGGGCCACAGAGGCGCGCCGCCTGGCGCCCTACCTGGGCTGGCCGGCCCCCTCTGCACCCTCTGCATCCCCTGCTCGGTCGTGGTCAGGTTTGATCCCCATACAATACAATTGCATATGTTTCGATTTCCGTTTCAATCTGAATTAAAATTCACATGCTAAATTACTTTTAAAAGAGAAGAAGAAGATTGTTTAATTCATAGCTTAAGAATAAATTATATAACACTTTTCTAGGAATCATGTTACTATTGGAAACTATTTATAGGGACCCCATGATTGCTTAAGTCATTGTGAAACATGATATAGTTAAATAATGAGAACTCAATCCCTGATGTTTTGTCTTTGGAGATTTTTATTTTAAAAATTTAAATGATTAGTTATACTTCTCCTTTGTGGTAAAAATATTGTCCTACTAGAGCCATATATAGGATAGAAGCCTGCTACATAAAATACTTGTCTTTGTATTGAGTTTGGTCAACCTTTGCAACCCTTTGAAGAAATCTGTTAAATTTTTGAATCAAATGGCAATTCCACATAAGCATTACTCTAATCCAGAGTAATAGCGAGTCATTCTATTAAAAATGTTTCTCTCCTACACGGGGAGAAAACACCAAAAATAACTATATAGTATAGCCACTGTTGACATCTACTAACGTCGCCCAATATAACTTTATAACGTTTAACACTAGGGACGAGACTAGAAGATGTATGGTATTTTAATTAACTGATCATTAGTAACTAGCCACTTATCTATTACCAACATTCTTTAGCATGAACCGGGTTGTCAATCCTAATTATATATGCTAAGAATAAATAAAGGTTTTATATATTATTCCATGTGACTAGGTAGAAATATAAATAAATATAAATTAAAAACAATTCTGCAAGTGGACAGATAATTATACCATTGTAGCATTTTACCTAGAGTATCACCAAATTGTCGATTTATATTTATACCACGGGGAAGGTCTAGTAGGACTCAAATTATATCTACAACTTATACTACTAATGTCAAAGATAAACCATAACTATAATCCTACTCATAGCAGGGATAAGTCACATGATAAAGATATATAGGATAAACATGATCAGTCATCATCATAAATAGGTAAATATCATAGCTCATCTAGTCATAACAATAGCTAGCCAATGGATAGATAAAGGAATTAATATCTAAAGTAATTCTATAACTACGTCAATGAATACTATGATTAGTGCAGTTACATCTAGCAATCATTGTTTAGCTCTACCTACATCATGATTAAATGTAAAGGAGCATCATCTAATGAGGATATTAAGACACAAGGGTCACCTCCTTCGCGACCGCGCTCTACTCGTCCTACGTACGGGGGGTGGACTACAGAGGACTCAACGCAGTTGTCACTTACGCGATCTACGACACGACCCCGCACGTCAGGGTGCACTCGCAGATAAGCAAGATATCTAAACACCACGTCTACATACTGCCTATCATTCATCCACGATATCTCTGGACGAACTCTATATGAGCAATAACATAAATTCAATAGGATCAAACTAACTATGCTAGACATATAATCAAAGTGAACAATGACTATTGCAATTAAGAACATATATAAGATTAAGAACAATGTTTCCCAAATCATAATGTTGAATGCAATAAGAGAAAAGAACTAGAACTATACCGAACTCCGCGCTCCAGACAGATGCCAGAGGCTCCGGATCCCGCCAAAGAACTAGAACTCCTCTACTTCTAATCTAACTAGGCTAAAGCTATGAACTAGAGAGGCTCTGATGAACTAGAGAGGCTTTGGATGGCTTGATCTCCAAATGACTTGATGCTTCAGGGAGGGGGTCTGCCCCTTTATTTATAGCCCGGTGGGATGAACGTGCGCCATAGGATCAAACCGACTTAACTAAGGGCTGAGATGACTCCTAATAGGCGGTGGAGGAAGACTCCAGAAGGCGGCCGGCCCCACCCCCTAGGATTTCATCCGCCGCCTTCTGGAGTCTTCCTCCACCGCCTACACCTTGGCGCCGGCCGGCGCCCAAGTGTGGGTTTCCGGGCCCATCTTCGTCGAGGTGCTTCCACATCCTTCTAGGGTCTTCGTGATGATGTTTTCTTGGCGGTTAAGTTTCGTGTCTTTTATGCTCTTTAATCTTTCTTTTATGCTTTTCTGAAATAGCCCCTGGAAAATATAGAACATGCAAAACTCCTGGAAATTGTCAGTTAAAACCCTAGACTAGTGTGTATTCATGTGTCCTTTCATGTCTAAAGTTCTAATAAAAGTTGACGTTATCCACCGTCAACAACACCCCCAAGCTTACCTGTTTGCCAGTCCCTTGGCAAACAGACTAAGCCTAATTACTAATGTAATTGGATTAGGAGTTGCTACAATGCTTTCATGCCTTCCAAGTACACATGTTTTCAAACAGAAATTCTGCTCCGGATAAGACAAAGCTGCTGTAACTCTCGAACTCACCCATTTTACCTTTAACTATGGAGCTTTACACCTTTTGCATTAGTCTTGAGCAATCGAAAGATAGAACAATCAAGCCAAGCACCATGTCTCAAATTCTTCACAGTACTATTATTTCGGAGTTTTGCAAATATTTAAAATAAAACTCAGAGCTTAATTGTATGACACCCTCAAGTCTCTTAATATGTGGTATTTATGGATCTCACTGAGGCATTAATGATGTTATGCCTTCCTACAACTAAGGATTATAGTGGAGCTTATAGGAGTGGCAATAACAAGGATGAGCATACTTGCAATTCATATATTGTAAAATCAAACAATGGATCCACAGAGAGTCAAGTCATACAATCAAACCAAGATGTGCATGTACATGGAATATGGTGGATAGGTGTATATATGGTGGCTAATCCTAATTCTACTCTTGCTCTTTAGAAATAGATCTCTCTCTTGGAACTTACAACTTTCACAGGAAAACATGGGCTATCTTTATTCTCTCTCTCTTTTTCTCTTCTTCTCTTTTTTCTTTCAGGGAGGCGGGCATCTAAGGACCCATTGTTTTAATTGCTGGGACACTTGTCCATCTTTTACTCCCTTTTCTCTTTTTTTCAATACTTTTGCATAGCCACATGCATCCTTTGAATATAAATAATTGGAGAGATAATGATAAGAACATAGAGCAATTAAGCAGGGGCTGTCCTATAGGGTATATATTTTTGGGTGTTTACTTCCAGAGTAGGAATAAACATTTTTAAGGTGGATCTGGATGAAAGTGGAAGATGATTGCGCTTACTCCCCGAGTAGGAATAATGCATATGTGGCTGGAGTGTGTAAGTGATCTTGGTTTTAAAAGCATGACAAGACTCTCATAAGGTATACAACAAAGGTTGACTGAACTCAATGCAAAGCAAGCAGCATAAATCTGTAAAGGTTTTCCTAACTCTAAATGTATTACATATGGCTTTGGTAGGAATTCAAACTTTGTCATACAAGAGCTCATCATGTAAGATTTTAAATTTTTAAAATAAACCTCCAGAACTTAGTAATGCTAGGAATAAGATAAATAGCAGCTCAACTTTCATGAATCATATCAATCAATCACCTAGACTTAGCTCAGTCATATGCCTCCACAAGTTTTAGGTTCAGAGTAAATTCTTAAGTCAAAACAGTAATATCTAAAACTCAGGAGAATTCATGGTTTGAAAACTAGGCATTTAAAAAGTATTATGGCAGAGCAACTATTCATCATCTCCAAGACAAAATTTTAATGTTCATCAGTTTTAATTAACTCTAGCCTAGACTGACTCTAAACATACTCTAATATATAGATAAATATTTATTTGGTTTTCAAATTTTATCTTACTAGCTAACTCACGCGAAAAGCGATATAATAATAAGGTGGGAAACTTATACTTAGCTGGATTTTAAATGGAGGTTGCCCTCTCCCAAGCTGGATGTTTGACAGGGTCTTTGATGTTGCAAATTGAGTGATCCTTCTGGGAGCAGATGTACTGACGGTGTAAGGGCGTCGGTTTGACTAGCTCTTTGATCTTGTATTTTCCTGTGAAACTCAATTGCCAACAAAAATACCAAATCTCATGGAGAGGGGTTAGGTCTAGTACCACTCCATGGTAAGTGATTGATTTTATATTTCTACTAGAAGTTTAAGCTTCTTTACCCAATTAAGAAACTTCTCTAAGAGTGTGGACCTTCATGTGCCCACATATTTTTTGGTATTTTTATGACTTTATAAAACAGACTCGATAATCGCATAGGTATAGTTACCTGATAACTAGGAGATGCTCCTCCCCCAAACTAGATGTTTGCAATACTTGGTGTTGATGATCCTCATGGTGAGCTTGCCAGCAGTAGTCCTAGTAGGCTCCACTGATGGACTCTCTGCTTAGTCATAATGTCGTTCCTGCATAATTATGCTCCAGAAAGAAAACCAAAACTCGAGCCTCTAATTTAAGGGTTTAGCGGTCAGCCAGATGAGTAATTGATTATTCTAATGAGCTAATATTAATTGGCAGCTTCTAGCAGGATTTTTTCTTTTTAGATTTTCTGTTTTGTGATGCAGTAAAATAAATATAGATTCTATTTTATTTTTATTTTGATGCCACCACAACAAATATTCCTACGGGGTTACTATAATTCTACTTACATGGGGCTTTAATATTTTTGATGCAATAAAAGTTATGCAATTTTTTTTCTTTCTTTTCAATGCACTAATAAAGCGGTAAAGATTTTTATTTTGTTTAATATGCAGAAAGATAAATATGCATGGTAAGTTTGTATTTATTTTTAGGCCACCATGATGAGCACTCCTACAGGTTTTATACCGCAAGGGTTTCACATGGGGATTTAAGTTTTTAAGATGCATGAATACAGCTTAATGCATGTCTATTCACTCTTGTCATTTTCTATGCAAAGCTAATGCAGAAGAGTAAACCTACTTAAGAGAAAATAATTCATGTAATGCAGAAAAGCAAAAATGGATAACTACCGATGTTACCTCACGGCGAGGGTTTGATGTTTTGAGTCTTCTGAACTGGATTCCTCCTTGCAGTGATTCATTAGTCAAGTAATTTGGTTTGCTCTTGAGGTGGTGCCTCCACTAGTGGCTCCCAATGGTGGTGCCACCTTCTTCCTTTCTTTTATCGGCATCTCGAAGCCAATCTTATGTGCATCATTATTACTGGTTGAGAACTTTCACTTATCGAATTTGGGGGATTGTCTCCCCCCACACCTTGATTGAAGTGTGTTCTGCCCAAAAAGACAAGGTAGAGATCAAGTACATGGGCTCTGCTGGTGGGAAAACACCAATAGAACCAGAAATTTATTCATTCTCTAACCATGGGCACAATAAGATTGATGTTATTCATATCGTTCATTTATAACATGGGTGAGAATAAAGAAGTATAAATATGGTATTTAAACTTGTGAGATAAAGAGTTAAGTTACTTAACCATTGGAAAGATTGTTCATCTTTTAAAATTTTCATGATGACTATTATTTTCCAAGAATAATAGACAAAGTATTTCTAGCTTACTTGGTTAAGACTGGGATCAATAGAATAGCGCTATGAACAAATTTAGAGAATAAATCATGTTGAGTTAATCAGGTTGATCAATTTAAGTAGTAACTCTAACATGGTTGTATTTTTCATTTATTGCATACCAAGATCAAGAGGAAATTAATAACCACTTACCTTAAGATGTTACCTTCATCATTGGAGCATGATAAAGGGTAGATGAAATTCAATGGTCCTTTCCTTCATTGCATCTTGAGTTGTTTATTAGCATCTTTTCTTTTACTTTGTTCTCACTCTTCAGACCTCCTGCTTCTCTCATTATATATATATATATATATTTTCTCGGCAAGGGGTTAGTAGACAACACATACCCGAAGGAATATTCAATTTAAAGTATGGATAGTGTTTGCCAAGGTTAATTTATAGCTCTAGTTTTAAATGATTCATCATTACTTCATTCAATTTTTTTAGCAAGGTTAAGGTAAAGATATTATTTGAAAAGTACCTTCAACCTCAACTTGATTCTACGAATAGTCTCCTAATAGGATTTAAACATTTTTATATGGGAGAGGTGAGTCTACATATACAACCAAATTCTTAGATAAGTATGCTTTGATCTCATAGTTATGTTCAAGTAATATTCTGAAGCATACTTATAATAGAACAAGGAAGTTTACAAGACTAAAGATATTTATTCAAATAGAACCAAGAATGTGTATGGTGAACCAAAAAGAGCATTATTATATATTTTTTTATTTGTTTTAATTGTTAGCAAGTTAAATTTGAGCATGGCATAGGGTAGGAGTGACCAAGACAAATTAGCAACATGATATAAGATGTTGATTGTAGTTAAATATTGCATGAGACTTGGACAAACGTACCTTATGTCTTCATCCTTCTAAGTAAGTGGTGACAAACTTACTTGGAAGAGGAGGCTTATCCGGTTCATCTGTTGGTGAAAGCTTGTGGTCTGCTGATTTTTGCCTTTTCACCATCCGATGTACAGATAATTACATGCTCTTCACTCATCAACCTTTTCTTGATTTTGATTGAAATTGTGGTTGATGAGCTTGGGTCCACTGGAAGTGCAAACTCAATTTCCTCCCTGGTTGTCTTTGTCTTCTATTGGCATGGCAACGATTGTTCTTCTTTAAGTGACATGCCAGCCGTCTTGATGGTCAGGGCGGGGAACTTCTTTGATGTTCAAGTAAAACTTCACCTCCAATAGATTAAGAATGTTCTTTTCTGCAAAATGTTAATGGACACATACCTGAGGAAATATAACAAAATTGAAATATAGGTTTTGTTGTCCATACTATTTTGTGATTTTCCTCTATGCTAACCAGATGATATATGGTATTAAGATTGTTTTGCATAGATTGTGTCTATTGTGTTTTATATTGTTGTTGCTACATTCTAGCATGGTTCAAAACAGAGATAACTTGCAACGAAAGATAAATGAATAAACATTAATACTCACAGTTCTTCCTCTTATAAAGAATGAGCTGGGTCTTCTTGTGCAAAGTCATTACTGCCTTGATTCATCTTGGGTGTGAACTCATCTCTTGACTTCCCCAGATTTGATTCAAAATTTTCCTGCAGGGGTTAATCCGACAAAATATTCGATGTCTACTACAGCAATTTCTAATTCAATAACCAAACCAAACTCCATGTCTAGTTTTAGTTAAGGAAGGCATTTCAACCTAAGCACCACGCTTAATTTAAAAGCCTTTGAAAAATACTCATATGGCCGTATGTAGTACCTCCAAACCAAAACTTACTATGGCAGACAAAGGTAACATGAAAGCACTAGTAGGGAATTAATCAAGTAGAGATGAAAAAGCATGAACATGATGAGTTTTTTTAAATACTAATCATGAGCCTTCATGTGCTCATATATTTTTCTTTCTTTTAATAAGAATGCAAGTGAGATGGATATATGAATGGAACTAAATAAGTTATGAGTAGAAAGAATTTTAGAATAAATAGGGTGAATATATGGATTTAATGTAAACATGCAGTGGAATACAAAAGATAACTACTCATCAAATTTAAAGTCCATGAGCTAGACTTTCTCACCTTTATTTGATCATACTTACCATGTCTCACATGATGGAATTTGTGAGTGATGTAGCATCTTTATTCCCGTCACTTGAGATATGAATTGAATTTTGTGACGTCGACCTCTTTTTCCAATCATGGATTTATTATGTTTCTTCTTTTTGTGGGATCTTGCCAAAAGGTCGTAAACCGTTCGTTCATTACCCTGCATAAGATATTAAAGTAGACAAAACACGGGTAATCCTGTTTGAGCAGGGGTTAATGGTTATCTTGATTACATTAATAAGTATAAGTCTATCATTATTCTTAATATGCCTAGCTACCTTCCCTGGCAACGGCGCCAAAAATGCTTGTTGACATCTACTAACGTCGCCCAATATAACTTTATAACTTTTAACACTAGGGACGAGATTAGAAGATGTATGGTATTTTAATTAACTGATCATTAGCAACTAGCCACTTATCTATTACCAACATTCTTTACCATTAACTGGGTTGTCAATCCTAATTATATATGCTAAGAATAAATAAAGGTTTTATATATTATTCCATGTGACTAGGCAGAAATATAAATAAATATAAACTAGGAACAATTCTGCAAGCGGACAGATAATTATACCATTGTAGCATTTTACCTAGAGTATCACCAAGTTGTCGATTTATATTTATACTACTGGGAAGGTCTAGTAGGACTCAAATTATATCTACAACTTATACTGCTAATGTAAAAGATAAACCATAACTATAATCCTACTCATAGCAGGGATAAGTCACATGATAAAGACATATAGGATAAACATGATCCGTCATCATCATAAATAGGTAAATATCAGAGCTCATCTAGTCATAACAATAGCTAGCCAATGGATAGATAAAGGAATTAATATCTAAAGTAATTCTATAACTACGTCAATGAATACTATGATTAGTGCAGTTACATCTAGCAAACATTGTTTAGCTCTACCTACATCATGATTAAATGTAAAGGAGCATCATCTAATGAGGATATTAAGACACAAGGGTCACCTCCTTCGCGACCGCGCTCTACTCGTCCTACATACGGGGGGTGGACTACAGAGGACTCAACGCAGTTGTCACCTACGCGATCTACCACACGACCCGGCACGTCAGGGTGCACTCGCAGATAAGCAAGATATCTAAACACCACATCTACATACTGCCAATCATTCATCCACGATATCTCTGGACGAACTCTATACGAGCAATTACATAAATTCAATAGGATCAAACTAACTATGCTAGACATATAATCAAAGTGAACAATGACTATTGCAATTAAGAACATATATAAGATTAAGAACAATGTTTTCGAAATCATAATGTTGAATGCAATAAGAGAAAAGAACTAGAACTATACTGAACTCCACGCTCCAGACCGATGCCAGGAGCTCCGGATCCCGCCGAAGAACTAGAACACCTCTACTTCTAATCTAACTAGGCTAAAGCTATGAACTAGAGAGGCTCTGGTGAACTAGAGAGGCTTTGGATGGCTTGATCTCCAAATGACTTGATACTTCAGGGAGGGGGTCTGCCCCTTTATTTATAGCCCGGTGGGATGAACGTGCGCCATAGGATCAAACCGACTTAACCAAGGGCCGAGATGACTCCTAATAAGCGGTGGAGGAAGACTCCAGATGGTGGTGGATGAAACCCTAGGGGGTGGGGTCGGCTGGGCCCACCTTGGCGCCGGCCGACGCCAAGTGTGGGCTTCCGGGCCCATCTTCGTCGAGGTGCTTCCACATCCTTCTAGGGTCTTCGTGATGATGTTTCCTTGGCGGTTAAGTTTCATGTCTTTTATGCTCTTTAATCCTTCTTTTATGCTTTTCTGGAATAGCCCCTGGAAAATAAAGAACATGCAAAACTCGTGGAAATTGTCAGTTAAAACCCTAGACTAGTGTGTATTCATGTGTCCTTTCATGTCTAAAGTTCTAATAAAAGTTGACGTTATCCACCATCAACAGCCACCAAATAATTGCTCCATGTTTTGTTAAAGTCTCTCAACTACTAAATTCAAAAGAGGTATGAGCTATGCAAAAGAAGAAGGGAGTATAAAAAATGGACAAGTGTCCGAAGAAATTAAAACAATGGGTACTTAGATACTCGCCTCCCTTGAAAAAAAAAGAGAGAGATTGCTCATACTCTATGATTAAGCTCAGTTGTATAAAAGAGAGATTTATTTTTCAAGGAGCAAGGTAGAATTAGGTTCCATCATATTCCACCAAATAAAGCTTGATTCGATTATATGCCTCATTTCTCTGTGGATTCATTGTTTGACTTTACAATAAATACAATGCAAGTATGTTTTCACATTTTACCTACCTGAGATCCACATAAGCTTTTTAGAAGTTGGATAAAGAAAGCAATTTCATTAATGCCTTGGTAAGGATACAAAATACCAGATATATATCAGTGATTCGAGAGTACTACAAAAGGAGAAGGTAAAACTAAGTTTATTTGCAAAATTATATACCCTCCAATTGACTTAACTAAAGGAAGAGAATGATCTGTTTTCAGGCTATTCTGTTCTTCAACTACTCAAAGATTCATGGTAGACACTTTGAATTCCATAGTACATGCATGACTAGACTAGTTTTATATAATGTACTCTGAAGTTATGTTTTAAATGCTCCATTCTCTCTAAGAATCTTACATCTTAAAACCAACCTTTTTCTCAGGACGAGCAAAAGCCTAAGTGTGGGGGTAATTGTTGACACTTGTTATCATCCAAATTTTATTATCAATTATCCCTGCATTAAACTTGAATATCCAGTAGAATAGGGTTATTAATGGCAGATTCCACGAGTTTTGGTGAATTGTTTATTTCCTAGGAGATTTTCCAGAAAAGCTTAAAAGAAGGATTAAAGAGCATAATTACCACGAAACTTAACCACCAAGGAAACATCATCACGAGAACACTAGAAGCATCTGGAACACACCCGAAGCACCGGGGCCTGAGGCCCACCAGGGTGGGGCCGGCCGGCGCCCCCTAGGGTTTTCTCCCCGCCGCCTTCTGGAGTCTTCTACCACCGCCTATTAGGAGTCATCTGGGCCCTTGGTTAAGTTGGTTTGATCTAACGGCGCGCGTGCATCCCACAGGCCTATAAATAGAGGGCCAGACCCCCTGGAGGAGAGCCAGATCAAGAGATGAAGACCCTGAAGCATTAAATAGATATCCACTAGATCTAGGCTAGCAATCAATAGAGAGATTAGAGGGATAGAGTAGATGAGCAGAGATTCGGAGGAGTCCCGGCCTGTCGGAGCTTCTTCGTAGCTATGTTCGTCTGGATTCAGCTCCCTCGCCCGAAGTTGCATTCTGATGTACTTTTGTATTCAACATCCTGATTCAAAGAAGAATTTATTCTTATTCGTTCTTAAGTTTACAACTCTATTTGAGTGCTTTGATCTTGGTAGCTCCTTGGTTGAAGTAGTAGTTTGAAGTGTAGACGTGGTGTCTGGGTTATAATTACTTGTGAATGTCCCCTGATTGGCCGGATAGTGGTAGATCGCGTAGGTGACAGCTGCGTTGTGTCCTATGTAGTCCACTTCCCGTTGATAGGATCGATAGGTGTATAAGTGTCTGGTAGGAGGGAACTCTGATTTCGCCTCTTATTCATGTCACTGCCCGATTAGAACGATATTATTCAAAGTTTACCAGTTGTCGGATCTAGATAATCATTTGTTATCTCCTCATTCTTGATATTTTCTGGATTGATTGTATTATCGGGTTAAGAGCCAATAGACTTAGTTAGTATCACCTACTATTCCTTTGTGTTCGATATTAAAACCGGGATTGTCTGGTGAAGTGCTACATCGGTGTTTTATCTGTGTGCTTGCGGATATCTTGATAATAATAATAATCTTTAATAGAGTGTAGTTAATTTATACCAACATCAGTCGAGATTGAAAGACACCATCACTTAGCTGGCCAGATAAGTCGTTCCAACCGCGAAGCTGAGTAGCGCTATTTGGGCCGGTGACAGGTCCTTGTTTGGTTTTGGTAATTGAGTGACAACTTAGGTGGACTAATATGTGCTTAAGTGTTGATTACACAGGTGATTAGTCCACAGGTACATGTGTGTGAGCATCTATGCCATGGAGGTGAAAATGGCTTGGAGATGATGCTTAGCTCACACATATGGTATGAAGGAGCTAAACGCATGAGACATGACATGGAGTCATGTGGCTAGGTGGAGAAGATCAAGACAAGGCTTCGTGTCGACGGACCGGTTGCAAGTGTGAAGGGCAAGTCGGGTGATGGCTTGGCGCTGATGGACCAATGCAACGGTGAAGAGCAAGCAAGTCAAGGATCGATGAACCAAAAGCCATGTGATGATATGAAGTGGATCATATCATTCATGAGGTGTTGGTGCATGTGTTGCACCGGCATCGATGGTGTCGGAGACGGTGATGAAGACAGTGATCGAAATGGAAAGCGCAAGGCAAAGGTATAACCTAGGGCATTTCCATTTCACCGGTCTAAGGTTGAGTAGAGAAGTGCTTGACCGTATTTAGGATAGATGGCCGTACTATCAAGAGGGGCAAACTTGTTTGCATATCGGTCATCTAGTGCCACTTGAGTGATCTAACTTGCATACGTTGTTAGGATCGAGTGGCGTGGTGAAAAGAGAGAAAAATCCTTTGAAAAATGTTTGTGAAAAGCTAACACACATGCACATGAGGTGTACACTTGGTGGTGTTAGCACACTTGCAAAGGTGGTGAAGTTTGGAGTTGAGAGGAGCTCAAAAAGAGCGTCGGACGCTGGCTTGGGTGAGCGTCGGACTATTGCGTTCAGTTCGACGGTAAACCCTAGCCTCTGTGCAGTTGAGTGCGAGCATCGGATGCTGTCTGCAGTGACAGCGTCGGACCATCCTCGTGCGTCCGACGGTGTTTGGCCTGTGAGCGTCGGACGCTGAAGTTTGTGGGCGTCGGACTTTTGTTCGAGCGTCCGACGGTGCAGATCGTGCGAGAGCTGACACGTGGTGAGCTCTGAGAGTGTCGGACTCTTGGGTTTAGTCCGACGGCGAGTGTCGGACGACCGTCCGACGGTTTTCAGCGCTCGGGGAGCTCTCTGGAAGCGTCGGACCGTGGAGTTCGTTGGTCCGACGGTGTTCCGTCCGACGGTGAGCTGAAGCGCGGGAAGTTAGCCGTTGTGATCCAACGTTCGACTTCAAACGGCTAGTGACACGTGGCAGCCATCGGGAGCGTCGGACCGTGGACATTGGTCCGACGGTGGCGCGGCTGAGCATCCGACGCTCAGTCCGACGGCCGATTTGAGAGGGCAACGGCTCTATTCGTTTGAGGGATATAAATCCAAGCACTTGGCGGCCTTGGCCGACTAGCTGAGCACCCTTGGGCCTGTGTGGCTTGTGTAGGTGTACTTGGAAGCCCTCCCACTCACTCACTTGCTTAGTGCACATCCGATTGATTGATAGTGAGTGATTCTAGTGCGTTGCATTGTGAGATTGCTTCGAGTGGCACTAGGTGATCGAGTTGCAAGCCGGTGGGCTTGTTACTCTTGGAGGTTGCCACCTCCTAGACGGCTTGGTGGCTTGTGGCTCCGTGAAGCAAGCAAGAAGATTGTGCTTAGCTCCGGAGAAGCTTTGTGAGGGGTTGGAGCTCACCCCGCGGGAGATCGCAAAGAGCATCGCTAGTAGAGCGAGACATGAAGAGCGACAAGTGGTCCGGCCGAGTCAAGTGCTAGAGCTTGTGGTAAGCACTCCACGTGGGAGAGTGTGACTTGCGGGTCACCACTAGCAAGAGAACCGGCGGCAACCTTGGAGCTTGTCTCAACGGAGGACGTAGCTTGTGGCGACAAGTGAACCTCCGGGAAATAAATCACCGTGTCAACATCTTCCCATCCTTCGCGGTGGTTTGCTCCCTTCTACACAAGTTATTTATTTTGTGCATTACTTTACTTGTGTAGTTGTAGTTGCTCTTGTGAGACTGGTTAGCTTGTGTAGCTTGCCACTCACCTTCTTAGCTTGTGTAGCTTAGAAGTAGTTTCTTGTTTAGTTTGTATAACTAAACAAGTTGCGCTCCTTGATTAGGATTATGTATCCTTGTCATTGAGCACGTAGTGAGCTTAGGTGCTTAGTGCATTTTTGCTTGCTAGTTGGTAGGAGCTCCCCGGTGCTTAAAGTACTAGTGCATAGGTTTGTGTGACCTTGCGCTAGAACGGTTTAGGGAAGCTCAAGTTAGCCTTGCACCTTTACTTCTTGGTAGGATCCTTTGTAAGGTGCTCAGAGTCTTAGTTAGAGGGGTGAATTGTTGCTAGAACCGAATAGGTTTTATTCCGCTGCGATTAGTTGTTAAAAAGGACAATTCACCCCCCTCTAATCCGCCATCTCGACCCTACAAGTGGTATCAGAGCCTGGTCTCTCATTTGTGGTCTTAACCGACCCGAGAAGATGGCGACTTATGGGCTAGATGTTGATTGTCCATACACATTTGACGGCACACACTTTGCACGTTGGAGAAATTGGATGGAATGTAATATTAAATTTATTTCTCCTCAATTATGATGGATCGTAGATGTAGGTTTTTCCCATGCTATTGATGAGGACAATCCTACCGAAGCGCAAGGGAAATGCTTACAACTCGGTTACCAAGCTATTAACATGTTTTATAGAGCTTTGGATGATAGCATCTTCGGAAGGATCATGCATTTTGAGACTGCTCATGAAATTTGGGTGTATCTCAATGAAAACTATGGCAAGCTCCCCGAAGATGAAGATGATGCCAAAGACATGAAGCTTAGTGATCAAGAGCACATCCACAACTCCGTGATTGAGAGTTGCTCCTCTGCTTTGTCAAATGATGATGATGATGATGCTACCACAAGATCACTTGACAAGGGAGTTGATGAAGCCACAAGTGAGGCACATGATGATTCTACCTCAAGCTCACTTGATGATGGCTACGAGAGTGATGCATCAACAAGCTCTTCAGCCTCATCACATAGCTACAAGTCACTCGGTGGTGACAAGGTATCACTTGGTAATGTGATTGTTGATTGTGATGATCCAAACTTTGAGCTTGTATGCAAACTCGTAAATGCCTTAAGAAAAGAGATGAACAAAACAAAGAATTTGACTAATGAAAACTCTTTTCTAAAGGACACATGTGAACAACAAAAGCATCTACTTTATGTCATGAGTTGTTCACATGAGAAGCTAAAATTGACTCATAAGGAGCTTAGTGTTGCTCATGAGAATTTGGTAAAAGACCATGCTTTTCTCACTAAGGAGCTTTCCAATGAAAAATCTAAAACTAGTGAGAGCTCATCACTTGGGTCAAATGATCAATCACATATTGCAACTAACCCTTGTGATGTAGGCATGAAGAATGTATCCGCCTCATGTGATGATATGCCTTGTTCTTCACTTTTACATACTTGTTCTACTTCTATGTCTTGTGAGACTAACCTTTTGAAGGAGAACAATGAGCTCAAAAGTCAAGTGAAGAACATGAGTGACAAAATAGAAAGGTGGAACAACTCAAGTGTCACCCTCAATAACATGTTGAAGAATACAAAAATTGTCGGTGACAAGAGTGGCCTTGGGTACATCAAAAAGAAATGGGACATGACCAAAGGTGAAAGAAAGAGAGCTAGAAAAGAGAAGAAGCAAGAGCGAGAAAGACTTGCTCATTTCATGTGCTTTATATGCCATGAAATAGGTCATCTAGCTTTGTCATGCCCTACCAAAGAGAAGCCCAAGAAGAAAGAAGAGGAGAGGCTCACACATCCACAATGTCCCAAGTGTAGCACTAGAAGTAATATCCCTTCTACGTGCCTATACAAGAGATTTATGAGGCCTCAACAAAAGCCACAAGACAAGACACCCCAAGATCAAGTCAAGACCAACCATGAAGCATGCTATGGTGACTTGAAGAAGAAGAAGACAAGAAGGGATAATGGAAGAGGAAGGCATCAAACTCATATTTATGATGCCAAGTTGATGATGAGCAAGATTCAAGAGAAGAACAAGATGGCTCACATCAAGTGCTTCAAATGTGAAGATATGGGTCACTTTGCCTCAAAGTGTCTCAACAAGCTTGAGAAGAAGGCTCAACCAACCCAAGAGACGTGAGGCAATGAGAAGCACAACATGAGCAAGAAAGAGAAGGCTCAAGCAAAGCAAAAGTGCTACTCATGCCGGGAAATGGGACACATGGCTAATTCATGTCCCCTAGGTAACACTCCTAAGCCTATTTCAATTCATGCAAATAATTTGCTTAGGAAGGATGACAATGGTACCTCATCGGTTGCTATTGCAAAACATCCCGCTATCCATACTAAGGCAATGCCTAAGTATGTTGCTCCTAACTTGAGAGGACCCAAACTAGTTTGGGTACCATCAAAAAGTGGATGATTGTGTATAGGTACCATGGCATTGGAGGCTTGATCTAATTGGCATTCATATTGATCATCATATAATGAGTCAATTCATGACACCTAGTGCAAATCCAAACCAATGCCAAGTCAAATAAAGTGAAGTCCAAGTGCTATAACATACAAGTGCAAAAGTGCAAGTTGTGGGTGATCTTTTGGTTAATTATTTGATGACTTGCAAAGAATCAAGTTGAAGCTTGAAAATGGATGATCATGAATTTTCAAGGTATATATTTTGTTGAGCAATTACATTTGGATGCATATGAGTTGATTGAATTGGATAAATATGCATATGTTGCTTGGAATGAGAAGTTTGAATGGAATAATTGCTTAGTGATCAAATTTGAGTAGATTTGGTTGGATATAATCATAAGATGAAATTTAGTAAGTGGATTGAATGGATTTATGTCTTGTGAAAGTATTTAAGCAAGTTTAGTTCAAGTTTTGGTTGAATTTGATGAAGATTAGCTCAATTGATCAAAATCTGTCCAAAATTGTGAAACTGAGCTAGCTGAGAACAAAGCCATGTTTGAGTAATCAAAAATATTTGGATTGGCTTGAAAATTGATATACATGCTCTAGACTTATGGTACAAGTTGCTGTGAAGATCTCATAAGAATTGGATAAGGATTACTTTGGTTTTGGAGTAGTTCTTGTCAACTATAGTGCAGCAGTTTTTCAGCATGTAGCAGTGTAGAGAAAAATAATGGTTGGCAGTCCATACTTGGTCAAATAAATCTCAAATTTTTTGGCTGCTAGTAGACTCAAAGAAGGTCATCTTCACAAAATTTCATGGCAATTGGACATGTACATTGGGAGATATAGCATACTCATTAAAAGGTACAGAATCTGTCCACAAGAGAGAATTATTGGAAATATTTGGTATCTCTTGCATTGAAGGGCTCTCAAGTTGGAATTATGATTACAAGAGGTTGAGAGTCTCAATTGTTTGGTTTTGGATCATGAAGATTGGTACTCAAGTGGAGGTCAAGACCAAGCAAAGAGAAGATGAAGCTTAAAGTCCTAGTGATGATTAGAGAACAATTGGATAGAAAGAAAAGGACTTAAAGAAGTAGAAAGAAAAGGACTTAAAGAAGGAATTCGAGTTGATTATCATGTTAAGTCCTTAGATCAATCAAGGAAAGGCAATTCGAGTGAGTATTGAAGATGTTTATTTAGAGAGATGTCACTTCTCCCGATTGTCGGGGCGTGCCGCCTTATGTAGGTAAACCAAGTGGGTGATGCTTGGATGGCTAATATGGAAGTGGTGATCTGGAGAATCATTGAATATGCTTAGCTGAAGCAAATCAAACGGGTTGATCTAGAGAGCAAGCAACAACCAAATGAGAAGAATTCATATATATATACATGTGATATTCATGCTTATTCAAGTGGTATTCTCTCATGCAAGCTTGATCAAGAAAAGATGCAAGTCAACGACAACTTGAAGCTAGCACTTGATCATAAGTGGTACTTAATTTTTATGGGTAAAGAATGGTTTTCATGATGATAATTGGTCCTCACCAAGCGATTCAAATGGACTTCACTGTTGCTATTGTTGGAGATTGAATGAAATGACTGTCCTCTACTCCGAGATAGCAAAGGTATCATTGTATGGCATATGCATTCATATTTTGCTAAGGACTTGATTGGAGCATCTAGTCATACATAGGTGTGCATTCATGAAATATGAAATGATTTTGAGTTCATATTATGCCACTATTGCTTCTATGTTTTGTTGGATCTAGTGGTTAAATATGACTTGTTCATGAGCATGTGAACCTAGTGTTCGATCTAGTTAAATGAGCAAAAAGAGTCTAATTCAACATAGGCAAGATAACCCCTAGTGGCGTGAAGAAGCTTGTCTTTGGTTCAAACCGAGTTAGATTACTTGTGCAAGTTTGCTAGTTTGAACTAACCAAGAAAGAAGCTCATGGAAACAATCTAAGTTCAAGAAGCACAAGACAACAATAAAAATGGATATCAAGTTATTCTTTCTAATTGGTATCTAGACTCACCAAATCACTAGTAGCATGCACATGGTTATTCTCTAAGTGGTATCACTACTCTTCAAGTGGCATTACTATACATGGTGTATGTCTACAAGTGGTTCAATTTCAAGTGATACTATGATCATCATGACGGCATCCATGCAAGTGGTATAAGTCCAACTCCATTGGTACTCACAAGTGGTGACTAGATCAAGTATTCAAGTGGTATCCAACAATATGTGCAAGTGATCCTCAATTTTAAGTGATCATCAAGATAATGACTTCCAACAAGGTGTCCATCAAATGTGCAAGAATCTACCCTCAACATCTCTACCACACACCTTTGTCACAATAGAGCATTGACTTTTATGGAAATTGATGACAAAGGGGGAGAGATTTGGACAAAGATATGAAATTGTGTGATAAGCAAGAGATATTGGATTATATAATCAAGGGGGAGAGAAAATCAAAATGGATGGAAGAACGCAATGAACCATCATGAAGGCCGATGATGGGAGAGCAATAGGCCAACAAGAAGGATGATCCACAAGATTGACGATTATAAGAGGATCAAAATTCTTGGACAAGAGAAGCACACAAGTAAGGGGAGCAAGCTCATGGACATGGTTGATTGCATTTGAAATGTGCATATTCATATGCTTGCTTGCATTTGCATTTAGTTTCCTACACGTGGTATCTTACTTGTGTGGTGTATGCTAGTATAGGTTTGATTGATGATTTGATAACTAGCTTGCATAGGTTGTTAGCTAGACTTGTGTTTTTCAAGTATTTACTAGAACCTTGCCCTTAATGTTGATCTCACGGGGTATCTAGTATTTTTGCTTGTCTAACTAATCATGATGCTAAGGGTGGACTTAATGATGTAACTTCAATTGGCTTCAAGCAATTGGTATCGAGCAATTGGTATCACGCTACAAAGGTTTATTTTATGCACCTTAGCATCACTTAGTAGTGTTGGCACTCCCACAAATTCCATATGTATGCATGTGTGAAAATTTGAAACCAAACCATTTGAGCACACATGTAGGGGGAGTTAACACTACCAAGTCGGGTTTTATGGAGCTTATCCAAGTCCAAAGTTTTGAGCTTAAATATGGATAAGTAACATAAAATCCAACCCAAGTTAGTAATTTACACTTGTATGAAGAGCTAACTTGGTTAATGCGTATAATTTCCATATCTTTTAAGAGTTGTCATCAATTACCAAAAAGGGGGAGATTAAAAGGTCCTTGTTTGGTTTTGGTAATTGAGTGATAACTTAGGTGGACTAATATGTGCTTAAGTGTTGATTACACAGGTGATTAGTCCACAGGTACATGTGTGTGAGCATCTATGCCATGGAGGTGAAAATGGCTTGGAGATGATGCTTAGCTCGCACATATGGTATGAAGGAGCTAAACGCATGAGACATGACATGGAGTCATGTGGCTAGGTGGAGAAGATCAAGAGGCTTCGTGTCGACGGACCGGTTGCAAGTGTGAAGGGCAAGTCGGGTGATGGCTTGGCACCGATGGACCAACGCAATGGTGAAGAGCAAGCAAGTCAAGGATCGATGAACCAAAAGCCACGTGATGATATGAAGTGGATCATATCATTCATGAGGTGTTGGTGCATGTGTTGCACCGGCATCGATGGTGTCGGAGACGGTGATGAAGACGGTGATCGAAATGGAAAGCGCAAGGCAAAGGTATAACCTAGGGCATTTCCATTTCATCGGTCTAAGGTTGAGTAGAGAAGTGCTTGACCGGATTTAGGATGGATGGCCGTACTATCAAGAGGGGCAAACTTGTTTGCATATCGGTCATCTAGTGCCACTTGAGTGATCTAACTTGCATACGTTGTTAGGACCGAGTGGCGCGGTGAAAAGAGAGAAAAATCCTTTAAAAAATGTTTGCGAAAAGCTAACACACATGCACATGAGGTGTACACATGGTGGTGTTAGCACACTTGCAAAGGTGGTGAAGTTTGGAGTTGAGAGGAGCTCAAAAAGAGCGTCGGACGCTGGCTTGGGTGAGCGTCGGACTATTGCGTTCAGTCCGACAGTAAACCCTAGCCTCTGTGCAGTTGAGTGCGAGCGTCGGACGTTGTCTGCAGTGACAGCGTCGGACCATCCTCGTGCGTCCGACGGTGTTTGGCCTGTGAGCGTCGGACGCTGAAGTTTGTGGGCGTCGGACTTTTGTCCGAGCGTCCGACGGTGCAGATCGTGCAAGAGCTGACACGTGGCGAGCTCTGAGAGCGTCGGACTCTTGGGTTTAGTCCGACGGCGAGCGTCGGACGACCGTCCGACGGTTTTCAGCGCTTGGGGAGCTCTCTGGAAGCGTCGGACCGTGGAGTTCGTTGGTCCGACGGTGTTCCGTCCGACGGTGAGCTGAAGCGCGGGAAGTTAGCCGTTGTGATCCAACGTTCGACTTCAAACGGCTAGTGACACGTGGCGGCCATCGGGAGGCTCGGACCGTGGACATTGGTCCGATGGTGGTGCGGCTGAGCGTCCGACGCTCTGTCCGATGGCCGGTTTGAGAGGGCAATGGCTCTATTCGTTTGAGGGATATAAATCCAAGCACTTGGCGGCCTTGGCCGACAAGCTGAGCACCCTTGGGCCTGTGTGGCTTGTGTAGGTGTGCTTGGAAGCCCTCTCACTCACTCACTTGCTTAGTGCACATCCGATTGATTGATAGTGAGTGATTCTAGTGCGTTGCATTGTGAGATTGCTTCGAGTGGCACTAGGTGATCGAGTTACAAGCCGGTGGGCTTGTTACTCTTAGAGGTTGCCACCTCCTAGACGGCTTGGTGGCTTGTGGCTCCGTGAAGCAAGCAAGAAGATCGTGCTTAGCTCCGGAGAAGCTTTGTGAGGGGTTGGAGCGAGACGTGAAGAGCGACAAGTGGTCCGGCCGAGTCAAGTGCTAGAGCTTGTGGTAAGCACTCCATGTGGGAGAGTGTGACTTGCGGGTCACCACTAGCAAGAGGACCGGCGGCAACCTTGGAGCTTGTCTCAACACAGGACGTAGCTTGTGGCGACAAGTGAACCTCCGGGAAATAAATCACCGTGTCAACATCTTCCCATCCTTCGCGGTGGTTTGCTCCCTTCTACACAAGTTATTTATTTTGTGCATTACTTTACTTGTGTAGTTGTAGTTGCTCTTGTGAGACTGGTTAGCTTGTGTAGCTTGCCACTCACCTTCTTAGCTTGTATAGCTTAGAAGTAGTTTCTTGTTTAGTTTGTATAACTAAACAAGTTGGGCTCCTTGATTAGGATTATGTATCCTTGTCATTGAGCACGTAGTGAGCTTAGGTGCTTAGTGCATTTTTGCTTGCTAGTTGGTAGGAGCTCCCCGGTGCTTAAAGTACTAGTGCTTAGGTTTGTGTGACCTTGCGCTAGAACGGTTTAGGGAAGCTCAAGTTAGCCTTGCACCTTTACTTCTTGGTAGGATCCTTTGTAAGGTGCTCAGAGTCTTAGTTAGAGGGGTGAATTGTTGCTAGAACCGAATAGGTTTTATTCCGCTGCGATTAGTTGTTAAAAAGGACAATTCACCCCCCTCTAATCCGCCATCTAGACCCTACAAGTGGTATCAGAGCCTGGTCTCTCATTTGTGGTCTTAACCGACCCGAGAGGATGGCGACTTATGGGCTAGATGTTGATTGTCCATACACATTTGACGGCACACACTTTGCACGTTGGAGAAATTGGATGGAATGTAATATTAAATTTATTTCTCCTCAAATATGGTGGATCGTAGATGTAGGTTTTTCCCATGCTATTGATGAGGACAATCCTACCGAAGCGCAAGGGAAATGCTTACAACTCGGTTACCAAGCTATTAACATGTTTTATAGAGCTTTGGATGATAGCATCTTCGGAAGGATCATGCATTTTGAGACTGCTCATGAAATTTGGGTGTATCTCAATGAAAACTATGGCAAGCTCCCCGAAGATGAAGATGATGCCAAAGACATGAAGCTTAGTGATCAAGAGCACATCCACAACTCCGTGATTGAGAGTTGCTCCTCTGCTTTGTCAAATGATGATGATGATGATGCTACCACAAGATCACTTGACAAGGGAGTTGATGAAGCCACAAGTGAGGCACATGATGATTCTACCTCAAGCTCACTTGATGATGGCTACGAGAGTGATGCATCAACAAGCTCTTCAGCCTCATCACATAGCTACAAGTCACTCGGTGGTGACAAGGTATCACTTGGTAATGTGATTGTTGATTGTGATGATCCAAACTTTGAGCTTGTATGCAAACTCGTAAATGCCTTAAGAAAAGAGATGAACAAAACAAAGAATTTGACTAATGAAAACTCTTTTCTAAAGGACACATGTGAACAACAAAAGCATCTACTTTATGTCATGAGTTGTTCACATGAGAAGCTAAAATTGACTCATAAGGAGCTTAGTGTTGCTCATGAGAATTTGGTAAAAGACCGTGCTTTTCTCACTAAGGAGCTTTCCAATGAAAAATCTAAAACTAGTGAGAGCTCATCACTTGGGTCAAATGATCAATCACATATTGCAACTAACCCTTGTGATGTAGGCATGAAGAATGTATCCGCCTCATGTGATGATATGCCTTGTTCTTCACTTTTACATACTTGTTCTACTTCTATGTCTTGTGAGACTAACCTTTTGAAGGAGAACAATGAGCTCAAAAGTCAAGTGAAGAACATGAGTGACAAAATAGAAAGGTGGAACAACTCAAGTGTCACCCTCAATAACATGTTGAAGAATACAAAAATTGTCGGTGACAAGAGTGGCCTTGGGTACATCAAAAAGAAATGGGACATGACCAAAGGTGAAAGAAAGAGAGCTAGAAAAGAGAAGAAGCAAGAGCGAGAAAGACTTGCTTATTTCATGTTCTTTATATGCCATGAAATGGGTCATCTAGCTTTGTCATGCCCTACCAAAGAGAAGCCCAAGAAGAAAGAAGAGGAGAGGCTCACACATCCACAATGTCCCAAGTGTAGCACTAGAAGTAATATCCCTTCTACGTGCCTATACAAGAGATTTATGAGGCCTCAACAAAAGCCACAAGACAAGACACCCCAAGATCAAGTCAAGACCAACCATGAAGCATGCTATGGTGACTTGAAGAAGAAGAAGACAAGAAGGGGTAATGGAAGAGGAAGGCATCAAACTCATATTTATGATGCCAAGTTGATGATGAGCAAGATTCAAGAGAAGAACAAGATGGCTCACCTCAAGTGCTTCAAATGTGAAGATATGGGTCACTTTGCCTCAAAGTGTCTCAACAAGCTTGAGAAGAAGGCTCAACCAACCCAAGAGAGGCGAGGCAATGAGAAGCACAACATGAGCAAGAAAGAGAAGGCTCAAGCAAAGCAAAAGTGCTACTCATGCCGGGAAATGGGACACATGGCTAATTCATGTCCCCTAGGTAACACTCCTAAGCCTATTTCAATTCATGCAAATAATTTGCTTAGGAAGGATGACAATGGTACCTCATCGGTTGCTATTGCAAAACATCCCGCTATCCATACTAAGGCAATGCCTAAGTATGTTGCTCCTAACTTGAGAGGACCCAAACTAGTTTGGGTACCATCAAAAAGTGGATGATTGTGTATAGGTACCATGGCATTGGAGGCTTGATCTAATTGGCATTCATATTGATCATCATATAATGAATCAATTCATGACACCTAGTGCAAATCCAAACCAATGCCAAGTCAAATAAAGTGAAGTCCAAGTGCTATAACATACAAGTGCAAAAGTTCAAGTTGTGTAGTTGTAGTTGCTCTTGTGAGACCGGTTAGCTTGTGTAGCTTGCCACTCACCTTCTTAGCTTGTGTAGCTTAGAAGTTGTTTCTTGTTTAGTTTGTATAACTAAACAAGTTGCGCTCCTTGATTAGGATTGTGTATCCTTGTCATTGAGCACGTAGTGAGCTTAGGTGCTTAGTGCATTTTTGCTTGCTAGTTGGTAGGAGCTCCCTGGTGCTTAAAGTACTAGTGCTTAGGTTTGTGTGACCTTGCGCTAGAACGGTTTAGGGAAGCTCAAGTTAGCCTTGCACCTTTACTTCTTGGTAGAATCCTTTGTCAGGTGCTTAGAGTCTTAGTTAGAGGGGTGAATTGTTGCTAGAACCGAATAGGTTTTATTCCGCTGCAATTAGTTGTTAAAAAGGACTATTCACCCCCCTCTAGTCCGCCATCTCGACCCTACAGCCGGGAACTGGTTAGCTCAGTGTATACGCTGGACCACGTAGGGTTTTGGGAGCTAGATTGGACCATGGACAGGTGGATTCCTAAGCTTCCTGGCCACTAGTCAGTCCCCCAGCATATCGCTCCACCAGACCCGCGGTTGGTACCCAAATAGTACCATGGGTGACCTATGGGACCCCGTACAGTCTGTCTGGGTTTGTGATTGGCATTGGACACAAGCTGGTTTGTAATCGATTCGATTCGCCATCTCTCCTGGATAGTGAGAAGCTTGACTGATCTTCCCTCATGGTAGAAATGGATAAGTTTGAACTTGAACATGGTTATCCAAGTAAATACCAAACTGCTATGGTTCTATTATATTGTTTGCTTAGAATTAATCAAGTGCTTGAATTAGATCAGGCTTTAAATTGAAAGCAAGGAATTATGATTACTAAAAGCTTGCTAGTAACAACATGTGACATCGTCAACTAAAATAGCTTTTTACTCAACTGAGTCAGCCAACTCCACTAAAAAGCCTTGCATATTCCTTGAGAGTCTTTTATTTGGTAAGACGGGTAAGTCTTGCGGAGTACAATTGTGTACTCAGGGTTTATCCCAAATTGTTGCAGATGGCCAGATCTTCTATGGTTTTGCAAGAATTGCTTCACTCCGGCCGTGGACGAGGACTGAAGTGTGGGCAGCTTTGTCTTCGTGTTTAAAGCTATCCTATCTAGCAGTTTGATCCTAAGCATGGCAGTGTATAATCTTTAAGTAAGGTTGTGAAAAACAGTTTGTAAGACTACTTTGCTTCCGCTAAGTTGAAAACTTATGATGTAAATTATATCTGCATACTCCGAACTCTGAAGCTATGTAATATGGATGTATGTTGTTGAACCCTGTACGATCTTGGTTGTGTTACCATTTGGTTTGAAATCCTTCAAGATTTCACGAACTACCAGGTTTATATGGGCTCAAGTGTGGTCATTTAGCTGTTTCGATGGCAATTGCCGTACTTGTGCTCTTATAAATTAGTTGGTTCTGTCACAGAGTGATGAGGATCCGCTGGACATTCAAGGTCCAATCACAAAAGCACGCGCGTGACAATTAAATTTAGAGGTGAGCTCGTTCCTAACTAACTTTTTATATGATTTTGAGAATAGACTACTACCTAATCATGTCATATGTCTTAGGAATATTGGAAAGGGTCATGAAGAGCTTGGGAAAGGTGGTGGAGTCCAGCAAGACCATCAAGGGCGCGCAACACGAGCCGGAGGTCCAGCCCAACATGAGTTCAAGTCAGTCTCGGCCTCCAGGACCAGTCTGCATTAAAACTGGTCAAAACATATGCAACAGACTCCGTTTTCAACGAACCACATATGGTTGGAAACATATTTAGATAAGAAAGCTGATGGAAGTGGTCCTACATCAAAACTCCTTCGGAATCCATAGGAATCGTCAAAACAAGTCAGCGTCCAGAATATGTTCCGGTGCTGCGACACCGTTTTTGGTCCGTTGGGCCGTGTATCCTCGTTCAGCCCATTAGGGGAGCGTGTCCAGGGGGTGTGACGACCCTTAGACCTTATTTTCAGTAGCCATCACACTTGTTAGGGTTTGGGTTTTGCTTAGATTATTCTGTCAAGAACAGTTTCGCCGCCGCCGTCGGTTTGTGAGACCCCAACTCGTGAGATTAATCATTCATCTGCAATTTGGTTGCATTCTTCCGTGTTCTTGCTTGTGTTCTTCGATTCGCAGGCAAGGATTAGCCTTCTTGGCGAGGTTAATTGTGCAACGCCGATTAATAACCAGAGGAGACGTGGTGCTGCGATTGCAGGGTTTCGGATCGTGTTGTTCGGAAGCCGGATCGACTTGTGTCGCGTGTTCCACCAAATCGAGAGTTACCAGAACCTTTCGGAAGATCGGGACCCTAGTCCACATCAAGTGGTAATCAGAGCTTCAGGTATACCATCAGGTTCACATCTATCTACCATTAGTTTCGAGCGTTTTCGCCTTCATCCCATAGTCCAGTGCCATATTTGTTTCCTTCCCTATAACCTTCCGCACCATAGCCTTTGCAGTTTTCAGATTCAGAGTTCATCGTGTTGAGTTTGTGTCCTAGTCGAGGTCTTGTTGCTTGTTAGTTTGTGTTAGAGTCCAGTTCGTGTGATTTCCCCTATCATTTCCATCAAACCCTAGCCGACGTGACCAGTTTTGCCCTCATTGTCCCCGTTTTGCTCTCTAATTTGGAGTCGGTTTTCGAAACTGGTCCAGTTTTCGCATACGGAGTCAGAATTCGACGTTCTACATATCGAAATCAATCGGCACGAAATTTTGGATTTGGTTGTCTCCCGCCATTGCGGGGTCCAAAAATTTTAAAATTGTCAAAAACTGGTCACAAGGTCCTCTTTTCGTGGTCACAAGCTTTTCGGTGAATTTTACCGCATCTTCTGAAAATTCCACAGGCCACACCTTTCACTTGTTTCACCTCAAATTTTCTGTTGTTACTTCTTGTTTGCTCCTAAGTCATAAGAAAATATCAAAAAAATAAAAAAAAGTCAAATTTTCCAAAAAAACAACGACAGCCCAGAAAAGAGAAAAAAAGACAGGGCAAAAGAGGAACAATATCTAGAGGAGCACATAGAGAAGACCATCTGTTACATTTGTGAGTGTGTGCTGTGTTTACCCTTGTTCCTATTGTTCTTGCCATCTTTTACACTTGTTCCTCCATACTTGTTGTCACACACTTGGCACTTGGGACACATTAGACCAGCAACGAGAACAAGTATTTTGGGCTATAATTCAGCATTACTATCTGTTTCTTATTTGTGTGCCACATATACACATTTGTTACTTTTTGTGCCTCCCAAGCTCCACAGAATCTTCTGAACAGCATAGGTTTTGCATCCCTGCAATCGCGGTCTACGTCTTCCAGGTATCCTTTGCCTTGCTGGTAAGAACTCTTGTAAGAGCTTGGTAAGGTGTCTGCAGATCTTGATTAAGAGGCACCACTCCACCTCATAGTGTGATTATTAGGGATAACCTTCACGTTTGTTGCTTGTGTTTTTGGTGTCCACAATGCTAGGTGATGACGAGGCACCGCCCATAGATTTTTCAGAATGTGTCAGCCAAGAGCAACTACAATCAGTTTTGGGTAATGCTCAAAAGGATTTGAACGAGACAGTCAAAAAGGCTGTAACTGCTGCCCTCAGTAATCTCCATCTTGGCAGCACCATTGAAAGAATAGAAAGACGATTGTCCACGCTAACTGACAAGGTTGACGCCTTGGAAAAACAACCACTTCCCATCTAAGCAGACTATGAAGGCAGCAACCACGGTGACGAAGTATATGATGAAAACGGTAATGTTGATCAAGCAGCAACAAGGGAAAACAGACTACGTCAGAAGCTTCAAAAAAACACCACAGGTATGGGTGGCGGTCACCGCAACAACCGCCAACGAGGTAATCGTTTTCATGCTTCCGATGATCCTTATGCTAAGGTTAAATTTAAGATACCTTCCTTTTCGGGACATTATGATGCTGAGGGATACCTTGATTGGGAGATGACAGTAGAGCAAAAATTTAGTGGCCGCCAAGTACCTGATCAACATAGAGTTAGACAAGCCACTAACGAATTTGAAGACTTTGCTATCATTTGGTGGACTGGTTTAATTGCAGAGAATGTAGCACCTAGTACTTGGGAAGAACTTAAGGTTGCTATGCATGATAGATTTGTGCCACCATCATATCATAGAGAACTACGTAATAAATTAATGCGCTTAGATCAGGGAGATAAATGTGTGCAGGATTACTATGGTGAGCTTCAGAAGGGTTTGATGCGATGTGGCATAGTTGAGGGACCTGAGGATTCTATTGTTCATTTTTATTCTGGACTGAGGCGCGAAATTCAGGACATAGTTGATTATAAGGACTTTAACACCATCAACCAGTTGTTTCAGTTTGCTGTGCTTGCAGAGAAGGAGTTGGAGGGGCGAGATTTGCAACGCAAGAGCAAGGTTGGCACCACCTACCAGCCACTCACGGGGCCATCTTCGGGGCTGCCCAAAGTGTCCTCCTTTCGAGCACCTTTGCCATCCAACAAGCGGCCAACAACTTCTGGAGTTCCCGCGCGTTCTTCACGACCATCCGGGTCAGGTCAAAAAAATTCTGTGCAGGAACCTTCGAAGAGCGCATCCTCCATTGCCTCAACGGGACGCACTCCTAGTGTTCAGTGCCACCGCTGCCATGGATATGGACACATACAGAAGGATTGCCCAAGTCAGCGGGCTTACATTGCTACAGATGATGGTTACATCAGCACCTCTGACGTGGAAGATGATGAGGAAGCAGGGGGCGATGAGGAGCATGGAGAGGTCCTTGGTAGCGAGGACACATCCGCCTACATGAGCGTTATTGTGCAGCGGGTACTCAGTGCACAAGTACAACAACCTGAGAAGCTGCAACGCCATAACTTGTTCCAAATTTTCTTTGTCATCAACAATCGGCGGGCACGTGTCATCATTGATGGAGGTAGCTGTAATAATTTGGTGAGTTCAGATTTGGTCAAGAAGCTTGGCTTGGTCACATGCCAACACCCGCATCCGTACCATATTCAGTGGTTGAATAATTCCGGTAAAGCTAAGGTAACACAAACTTGCAGAGTTTCCTTTTCCATTGGTACCTATGCTGATTTTTTAGACTGTGATGTAGTACCTATGGAAGCTTGTTCACTTTTATTGGGTCGCCCTTGGGAATTTGATAATGATGCTATGCACCATGGTAGGAGTAATATATACACCTTTGTTCATAAAGGAAAGAAAATTACTTTGGTTCCAATGACACCCGCTGAAATTGTGCAAGCTGATAACGAACGAGCTGCTAGTTTGCGTGATGCTAAATCTGAAAATCAGCAAGTTGCTAATTCTATTTACCCACCTAAAAAGGAAAAGTCTACACCTAATTCTAAGGTCGAGGGAATTAAATTGAAGGGTGGTGTAATGCTTGCAAGAAAATGTGACCTTGCTGAAATTTCTGATAATGATATTTGCTATACCTTAATGTGCAAACGAGCTATGTTTTCGCTTGATGATGTTGCTAGTTCGATACCTCCTGCTGTCACTAACATTTTGCAGGAGTATGAGGATATTTTTCCAGCTGAGATATCCCCAGGGCTGCCACCAATGAGAGGGATAGAGCATCAAATCGATTTGATCCCGGGAGCGTCATTGCCAAACCGTGCTGCTTATCGAACCAACTCCGAGAAGACTAAGGAAATTCAGAGGCAAGTCTAAGAACTCTTGGACCGTGGGTACGTACGTGAAAGTCTTAGTCCTTGTGCTGTTCCTGTGATTTTGGTTCCTAAGAAAGATGATTCTTGGCGTATGTGTGTCGATTGTAGAGCCATTAATAATATTACTAATCGATATCGTCACACTATTCCTAGGCTTGATGACATGCTTGATGAATTATGTGGCTCTATAATTTTCACAAAAATTGACTTGCGTAGTGGCTATCATCAAATTAGAATGAAAATTGGAGATGAATGGAAAACAGCTTTTAAAAACAAATTCCGGTTGTATGAGTGGTTAGTAATGCCTTTTCATTTGACTAATGCACCTAGCACTTTCATGCGCTTGATGAATGAGGTTTTACGAGCTTTCATTGGATGATTTGTGATGGTTTACTTTGATGATATCTTAATTTACAGCAAGTCTTTGGATGAACATATGGATCACTTGCATGCTGTTTTTAATGCTTTGCGTGATGCACGCTTATTTGGTAACCTTGAGAAGTGCATCTTTTGCACGGATCGAGTCTCTTTTCTTGGCTATGTGGTGACTTCATAGGGAATTGAGGTGGATGAGACAAAAATTAAAGCCATTAGGAGCTGGCCGGTAGCCCAATCTATCACACAGGTGAGGAGTTTTCTTGGTCTTGCAGGTTTCTATCACCACTTTGTCAAGGATTTCAGCACCTATGCTGCCCCATTACATTAGTTGACAAAGAAGGGAGCGGTGTATCGTTGGGGTAAGTCACAAGAGGAGGCCTTTGAGACATTGAAGGGTAAGCTTACACATGCACCATTGCTGCAACTTCCAAACTTTGGTAAGACTTTTGAGTTAGAATGCGATGCTAGTGGAGTTGGCATTGGAGGTGTGTTGATGCAAGATGGTAAACCCGTAGCATACTTTAGCGAAAAATTGCATGGGCCCGTTTTAAATTACTCTACGTATGATAAGGAATTGTATGCACTTGTACGTTCTTTAGAAACGTGGCGCCATTATTTGTGGCCTAAAGAATTTGTTATTCATTCGAATCATGAATCGCTAAAGTATCTTCATTCACAAAATAATTTGAATCGTAGACATGCCAAGTGGGTTGAATTTATTGAATCTTTTCCTTATGTTATTAAACACAAGAAAGAGAAAGATAATGTGATTGCTGATGCTTTGTCTAGACGATATACTTTGCTGTCCCAACTTGATTGTAGAGTTTTTGGACTTGAGACAATAAACGAACAATATGCGCTTGATCCTAATTTTAAAGATGTGTTGCTGAATTGTAAAGAGGGACGTACATGGAACAAGTTTATGATAAATGATGAATTTGTGTTTAGAGCTAACCGTCTATGCATTCCAGTTGGTTCCGTTCGTCTTTTGTTGATGCAGGAAGCGCATGGAGGAGGATTGATGGGACATTTCGGAGCTAAGAAGACGGTGGATGTTTTGGCCATGCATTTCTTTTGGCCAAAGATGAGGAGAGATGTTGAGAGGCTCATTGCACGCTGCACCACATGTCAAAAAGCTAAGTCTCGTTTGAATCCCCACGGTTTGTATATGTCTCTTCCCGTCCCTTCTATTCCTTGGGAGGATATTTCAATGGACTTTGTTTTAGGATTGCCTAGGACTAAGAGGGGAAGGGATAGTGTTTGTGGTGGTGGATCGATTTTCTAAAATGGCACATTTTATACCATGTCAAAAAAGTGATGATGCTGTTCATATTGCTGACCTCTTTTTCCAAGAGATTGTTTGCTTGCATGGTATGCCTTCTACTATTGTTTCAGATCGTGATGCTAAATTTTTGAGTCACTTCTGGCGCACTCTATGGAATAAATTGGGTACACAATTGTTGTTTTTTACTACTTGTCACCCACAAACTGATGGACAAACAGAGGTAGTGAACCACACTTTGGGAGCCATGTTGAGAGCTATTTTGAAGAAAAATTTGAAGATGTGGGAAGAATGTTTGCCTCATGTGGAGTTTGCTTATAATCGGGCAACACATTCTACCACCAAGGTAAGTCCTTTTCAGGTAGTGTATGGATTTAATCCCCGTGCTCCAATTGATATTTTGCCTTTGCCTACTAGTGAGAGAATTCATCATGATGCTAAGGAACGTGCTGATTTTATTTTGCAAATGCATGAAACAACAAAGCACAACATTGAGAAAATGACTGAAAAATATAGAATTGCTGGTAGTAAAGGTAGACAAGAAGTTAAACTTGAACCGAGAGATTTGGTGTGGTTGCACTTGAGAAAGGATAGATTTTTAGATTTGAGAAAGTCTAAGTTGATGCCTAGAGCTGATGGTCCATTTAAAATTCTAGAGAAGATTAATGATAATGCATATAAGCTAGAGTTGCCCCCTGAGTTTGGGGTTAGTCCCACCTTTAATATTTCAGATTTGAAGCCATATTTGAGAGATGCATGTGAGCTAGAGTCGAGGACGACTCCAATTCAAGAGGGGGAGGATGATGAGGATCCGCTGGACATTCAAGGTCCAATAACAAGAGCACGCGCGCGATAATTAAATTTAGAGATGAGCTCGTTCCTAAGTAACGTTTTATATGATTTTGAGAATAGACTACAACCTAATCATGTAATATGTCTTAGGAATATTGGAAAGGGTCATTAAGAGCTTGGGAAAGGTGGTGGAGTCCAGCAAGACCATCAAGGGCGCGCAACACCAGCCGGAGGTCCAGCCCAACACGAGTTCGAGTCAGTCTCGGCCTCCAGGACCAGTCTACATTAAAACTGGTCAAAACATATGCAACGGACTCCGTTTTCGATGAACCACATATGGTTGGAAATCTATTTTGATAAGGAAGCTGATGGAAGTGGTCCTGCATCAAAACTCCTTCGGAATCCATAGGAATCATCAAAACAAGTCAGCGTCCAGAATCTGTTCCTGTGCATTGACACCGTTTTTGGTCCGTTGGGCCGTGTATCCTCGTTGAGCCCATTAGGGGCGCGTGTCCAGGGGTTGTGACGACCCTTAGATCTTATTTTCAGTAGCCGTCGCACTTGTTACGGTTTGGGTTTTGCTTAGATTATTCTGTCAAGAACAGTTTCACCGCCGTCGTCGGTTTGTGAGACCCCAACTCGTGTGATTAATCATTCATCTGCAATTTGGTTGCATTCTTCCGTGTTCTTGCTTATGTTCTTCGATTCGCAGGCAAGGATTAGCCTTCTTGGCGAGGTTAACCGTGCAATGCTGGTTAATAACAAGAGGAGACGTGGTGCTGCGATTGCGGGGTTTCGGATCGTGTTGTTCGGAAGCCGGATCGACTTGTGTCGCGTGTTCCACCAAATCGAGAGTTACCAGAACCTTTCGGAAGATCGGGACCCTAGTCCACATCACAGAGAGACACTTGGAGTAGTCTTAGGTTTTGTTTTTCCCTTTGACCGTACTATTAAGAGGGGTTTGGATGGATAGCTTGACTTAGGGCAAAGTTAGAGAGTGTAGATGTGATGCACACTTGTCCAACATAGCTCTAGATAGCCCAGGGAGTCTCTTGAGAGAGAGAGGATCAAACGTTTGATTCGGCGAAGTTTTGATCAATTTGAGAGCATCAGACTCTAGGTAGTATGGTCGTCAGACCAATGTTTGGAGTCCGACGGTACGTGGCAGCCCCTAGGTGCTCCTCAGCACACCAGGGAGCGTCGGACGCTGCTGGGATGGTCGTTGGACCATACACCAGCGTCTGACGGTGCCAGAAGGTTTACAGAAGCTCTCTTGCCCATTTGTTCAGCTGAAGCATCCATTGTGACCTTGTGAGAGTGCAAGAGCCCTAGGAAGGATTGAGTGAACTCCATTGCTTGTGAGTTTCTTCCCTAGAGAGATCAAGAGTGACTTGTGTGCATCCATCACCCTCTTTGGCCTTGTTCTTGGTCAAGTGAGAGTCTAGGCTTTTTGATCAGCATCACCTCGACGGTTCGGTGGCGATCGGAGGCTTGGTGACCGCTTGGGAGCTTGTGGGCGGCCCAAGCCATGCTTGTGAGCGGTTGTGGGCGATCCACCGTGCCAGAGAGGCAAAGGATCAGTCCGTAGAGAGCACTTGATCTTTGCGAAGATCAAGGCGGAGCTACACCCTTGCGTGGGTGCTCCAACGAGGACTAGTGGAGAGTGCCAACTCTCCGACACCTCGGGAAAAACTCATCTTGCAATATCTTACTCATTTACATTCCCGCATTTACTTTGTGTTCTCTACTTTCCTAGAGTAGTATACTTATGATAGGACTTGGCTCTAGGTTGCATAACTTGTTTTAGGCTTAGAACATACACAAGCACTCGTGGGGTGAGATTGGACAAATGGCGATAGGTTGAATTGTATTTCGAAAAAATTACTAGTTGCCCAATTCACCCCCTCTTGGGCATCCTCGATCCTTTCAATTGGTATCGGAGCCTTGTGCTCACTAATTTGTCTTAACCGCCAAGAGAAGGATGTCTGGTGGTCACGATGATCCCCCTCCCGTCTTTGACGGTAACGATTTTCCTTATTGGAAAATTTGTATGGAGGCATACCTTGAGGTGGTGGACCTTGGTGTTCACAAAGCCATCACACAAGGGCACCCCACTCCCAAAGTCGGCGCAACCCTCACACCCGTTGAGGAAGAGCACGAGAAGTGGAATGCTAAGGCTCGCAACATCATGTTTAGAGGCCTTAGCAAAGAGGTGTTCAACCATGTGAGGAACCACAAAAACGCCCATGCACTATGGTCGGATATTTGTGCGCTCCATGAGGGAACCAAGAATGAGCGTAAGGAACGATATTACCTTATTATTGATAAGCTCAATTCTTTCAAAATGCTTCCCAATGAAAATGCTAATGACATGCATTCTCGATTGAATATCATTGTAGAAGAAGTCAATGGCCTTGGGCTCACTCAAATAACTCCGGCCGAAGTTGCAAGAAGGATCCTCAATGCTCTCCCTATTGACAAGTATGGTCACATTGTGACCATGCTTCATCAAGGGGATCTCTCCAATGCAACTCCCACACAAATCTTGGGAAAAGTCAATGCGCATGAGATGTATATGAAGATTACTCCCCAAGATGGTTCATCATCCAAGAAGGAAGAGAAGAAGGACTTAGCTCTCAAGGCTGACAAGAAAGGCAAATCACAAGTCATGTATTCTTCTCTTGATTCCAACAAATGATGATGATGATGACGACGAGGAAGACCATCAAGATGCTCAGGAATCTCAACAACAAAGGAATCAAGTTTGATTCCAACAAGAAGAAGTTCTTCACAAATAGCAAAAGAAAGCCCATCTCTGAGATGGATTGCTACAATTGTGGAGAGCTTGGGCATCTTGCTCATCAATGCCCGAAGCCCAAGAAAGACAAGTTCAAGAATAAGAACAAGGGCAAAAGGCAAGACTCAAGTGACGAGTGATGATGAGAAGAAGAAGGCCAAGCCATTCAAGAAGAAAGAATTCAAGAAGAAGCAATTTCACAAGAACAAGAAGAATGGCAATGCTTACATTGTTGGTGATTGGCTCACCGACATTGAATCTTCAAGTGGCTCCTCCGGTGAAGATAGTGGTGATGAAAAAGAGAAGGTGGCCGCTCTTGTGATTGGGACTTCTCTTCCTCCACCGCCATCACTACCCTCATCTCCAACACACCTTTGCCTCATGGCTAAGGATAAGAAGGTACAAAGTGATGATGAGAGTAGTGATAGTGACAATGAGTATGATTCACCCACTTATGACGAACTTGCTAGCTTGCTAAATGACTATACCAAAGTGATAAGAAAGCTAACAAGTAAAAATGAGAAGCTAAAACTTGAGAATGGCAACCTCTTAGCTAAGAATGAACAATTCACTAAAGCTAGTGATGAGCTTAGAGGGAAAAACCAAAATGTGTCATCTAAGCTCAAGGAGCTCAAATCCAACATAAAGGAGCTCAAAGAAAAATATGATAAACTTGAGAAGATGCACATTGAGCTCACCACTAGCTATAATAAGCTAAAAGAGAACTACACTCAAATAAAAGTGAATCATGATAACCTTGGTATGGCTTATGACTTGCATTCCAATGAAACACATGATGCTCCTAACCTTGTTGTTAAGTGTGGCATAGCTACATCATGTGATGACTTGATTGAAGAGATCACTGAGTAAGGTGCTAGTAGCAAAGGCAAGGAAGTGGTGGTGGTCGATTACCATGATGACTATTTGAAGCTCAAGATTAAGAATGAGAACTTGAAGAAAGAGCTTGAGAAGCAATCAACCACCAACACCATTGTCATTGAAACGGTGCAAGAAGATGATGAAGTTGAGATGCTTAGAGAAGAGAATAAGATCCTCAAGACTGAGAAGTGCCAACTTGCAAGCCTATTGGAAGAGAACAAGAAGTTGAAGCAAGAAAAGAGTCATCTCACCATTGACTTGCAAAGATTCACAAGAGGCTGTTGACGGCCGCTAACACCCTATTTTACCGTCAACATTTCACCCATAATCAAGGTAAAACCTCATGAAATGCAAACAAGCCACCTTGAAACTTCCACATGTCCTTAGAGAAATGTTGTGTATGCAGGAGAAATGGTGGAAACAAGGCAAAACAAAGCAAGGCAAGACATCTCAGCACCTCAGCTGCCACATGGGAGCCAGAGGGGGGCGCCCGCCCTGCCAACAGGGCGCCCGCCCTGTCCAAAGTGCCAAATGGCACTTGCCACCTCACTGATCCGTGTGGCAACCTCCCAAATGGTTTGTGGCACGTTGAAACAACATCAACAGCTCAGATACAAGGCACGAGGATCCGATGGCCCTATCAACAGGGCGCCCGCCCTGTCAAAGTTGAGTGCCACGTGCACGATCCAAGGGAAGGTGTCTAGGAGCCATCTACACCATCAATTGAAGTCAGTTTTCATCCAACGGTGATCAAGTGATGTGCCATGGATTGAAGGACCCACATGTCATCCTCCCAGGGGTTGCAAACCGCCTTTCCAAGGCACCAACCGACTTTGCAACCACCATTGAGGAGGAAGGAGGGCCGTTGGATGCAAGGCGATGCATCCAACCAGGCGCCCGCCCCCCTAGGGGGCGCCCGCCCTGCCACTTCGCGCCACCGACTTCCAGCAAGCCTACAAGTACCCCTGGTGCACTCCTACACTATAAATAGGGCTAGGATCCTCACTTGTAAGTGAAAACACAAAGAAACACCTAGAAACACACAAGAAACACTAGAGAAGAGTAGAGTGTTGGAAAGAAGTCAGGAGAAGGAAGAAGTCTGTGGTGGAGCCGGGCTTGTCGGCGACCTCCTCTGCGGTGTTCTTCACTCTTATCGGTAATAAAGATCCCCTTTTTCATTTACTATTGTTTTACATTAAGTAGCTCTATACTTGCTCATTGCTCAGTTAGAGTGCTCTAATTCCTTGGCCAGAGTTAGAGTAGTAAGTTTTATAGATTAAGCGAGGTGCTTAGGCTATAGCTTACCCTTGAGTGCCGTTAGGCCCACGGATAGTAGTGGTAGGTGCTAGGTGGTGACAGCCCTAGGATCCTCTGTATTCCACCACGTTTGGCCTAGTATCCGGTATAAGCGTAGGACTTTGAGATGTACGACGCCTAATCAGTCGAACCCCGGTGAGTTTAGGACTTTGCGTGTCCCAAGTATAGCAGTCTCTTTGGTATAACAATCATTTGATCTTTTACTGAGATAGAGTTCTCCCCCAAAACTCCAGAGCTACTTAGTGCGTGTTTCCACCATAGTTATACTTCATTGATTTATCTTTACTAAGGTTATTATCCCATTTATTCATATCTAGATCCTTGATTATCATATCCTTGGAATCACAAACCCCGCCTTCCTTTGAGAAAATATAAATTCGACACATGGTACTCCCAGGCAAAGCGCTACACGTTAGTTCTGTGCGCTTGCAGAATCCCATCATCTATCCTTTAGAGTTACCCATAGCCTTTTTGGCCAACAACCACATACTTTGAGCATAGGGATTGACAACCCCCGTGATTGCGTTGAGAACTATTGTTATCATTGCTAGAGGATAGATTTGGCTACATTCTTTTGATAGCGTTAGTGTCTGTCAACAGAGGCCAATATCTTCAAAGTGATCTCCTCATGAACACCATAATGAAGTTTGATAGAAGTGGGATTGGCTACATGGGTGAGAAAGTGCAAAATATTAGAGCTCAAAATAGACTCAACAAAGCAAAGAACAAGCCCAAGCCCAAGCCAAAGAGATGCTTTGAATGTGGACAAGAAGGTCACCTTGGTCATGAGTGCAAGACACCACCACCATAACCTTTTCCCAAGCATGCTAGGCCCTTTGCCTTTGATGCTCACTATATGCTAAGGAAAGATTCTAAGGGCAAAGTGAAAGTCATGTTCCTAGGTCCCCCTAACAAGAATAGGCCTAGGCAATTGTGGGTGGCTAAAGCTTTGGTTGAGAAAGTCCTGAGCCCTTCTCAAGTATGGGTTCCTAAACATCAAGCTTGATTTGTTGTGTGTAGGTGAACTCAAGACCAGTGGCTCTCAATGGGTAATTAATAGTGGATGCACTCAACATATGATCGGTGATGCTCGTATGTTCACCTCACTTGAAGAGAATGTGGAAGACCAAGGAAAGATTGCATTTGGTGACAATTCCAAGAGCAAAGTGCAATGGCTTGGCAAAGTGGCTATATCAAATCATCATTCTACTTCAAATATGCTTCTAGTTGCTTCTTTGAGCTTCAACTTGCTATCCGTTGGTCAATTGTGTGATCTTGGCTTCCAATGCCTATTTACAAGTGATGAAGTGGTTGCTTCCAAGAAAGATGACAATGAAGTAATATTCAAGGGTTTTCGGTACAATCACCTCTATCTATTGGACTTCAACTCGGAAGATGCAAATTTGAAGACTTGTCTATTCACCAAATAATCTCTTGGGTGGCTATGGCATAGAAGGCTTGCACACGTTGGAATTGAAGAAGGAGATGGTGAGAGGATTGAAAGATGTTGTATTTGAGGATGACAAATTGTGTAGCGCTTGTCAAACCGGAAAGCAAGTAGCAAATACACATCCATCCAAGGCATTTGTATCAACTTCAAGACCATTAGAGCTACTTCATATGGATCTATTTGGGCCAACAACTTATGAAAGCTTTGGTGACAAGCTCTATTGCTTAGTGATTGTTGATGACTTTACAAGATACACTTGGGTGTTCTTTCTCCATGACAAGACCGAAGTTGCCGCATCATTCAAGAAGTTTGCCAAGAGAGCACAAAATGAATTTGATATGAAGATCAAGAAGATTAGAAGTGACAATGGGAAAGAATTTGACAACACAAACATTGAAGTATATTGTGATGAACTTGGGATCAAGCATTAAGTGTCATCCTCCTATACACCTGTTGACACTTCTTAGTGCAACCACCAGAGACAGGGTGTTAGGCTATCTCTGATAACGGCGCCAGAAGTGCCTGGGGTATTTCTTATGTCTATTGGAGTATTTCAAGGTATCGTTATTTATTTTTATCCCAAGGGAAAGCGGTTGCCAGGAATAATTAATAAAAAGAGAGAGATTCTTAAGTCTATAGCAACTTAGTATCAACTAGTGATAGGGGGGTAAATTGATATGTAGAGGAAAGGGTACTGACACCAAGACACGACACAGTTTTAGGATAACTAAAGATAACTAGTAGAGTATAGCTAGGTGGGAGGACAACGAGTGAGTATAAGACTCCTATGACACTTTACTCTTATGAACTATCTTATCAAATAGATGAATTATACTAAGACAGCTACCTTACTTCCGATGTGTAGGGGATAGGTGAGACAGTAGGGAATATAACCTCTATCCGAAGCGGCTATTCTCTTATGGGAGCCTATCTTTTAAGAACTTGCCTAAAACACGTGGAGGGATACTAAGACTAAACAGGGCTGTCACCACCTGCTAGCACCCACAAACAATCCGTGCAACCAGTGGCATTCAAAGGCAAGATCTAGTATAAACACCACACTTACACTAAGCCTTACTACTCTAGTTGCGTACCAACAACTAAAGCACCCTATGACAGGCGATGAACTACACACATGAGCTAGTTACAGGATCACTATCCAACATAACTCAACTATAAGTTAAAACAAAACACAACAATATTATAAAGAATAGTAATACACTAAGTAGAGACTTAGCAAAGTAAAGTAAAGATAATATATTGATAAAGGTAAAGTCTTACAGAAGGAAAGGTACAAGAGCTATGCCAGACTCTCCAGCAGACGACTCCGGAGACTCCGAGCGTAGCTTGACTCGACTCTAACTCCCACACTAGACTAATACTACTACTACTACTAAAGAGTAGAACTCTTGTGACTTGTGGATCTTGTGTATCTTGGGTGTGTTGAAAAGGGTGATGGCTGCCTCTATTTATAGGGGAGGGAGGGGAGGTGCCACGTCAGCGATCCGTGTGCTCCATGCCTCTCCACCCTTGGATAAACCGCCCTTGAACCGCCATAAGATGGACGGCCGTGGTGATTTCAGCACATGGGAAACATGCTGGAAGGCGGTGGAGGCCAACCGACCTGGCTAGGCACCAGGGGGTTCGGCCGACCCCCCTATGGCAGGTGGGCCTAGCCAGGGTCTTCTAGAAGGAGTCCCCACCTGTCATGGAGTGCAGCAGTGGCCTGGTCCCACCTTGGGTGGTTCGACCGAACCACCTTTGGTGAGTTGGGCCCACCACTGTGGTCCCCATCTGTCATTGATTGTCCCCGTGTGTTGGTTCCACCTTAGTTGCATGTTTGTCACGTTGAATCCTTGTGCTTTGTTTCTGCACTGTCGAATAGAAACACAAGTTGATCTGATGGATGAAATGAGCTTGGTGGAGGGTCACATGGATCATGCCATGTCACCAGAGCCAGGTGGGCCCCATGTAGGGTTCAGCCGACCTATACATGGGCCTACCCTGGGCTCTCCTCTCTTCTAAGTGATGTTGTGCACTATTTCTTGAGGTTTCTTGGCCTGTTTGATCTTTGCTACATTCACAAGCTTAAGAGTACAAGTGGAACTCGTTATTGATAAAATATGTTCATGATAGGTTTATCTTCCCTTAAATTCGAGGCCTGTTGATGGTGTTTGAATGTGGATTTTCATGGTATATTCACCGTCAACAAGATCCCCCAAGCTTAACCTTTGCTCATCCCGAGCAAATAATTAAACTTAGCCTCGGTGGATCAGGAGTTGTTGCAATATTCATGCTTCAATAGTACCATGTGTACAACTAAATACTTCTCTTTTGAATGGGAAAATTGGCTATAAAAATTCACCCATTTTACCTTAGTCCTTTATGGGGCTAATGTCTTTTCCTTTGCCTTGGATGGTTGAGAGACAGAACAGTTTAACTTGAGCACTACTTTTCTCATTCTTTGCAAGTTTCATACTGGAAGTTTTAGCAATGTTTTGCAAAAGACAACTTAATGTTCCTCATATGGTTCTCTCATGTCACTCAAATGGTGTATGATTCCTTACCAAGGCATAAAGTAAATGTTGCCTTATCTTTATCTTCCTACTTCTAAAAATGGCTTATGTGGAGCTTAAGGTAGGAATGAAGGGTATAGCTTACCTACTTTGCATGTGTTGTAGAGTCAAAGCTTGGATCCAAAGAGAGAAGTGTCATGCCCTTAGATCAAGATGTGCAAGTGTGTGGAAAATATGAACTATAATGCTCCTCTATTTGAAATTGTATCTCTCTCTAATAAATTTTTGGAGACATGATTATCAATTTTCCTTTCTTTATTCATGAGCCTAGACTTGCTTATATATTTTTTTCTCTTCTTTTCTATGGACTCTTTTGTGTCCTCTTTTCTTTTTTCATTTTGCACAGCCTTTTGTCTCTTCTACCATAATAACTAAGAGAGATTCTCTATGACTTTAACACATGGAGCATTTATTTGGTGGAAATGAAAGGCATGTGGTTGCGTACTTCCAGTGTAGAAGTAGCACATATATGTGGTGTGTACGTGATCTTGATCTTGGGAGCATGATAAGTCTCTCAATAAGGGTCAACAAGACTTGACAACACTCAATACAAAGCAGATAGCTTATGTGGAAGGTTTTGGACATGTGTAGCATATATGGCTATGGTAGGAATTTATCATCATTGAGGAACAATAAGGTTTTGATTGTTAAGAAATAAATCTCCAGTAGTCATGCATGCTTAGAACAATATTATAGTGCCTCTTGTTTCAGTATATCATATCTCACAACAACTTAGACTTAGTTCTAGCACTTAGCATCCATAAAGTTTTCAGGTTCATGATGATTTAAATGAGCCAAGTAATCCATACTCAAAGAAATACTAAATTGTAAACTAGGCATTAAAGAAATATTAACAGAGCAACTATTCATCATTTCCATGAGGAAGGTAAGCATTCATGAGACATATGAAATAAGGGAAATATTTTTGGTATTTTTATCTTATGCATTTTTTTTATATGCAATAAATTAAAATAATGTAAATAGCTAGGATAGAATACTTACCTTGAAGGGGGAGAGGATCTCCCCCAAGCTTGTCCTTTTGCTCATTGTGGTGGCGGGTAATATTGGAACCATCCCGCCTAGCATTGTGCTTCTTCGTCTTGGATAGCTTGCAAGAGTTGGGCATTTTGCTGTGCCATGCTTAGAGTTGCATCTTGCTCAACTTGCATTGCGCCCATATCGTTGATGAGTTGGTCCATTTCCGATCCTTGGCTTCGACGACCCCTCGCCCGTGCGGACGGATGGGGAGTGCGCACTCTTGGAGTGTGCTGTTGAGGCCGTTCCGTGGACCTTGAAATGTCCATGGAACTTGCCTCATCGCCTTCTTCTTCGTATCTCCCTGCAGCTCATGATGTGCCGCCTTGCTCAAATTGAGCGGCTTGTGACATGCTCCTTGTCACCCTTCTTGATCCTGTAATATTTTGGCTTCTTGCCTCTCGGTCCCAATTTATGGTTAGTGTGCACAGCGCATACAACCAACGCCTCTCACATGGGAGAGAGATTTCGGCTGTATGGCCGGGATAAATCATTTTTAGATTACCATTTTCATCTCTTTTTAAGACTTGAGTACTTATGAAGAAATCTTCGGTTACAATATCTCTAGGAGAAGCGATGTATTCAAAGTAATGTTTTCCATCTAGCAAGTCCATTATTTTAGCAATGCACATGATAAAAGAAGTAAAGAATTTGGGCTCTCTTCTATGGAAAATATCAAGCCAAAAGTGGACTAGCATCTTAGCAGGTTTTCACTTTTATTTTCTTTGTCATGGCATAGAGTAGTCTTAATTCATCATTGTAAAAAACTTGCACATTGGAGCCAGGAAGAAAAGTTATGGCCATCCAATAGCGGATCAAGCGCAAAGTAGGATTATGGATTTCATCGGTTTTAGGATCAGAGCAATCATTGGATCCAGTTATAGCTTTCCAAAATTCAGCTTTGTCAAATCTTCTTGTTGCATTAACTACATCTAGATGACAGTCATTATCAAAGCCAAGTGCCATGCTAAAAACTCCCCAAGTTAGATTATACTCTTGGTTGAACATGCGAAAGTAGACATTATTATCAATGGCTTGTAAAGAGCATAGAAATTCAATGGTGAGTTTTTCTATTCTAAGTTCTTGTACTTCCCAAAAGCTTCCCCACCCGATTGTATTGAAAACAGTACTAAATTCCACGGTCATACCTGTGCTGTCCAAAAGGACAGGGTTGATGATGCCAGTATGTTCATACCCTCGGTGTCGGATGGAGGTGTACCTTTGGTACTCTTCTTGATTTAGCATGGGGCCGCTCTAGGGGTAGAACATCCTCTCGAAAGGCACTCCAAAGCTTCGTCTTGGTGGAGCTTCTCTTCCTTCATCTTCATCATGGCGGGGTCGTCGCGAAGAACTCCATACGACACTCTTGGCCTTCTTGAGCGCGGAGGAGAACTTCTTCATCCTGCAGCAATGAGATCACCCAAGAACACACTACAACAACAGGGATTAGCGTTAGCGTTAGCGTTAGCTATCCCACTGTTAGTAGTCCTTGCGGGGTATGGTTACCTCCACAAACAAGATATTGAGAGTAAAGATGAGAGTGAGACAAACTTCTAATACTACAATATTTTTGGGTTTTTAGTTTGAGTGGCTAAACTTAAAGGCTGCGTTCGGCTGGAGGGATAAGCGCTTATTTTTCAGCACTTCAGCAGTACTTTCCTCTCACAAGATTTCAGCACTTCTACAGCACTTCAGTGCTTTTCAGCGCTTTTTCAGCTTCACCGAACGGAGCCAAACTAAACTTGAGAAAGAACTTGCTCAAATGGAGAGAAGAAGGGAGATTGTGTGCTCGGAAGAATTCAGCTGGTTTGGGTGTGGATTTGAGCACACAATGCAAGGGTATTTATAGGGGGAGAAGGACAGGTGGCCAGGCCACCATGGCCAGTTCGGCCGACCCCCTAGGACAGGTTTTTGTTGCTTTCACCTTTGGACAGGGAATCTATTTGAATTCAAATTCAACTTTACTGACAGCTCTCTATTAATGGGTCGGCCGAACCAATTATGACATGATCAGAGTTGCTTTTGCCTTTGGACAGGGAATCTATATGAATTCAAACACAACAATGCAGACAAGACTTTAATCATGGGTCGGCCGAACCACTTATGACAGGTTCAATCTTGCTTTTACCTTTGGACAGGGAATCTATTTGAATTCAAACACCACTTTCTTGAGTGGAGCCAAAACATGGTTCAGCCAAACCAGGTTTTGTCTCCTTTCAGCTTTTAAATAGTGTGTCTAGAAAAGTAGAGACTAATGGTGGACCAAAAGTTTTAAAATTTTCAGAGATTCCCTTGTCTAGTGTTTTGTGAAGGTAAAAGGGGTATGACAAAAGTGGGGACATGTTTAAAGTGATTCCCATGGACCATGGGAACACTAATGCATGCCAAAGTGTCCACTTTTCAGAATTGGATGGTAGTGGATGTTGGATTCTCCTTGGAGCAAGTGAAAGTGGTCATAACCAAATGTGGTCGGCCAAATTTAAAAGGAGATGGTGTTCAAAATTCAGGACGTGATTTACTACACCAGGCCAACACCACCAGAGGTGGGTGGGCCCCATGGTGGGGTCGGCCGACCCTACCTAGGTGGTCCCACCACCTCAGGTGTGAGCACTACTGTTCATTCTCAAATTTTATTCATTTAAATATTTTATTTTGTCGAAATAAATTATTGCAAAATTTAAATATGAAATGCAATGAAGAAAATGCAAAAATTGAAATGCAGGAATTAAATATGAGATAAATACTGATTTATCTTACCAGCAAAGGCTCCATGTTTTAGGTCCGTAGAGCAGGACCTCTCCGTTTTGGGTTCATTCTTCGGGTGCTTCGATTGGTCCCGGAGATGGAGACCGTGATGATCGCACCTCTTTCTTCCGCCATTCCTTCTTGATTGATGCTTGTGATTCGGCGGAGTCAGCCTTGTTTACCACCTCAGCCTTACTTACCAGTTCGGCCTTTTTGGCCTTTGGCGGTTGATTCTTTCGGCGGGGTGCATATTGTGGCTTGTTTCTCCACAGGTTCTTGCTTGCCTGTTGCATTGATTTATAACCTTGGAAAGGACATTTGATTCTCTTACCTAGGAGTTGGAAGTGGACTTGGCCGGATCCCATGTAGATGATGGCATTCATAGTGTTGAGGAACGGCCATCCCAGGATGACGGGGACTTCGTCATCGGCCCCCATGTCAAGAATGATGAAGTCGGCGGGGATGTACTCATCTTGAACTTTGACAAGGATGTCCCTTGCCAATCCCTCGGGGAACCAGATGGAATGATCGGCCATCTGCAATTTGACAAAAGTGGGGTACAAAGGTCCCCCTAACAAATTCTCATACATTACCTTGGATATGATGTTCACTCCAGATCCAAGGTCGCAGAAGGCATTGTTGAAGGTGTGCGGCCCGATTTCACAGGTGATGTTTGGGCGGCCAGGGTCACTCTTCTTGGCCATGAATGGCAGATCAAGAAGACAACCCGGGTTTTGCCTAACCGGAGGCTTACCAAACCTCGTGAAAATTAACTTAACACCCTCAATTGGTTCCTCAGGTTTCCCTGGGATCTTACCTTGTTCGAAGGATGGGACAGCTGCTGCTATTTGAGCTAATTGGGTTTCTAGCATTTTATTAAAGCTCAATTGATTTTTCATAGCAGTGTTGAAGCTATCCATTTTCTCACTAAGATTTTCAAGAATCTTATCATTAGCCATTATTTTCTTGTTTATACTATCATTAATTTTAGATTGGCCTAAGACAAGATCTTTAAGAGAAGGTTGGTTACCATAAGAATTATTAAAATTATTGTTGTAACCATTACCTTGGTTTCCTTGATAGAAGGGGCGCGAGTTCCATCCTCCTTGTTGCTGGGGTCGATACCCATTGTTATTGTTGTTGTTGATGAAGCTCACTTCCTCCTTCGTCTCGGGACAATTGTTGCCCGAGTGATCTTCTCCACCACATACCTCGCACCATGGATCAGCTTTGATTGCTCGTGCGGTGGCAATGGTTCGAATGGCCTCTTGTTCCTTTTTGGAACCTTCCTCAATCTTCTTCATCAAGAGGTCCATTTTTGCGGAGAGCATGTCTACCTCATGAACGATGTACATACCCCTTTTCTTGGGCTAGAGACGCTCCTCATTCCATCCTTGGTTGATAACCATCTTTTCAATGAGGTCTTTGGCATCCTTGACATTGTGTTGCAGGAATGCTCCTCCAGCGGCAGCATCAAGGTGACTACGGGCTAATCCGGTCAGCCCATGGTAGAACCCTTGGATTAGGAGCCATTCTTCAATTCCATGATGAGGACAAGCACGAATGTACTCCTGGAGACGTTCCCATGCTTCGGGAATCGTCTCGTCAACTTGCTGTTGGAAGCTTGAGATCTTCCCACGAAAAGCGCTGGTTTTGCCCATTGAGAACAATTTCTTGAGAAATGCATTGGCGCACTTCTCCCAGGTGGTAGCTTCATTCTTGTTGGCATAAAACCATTGCTTCGCCTTCCGAAGCAGTGACAATGGAAACAGGCGAAGACGAATGGCGTCAGCCGAGACATTCTTGATAGTGAAGGTACCACACACCTTCTTGATAGTGAAGGTACCACACACCTCCAGGAAGTGCTGGAGATGGGCATTGGCGTCTTCATGCGGCTTCCCACAGAATGGATTGGCTCGCACCATGTTGATCAGAGCTAGCTTGAGCTCAAAGGTAGCATCCCTCAAGTTGAGCTGCGGACCGGTGGCAATGTTGTCAGCCGACGGTGCAGAGAACTCAGAGATGGTCTTTTGGGCCATAGCTTCCTCGGTTGATAGTGCGGAGCCTCTTTCCTCGAACGGATTCAGGTTTGAGATAAACCTTTGAGGTGGAACATCTCAAAACCTTTGAGGTGGAACTTGACGGCATCTAGTTCTCCTCAACAATTACTCAGGGTCTTCAATGAAATTTGACGGCAATTGGAAACCGTTCAAGCACTGTCAAGCTTCACGATAACGAGAAACATAGATAGGGGTAAGCCCCTAACACTAATCGATAACTTAATTGATAGTAGACTCCGGATTCAATTTTTTATTAATATTCCTAGACTGATGCTTTTCTCGGCAATGGGGCCAGAAATGCTTGTTGACACTTCTTAGCGCAACTACCAGAGACAGGGCGTTAGGCTATCTCTGATAACGGCGCCAGAAGTGCCTGGGGTATTTCTTATGTCTATTGGATAATTCCGCAAGCGCACAGAATATACCGCTGTAGCACTTCACCTAGGAGTATTCCAAGGTATCGTTATTTATTTTTATCCCAAGGGAAAGCGGTTGCCAGGAATAATTAATAAAAAGAGAGATATCCTTAAGTCTATAGAAACTTAGTATCAGCTAGTGATTGGGGGTAAATGGATATGTAGAGGAAAGGGTACTGACACCAAAACACGACAAGATTTTAGAATAACTAAAGATAACTAGTAGAGTATAGCTCGGTGGGAGGACAACGAGTGAGTATAAGACTCCTATGACACTTACTTTACTCTTGTGAACTATCTTATCAAATAGATGAATTATACTAAGACAGCTACCTTACTTCCGGTATGTAGGGGATAGGCGAGACAGTAGGGGATATAACCTCTACCCGAAGCGGCTATTCTCTTATGGGAGCCTACCTTTTAAGAACTTGCCTAAAACACGTGGAGGGATACTAAGACTAGACAGGGCTGTCACCACCTGCTAGCACCCACAAACAATCCATGCGACAAGCGGCATTCAAAGGCAAGATCTAGTATAAGCACCGCGCTTACACTAAGCCTTACTACTCTAGTTGCGTACCAACAACTAAAGCACCCTATGACAGGCGATGAACTACACACGTGAGCTGGTTACAGGATCACTATCCAATATAACTCAACTATAAGTTAAGACAAAACACAACAATACTATAAAGAATAGTAATGCACTAAGTAGAGACTTAGTAAAGTAAAGTAAAGATAATATATTGATAAAGGTAAAGTCTTACAGAAGGAAAGGTACAAGAGCTATACCAGACTCTCCAGCAGACGACTCCGGAGACTCCGAGCGTAGCTCGACTCGACTCTAACTCCCACACTAGACTAATACTACTACTACTAAAAAGTAGAACTCTTGTGACTTGTGGCTCTTGTGTATCTTGGGTGTGTTGAAGAGGGTGATGGCTGCCTCTATTTATAGGGGAGAGAGGGGAGGTGCCACGTCAGCGATCCGTGTGCTCCATGCCTCTCCACCCTTGGATAAACCGCCCTTGAACCGCCATAAGATGGACGGCCATGGTGATTTCAGCACATGGGAAACATGCTGGAAGGCGGTGGCGGCCAACCGACCTGGCTGGGCACCAGGGGGTTCGGCCGACCCCCCTATGGCAGGTGGGCCTAGCCAGGGTCTTCTAGAAGGAGTCCCCACCTGTCATGGAGTGCAGCAGTGGCCTGGTCCCACCTTGGGTGGTTCGACCGAACCACCTTTGGTGAGTTGGGCCCACCACTGTGGTCCCCATCTGTCATTGATTGTCTCCGTGTGTTGGTTCCACCTTAGTTGCATGTTTGTCACGTTGAATCCTTGTGCTTTGTTTCTGCACTGTCGAATAGAAACACAAGTTGATCTGATGGATGAAATGAGCTTGGTGGAGGGTCACATGGATCATGCCATGTCACCAGAGCCAGGTGGGCCCCATGTAGGGTTCGGCCGACCCATACATGGGCCCACCCTAGGCTCTCCTCTCTTCTAAGTGATGTTGTGCACCATTTCTTGATGTTTCTTGGCCTGTTTGATCTTTGCTGCATTTAAAAGCTTAAGAGTACAAGTGGAACTCGTTATTGATAAAATATATTCATGATATGTTTATCTTCCCTTGAATTCGAGGCCTGTTGACGGTGTTTGAATGTGGATTTTCATGGTATATCCACCATCAACAACACCTCAACAAAATGGAGTTGTTGAAAGGAAGAACCGGACATTAATCACCCTTGCAAGGACTATGCTTGATGAGTACAACACACCGGAGAGGTTTTGGGCAGAGGCGATCAACACCGCAGGCTATGCATTCAACCGCCTATTCCCTCACTGGTTCCTAAAGACGACCCCCTATGAGCTACTCACCGGCAAGAAACCGGATGCCTCATACTTCTGGGTGTTTGGTTGCAAATGCTACATCTACAAGAAGCGACAACACCTAGGAAAGTACCAAAGACGTTGTGATATTGGTTTTCTTGTTGGTTACTCATTTAGGTCCAAAGCATATATAGTATTCAACAATGGCACCGACCTTGTTGAAGAAACATATGATATGGAGTTCGATGAATCTAATGGCTCTCAAGTAGAGCATGAGAATATTGATGATGTAGGTGATGAACCATTGAGGAAGGCTATGAAGAACATGCCAACCGGAGACATCAAGCCCAAAGATGATGAAGATGATGGTGATGATGTACAAGTGATCAATCAACCATCTTCTTCAAATGTGCCTCAAGATGATGAAGATAAAAATGGGGTGGATCCACATGAGGACACCCACATCACACAAGAAGAAGTTGAGACACAAGCACAAGATGTTGATGCTCCACAACCTCCTCCTCAAGTGGTTGATAGAAGATCTAATCCACTCCAGCAAGCTCATCCACAAGATCTCACAAAGGCATGCTCAATTCATTGAACATCACTCTTTTATCTCTTACATTGAACCTACTAGCATAGAAGAAGCTCTTCAAGATCCGGATTGGGTGAATGCCATGCATGAAGAACTCAACAACTTCACCCGCAATCAAGTTTGGACACTTGAAGAGAAGCCAAAAGGAGCAAGAGTCATAGGCACCAAGTGGGTGTTCCGTAACAAGCAAGATAACAAGGGAAACATTGTGAGAAACAAGGTAAGGCTCGTGACAAAAGGGTTCTCCTAAGTTGAAGGCTTGGATTTTGGGGAGACTTTTGTCCCGGTTGCAAGATTAGAGGCCATCCGTATCCTACTTGCATATGCATCTAATCACAACCTAAAACTCATTCAAATGGATGTGAAAAGTGCATTTTTAAATGGCTTCATAAATGAACTTGTCTATGTTTCGCAACCACCGGGTTTTGAAGACCCTAGATATCCAAACTATGTTTATAGGTTGTCCAAGGCGCTATATGGCTTGAAGTAAGCCCCACGGGCTTGGTATGAGCGCCTTCGTGACTTTCTCCTCAACAAGGGCTTCAAAATAGGCTTGGTAGATATCACACTATTCACCAAGAAGCATAAAGGGCATATCTTCATTTGTCAATTTATGTTGATGATATTATCTTTGGTTCGACTAATGAAGATTTTTGCAAGGAATTTGGTAATATGATGTCCAAGGAGTTTGAGATGTCCATGATCAGTGAGCTCACATTCTTCCTCGGCTTTCAAGTCAAGCAATTGAGGGAGGGGACGTTCGTGTCGCAAGAGAAGTACACGAAGGACCTGCTCAAGCGCTTCAAGATGGAAGAATGCAAGCCCATCTAGACCCCCATGCCTACTGTTGACGGTTGCTAACACCCTATTTTACCGTCAACATTTCACCCATAATCAAGGTAAAACCACATGAAATACAAAGAACTCACTTTGAAACTTACCTAGTTCCATATGTCCATGGACAAATCTTGTGTATGCAGGAAAAATGGTGAAACAAGGCAAAAATGAAGCATGCCAAGACAGCTTGACACCTCAGCTGCCACATGGGAGCCAGAGGGGGCGCCCGCCCTACCAAGTAGGGTGCCTGCCATATCAAAAGTGCCAAATGGCACTTGCCACCTCACTGATCCATGTGCCAACCTCCCAAATGGCTTGTGGCATGTTGAAACAACATCAACGGCTCAGATACAAGGCACGAGGATCCGGTGGCCCTATCAACAGGGCGCCCGCCCTGTCCAAGTTGAGTGCCACGTCCACGATCCAAGGGAAGGTGTCCAAGAGTCATCCAAGCCATCAATTAAAGTCGGTTTTCATCCAACGGTGATCAAGTGATGTGCCATGGATTGAAGGACCCACATGTCAGCCTCCCAGGGGTTGCAAACCGCCATTTCAGGGCACCAACCGACCTTGCAACCTCCATAGGGGAGGAAGGAGGGCCATAGGATGCAAGGCAGTGCATCCAAGGGGGCGCCCGCCCCCTGGGAGGGCGCCCGCCCTGCTCCTTCGCGCCACAGACCTCCAGGACTCCTAAAATACCCCCTGGAGCTCTCCTACACTATAAATAGGACTTGAATCTTCACTTGTAAGGGGGAAAACCACTAGAAACACCACTAGAGATCACTAGAGATTTAGCTCATAGTCAGTAGTAGCTCCTCTCTCTCTCTCTCTCTCTAGCAAAGCTCTGCTCTTAGGAATAGTGCTAGCTAGAGAAGAGTAGAGTGGTAGAGAGAAGTCGGGAGAAGGAGGAAGTCTGTAGGGGAGCCGGGACTGTCAGCGACCTCCTCTGCAGTGTTTTTCACTCTTATTGGTAATAAAGATCTCCTTCTTCATTTATTTATTGTTATACTTTAAGTAGCTGTATACTTGCTCATTGCTTGGTTAGAGTGCTCTAATTCTTGAGCTCGAGTTAGAGTAGTAAGTTTTGTAGATTAAGCGCGGTGCTTAGGCTATAGCTTACCCTTGAGTGCGGCTAGGCCCACGGATAGTAGTGGTAGGTTCTAGGTGGTGACAGCCCCAGAATCCTCTGGATTCCACCACGTTCGGCCTGGTTTTATCAGCGTAGGCTTTTGGTACGTACGGTGCCTAATCAGTCGAACTCCGGTGAGTTTAGGACTTTGCGCGTCCCGGGTATAGCAGTCTCTTTGGTATAACAATCATTTGATTTTTTACTGAGATAGAGTTCTCCCCTAAAACTCCAGAGCTACCTAGTGTGTTTCCACCTTAGTTATACTTCATTGATTTATCCTTACTAAGGTTATTACCCCATTTATCTATATCTAGATCCTTGACTATCAGATCCTTGGAATCACAAACCCTACCTTCCTTTGGGAAAATATAAATTCAACACTTGGTACTCCCTGGTAAAGTGCTACACGATAGTTCTGTGTGCTTGCAGAATCCCATCACATATCCTATAGAGCTACCCATAGCATTTTTGGCGCAGTTGCTAGAAATAACTTTATTCCTAGTAGCAACGTTAGAAGTGTCAACAACCACATACTCTGAGCATAGGGATTGACAACCCCAGTGATTGCGTTGAGAAGTATTGTTACCACTGCTAGAGGATAGATTTGGCTACACTCTTTTGATAGCGTTAGTAACTGTCAACACCTACCAATGGACATCGGTTGACCAAACTCTCTATCGTTCTATGATCGTTATACTTAACCGCATCTAGGCTCGACATCATGTTTAGTGTGTATATGTGTGCAGGCTTTCAAGCTAACCCTAAGGAACCTCACTTAGTTGTGGTAAAAAGAATCCTTAGGTACCCAAGCATTGGCCTTTGGTATCCCAAAGGAGTTAACTTTACTCTTGTCGGCTATTCCGATTCGGATTATGCCGGTTGCAAGATTGATCGGAAAAGCACATCCGGAGGGTGCCATTTGCTTGGAAGATCACTAGTTTCTTAGTCCTCCAAGAAACAAAATAGTGTTGCCTTATCAACAACCGAAGCGGAATACATTGCCGCGGGTGCTTGTTGTGCACAAATTATTTACATGAAATAAACCCTACTTGATTATGGAATTAACTTAAAAAGGGTGCTTGTTGATAATTCCTAACACAATCACCAAGGCTAAAGATATCCCCAGCAATGGCGCCAGAAAACTTGTTGACACTGGATATAGCACCCAGGGAAATCCGCAAGCGTACGGATGTCAAGGTAGTTTTCACCAAGGAGTATCCTAGGTATCAAATTTCCACAGGGAACGTGAAGTAGACTAGTCAAGAACTAAGTGTATCCAAAGACAGGTGATAAACAGGGTAGAGAGGACCAGTGTGGTTTCTTTATCTAAGGCAAAACTAAGGAAGACTTTAATTGCCACTACGGGACGAATGCGTGGTCCCAAAAGATTGGAATTACTCACATCCAGAAAAGCCCTACGCCAATAAAACTAGACCGAACGTGGTGGAATCCAGAGAATCTTAGGGCTGTCACTACCTAAGACCTACCACTACTATCCGTGGGCCTAGCCGCATTCACAGGTAAGATATAGCCTAAGCACCTCGCTTAATCTATAATCTTACTACTCTAATCGAACGTTACTGACTAGAGCACCTTAACCAGACAATAAACAATAGTAAAGCAATAAAGTAATACTTAAGTAATGCGAAAGAATAAAGTTACCACACGAAGAAGACTTTACTCCAAGAAGAGCTTCATCCTCTGAGCTACAAGTGCAGAGGTCGCCGACAGGCCCAGCTCCTCCTCCAGCTTCTCCTCACTATCTCCCTCTCTTCTACTCCTCACTAGGAGAGCACTAAGGCTATGACTCTCATGTGGAGAGTGTGTATCTAGTGGTTGTTCTCTTTACAAGTGAGGTTTTGGGTCCTATAAGGGGAGCTCCAGGGGTACTTGTAGGCGCTCTGGAGGTTGGTGGCCCAAAGTGGTAGGGCGGGCGCCCGGTCGGTTTCACCGACTTGCGATCCAACGGCAGTGGTTCATCCCCAAAGGCGGTTGCAAGGTCGGTTGATGCCTGTTTTGCGGTTGTAGAGTCGGTTTGTGACCCTTAGAGGATGACATATGGGTCCATGGATCCTTGACACCTCCATCGTGCACCATTGGTTGAAAACCGACTTTGATTGATGGCTAGGATGGCTTCTAGGGACCTTCACATGGATTGTTGATGTGGCAGGTGACAGAGGTAGGGCGGGCGCCCTATTTACAGGGCCACCGGACCGTAGATCTTGCACCGACCTTGGATCGACGGAGGACAAACTTGATTCGGCATCTCCCACGGATTGCTGACCTGGAATGTGGAAGAGACAGGGTGGGCACCCTACAACTTGGGACAAATTGGCTTATCTTTGGTGAGCGTGTAGGCCTCTTAGTTAGCTTTCCAACGCCTTGCCATTTGCCTGATTCTGAGTCCGGATGCATCCTGGGTGCTCATTTTACCCGAGACTGCTCCTGCGTAACCTTATCGTCCGGCCACTGATTTGGGTGAACCAAAACTCCATTTCAAACTCCTTGACTTAGTGTAGTCACAAGAAGCATGGATGAAGCCTTTTCTCCTTATATATCATCATTTTGTACTTACTTTGCACCTACACTCATATAGCCATCACAACTTGTGAAAATGGTTAGAATAAAAACCTATGACTATGGTTTGTATCATTTTTATGACCAAATTAGGCACTATTGATGGTATAAAATGGGGTGTTGAGGACCGTCAACAGTGCCTTTGTTGTGTGACCACGAGAGTGCAGGTAAAACTTGACAACAATCCAGTTCAACACTCCGCACTAAGCACATTGACATCTGCCATCACTTCCTTAGAGATCACGTTGCTAAAGGTGACATTTCCTTTGAGGGAGTGAGAACAGATGATAACTTGGCAGACATTTTCACAAAGCCATTGGATGAGGCACAGTTTTTCTCACTAAGGAATGAACTCAATTGCCTTGATCTAAGCAACTTCACTAAAAGATGATCTTGTGTTGTCATGTGCATTGCATTGTAACATAAAACATGTCTAACTTTGGATTGCACATAGGGCTTGTCTAATTCGGTTAAGACAACCACCCAAAAGTGTGTGAAGAAGCTTACCCGATGACAAACTTGACAAGCAACTAGTTTAATTTACGCGAATTTGCATTGCATATGCATGGTTGTTGATTTGTCGTTTCGTTCTTGGATCTTATTGCCTATTTTCATAAAAACTACATATGCCTATGGAAAAATACTTGAAAAATTGAGGGTTTGAGAGAGGACATCTCATACTAGTTCCAACTGGTGTTTATTTGACTCTTATTGGGGTTGGAACTTAGTTGGGAGAAATCGGCGCGAAGAAACTTGAAGAAATACATATTTTTGGGCATCGGACCGAGGCGTCGGACGCTGGTTTTCCCAGCGTCGGACCAATTGCCTCAGTCCGACGGCCCCTGGCCCTATATCAGAAGGCGTCGGACGGAGCGTCGGACGGCATTTTTCATGCGTCGAACCATTGGAGGAACGCATTCACGTCAGTTGAAGCCGTCGGACTGAAGGTCTTCGTCCGACGCGGAGCGTCGGACGGGGTCCGATGGTTCTGGAAGCGCTGTGGTGCTCTCTGGAAGCGTCAGACTCCCATTTGGTTAGTCCGACGGGTGCTACAGTCACAGTCCAACGATCGGATCTAAGGTGCAGTGCAGTCCTCTTCTTACTCTGTCGCGTGGGTCCCACATCCCTTTCTCCTTCTCTCCGTCTTTTGCCAGTGCCCGAGCCGTACATCTCCGAGCAGCCGTGACCTAACCCTAGCCGCTTTCCTCCGTTGTCCACCCACCGCCGTCAGTTCACCGGTGCCCTCACCGCCGGCAGTCGTCCTCCTCGCGCCGCCTCCCTGCCCGTGCGCAGCCACAGCACCGCCCTCCACTGCAGTGCTGCAGCGCGCTGCTGCCGTGCTGCCTCTTCGTCGTCAGGAGGTCCTTCTCCTCCTCGCCGCTGGCAAGCTCAGTCTCCTCAGTGGAAGGGAGCTCGAGACCTCTGTCCTCCTGCTCCGGCTCGTGTTAGGGTGAGCTTGTGCCCTTTGCTCTTCTTCTTCAGTGCAACTCAAGTGTTCGATGAAATGTCCCTTATGACTTTTCATTGATTTTCTGCAGGATCCTTGAGCTAGGGTACTCTCCTTGGGCTCTCTAGAGTGTGGGTGGTCACCGTTCTCTTTTGGTACTTCTCTTGGACCTTCCTAACCCTAGATGGCGCTAAATCACTGTGCTCCTTCTTGTCATTGCCCTTAGTCCTTAACACGTGCCTTTCATTCATGCAGTGATTATGCCTTGAGCTTCTGGTGCTCCCTACATCGACAGAGTTACTTTCCTCTTCACAGGGATTCTTCTCATCTCGCAGGTTGCTTTGCTATTCATTTCTCATCTCATGTGCTTGCTTCCATAGGACACTGCTTATCTCTAGCTATTATATGCTTATATATATCCCTATCTCTCTATCTATTGCAGCTTTTCATGGTCAGAGGCACTTGGCAGTGGGTCAGTGAATCCGGGGCCAAGCCCATGGATACAGATTAAGGCCAAGCCTCTCGAGTGACAGTGATAGTTGTAGTGGGGCAGTGATGACAGATTGGCAGAGATGGTTCGTTGCAAGCAAGAGAGCCGCAGTCAGGGTGGCACAGGTGGGGATGAGAGGCCTCCTCCTCATCCACCTTAGGACAAGGGGAAGGCTCCCATGGTAGAGTCCAGTAAGAAGCAGAAGAGACAGCTGACAGCAGAGCAGAGACAGGCCATCAGGGCAGCTCAGGCAGCTGAGGAGGTAGAGCGTGGTAGAGGCCTCCACTTTGGAGGCATTGAGGTCAGCTTGGCAGACAGAGAGGGTCCTCAGGAGCAGACACAGGCAGAGGCCGAGCAGAGGCAGCCAGAGGCAGAGCAACAAGAGCAGAAGGAGACACGAACTCAGGGGGAGCAGGCCCAGGCACCTCCACTTCGACGCTCAGGCCGCACTCGACCTACGGTGCCACCCACACCCGCTGGTCAGAGACGTGGTGACCGAGTTCCCAGGGCATCTGCTCCCACTGAGCCATAGCCAGAGCCTGAACCAAAGGTACACTTGGACCTACGGAACATCTCCGCAGCCCGAGTCAGAGAGCTCCGGTTGACGTCCCTTGACAATTGGTTCCCACCTCAGCGAGACCCTAGGGCTTCAGAGGGCTGGTACACGACCTTACACGAGGATTTCTTCACAGCTCTCATGACTTCAGAGGTTGGGCTGTGACAACACAGGGTGTGTCCTCTAGAGGACATAGTTCAGGCAGGTGGTGAGGAGATCAGGCTATACTTGACCTACTTGCCTAGACTTGCTGGCCTGCTTGGACAGTCAGGGAGGTACGTCGAGTCGTGGGTCCGTGAGTTTTATGCTTCCCTTTGGATCGACCCCGACGACGAGTACTTGCAGTACACCTTCGTTGGAGAGCCGGTAGCCACCCGGTTGCATAGTATCTGTTATGGCACGATGGATCTACTGAGGAGGGCACATAGAGGACAGGCACCTGGCACAGCACACATAGCAGCTTGCTTCCGACCACCGTTTGGAGACTGCTCCTGCAGGACACCCTTAGAGCTTCGTCCCATCGTTCGTCTCTTGAACAACGTGATGAGACGCACACTTCTACCGCGGGATGAGACGCACACTTCTACCTTCAGCTTTGGCTCCTTGGTGCCCTGGTCCAGCAGTCAGAGTTTGACATAGTGGACTTGATGATCAGTGAGATGGAGGACACGATAGCAGAGGGTATCCGGTCATGTCGGCAGCTCCCCTACGCTCACTGGATCTCTTCTATTCTTGTGCGCAGGCTGCACAAGATATGGACAGGGATCACTAGAGAGTTGCGCTAGACAGCCGGATGACCTCTATCATAGATGGCAGGCGTGGCAGCCATGCGCTTCATAGGATACAGAGAGGTCAGAGGTCAGGGACAGATATGGCAGAGGTCCAGCAGCAGGACGAGGCTATGAGGCACGTTGCCCATAGTGAGTCGGAGCAGCTACTTGTAGATGATGATCAAGTTGACACTTCTTCCTCCAGCTCAGACTTGGACTACCAGGCATATTCCTACGCGTCCACGAGCTCACGGCTCCGAGGCCGGTGGTTCCAGCTCAGCTCCTCAGGCTCCACAGACAGACCCAGCCCTACTAGCTATACTTCAGTCACTCCAGCAGTCTCAACAGCAGCAGGCACAGGAGCAGTCCCGCCTTGCCCAGGAGCAGGCCCAGATAGCCCTCGAGCAGGCTGCAACATTTGCACAGATCCAGTTGAGATAGGACCAGTTCCAGTAGCAGATGCTCCAGATGCAGCTCCAAAGTCAGCAGATACAGCTTCCGACTTTCGGATTCATGGAGCACATCATCAGGCACACCGGAGCTCCTCCTTACCTGGCCACTGCTCCTCCAGTTCAGCAGATAGGTCTAGCAGCCACTGCCGCCCAGGTGACTCCAGTGTTACAGTCCAGTGGACTTCAGAGTTAGGGCACTGCTCCGCTCTCCAGTTCTAGTCAGCTCACTCCACCCTCGCAGCAGACATAGTAGTGGTTCGTCTCACCGGGGTTCACTCAGGGGTTCACGCTGATCCGCACAGGTTTCACACCAGACTTGGGTGGCCCCTCCATGACCAAGAGCTTGGGTGCTATGTTCAGCGAGATCACTGGCCTGCCCACACCTCCAGAGTTCAGAGAGTCAGTGCCTTCCACCTCAGCTCCTCCTACTACCGGTACTACAGAGACTCTACCGTCCTCAGTTGCCTCTTCTGAGCTTCTCGCGACTACCATAGACACTGAGGCAGTAGTTGTGATAGTAGCAGGGTCACAGGGTCAGTAGCTTAGCACCCATGAAAAGACAGTTCCAGAGCCTGCTCAGACTATTCCTGAGGAGTAGGCACCTACAGAGACAGTTTCTGCAGCTCCCGACACACAGGCTAACCCCGGTCCAGAGACAGCTGCGTCGACCCAGACCGCTTCTCCTTCTCGTTCACTGACAGAGGGTCCGACAGCTCAAAGTTCAGAGTCAGATGGTGATGCTTCGCAGTTTGAGATCCGTCCTCACGCCTCCGACCGTGACACTGCAGCCTCTTATCCACCTCTGAGTCTTAGGTCTTTGGTGCTTGATGCCAAAGGGGGTGAGAGAGCATAGATTTAGGGGGAGCGATGAGAGAGGGATTTGGCTCTTATGACTTTTGCTTGTGACATACTCATGCATCATGTTTACTTTCATGCATTGTATATATGTGTGCTTGAGACTTGGTTTGTGACATGTGTTTGAGCTTCATGTTTTATATATATCATGTCACTTGGTTCTCACTTGGTTATGCTCTTTGACTTAGCTTACGCACTTCACTCCGATCTTGAGCATAACTTTTGGTACTTGTGCTTATTTCTTATCCTTTGTGTACCGTGTGGTTTTGATTTGTATAAGCATGCCTAACCTTTTTGCTCTTATTGACACATGCTTATATAAATCAAGCCTTTAAAAACCTCGCTCTTTCTAAATCTATTTGAGGTTGTTGTCATCAACCACCAAAAAGGGGGAGATTGAAGCATCTAGGTCCTAGTGGTTTCGGTGATTAATGACAACAAAGATGTTATTATGACTAACGTGTGTTTTGAAGGATAACCTAGAGGTTAGGTCATAATAACATATAGGTTCAATCCTCTAGTGATGGAAATCGATTTGGTTTTCAAAGGATGGAAGACAAGACGGTGATAGGCTAGTCCCAAGTATCGATTGGAGTTGAGAGACACTTGGAGTAGTCTTAGGTTCTGTTTTTCCCTTTGACCGTACTATTAGGAGGGGTTTCGATGGGTAGCTTGACTTAGGGCAAAGTTAGAGAGTGTAGATGTGATGCACACTTGTCCAACATAGCTCTAGACAGCCCAGGGAGTCTCTTGAGAGAGAGGATCAAACTTCATTTTGGAAAGTTTTCGATTCGACGAAGTTTTGATCAATTTGAGAGCGTCGGACTCTAGGTAGTATGGTCGTCGGACCAATGTTTGGAGTCCGACGGTACATGCCAGCCCCTGGGTGCTTCTCAGCACACCAGGGAGTGTCGGACGCTGCTGGGATGGTCGTCGGACCATACACCAGCATCCGACGGTGCCAGAGGGTTTACAGGAGAGCGTCGGACCGTGGTCGTGGGGGCCGTCGGACTAATGCTTTGCTGAGTCCGACGCTTCCAGAGAGGTCCAAAAGAGCTCAATTGAGCGTCGGACTGTGTCCAACGAGGAGCGTCAGACCACTGGTCCGTGTTTTAGCAGCTGGGCATTACTGTGCAGAGTCGGACTGGCAGGGTATATTCCGACGTTGGCACTGTTCATCCAGTCCGACGGTTCGCAGAAAGCTGAAAACAGTACAAACGGCTAGTTTTGGAGAGGGGAGAGTATTTATACTTCACCATTGGCTTCATTCTAGCTCTCTTGCCCATTTGTTCAGCTGAAGCATCCATTGTGACCTTGTGAGAGTGCAAGAGCCCTAGGGAGGATTGAGTGAACTCCATTGCTTGTGAGTTTCTTTCCTAGAGAGATCAAGAGTGACTTGTGTGCATCCATCACCCTCTTTGGCCTTGTTCTTGGTCAAGTAAGAGTCTAGGCTTGTTACTCTTGGTGATCGGAATCACCTAGACGGTTCGGTGGCGATCGGAGGCTTGGTGACCGCTTGGAGAGCTTGTGGGCGGCTGTAACACCCTAAAATTTGCTTTTATTAAAATAGGGACAAATTGATTTATTTATGATTGTTTGGCATATTAACCTAGCAAATAATAATTTTTAGCAATTAAAATAAATCATAGGAATTAGAAACCTGATTTGTTGCATCCATGCTGCTCAAAGATATTTTGTTTGATTTGCACTTTATTGAGATTTGAAAATATTCAAATGTATTTGGAAACCTCCCCTCTTCCTTTTTTTTCACCCGCTTGGGCCGAGGACCACCCGAGCCTCGGCAGGCCGGCTCATCTTCCTCGCGCAGGCGCCCTTTTTCTTTGGCTGCCATGCGGGGCCTGCTACGCAGAGTCGTCCCTTTCCTCCCTCTGGAGTCCGAGCAGGACTCGATGTCCAACCGACCGCCGCCGGAACTTTCGGACGAGTCCGTCCTGAGCACGCCTCCACCGGCCCAGAAAAGGAAGCCGCGACCCTCTTCCCCCCCTCCTACTGGCACTGACGCATCGGGCCACGGCACAGCGCCGTCCCCTTCCTCCGGACAGAGCCCGAACCGAGCACTACTGCCGCCTCCGACCGTATCCTAACCACCGAATCTCCCGAAGTCCGGATCTCCTACGCCTCCCTCGCGCCCCTATATAGGTCGGCCGAGCTCTGCCGTCCCTCCCCACAAGTTCCCGAGCAAGCCACGCCCTCCAATCTTGCTCTAGCCGCCACCCCGAGCTCCGCCGTCGCCCCGAGCTCCGCCGCCGCCGTCGATTTCTCCTCGGGAGGACTTCTCCGTCGAAATTGGTTGTTCTCCATGCTTCGCAGCAAGGTCAGGGACCTTCCCGACCCCTTCTCCCTCCGTTTTGTGCACTATAGCCATGATGCCGAGCTTCGCCGCCACCATAGTTCCACCACCTAGCTCGCCGCATCCTCTCCGAGCTACCTCTGTGGCAACCGAAACCATAGATAGGTTTGGCTTGAGCTCCTCTTGCTTCCCGACCAGATCCCGAGGTGTGCCGAGCTTCCTAGCCCCGAAAACGCCATCTCCGGCCATCTTGCCGGCGAGGAATCGGCCGGGCGCCGCCCGACTCCGGCGACCAGGGCCGCCCCTCTTTCCCCCGAGCTACCTGCGCCGTCCACGGCCGATCCAACGGCTCACAGTGAGAGATACCCTTTCGCCGGCACTATTGCAAAAGAGCCCCTGAGCTTTTTAATGTTCTAACCCGCGATCCTTTGGCGTATTTCTCAGATTACGCTTTCCTATTTAGAAAACATATTTCCTCGGTTTTAATTCAAAAGGCGTTTTCAATATTTACAGATTTGCCATTCAGTTTATTTCGGCCATATTTTATTCGTTTTAGCTCCGATTTGATCCGTTCAAGTCTCGTGAGATTCGTAATTTTGTAATCTATCTAATGATGCTACTGTTACACATGTTTTCAACTTTTAAAATTCGAGATTAGATTTAATCTATTATTTTATTAAAGTAAAACTTGTTTATTTCATAACTTTCCCGTTTGAACTCCGATTTGCATGAACTTTATATCGTTGGAATCGTAGCGACGCGTAGATTATTTTTATACACTTTTCAATCTGTTTTTCCACTGTTGGTGTACTGTTTCTAATATAGATCTTGTTTGCTTCATGTATGATTGCCTCGATGATTGTGTGGTGATTTTATGATCGAGTTCAGACGGTGAGCAATACGTTGGTGATCAAGAGTACACGGAGGATCCAAGTTCTCCAGAGCACTTTGATCAAGGCAAGTATAGCATGGACCATCCTTGTGTGTACTGCTGCGTGTGTGTGCCACTAGAAGGAGGGCTCTACCACCCCTTGCCATTGCGCCCGGATTGATTAGTGGCATGTTAGGAAGGCTTTTGAAAGACTTCATAGTGTACCCTGCCACACTTCCTAGGTGAGGTGACATGGGAGTCATGACCCTTGGCATATGGGAATCACGACTTATGGTGAAAGTGTGCAACCTCTGCAGAGTGTAAAACTGATATATCAGCCGCGCTCACGGTCACGAGCGGCCTTGGACGTCTTACAGGAACTTAGCTAATTTAATATTGATTTATTTGAAGTTTCTATTGATGTTTATTCCATATTAATTATCATGTTTATATGATCATGCAAATCTTGTTCCTTGGTATAATCTATTGCTGCTACTCAATTTGCTAAAATGTGATCAACTAAAAGCAACCGCTGTCAAACCAGTGTCTTGCCTTATTTGAGCCTCGTAAACTCATGTTATTCTTGTTGAGTACGACATGTACTTACGCTTGCTTTATTTTTCATATTTGGATAAAAATCCCGGATGGGTAACAGATGACTATGATGATTCTTCTGAGGATTACTAGGATTGTGGTTCACCAGTCAACTACTTACCTGTGAATTGTAGCTTCCGTGAGAGATTATAATTACTAGTCCGCTGCTATTTATGTAAAGACTCTGTGATATTATTCGTTATATATTAAACCTTGTGATGGTACTATATAATTTGTCGCTTATGTGTGTGATTGATCTCTGGGCGCACATAAGTTGGTTCATTCAATTTTATCCTTAAAATTGGGTGTGACAGATTGGTATCGGAGCCTAGGTTGACAGTAGGACGCAAACCTAGAAATTCTAGAGATGTTTTTTTTCTTTCTCACCTCATTCATGCTTTCCACCTTAACTTGCTAACTGCTAAAATTTTTATGCTTCTCTTATCCTTATTCCATTATAAAAATATTCAGTCTATTCTAAATCTAACTTTGTCTTGATCTATATTGGAGAAGATGGTTCGTGGTCGCAAAACTGCACGCATGAGCACCGGAGGCTACTACCCACCGCGAGCTTTGGACATTCTAGCTGAAGACGACGTGGTGACCGCCCCGGAAAATGAAAGTGAAGAGGAAGCTATGTACATGGAAGATGTTGAAGAGATCCTTCCGTCACCGACGCCTGTTACTCCGTCACCTCCACCGCCTGTTGCACCATCCGCACCCGAAGCCCCCGCCAGAGGTGAACCGCCCAGGAGGATGGGACGGATCCAGGAGGAATATACTAAGTATCCAGAAGAAGATGCATTTTTCCACACAACGCTCGTCAACATGCTGACCCTCTACTACGCCGACCTGCAACCTACTCTCAACTACTATAGCATGGAGCACACGCATCCTCTACGAGACACCTACTAGACCACAGAATTGAATATCAAGGTTTGGGATGCACAGCATAGAGCTTACAAGACGGAATCTGTTCACAAAAGCGCCGCTCCACGTAGAACCGTGGAAGAGAGTATGGAAGATGCCGCTACTCATGCCTATCTCTACTACCATGGTCGCCGCTATGAAGATATGGAAGGAGATGTCCATAGATTCTACCCTCGCGTGGTGACTGAAGAAGGTGACGTCGCCATGACTATGCCCGAAGTGGATCAGCCCGCTCTTAGAGCTCTCGCAAGATTGTCTTGGGCACTTATGGGAAGAGTCCATGGTTTGAAACGCGATCTGGCAAGAGCTAAGAGTGCCAGCGCACAAGCAGATCAAGAGATTGATGGATATCGAGCAAGACTCAACCAACCAAAGCTATTCCAGGAGATTCCCACACCTCCACCATTTAAGGATTCCGCTCCATAGGGTTAGGAAATTCCCTTAGCAATAAAAGACGCTAGTAGCGCTAAGTTGAGTCGAGTCTTATGTGCGTATGAAACTCTATGTGTTAGTTGCTTTGTTCTTATGAAATATTTGTGATTTGGTTCTTTGTAATGAGTGCTGAGAATTGTGGGCATGACTACAACTCTCTTAGTTAGGGTCTAAGATTTGAGAATTATTGAAGCAATAGTTGTTTTGGTTAAATCTGTGTTTCACCAAATCTGTTTTTCAGACCTCTCTGTCGTGTTAATTATTCTTAATTGATTTCGTAATTTTAAAAAAAATTATGAAGATTTAATGGGAAACAGTAGGCTTCCAGACCTTTTCATTGCCACAAGAATCAAGTTAATATCCATTATGGTTTGAGAGATGTAACTGTTGCAAATTGAAGTTTCTGCACAGTCTGACAGCCTAGACAGTTTCTGTTCATGTCTGTTTTTGGTTAATTTAACTTCCGAATCTAGAGAAGTGATCAACATGGAAGTTGTAGAAAATTTTCTGATCTTTCCAACGGTATAGAGAACGTCTCTGTTTGATTTTGGAAACTCCAGATATGATCGTTTTTCTTCACTGCTGTTATCGGATCTCGCCCAGAAGATTCAGATTCGTTATTCATAAGTGATTGTATAATGGTAAAAATACTAAAACTCATTTATGTGTTGAAAAACAGATGGCCGGTAACAGGAGGAATGCCAATCCACCACCACCACCGCAACTTAGCATTCAAGACCTCATCGCTTCGCAGAACCAGCTGATGCAAACTATGATGCAATTCATTCAGCACCAACTAGCTGGAGGACCGCAGCCTGTTCAAGCTCCTGCTAGAGATAAGCGAGGAGAATTTCTGAAGGGTCGTCCACCTGTGTTTAACCATGCCGCTGACCCGCTGGATGCTGATGACTGGCTTCGCGCTGTGGAGAGGCAACTCAACATTGCGCAGTGCAACGATCAAGAGAAGGTGTTATATGCATCTGGACAGTTGCAAGGAGCTGCTCAAGACTGGTGGGAATCATTCCAGTATGGTCGTCCCAACAATGCACCTGCTATCACCTGGCAAGAGTTCTGTGAAAACTTCAGGTCATATCATATCCCTAAAGGTCTGATCGAGCTGAAGCAGGCAGAGTTCAGATCTCTGAAGCAAGGACGGATGTCTGTGCCAGAATTCCGTGATCATTTTGTTCAATTGTCACGGTTTGCTCCAGATGATGTTGCTAATGACAAGGACAAGCAACGTCTCTTCCTCAAGGGACTTCATGATAGATTGCAACTCCAACTCATGACAACCACCTACCCCAATTTCCAAGAGCTTGTGAACCGCGCTATCGTGATTGACAACAAGCGCCAGGAGATGGCTGATAACAAGAGGAAGAAGCAAGGACCAGGTTTTTCCAGGAACAACCGTCAGCGTCCCAATACCGCGCAGCAAAAATTTCAGTAGAAACACCAGGGGCCATCCAACCAGTGGAACCAAGGGGGATCTAGTCAGTGGAACCGTAATCAAAACCAACCTCGTTCCCCCTATCCTCAGCAGCAGCAGAAGACTCCCTCTCAAACACCCCAGCAAGCTACCCCGAGTAAGACTCCCATGAGGACTAATACACCGGGCACCCCCATCAAGTGTTTTGGTTGTGGAGAAACTGGACACCTCTCCTACAACTGCCCCAAGAAGCAGAACCAGCAGACTCCCCAGGGGAGCAACCCAAAGAGCAGATACCAGCCACCATCTAATCAAGGAAGGATGAATCATGTGTCCACAGAGACAGCTCAGGAAGCACCAGAAGTTATGATGGGTACGTTCAGCGTCAACTCCATCCTCGCTACTGTTCTTTTTGATTCCGGTGCTTCGCATTCTTTCGTATCACAAAGTTTTGTTAGAGTACGGAGTATACCACTTTTAGCTCTACAAAACCCAATATTAGTAAATTCACCGGGTGGAGCTATGCAAGCTCAATATTATTGTCCTTTGGTTAATATTGCTCTAAGGGGGTAGACTTTAAAGTGAACCTTACCGTAATAAGAACAGCTGGGATTGATGTCATATTGGGTCTGGATTGGATGAAGAAAAATAAGGCAGTTATTCAGTGTGAGGAGAAGGTCGTTGTGTTAACTACGCCAAAAGGAGACAAAGTCAGTGTTGATGTAGTAATGCAACCACCACCTGCAGCGACAGTTAATCAACTCCAGGAGGATGACAGCCAGCTAGATCACGTTGTGGATGAGTTTCCGGACGTATTCCCTGATGAATTGACAGGTATGCCACCCGACCGCGACATTGAATTTATTATTGAATTATTACCTGGAACTGCACCCATAGCTAAGCGTCCATATAGAATGGGAGTAAATGAGTTAGAAGAACTTAAGAAACAAATTAAAGAATTATTAGACAAAGGTTTTATTCGGCCTAGTTCTTCACCTTGGGGAGCACCAGTTATTTTTGTTGACAAGAAAGATGGAAGTCAGCGGATGTGTGTGGATTATCGGTCACTTAATGAGGTTACTATCAAGAATAAATATCCATTGCCTAGAATTGATGATTTGTTTGACCAACTGAGAGGAGCCTGTGTATTTTCCAAGATTGATCTTCGTTCCGGTTACCATCAACTAAAAATTCGTGCTACAGATATACCTAAGACAGCTTTCACTACACGGTATGGGTTATATGAGTACACCGTGATGTCCTTTGGGTTGACCAATGCACCTGCCTACTTTATGTATCTGATGAATAAAGTGTTTATGGAGTACCTAGACAAGTTTGTTGTGGTATTTATTGATGATATTTTAATTTATTCAAAAAATGAGGAGGAACATGCTGAACATTTAAGATTGGTGCTACAAAAATTACGAGAGCATAAGTTGTATGCTAAGCGGAGCAAGTGCGAATTTTGGTTAAAAGAAGTTGCCTTTCTGGGTCATATTGTCTCCAATGGTGGTATAGCGGTTGATCCTAGCAAAGTAGAAGATGTTCTAAATTGGAAGCCACCAACAACTGTTAGCGAGATTCGTAGTTTTCTGGGATTAGCAGGGTATTACAGGAGATTTATTGAAGGGTTCTCAAAGCTTGCTAAGCCTATGACTGCTTTATTAGAAAAGAATGCTAAGTTTGTTTAGTCGGAAAAATGTCAAAAGAATTTTGAAGAATTGAAGAAAAGATTAACCACAGCCCCCGTGCTGACTTTGCCGGATTTGAGCAAGAGATTTGCTATATATTGCGATGCATCTCGTCAAGGCTTGGGTTGTGTTCTTATGCAAGAAGGAAGAGTTGTGGCCTATGCGTCAAGACAGCTGAGGAAATATGAATTGAATTATCCTACTCATGACCTTGAGTTAGCTACAGTTGTGCATTCATTAAAAATTTGGAGACACTATATTATTGGGCAAAAGTGTGATATCTACACCGACCACAAGAGTTTGAAATATATTTTTACTCAGTCAGATCTGAATTTGAGGCAACACCGCTGGTTAGAGTTGATCAAGGATTATGATTTGGAGGTACATTATCATCCGGGAAAGGCGAATATTGTCGCTGATGCCCTTAGTAGAAAGAGCTATGCTAATGAGATGCGAGTAACATCTATGCCAGAGGAGCTATGTGCTGAATTTGAGCGCCTCAATTTAAGTTTGGTTACTAATGCTATGGAGATAGTGGTTGAACCTACACTAGAGCAGGATATACGCAAAGGGCAGCTGAGAGATGAGAAGCTCAGAGAGATAGCTGAAAATGTAGTGGTTGGTAAGTCACCCGGATTTAGAATAGATGAACAGGGTACTCTATGGTTTGGAAAAAGGTTGTGTGTACCCGAGATAAGATCTATTCGCGACGCGATACTCTGTGAAGCTCATGACTCAGCCTACTCCATACATCCCGGCAGCACAAAAATGTATTTAGATCTTAAAGAAAGGTATTGGTGGGTTGGACTTAAAAGAGATGTGGCAGAATATGTAGCAATATGTGACACCTGTCAGAGAGTTAAAGCTGAGCATCAGAGGCCTGCAGGTTTGCTACAACCTATGAAGATACCTGAATGGAAGTGGGATGAAGTTGGTATGGATTTCATCGTTGGTTTGCCACGTACTCAGTCAGGGTATGATTCTATTTGGGTAATTGTTGATCGTTTAACTAAAGTTGCTTACTTTATACCGGTTAAGACTACCTATGCCGGAGCAAAGCTAGCTGAATTATATATGGCAAGAATTGTGTGTCTGCATGGGGTTCCTAAGAAAATTGTGTCTGACAGAGGTACTCAATTCACGTCGCACTTTTGGAAAAAAATACATGAATCTTTGGGAACTGAGCTGAATTTTAGTACTGCCTATCATCCTCAGACAGATGGACAAACAGAACGGACCAATCAAATATTAGAGGACATGTTGAGAGCCTGTGCATTGCAAAAAGGTGATAGTTGGGATAAGAGTTTACCATACGCAGAGTTCTCTTATAATAATAGTTACCAAAAGAGTCTCAAGATGGCACCGTTCGAGGCTTTGTATGGTCGTAAATGTAGAACACCTTTATTTTGGAACCAAACCGGAGAAACTCAAGTGTTTGGACCAGCAGTGTTGAGAGATGCAGAGGAACAAGTTGCGAAAATTAGAGAAAACTTGAGAGTGGCTCAGTCACGACAAAAGAGTTATGCAGACACAAGATGAAGAGAACTGACATTTGAAGTAGAAGATTATGTCTACCTAAAAGTGTCACCTATGCGAGGCGTAAAAAGGTTCAATATGAAAGGTAAATTAGCACCAAGGTATATTGGCCCATTCAAGATTCTAGCAAGACGCAGAGAAGTAGCTTATCAGCTAGAACTACCCGAAAGTTTATCGGGTGTTCATGATGTGTTTCATATATCCCAACTTAGAAAGTGTTTGCGAGTGTCCGAAGAGCAAATACCATTGGAGGAATTGGTTGTTAAAGAAGATCTCACATATGAAGAATACCCAATTAAAATATTGGAAACAGCAGAGCGAGTGACAAGGAGCAGAGTTATAAAAATGTGCAAGGTTCAGTGGAATCGGTATTCAGAGAATGAGGCAACCTGGAAAAGAGAGGAAGAATTGAGAAAGTCGTATCCCCAATTATTTGAGTAAGCTAATCTAATCTCGAGGACGAGATTAATTTTAAGGGGGGTAGAATTGTAACACCCTAAAATTTGCTTTTATTAAAATAGGGACAAATTGATTTATTTATGATTGTTTGGCATATTAACCTAGCAAATAATAATTTTTAGCAATTAAAATAAATCATAGGAATTAGAAACCTGATTTGTTGCATCCATGCTGCTCAAAGATATTTTGTTTGATTTGCACTTTATTGAGATTTGAAAATATTCAAATGTATTTGGAAACCTCCCCTCTTCCTTTTTTTTCACCCGCTTGGGCCGAGGACCACCCGAGCCTCGGCAGGCCGGCTCATCTTCCTCGCGCAGGCGCCCTTTTTCTTTGGCTGCCATGCGGGGCCTGCTACGCAGAGTCGTCCCTTTCCTCCCTCTGGAGTCCGAGCAGGACTCGATGTCCAACCGACCGCCGCCGGAACTTTCGGACGAGTCCGTCCTGAGCACGCCTCCACCGGCCCAGAAAAGGAAGCCGCGACCCTCTTCCCCCCCTCCTACTGGCACTGACGCATCGGGCCACGGCACAGCGCCGTCCCCTTCCTCCGGACAGAGCCCGAACCGAGCACTACTGCCGCCTCCGACCGTATCCTAACCACCGAATCTCCCGAAGTCCGGATCTCCTACGCCTCCCTCGCGCCCCTATATAGGTCGGCCGAGCTCTGCCGTCCCTCCCCACAAGTTCCCGAGCAAGCCACGCCCTCCAATCTTGCTCTAGCCGCCACCCCGAGCTCCGCCGTCGCCCCGAGCTCCGCCGCCGCCGTCGATTTCTCCTCGGGAGGACTTCTCCGTCGAAATTGGTTGTTCTCCATGCTTCGCAGCAAGGTCAGGGACCTTCCCGACCCCTTCTCCCTCCGTTTTGTGCACTATAGCCATGATGCCGAGCTTCGCCGCCACCATAGTTCCACCACCTAGCTCGCCGCATCCTCTCCGAGCTACCTCTGTGGCAACCGAAACCATAGATAGGTTTGGCTTGAGCTCCTCTTGCTTCCCGACCAGATCCCGAGGTGTGCCGAGCTTCCTAGCCCCGAAAACGCCATCTCCGGCCATCTTGCCGGCGAGGAATCGGCCGGGCGCCGCCCGACTCCGGCGACCAGGGCCGCCCCTCTTTCCCCCGAGCTACCTGCGCCGTCCACGGCCGATCCAACGGCTCACAGTGAGAGATACCCTTTCGCCGGCACTATTGCAAAAGAGCCCCTGAGCTTTTTAATGTTCTAACCCGCGATCCTTTGGCGTATTTCTCAGATTACGCTTTCCTATTTAGAAAACGTATTTCCTCGGTTTTAATTCAAAAGGCGTTTTCAATATTTACAGATTTGCCATTCAGTTTATTTCGGCCATATTTTATTCGTTTTAGCTCCGATTTGATCCGTTCAAGTCTCGTGAGATTCGTAATTTTGTAATCTATCTAATGATGCTACTGTTACACATGTTTTCAACTTTTAAAATTCGAGATTAGATTTAATCTATTATTTTATTAAAGTAAAACTTGTTTATTTCATAACTTTCCCGTTTGAACTCCGATTTGCATGAACTTTATATCGTTGGAATCGTAGCGACGTGTAGATTATTTTTATACACTTTTCAATCTGTTTTTCCACTGTTGGTGTACTGTTTCTAATATAGATCTTGTTTGCTTCATGTATGATTGCCTCGATGATTGTGTGGTGATTTTATGATCGAGTTCAGACGGTGAGCAATACGTTGGTGATCAAGAGTACACGGAGGATCCAAGTTCTCCAGAGCACTTTGATCAAGGCAAGTATAGCATGGACCATCCTTGTTGCCTATTCACCTTAATCACTAAATTCATGATGCATGTGTCTACCTTGGCAACCATAGTATTTATTCCTAGGTTTGATCACTTGATCCTTGTTGCCTATGAGATTGCATTTGAGTAGTGATGCTAGCGCTTGATGATGCCATGATCTTATGAACTTGATTAATTAATTATGAAATAAAGATTAAAAGATGCTTTTTAGCAACATGGACTAAGGACTTAACTGTAAGTATGACAACGGGACTTACAGCGCAACCATGAGGGTCATATGGCTCTGACTTTAGTTAAGTATGAAGTTACTTTCTATCATGTTGTTAATCCTGAAAGGTTCCTTGCCGAGCTGGTTGTTTTGCGGCTCCTGTCTTTGTGTGTACTGCTGCGTGTGTGTGCCACTAGAAGGAGGGCTCTACCACCCCTTGCCATTGCGCCCGGATTGATTAGTGGCATGTTAGGAAGGCTTTTGAAAGACTTCATAGTGTACCCTGCCGCACTTCCTAGGTGAGGTGACATGTGAGTCATGACCCTTGGCATATGGGAATCACGACTTATGGTGAAAGTGTGCAACCTCTGCAGAGTGTAAAACTGATATATCAGCCGCGCTCACGGTCACGAGCGGCCTTGGACGTCTTACAGGAACTTAAATAATTTAATATTGATTTATTTGAAGTTTCTGTTGATGTTTATTCCATATTAATTATCATGTTTATATGATCATGCAAATCTTGTTCCTTGGTATAATCTATTGCTGCTACTCAATTTGCTAAAATGTGATCAACTAAAAGCAACCGCTGTCAAACCAGTGTCTTGCCTTATTTGAGCCTCGTAAACTCATGTTATTCTTGTTGAGTACGACATGTACTTACGCTTGCTTTGTTTTTCATATTTGGATAAAAATTCCGATGGGTAACAGATGACTATGATGATTCTTCTGAGGATTACTATGATTGTGGTTCACCAGTCAATTACTTCCCTGTGAATTGGAGCTTCCGCGAGAGATTATAATTACTAGTCCGCTGCTATTTATGTAAAGACTCTGTGATATTATTCGTTATATATTAAACCTTGTGATGGTACTATGTAATTTGTCGCTTATGTGTGTGATTGATCTCTGGGCGCACATAAGTTGGTTCATTCAATTTTATCCTTAAAATTGGGTGTGACAGCGGCCCAAGCCAAGCTTGTGAACGGTTGTGGGCGATCCACTGCGCCGGAGAGGCAAAGGATCAGCTCGTAGAGAGCACTCGGTCTTTGCGAAGATCAAGGGGGAGCTACACCCTTGCATGGGTGCTCTAACGAGGACTAGTGGAGAGTGCCGACTCTCCGACACCTCGGGAAAAACTCGGGTTGCAATCTCTTACTCATTTACTTTCCTAGAGTAGTATACTTGTGATAGGACTTGGCTCTAGGTTGCATAACTTGTTTTAAGCTTAGAACATACACAAGCGCTTGTGGGGTGAGATTGGGCAAATGGCGATAGGTTGAATTGTATTTCAAAAAATTTACTAGTTGCCCAATTCACCCCCCCCTCTTGGGCCCAATTCACCCCCCCTCTTGGGCATCCTCAATCCTTTAAAGCTGCGTGTCCGGTGTGGCACTCAGGACTTCGTCGCGCTGCTGGACTTGGGGTCCACACATAACTTCATCAGCAGGCCTGCGGCACAACGCACCGGCCTGACGTTCGAAGACAGCAGGGGCGCCCATGTTGGGGTCACCAACGGCGACCGGGTTGTGTGTCGTGGCCTGGCCCGGCGCGTCCCCATCTGCATCGGAGGGGAGGAGTTCCACGTCGACTGCTACTCCATCCCTCTCGACGCCTACGACATGGTGCTCGGCATCGCCTGGCTTCGCACCCTCGCCCCGATCCTCTGGGACTTCAAGGGCCGCTGCATGGCTTTTCATCGCCATGGCCGCCGCGTGCTGTGGGCTGGGGTCGGCGCATCCAGTGCCGTGCCACCCCTGGCGGGCCACCTCCACTCCCTCACCGCAGCCAAGGAGACGGGATCCAACCTGCTGGCGCGCCTCCTGGACTCCTTCGCCGACATCTTCGAGCCGCCAACCGGGCTGCCGCCGCCCCGACCATGCCACCACCGGATCCACCTCAAGGCGGGCACAGATCCCGTCGTGGTCCGACCCTACCGCTATCCCCAACTCCAGAAGGATGAGCTCGAGCGCCAGTGCGAGGACATGCTGCACCAAGGCACCATTCGCGCCAGCACTTCGCCCTTCTCCGCCCCGGTCTTGCTGGTCAAAAAGCAGGGCGGCTCGTGGAGGCTCTGTGTTGACTACCGGGCCCTCAACACCGCGACGGTGAAAGACAAGTTCCCGATCCCCGTCGTCGAGGAGCTGTTGGACGAGCTCCACGGGGCCAAGTTCTTCACCAAGCTCGATCTTCGCTCCGGCTATCATCAAGTTCGCGTGCACCCCGATGACGTGGAGAAGACGGCCTTCCGCACCCACCATGGCCACTTCGAATTTTTGGTGATGCCGTTTGGCCTACCTAATGCCCCGTCGACGTTTCAGGCTCTCATGAATCTGGTGCTCAAGCCATTCCTGTGGCGCTGCGTCTTGGTGTTCTTCGACGACATCTTGGTGTACAGCTCGACCCTGACCGAGCACCTACTGCAGCTACGCGCCATCCTCACCGTCTTGCACGAGCACCACCTGCATTTGAAGAGATCAAAGTGCACCTTCGCGGCGCCCTCCGTCCAATACCTCGGCCATGTCATCTCCCACGAGGGCGTAGCCATGGACGCCTCCAAGGTGGCAACAGTCCACTCATGGCCGCAACCACGTTCGGCGCGGGGACTCCGCGGCTTCCTCGGCCTCGCCGGGTACTACCGGCGCTTCATCAAGGAGTACGGCGCCATCGCGGCGCCACTAACGAGCCTCCTCCGAAAGGACGCCTTCCGATGGACCACCAAGGTCGACACAGCGTTCACACGGCTGAAGACAGCGCTCTCCACGGCGCCCGTGCTCCACCTCCCGGACTTCGACCATGACTTCTTCGTCGACTGCGACGCGTCGGGATCCGGCTTCGGCGCCGTCCTTCATCAAGGCTACGGGCCCATCGCGTTCTTCAGCAGACCGTTCGCGGCTCGCCACCTCAAGGTGGCAGCATACGAGCACAAGTTGATTGGCTTGGTGCAGGCTGTTCGCCATTGGAGGCCCTACCTCTGTGGCCTCTCCTTCATCGTCAGCACCGATCACTACGCCTTGAAGCGACCAGCGCCTCTCGACGATCCCGCAGAACCACTGGATCAGCAAGTTGATTGGGTATGACTTCATGGTGGAGTTCCGACCAGGCCGCTTCAATGTCGTTGCGAACGCACTCTCGCGGCGAGACGGCGACACCCCTCTGCTAGCTGCACTGCCGCAGGAAGCGCCGACCTTCGCTGCCATCTCCACCCCTACGTTCCAGCTCTTCGACACCATCCGCCAGGAGCTGGAGTCGACCAACGAGCTGCGTGCACACCGCGACGCGGCGGCCTCGGGCGAGCATGGCGCGGACTGGAGCGTCCAGGATGGCCTCCTCAGGCACAAGGGGCGCGTCTATGTGCCCGCCTCGTGTTTGACCCTCGACGACGTCCTACAGCTGGCCCATACCAAGGCGCACGAAGGCATCCAGAAGACGCTGCAGCGGCTCCGCACCGAGTTCTTCATCGAGCATGATCGACGCGTCGTCCACGACTATGTTCGGGCCTGCGCGACGTGCCAGTGCAACAAAACGGAGGCGCTGCACCCAGCCGGATTGTTGCAGCCGCTGCCGGTGCCCTCCCGCATCTGGGCCGACATCGCCATGGATTCGTCGAGGCACTTCCCAAGGTCCACGGCAAGAGCATCATCCTCACTGTTGTCGATCGTTTCTCCAAGTACGCCCACTTCATTCCGTTGGGCCACCCATACACGGTGTCTTCCGTCGCCCGCGCCTTCTTCCACGACATCGTCCGTCTCTATGGGTTCCCGGACTCCATCGTTAGCGATCGGGATCCGGTCTTCACCGGCCACGTGTGGAGGGACCTTTTCCAGCAAGCCGGCATCCAACTCAAGATGAGCACTGCCTTCCATCCTCAAACTGATGGCTAGTCGAAGGCGGTCAACAAGACTCTCGGGATGTACCTTCGCTACCTGACCGGTGATCGCCCTCGCGATTGGCTGGAGTGGCTGCCCTGGGCGGAGTACTGCTATAACACTGCCTACCACTCAGCCCTGCGGACTTCGCCCTTCACGGTGGTCTACGGCCGCTCGCCGCCGGAGTTGCTGCCCTACACTAATGGCTGTGCGAGGACACAGGTCGTCGACTCCCTGCTTGCCAACAGGGATGAGTTCCTTTCAGAGGTGCGTGCCCACCCCCTGCAGGCCCAGGAGCACTCCTCTGTCGTCGGTCCCATCCCTGCCGCCCCTTCGCCATGGCCGGCCACTGCTACAGCCGGAAAAGGTGCTGCGCTCGCGGCTCAGTCGGGGTGTCTGGGAGGTCCTCATCCAGTGGGCACACCTGCCAGTCTCAGATGCCACCTGGGAGCCGGTGGACAGCGTTCCGCACCGCTTATCCTTCGTTCCAGCTCGAGGACGAGCTGTTTCTGAAGGATGGGAGAGATGTTATGGTCGGCAATGTCTACAAGAGGAAGAACGCCGACGACGGCAGTGGCTGACAGGGGGCCGCGCCAGCTAAGGTGCCCAATGCACTGTGCGCCGCCTTCCGTCAGGTAGTCATCAAGGAGTTGGAGTCTAGCTAGTTAGTTGAGAATATTTAGGAGGTTTGTTCATGGAGGATTGTTAGGAGAGTTTGTTAGCGTCTTGTAATTGGAGTATAAGAGTCCCGTCTTGATTATTAAAAGGATTAGCTTGGGATTGTGTCATATAAACACCCTTGGGCACCCAGCGTCCCTCACCTCGCCTTTGCAAACTGTGCCCTGGTCTTGCCGATCACGGCACCAGCTCGTCGCCCTCGCTCACGTTCGCACGCTCCGCTCTCGCCGCCGTACAACCTCTGCAGTAAGGCCCGGCGTCGTAACAGGTTTTATCTGAATTTGCTAGCTGTATGGAGCCGTGATATGACATTCATTATTCATTAAACAAGAAGATTGCCTTTTTTTAATTGATCGCCATTGTCTCATTGAACCTATGCATGTTCAAGACTTCAAGGTTGACTAGGGAAGGGCTCTTTTCTCCTTACTATCTCTTTTATGCATATATGAATTAGATATGTTCTTTCAATGATATTATTTAAGAATAAATATAAAAGGGTATTTGAATAATTATTTATCTTTAATAATTAATAGGAGAGGTTCATCCATAAATTTTTAATAATATTTCTAATATATGCATATGCAGTTATTTGATTTGTTTAGTTATGCGTAACTATAGTGTTAACACGAGCATTATACTAGTCGAAGGTAGTAGGCATAATCCATGTATATAATTCTGAATTGAGTCAGATGCGAATATGGATAGCTTCACTTAGGGTTTGTGTGCTCGGAAAACACGACAGGAAGGTAGGGAAAGGGGTGGGACATACCTGACAGGTGCTCATCGTCATCAAACACCCAACTGAAACCTGACGTACGGCGGCGCGGCCGCTAGCCCAGTTGCGCCGCCAGGACAGAAGGCCACGAAAGCTAGCTAGAGTGAAAGTGACGCCGACTACGCTGGGGGTTGGCCGGATCCGGGCTGGAGCGCCACCGGAAGGGCCGCCGGGGAGAGATTCGCCGCCAGGAGAGCCGCTCAGCGAACGAACCCGCAGATGGGCGATCCCGAACGAGGTAGAGAGGCGCGTGGCGTGGATGCAAGAAAAGTTGTGGGGTGTTTGTAACGTACTCCCTCCGTCTCGATACATGAGTCGTTGAGTTTCTGGACCTTAAGTTTCACTACTTATTTTATTTAAATATCTGCATAAAAAATTAAATTCAAATTATTTTTAAAAAACTTTTATTATTAAAGCAAGCCAGAAAAAAGTAATATTTTATATAAATTTTTATAATAAGACGAGTGATCAAAATTAGAAAATAATACAAATGAATTATAAATTGGAACGGATTTAGAATATAGGAATAAAAAACAAAAGAAGAAAAAAATACATGGAGTACATGCGAATGCACGTAGAAATTAGAGGATTCAAAAAACGAATTTTATAGGTACGAGTAGATAGGGATCTTTTTAGTGGAGCTAAAAATAAACACTAATTTTAGTTGATGCTGATTTGCTGTGAGTATATGCGTAAAAATAAGCAAAAACGTATACTGGTTCAGACAGCATACTAACTACGTCCAGTGCGAGGAGGTCTCTATGTGAGTGAGAAGAGTGGGGTAAGAGTGATTTTCGTTGTTGTCTTGTGCGTGGATGCACGAATGTGTGTGTGAATGAGAGTCCAAGTCCTCCCTAAAGGGATCCCTACCCTCCCCTTTTATATAGTCTCAAGGAGGAACAGGGTTACATATCATGCAGGGCCGTTCTAGCATGGTGGAGAAGATTGCCCTAGGGTCTGCGTGTCTATCGTCTTCTGGATGAATGGCCAGGACAGTAGCGGCGTGGGTGTCATCCTTCAGGCGTACTTCCCAATGTGGAGAGGCGGACTTTGTCCGTCAGGTGCAGGCGCGGCGTGGCTGCTGCCCTTCGACACTGTGCAGGTGTGAGCGTTGGCCCTCGGGCGTACTTGCTCCCTGTAGACGTCGTCACCAGGAGGGATGGGGCGTTGTCCCATCGATACTATACGGGCGTGGGAGCTACTCTTCGGGTGTACCTGCTTCCACAGAAGGCGCTGCCAGTGAGATGGGCGCTTGGGCGAATGACCCGCACGGTGACGAAAATTGGTGGCACAGTGACCGTTGTCCCTGCTTTGACCGGGAACGTGGGCACATGAGTTGGGATATGATGGTCATCGCATCCCGTCGCTTCGCCGTGCACAGAGAGGAGGGTTAGGCAGAATAGTGGTCGGCAACCCTGTTCCTGTGATGACGTGGGCAACGGGGTGGTGGTCTTACTCCGTGTCAGGCCATATGACGTGCGCTTCGCATGGAAAAACGTGGCGTGGGCCCGCTTGATGTCATGGTGTCCGCACACGAAATCGACCCAAGTGGTGAAGGGGTTCCCTCGGGCGCGGTGAGTGATGATGGCGTCATGCGGGCGGGGGGCGCTTAGGCGAGGCTAAAAATAGCGCCCGAGGCTAAAGGCTTCCCGAGCCTGCTCGTTGGGGGCTTGGGCCAGATGGAAAATTGTGGCCGAGGATGCGATTGCGCCCGAGGTCGGGGCGGTTGCCTCGGATGAATCGGAATGGGTCCAGCGACCTTGCCCGTATTCGTTGCTTTGCCCTGTTATCTCAGGCGAGACGGAGATTCGTCTGACAGGGATTTGGGCTTAGTTCTTTTGGCGATTATGTGGTTTTGCGTTTAAATGAGGTACCCTTTATTTAAGTACCCGACAGAGATTTAGTCAACAAACCCTGGTGCAACGCACGAGCATATATTAGTGAAAAAATCAAGATAGATGAGTATAAAAATTAAATGTTGAACAAGTTAGTTCCTATGTCATATACAAAATATTCCTAATCTACAATCTAGTTTTTTTCGTAATCCAGACTTCATACCCGTCGTTGCAACGGGATCATAAAAAAGTTCAGTCATTGATGAAACGGTGCATATGTATTCATGTATTATTGTTTCTATATTTTTTTTAAAACTACCGTTTATGTTATGATAAATACATCATCATATAATAAGTTATCGTTGCCAATATTATGAAAATGTCTTATTTTAAGATGTTTCAAATTAAAATACTACTTTGATGGAACTTTTTCTGCTACAAAGTATAGAAATCTCTGAAGTCCTTTAAATCCGATGAACATTACTGTTCACCAACACTATTTACCTTCCGCTTTTCCCCTCACATTCTCCTATTCATCCAAAGTAGACCTTCCCTGACCGTCCGATCACCACTCAAACCATATACTTATTATTCATCATACATGTACTTTAAATTATATGAGATTATCAAGTACCGCTATTAGAACTTATTGGCCGCAATATCGCCCGCTATCCGTAACCTGGTACCTCGACACTAATCTACTACCAACCTGTTATCCACTATTTATTATCTGGAAAAAGCTAATCTCAGAGCGCACACACTCGCCCCCTTCCGCGCACACGCTCTCTTCCCCGTCTCTCTTCCCCACCGCGCTCTCTCTCTCCCCCCCCCCCAGCTCTCTCCCCCCGGCGACGACGACGGCCCCCTAGCTCCCAGCGCCTGCTCCCCACCGCTTCACCGCGCGTGTGGCTGTGGCAGATCCGGCGGTGGCAACAGCCGCAGATCCATCGGATCCCACGGCGGCGGTGGCGGTGGATCCGCCGGAACGGTGGTGCCATCGGCTACAGGTAGGCCTCCTCCTCCTCCTCCTATTCCTTTCTCCTGTCCTCCTCCAACTCCGGTGATGAGCTAGGGTTCCGACAAGCCTCGCCACCCTTCTTCCCCAACTCCGGCGGGTCTAGAAGGACCGGCCGAGGGAAGGAAGGCTGGTCAGGTGGTGGGGAAGGTCGTGCGGCGGCTTTCGGGTTCTAGCAGCGGTGGAGGCGGCCAGGAAGGGTAGGGCGGGGGCGAGGATGCCGGAGTTGGGGAAGACGGCGGCGATGGTGAGCTGGTCGCCAGACTTGGAGAAGAAAGCCGCGCGGGGGGAGAGGAGAAGAGGGAGGCTGCCGCGGCGCGGTAGGGCCTCGCCTGCCACACCACGGTGGTGGGTGGCGGCTGGCAAGCTCGCCGGAGCTCCGGCAAGGCCCTACCGCGCCGCGACGGTGGGTGGCGGGCGGCGGGGGAGGCGAGGAGGCGACGAGGGAAGGAGATGAGAAGGCGGCGGGGAAGAGGAGGAAGAAGGCCTCTGTGTGCCTGGAGGAAGCGTGCAGGTGGAATGGCTTCCGCCTGCATGCGCAGGCTTTAGTTTGGTCCTTATTATCTTGAGCAAGCTAGGATTAGTCAAGAATATCAAGGATGCTCCCAAATCCCGCTAACAATCAAAACCGGCTTGGTAACAAGGGCATGCACGCCTTTAGTCACCGACAAGTTTCCAAAAAGCATACCAGCCGTGATTAGATTGACAAGCACAACTGAATCCATAGGTTGCTCTGTCTCTCGCATGCTGCTGAACAGTTCGAACACTTCCATCCAGTCCCCTGTCTGCAAATAAGACGATGCCATGGCGCTCCAAGTAACCACAGACTTGTCCTCCACACGATCGAACAACGAACAGCAACCTTGCAGAGTCCAGCTGGCCACCACAGACAAGCATGGTGAGCACCGAGTTCGAGACAAGTAAATCCGCGTCACCCGCTGGGCCTGACCACCGCGCGCCACATAGCGTTGAACATCTCGACGGCCGCCTCGACCTGAGAACTCCTTCCGTACGCCGAGATCATGCATTTCCAGACGACCAGCGTCCGGCTTGAGCACGGCGTTTCATCGAACAGGCTACAGGCGGTGCGCGTCGGGAAGCCTGCCGCACTTCGCGTACATCTACGTTGCACCGATACTTCGCCGAAGTGAAGTACCGGTATCGGATAGGTAACGGATACTCCGATACTCCCATACTTCTTCGATACCGTATTGGTGAAGTATCGAGGAATATCACCAATAAAAATAAATAAATTAAATATGGATACTTCATCAATATTTATCTAATACTTATTCGATACTTCATAGTCCATACCTCTTTAAAATTGGAACACGTCATCTTAGAAGTCTAGCTTGGTGGCCCATTTACACAATCATAATATTTATTGTTGTGTTATGAGAACCTTAAAATCAAATACTATAATGTCATACATAACTATTTTGTCTCAGCCTAATCTTTGTAGGACTAATTATTATACTATATTTGATCCATTATTAGATGACCTACCCTTGTGTCTATGTTTTGTCATTTTCATTTGTTAATTGTTCTGCTTTAGTAAAAAATATTATACGTAGACATATTCTAATTTTTGGTATATTTATATACTTGCCGTATCGGCGTATCCTTGTTTTTGAAAAATGACGTATCACCGTATCGCCATATCCGTATCCCGTATCGGTGCAACGTAGGCATACATGAGGTGCGCACGAAGGCGTCATGAGAGACGGCAGTGCTAGCGAGGAATACGAGGGCGTGGATGGCGCGGTCGAGCGCCTGGGCAGGCGCGGAGAAACGCAGGATTTAGTGAGGGAAGGGAAGGTGGAGGCGTCACCGTGGACGTCCCGCGGCGAGGAACGGTCCCGCGTAGAGGCGAAGGCAGTGGGCGTTAAAAGCCCGACGTGGTGGCGAGCCGGATCGGGCGATTCAGCGGGCCGCAAGGGGCGGTGTCACTCATGCCGAGACGACGGGGGAGCGAAGACCATGCGTGAGTTGGCTTGCCTGCTCGCTGGAGAGCTTTATTCAGATCTACGGCTATAGCGTTTTTCTCTCGTAACAAATCAGCTACAGCCGAAATAAGTCAAAATAGCTTGCTCACGCAACCATGCAGCTGCAATTTTTTACTGTAGCAACTATATTTTGTTGTATGCAAAACCAGCCGTAGCAACCGCTGCTGCTGTCAAAACTAGCGTCCGAACAGGAAGAACTCCTGCCTCATTCATGCATCAGATTTGCGTATCATAAGCATCATGTTTCTTCATGCAAGATTGCATTGGTGTACGAATCGAAGCAATTGAGGAGATGTACGTTGAGCTAGAGGTTGAGCTCATTGCTGAAAATGAGCCGGTACGGTCGTCCTAAGATGAACTACTACAAGGCAGGCTCCTAAGTATCTTGACTCACCTAGTAGCATCGACTCCATACATTGAAATGGGCAGCACCAAGAATCCAAGACGCAATTTTGATTTTCAACATTCGATGGAAGAGAACACCGAGCATGAGGACGCGAGGTGGCTCCTAAGGTCCTCTAGTGAGATTTTAGTATTTGAACTTCGAAGATCAATGTCTTGTGAATATTGACACTGGTGCTTTTGAATTTGTTTCAATTCATTGCTTCATCCCTGGGTTTTTCATTGACCAAATAGTAAATACTTTGCTCATGGATTATCTTGCTGTGCAAGGCCTTCCGGCAAAGAAGCATCATCGCAAAAATGTTTGCAAATCATCCTTTAGAGTCAACATCTTTGCAAAAGCTTCAATCAACGCATTGGTACTCTCTAATAAATCATTATTTAAAAAAAAGTCATTTGAGTAAAAATCATTTTATCTTTGCACCATCCAACAAGCACTCTAGAGAAACATCCTCACAACCTCACTCTTTATCTTGGACTAGCGAGAAATCGTAAACAATGGATATCTATATTTAGATATCTAATTAAAATGACTTTTGAAGTGTATTTTTCAGCAAACTCTCCATCCCTATAAATTAAATTAGGAAGGATCTAAAAGGGTCTCTTTAAAGAATCACTTTGTTGCTGTCCGCACCACCAAATAATGGTATACTTAGACCCCGTTTGGCACAGGTTAGCTTCACAAGCGAAGCTGTTTTTAAATAGTTTCATGAACAACTTTTTTTTTATAAATCTAAGCTATTTTAGAAATATTGTTTGGCAAACAGGTTCACCAACAACTTCATGCATAGTTAAGGACAGTTTCATGTCAACTCATCCTTGTGAGAAGAGAGAAAAAATAACTTCACCTATGAAACTGTTTTAGAAAAAAGTGTGGCAAAAAAAGCTCATAATATCTTATGAATCTGTTGTGAGTTGTACCAAACAGGTCCTAAGAATTTAGTAGTGGTTTGCTTAGGAAAACATATTCATGTGGACTCAGAAGAAAAAGTTCACGGTGTGGAGTTATTGAAAACGATTATTTACAAAATTAGTTCCGGAAAACTCTTTACAGTTGTATCCACTCAGCCAGAGCGTAGTCACGTGTTCTGTAATTAGAGAAAAATGTTAAAAAATACTAATAATACGTATTCTGCACGTCTCAAACGGTCAAACCAGTACAGCTACCGCCTGCATCTAGGCACGTCTGTTTTCGCCCTTGATGTCGATGAGCCTGATTCCCTCTCTTGCTTGAAGGCCTTTTTCAAGAAGAAGGCCATGGCGAGGTGCGCCCCGAGGTTGGATCGGCCTCGAGATAGACAAACGATGGTTCCAACCAGCAGAAGCCCGCTCGCAATCATTTGTCGAGACGACTTCTTCCCCGGAAGCTTGCATGGGGAAGTGCTGGTAGTCGGTGTTGAAGGACCGACCGATGCTACAGTATTCTGGGAAGCAGAAAGGCTTGCGTCGGCAGCCTCCAAGTCCTGGGGAAACTGACACGCAAAGAAGCTGAGATTTGTCAGATGATGAACGAGCAGGTCAAGATAGTATAACAGTCTACTCAAGTTATGTGGTTTCTTGATTCAAAACTTTTAAAAGCAGCTTCAGTGATTTAAACATAATAATTAAATAAAATATTTGCCTCCTAATTCATCACAGATGTTCACGACACCAAAAGCTGCATATTCCATAATACACTTCAGAAGGTTAACAAAGGAAAAACTACAGACAGAAAATTTAAAAATACTAAACCATCACCTCCTTCATAAGTTTCTGCATGGTCAGAATCGACACTGATGGACTGCGATGCTGAGGATACCGACGTAGAGCATTGTTCATTTTACATATGTAGCTCCAGATGCCCTTGGAAAAGGCTAGCTTTGCCATCTCTATGTTCATTCCATTATCCTCATGATGCAGCACTGTAATTTGGCATGCATCCCTGCCTGGGACTGCATATATAGGAATGAAAAGAATGTAAATATATGTATCCCAAAGGTTTCGCACATCAAAGACTTAATTATGATAATATTTAACCCAACAAAATAAAAGCAAGACTGAAATGCCAGTTCAAAGTTTAAATTTGCACCGAAGTGGCAAAAGACATAAGGTAACATGAAGCTCACATAGAGAAATAAGTGAGGAACAATTTACACTGATAACAAAAAGAGGATGTCTCATCAGGTGGAAATAGAAGAGAAGGATTTTAATTCATAATAACACAAATAATGTGATAGCAAGCAACTACATCATCACATTTGAGTCTGCGCGACACTTCCTGTTTTTTTTTTCTTAAAAAGCTCAATACCCAAGATGAAACAAAGACTAGGCTCAGTAAAATACCAAAATGAAAGGACTTGCACAAAATTTTAAAGATAACTTACTTTTCCTAATACACCATCCTGATCTTAGAAGTCGCACTCTAACAAACTTTCTCTGCCGTGCCGCAAGAGGGTGTTCACATTCCTGTCAGGATTAACAATTTACGTAAGACAAATTAAAAAAAGGCGAAGCTGGTAGAGAGTGCAAATGAAACTCAGATGTCACCATCAGCATCGCCAGGTACAACACATATAAGGTAACCCAAGCATGAAATAAACCAGCCAGCTTAGCTTTTTTGCAGTAATGTTAACCTCATAATGAGAGAAAAGAGGATGCACATCAGTTGAAAAGTTTTTTTGGTAATAGCTATGAAGATTCATATTGTAGTCCAATACAGCAGTTATGGTTTCATTCACTTCATTCTGCATCAGCTCAAAAACTGCGATGACCTCATGACTAACATAATTTTTTTTTTCTTTTTCTTTTTCTTTTTCATTTGGAGAACAATTGAAGCAGCTGATGCTATGGCCATGAAAGTTGCACATGAAAATATGACAAACATTCATTTCAGGATTAACAATTTATGCAAGCAAACTAAAAAAATGCAAAGTATAGAGTGCAAAGGAGAATCAGATGTCACCATCAGCATCACCATGTACAACGCATATAGGGTGACGCAAGCATGAAATAAGCCTCCCAGGTTAGGTCAATGTTATGCTCGTAATAAGGGAAAAGAGGATGTACATCAGTTGAAAAGCTTTTTTGGCAATAGCTATGAAGATTATAGATTGCGGACCAACACAGAAGTTATGGTTGCATTCACTTCATTCTGCATCAGCTCCAAAACTGCTAGGACCTCATGACTGACATAAGTTTTTTTTCGTTTTTCTTTACTATTTGGAGAACATTTGAAACAGCTGATGCTATGGCCCTGGAAGTTGCACATGAAAATATGCCAAACATTTGAGGAAGATAGCTGTATCTGGATTTCTTTCTGGTGAAAAGATATGATAACTCCGATGCACAGTAGTATGTAAGTTAAATGACGGAAGGAGGGGTAACCTTGATAAAGCAATAGAAAGACTTGTCATTTGCTTCCCAGACTCGCCATGCCAATATGTACTCTCTTGGTGTCAGAAGTGGAAACTTCTTCATTGTTCGCCCTACCTCCACCCCACTGTTCTCATCATACTGCAGCTGCTCATGTTTTATGACAGTGTTATCCCACTCCATTCTGTACTCGTTATCCATGTAGAAGTCCCTCAACTGCTCAGTTGAGCATCTCTCGTATGTTGTAATACTCAGATATTTAGGAGGGCCAGCCTGCAAGAATAAAAGTATCGCCCAAAACGGGATGCATGACTGTATGAATTATTTGTCATTGACATTGAGTGGCAAAAGGATTGATAACCGGATGCCATAGAAATATCATAAGAGCACAAGTGCGCAACAACAACAAGCATTTAATCCTGGCAAACTCTTGCCGACGGGTCATACAGATATAGTAAGGGCACAGCAACAGCAACAAACATTTAATCTTGGCAAACTCTTACTAAGAATCCAGAAACAATCCGTATCATCTAGTAATTTTGAGCAGATAATAACAGGTGAGATTACCAATTACGATTGCAACCGTTCTGAACTCTGAGGAATTGCAAACAATAGCATCATATGAGTCAATTTCCACGCCTAAATTGACAAGTGAAAACAGTTCCAGTATATAAGGAGCGCACCTCACCAGAAAGTCAGAAACTCATGATCCAACTGGGGTTATCTAATTGCTCGGACACGAGCTTTCACAGAGTATATACTGTATTCTCAGAACGAGGCGAGAGGCCGAGGGAGATGAAGCTAGCCAATACCGTGGGATTGTCGCACCAGGCCTTGTAAGAGACGTCGTCGCTGCTCTTGGAGATGACGTGCTCCCAGCCCTCCCTCTCTGGCTCGCGCGCGCCCAAGCCCAGACTGCCTACCAGCTGCCTCAGATCGCCCTCCGTCACTACTCCCTCTATTCTGTCACCAACCAAAGGGGAGACACAGCAGAATCAGCCAGCCGCGCCCAGTTCACACGCATTTTTTGATCGGAAAACGCACGACCACGAAGGCAGTACGGGGGACCAACCCTGAGGAACAACCGAGGGGCGTGGAGGCAGGCGCGGATACCACGGCGGCCTCCGGTTGCGCGATTCGGCCTCCGCCGCCGCGGCGGAGACGACGGCGGACGAGGAGGACGGCGAGGTGAGAGGAGAGGAGGAGGAGGAGCGCGGCGGCCGTGGCCCAGCCTCCCCCGCGCGCGGCGGCGGCGGGCCGCCAGAGGTCGGTGCTGCCGAGCAGCGGCGGCGGTGCCATGGCGCGTCTCGTCGTCACGGCGACCCGGTCGGGTCTCTGTGTAGCGCCGAGCCGCTCGCTCCACCGGTCCCCGGGTTCGTTGGCTCTTGTTGCGGTTTTGTGCTTTCCGTGACGTGGGAGAAACCCAGAAAAGCGCGGAGGGGGAATTGAGATCGGCGAAAATTAGGAAAACAAATAGAGAGGTGGGAGCAACAATGCAGAGGTTTCGCATTTCTTAGTGCTAGATATATAGTTTGTATATATCTTAGGGAGTCTAAGTCCTATATAATTAGTGAGTTCTAGTTCTATATAATTATGTTTACTTGTACTCCAAGTCATGTATGACTATATATATAAAGCCACCCAACTTCTAAGGGTATGAGGTGTTCCGCTATCCTTCTACATGGTACCAGAGCATAATTAGATCTTTGCTTCCGTCTAACCCTAGGCCGCCGCCGTCGCCTGCTCAGGCCGCCGCTGCCCTACCCTAGGCCACCGCCGCCACCTACTCAGGGTACCGCCGCCGCCGCCTGCTTAGGCCACCGCTGCCCTACCCTAGGCCGCCGCCGCCGCCTGCTCAAGCCGCCGCTGCCCTAATTCTAGGCCGCCGCCGCCGCCGCCGCCGCCCTCCCCACCCCTGCCACCGCCGCCTACCTAGGCCGCCGCCACCATGCCTCCGAAGACGGATGACGCCCCGAAGACCGCCGACGCTGATGGTGCCACCGATCCCACACCGCCCGCCGTCCCTGCCTACGTCGCTGTCAACATCAAGAACCACGTCCCCATCACCTTGCAGTTAGCCAACCCTAACTACACCAAGTGGTCCGCGTTCTTCAGGGCGCTCTGCGGCAAGTTCCTCCTCCATGGCCACATCGACGGCACCACACCCGCCAACCCCGCTGATCCGCTGTGGGACGCAGCGGACTGCACCGTACGTGGCTGGATCTTCGTCTCCGTCTCCGACGACGTCCTTGACCTCGCCATGGCACAAGATCAGGACGCCAAGGCTCTCTGGGATGCCATTGCCGCCCTTTTTCAAGCCAACAAGGCGCCTCGGGCCGTGTTTCTCAGCGAGCAATTCCACTCCATGACCCAAGGTGACTCCAACATCGACCAGTACTGCCAGCTGTAACATCCTAAAAATCACCTTGGAAAAATTTGAAACTATTTATTTAAATATGTGTAGTTTTTCAAGTTGAAAAAGGCTTAAGAAAATCCTTCTTTCATTTATATATATAAAAGTTTTGGGGAAAATATGTTTTATATTTGTTTGTTGCATACATGCTCGTGCATAAAAATTTTGGGTTGTGGAGGATAGTTTACTTGTGCTAGTTTTCAAAATTCTAATTCAAAAAGGTTTGGATTTGTGAAAATAGAAAATGAAAAAGGCTTGTTTTTCTCTCCCTCCCCAGCCTCTCCTTTTGGCCCAGCCGGCCCACTCCCTCTCTCCTTTTTCCTCTCACCCGCACGCGTTGCAGGCCGCGGCCCAGTCCGGCCGGCCCGTTTTCCCCTCGCAAGCCAGCCCGCGGCGCCCTGCCATCTCTCTTTGCCAACTCGGGCCCACCCATCAGCGAGACGGGGACCTTTCCCCTACCTCCGGCCGTTTCAACGCGCCGCCGCCGGCTCCGCTTCCGAAACCGCTGCCGCAGTGGCCTTGATGGCCACCCAGCCGCCCACCCGCGCGAGTGCAAACCCCTGCGCCCCTTCACCGCCCCCTCCGAGCCCTATAAAGGCGGGCCCGAGGCCCCGAGCCCCTCCTTTTCCGTCCGTCTCCCTCTGCTCGCCATTGCCGCCGCGCCGCCACCGCCGTTCCCTGCCACGGTGAGCTCTCCGGTGATGCCGAGCTCTCCATCGTGTTCGCCGTAGCTGCCTCTCCGTCCCGGTGTCTTCCCCATTCCGTTTTGGTGGCCTGTGACCCTTCTGTACGTGCGCCGACAAGCTCGGCGGGCTCTGTCCATGGCGCCGCCGTGTGCCGAGCCACCGGAAGCCGCCACGGCCTTTACTTCTGAGCTCGCCACCGTCCCCGCGTCGTGCCGTTGATCTCCGTACCGGGATCCGAGCACTGCAGAGCTGCCTCGCCGTCGCCAGCGAGCTCCGCAGCGCTACCCATGGCGCCGCCGTGTTGGAGTCACTCCGGCCGGCCGCATCCTCGCACTGCCCGCGCGCCTGGTCGACCCTGGACCAAGGCGACCGAAGGGGTAGCCGGTCCACAGCCCCGCCGTGGACCCGGCCAATCCCGGCGTGCCACGTGGTCCGATGTCAGCCACCGCCCGGCAGCAGCCGCGCATTTTGCGCAGAAGCCCCTCTGTTTCTCTAGATTCAACCCAAAGTCCATCTCAGTTCAGAAGTCTTATTTTCAGGCCTTGTTTTTATCGGTTTAAACCCCGATTTTTCTCTAGTTCTTTTATTCAAGTACTAAAGCCTGTTTTTATTCAATCAAACCTCTCTGTTTTTGTATCTCTCGCAGTATAGGCCTCGGATTTAGATGTAGGACCTTAGTAAAATGTTTTTATTTATAGAAAGGCCCCTGAAAATGGTTTTCTTCATATCTTTTTCATTTTAGGTCCGATTTAAGTGATTCTCGCGCTCATGTGTTCCTAGCAACGTGTAGATTTTATTTATCTATTTATTTTCTCCATTTTATGTCATTGTTTATGGTGTATTGTTCTAATTATGATATTATCTCTTGCATGTGATGATTGTCTGTATGCTTGTTGATTGGAAATCTCGCGTTTAGAGGACGACATGTTCGAGGATTAGGACTTTGAGCAGGATCAAGACCAAGCTAACTTTGAAGGCAAGTATAACCTATGGTCTTTCTTGTTACCTAGCAATTATTAAATAACATATACTCATGTGCATGTGTCTAATCTTGTAAGCCCTAGCCACATATATGTACCCATTTAGGTTTTATTGATCAAACACCTTGTTACCTATGGGGGAAGAATTTATGCATATTAGAGTTACTAGCTGCTATGCTGAACAATGCTATTATGGAATCTTGACTTAAGAAATATGAAATAATGGATAAAATATGTTTTTTCAACAAAGCTCGAAGGGCACTGGAGTATGAGTTTTTTTACTCTTGTTGCCCTCCGTCAGGACTTCCATTGAAAGTTGACCTCCCAGAAAACCCGTACATCCACGAGGGTCAATGGGCTCTGATCTTAACCAAGTAACTAGTTTTTCTCTAGCTTGTTAGTGGTACCGAAAGGCGCAAGAGGGGGAGCCTGAGTTTTAGAATGGGTTCTGAACCTGTCAAGATGTGTGCTGGGCTGCGGTCACATGGTGTGCCATTCTTGAAGGAGGCCTCCATTCGCCTTGCTGCTTGAAACCTCGTGGCTACAATCTTGTTAGGGTGACTAGTGAAAAGCTTTGCTGTGTTATTCTACTCGCTCACCTCGGTAGTGTGAAGAGGGCCTTGCAAACCCCGAGCATATGGGTATACACGACTCGGGGTTAAAGCTGTACAAATTCTGTAGAATTCTTTCAATCTGATATATCAGCCGTGCTCACGGACATGAGCAGCCTAGAATCTTTTTTGTATCAGTTGATACCTATGGAAGTGTTGAGAGGTTTTGTTAAAAGAAGATGTTCAGAGATAAACTTTTTTTACTTGAGATATGGGTTATTCATTAAAATAGTAAAGTAGACTTTAAATAAAACTTGACCAACTAAAAGTAACTACTATAAGCCTGTGTCAACCTTTTGAGCCCTGCATTCCCCATAAGTATACTTGCTGAGCTGGGTGAGCTGACACTTGTGGTTGTCATCTACAATAAAAATCCTGGATGGGTACCAGATAATGATGAGGAGGAGTTTGACGACTTCCCGGAGGATATCCAGGACTGATGGAGATGGCGTACCCCCAGTTGGTGTCCCCGTGGGCGGGAGTTTTTTCTTTCTACGTATTCCGCTGTAATAAGACAATGCCGTTGGCGATGATGTGAACACCTGTGATATAATAAGTTATTAAGCGTTGTTCGTGTCTTGATGATGTACAATTTGTTAATATATGTGGTTTTGGGCTTCTTGGGTCCACATATATCCTGCGTTCGGATTTCTTCGTAAATCCAGGTGTGACACCAGTGCATGAAGCAGGCTGCCGACGCACTTCACGCCTTCGGTCAGACCGTCGAGGAACCCCGGCTTGTCCTTAATCTGCTCCGTGGGCTCAACCCTCGCTTCTCCAGCATGACCGACGACATCGCCAACCGAGACGTGCTACCCACCTTCGTCGCCGCCCGCAACATGCTGGTTCTGAAGGAACTTCGCCTCGCTAATGAGGAGACTGTTGTGAAGAACACAGCCCTGGTTGCGGGCTCTTCGTCCTCCTCCGGTTGCAGCTCTGATGGCTGCCGCTCCTCGTCTTCCACCCCGCGCTCCCCTGCCAACCCACCTCCGCCTCGCCAAGGCGATAATAGGGGCGGCAACGGGACCGGCAACCGCCGCGGTGGGCGGCGTGGACAGCAGCAGCACCAGCAGAACGGCGCCCCGCAGCAGCAGCCAGGACGCCAGCAGCAGCAGCAGCAGACGCCCCCCGGACCATGGTACTGCTTCAACCCGGGGGTTGGCCTCCCTGCCGGGGGCGGGCAGTGGCGTCCTCCAGCCGGCGCTGGCCCGTACGGCCAACCTCCCCAGGTGCACATCGCCTACGCCCAGCAGCAGTAGGCGTGGGACCCTGCTGCCCTAGTCGCCGCCCTGAACCAGATGCAGCTTACCCAGGGTAGCGCTCCCTGGGTAATGGACACCGATGCTACCTCACACATGAGCTCCAATGACGGTATACTCCTTTCTCGCTGCCGTCCTTCCTCCTCCTCGGTTGTTGTTGGTAACGGCAGCTCCCTACCGGTGACTTGCCAGGGTGACTCCCAGCTCGCAGCTTCTTCATCCAACTTTGCTTTAAATAACATTCTGGTGGTTCCACATATTGTTCGTAATCTACTTTCAGTCCGTCAATTCACACGTGATAATCATTGTTCCGTTGAATTTGACGCCTTTGGTTTTTCCATTAAGGATCCTCGGACCAGTCGGGTGATGCTTCGCTGCAATAGCTCCGGTGACCTCTACACCTTTCCCACCGCCGCCACCAGTCTCGCCTTGGCCGCCTCCACCGAAGCCGCCAGTTTGTGGCATGCCTGCCTCGGGCATCCTGGTCCTGCCGCCATCACCGGTCTCAAGTCCTTGCTTCCACGTCTTAAGGCTGAGTCTAGTTTGTGCCATGCTTGTCAGTTAGGCAAACATGTTCGTCTACCGTTTTCTAGTTCCACGTCATGTACTACTGCACCCTTCGAGCTTTTGCATTGTGATTTGTGGACATCTCCAGTTTCTAGTGTTTCCGGTCATTCATATTACCTTGCCATATTGGATGATTATACTCATTATTTCTGGACGTTTCCCATTCGACGCAAATCCGATGTGCATCAACATCTCGTGGATTTCTGCGCCTACGCACGCACTCAGTTCAGCCTCCCTGTTAAGTGCTTCCAAGCGGATAACGGCACTGAGTTCGTCAACAACGCCACCGCTCGGTTCCTCGCTGCTGAAAGCCCATGTTTGGTATTGGGTAATTGATGAAACCTAGTTTGCTAATAGTGTGCTCTAAGTGTTTCATGAGAACAATTAGCAAACAAGATGTAGCAAAGGACCGGATCCGTGGAGGCCACAAGTGAAGGGTAATGATGGCATCCATGCAAATGGTATAAGTCCATCATCAAAGGTGTCCACAAGGTCCATCAAGAGATGAGAAAGAAGTTGATAAGAAACCGGGAGCTCAAGGCAAAGGTATAACCAATAGGAGCTCTTTTGGTTTTGGTGATCAAGACTCCATAGAGGGAGTGATCACATTTAGGATAGATAGCCATACTATCAAGAGGGGTAAAATCATTGATGAAATGCGGTTATCAAGTGCCACTAAGTGTTCATAATCATTGCATTGCATATAGATGCTAGTGACACTAACAAACCCTTGAAAAACTCTTTTTGAAAAGCTAACATACGTGCACAAAGTGTAGAACACTTGGTGTTAGCACTTGGGAACAAAGGGTGAAAGGTTTGAGTGAAAATCCTGAGAAAACTGGGCGTCGGACCCTAACTTCGCCATAGCGTCGGACCAATTAGCTGAGTCCGACGGCTAACCCAGCGTTGTGCAGTTTCAGAGTGTTGGACTCTGTGTTTCGGAGCGTCGGACTATTGTCCGAGCGTCCGACGGTGCTAAACGAACGAGAGCTGACACGTGTCTGCTTCTGAGGGCGTCGGACTGTCCGGTTTAGTCCGACGGTGCGCGTCGGACTATCGTCCGACGGATTTCAGCACTCGGGGAGCTCTCTGGAAGCGTCGGACTGTCGCGATCATTAGTCCGATGACCCTCTGCGATTCAGTCCGACGGTGGTCTGCTGAGGGCGTCGGACCGAGGCTTTTGGTCCGACATTGCTCTGTCCGACGGTGAGTTTTGGCGCGAGAAAATAGCCGTTGTGTTTCAACGGTCGACTTCAAACGGCAGAGGACACGTGGCGTCCATCCGAGGCGTCGGACCAGTGTTGTTAGTCCGACGGTCAGGCCGTCGGACAGTCCGACGGTCAGGCCGTCGGATAGTCCGACGGTGTGCAGTTTTGTCTAAACGGCTAGTTCTTTGTGTGTGGCTTATAAATAGTCACTTGGCCGGTTTGGGGAGCATCTCTTGGCACTCCTGAACATCATAACATACTTGTGAGCCTTCCCACTCCACTCTCACTCATTCTACTTGATTGTGATCATCATTTGGTGAGTTTGGAGAGCATCAAGTGCATTGCATTGATTGAGATCATCTAGAGGCACTTGGTAGTTGTCTTTCACAGCGGTTTCTCTTGTTACTCTTGGAGTTTGCCGACTCCTAAATGGCTTGGAGCTGCGAGGATCGTTGAGGGGAGTTGGTGATTGTCTCCGCCTCCGATCGGTGAAGTTGTGAGGGGTTCTTGAGCCTATCCCCGCGGGAGATCGCAAAAGGCTACTCTAGTGGATTGCTCGTAGCCTGTGGATCCCCATCTTGTGTTGGTTGTGCGGCACCCTTGAGAAGGGTTTGGCGTGTGATGCCAATTAGCGCGTGAACCTCCAAGTGGGTGTATCGCTACAACGAGGACTAACTTGCCGGCAAGCAAGTGAACCTCGGTAAAAAATCTTGTGTCATCTCTCTACCGAGGATTTCTATTGTATTGTGATTGATTATTCATTTGGTATTCTCTACTCTTCACCGGCGGTATAAAAATCACTCTCTACTCTTTACATTCTCGCACTTACTCTTGTGTAGCTTGTTAGCTTAGTGGCTCACCTAGGAGTAGAGTAGAAGTAGCAACTTAGCCTATTGTGTGTGAAATAGAGACTATAGTTTAGAACGGTTAGGTGGCTTGCATCTTTTAGTAGGCTAGTGCAAGAATTCGCTTCACCGCTTATTTGTCTAACCACTTTGTCTTAAGTGTTGTTTGTAGAATTTTTATAGGCTATTCACCCCCCTCTAGCCATTTAGGACCTTTCAGCTGCCCATGGCATCCTCCTGCGCCTATCTTGCCCATACACTTCCGCTCAGAACGGAAAGGCAGAGCGCCTCATCCGAACCATTAATAACATCATTCGCACCATGCTTCTTCATGCCTCCATGCCCCCAGCCTATTGGGCTGAAGCACTTAACACAGCCACATACCTTCTCAACCGCCGGCCCTGCTCGGCCGTCGGTGCCGAGATTTCCTTCTCCCGCCTATTCGGCAAGTCTCCCGACCTGTCCCACCTTCGCGTGTTTGGCTGTCTGTGTTACCCGAACCTCTAAGCCACCTCCACCTATAAGCTTGCCCCCCCTTCACTGCCTGCGTTTTCCTTGGTTATCCCTCTTCCCACAAAGGATACCGCTGCCTGGACATCTCCACGCAGCGCATAATCATCTCCCGGCATGTTGTTTTCGACGAGTCGTCTTTTCCGTATGCCACTAACACTGCAGGTTCGACTCCGGCAAGCTCTCTCGACTTCCTCGACGACGACAGCGACTTTCTACTATCGCAGTAGGCTCCGCCTGGCGGGTGTGGCCCTGTGCCCCCGTCCGGCGCTCCGATCGACGACCCCGCCGTAATCGCCTGCGGCCCTCCGGTATCGCCAACACCGCCACTGGGTCGCTTCGGCCGCATCTACGAGCGGCGCCCTGCTGCCCTGACGGTCAGCACAGCATGCCCTGATCTATCCTTCTACACTCAGCTACTCCGGCACTGATATAAACACCAAGAAAGTCCAGGGTCCACACCACTGTCTTTTGGTAGTACTCCTACATTAGGATTTGCTCAAAATACCGAAGTACCAAACTACTCCCTCCGTTCTAAATTGTAAGTCGTTTCAAAAATTTTGAAGAGTCAAACTATCTCAACTTTGATCAAAATTATAGAGAAAAATATGAAGAATTATGACACTAAATAAATGTATCATAAAAATATATTTGATAAAAAATTTAATAATACTTAGTTGATATTATAAATATTATTATCTTATTATATAAACTTATCAAAGTTAAAAAAGTTTGACTCTCCAAAATTCTTAAAATGACTTCCAATTTAGGATGGAGGAAGTACATAGTTCAGCGTTGGAAACGCTTTCGCTTGGCATCAGAAATTCACAATGTCTTCACTGTTCATCAATAGCCGATCACGAAACAGGTCACAATTTACGCATTGTTCACGCAAGAATATTATTATCTTCTATTGGTACAGGGCATGACAAGCAAAACAAATTGGCACTGTTAATCGGCAGAGAACAAAAAAACAAAAGCCATAACCATGAGTCCTATGTGTATCGGCGCTTATTTTCAGTCATGGAACAGTATTTTCCTTTCACAGTAAATCAGCACTAACCACAATCACCACTTATTTTGAGGCCAATACAACAATACAAAAACATCAGTGATCATCATGTCAGTTAATCCATTTCCTATCGAACTGATATGGGGACCAACGCCTTAATGTCAGTCAACGGGAAAGCCAAGAAATTTGTTGATCAGGGTGACAACTGGTTTGGCATCCCCTGGCTCATAAGGAACTAGTGCCTCTAGGTCCATTGCTCGGATGGTCTCTCCCAATGTTTGTGGGCGTGCACAGAAGAGATGCTTCCTTTCAGCTAATTCTTCTGCTAATTCACTCTGGTGATTGTCCATCAAATCTTCATTTACAACAACGATTAGTGGTTTGCCGTGTCGTAGCGTTTCAAATATGCTTCCTGAACCTGCGAGAGCTAAATCATTGAGAAACCAAAGAATAAAAAAATAATATAACAGACAAGATATTTCAAACAAAAACTTAGTCAATCGTAAGGTCTGGATTCTGAGTGCAGTTAAAAGCTTCTTGATCCAGGTATGCACAACTGCTCAGGGTGCAACAGGGCAACTTGATCATTTTGAGCATCACGACGTTAAAAAAACTGATACTACCTGGAATTTGTGTGATACATTGTTGCAGAATAGTTCTTATGAAAATTATTCGATGATATGCAAATGAAAACCTTTTGATAGTAACAAAAGATGGAGCGGATTCCTAACAGTAAAAAAGTTCAAAACAAATTGTAGCCGCAATTAACAAAGGTACTTTTTACATTGCCTTGTAATGTCCTGGATTTGAGTAGCTTTCATAAAGGTCCCCTTTTATAAATGCTAAGCCTTCTAGGATAACCAGCAATTTTTCATGATAGTAGAGGCATGATTCTTAACACTAGAGGTTGTAGTCCTTAATCATTTTTTTGCTTTTCTTCCATCTATTAAGGATGGAAGGTTCTAAAATCGCAATCACTTCATCAGATGAATAAGGAAGTGGGGCAGGGTAAAATAGCTCAGATCCAAAGCATATGATAAACTGAAACATATACCGGACGATTTTCCTAGTTCATCATTCTCAAATAGAAAGAGAAGAACAAGCCAAAAGTATGATGCTCTACATTTTATGGTCTAAATAAAAGTTACTGGAAAATTCACCGACACAGAAAGCTAGAATTTCAAGATATAGAATAGAAAAATCATGGTAAATATTCCAACATCTTTCTGTTTTCCACCATTTGCAAACACCATACTTACCTGCATGGCTGATAACTAGAGAAGCTGTTCCCATATTGTCAGCAATGCTTGGTGAAAATGTGAAATGATCAACTTGAAGGGTAGCATATCCTGAGACCTGTAGTCCCAAATAGATAAACACTATCAACTTCACTATATAATTAGAAACAAGGGACTAGGGAACTACATGAATATTTCAAAAAGAAAAGCAAGATTAATTTGATTAAAGCAAGCAGCTGGTAAAACAAGTTGGACATATGAATAAGGAATGAAGAAGACCGTGAAACAACTATAGGATTGTTTTCTTAAGAACTGCTGCTCAGAAAACATCAGTTCACACACACCATGTTTTCTTAAAACATACGAATCAATATTTGCACGAAACCATTGGCATAAAATCTGTGGTGTGTTTCCAGTTGGCTTTTCATTTAGGGTGACTTAAATTACCAGTTATGAAGATTCCTATAATAAAGAGTAGGAATTGTCATAATTCAACCTAAGCAGGAATTAAATGTTTAATAACTAACTAGGTGTAAGCATACTAACCTTGGATGGAACATATGTTCCTCGGCCCATTTGAATAACAAGATTACTATAGCCTTTTTGCAACAAAGCCTTCTTCACTTCTGGAGAATCTACTGCTATGACAAGAGCATCAAAACATGTGGTCCCCACTGTCACAAACACCGTTTGATGCTCTCTATCTGCCATCGATCCTGACATGCAGTGACCTGTGTGTAGGTATATTTCTTATGCTGCAAAACTGTAGGTAAAGAAAATGGGAAATTACATAATGCTGCAATGTCATGTAAACTTATAAAGATAAATGCAATATAAGAACACACCAACCTATTTGTTCCAACTATGTACTCCTTCCATCCCAAATTGTAAGTCATTCCAAAAATCTTGGAGAGTCAAAGCATGTCAACTTTGACCAGGTTTATATAATAAGATAATAATAATAATTACAATATTAACTAACTACCATTAGATTCTTTATCAAATATATTTTCATAGTACACTTATTTGGTGTTATAAATCTTCGTATTTCTCTCAATAATTTTGGTCAAACTTTAGATACTTTGACTCTCCAAGATTCTTGGAATAACTTACAATTTGTAATGGAGGGAATACTAATTTCTTGGTAGCTAGGACCATGGTAGCAAATCTTATGCAGAAAAGCAGGGAAATGCAGTTTACTTCAACTGGTCTATTTTAATTTGAATTTGTTACTTAGCTTTCATAAGCATAAGGGTTACAGAAACATCCACATAAATAGTAAGGCACCAGATTTGAGGTGTCGAGTCCAACACCCTGATTTTTTTCCCTGTCGTCATGTTCTCTAAGAAATTCTAATGTTGATTCAAAACAAAAATTGGCAAATCCTTTGTGGAAAAAGTCTATTTAACACCCTCGACTATTTGTGGTTGTCTACTTCACCCCTCACCTATAAAACCAGGTATTCTACCTCTTAAACGATTGAAAACCGTCTAAATAACCCCTTGAGGTGGTTTTGAAGGTAGTTTTGCTGACGTGGCATATTAAAAGTCTATATAACCCCATAACATATGAAAAATTGTCTGCATGACACCCTCAAGTATAAAACATGATATTATAACCCGTAAAATATCTAATAATGATCAATGACTGATCAGATGGTCTCTTTAGAGTCATTTTAGACACTGTATCTCACCATACTGGCCTAAACACACATGCTTGCACCTTGGGCACTTTGTTGCCTCCACCTCCTTACCCTTTCTAGACTGAGCCACCGCCCAACGAGCAGCGTATGAAATCTTGTCTTCTACTTCACCTCCCATCACTTTCGATGGCATTGAGATCAAGCATGTCATGCCTACATCGTCATCGTTCAACTCTTTTCACATCCTCCATCCTGTCGCCCTTAAATTTTTTAGGTAACCATTAGAGGAGAAAGCCAGAGAGGGCAAGGACGTGGGAGGAGCCGGATGGCAAGGGCTAAAGCGTAGTGCATGTGCTCAATGTCGTCGAGGAGTGCATGAGATGGAATAGAAAACAAGGTACTGCTCATCAGGTGGCAAGTCCGGAAAGAGTTCAGAGAAGAAGACAGCCAATGGCTTGTTTGGAAGCATGTTTTCAAATGACCCTACGTGACCATCATTTGAATATTATTATATCTTTTAGGGCTATAATATCATGTTTTATAGTTGAGGGGGTCATGCAGACAACTTTCATACGTTAGGGGGCTATATAGACTTTTAATATGCCACGTCAACAAAACCACATTCAAAACCGTCTCAGGGGGTTATTTAGACAGTTTTCAATAGTTTAAGGGGTAGAATACGTGGTTTTATAGGTAAGGGGGTGAAGTAGACAACCACCCATATTGAGGGGGTTAAGTAGACTTTTTCCAATCCTTTGCCAAGACTTTGTCAAAATTGACAATTGTATTTACTACAAATCTTTAGCAGAAATGCTTCCATGGCTCAGCACATTTGAGCTAGCTGGTTAGCTTGTGAGCCATTACAATAGCATACATGTATATAACAGCAATACATCCAAACCAGTTAATATAATGAGAAATTGCACAGATCTTGGAAGGCTCAAGAAAATGCATTGGTTCCTCTCGCCATGAATCAGAAAAAGGTACGTATTTTTCTGGTCATTATAACTCCCAGTGGCAGATCGAGAAATTAAGCAAGAGGGGCTGAACTATATTGCATAGATGTAAGTACTGAAATTATATGTCCATGTCATACTAACGGTTAATAAAACATCAGTACTGAGATACATAAGTACAAATATATAATGAAAAGTTGTAGTAGTAAAACATAGTACATAACCTGTTGATTTTCTTAATTATTAGTGACTTAGAAAATCCTTTGGTATTCATGAAGCATGAAGATACTGACTAAATCTTGGACCAATCCAGTATACTTATCGAAAATCCAAATTATCAACATCGAAGATGTCATACAAAGAGAACAAAATGGTTTACATCTTGTAGGTGTTTGAAAAGTCAGGTTGAGCTTATACATTAAGTTCAATCTCCAATAATTTAGATTCACAACCACAAATTAGCAGCATTCAGGATCAGTCCCGCGCTATGATATATAATCGTACAAACATCAAAATTCATAATCTATAGTTGATTCATTATATTGTATAAGTCATTACTCAATACTCACATTGAGTCGAGTGCAACAGACAGCAACAACAGTTGAGAGCTCAGGCTTTCATGCTTGAGTCCTGAGCAGCTCCTCTTGCCCGGTGGGGCTGGGTTGATAATGTAGTGCCTACTGGCCGCTCCGCCGGCTGGGACCAGTGCCGGTGATGGTGACTGCCGCAGGCCGCCGGCCACTGTGCGCTGGCCCGGATGGGGCTGACCGCCTGCTGCCTGAGGGCTCGGGGAGTCGCCGAGTGGGAGATCTAGGGGCTGGGGAGCTACCGGCGGATCTGCGCGGTCGGGGCCTAACCGAGGAAGAGAAGCCGCGGAGGCGAGTGGCGCGCCGCCAAGGTCGTCTGTAGAAGTGTAGATGCAGGTCAGCGGACACGAGCAAGAGCACCAGTAGGGTTCACGGGCAGAAAATACTCAGAACCGACAACCGAACCCAAAATATGGAAAATTGAACCGAAAATACTGAAATCGAAATATTAGGTTCTCTGTTCAGTTTTCAGGAACCAAATTATTACTGAAGTAAATAATTATTACTGAAGTAAATAATAAAATCGAACCGAACTTACCGAATTTACCGAACTCACTTAAAATATGATAAGTTTGAGTGTTATTATATTATTAATTGTACTATTATAGGCTATTATTATATTATATATTTTTGGTACTCATATTTATAGTCTTGTGGACTTTTACATGTATATGTATTTTACACTATTATTATCTATTAAATCAAGTCAAAACTCGTTTTTGAACATGCCTTTACATCCTATCCGTGATCAGTTCGGTACTATTCGGTAAATACCGAAACCGAACCAAATTTACCGATACCGAATTTTCTCGGTACCGATTTTTTTTTAGAAACCGATCGGTACCAAGTTCTGAGAAACCGAATTTGCATAAGTACCGAAGAACTGAACCGATCGGTTCGGTATTTACCGAACGCCTAGGGTGAGTTAGGGTGGGGCTGGGCTCGGTAAATCTATTTCTGATAGGCGAAAAGGCAAATTACCGCAGAAAATACCTGAATTACGTCCTTATTTACAGTACTGAATTATTCGGGTAGTGCTAACTTGCCGACCTGGTCGGCCTCCTCCCCTTCCCTCCAAAATTACCGATATCAGCGTATATTTCATCTTTTTTAGTTATAACCAAATATCGATTGTACCATTGTGTTCTTGTAATAAAGTCTTCAAAATAAGATTCCACATGAATATATTTCGATAAATTTTTTAACAAACATTTATCTCATTGTTGACGGTCCTTAACATCCTATTTTATACTGTCAATAGTGTCTAATTTGGTCATAAAAATGATACAAACCATAGTCATAAGTTTTTATTTCTAACCATTTTCACAAGTTGTGATGACTATATGAGTGTAGGTGCAAAGTAAGTACAAAAAGGTGATATATAAGGAGAAAAGGCTTCATCCATTCTTCCTGTGACAACACCAAGTCAAGGAGTTTGAAATGGAGTTTTGTTTCACCCAAATCAGAAGTCGGACGATAAGGTTACGCTTTCCGGAGATTGGAGAACGGGCCGCAGGAGCAGTTCCGGGTAAAATGAGCACTCAGGATGCATCCGGACTCGGAAACAGGCAAATGACCAGGCGTTAGAAAGCTAACTGAGAGGCCTACACACTCACCAAAGATGAGCCAATTTGGCCCAAGTTGCAGGGCGCCCGCCCTGTCCATAGTGTGCCTGCCCTGTCCCTGCCACGTTCCACGTCAGCAATCCGTGGGAGATGCCAAATCAAGTTTGTCCTCCGTTGATCCAAGGTCGGTGCAAGATCTACGGTCCGGTGGCCCTATCAAGTGGGGCTACCGACCCTCCACAGTGGATTCAGTGTCCAAACCGACCGTGACCAACTTCTACCGACCTCCAGGAGTGCATCTGAGGCGTTAACTCAAAACAAGGGGGCGCCCGCCCTACATCACACGGCGCCCGCCGCCCTACTCAAGCCGGTTCACTTTCCCATGTGACATAATTACCCCCACCGTTGATCCCATGGCGGTTGGAGGTCGGTTTGATCCAACGAAGGCCAATGGACACCACGCGGATCGATGACGTGGCGATGGAGTAGCCCCTACTCCACCTCTCACTATAAATAGGACCCTCTACCTCACTTGTAAAGAACAATCACTAGATACACACTCTCCACATGAGAGTCATAGCCTTAGAGCTCTCTTAGTGAGGAGTAGAAGAGAGGGAGATAGTGAGGAGAAGCTGGAGGAGGAGTTGGGCCTGTCGGCGACCTCTCCACTTGTAGCTCGGAGGATGAAGCTCTTCTTGGAGTAAAGTCTTCTTCAGTGTGGTAACTTTATTCTTTCGCATTACTTAAGTATTACTTTATTGCTTTACTATTGTTCACCATCTGGTTAAGGTGCTCTAGTTAGTAGCGTTCAATTAGAGTAGTAAGATTATTGATAAAACGAGGTGTTTAGGCTATATCTTACCTGTGAATGCGACTAGGCCCACGGATAGTAGTGGTAGGTCTTAGGTGGTGACAGCCCTAAGATCCTCTGGATTCCACCATGTTCGGCCTTGTTTTATCAGCGTAGGGTTTTTCTGGATGTGAGTAATCCCAATCTTTTGGGACCGCGCATTCGCCCCATAGTGGCAATTAAAATCTTCCTTAGTTTTGCCTTAGATAAAGAAACCACACTGATCCTCTCTACCCTATTTATCACCTATCTTTGGATACACTTAGTTCTTGACTAGTCGACTTCACGTTCTCGGTGGAAATTCAATACCTAAGAATACTCCTTGGTGAAAACTACCTTGACATACGTATGCTTGCGCATTTCTCTGGGTGCTATATCCAATGTCAACAAGTTTTCTGATGCCGTTGCCGGAGATATCTTTAGCCTTGGTGATTGCGTTAGGAATTGTCAACAAGTTTTCTGGTGCCATTGCCGGGGAACGGTAGCTATTCTAATTTAGAACCCAGTCATCCATGTATCTTTGACTCTGTTCTAAAAAAAAATCTTTTACCCATTACCTATCAAACCATTTATCCTCATCCATCCTTTATGGAAGAATTATCTATCTTCCGATTCGCTGCTCCAAAGAGCATTAGATTGGAGCCGCCTCCATCATCAAAACCCATCCTTGCTAGTGGGTATGAAATTAGTCCCTCTTTCATAACTAAAGTGTGACACCCAATTTTAAGGATAAAATTGAATGAACCAACTTATGTGCGCCTAGAGATCAATCACACACATAAACGACAAATTACATAGTACCATCACAAGATTTAATACATAATGAATAATATCAAAGAGTCTTTACATTAATAACAGCGGAATAATATAGATAACTCTCTCGCGGAATCTCCAATCCACAGGGAATAGTTGACTGGTGAACACAATCCTAGTAATCCTCATAGATGTCTTCATAGTCATTTGTTACCCATCCGAGATTTTTATCCAAATATTAAAAATAAAGCAAACGTAAGTACATGTCGTACTCAATAAGAATAGCATGGGTTTATGAGGCTCAAATAAGGCAAGACACAGGTTTGACAGTGGTTGCTTTTAATTGATCATATTTTAACAATTGAGTAGCAACAATAGAATATACCAAGGATTAAGGTTGCATGATCACATAAACATGATAATTAATATGGAATAAACATTAATAGAAACCTTCCAGAATTAATTAATCATTATTCAATTGTTTCAATTCCTGTAAGACGTCCAAGGCCGCTCGTGACCGTGAGCGCGGCTGATATATCAGTTTTACACTCTGCAGAGGTTGCACACTTTCACCATGAGTTGTGATTTACCCTTTTTCTCGAGGTGATCAGCCTCTCGATCTACTAACAAGGTAGATCGGTGGGGTTCACTATAAAGTATTTCAAAACCCTCGCTAACATGCTACTAATCAATCCGGACGCAATGGCAAGGGGCGGTAGAGCCCTCCTTCCAGTGGCACACACGCGCAGCAGTACACACAAAGACAGGAGCCACAAAATAACCAGTTCGGCAAGAACCTTTCAAGATTAATAGCATGATAGAAAGTAACTCCATACTTGACTAAAACCAAAGCCATATAACCCTCATGGTTGCGCTGTAAGTCCCGGTGTCATATTTATAGATAAGTCCTTAGTCCATGTTGCTAAAAAGCATCTTTTAATCTTTATTTCATAATCAATTATTCAAGTTCATAAGATCATGACCCATCAAAGCACTAGCATCACTACTAAAATACAATCGCATAGGTAACAAGGATCAAGCTATCAAAAGTTAGGAATAAACACTATGGTTGCCAAGGTAGACACATGGATCATGAATTTAATGATTAAGATGAATAGGTAACAAGGATGGTCCATGCTATACTTGCCTTGATCAAAGTGCTCTTGAGAATTTGGATCCTCTATGAAGAACTCTTGATCACCAACGTATTGCTCACCGTCTAAACTCGATCATAACATCACCACACAAATATCCAGGCAATCATACACGAAGCAAACAAGATATAAATTATAAACAGTACACCAATAGTATAAAATTAGTTTGAAAATATTATGGAACTATTCTACCCGTTCTATCGATCGCATCGATATAAAGATCACGAAAAACGGATTTATGGTCGAAAAGATACAACTACCCCAAGATTTGCTTTTATAAAACAAAACAAAATACAACTATAAACTTTATTTAAATAAATAATAAATATTATATTTCAGAGAAACATCTAAATTAGATTACACATATTATAATTGTTTTAACGAAACCAAATAGAATAGTTATTCTTTTATTCATAAAAGATCAAAGTTGAATTACTTTTATTTAGAAAACAAGTGATTAACGGACAATTAAATTAATATTTAATTTAAAGAATATAGACATGTTAAACAACCTTTCTTCTGCGTAGAGTGTGATGAAACAAATCCAACAATTTGAATCACTCAAATCGGATTTAAAACAAATAAGTTATGAATTAAATAATATTTCCTTCTGTAAAATAATAGTTTAAATATAGTTACGAAATTTAAAAAGTTGAAAACATATATTATAGTAGAAAATACATGTAGACAACGTAAATATGAATCTAACACAATTGGAATGGATCAAATTGGAATTAGAACGGAGAAACAACGGAAAAGAAAATACAAACTGGTGGCAAACTCGTGAATACGTCGTCTTCTACCTCAGGTCATCTTCTTCCTCTAGTCTGTACAGGTCGTCACCATCCATGGCCATGGCTGCTGTTTGCTCGGACTTGCAGGGAGGAGGGGAAGACTCGGCTAGGGCCTGCACCAGCCAGCAACTCGGCTTGGCGCCCTGGTCCTTGGCCGCGGCAGGGAGGAACGGGTGGGCGCCGGCAGGGTCCTGCTGCTGTTCTGCGTTGCTTGCTTGCCGGTACTCTGCTGACGTGGCACGATGCTGCCCGCTGCCTGCTAGAACACAGGAAGGCGCAGGAGGCGCGGGGAAGGCGGCCAGCGGGGACACGGCCACAGGATGGGGCTGGGTTGGCCGGGGAAGGGCTGCGATGCCTGCTGACTGGACAAGATGAAAAATGAAGCTCGGAAAACACGCCGGAAAACGAAAAACGAACGGGGAACGGTCAAACGGACATAGATTCAAGAAAACAAATATACCACGATGTAGGGAACGAAGAGGGTTACCTCGTGGCGGTGGTGGTTTTTGCCGGAGAAGAATGAGATGACCAGAAAAGCTCGTTGGAGAGTTCGCCGGAAACCTAGGTGTCCCCAACTTCGGATTTAGATCTACGAGGCTACGAGTGGCCGCTGTGAAAACGGGCCGTACTTTCAGAATCAGCGCGTCAAGGGCTACGCGGTGATATATATAGTTGTAGAGTTTGAGGTCGGTACAAAATAAGATATTTTTACTATTTTCGGAATTATTAAATATTCTGAATTAAATAATTCCAGAAAAGTCCAGAATTGATATTTGGGCCCTGAAAAATATACCGAAGGCCCCGAAAATTATGGGGAAATTCCCGGAGACATTTTAAAACATGATGAACCCAAATAAAGTATTTGGACATCATGAAAAGATATTTTGGAGCATCTAAAAATATGATTTTGCCCGCTGAAAAATAGGAGAAAGGTCCAGAAAAAGCCGAAAAAATTTCCAGAAAGTTATTAAAGATAATTTGATGAATGATGAGCACCAAAGAGTGAATTGGAGCTGAAGAAAAGGTTCTGATAAACTCTGACTGAATGATATGAGTTGAAAATCAAGGAATTTGATTGAAGATAGACACAGAGACACGCAGAAAAGATCGTTTACTAAACGCGTTTTGAAAACTTTACTCACTCATATTATTAAATCATTTTTAATCATTTTGAGTTTTGGCAAAGATCACTCAACTAAAATAAATCATATGCAAGAGCATGAATGCACAACCATGTTGCTAAAACCTAGCTAGATTTTAACTTAATGAAAATTTTTAATTTCCCTATGTTTTCATGAGCTCAAAAATACCGAATTAAATAATTTTACCTATATTTCAAAAGTACCAAAATTTGGGGTGTTACATAAAGTTTAGGAACAATCTTTTTTCGGGGAGAAAAATGAAAACCCATATACTCATCTTTGGGAGTTCGAGCAATTATGTTCATGCCTTCACATTTCTGGTATGTCACATGAAACCCTTAAGTGGAAGTTATTTCCGTTTTCTTTGACAGGAGTAGCCAAACTATGGTATACTCGAACTGTAGATAGTGTAAATGGAGAGTGGGAAGTTCTTCAATCCACGTTTTATTTGACCTTCTTTCCTATCACCCGAGTAACTAAACTTCGAGTCGAGGTGATCAGTTTCCGTCAACAGAAAAGAGAAACTTTAGGAGCTGCATGGGCCCGCTTGATAGACCTTTCCACATCTGGCCCTGATCTTGCTATACCCGCTCCTGTACTTTTGCAACACTTTTATGTGGGTCTTATCAAGGAATCTACACAATTCCTTGATATTGCTTCTGGCGGAGCCTTCTTACGCCTTTCTGGTAGTGAGGGGAGAGCTATCCTTGATAGGATCCTAGAAAACTGTCCCAACATCGATGTGCACGATGACTCTCCTGAAAGAAAGAACATTCCAACCCCCATAGAAAAAGAAGTTTTGACAGCTAATTCCTTACCAATTCCATCATCCATACCTTTAGCTGTCACCCCAATTCCTGAACCTTTCGTTGAGACACCATAGGAGGAAGAAATTCATCCTTTGGAGTTTGTGTCAAAACTCGAGGATGATCTCTCTTTTGATGATGAAGACACCTTCAATCACCCCATCCAAAAAGGATCTCTAGCATCCTTCACCTCAAATCATTATCTTCCCTATTCATCAGAAGATTTGGTGGTACAAGAATCTCCCAAACCAATATCATCTACCACCTCTAATTTTGATCTCTCATATAACCATCCTTGCTTCTTTATTGATAATTTGGACCAAGGAGGCAATCCAAACCTTTTGGTTGACCTTGAAGGGAAGCAAAAATCATTAGAGGTAGGGAACCCCATTCTAATGGAGGATGAGGATGAAGATCCAACCTTAGAATGTCCTAGCCGAGAGATCATGGACAATCATGTCCTTGAGGGATCAACATTGGAATTTACAACAGAAGATCAGGTGGATGAGCATGAAAGATATATTTCAAGGGAGCCACATGATCCATGCTTGCTTGAGAAATCTTCAGAGTCATTCTCTCCTAGAATTTATGAGCTTTTCAACCCTCTTGTGTTCCTTCTTAATGAAACCTACAAAAGAATGGTTGTGGATGCTTTTGTCTATCATAAGTATTCCAAGGCTCGCAATTCAACTATAAGGGTCGAGCTTATGACTTAAAACAAAGCACTACTGGGAGATAACCCGTTTATTTATTGTTCATCATAGTTTGCTTAACTTTGATCATCCTGTTTCCATTTTCAATTTGCATCTTTAGTTGATAGGTTGCATGTATACATTTCAATAAAAAGTGCTTATAGAAGCACTATGCTTTTAGAATAGGTATATTTCAAAAAAAAAGGCTTGCATCTTAAATAAATAAAGAATCAAAGGAGACTTATCCACAAGAAGACATCCAACTCCGTGGAAAGGGCAAGTGTGGGGGAATACCTCCCCCACTTAGGTATGAAATTATCACATCACTCTTTATTATATGCATCCATTGCTGTCTATTTTGCATTCAATTGAAATTATACTGTATAGACAAGATTTGGTAATTTTGAGAGAACATGTAAACAAAGTTTTCATGCAAAAAGAAGTGATGTTCATCTTGCCTTATATACATGCCTTAAGATGGTACTTTAAGTTTGTTGGAAATGATGAATAATTGCTCTGCTTAACAAGCCTACGCTTTTGTAAAAATAGAGGTAGTAGATAAACAATGATTTTGTGATGTGGGAACAAGAGAATCTTGTGGACTCGCATCCTTCGGGTATGCTTGTCACTAATGCTGCAGGATGAAAAAAAGAAGAAGAATGAAGGATTAAAATAACACAGTGGCAATAATCTGAGCAAGACAACATTCAACAATGAAGTACATTCTGAAGGAGGTCCTAACATCCACACTAGGCTTTTGATGTCAAGCAACATAAAAGTCCTAGTGTGGGGGAGGTTGCATCATTGTCTCCGCCACTTTTCAAGACTTCGCCACTATGGCACGCTGGTTTGCACTCCCTCTACTCACTCTTGCTTTATATTTATAATGTTTGATGTGTTGAAAGCTTTACATGTTAAAGATCAAACTTAAAAAAAGAGAGAGATAGAACCTTGCCAACTTATGAACATGACTTTAAAGGATTGGTTGGCATAAACTTTATTCCAAGTTCATATACTTACTACTTGTGGACATATCTACATTAGGAAAAACATGTCAACTAAGTTGTTGTGAAGTGAGATATAGTAGACTAAAAGAATCCTATCTTACCATGAAAGCTCTTGGAAGTTTTTGTTTCATAAAACATCAAAACAATTAGGCCTTATTTCTCCTCAATGGTGTTAATTCCTACCAAAGACAAATATCATGCTACATGATGAAAAACTTTCCACTTATGCTACTTGTTTTTGTATTGAGTTTTGTCAAACTTTGTTGACCTGTGTTGAGAATTTTATCATACACTTAAGATCAAGGTCACATACACTCAACCAAATATATGCTATGCTTCTACACTAGAAGTAAGCAAAAACATGCCTTTTCCATGTCCACCAAATAAATACTCCACATTTGTTAGCATGATCTTTCTCCATCATTCTTTAAGAGAGGCATTGTCTAGTATTGAAAAAAAGGGAAAGAGAAAAAGTATTGGAAAAAAAAGAGAGGACAAAATGTCCCATGAATTTTTTTTTGTGAGGACACAATTTCGTTTCTTAGCAAAAAAAAAACAAAACAAAAAAAAACTAGCCATGCTCTCAAATAAAGGATGGAGAAGGAATCATTGCTATGGAGTAATGGCCATCATTCCACATTCACACACATGCACACCTTGATCTGAGTGTATGGCATTTTCCTCCATAGATCCATTGTTTGACTTAGCAATATATGCATTTCAAGTGTGTTACTTTTTATCATACCTAAAACTCCACATAGGCCTATTAGGAGTAGGAAGAAAGGCAACAAAGAAAAAAATGCCTTGGTGAGGATATATATATATATATATACCAATGAGTGATTTGAGAGTCCCATTTGAGGAGAAGTATGGGCTATGCTTTTAATTTTAAAAATCATAAAAAATACTCGAAGAGTGCTTCATGGGGATAGTAATGACTTGGTGTCATGCTGTTCCACTTTTCAACCACTTAAGGCGACATGGTAGCCACTTCAAAATCCACAGGTATGAGTACGACTTGGAATATCTTTTATGTTTGCATCCAATCTTCATAAGTCTTGCTTTTCATCAAAATTCCATTTGAACCATTCTGCGTTGCTCGGGACGAGCAAAGGTTTAGTGTGGGGGAGTTTGTTGACGGTCCTTAAAACCCTATTTTATACCGTCAACAGTACCTAATTTGGTCATAAAAATGCTACAAACCATAGTCATAGGTTTTTATTTCTAACCATTTCCACAAGTTGTGATGGCTATATGAGTGTAGGTGCAAAGTAAGTACAAAATGGTGATATATAAGGAGAAAAGGCTTCATCTATGCTTCTTGTGACAACACCAAGTCAAGGAGTTTGAAATGGAGTTTTAGTTCCCCCAAATCAGAGTTCGGACGATAAGATTATGCTTTCCGGAGATTGGAGAACGGGCCGCAGGAGCAGTCCCGGGTAAAATGAGCACCCAGGATGCATCCGGACTCGAATCAGGCAAATGACCAGGCGTTGGAAAGCAAACTGAAAGGCCTACACACTCACCAAAGATGAGCCAATTTGGCCCAAGTTGTAAGGCGCCCGCCCTGTCCATAGGGCGCCCGCCCTGTCCCTGCCACGTTCCACATTAGCAATCCGTGGGAGATGCCAAATCAAGTTTGTCCTCCATCGATCCAAGGTCGGTGCAAGATCTACGGTCCGGTGGCCCTGCCAAGTGGGGCTACCAACCCTCCACTGTGGATTCGGTGTCCAAACCGACCGGGACCAACTTCTACCGACCTCTAGGAGTGCATCTGAGGCGTTAACTCAAAACAAGGGGGGCGGCCGCCCTACATCACACGGCACCCGCTGCCCTACTCAAGCCGGTTCACTTCCCCATGTGACACAATTGCCCCCACCGTTGATCCCATGGCGGTTGGAGGTCGGTTTGATCCAACGAAGGCCAATGGACATCACGCGGATCGATGACGTGGCGATGGAGTAGCTCCTACTCCACCTCTCACTATAAATAGGACCCTCTACCTCACTTGTAAAGAAAAATCACTAGATACACACTCTCCACATGAGAGTCATAACCTTAGAGCTCTCCTAGTGAGGAGTAGAAGAGAGGAAGATAGTGAGGAGAAGCTCGAGGAGGAGCTGGGCCTGTCGGCGATCTCTCCACTTGTAGCTCGGAGGATGAAGCTCTTCTTGGAGTAAAGTCTTCTTCAGTGTGATAACTTTATTCTTTCGCATTACTTAATTATTACTTTATTGCTTTACTATTGTTCGCCGTCTGGTTAAGGTGCTCTAGTTAGTAACGTTCGATTAGAGTAGTAAGATTATAGATTAAGCGAGGTGCTTAGGCTATATCTTACCTGTGAATGCGGCTAGACTCACGGATAGTAGTGGTAGGTGTTAGGTGGTGACAGCCCTAAGATCCTCTGCTTTCACCACGTTCGGCCTTGTTTTATCAGCGTAGGGTTTTTCTGGATGTGAGTAATCCCAATCTTTTGGGACTGCGGAGTGCGCATTCGCCCCGTAGTGGCAATTAAACTCTTCCTTGGTTTTGCCTTAGATAAAGAAACCACACTGATCCTCTCTACCCTGTTTATCATCTATCTTTGGATACACTTAGTTCTTGACTAGTCTACTTCACGTTCCCTATGGAAATTCGATACCTAGGAATACTCCGTGGTGAAAACTACCTTGACATCCGTACACTTGCGGATTTCCCTGGGTGCTATATCCAGTGTCAACAAGTTTTCTGGTGCCGTTGCCGGGGATATCTTTAGTCTTGGTGATTGCGTTAGGAATTGTCAACACTCATAATGAAGATGTATTTAAAGATAATTACAAATATCATGTTAAAACTACACAAAAACTTAGAGCATCCTATATAGACTACACGAACATTATATATATAACATAAAAGTAAAACATCACATTAATGCTAAATGAACATCTTATATATATTATGCGAACAAAAGAACATCGACAAAGAAACATAAAACATCCTATATATATATATATATTACGCGAACAAAAGAATATCGATAAAAGAAGTATAAAACATCCTATATATTACATGAATAAAAAGAACATCTACAAAAGAAACATAGAATATCCCACATATATTACACAACAAAAGAACATTGAAAAAAGCATAGAACATCTCATAATAGCAGGCGAACAAAAGTTCAGGAAAAAACATGAAAAGAAAAAATTTAAAAAGAAAAGAAAAAAGAAATAGAAGAAAATAAAAGGAAAATAAAATTAATACATAAAAAATAGAACGCAACAAAAAAATAAAAAGAAAAAAGATAAAATTAAATGCCATATAATAAAAAAGAAAAAAAATAAAATTTATAATAATAATAATAATAATAATAATAATAATAATAATAATAATAATAATAATAACTATACCAATAATAATAACAATAATAATAACAATAATAATAACAACAACAACAACAACAACAACAACAACAACAACAACAATAATAATAATAATAATAATAGAACACAACAAAAAAAAGAAAAGAAAAGGAAAAAAATAAATATAAGGAAGAAAAAATAAAAGAAAACCAAAAAAGAGGAAAAGAAAAAGAAGTACTTACCTCCGAGGTGGTTGCTGGTCGGACAGCAAGACTGGGTCTTTTCAACGTTTTTTTAGCATCGCCATATTTATATAATAAAATAATATTATTTGTGATATCAAAAAAGTACTATTATATTTTTCAATGATTATATTTTTATATTGTTACCTATTCGCCATAAGTCTTCGTAGCACCCTATAATTTTGATATGATGTTTTGACTATCTAAAAAAAGTTATAATGACTTATAATTTATGACAAAGAGCGTAGAGAACTGGATATTACTCCTACAATTCTTGAAATTGCCAGATTCACTTTTCTAAGTGATTTTAAAAGCGGTTTTGACTAATGTAAATGTGACACTAGTAGGCTTTTATACTTTAGATAGGGCCAACCAAGTTTATAAAAAAATTGTAGAAATATTTATTTAGAAAAAAACTATCAAAATACTTTTTTCCTAGATAAATATGCATATTAAATATTGAAATCTGATTTTAATATAGAAAATTTGTTTTAACTTTCAAGTTTCAATATGACTCGAACCAATATGTTAATCAGATTTATTGCTTAGACTGACTCCAACCGTGAGAATGCAAATACGATACCCATTTGACCATATGGGTCGTGTATAGGGGAAGGGCTAGAAATCCAATTCGTCGCTCCTCCAACAACCAATACCCAAAACGCCGACCTCGCGCTCTTCTGGACGCGCCGCCTGCTGCTCGGCCACGGCGGGAAGCCGCTGCTCGCCGCGCCTCCAACTCCCCTCCGCGACTGCTCCCCACCGCGATTGCTCCTCGGCGCCCACCACCGAGACCCCTGCGCCCCACTCCTCTCCGTCGCCGAGATCCAGCGAGGAGCAGCATCGCCCGGCCGCCTCTCTTCTCCTCGACGGCGGCTCGATGGCGGTCCGGCCACCTCTCTTCTCCTCGACGGCGGCGCGGCTCGACGGCCTGCGACCCTCTTCCTCAGCTCCGGTGCGACACGGGCAGCTCCTCCGCTCTGGGCGGTGGCCACGGCCGGCTCCTCCTCTCCGGGCGGTGGCCGGCTCCTCGTCTCCGGGCGGTGGTAGATCCTCCTCTCTGGGTGGGTCGCGCGCTTGAGGTGGCCGCCCCCCGCCACAGCGGCGCACCGGCGTGGCCGCGGTCGGCCCCTCCTTCCTCGGCATCGGCATGGGCAAGTCGCGCGCTAGCGCTGGCCGCCTCCTGCCATGGCGGCGCACCGGCGTGACTGCGACCGGCCCCCTCCTCCAGGGCGTGGCCTTGCTCCGACGGCGGGGCGTGCGTGGCCTTCCTTGGCCTTCCTCCGGCGGCGCACCGGCGTGGCCTTGCTCCGGTATCGATTGGGTCGCGAGGAGAGAGAATCGGAAGAGGATGCATATATGGGTTCCCTCTCTCCTTCTACCCAAAATGGGTACTGTTTTGCTTATCATTGTTGGAGGGCGTTTTCTCATCTCGTGCAACCCAAAATGCATATGGGTAGCGGTCTAGGTGTCTTGTTGGAGACAGCCTTACCGCATCTCAAAAGACTTGGTTTCGTCCATATATTTAGGGATGAAAACGGATCGGATACGAACGGATATGACTAATATCATATTTGTTTTCATATTTCTGATCGGATTCGGATTCGAATACGGATAGTGTCAGCCATGCCGGATAGGACACGATTGGATGTCGACATCATAAATATACGATTTAAGTATTCGGATACGGATACGGTCTCGGATGTTAAATATCCGGACTTGGATACGGACAGATCTGAACACCTCTAAATAGATTCAGTCGAACGGACGGTCAGATAAATATCCGTACCATTTTCATCCCTACATATATTGATACATTAAAGTTTTTTATCTTCATTTCTTCAGTTACAACACACAATCCGCCCTATGATCAAGACACCAAGGCTCCCACTTATCCACGTATGAGGCACATACAGATTCAAGATCCGTTACGAGCTGTAGGCTACACCGACGGTATCTAAGTCGTCATGCCATCCTACCTACCAGAATCAAACACTGGATGCGGCACGGGGGCTTGGTTCCGTACTTCCGTCCGTGATCCGTCGATCATCAACAAAAATAATTTCCTTACCTGTTCGTTCGTGCTTTTGGGATCCAGCTTTTGAACACGAAGCAAGTGAGTCGTCGAGACGGAAGCCAGCCGTCGAGACCACAAATGAGCCGTCGAGTTGCCGTTCATCCACGAGCAAGCCGCCAAGTTGCCATAAGCATTACTCAGATACTTCAGCTCATTGCCTTTTCTATTCCTTTTCTATTCCACTATACAAAGCTAAGTCTTGCTTTATATTTTTCAAAATAGTCTTCATATATCCACGGATATTATTCATGTCCCTCTAAGGCTTACTGAAATTATGTTGCTGACTAATCATACAGCTCCGTGCTTATAGTCGGCTTACATCTAACAACTGTATAACATGTACTCCGCGCGCATTCTCTTTTTTCGTGTAGCCCGACTGCTCTGCTCTTCTCTTAACAGTTGTAAACATACTGGAGTAGCACGAACTCACAATTGTGGCGCTTATTTACTCACACGGCTCACATGATCACGAGCATAAACCTCACGGCCATATGCTAGAGATTCAAGTGCTTACAAATACGGGATCAACTGCTCGGGAATTACATAGCCTATCAAGAGTAAGACATGAAAAAAATTTACATGCATTTTATAATGGTGGGATCCACTCCCGACTTATCGCATTATTTTACAATGCTGGGATCCGCTCCCGATTTATTACGTATTATTTTACAATACTGGAATCCACTCCCGATTTGATATTTTGAGTATGAATAACTATAAATATTTCTATGTTTACCTTGTAGGGAATTTGATCTGGACCATGCCACGGGGTAAGGTACGCACCTGAGTGCTGCCTTACTTGACCATTATGCCGCTGGGTGGGCTAGGCTCCTGAGAGCGGTCTTACTCGGCCACTATGCTGTTGGGGCTACGCTCCTAAAAACTGCCTTACTAGGCCACTACGCCGGCTATTTTTGCTGCTCCATCAGGCTTCTTCATCTCAATGGCTTAGTCGACGCTACACTCAGGGGCTTGGCCATTGTCTCCGCTTAGTTGGCTTCTCCGTCTATCCTCTAGGGCTCAAATTCAAGGGTGGATGACCAAATCAACGAGCGATCAACCACTCGGCGACAAGCGATCCTCGATCATTATCCTCAGGAGGTTATATGGCTGCACCCCTGAGTATATTCTTTTCGGATTGTACACCTGAGTTCCTTCAAAGGGTAGCACTCGAATACACCTGGGTACCTTGGCTTAGGGCTGCACTCGGATACACCTGGGTATCCTTGCGCAAGGAAACACCAGAATACAATTAAGCTCGGGGGATGTATTCAAATTTTTTCGAAAGGATCCAATTGAAGTAAGTGCAAGACAAGACCCTTCCACTTTTTGTTCCAAACAACAAGAGGCTCAGAGGCTACACTCAGTGTGCACTTTTCCGAAAAGTGCACAACACTCGAAGCTCTCAAGAAGTGCTACATGATTTCTCTAAAGAAAGCATTCCGACGTTGCTTGTTTCTGCTTAGTAAGACCTGGAGGAACTAGAAGAGCCTTTGAAGTGCAACCATATAGGGCTCGAGGGCTTGTCGGTGCATAGTACCCGGAGTACCCCGTAAGGAAGGGAGAAGATCTAGCTCGACTAGAATTCCCCACATGTAATCCTAATAACATTACTTCTGATAATAATAATAGGACTCTTATATTATAACTGACTAGCACCCTTGTCTCCTGAACTATATAAATGAGGGCAGAGCTCTTTAGATCAGCATCTACAGACATATCTACTCAAAGCAATCCAACGCAAGGCAACACGTCTATTGCGTTACCATCAAGTTGCAAATTTCGTCAAAGCCCAAACAATCGTCCAGGGTAACCCCGTGATAAGTTGCCGGTCATCAAACACCAACAACGCTGAAATTTGGCTCCTTGTATTAGGTGATCTTGTCACACCAATCCTTGGTACAACTTTCTAGGAAAGCCTTCAGAGTGGTGCTGAAGTTGGTCTCCACTTGTGGACTGAGGATGATTTATGTTGGCTTGATTGAAAGGATTATTTTTGTCACCATCATCATCTTGGCTTCCCATGTCGGTAGTAAATTGATTCTCATCAGAGTTGCCAAACAGTGTGTTGACACCGGAAGGGTTTCGGATCACACACCAGCAGGGACTAGCACGCCTAAGAGATTGCACACAACCTTCAATATAGCAAGAATGCATCGTAATTGATGGAAACTGATCTAAAGACTGATAGGGCTGACGTAGAACTCGTTTCTCTAGATAGACTTCCAAACACCTCTCGGAAAAACCCATCGGAGAGGAGCATGTGGAGGTTGTCCTAGGACTACCAAGGCCACGTAGAACACCATCAAATCTCACCTGGAGACATGACAAATGGCAGGAGAGTTTAAAAAAAGGGGTAAAGGCTGTAACACCCCTGGTGTTACTGTAACTAAAACATGCTATGTCATCATGATTGCATGCAAATTATTCCGCATTCAACCCTGTTAAGTGTGCATTAACTAAAGTAAAATTTATTCTTGTATATGATTGTGCATAGGTGATTTAGAGTGACTCATTATATAAGTGTTTGTGGTTATGTGTAATTATCTAAATCCAATTGGAAAGTAAAAAGAAAATCATTTATAAGCCCTAAAACGGACACCAAACCCTAATTTAGAAACTAAAAGGAATTGGATGTTGGGCCTTAAATAAAAGTTGTACATCTTGAAAAGTTGAGAAACTTCTATTTTGGGTAATTTTGAAGTTATTAAAAATAATTTCAAATAAAACCTTAATCTATGTTTAAAAATCTAAATTGAAATACAAATTCAAAAACTATCAAGAATTTGATCAAATACTTTTAATTAAAGTTGTAAAGCTTTTCAAATTAAACAACTTTCATATTTGGGTATTTTCAAGTTATTGAGTTAAATTTTAAATAAAACTCAAATTGGTGTTTAATGATTCAAATTTAAAATGTCATTTTAAAAATTATCACGAATCTGACAAAATTCCTTTAATGGAAGTTGTAGGCCTTGTCAAGAAGAACAACTTTTATGTAAGGATATTTTCAACTTATTGAGTGAAATCGTGAGAATTTGATTGGATTAGGATTGAAATTCAAAATCCCAATTTACCCTCTTTTTCATATTTCAAAATCCATTCAAAGTTTGAATGAGGTACAAAAACCAAAGTTGTTCAGATTGAAATTTGCTACATCTCTTATTAAGGACATTTTTCAAGTTTCTATACAAAATAAAAAGTAATTTTGCAAAAAGTCAAATGGGGGCTAGGCCCTGCTACAGTACCAGGTCCCTCTTCCTTCTGTGTGTGCAGGCTCGCATGCACCGCGCCGCACGCCGACGCCGCCCGGGGTCTGGCCGGGACCTGTCACCGGTGCAGTGGAGTCTTGGGGGCCCCGGGAGCGCTGTCGTTCGCTTGTCCCTTCTTCTGGATCGCCTATAAAGATCGCAGCCGCCTCGCTTTCATCCTTATCTCCATTATCGTCACCGGCGAGTACCTCTCTGTGCATGACAAATCCGCCATCTCTGCTCGCCCTTGTGCCAAATTGACAGCGCATGCAGCATCTGCACTTCCTTGCGCACCCATAGGACCCACCAGAGCCATCGTTCGTCGCCGAGGAGGAGTCGTAAGCCTCGGTCTTCTCCCTCTGTCCGGTTGCCGCACAGCCGCGACCCGCTCGCCGGGGCCAGGCGTCTCGGGTCCCGTTTCTCTCCCTCTACCTCGCGTTTGCAGCTTGTCTTGACCCTTGGAAGCTCATGCGCTTGGTGGTTTTCCATTGGGCCTGCAGGTTGTGCCGGAACGTTGTCTCACCGCTGGCGAACACCGTCGCAGTCGCTGACGCTGTCAATCCTTGTGCTCAGCCCTGTTCTAGCCCTCGGCTTCGCGCGTACCGACCCCATGGTGAGCATCTAGTACTCTTAGTCGTCTCCGTTTGAACTCTACCGGCTTGCTGCCGCTGGAACGTGGGGTGCTGACGTGCCGCCCGCCGTCCTACCGCCATGGCCGCTGGTTTAGCTACTGTGAAGACCTAGGTCTCGTCTGAGTTGCCTAGATAGGTTCGCGGGGGTGCTGAGTTCTTGTGGTCGCGCTCGGCATCGCCGGAGGACCACCGGTGGCGAGCCGCCGCGGACTGCGCCGCCGCGCGCGCTCGGCCGTCCGGTCGCTATGTGTTGACACCAGAAGTGGCAAACGGATATACCGCAAGCGTACGGTAGTCAATGTAGCCTTCACCGAGAGTGTTCCAGATATCGTATTTTTCACGGGGAACGTGAAGTGAACTAACTAGGTCCAAGGCCGTCTGATGGTGATCAAAGGGTTTAGGATGTAGGTATAGAGAGGTCCCCATGTAGCAAGAGTTATCTGGTCTTGGTGTTCTAAGTATAAAGAGGTTTACCACCTCCTCCCTTTATAAGAGGTGATAGGCGAAACAGTAGGAGATATAACTCCTACCCGAGGCGGCTATGCTATTGTATTGATGCCCTGCCGTTTTAATAACTTGTCTTACACATATGGTGGGGTACTAAGACTAGACAAGGCTATCACCACTTGCTGGCACCCACAAACAATCCGTGCGACAAGCGGCCTACACCGGTAAGAGATAGTATAGACACCACGTCTACACTACACTTACTACTCTAATCTTAGCTAGAGACTAGACCACTTCACTAAGTAAATCAATGTACGAGTAAAGCAAGTATATACTTATAGTATCAGAACCAAAATATCAAATACTAGAAGGACTCAGATGTAAAACTTACTCGAAGCTTGCATCCGCTGAGGTACACCTTGGAGAAGACTCCTGACATGCCCGGGGCTTTCTCCTGAAGACTTCCCTCACTCTCTTCCCTCTTATTCTAACACTAAAGCTACTAGAGTAGTCTTTCTTCCTATGATACACTTGATACTTGATTTTTAGAGTGAAGGACTAGTGGGGTATTTATAGGGGGATGAAGAGGAGTGCCATGTCATCAATCCATGTGTCTTTCCATCTCAACCCTTGGATCCACTGACCTTGAACCGACTTGATTTGGACGTTCTGGATTCACTAGGTTGCCTATCTTAATGCCTGGAGTCGGTGGGTGGAATTTGGGCACCAAGGGGGGTCGGCCGACCCCCCATGGTAGGTGGGTGCCACCAGCTTGCTCGCCACATGTCATAGAGTGTTGCCCATGTGTTTGTTATTCCGTTGTCACGTCGGTTTCTTCATTGCGGGCCCATGAATCCATGTGCTTTGCTCTTCCACCGTTGATTGAAGGTATACTGGTGATCCAAAGGTGGAAAACCCATGACTTGACCCTACTTTAGCTCAGCTCTCTCCCACATCACTCTATTGCTTGATTCTTGAAGATGGAGTGCTGGGGCCACTATTCATGGGTCGGCCGACCCATGAATAGTGTGCACCAAGTGCCCAATTGATCCTGGAGCCAACACATTGATGATTGTGACATCATCTTGCCACTTTGTCATAGTTTGATTGGCATTATATCTTCATCTTGGGCTTTGAACTCTAGAATTACCTGTTTTGAGTACCTGCAAGCAAATAATGACACGTACATGTGGAACCAAGTTATTTGTACCTAAGTCACTATATGTTTGCTTGTTTCTTCCTCGAAAAGAGTGTTTTGTTGACAGTTATGACGGTAGAAAATAGGTGATAAATACTGTCAACAAGAGCCCCCACACTTAAGTCTTTGCTCGTCCTTGAGTAAAGGTTAGAAAGAAGGGTCGAAAAGATTAAGACATATCCAAGGTAGTGATGAACAAAGTTTTCATTCAAAGCATAGCTTATACCAGTGGGTTATGTAGCATTGTCTAGCATATATCCTTGAGATGTTGAGAAATGGAATAACTCTCAAGGCAGAGTCATCTCTCCTTTTTATTTTTCTTAGTACTTAGAATTTTTTATAATGGTTTTAAAAAGAAAGCACATAGTTTATTCTTACTCCTCAAATAGTACTCTTAAGTCACTCTATTGTATATGATTCCTTACCAAGGCATAATCTTGAGGACGTCTTCTTTGTTTTATCCTACATCTATCAGGCTTTTGTGTATTTTAGGTAGGAATAAACATGACAAGCATACTTACATTGCATATATTGTAAAGTCAAAACAAGGATCCAAGGAGAAAAATGTCGTAAACCTAGATCAAGATTTGCAAGTGTGTGGAATATTGTGGAAACTAATGCTCCTTTATTTGTATGATCTCTCTCTACTTTATTTTTAAGACATGGCTATCATTTTCATGAGCTTAGATTTACTCATATTTTCTTTTTCTTTTCTATGGACTTTCACATGCCCATTTTCTTTCTTTCTTTTTCTTTCATAGCCTTTTGTCTCTTCTATCATATCAACTGAGAGAGAGATTCTACGACTTTAGAGCATGGATCATTTATTTGGTGGAAATGAATGATATGTGGTTGCGTACTTCAGTGTAGAAGTAGCATGGAGATGTGGAGTGTACATGATCTTGATCTTTGGACTATGACGTACTTCTCAACAAGGGTCAACAAGATTTGACCAAACTCGAAGCAATTGCAAATAGCATGACTAGAAGGTGTTTTAAACATGGTGATCATAAATAGCTTTGGTAGGAATTTGCTTACTATTGAGGAGTAAGTGATACTATGGTTTTATGACATTTTCAAAAATAAACTTCTAAGTACTTTGAATGGAAAAAGTGTGAATCATGAGCCAAGAGTTATCTTACATTTGTCAACATCTTAGTCAATATGATTTCCTATCAAGATATTTACCCACAAGCATAGGCATATGCATGAATTGAACTTTGTGTCACCTCTACTCTTCAAATATCATGAATTTTATCTCTTTTTATTTTGGGATGCAGGAATTCAAATTTTTATTTTCATTTTCATTTTTATTGAAGGATAAAGAAATAAATTGAAGAAATGCACGATTCGAGGGGGAGGAAGAGTGCAAACCAGCCAGGAAGCATGCTCTCGTCATAGGGAAGCTGGCTGGTGGGTCCAGGACCCGTTGGTGGGGTCGGCCGACCCCACCAACGGGTCCCGATCCCCTCCGTTTGAATCTCCTCGCCTCAAAACGTATTCCTGCACGAGTGTTTTACCGTTGGGTGTCATGTTATGGGTCGCCCGACCTATGTTTTGTGACGTTTCACGCCTGTTCCGATCCAGCAGAAGTGTCATGCATCGCGGCGTGTTCGAAATCACCGTGGGAGCTGTTGGGGGGGGTCGCCCGACCCCCCCACACTTGGTTCTTTTCGTCTTGTGACATAGAAAGAGCGAAAAACATCAAGTGCAGGTGTTCTGTTGGTGGCAACACACCAGCAGAACTCAAAGGCATTTTTATTCAACTTCTTAATATTAGTGTAGGCACAATTACAATGGTGAAATCAAAATTAAAAAGGGAAACCTAACTAGTGCCTACTTTATTCTAAATCAATCCTAATCTAAGGAGAAAGTGGAGTTAGGATGTCCTCTTGGCCTATGGTAGTGGCCATGCGCTTGAGCTTTGCATTAGTGCTAATGCGAAGCACGCGAAAGTTGTCCTCCATGTCTAAGTGTGCCATCCTCAACTCCGACACCATTTCCTCTAATGCATTATTTCTTTTCCTAAGGGTAGCTACAATTTTGAGGACCTTCTCCATATCACACTTCTCTTCCTGATCATCTTCAAATTGGCCTGGCGACCCATTGATCGGGGGCGCATCCATCCTCCGCCGGATGTTTGAAGGAGAGTTGGAATCAAGTGACTGCTTCAGCTACTTCCTCTGATCCGAAGTGAGAGGAGGGACGAACAGCTTCCCTACACCCAGCCCACTGCCAACGATCTTGCGGTTCTTGAACTTGGTGGGCGTGGAAGGGGTGTAGGAGCTGATGCTCTTCGACGAATCTAAGAAGATGGAATTGGGGCGCTGCTCCTGCACCTCCAGATCCTTCCCCTTCAATGCCAATTGGCCTGTGGTAGGCCTTACTGGCGTAGTGGACCGAACAGAGGGCTTTCGGAGATCACGTCGCGGAGTGAGGGATCTCGGTGAGGAAGTAGACTGGGGGAAAGGCCTAGGGGTGGTCGACTGACCCCTCCTTGGGTTGGGCGACCCCGGCCTTGCCCCCGGTGGCCCTCCAGTTGGCGGCAGAGAGTTCAGGGGCTCCACCTCCAGCACGTCGACGGCCAACACTCTCTCTAGGCTCTCGGTTAATGACCTATGGGGCTTGGAAGTGCGTTCTCCAGTGGGAACGATGGCATTCTTGCTGGTGGGGGCCATGGTGGATCTCACTAATGACTCAAGGTGGAAGGAGACTACTGAAAATGTGAGAGATGGAGGTGGAAGGAAGAAGAAGGAGAAGAAGGGGTTAAGAAGACGTGTGCCAATGTTCTCTTCCTCCAAATCCACGAGGGAGCGTCGGGGAAATGTTGGCACAACGTTATGAAGCAGATGGGTCACAGCAAGGAGTTTTGGTTGGGTCGGGCGGCCCCCAAAAATGGGTCACCAGGCCATGAAAACTTCCACACGTGCTCCCCAAGTGCTGCCCTAGATGTGACAAGTTCGAGGGGTGAAAAGTAAGGGTCGGCCGACCCCTACTTTTTGCCCAAATTTTTGCCACGTCACCTACAAGGCCTCCTGAACGTTGTCCCATTCTCCAAAATTTTGAATTGTGCCAAGTGTGGGCCGCCCAATCTGGGTTTGGATGGCCCAGTGTAACCAGATTCTGTGTTTCTAAAAATTATATATCTTGACCTAATTCTAATCCCAAGTGGTCACCGAATTTCGGCTGTCCACTTGTAATTAGGGGTTTTAGGGACCCAGGGTGTTGAAAGGAAGGACTTTTAGTTAGTTGAGACCTATCTAATGACCAAGCTGTTGACGGTCGTTAAGTAGCAATTTTATACCGTCAACTAATGCCTAGGGAAGGACAATAATAGAAGCATAGGAGTTATTACTGACAAATTCCACAAGTTTTGGTGAATTGTGTATGTTTCAGGGATTATTCCAGAAAGGCTTAAAAGAAGGATTAAAGTGCTTAATTACTATGAAACTTAACCGCCAAGGAAACATCATCATCGGAACACTAGTAGCCTCTGGAACATACCCGAAGCGACCGGGGCCCGAAACCCACCAGGGTGGGGCCGGCCGGCGCCGCCCCTTAGGGTTTCGCCCCCGCCTTCTGGAGTCTTCTTCCGCCGCCTCTTTGGAGTCATGTGGGCCTTTGTTTAAGTCGGTTTGATCCCACGGCGCACGTTCATCTCACCGGGCTATAAATAAAGGGGCAGACCCCCTCCCAGAGCACCAATTCATTCCTCCTGCTTCATTTGTCAAGAGTAGACAAAAGTTAGGGTTTCCAGTGATTAGAAATAGGGCTCTAGTTCTTCAAGTTTATAGTTTAGGCATCCAGCAAGGTTCAAGTAGAGTTGGGTGCTATGCTCGGGATTCCAGATCTGTTCGTCTGGAGATCGGTAATCTTATCTTGTATCTCGTTATGACTTTGCTTTATTTTAATATATTGCTACTTATTCAATTTTTAGTTTATTCTAGTTGCATATTCGATATAGTTGTGATTGGTGATGATTATTGTCATTTGATCATAAAGTGCCTAATTCAGTACTCGTGTGAGTTAGGTGGTATACATTATGTAGACGTGGTGTCTAAATATATTGTGTACCTACGGAGGCACCCTGACGTGCCGGGTCGTGTGGTAGTCCGTGTAGGTGACAGCTGCGTTGGTTCCTCTGTAGTCCACCCCCCGTACGTAGGACGAGCAGAGCGCGGTCGCGAAGGAGGTGACCCTTGTGTCTTAATATCCTCATTAGATGATGCTCCTTATGATATTTTCTGAGTTGATTATGCTATAAATGAAAATGTGTAATGTGGCATAGGCTGTAGACTTTGTATTTAGTAATTACATAGGTTTCCTTTACTTTAGCTGAATCTCGAGATTGTCTTACTACAATAGTGAGTCTCTATATTCTATCTTTGCAATACCATTTACCTCATTTAATCAGTTATCATTTACCATTTATCATTGACTTATTTATCGTTAAAGCACTGGAGTTATGGGTTATCATAGGTTTGCACATTTATCTTTCCAATCATTATAGTAGATTATTCTTATGGGTAGAATGCCTCTTTATCCTTTTGGCATAAAACAAATCCACGATACTTGGAATACTTACCGGGTGAAGTGCTACAATGTGAGAATTATCTGTGCACTTGCGGATATATTCTATAGTATTATTTTTAGGAGGCAAGTGAAGATTATTTTACCTTTGGTTTTTGGCATCATGTTAGGGATGACAACTTAACGTGAAGTGATGTTAAAAATACCAACAAGCATTTCTGGCGCCGTTGCCGGGGATGGCAATTGTATTCATTAGGATAATTTATTGAGTTCGTTGATTTTGTTCGCTAGGATATTTATTTTAGAATTTCATATAGGAGAGTGCTTCATAGATAATATTATAGAAAAACATAAAAATAACTATAGACATAAATACTTATAGATAACCATAACCTTTTGCTTTAGCAGACTTACCCGTGTTTTGTTTATATTTAAATATCTTATATAGGGTAAGTGCAGGATTGATTGTGTACTTTAACTCTTATCAATCAGGAATAACCATAGGAAGAAGGGTCTTATATTATTTTGTGAAGCCATGGCTGAGAAAACTCTACGTGAATTCTCTGCCCCAAGCACTGAGAATATTCGCGTTGGGCCAACTTTAAACATTGGAGATCATTATTACGAGATCAAGTCAAGCCTCATCAAAATGGTGCAAACTATCACATTTAGTGGAAAGAAAGATGAAGATGCAAGTGTCCATCTGCAAAATTTCCTGGAGATTGGCAACACCATCAACATCAAAGGCATTCCTCAAGACGTCGTGCTACTTTGTTTGTTTCCGTTCTAATTGGAGGGAAAGGCGAAGCAGTGGTTTTATCAGAATAAAGATTGAGTCAAGACATGGGTAGAATGTTCAAAAGCTTTCCTAGAAAAGTTTTTCCCAGAAGGCAAAACCAATGCTCTACGAGGAAAGATTTCAGAATTTTGTGAGTAGAAAGGTGAATCTATTCCAGAAGCCTGGGAAAGTTTTCAAAATTACATATCAATTGTCCCCGTCATGGAATGGAAAAGTGGTTGCTCATGCAAACATTTTATCACGGATTAACTCAAAGGTCACGTGAGAAGCTAGATGCCACTGCTGAAGGATCATTTATGTCACTCACCCCTGGAAGAGCTGAAGATATTATGGCAAAGATAGCAGAAAATCAGAATTGGACAAACAACATTCAAACATGCCATAGGAGTGAAGAAGTTCCAGAGGAAGTGTGTGCACTGTCAACCAAGATGGATGTACTGTTGAACTGGTTAGAGCAAAGAGCCAATTATAAAAGAGATTATCGAGCTATTCAAGATGCATTCAATTCTCAGAATCAAAAAGAAGGATATTTAGGAATTGATTTTGCAAATCCCCCAGAAGATATTAGTACAGTCATCAAGTCTACTTCTCAGAAGCAAGGATGGACTCAATCTCGGTCAACCAACCAAGGTAAGTACCAGGGCAATTATAATTTTTCAAATTAGAGACAACCACCCTTGAGAGAATTAATATTAGAACAAGCTAGAATTAATGAAAGTATTTATAAGAAGCTTGCTTTTAATGATAAAGTTTTAGAAGGAATTAATTCTAAGTTGGATAATTTCTTTTCTGCTGTTGAAAATCAAATATTGTTTAATAAAAAGATAGAATTACAAATTGTACAATTATCTTCTACTTTGTTTACCACTAACCATGAACAAATAAAAGGAATATCTACTAGAGGAGGTAAGTCTACACGTGATCCACCTTACCCAAAAGGGGCACGTAGACCATCACATTTGGTGCAGGTAGAAGAAGAGATTGAAAAGGACAACAGAGAAGAAGAAGTTATACCACCTTCACCACCAGTTGAATTACAAGATCAAGAATTAACTCAAGATTTCCATGACACAACCCTCGTACCGTTTCCACGCAGAAGAAGAAGAGTTAAAACGGATGATCAATTTAGTAAGTTTGTAGAGGTAATTCAGAAGTTATATGTCAATATTTCGTTGCTAGATGCCATGTAGGTACCTACATACGCGAAATATCTTCGAACCATCCTCAACAACAAAGGACCACTACCTTCTACTGAAGTTGTCAAGCTAACAGAGGAGTGTAGTGAGGCAATTCTGAGTTCTTCTCCTACTAAGAAGAAGGATCCAGGGTGTTCCACTATTGATTGTTCAATAGGAGACCAGATGTTCGAGAATGCTTTATGTGATCTTGGAGCAAGTGTCAGCGTCATGCCCAAGACCGTCTTCGACAAACTCAACTATTCTACGCTCACACCAACCACGATGTGTTTGTAATTAGCTGACCAATCGGTCCGCTATCCTGCAGGAATCGCAGAAAATATTCCGGTAAAAATCTGCAACTTTTTCATTCCTGTAGATTTTGTAGTACTTTACATGCAGGAAGAGAGGAAGATACTCCTCATCCTCGGGCGACCATTCCTAAACATTGCAAATGCAACCATCAACGTCTGAGCTGGAGAGATCACATTCACCATCAATGGGCAAGAAGAGCAATTCGCATTAAAGCCAAGACAGGAGCAATGCCAAACGTTGAAGTGTCATGAAGAATAAGATACAACAACATCTCCGACACTGGAGATGAATCATGAAGAATAATTTAACTGGAGAAGTCCGGATCGGCGGACTCAAAAACCCCGAACCATCGCTGGGAGGTAACTCGGTAGTTATCGGTAATTTAATTCTTGTATTAATATTTGCGCATTTACTTTGTCATAAATTGCATTATTAAAAAGAAATAAAAATAAGCATAGCATGATTAAAGTTTAAGCCCCATGTGATTATTACTAACGGAGTGTTAAACCCCCGTCAGTGAAATTTGCTGTGGTGGCAAAAAATTATAAAAAGACCATCATTAGAATTCTAATTTTTCATAGATTCATAAAAGTAATTTAGTTTTTCATTCTTGTGTCATTATACGGTATAAATACGGAAAACATATGAGGCCCACCATCATCACATCAAGTCACCTCAAGCATTATCATCAACCACCACCTTTCACTACCATCCAAACTCCATTATTCATTCATACACTATCCTCCATCCACTCCTTTCATTCAATTCACCAGAGAAAGCACTCATTCACGTGCATATGAAGGCAATGTTGACACCATTCAAAGTGGAGGGCCAAAGCACACAAGGTGGGGCCGGCCGGCCCCATGCCCACGCCGGCTGGCACCCCTCCTCTTCTCTGCCTCTCCTTTCCCTCACTCACTCACTCACTCACTTGCACTCCAGAGAGCACCTAGCTACTCTTTTTTGCTGCTCAAAATTACAAACTCTCACAATCCTTTCATTTGATTCAAGTTTAAGCAAGGGAAGGAGTAGAGAAGAGGATTAGCAAGAAGTCCTAGAAGAGAGATCACCACTTTGATTTCTTCTCTTCACTTGTTCTTGCTTGTTCTTGTTTTGTTCTTGTGTTCTTGTTTGTTCTTGTCGTGTTCTTTATTTACAGGCAAGATGAGCAATAGAATGAAAGGTGCCATTCGATCCCTTGGAAGAGCCTTCTCACGCCGCACAACACGAAATCAATCATCATCACAAGTGGCATTGTTCATCGGCTCCGACATGAATATAGATCCTCCATCACCCTTCACGTATGACAACCTTCATCCTTTTCCCAACCGGAAGAGAGGTATGAGCTCACAAGCATCACTCAAATTTTATTACCAACTAGACCGCAGATGGAGATATTAAATGTGGTTAAAAATAAGGAATTTACCCATACTCCAATTTTTTATGCCACTTTGCTCCATGAAACCGGAATGGATTCCGAGTTTGAGCTTATTTTTAGAAATGTTGGATGGGAAGGTGCATGTCAAATTAATGAGCAGGGTAGCAAGTTACTCACTATAGAATTTATTAGCACCCTAGACTTTGATGATGATGAGGTTAATTTTAGAATGTTTAATAAACCTTTCACCCTCTCATGGAAAACTCTTAATTTAGCATTAGGATTCAATAATCAGTGTGTGGTCAATATAACTGAAACTCTCCAAGACTTTGATAAAGATGATTTTTGGGAGAGCATAACTACAAAGAAACCAGAGAGAAAATAAAAATATACTACTGAACAAGTTCATCAGCCACACTGAGATTCATGCTTAATTGGCTAGCTTTTACATTTTTTCCTAGAGAGGAGTTAAATACTATTAAACAAGATGAGCTGCATTTGTTATATATCATGATTAAAAAGAGGAAGGCGTCACCTATAAAAATGATGTTGAATTATTGGAGAACTGTCCCTTCCACGAAAAAGTGCACTATTTCTTTTACTTCCTGAATTACACGTTTAGTTGCAGGGCTAGATTTATTATCAAATGCTTCACTTGTTTACATTTCTAATGCCCGCAGAATTATTAGTTATGATTTTTTTCGTGCTCACATGCTCAAACGCCGAAATAATAAAATAGTTATGATTTATAAAAATTATGACAATGAGTATGAACTACTAGACAGGGAGTTAGGAATTTATTCTGTTTAGAATTTTATTTTTCCAGCTAGTAGAGCTAATGTTGGCAGGTGTCCGTCCACGCGCATCAGCAGGGCACCGAGAACTAATTTCACAGGAGCTGACCCAGCACCATCTGGGCCAGCTTATTCCCACTATGTTAATTTTGGTGAACAGGGATCGACGCAGGAGCCACACCAGCAGTGGACTGCATATATAAGATGGGAGGAACAGCCCACATTCTAGTAAGGAGAATCTTCGTCAGCAGCAGCAGTAGAGGGTTGGGGAGCAACTGATTTTCATAGAGGACGAACATCTTTTTTTGCAAGCGGGAACACGGACTTCACCACCGGTGGACCGTATCCGTTCCGCGCACCATCGGAAGATGGCTACTATCGGCCACCTGAGCAGCACTTTTTGACTACCGCTAATGATCTCTCAGCTTTATCTATGCGTCTCACTAACATTGAACAGGGACAGAACGCGATAAGCGACACACTGCACCAGCACGAGCAGTGGCAGCAGCAGGTCGACGATAGGTTCTATCAGCATGAACAATAGCAGCTTAGCACGGGCCAACAACTTGATCAGATCCATCAAGGACAGCAGCAGACACAGAGCGGATTGGAGTATTTGATACAACAGATGGGATACCCACCGCCACCTCCACCACATTACTAAGCAGCATCCAGCTTGGGGAAGATTCCCGCTAGGTGAGTACCTCTCACCTTTATATATGTTCTTTATTTCAGTATTTAATTCAGTCTTCAATTATGTCAATTTTAATATTGCTAAAAAATAAAACAAGAAAACCAAATAAAAATTTATTTACTGCTTTCTTTAGTTATTGAATTAAATTCCTGCTTGTGTAAAAATAAAAATCCAAAAAAAATAGATTATATAATTAAGTTTGCTTTAAATTTCGCATTCAATTTGTTTTTAGAATAATTAGAACTTGAAGCTAGAGAAAGATCAAAAAGATATTTAAATTGTTTAAATATAATTTCCTGCAATTGCTTAGTGTTTAAATTTAAATTCTCCTACGAATTGCATGAAGTTTATCTACCATGAAAATTTATTCTGAAACTTGATATCTGTGGGTAGCATGAATCTTAAATCTAAGTAATTGACAGATATGATATAAGAAGGTTTGAGTTGCTATTTATTTTATTCTGAGTGATACCTAAAGCTCCAGACATTTCAAAAGTCAAAACAAATATAATAATAATTTATTCTGCTAATATGATTTAAGTAGACTATTCTATTATGTATTCATGATTGAATTCACATGCACAAAAAGTTTTCGCTCTATGCATAAGTCTCTCTCTTAGAAGTCCAACAGAGAGTGTGGGTTATAAAATTAAAAGATGCCATACCAAAGAAGTATGAGCCTGAAAGATGCCATATCAAAAGGGTATGTGCCAAAAAAAGAGAGAAAAACAATGGGTGCAAAGACACCCACCTGAGAGAAAAAATAGATTAAAAAAGTATCCGCTGGGGAGATAGCCCACACTCTTCAAAAAGACAGAAAAGAGAGGATAATGCATAGGAGTTCAAAAATGAAATTTTATCACATTCCCACATTCAATCATGATTTATAGCTTAGTAGTTCTCTGCAATCTTATTAGTAGGCTCTCATTATTTCCTAAATAAAAATTATATACTTATTCAAAAAAAGAATCTGGAGCAATGGTTGAAACAAAGGTTGAAAGACTTAGTGCTTGCTTGATTATTCTGTCTCTCAATTACCCAAGACTTAGCTTAAAAGCCCCACGATTGAAAAGAATAGGAATACTTTTGAAAGGTGGATTAATGAATTTCAATCCGGAGAAGAACTTCTGTTTAAATATTTAAGTATTTGTTGGGAGCTGTACATTTTATGGAACCCTGAATAAATCATTTCAAGTCAACTTTGCTAAGGGACTAGCAAAGACTTAGCTTGGGGGTGTTGTTGATGGTCGTTAAGTACCAATTTTATACCGTCAACTAATGCCTAGGGAAGGACAATAATAAAAGCATAGGGGTTATTACTGACAAAGTCCACGAGTTTTGGTGAATTGTGTATTTTCTGGGGATTATTCCAGAAAGGCTTAAAAGATGGATTAAAGTGCTTAATTACCACAAAACATAACCGCCAAGGAAACATCATCATCGGAACACTAGAAGCCTCTGGAACACACCCGAAGCGACCGGGGCCCGAAACCCACCAGGGTGGGGCTGGCCGGCGCCCCCTTAGGGCCTTGGCCCTGCCTTCTGGAGTCTTCTTCCGCCGCCTCTTTGGAGTCATCTGGGCCCTTTGTTTAAGTCGGTTTGATCCCACGGCGCACGTTCATCCCACCGGGCTATAAATAAAGGGGCAGACCCCCTCCCAGAGCACCAATTCATTCCTCCTGCTTCATTTGTCAAGAGTAAACATAAGTTAGGGTTTCTAGAGATTAGAAATAGGGTTCTAGTTCTTCAAGTTCATAGTTTAGGCGTCTAGCAAGGTTCAAGTAAAGTTGGGCGCTACGCTCGGGATTCCAGATCTGTTCTTCTGGAGATCGGTAATCTTATCTTGTATCTTATTATGACTTTGCTTTATTTTATTATATTGCTACTTATTCAGTTCTTAGTTTATTCTAGTTGCATATTCAATATAGTTGTGATTGGTGATGATTATTGTCATTTGATCATAAAGCGCCTAATTCAGTACTCGAGTGAGTTAGGTGGTATACATTATGTAGACGTGGTGTCTAGATACATTGTGTACCTACGGGGGCACCCTAACTTGTCGGGTCGTGTGGTAGTACGCGTAGGTGACAGCTGCGTTGGTTCCTCTGTAGTCCACCCCCCGTACGTAGGACGAGCAGAGCGCGGTCGCGAAAGAGGTGACCCTTGTGTCTTAATATCCTCATTAGATGATGCTTCTTATGATGTTTTCTGAGTTGATTATGCTATAAATGAAAATGTGTAACGTGGCGTAGGCTGTAGACTTTGTATTTAGTAATTACATAGGTTTCTTTACTTTAGCCGAATCTCGAGATTGTCTTACTACATTAGTGAGTCTCTATATTCTATCTCTAGAATACCATTTACCTCATTTACTCAGTTATCATTTACCATTTATCATTGACTTATTTATCGCTAAAGCACTAGAGTTATGGGTTATCATAGGTTTGCACATTTATCTTTCCAATCATTATATTAGATTATCCTAATGAGTAGAATGCCTCTTTATCCTTTTGGCATAAAACAAATCAACGATACTCGGAATACTTACGGGGTGAAGTGCTACAATGGGAGAATTATCTGTGCGCTTGCGGATATATTCTATAGTATTATTTTTAGGAGGCAAGTGAAGATTATTTTACCTTTGGTTTTTGGCATCATATTAGGAATGACAACTTAACGTGAAGTGATGTTAAAGATACCAACACAAGCTATACAAACAATTGAAAAAGAAAGTAGAACATGTAGATTTTAATCATGTTAATTCATCATCAGGGATAAATTCTACCATGTCAATTTCTCCTTCTAGTGGTGCATGCTCATGAAAAACTTTGAGACGATGACCATTTGCCTTAAAGATGTTGCCGTCGTCGTCTCGAAGCGTGACGGCTCCATGCATTGCAGCATTGATTATCAGGTACGGTCCTTCCCATTTGGTCCTTAGCTTTCCGTGCCCAAATAGCTTGACCCGTGAGTTGAACATGAGGACCTTGTCTCCAGGATGGAATTCCTTAGGCTTGATCCTCTTGTCATGCCACCTTTTGGTTCTATCTTTGTAGATTATGGCTTGTGATAGGCTTTCTCTCTCCATTCCTCAAGTTCTGAGATCTGCATTTTTCTATTCCTTCCAGCAGAGGGTAAATCCATATTCCATTGTTTGATTGCCCAATGTGCTCTGTGCTCTAGCTCTACCGACAGATGGCATGTCTTCCCGTATACAAGTTGGTATGGTGACATACCAATTGGGGTCTTATACGCGGTCCTGTATGCCCAAAGTGCATCCAGTAGTTTGCTCTTCCAAGCTGTTCCCATCTCATTGACTGTCTTTTGCAAGATGTTCTTGATTTGCTTATTGGACGTCTCCGCTTGGCCACTTGTCTGGGAATGGTACGGAGTTGCAATATTATTCTTTATTCCCATGTCAGCCAGGAAACATCGGAAGCTTCTATCTATGAAGTGGGACCCTCCATCACTTATGACTAGTCTTGGGGTACCGAATCTTGGGAATATGATTTCTTTAAACATCCTCTTAGAATGTGAGGCATCTGCGGTTGTGCAAGGCATGGTTTCCACCCATTTGGACACATAATCCACTGCCACCAGAATGTACTCACAACCTTGAGACTTGGGGAACGAACCCATGTAGTCAATTCCCCATGCATCGAATAGCTCCACTTGAAGGTTGTTTGTAAGTGGCATTGCATCTCGGGTGTTGATATTTCCATGTTTCTGGCATCTTGCACACCTCTTCACATATTCTTGTGCATCTTTGTACATGGTAGGCCAAAAGAATCCACTTTGCCATATCTTTGCGTGGGTTCTGAATACCCCATAATGGCCTCCATACTCTTCTCCATGGCATTTCTCAATGATCTTGATTGCTTCATTCATTGGCATGCACCTCCTCAACATTCCATCATTGCAGACTCTGTAAAGGTATGGCTCATCCCATAGGTGCACCTTGCTCTCTTGGATGAGCTTCTTCTTGTCTGCTCCTGGTGGCACATATCCTGTGACCATGAAGTTGACAATGTTTGCATACCAGGGGTGGGAGTCCGTGACCTTGAGAAGCATGTCGTCTTGCAGGAAGTCGTCGATGGGTAGATCCTGTTTGTCTTTGAATTGCATTCTAGACAAATGATCGGCTACAGAGTTTTCTACTCCCTTTTTATCTTTAATTTCAAGATCAAATTCTTGGAGCAGTAATATCCATCTTATTAATCTTGGTTTAGCATCTTTCTTAGTGAGCAAGTACTTTAAAGCAGCATGGTCAGTGTAAATGATGACTTTAGCTCCAACTAAGTAAGATCTAAACTTGACTATAGCAAAAACCACAGCCAACAGTTCTTTTTTAGTTGTTGCATAATTCAATTGTGGCCCAGTTAAGGTTTTGCTAGAATATGAGATTGCTTGATGTTTCTTATCTTTGGTCTGTCCTAAGACAGCACCTACAACATAGTCACTAGCATCACACATTATCTCAAAAGGGAGCATCCAATCAGGGGTTTGTATGATTGGCGCAGAGACAAGTGCTTTCTTAAGATAATAAAAGGAGTCTAAGCATGTGTCATCAAAGTTAAAGGGTGCATCTTTAGCAGGCAAGTTTGTTAAAGGTCTAACAATTTCAGAGAAATCTTTTATAAACCTTCTATAGAATCCTGCATGCCCAAGAAAACTGTGAACACCCTTAACATTCGTAGGCGGTGGGAGCTACTCTATGACTTCTATCTTAGCTCTATCCACCTCTATCCCACGCTCGGACACTCTATGTCCTAGCACTATTCCTTCTCGAACCATGAAGTGGCATTTTTCCCAGTTCAAGACTAAGTGCTTTTCCTCGCATCTTTGTAAGACACGGTCCAAATTCTCTAGGCAGTGATCGAAGGTTTTGCCATAGACTGAGAAGTCGTTCATGAACACCTCCATGATTTCTTTGATCATATCGGAGAAGATGGACATCATGCACATTTGAAAAGAGGCAGGAGCATTGCATAGGCTAAAAGACATGCACCTGTATGCATATGTTCCATGGGGGCATGTGAAGGTTGTCTTACTTTGGTCGTTGGGATGGATGGGGATTTAGTGATAACCCGAATACCCATCAAGGAAACAGAAGAAAGAATGTTTTGCAAGCCGTTCCAACATCTCATCGATGAATGGCAATGGGAAGTGATCTTTCTTTGTGGCCTTGTTAAGTTTTTGGTAATCTATACACATTCTCCAACTTGTGATGGTTCGTTGAGGTATTAATTCATTTTTCTCATTTTTAACGATCGTCATCCCTCCTTTCTTAGGCACTACCTGGATGGGGCTAACTCACTCGCTATTAGGAATAGGGTAGATTATGCCTGCGTGCAAGAGTTTCAAGACCTCTTTCTTTACTACCTCTCTCATCACATTGTTTAGCCTTCACTGAGGCTCCCTAGAAGGTGCAGCATCTTGCTCAATAGGGATGCGATGGGTGCAAAGAGTAGGACTAATTCCCTTAAGATCTTGGAGAGAGTAGCCTAAGACAGAATGGTGTTTCTCTAAAATGGTGATGAGTTTGGAGGCTTCCTCCTCAGAAAGTTGGTCACTAATGATTACTGGAGTCTCTCTATCACCATTCAGGAAGGCGTACTTAAGTCCAGAAGGAAGGGGCTTAAGTTCTATAGAGGGCTTAGATGGGGGTTCAGATTTATCCAAGTCTAGGGGTTCTTCTAATTTGGCCTCTTCTTGCATGAAATCCTTAGCATCTTCTTCTAGATCAGGATGAGAAGGTTCTAAAAGTGATGCAGCCATTACTTCCTCTATCAGGTCATACTCGAGGTGTATTTCTGCCTTTGAGTTGGCAGAATTTGCTAGTGGAATCGAATGGGAAAGGTTCTTCCCGAGATGACCTTCAGGGTTCCCTCCATGGAATCCATCAAGGAATCTCATGAGCGGGTGCCCAATCAACAAGTCAAATTCCTCTATATCGAATATAAAGAAGTTTAAGAGGATGTTGATCTTGTTAATTGCAATAGGAATGGTCTGTGCAATCCTGCAGCTCTCGACCAATCCCCCAGAGGGTAATTTAAGAAATTTGTTGGTCGGGGCTAGAGGTTCCTCTCCTAGGAGTGCACTTGCTAATGATTTAGACATAATGCTCACTCCTACAGTGGGGTCATAAAGAGAGTCTATGGTAGTCCTATTTTTGACGCAAGGAATGGTTGTGAATCAAGATAGGGTCCTAATAACCTCAGGTGAGGCTTCGGCCTCCTTTAGCCATTCGTCACTCATAATGGACGTGAGGTCTTGAACTGTTTCCTTGAGATAGCGTGTCTCAAGGCGATGTGGGATGTGATTGTTTGGAGCTCTACGTGTTGTAGACTTCTTTTGTACAGGTTGATTCGAGGCATTTCCAAAATCGGAGAAGAGATCGGCCTCGATATCAAGAGAAAATTCCAAAGGTTTAACTTCCTCTGGAGGATTTGGTGGTTGCGGTTCAGGTTCGATAGATTGTGATGTGAGTGGTGAGGTTTTGGCTATCATGGGTTCGTCCTTCGGGGTTTGATCTTCCTCGGGGGCTTCGTCATAGACATTAGTGTAGGGGGTGTTCTCGAGAATTTTCGCAAGAACTTCCTTACCTTCACTAATGGGGAGATGCAAGAATGCTCCCTTAGAGGCTAAATGAAGAAACTGTGCCGAGTTTTGGCTAAGACCGAGGTAGAACTGTTGCAAGAGTGTTGGCTCGGTTATAGCTAAATTGGGGCCAGAAGACACTAAGTCTGTGAGACGGGACCATGCTGCACCAAGAGGCTCCTTATCCTTTTGTCTAAAGGTTAGGATCTCTACACGAAGATGAGCAACTCGGGGAATAGAGAAGAAGGTGATACAAAACTTAGACTGCAGCTTAAACTCGGGGAAAATGGTATTAACTCCTGCATATCTGTCCACTCGGCGATGAAATCTGCCAGTACTTGTGTTTTGATCGTCGTTCGACTGCGGAACTTGAGGGAATAGGTTCCCAACTCCACAGCCCACTTCATGATTCTGCCATTGGCGTTTTTGTTATGGAGTATGTTGCCAAGGGAGTGTTGAGTAACCACCACTATTGGATGTGCTTCAAAATAATGATGGAGCTTGCGGGAAGTGATGAGGATGGCATATATCAACTTTTGCACCGTCGGATAGCGAGTCTTGGACTCGTTCAGGACTTTGCTGATGAAATACACTGGACATTGGACTGGATATGCATGTCTGTCTTCTTCTCACTCGACCACAATGGCTGTGCTGACCACCCTGCTGGTCGCGGCAATGTAGGGCAGCAAGGCTTCAGCCTTCACCGGTGCTGTGAGCAGGGGAGGATGCATCAGGAATTGCTTTACTTCTTTGAAAGCCTTATCGGCTTCTTCTGACCAGACAAACTTCTCGCCAGCCTTGAGTAGCTTGAAGAAAGGAAGCCCTTTGAAAGGTCCTAAATGGCTAGAGGGGGGTGAATAGCCTATAAAAATTCTACAAATAACACTTAAGACAAAGTGGTTAGACAATTAAGCGGCGAAGCGAATTTCGCGCTAGCCTACTAAAAAGCAAGCCACCTAACCATTCTACACTATAGTCTCTAAGAACACACACAAGAAGCTAGGTCACTACTTTAAACTACTCCTAGGAGAGCAACTACAACAAGTATACTACTACAAAAGTAAGTACTCAAATGTAAAGAGGGTAGAGAGTGATTTTTATACCGCCGGTGTGAAGATGTGATAAATACCAATAAGAGCAATGACAATACACAAGAAATCCTCGGCAAGAGAGTTGACACAATGATTTTTACCGAGGTTCACTTGCTTGCCGGCAAATACGTCCTCGTTGTAGCGATACACCCACTTGGAGGTTCATGCGCTAATTGGCATCACACGCCAAACCCTTCTCAAGGGTGTCGCACAACCAATACAAGATGGGGATCCACAAGCTACGAGCAATCCACTAGAGTAGCCTTTTGCGATCTCCCGCGAGGACGGCTCAAGAACCCCTCACAACTTCACCGATCGGAGGCGGAGACAATCACCAACTCCCCTCAACGATCCTCGCAGCTCCAAGCCGTCTAGGAGTCATCAAACTCCAAAAGTAACAAGAGAAACCGCTATGAAAGACAACTACCAAGTGCCTCTAGATGATCTCTATCAAAGCAATGCACTTGATTCTCTCCAAACTCACCAAATGATGATCACATTCAAGTAGGATGAGTGAGACTGGAGTGAGAAGACTCACAGGTATGCTATGATGTTCAGGAGTGCCAAGAGATACTCTCTAAACCAGCCAAGGGTCTATTTATAAGCCCCTCACAAAGTTGTAGCCGTTAGGCTATACTGTGCACCGTCGGACGGCGACCATCGGACGGTTGACGCACAATCGTCGGACTAAAGAGCACGGTCCGACACCCCTGATTCTCGCCACGTGTCAGCAGTCGTTCAAAGTTGATCGTTGGATCGCAACGGCTCTATTCTCGCGCCAAAACCAACCGTCGGACGAAAAGCCATCGAACCAAAACCCACGGTCCGACGCTCCACGGAAAGCTACCGTCGGACTGATCTTTCACTGCGCGTCGGACTAAACGTTGCCACGGTCCGACGTTTCCAGAGAGCTCCCTGAGCACAGAAAACTGTCGGACGTTAGGCCGACGCTCAACGTCGGACTAAACTGAAGAGTCCGACGCACCACAACTTGCCACGCGTCACTCAGCCACTGCGCTGCACCGTTGGACGGAAGAGGATTAGTCCGATGCTCGCCAAACCAGCCTCCGACGCTCTGAAACAATTGACTATCGGACCCAAGCTGATGGTCTGAAATTCGCCGAATCCTCAAACTTCACCCCGTTTCTTAAGACACTAACACTCCAAAGTGTCTCTCACTTAGGTGCACGTGTGTTAGCCTTTTCAAAAAGTTTTCCACGGGTCAAGTTAGTGTCACTAGCATCTATATGCATATGCAATGATCATGAACACCTAGTGGCACTTGATTACCACATTTCATCAACGATTTCGCCCCTCTTGATAGTACGGCTATCTATCCTAAATGTGATCAATCCCTCTATGGAGTCTTGATCACCAAACGCAAAAGAGCGCCTATTTGTTGTACCTTTGCCTTGAGCTCCTAGCTTTTCACCATCTTCCTTCCTGTCACTTGATGAATCTTGTGGACACTTTTGATGATGGACTTATACCATTTGCATGGATGCCGTCATTTAGGGCTTTCTCCTTTGTTGATGGGCTTACACCATTTTCATGGACGCCGTCATAGCCTTTCACTTGTGGCCTCCACTGACCCAGTCCTTTGCTCCATCTTGTTTGCTAATTGTTCTCATGAAACACTTAGAGCAAACATTAGCAAACTAGGTTTCATCAATTACCCAAAACCAAACAAGGACTTTCACCCTTTTTGGCCTAATCTGGAGATGAATCATCTCAGGGCTGCCATGCACCCTGTGAGCTTCTGGACGTCCTTGACACTGGTCGGTGGCTTCATTCTCATGACGGCTTCAATTTTTTCTGGGTTGGGAAGGATGCCACGCTTGCTGACGATGTTGCCGAGCAGGTTGCCCGAAGAAACGCCGAAGATGCACTTGGAGGGATTCAATTTCCATTGAAAAGCAGACAGCTTCTCGAAGACTGCTTCGAGATTGGAGATGAGGTCTTCGGCCTTTTGGGGTTTTATAACGACGTCATCAACGTATGCTACGGCGATATCTGGAATAAGGTCGTTGAGGCACGCCTGGATAGCCTGCTGGTATGTGGCATTGGCGTTCTTCAGGCCGAAAGACATGGTCTTGTAGCAGTAGGCCCCGAAGGGGGTGATGAAGGAGGTTTTCTCCTGGTCTTCTTCATTCAAGGTAATCTGATGATAGCCGGAGTAGCAGTCGAGGAAACTGAGCAGCTCGCAACCGGCTGCGGAGTCGACGACTTCATCGATGCGGGGGAGACCAAAGGGGTGTTTAGGGCAGTGTTTGTTGAGATCGGTGTAATCAACGCACATTCTCCATTCATTATTCTTTTTTCTTACAAGAACTGGATTGGCTAACCAATCGGGATGATACACCTCTTTGATAAAGCCGACAGCTAGGAGCCGAGCTATTTCTACCCTAATGGCCTCCTTCTTGTCTGGAGAGAATCGCTGGAGCTTCTGCTTGACGGGCTTGGCGGTCATCGTGACGTTCAAGGAGTGCTCGATCAGCTCCCTAGGTACGCTGGGCATGTTCGCGGGTTTCTATGCAAAAACGCCGACGTGCTTTCTAAGAAAGCTGACGAGCGCGTCTTCCTATTTAGGGTCGAGATCTGTCCCGATGCGAGTAATCTTACTCGGGTCACCGGGGACAAGGACGACGTTCTTTGTCTCCTTGTTCTTGGTAGCAGCTCTGGGCATGGTCTTCTCTGGGATGACTTGTTCTTTCGGCGCCAGCTTCTGTGCGTCGACTGCGCATGTGTTCATCAGGATGGAGACGTCGGTGGCTTTAGCCATGGCGATGGCCTCCTTCTCATAGTCATATGCGGTCTGGAGGTTGGAGCGTATCGTGAGGATGCCAGTCTCCGTTGGCATCTTCATGACGAGGTAGGTGTAGTTGGGGATGGCCCCGAACTTGGCCAGAGCTGGATGGCCAAGTATGGCGTGATACGCGGCGTCAAAGTCGGCCACCAGGAAGTCGATGTGCTCAATACGAAAGCACTGCGGTGTCCCAAATTGGACGGGCAGGTTGATCTGTCCCAGTGGGTAGGAAGGCTACCCTAGGACAATTCCGCAGAACAGAGCGGTGGTCGGCTCCAGGTCTTCTGCTCGGGGCCCTAGCTCTTTGGTGGCTCTGGAGAAGAGGATGTTGAGGCCGCCGCTGCCGTCGATCAGCACCTTGCGGAAGCGGGTCGTGCGTATGACTGGATTGAGGATTAGTGGGAAATGACCCAAGTACGGGATCTCCGTCCACTGGTCATCTCTACCGAAGGTGATGGCCTTGTGCGACCAAGGAGGAAACTTCGGGTTGGCGATGGAAGAGTCGTAGTTGGCGACGGAGTTGACACGTCTGGCGACGAGCTTCTGCTCCCTCTTCGACTCCATAGCAACGCGGCTGCCAATGATTATGGAGACCGTCCGGTGAGCTTTAGTGAAACCTGGGGGCGGGCCATTGTCGCCATCACACTTGTCAGATACGATGAGAGGCTTCTTCTTCTCCTCCTCTTTGAATGCCCTGGAGAAACTGTAGCAGTCATGGTGTGTTTGTGGAACTTATGGACAGGGCATTGATTGTCGAGGAGTTTGTCATAGGCTTCTTCGTGGTTGCGCTTTGGGGCTGGTTGGGTGTTGTAGACCTGGTAGTGGAGACGCCTCTCTCCGGCTCTGGAACCTTCTGGTTCATCGTGGCAATGCCGATCGGAACGGCTCTGGTCGCAGCAGTCGCGCTTGTCGTGGAGATAATCCCGCCGGGCCCCTCGGTCATCATGTCGCCGACTAGCTCGGTGGTCGGCGTCCTCATAGTGTGTCCGGTCGGGGAAACGGAGGTGGCTATGGACAGAGTGGCAGGTCGCTTCGTTCCCTTTGGCGTACTTGTTGGCGATGCACAGCATCTCAGCGATGGAGCTTGGTTTGCTGCGGTATAACTTCCTCTGAAGTTCTTCATCAGGTCGGAGGCCACGTATGAAGGCAGAGATGGCTTCAGCATCTGTGACACCTGGGATGTTGTTTCTGGTCTCCGAGAAGTGCTGAATATAGTCCCGCAGAGACTCTCGTGACGCCTGCTGAAGCTTCTCAATATCAAACTTCGTGCCTGGCTGCTTGCAGGTGGTACTGTAGTTGCTGATGAATTGCTCCTTCAGCTGGTCCCAAGTGTCGATGGAGTTCGGCTTCAAACTTAGCAAACAATTGTTGGCGGATGCATTGAGCATGACGGGCAAATAATTTTCCATGATGTCTGAGTTTCCTCCAGTAGCTTTGACCATGATCTCATAAACGGTAAGCTACTTGGTGGGGTTGGTGGTGCCATCATAGGTCTCGACGCCGATGACCTTGAGGTTCGGCGGCCAGCGCACCGCCTGGAGTTATGCTGTGAACGGCAACTTGGGAGCATTCTTGTCGTTGACTGGAGGGCCGTGCATCTCATCATATTCCTTGCGGCGCTCAGTTTCTGCTGAGTGCCTAGCTTCCCTCCGGTTTTCAATGCACCCATGGAGGTCACTGGTCTTCAGCTTCTCACAAAGGTCAGACTGATTCACCTCCTGGTCGCCATCTTGTGACGAGGTCTTCGCCCGCCGTGGGAATGGCCGCCATCTTCGCGAATAATCTCGGTGGCCGATGCGGTGGAGTGCGACAGTGGTGGCAGCAAGCATTCTTCATCAATTTGGACCTGAGCTGCCTGGAGGTCGGCTGTAAGGTGCTCGACCTCGGGGGTTTGGGCCTGGTTTTTGGCCTCCGCTATTGCGACGACGACATTCACGCTTGGAGTCCTGTAGACCTGGCGCTTTCCGACCAGATCGAATTCTTGCTCCAGGTTCCGCATGGGCCCTTTCCTTGTTTCAGCTCGTTGCTCGCGACGCCGTCTTCGGTCGGCGTTCCTCTTTTCCCGAGCAGCTTGTGGCAGAACCGCCCTGATCATAGGGCCCATGGTCACTGTCATCATCCTTAAGGAACTCTGATCAGTCTGCACGAGTTCCCCTTGACCTAGGTGGCCTGCCGGGTCTCCAAGAAAACCCTAATTTCCTGAGGATCTTCATTGTAAGTCTTACAGTATTATAACAGTTTACACAAATGAGATAAATCAGAGTAAAGAGTGCGGAAGTATTACATTAATATAGGTTTACAAAGCTAGGTTACATTATCCCAAACCAGAGTTTCGTAGTGGAGTAGCTGTATACAACTAGACATCCAGCCCAAGGGTTATATCATATACCTTTTCATTCATGCACGATCCACTGACCGGCACGATCCCACGCAGAACTGCACACTTAGTTTACCTGCAACAGGGGTTAACAAACCCTGAGTACATGGGGTACTCCGCAAGACTTACCCGACTAAGAAAAAGCAATGAGACTCAGGAATGCAGGCTGAGGGGAGTCAAGGTAAGGCTTTAGCAAGGAGCAAAGCATTTTGCAGAAAAGCATCTCCATTTTAACTTTCTACTTATATCATTTTGTATCAGTATTAATCAGTAATCTTGAACAAAGTTGCTTCTCATGTATCCTCCAATTTCCAATTACTTATCCATTTAGAAAAACATTCCAGTTTCGAACCACTTTTCGATATAGGTGTGAGGATCAAGTTCCCAAACATATGACCACCAAATGGAAAACCCATCCCCGTTGATGACAATGGACTGGCCAAGTGCACTGCCAACGAACGAGGACAATACCATTCCCTTTTAATGATTCATTCTTTGCATATCATCATAGTTATAAAATAGCATTTTTTGCAAATCTAATAATTAAGCATGACTAAGCATTTTTCAATACTTTAAATAAATCAGGTTCTTAGATTCTGATAAGTGGTCAAGGATGGTAATGCATCAATTGGTTATCACTCAACTCCTATTAACTTAATGCAATAGATTAGCTCAAGTGATAAACATTTATAAATCACAAGGAGAGGACTGAATGCACCGGGGCTTGCCTGTTGCTTGGAGTAGATAGAATTCTGAAGTCAACCACCAAGAAAAATCCAATTCCACTGAGTGAAGACCTTACTCGGGACTTGCTTCCGATAATAATTACCGCGCGTTCACTACATGAAATAATAATAATGCAGTGCTTAACATGATGATATGTATGACATGATGCATGAGATGCACTACATTGAAAAGCAAACTTAATTTAGAAAGTTGAGTACAACTTTCCTCCACGGTAAAGCTACAAGTCAACTTCATTAAACAATTTGTGATTTCGTAATTAATTTATTAACTATTTTAATAGTCATACAAAGCTATAACTAACAGGACTTCTCACACTTAAGAAAGTGCTTAGGATCATTTGGGTTTCCTGATCCCAAGTCTTCACACAATCCAAAATATTTATAAATTGCATATAATAATAGTTTATCCAAATGGGCTACAAATTTTTGTGGAGGTATCCCATGACTCAAAACAGTGGTACAATAATTTTCATAATTTTTGGTTAATTATTTTGAGCTACAAAATTCATGGGAAAACCCTTTATTAATTAAAATGCCTATTTTTATCATATACAGAAAGTGCTTAAAATACAAGTTTCATATTTTTCATAAATACTACTCTATACAGGGAAGCTACACAATTTATTTTAAAATTTTTTGAGCTACACATTTATTCCTACAAAATTCATAAATACTAACACTTTTCATATACAGGAAAAATGAAAATTTCAATTGAAAACTATGGGCAGCACTGCTGGGCCCGCCCAATATGGCCCAAACCGGCCCAGGCCTGCCTGGCCAGGCATTGGCCAGCCCTGGCCAGCTCGTGCACTCGGCGGCCACAGCTGCCGGCCGGCCGAGCCAGCTCCGGCGAAGGCCGAGAGCCGCCGGCGGTGACCGAGTGGCCGGGGGCGGGCCACGAGGTTCCCCGTGACGGGATCTACACACTGGGGTACTTTATTTGACGAATCATTGATGTGAGCAAGCACGACCACGACCATGGCGGCCATGGTGGCTCGGCAACGGCGGCTTGCCGCGTTCCGGCGGATACGGACCTCCCCGAGGGTAACCAACTACACCTACTGCATCCAGAGGCTCATGAAGATGTGATGTTCACGCTGGTTGAAGACGGAGGGGTTCGGAGGTGACTCGTCGACGGTGACAGAGCTCTCGGCGGCGAGCTCCAGCGGCAAGGTTGACGTCCCGGCGGTTCCTGAATGGTAGAGGCAAAAATAGAGAGCTGATTACGATCTACGAGTCATAGGGGAGTGAGAACGAAGGACGGAAGGAAAAGAGCTTCACCGAAGCGAGCTCACCACGGTGACAAACTCACGGCGGCACTTCTCGACGGCCGCGGAGAAGATGACAGTGCACAGGCGACTCCGGGGATGATAGGGCTTGCTACCGGCTCCAAACGACGCGCAACGAAGAGATGGTTCTAGCTACGAGATGGAGAGGGTGGAGATGGAGTAGGGACGGCGAATTTTGCCCTCTACCGAGGGGCCGTCGGCACTGGACAGAGAGAAAGGGAGGGAGAGAACGGGGACGGCGTGAGTTCTTAAAGGGCTGTGGTGTTCTCCAAACACGGCCGGGGCCCCCACGACCCCGACACGCCGGCGACAGGCGGCCGGACGGGCCTCGGGCGACGTCGGCGCGCTACGCGGGCTCCGGCCAGTCACCCCTGCACGCGCGACAGAGAGATGGGGAGGAGGCGTTGCCCTGTAGATGAACAGTGCCCTACACTAGAGCTTCCTAAACTAATGGCCAAATTACTTTCTAGTTTTCAAAAGAAGTTGAAAATTTTCCAAAATAAAAGTTTTGGAGGACTTCAAGATGAACAACTTTGCTTTTTGAGCCAAATTCAAATTTTAAATAAATTTTAAATAATTAAAAAGGGGGTAAAAGTGGATTTTGAATTTTTCATTTCAAATCCAGCCCAATTCTCAAAAATTTTCTCAAAAACATGAACATCCACAAAAATAAAAGTTGTTCTACTTGACAAACCCTACAACTTTCATTAAAGACGTTTTGTCAGATTCTTTATAGTTTTTGAAATGGAATTTCAAATTTAAATTCCAAAACACTCATTAGGGTTTAATTGGGAATTACGCCCAATAACATCAAAATCACCAAAATGAAAGTTGTTCAATTTGAAAAGCTTTACATCTTTAATTAAAGTTGTTTGGTCAAATTCTTGATAATTTTTGAATTGTATTTCAAATTTGCATTTTTAAACATAGGGTAGAGTTCTATTTGAAATTTTATTTAATAACTTCAAAACTTCCCAAAATAGAAGTTGCTCAACTTTTAAAGATACACAACTTTTATTTAAGGCCCAACATCCAGTTCCTTTTAGTTTTTAGGGTTTTAGGTCCGATTCTAGGGTTTACAAATGATTTTCTTTTTAATTTCTAATTGGATTAGATAAATACACACAAACAAGCATTTATATCATAAATTCACTCTAAGGCACCTATGCACAATCACATATAGTAATAAAATTAATTTTAGTGTATGCACAATAAAATGAGTTTATGCGGAATGATTTGCATGCAATCATGACGACATGGCAGGTTTTAGTTACAGTAACACCAGGGGTGTTACATGCTTTCCCCTTAAATAAATCTCATCTCGAGATTTAAGATATGGCTAAAGCCTTAGACTAAGTAATGGAAAAGAAAATGTGTCAAGTAAACCTTTTTTTTTAAATTTGACTATAGAGCAAGTAGCGGTTTATATTTATAAAGCTTGAAAGAGATAAGTTACTTTTTAAGAGTAGTAAAGAACTTAGAAAAGTTTTTAGATAGAAGATTTTCCGGCTCCCAAGTGGCTTTTGCTTCTGAATGCCGACTCCATTGTACTTTGTGTCATCTTGTTGTGTCCCGATGAGTAACACAATCTTTCCAGTCTAGGACTCGTATTGGATACTCAGGGTATGTCAGATCTGATTTGAGTTCAACTCCTTCTAAGTCAACCACTTGATCCGACACTCGAAGACATTTCCTTAGTTGTGATACATAGAATACATTATACACGGGATAACCGTTCAGGCAACTTCAATTGATAACTACTGGTCCATGCTTAATTTTCCTAGCCGATATAGTGAGGATTCTTATTTGATCTAATTAGATGTCTCTCGACACTAGAACTTTAAACTCGACCTTTCGACCTAATCTCTTATGAGGAATATTATTCGAGTGTGGGTTCATAATGGGTTAGGTTCAAGAGTGATGATACCAGCACGTGCCGAGTAGCTAATCCCCTATTTGCATGACACGGGAAGCCCCCGGTTTCGTTGCGGCACCATCGGTTGTTGACCCTAACACCATTGTCAAATACCCCAAATAAAACCCCTCGAACCAAAATGGTTTTAGAAACTTCAGTTTTAGTTACTCACCACTTCATGAACACACCTACTACTCATAAACTTAAGTAGGGAAAATTTTACAAAAGTGATGCCAGGAGTATACAAAGTCTTCAATTAGTTAACATTAACTACTAACTGACGTCGACTCAATGCAACTTGCTAGATTATCCCTACATCACTTTTCTACTCATCTCAGAGTTTTATATTACAAAGATACTCGACATTAGGTTGAACCTGACCTAGCTTCGGTTTTACGAAACTAGCTTCCTTCATAAGCTAAGCGACATGATCGCTCACTATTTCTGATTTCAAGTTATTCGCTACTTACAAAAGATATTTCAAGGAGAGTGAGAGCACTTCAATTTGTCAGCTACAATGGTTCACGAGTACCGACCACGATACCGGTGCGTACCCTGTTATGGTCTTATGTGGCTGCAGTCCATAGAAGATTCGAAGTTTTGACATGGCATCACATTCACGGGTCGAGATACCATTGTAGAGCACAATTAAAGTAACCTCAGTCAAGAGAGAGAAGCCATTTCCATGATGGCTATGATGAAACTTGACCAAAGATCGCGATACGAGCATATACCCTTTTAAAATCCTGTGTGGTCACGAGTTACAGGAGATTTTGGGTTGCTATATTGTATCGCAAATCAAAGATCAAATTGCACCACAGCTAATGAAATTTGTTTTCACACAAAGTGCAAACGAAAGAGAACTTATTAGTTGTGAAGCTATAGTGGATCATGACCTTAGACCTCAATACCTATGCGTACCTAGTAGAATCTCGTGTGGCCATGGCACGCAAGAGACCCTAGGTTTCGACGCGGCACCATGGTCACAGGTCATGGCACTACTACAGGGCACAACCATAATGACTCTCAAATAACATGTTGAATTCAAGGGAGTGGTACGTGTCGAATCAAGGCATGACACATACAATGGTGGAAAGTCAAGGACTAGGGCTAGGTTTTTGTGCTGGGTTAGTGAGGTGAATTCAAGTGTATCCTGAAGTTCCCAAAGAAATGAATTCTCAAAGTAGATTTCAAGATAGTTTTAACAACAAGAATTTTAGAAATTCAGGGAAAACCACATATATGATTTTTCCAAAAGAGATTTCAAGAGAATGAAAACACATTAATTGCGAGCTAGGATCATGACCACTAACCCTGATAACAGCGAGCGTCCGGCAGTAACTTCCTATGGTTGCGATCCATAAGAGACCCCAGATTTCGACGCTGCATCATGGCCATAGATCACGATATCCCATAGACTACAATTACAATAGCTTTCGAAGGAAATAGCAGTGTCTTGAAAGGAGAAGATAAAAAATTACACATGAATGGATTTAAGAAATCAAGGATTAGTTAAAGTTCTGTATCGAGTTGGTATAGTAAATGAGTGCATCCAGAAGTTTCCCAAGGACCAGGAACTTATGGAGCAAAGATTATCAAGGGAAAAGAGTACATTAATTGTGATCTTGATGGGTTAGGGGCACCACTATGATATTAATATGTGCCCTGAGAAAAACTTACGCGTTTACAAGCCATAAGAGATTCTCAGTTTTGCAAGGCACCATAGTCATGGTCGAAAAACCATTACAAGGTACAATTAAGGTAGTCTCGGTCAAAGGAGTCACAAGAATGAGGGTATAACAATTAGGACTATGAGGTGTAACGACTACGGATCTCGATGCAAGCGAATACTCTCCAATTTCTCATGTGGTAACGACCCACAAGAGATTGCAAATTTCAACATTACATCGTATCCATAGGTCATAATACATCACAGCTAAATGGATTCTTTTCCACAAAAGGTGCAAACGAAAAAGAGGTTACTAATTGTGAAGCTATAGTAGACCACAACCTGAAACCTCGATACCGGCGCGCACCCAGCAGAATCTCGCATGACCCAGGCATACAAAAGACCCTAGGTTCTGTCACGGCATCGTGGTCACTGGTTATGGCACCACCATAGGACACCATTACCTTAGTTTCTTGACTCACATATTGAATTCAAGGAAGTGGTATGTGTCACATCAAGGCATGACACCGACACATGTTGAAAAGTCAAGAACTGATGCATGAATTAAATTCAAGTTCAACCAGAAGTTCCCAAAGATTAGGAACTCATGGAGCGAAGATTATCAAGAATTGGTAAAAACCTGATCTATGACAAGATTTACCAAATCGAACAGCTATAAAGGACAATAGCTGTACTTCAAAATATAAGGGGAAAGTTTAAATAGTTATATATTTTTCCTCATGTGAATGATATGATGAACGCTCGTCCTATACGTCTTCACCAGTCAATTAGTATATAACCTATATATATATAGGACAATACTTTATATATTATCTTTACTCTAATTTAGAGGGAGGTTGAGGAGCATTCTGTAGATTATTTTTAATTTGTTTTCTTCAAACACTTTAATGTATACAACCTTTTGAAGTTTTTTTAAAATAAAGTTGTAGTCGACCCATTGTTAGTGCTCTCACTAGGATCTGTAGGGACACTTCATACTACGCCCGAACAAGTAGAACAATATGGGACCAACGAGATTTTGGTGGTTCTGAGTAGCCTACTTCCTGCGGTAATTGACATATCACTGTAGGAGTTCCGAACATAGCTAGGCATTCATCAATTCCAGTGGCAGGGCCTTGCGGATCCATCTGTATAGAAGGAGGGTAGGAATTTATTTTCAAAAATATATTTTGAAATAAGTTTAAGTTTAGAAATTATATATAATTCATATCGGGGGGATTATTAATAGTTGTAATGTCATGATACATGAGCGTTCCAACGCAAATCAGAATACACTGATATATACGGTTTATACTGATTAAATTAATTACTAGAGTCACATGCACTCAATGTTTTTAAACATAGGGCATACTTAAGGTGCTAATCCACTACTAAGCTCAAAACTTAACTATAGACCTAAAGAAATAATCAAGGAAAGATTCTACAGACTGAATAAGGAAAGTTCAGAAGCAACTCGGACCAAACTACCCCTTTAATTTTATTTGATCCAAATCATTTTGAAGTTTTTGTAAAGTGATAATGCAAGTACTTTACAATGAAATGCTCTGATAACATTCTGTGGCAGAACCGCCCTGATCATAGGGCCCACGGGCACTGTCATCATCCTTAAGGAACTCTGATCAGTCTGTACAAGTTCCCCTTGACCTAGGTGGCCTGCCGGGTCTCCTAGGAAACCCTAATTTCCCGAGGATCTTCATTGTAAGCCTTACAGTATTACAATAGTTTACACAAATGAGATAAATCAGAGTAAAGAGTGCGGAAGTATTACATTAATATAGGTTTACAAAGCTAGGTTACATTATCCCAAACCAGAGTTTCGTAGTGGAGTAGCTGTATACAACTAGACACCCTGCCCAAGGGTTATATCATATACCTTTTCATTCATGCACGATCCGCTGATCGGCACGGTCCCACGCAGAACTGGACACTTAGTTTACCTGCAACAGGGGTTAACAAACCCTGAGTACATGGGGTACTCCACAAGACTTACCCGACTAAGAAAAAGCAATGAGACTCAGGAATGCAGGCTGAGGGGAGTCAAGGTAAGGCTTTAGCAAGAAGCAAAGCATTTTGCAGAAAAGCATCTCCATTTTAACTTTCTACTTATATCATTTTGTATCAGTATTAATCAGTAATCCTGAACAAAGTTGCTTCTCATGTATCCTCCAATTTCCAATTACTTATCCTTTCAGAAAACATCCTAGTTTCGAACCACTTTTCGATGTAGGTGTGAGGATCAAGTCTCCATAACCGAGGAGCAACAATGATTTGAATCGATTAAGTACCCAGCTGGGATCCCTAACCACACTGCATAAGTAGCACCTAAGCTTGCATATACCAACCCCGTCTAGCACGGCTTTTCTATCCCTGAACCGGTCCTGCGCCACACGAGACCACAGTACTCCACTCGTCTCCAGGCACGCCGGCCACGAGGGTACACGCTACTCTCACTATCTCTCCACTCCCAGTGCGTGGTTGCCAGTTCAAGCAATAGAGCCACCGGAGATAGGACTTCCCGGAGTATGTGGCTAGTTGCAATGTCTCGATCACAGCAGGCCGACAACGAACGGTCCCTAATTCTTTTTCCGATGTAAACCATGCATTGGGACTCGAATCCAACTACACTGGTGACCACCCGGGTTTCACATCCCTTTTCCGCTAGCGACGATAAGTTGGGACTCTAACCCAAACATATGACCACCAAATGGAAAACTCTTCCCCGTTGATGACAATGGACTGGCCAAGTGCACTGCCAATGAACGAGGACAATACCATTCCCTTTTAATGATTCATTCTTTGCATATCATCATAGTTTTAAAATAGCATTTTTTTTTTGCAAATTTAACAATTAAGCATGACTAAGCATTTTTTAATACTTTAAATAAATCAGGTTCTCAGGTTATGATAAGTGGTCAAGGATGGTAATTCATCAATTGGTTATCACTCAACTCCTATTAACTTAATGCAATAGATTAGCTCAAGTGATAAACATTTATAAATCACAAGGAGAGGGCTGAATGCACCGGGGTTTGCCTATTGCTTGGAGTAGATAGAACCCTGAAGTCAACCACCAAGAAAGATCCACATCCATTGAGTGAAGACCTTACTCGGGACTTGCTTCCGATAATAATTACCGTGCGTTCACTACACGAAATAATAACAATGCAGTGGTTAACATGATGATATGTTTGACATGATGCATGAGATGCACTACATTAAAAAGCAAACTTAATTTAGAATGTTGAGTACAACTTTCCTCCACGGTAAAGCTACAAGTCAACTTCGTTAAACAATTGGTGATTTTGTAATTAATTTATTAACTATTTTAACAGTCATACACAGCTATAATTAACATGACTTCTCACACTTAAGAAATTGCTTTGGATCAATTAGGTTTCCTGATCCCAAGTCTTCACACAATCCAAAATATCACACTAACCCTAAATTAATTAACATTAAACATCATTTTTACCATTTATTTAATTAGGGATAAATTACAAATAATAAAAGTTTATCCAAATGGGCTACAAATTTTTGTGGAGGTAGCCCATGACTCAAAACAGTGGTACAATAATTTTCATAATTTTTGGTTAATTATTTTGAGCTACAAAATTCATGGGAAAGCCCTTTGTTAATTAAAATGCCTATTTTTATCATATACAGAAATTGCTTAAAATACAAGTTTCATATTTTTCTTAAATACTACTCTATACAGAGAAGCTACACAATTTATTTCAAAATTTTTGGAGCTACACAGTTAATCCTACAAAATTCATAAATACTTACACTTTTCATATTCAGGAAAAATGAAAATTTCCATTGAAAACTATCGGCAGCACTGCTGGGCCGGCCCAATATGGCCCAAACCGGCCCAGACCTGCCTGGCCAGCTCGTGCCCTCGGCGGCCACAGCTGCCGGCCGGCCGAGAGAGCAGCCGGCGGCGGCCGAGTCGCCGGGAGCGGGTCATGAGGTTCCCCGCGACGGCGTGAGTTCTTAAAGGGCTGTGGCATTCTCCAGACACAGCTGGGGCCCCCACGACCCCGACACACCGGCGACAGGAGACCGGACGGGCCCCGGGCGACGCCGGCGAGCGGTGCAGGCTCCGGCCAGACCGCCCTGCACGCGCGACAGAGAGATGGGGAGGGGGCGTTGCCCTGTTGATGAACAGTGCCCCTACACTAGAGGTCCCTAAACTAATGGCCAAATTACTTTTTAGTTTACAAAAGAAGTCAAAAATTTCCAAAATAAAAGTTGTGGTGGACTTCAAGATGAACAACTTTGCTTTTTGAGCCAAATTCAAATTTTAAATAAATTTTAAATAATTAAAAAGGGCGTAAAAGTGGATTTTGAATTTTATTTCAAATCTAGCCCAATTCTCAAAATTTTTCTCAAAAACATGAACATCCACAAAAATAAAAGTTGTTCTACTTGACAAACCCTACAACTTTCATTAAAGATGTTTTATCAGATTCTTTATAATTTTTGAAATAGAATTTCAAATTTAAATTTCAAAACACTCATTAGGGTTTAATTTGGAATTATGCCAAATAATATCAAAATCACCCAAAATGAAAGTTGTTCAATTTGAAAAGCTTTACATCTTTCATTAAAGTTATTTGGTCAAATTCTTGATAGTTTTTGAATTGTATTTCAAATTTGCATTTTTAAACATGGGGTAGAGTTCTATTTGAAATTTTATTTAATAACTTCAAAACTTCCCAAAATAGAAGTTGCTCAACTTTTAAAGATACACAACTTTAATTTAAGGCCTAACATTCAGTTCCTTTTAGATTTTGAATTAGGGTTTTTGGTCCGATTCTCGGGTTTACAAATGATTTTCTTTTTAATTTCTAATTGGATTAGATAAATACACACAAACAAGCATTTATATCATAAATTCACTCTAAGGCACCTATGCACAATCACATGTAGTAATAAAATTTATTTTAGTGAATGCACAATAAAATGAGTTTATGCGGAATGATTTGCATGCAATCATGATGACATGGCAGGATTTAGTTACAGTAACACTAGGGGTGTTACACAGCTCGGGCTTCTTCATCCTCGTTTGGCGCCGGAACGCTGTCGTTCCTGATCACGAGGATGGGACCACCGATTACCGACCAACCGGTAGGGGGAGATCAGCGAGACCGCCGTCCTCCGTATCATCGTGGTCGGAGTGATCGTTGTCGGCGACGACGTAAGTGGAGCTGGTGCTGATGTGATCGGAGGAGGCGTGATCGGGGCGGCGTAGTAGATGTACAAAACTGGAGGCCACGTTCCGCAGTCCGAATGGCATATAGCCACTCGTGAGGTCGTGGTCAGAGGCCCTCGGAACTGCGACTGCTTGGGGTCGCAGTTCGACGACGCGTCCCTGAGGAGTGACGGTGATGGCCAAAGTCATATCCTGCCGGGGCGGAGAAGGTCGTCGCGCCGTTGATAGGCGCTGAAGGCGACCTGCGGTCGACTCCAAGATCTGGAGACCCTCGGACAGGCCTTGAGAGACCCGATCTATGGATCTGATCAGGTCGTTGTTGTCGGCGGCCTTCTTGCCGGAGCTGAAGTTGCTATTGGAGCCGAGGTAGACGCGATCTGGGCCGCATCCAGAATCTTTCCCTCGCCGTTGGAGCTGATGACCCAGGTGATGGATCCCACCGTGAAGATCTGGCCTAGCATCGGGAGCTCGATGGAGCTTGAAAAAATCACCATCTTGCTTGTCACCCCCTACCTGGCGCGCCAACTGTCAACGGGATATCGTCGATAATCAAACCGAGCGGTATACCCAAGGTGGTAGATGATCGGTGAAGGTGTGCCTGAGACGAACAAATGTTGTGCAGAGAGCACAGACACAAGATTTATACAGGTTCAGGCCGCCGCGAGGCGTAATACCCTATGTCCTGTGTGCTGTGGATTGTATTGGTATGATCTGAGTTATGGGTTGATCTGTGGGATCTATCCCTGCCCCTCCTTGTATAGTCTGAAGGGACAAGGTTACAAGTAAACTATCCAAGCTGGTACAATAACCGTGTGGTGCAATGCCTTGCGCCGCACGCCTTCGTCTTCTGGGCCGGGCCAGCTTGATGGTGCGGCCCATGTCTTGTCTTGTGGTACAGGGGGTTTATATCCCCACACTCCCATTCTCAATTTACACTACCTACGTGGTGAGTATACCATCGTTTGGCTATTCCCGTCAAAGAGAACGGGAATACCTTCCACTTAAGGGTATCTCGCCTCATCCCTTGGATGTGTATGCAAGAGCACAATTGTTCAAAATCTCGTAGGTGTGTGTAGGGGTTCTCATCTTCATCCCCAGAAAAAGGCTTCTCCTGAACCATTGTTATGAGACTTGGGCGTACCTCATAACGAACGACCAAAATGGCCTATGATGAACAAGGCGGCTCCATCCTAGCACCCGATGGAGTAGCATATTCGAAGATAGGTGTTTGATCCATGTGTATGTGGAAAGATAGTGTTGGTCAAATAAGGATGACTAAGATGACTTGACCCTAGTTAAAGCAGCTACCGTTCCCCGGCAACGGCGCCAGAAATCTTGTTGACATCAGAAGTGGCAAACGAATATACCGCAAGCGTACGGTAGTCAATGTAGCCTTCACCAGGAGTATTCCAGGTATCGTATTTTCCACGGGCAACGTGAAGTGAACTAACAAGGTCCAAGGCCGTTAGGTGGTGATCAAAGGGTTTAGGATGTAGGTATAGAGAGGTCCCTATGTAGCAAGAGTTATCTAGTCTTGGTGTTCTAAGTATAAAGAGGTTTACCACCTCCTCCCTTTACAAGAGGTGATATGCAAAACAGTAGGAGATATAACTCCTACCCGAGGTGGCTATGCTATTATATTGATGCCCTGCCATTTTAATAACTTGTCTTACACACGTGGTGGGGTACTAAGACCAGACAAGGCTGTCACCACTTGCTTGCACCCACAAACAATCCGTGCGACAAGCGGCCTACACCGGTAAGAGATAGTATAGACACCACTTCTACACTACACTTACTACTCTAATCTTAGCTAGAGACTAGAGCACTTCACTAAGTAAAGCAATGTACGAGTAAAGCAAGCATATACTTATAGTATCAGAACCAGAATATCAAATAGTAGAAGGACTTAGATGTAAAACTTATTTGAAGCTTGCATCCACTGAGGTACACCTTAGAGAAGACTCCCGACAGGCCCGGGGCTTTCTCCTGAAGACTTCCCTCACTCTCTTCCCTCTTATTCTAACACTAAAGCTACTAGAGTAGTCTTTCTTGCTATGATATACTTGATACTTGATTTTTAGAGTGAAGGACAAGGGGGGTATTTATAGGGGGATGAAGAGGAGTGCCATGTCATCAATCCATGTGCCTTTCCATCTCAACCCTTGGATCCACCGACCTTGAACCGACTTGATTTGGATGTTCTGGATTCACCACATTGCCTATCTTCATGCCTGGAGTCGGTAGGTGGAATTTGGGCACCAAGGGGGGTCGGCCGACCCCCCTATGGCAGGTGGGTCCCACCAGCTTGCTTGTCACATGTCATAGAGTGTTGCCCATGTGTTGGTTATTCCGTTGTCATGTCGGTTTCTTCAATGTGGGCCCATGAATCCATGTGCTTTGCTCTTCCACCGTTGATTGAAGGTATACTGGTGATCCAAAGGTGGAAATGGACTGAAGAGAGGTGTACTGGATCGTGCCACATCAGCAGAGCCGGCAAGGCTCCATGCATGGGTCGGTGTTGGCATTTCTAACGTCATCACCAAAAAAGGAGTTAGACTCTATCCCCGGAGCACTTCCAATCTAGGCACTAGCATGGATTAGGTTGAAGCATAAGGATATCCTAGGTCATTCTAACTATACTATCAAAGACATATTCGATTGGTGCAATTATACTAGCAATCATGGTGAAGAGACTTCATATTCATACTTATGTGAATATTACTAAGGAAGATCAAGATCATAGCCAGCCTTCTAAAGTAATAATAACTTCCTACTCTCCCTACATTCGGAGTGTGTACTACAAAGGATTCAATGGGAGTGTCACATCCGCGATCTACCATGGAACCCAGAATATAAGGCACATTTGCAGACAAACCACATCTAAGCACCATGCTTACATGCTGTTCATCACCCACCCATGATATCAATGAATGAGCGCTATACAAACCTGTGTATGAATATGAATGCACCCTAACTATGCAAAGTATACAATCTAGATAAGCAATGAATAGCATAATTGAGAACTTTATCAATAGTAGAATAATGTCAATCAACTTTATCTCAAGCACTCAAAAGAGGTTTAAGATACAAGAGAGAACTTACAATGGCTCCGGGAAGCCTTCTAGCTCCAGACAGATCCGGAACTCGAGTAGAACTCACCTCCTTCTACTTCTAATCTATGTAGCTATGCTCTAGATGGTGAAGCTCTAATGATTCTAGGGTTTCTAGCTCTCTACAACTAGGTTGAACTGATTCATGACTGAATTGATATGAAACCCTGGGCGGTCTGGGGGTCCTTATATAGGCTGATGGGATGAACCGTAGCCCTTGGATCAAACCGACTTCGACGGACGGCTGAGATTGCGTGAAATTTCGGGATGTGGGTCCACGTCAAAGCGCACGCGAAAAGGACTCCTGACAGGGTTGGACGACCAAGTCAGAGGGTCGGTCGACCCTCTGTCTCTGCCAAGTGGGCCCCTCTTCGTCAGCATGTCCCAGGTGTTCTCTAGAATGTTCTTGATCTCCTTTCGCGGTAAAGAGTGCGGAAGTTTTACATTAATAGAGGTTTACATAGCTAGGTTACATTATCCCAAACCAGAGTTTCATAGTGGAGTAGCTGTATACAACTAGACACCCTGCCCAAGGGTTATATCATATACCTTTTCATTCACGCACGATCCGCTGACCGGCACGGTCCCACGCAGAACTGCACACTTAGTTTACCGGCAACAGGGGTTAACAAACTCTGAGTACATGGGGTAGTCCACAAGACTTACCCGACTAAGAAAAAGAAATGAGACTCAGGAATGCAGGCTGAGGGGAGTCAAGGTAAGGCTTTAGCAAGAAGTAATGCATTTTGCAGAAAAGCATCTCCATTTTAACTTTCTACTTATATCATTTTGTATCAGTATTAATCAGTAATCCTGAACAAAGTTGCTTCTCATGTATCCTCCAATTTCCAATTACTTATCCATTCAGAAAACATCCTAGTTTCGAACCACTTTTCGATGTAGGTGTGAGGATCAAGTCTCCATAACCGAGGAGCAACAACGATTCGAATCGATTAAGTACCCAGCTGGGGATCCCTGCTGGTGGTCCTTATGGATAAATTTTATACCACCAACTTAGACTAAAAAGAGGATTAACAATCATATTCTAGCACATATGCCTTTACTATACTAACAAGTTCCACTTGTACCCCTAGCATTCATGTTTTACAGGTTTTATGGCATAACAAGTGGAAATACAGATCAACATGGAGAAAGCGCAATGTCAAATGACGAATCCGACAAATGCGCAAACAAAGAATACTAATGAATCCCACCTTCAAAGCGTAATTAGATCCATCCACAACCACGGGAGAGGCCCAGGCCCAGGGAGCAACCGACCACCCGAAGGCGGTGGCTAGATGGTGCTCCCCAGGCACCGACCACCCCCGGGGCGACCGCCCCCCAGGTGGGGCCTCTCGAGCCCATCTTCGGAGGCGGTGCTGATGGCGGTTTGTTGATGGCGGTTTCACCTCCTTCCATGTTTAGATGCGCCAAACCGTCATAGTACCACTATAAATAGATGGTGCTCCATCCCCTTCAACACACACATCATTTGGAGTCATCTACCTCACACCTCTCACTTGTATCTTTAGAGTAATATTAGTAGTTTGTGAGCAAGGCAAGAGCTATCAAGGAGAGCTTGTCTCCTTGGAAGAAAAGGATCATCTTGGTATGAATACAATTCAGTCTTCTTCCATGAGCAAGTTCTTATCATACTTATATGATTATGCATATGAACTAGAGTCTAGTTATGGTCTTGTTATGAGCATAGTATATGAGCTAGAACATAGTTTATGTATCATGTTCTTGACTCGTTCATCATCGTTCTTCACTGTTCATCGAATTAGTATGAATAGAGGAAGAACTAGGAATGAGGTGATGGTTCGTCGTGCTGTCATAGTTGCTCTTAACGTAGCCTGTCAATCTGAAGGGTTGGGGTCCGTGGGGGTTAGGAGTTGTTTCTAAGTATGCAAGCATGGAGCTTGGGCATGCGGAGATCGGCGGATATGTCGGTATCCCACGGGCAGAGGGGTAGGTGGACAGGTGGTGATAGCCCTGTCCATCCCTAGCATTCCCCCACGTTCGGATATTGAGTAGGAGTTCGTAAAGTCTCTATCAGTTGGCCGAACAGCTACGGGGATCTCCCTATCACCCCAGACCTAGTCCTGATACTAGAACTACTAATTAGATGATTTGCTAACTGTTCTTTGCATAATTATATATGACCAATGCCTGCTCAGTTAGATATATTCTTTTATTCTTTATTTTCCTGTTATCCTTGAGGTTGATCCATATGTGTGTCCACTATCTTGAAATCATGTTTTATTCCTGTTTACTCTATGCTTACCATTGCACTCAATAAGTGATCATGTTTACACCACGCTTAATGCATATTGCCCTCCTACGGGAAATTATAAATACGACACCCTACTCACGGGTTGAAATGCTACAATGATAGTTCTGTTTACTTGCAGAGTAATCTTATTTCTTACTGAACTTTCGATTGGTGTACCTAAGTACCATTACTTAAGGATTGTAAATCTTGTGTACCCCACGGCGCCGTATCACAGTTTTGCATATCGTAAGTAAAGACGGTTAGGAAGGCTAATCCGGTATTTCTAACTGCTATTACTAGACTGCATTACCTAGGCCAGTGCCATTAAGGGCCAAGGGTTACCTTTTTGAAGTAATGGTGGTTGGGAACGTCAACTTACGTTTCTAGTATTATTATTAAGGACGGACTTATAGTCTATCTTTAGTAGTGATGCTTAGAAACACCAACAAGCATTTCTGGCGCCGTTGCCGGGGATGGACTTTTAGTTTATCTTTTGTAACGGCGTTAAGAAATGCCAACAAGCATTTCTGGCGCTGTTGCGGAGGAGGGCAAAAACATCTAAGCTGGCATAAACATTGATTACAAAATAAGCATTGGTAGACGTAGTTTAAACAGGCTAACTTCGTTGTTTTCTTCCTCTTTTTATTGGAATGAAAACAGGATAGTGTATGAGCGGTTTTACTCTGCCGAACAATTTCATCAGCAATCCGGAAGCACTCCTAAGGAAGAAAAGGTCTCGATGGTGCAGGCAAGCCAATTCTGTGGCTTACCAAGCGAGGATGCAAACGCTCATTTGCAACACTTCCTTGAGCTGTGCGACACCATTGTCATCAAAGACATCGCACAAGACAGTATCAGGCTCCTCTTGTTTCCTTTCTCCCTCACGGGCAAAGCGAAACAATGGTTCTATCAAAATAAGGAAGCCGTCAACACGTGAGACAAGTGTTCCGCAGCATTCCTCGCCAAGTTCTTTCCCATGAGCAAGACCAGCGCTCTAAGGGGAAAGATCTCAAACTTCCAGCAATGTTCCCTTGAATCTATCCCCGAAGCATGGGAAAGGCTTCAAGAGTACATCCGAGCCTGCCCTCATCATGGAATGAAAGATTGGCTCGTGCTACAAAACTTCTATGAAGGCCTCACGGCCATGTCAAATGGGCACGTAGATACCGCAACTGGAGGTGCATTCCTCTCTCTCACCATCGCGGATGCAACTACACTCATTGAGAAGATGGTGGCCAATCAGAGTTAGGGAGAAGGAAGAAAAACACAAAAAGGCTCGCATACCGTGAAGGAGACGGACTTGCTTGCCGCAAAATTAGACTTACTGATGCAAAAGCTGAACGATCGTGCTACCAACCCTACCATGAGTACCCAGGCCATGGACTCACATATGACGTGTGAAGTCTATGGGAAAGTTAGCCACTCAGGGAATAACTATCCCGAAACCCAAGAAGAGGCTTCATACGTCAACAACGGGTTTCGCCAACCTCAACAAGGTAATAGCGGGTGGAACAACCAACACCGCCCGCAAAGTAATAATTTCAATTCAAATTTCAATTCAAACCAACCTTCCTTAAAAGATCTCATTCTAGGACAAGCTAAAATCAATGAAAGTTTGACCAAAAAGCTATCCTTCAATGATAAAATTTGAAAATATAAATGCCAAGCTTGAAACTTTGTCTTCTTCTATTCAAAATCAAGCAAGTTTTAACAAAATGATAGAAACACAAATGGCACAAATAGCCTGTCAGCAATGCGGGAAAAATCCCGGGGCAACCCGAGACTTCTCCCGAGTTTGTTCATGCAGCTACAGATCAATAAAGGAAGGAAAGTCTGGCCAACAGACTATACACGTTGAGCCCTTACTGAAGGTCATTGGTAATTATCTAAAAATAAATATATATAAAGAAATAAATAAATAAATAATTATCTGAAGGGGTCCACACCATCATTTAAGCTTGGGGGAGGTGTCCCCACTCAGGTATTGTAACTTATCTTTTTGAAAAAAATATATATAATAAATGAATATTTATATACATATTTATATAATAAAAATATATATTTCATAAAATTATTTTCTTGCATTAAAAGAAATTATTCCCCCTTCCTAGAATTATAAAATTTTATTCCAAAATAAATTCTTCTCCAAAAAAAATCTATAAAAATAATTTTCTGAAAGAATAAATCTTGTTGAGTCTAAATATTATTTTTAGAATAATTTTGAAAATCAAAAAGTTTCAAATAAAACTTGTGGAAAATCAAAAACTGGAGCAAAATTTCGAATGGGAGTCATTCGTAATCGGCTACATACTGGAGATAGCCGTTAGAGGGAACTGCAAAAAGGCTGGGCAAAACCGACCCCAGCAGGGGACCGTCCGGTCCCAGGGGCGACCGCCTCCTGCCCAATGGCTCTGCGGTGCTGCCTTTTGCCAACGGCTACTAGCCGTTGCATACAACACTCCTCCGCCTATGATCAAGCCTATAAATACTAGAGCATTCGGGTGGAGCTCCTCACCCCTCTCATTCTCTCATTTTTCACTCCCTCCATCAATCTCTTGCTCCACCATTCTAAAGTTCAAGTGCAAGGAAATCCTGCAAACTTCTTCCACTCCCGTCACAAGTCATGTTCTTGTGCCAAGCTCACCATGAGTGGGATCAGAGGTCGGATTTCCGGCATGTTCCGGAAAGGCCGTCGCTCTCATGGGGAGTCTAGTCAAAGTACTCCCACACGTGAGGAGAGCCCGCTGCATGAAGAAGAGGAGGCGCCAAGAGGCCACGCCATCGACGAGGCCGACGCTCCTTTCATCGACTTGGAGAGCGAGCGGGAGATGCAAGCATACAACCTCCTCAAGGGACGCGAATTCCTGCATACACCGGCCTTCGACCCACACTTTCTCCAGCAGACAGGTATGAACATCGAATTTAATACCATTTTCAAAAATGTTGGTTGGAGCCAAGTTGCCCCCGTGCACGAACTTGGATCTCGTCTTTTGACCATCCAAATCTTGGGCACTCTACAAGTTATCGACTATGGTATTACCTTTCGCTGCTTTGGGAAAGAACATAGCCTTTACTGGAAAGATTTTGCTACACACTTGGGTTTTCATGAGCGATGCTCTGTTGATTTGGGTTTTACTCTTTTGGGTTATCAGCGTCATGCTTTTTGGCACTTGATAACCGGACAGAATGTGACTGGAAAATTCCAACCCAACATCAACACCATCCACCATCCTTCTCTAAGGCTTATGTATAAATGGATTGCTAATTCTTTCTTTCCTAGAGAGGACACTCAACATGCTTATGATATTGAGTTGAAGTTGCTTTATGCCGTGCTTAAAAAGATTAAAGTCGCTATTGTTTATGACATTGTTAAGCACTAGTTAAACTCTTTTAAAACTTCCATACCAATTATGTGCACTTCACTCATCACACGTCTTGCTGCTAGTGTTGATCCTCATGGTGCTAACACTATTGTTTATCTCTCCATTCCGCGCATTATGATCAATGAGTATTATTTTACTCAAGCTCATACCATAAAACGTGATGACTCGGGAACAAATCTGGTATTTTATTATCCGGGATATATAAACGAGATTCCATTACCTAACCCGGATCTCGCTTTATATAAATCCCCATCTCTCACCTTCAACCTTGTTGAAAAGGAAGAAGCACGCAGGAGTTCTGTTTCTCGCAGGAGATCACGGAGGAGAGAAGTACAGGAGGAAGAGCCTACGCAGCCTGTGCAGCCTACACCACACCCGGCCATGCCTACCACGATACCAAGGATGGAATGGTCCCCGGTCATATCTACACCTGGGTTCACCCCCGGGTATGGATATGGTCTGGGACATGTTCCTCATCCTTATGCGGTTGGAGGGTCAGGGTGGCAACACTCGCAGGAGGCAGGGGGATCAAGGCAGCCCGAGCACGAGCATTCTCTAGATTCTGAAGGCATGCCACCTCCGATACGCCCACAGTCGGTCACACTAGAAGTCCTCAACACACGCATGGGAGGACTAGAACTGCAAAACAGACAAATCCAAGGTACGCTCAATGCTCACATCCAGACTTCTACCCAATGGCATGAGCAGTATAAGTAGCAGTTCATGAACCTCGAAGATGCGAACCGGTGGCGGCACGAGGCACAGATGGCCTACCTTCGGTCCATGGGACAATTCCCGGGACCTAGGCCTTGAACTAGCTTGGGGAAGGAGACCCCACAAGAGGTAACATTTATCTTTCAATTTTTTGCACTTTATTTCTCGCACTTTTAAATTCTGTAATTTTATTTCCTTATTAAAAAAATATAAATATATATATATAAAATAAACAATAATAAATAAAATATTCCACTCCCATATGTGCTAACATATGTTAGTTTCTCTTCCGTTCAAATGATGAATAGTTGCTCTGTCTATAATTCGTCTGTGTCTAAGTTATAACTTTGTATTCCTCAAGATTTAAGTTTGTTGGCTAAAAATATCTCATTCTAAGAACTTGAAATCTTGTGGGTTGAATTGCAAGATCCTTTTCTAAGTTGTTGCAAGATATGAGATGGTAGAAATAGATTTTGCTATGACTTTGTTCTAAGTGAAACTTGACATCCGGAGATTTCTTTTCAAAAATTTAAAAATCAAAAGTTCCCCAATGATTATGAAATACCTACCAAGGCCATATGACATGCTCTACTTTTACAAAAACTTAGTCATATGCTACTTACGGAACTTTGAGTTGAGTCAAAATGCTGAGACCTAGTGAGATTATGGTCATACACCCATGAATGAGATTCACGTAGACCTACCAAATAAAGCCGACTCTCATCCTGAGAGTTGCGCACAATATACACCTTTCATCCACCAAATAAAAATGCCGACCCTCACTTTGAGAGCCGAGCATAAAAAAAAATTTCACTCCTTGTTCACCATCATGACGTCTCTCCATCCAAAAGTTTTCATGTGTCAAATCAAAATATGGGCTATGCTAAAAGAAGGCCAAAGGGCATGAGAAAACAAACGGGAAAGAAAATCCAAATACCCGTTCAAAAAAAAAGAGAGAAAATGAGGATGATATTTCTATAGCCCATATTCCTCCAAAGAGTTTTATTCCATCCAATAAAAAGAGAGTCATGATGCATGGAGTGCCAAAAAGATTAGAGATAGGTTTTCACAATCTCACACACTTGCACATCTCAACCAAGGTATATGACTTGTATCTCCTTATGGTCCGGTCATTGACTCAGCAATATAAGTAATGTAAGTACGCCCACCTTCATATCTACCCAAAACTCCACTCTCAGCCTTAGTAGTAGGATGAAAAGGCAACACGACAATGCCTTTGGTGAGGTAAATCATACACATTGAGTGATTAAGAGAATCATTTGAGGAACTTGTTTTATTTTGCTAAAATTCATAAAATCTCCGGATAAAAGGTCTATCAAAGAATGAATGATTGGTGAGTCCATTATAACCATTCTATCTTGCAACCGCCCAAGAAATTCGAGAAACTACAAGCCCCATAAGAAAGCAAGGTAAAAAAGTGGATAGAGTGCCAACTTATTTAAATTACGAATGAATGCTATGTTATAGGTATGACACTTATGAATTATATCGGCGTTGTAGCAACTCCTGATCAACAACCATGCCTTGCTATTTTCTCGGGACGAGCAAAGGTTGAGCTTGGGGGTCCTGTTGGTGGTCCTTATGGATAAATTTTATACCACCAACTTAGACTAAAAAGAGGATTAACAATCATATTCTAGCACATATGCCTTTACTACTAACAAGTTCCACTTGTAACCCTAGCATTCATGTTTTACAGGTTTTATGGCATAACAAGTGGAAATACACATCAACATGGAGAAAGCGCAAAGTCAAATGATGAATCTGACAAATGCGCAAACAAAGAATACTAAGGAAGCCCACCTTCAAAGCGTAATTGGATCCATCCGCAACCACGGGAGAGGCCCAGGCCCAGGGAGCAACCGATCACCCGAAGGCGGTGGCCAGATGGCGTTCCCCAGGAACCGACCGCCCTCGGGGACGACCGCCCCCCAGGTGGGGCCTCTCGGGCCCATCTTCGGAGGCGGTGCTGATGGTGGTTTCCTGATGGCGGTTTCACCTCCTTCCATGTTTAGGTGCGCCAAACCGTCATAGTACCACTATAAATAGATGGTGCTCCATCCCCTTCAACACACACATCATTTGGAGTCATCTACCTCACACCTCTCACTTGTATCTTTAGAGTAGTATTAGTAGTTTGTGAGCAAGGCAAGAGCTATCAAGGAGAGCTTGTCTCCTTGGAAGAAAAGGATCATCTTGGTATGAATACAATTCGGTCTTCTTCCATGAGCAAGTTCTTATCATACTTATATGATTATGCATATGAACTAGAGTCTAGTTATGGTCTTGTTATGAGCATAGTATATGAGCTAGAACATAGTTTATGTATCATGTTCTTGACTCGTTCATCATCGTTCTTCATTGTTCATCGAATTAGTATGAATAGAGGAAGAACTAGGAATGAGGTGATGGTTCGTCGTGCTGTCATGGTTGCTCTTAACCTAGCCTGTCAATCCGAAGGGTTGGGGTCCGTGGGGGTTAGGAGTTGTTTCCAAGTATGCAAGCATGGAGCTTGGGTATGTGGAGATCGGCGGATATGTCGGTATCCCACGGGCAGAGGGGTAGGTGGACAGGTGGTGACAGCCCTGTCCATCCCTAGCATTCCCCCACGTTCGGATATTGAGTAGGAGTTTGTAATGTCTCTATCGGCTGCCAGACCAGCTGCGGGGATCTCCCTATCACCCCAGACTTAGTCCTAATACTAGAACTACTAATTAGATGATTTGCTAACAGTTCTTTGTGTAATTATATATGACCAATGCCTGCTCAGTTAGATATATTCTTTTATTCTTTATTTTCCTTTTATCCTTGAGGTTGATCCGTATGTGTGTCCACTATCTTGAAATCATGCTTTATTCCTGTTTACTCTATGCTTACCATTACACTCAATAAGTGATCATGTTTACACCACGCTTGATGCATATTGCCCTCCTACAGGAAATTATAAATACGACACCCTACTCACGGGTTGAAATGCTACAATGATAGTTCTGTGCGCTTGTAGAGTAATCTTATTTCTTACTAAGCTATCGATTGGCGTACCTAAGTACCATTACTTAAGAATTGTAAATCTTGTGCACCCCACGGCGCCATATCACAGTTTTGCATATCGTAAGTAATGACAGTTAGGAAGGCCAATCCAGCACTTCTAACTGCTATTACCAGACTGCATTACCTAGGCCGGCGCCATTAAGGGCCAAGGGTTACCTTTCTGAAGTAATGGTGGTTGGGAACGTCAACTTACGTTTCTAGTATTATTATTAACGACGGACTTATAGTCTATCTTTAGTAGTGATGCTAAGAAATGCCAACAAGCATTTTTGGCACCGTTGCCGGGGATGGACTTTTAGTTTATCTTTTGTAACGACGTTAAGAAATACCAACAATCCCTAACCACACTGCATATGTAGCACCTAGGCTTGCATATACCAACCCCGTCTACCACGGCTTTTCTATCCCTGAACCGGTCCTGCGCCACCCGAGAGCACAGTACTCCTCTCATCTCCAGGCACGCCGGCCACGAGGGTACATGCTACTCTCGCCATCTCTCCACCAGAGATAGGGCTTCCCGGAGTATGTGGCTAGTTGCAAAGTCTTGATCACAGCAGGCCGACAACGAACGGTCCCTAATTCTTTTTCCGATGGAAACCATGCATTGGGACACTAATCCAACTACATTGGTGACCACCCGATTTTCACATCCCTTTTCCGCTGGCGACGATAAGTTGGGACTCTAACCCAAACATATGACCACCAAACAGAAAACCCATCCCCGTTGATAACAATGGACTGGCCAAGTGCACTGCCAACGAACGAGGACAATACCATTCTCTTTTAATGATTCATTCTTTGCATATCATCATAGTTTTAAAATAGCATTTTTTGCAAATTTAATAATTAAGCATGACTAAGCATTTTTCAATACTTTAAATAAATCAGGTTCTCAGGTTATGATAAGTGGTCAAGGATGGTAATGCATCAATTGGTTATCACTCAACTCCTATTAACTTAATGCAATAGATTAACTCAAGTGATAAACATTTATAAATCACAAGGAGAGGGCTGAATGCATCGGGGCTTGCCTGTTGCTTGGAGTAGATAGAACCCTGAAGTCAACCACCAAGAAAGATCCACATCCACTGAGTGAAGACCTTACTCGGGACTTACTTCCAATAATAATTACCGTGCGTTCACTACACGAAATAATAATAATGCAGTGCTTAACATGATGATATGTATGACATGATGCATGAGATGCACTACATTAAAATGCAAACTTAATTTAGATTGTTGAGTACAACTTTCCTCCATGGTAAAGCTACAACTCAACTTCATTAAACAATTGGTGATTTCGTAATTAATTTATTAACTATTTTAACAGTCATACAAAGCTATAATTAACACGACTTCTCACACTTAAGAAAGTGCTTAGGATCAATTAGGTTTCCTGATGCCAAGTCTTCACAGAATCCAAAATATCACACTAACCCTAAATTGATTAACATTAAACATCATTTTTACTATTTATTTAATTAGGGATAAATTGCAAATAACAAAAGTTTATCCAAATGGGCTACAAATTTTTGTGGAGGTAGCCCATGACTCAAAACAGTGGTACCATAATTTTCATAATTTTTGGTTAATTATTTTGAGCTACAAAATTCATGGGAAAGCCTTTGTTAATTAAAATGCCTATTTTTATCATATACAGAAAGTGCTTAAAATACAAGTTTCATATTTTTCTTAAATACTACTCTAATAGGGAAGCTACACAATTTATTTCAAAATTTTAGGAGCTACACATTTATTCCTACAAAATTCATAAATACTAACACTTTTCATATTCAGGAAAAATGAAAATTTCCATTGAAAACTATCGACAGCACTGCTGGGCCGGCCCAATATGGCCCAAACCGGCCCAGGCCTGCCTGGCCAGCTTGTGCCCTCGGCGGCCACAGTTGCCAGCCGGCCGAGCCAGCTCCAGCGAAGGCTGAGAGAGGCCGGCGGCGGCCGAGTGGCCGGGAGTGGGTCACTAGGTTCCCCGCGATGGGATCTACACACTGGGGTACTTTATTTGATGAATCATTGATGTGAGCAAGCACAGCCGCGACCATGGCGGCCACGGTGGCTCGGCAACGGCGGCTTGCCGCGTTCCGGCGGATACGGACCTCCCCGAGGGTAACCAACTACACCTACCGCATCCAGAGGCTCACCAAGGCGTGATGTTCGCGCTGGTTGAAGACAGAGCGGTTCGGAGGTGACTCATTGACGGTGACAGAGCTCTCGGCGGCGAGCTCCAGTGGCAAGGTTGACGTCCCGGTGGTTCCTGAACGATAGAGGCAAAATAGAGAGCCAATTACGATCTACGAGTCATAGGGGAGTGAGAACAAAGGGCGGAAGGAAAAGAGCTTCACCGGAGCGAGCTCGCCACGGTGACAAACTCACGATGGCGCTTCTCGACGGCCGCAGAGAAGATGACAGTGCACAGGTGACTCCGGGGATGATAGGGCTCGCTACCGGGTCCAAACGACACGCAACGAAGATGTGGTTCTAGCTACGAGATGGAGAGGGTGAAGATAGAGTAGGGACGGCGAATTTTGCCCTCTATCGAGGGGCCGTCGGCGCCAGATAGAGAGAAAGGGAGGGAGAGGACGGGGACGGCGTGAGTTCTTAAAGGGCTGTGGCGTTCTCCAGACACGGCCAGGGCCCCCACGACCCCGACACGCCGGCGGCAAGCGGCCGGACGGGCCCTGGGCAACGCCGGCACGCGGTGCGGGCTCCGGCCGGACCCCCTGCACGCGCAACAGAGGGATGGGGAGGGGGCGTTGCCCTGTAGATGAACAGTGCCCCTACACTAGAGCTCCCTAAACTAATGGCCAAATTACTTTTTAGTTTTCAAAAGAAGTCGCAAAATTTCCAAAATAAAAGTTGTGGAGGACTTGAAGGTGAACAACTTTGCTTTTTGAGCCAAATTCAAATTTTAAATAAATTTTAAATAATTAAAAGGGGGTAAAAGTGGATTTTGAATTTCATTTTGAATCCAGCCCAATTCTCAAAATTTTTCTGAAAAACATGAACATCCACAAAGATAAAAGTTGTTCTACTTGACAAACCCTACAACTTTCATTAAAGACGTTTTATCAGATTCTTTATAATGTTTGAAATGGAATTTCAAATTTAAATTTCAAAACACTCATTAGGGTTTAATTTGGAATTACGCCCAATAACATCAAAATCACCAAAAATGAAAGTTGTTCAATTTGAAAAGCTTTACATCTTTCATTAAAGTTGTTTGGTCAAATTCTTGATAGTTTTTGAATTGTATTTCAAATTTGCATTTTTAAACATGGGGTGGAGTTCTATTTGAAATTTTGTTTAATAACTTCAAAACTTCCCAAAATAGAAGTTGCTCAACTTTTAAAGATACACAACTTTTATTTAAGGCCTAACATCTGGTTCTTTTTAGTATTTGAATTAGGGTTTTTGGTCTGATTCTAGGGTTTACAAATGATTTTCTTTTTAATTTCTAATTGGATTAGATAAGGATCTGATCAGGTCGTGGTTGTCGGCGGTCTTCCGGATGTAGCGTGGCAGCCTTCTTGCCGGAGCTGAAGTTGCTGATGGAGCCGGGGTAGACGTGATCTGGGCCGCATCCAGAATCTTTCCCTCGCCGTTGGAGCCGATGACCCAGGTGATGGATCCCACCGTGAAGATCTGGCCTGGCGTCGGGAGCTCGATGGAGCTTGAAAAAATCACCATCTTGCTTGTCACCCCCTACCTGGCGCGCCAACTGTCAACGGGATATCGTCGATAATCAAACCAAGGGGTATACCCAAGGTGGTAGATGGTCGGTGAAGGTGCGCCTGAGACGAACAAACGTTGTGCAGAGAGCGCGAGACACAAGATTTATATAGGTTCAGGCCGCGGCGAGCCGTAATACCCTACGTCCTGTGTGCTGGTGGATTGTATTGGTATGATCTGAGTTATGGGTTGATCTGTGGGATCTATCCCTGCCCCTCCTTATATAGTCTGAAGGGACAAGGTTACAAGTAAACTATCCAAGTTGGTACAATAACCGTGCAGTGTAATGCCTTGCGCCGCACACCTTCGTCTTCTGGGCCGGGCTAGCTTGATGGTGTGGCCCATGTCTTGTCTTGTGGTACCGGGGGTTTATATCCCCACACTCCCATTCTCCATTTACACTACCTACGAGACGAGTATACCATCGTTTGGCTATTCCCGTCAAAGAGAATGGGAATAGCTTCCACTTAAGGGTATCTCGCCTCATCCCTTGGATGTGTATGCAAGAGCACAATTGTTCAAAATCTTGTAGGTGTGTGCAGGGGTTCTCATCTTCATCCCCAGAAAAAGGCTTCTCCTGAACCATCATTATGAGACTTGGGCGTAGCTCATAACGAACGGCCAAAATGGCCTATGATGAACAAGGCGGCTCCATCCTAGCACCCGATGGAGTAGCATATTCGAAGAAAGGTGTTTAATCCATGTGTTTGTGGAAAGATAGTGTTGGTCAAATAAGGATAACTAAGACGACTTGACCCTAGTTAAAGCAGCTACCATTCCCTAGCAACGGCACCACAAATCTTGTTGACATCAGAAGTGGCAAACGGATATACCGCAAGCGTACGATAGTCAATGTAGCCTACACTGGGAGTGTTCTAGGTATTTTCCACGGGGAACGTGAAGTGAACTAACAAGGTCCAAGGCCATCAGATGGTGATCAAAGGATTTAGGATGTAGGTATAGAGAGGTCCCTATGTAGCAAGAGTTATCTGGTCTTGGTGTTCTAAGTATAAAGAGGTTTACCACCTCCTCCCTTTACAAGAGGCGATAGGAGAAACAGTAGGAGATATAACTCCTACCCGAGGCGGCTATGCTATTGTATTGATGCTCTGCCATTTTAATAACTTGTCTTACACACGTGATGGGGTACTAAGACCAGACAAGGCTGTCACCACTTGCTGGCACCCACAAATAATCCGTGCAACAAGTGGCCTACACCGGTAAGAGATAGTATAGACACCTCGTCTACACTACACTTACTACTCTAATCTTAGCTAGAGACTAGAGCACTTCACTAAGTAAAGCAATGTACGAGTAAAGCAAGCATATACTTATAGTATCAGAACCAAAATATCAAATAATAGAAGGACTTAGATGTAAAACTTATTCGAAGCTTGCATCCACTGAGGTACACCTTAGAGAAGACTCCCGACAGACCTGGGGCTTTCTCCTGAAGACTTCCCTCACTCTCTTCTCTCTTATTCTAACACTAAAGCTACTAGAGTAGTCTTTCTTCCTATGATACACTTGATACTTGAGTTTTAGAGTGAAGGACAAGGGGGTATTTATAGGGGGATGAAGAGGAGTGCCATGTCATCAATCCATGTGCCTTTCCGTCTCAACCCTTGGATCCACCGACCTTGAACTGACTTGATTTGGATGTTCTGGATTCACCACGTTGCCTATCTTCATGCCTGGAGTTGGTGGGTGGAATTTGGGCACCAAGGAGGGTCGGCCGACCCCCCTATGGCAGGTGGGTCCCACCAGCTTGCTCGCCACATGTCATAGAGTGTTGCCCATGTGTAGGTTATTCCATTGTCACGTCGGTTTCTTCGTTGTGGGCCCATGAATCCATGTGCTTTGCACTTCCACCGTTGATTGAAGGTATACTGGTGATCCAAAGGTGGAAATGGACTATAAGAGAGGTGTACTAGATCGTGCCATGTCAGCAGAGCCAGCAAGGCTCCATGCATGGGTCAGTGTTGGTATTCCTAACGTCATCAGCAAAAAAGAGTTAGACTCTATTCCCGGAGCACTTAGACTCTATTCCCGGAGCACTTTCTATCTAGGCACTAGCATGGATTAGGTTGAAGCATAAGGATATCCTAAGTCATTCTAACTATACTATCAAAGACATATTAGATTGGTGCAATTATACTAGCAATCATGGTGAAGACACTTCATATTCATACTTAAGGGAATATTACTAAGGAAGATCAAGATCATAGCCAGCCTTCTAAAGTAATAATAACTTCCTACTCTCCCTACATTCGGAGTGTGAACTACAAAGGACTCAATGGGAGTGTCACATCCGCGATCTACCACAGAACCCAGAATATGAGGCACATTTGCAGACAAACCATATCTAAGCACCATGCTTACATGCTGTTCATCACCCACCCTGGATATCAATGAATGAGCGCTATACAAACCTATGTATGAATATGAATGCACCCTAACTATGCAAAGTATACAATCTAGATAAGGAATGAATAGCATAATTGAGAACATAATCAATAGTAGAACAACGTCAATCAACTTTATCTCAAGCACTCAAAAGAGATTTAAGATACAAGAGAGAGCTTACAATGGCTCCGGGAAGCCTTCTAGCTCCAGACAGATCTGGAACTCGAGTAGAACTCGCCTCCTTCTACTTCTAACCTATGTAACTATGCTCTAGATTGTGAAGCTCTAATGATTCTAGGGTTTCTGGCTCTCTACAACTGGGTTGAACTGATTCATGACTGAATTGATATGAAACCTTGGGGGGTCTGGGGGTCCTTATATGGGCCGGTGGGATGAACCGTAGCTCTTGGATCAAACAGACTTCAACGGATGGCTGAGATTGCTTGAAGTTTCGGGATATGGGTCCACGTCGAAGCGCACGCGAAAAGGACTCCTGACAGGGTCGGCCGACCATGTCAGAGGGTCGGTTGACCCTCTGTCTCTGCCAAGTGGGCCCCGCTTCGTCGGGCGTGTCTCTGGTGTTCTCTAGAATGTTCTTGATCTCCTTTCGCTGTGAAATTTGTTATTTTAATCTGACATGTGGGCCTCCCTTGGTTCTTTTCTGGATAACCCCCCTGCAAAACACTGATTCACCAAAACTATGGAATTTTGTTAGTTAAAGCCCTATTCTATGGTGGTGTTTGCCTTTATACCCTTATTTCATATTTAGTTGATGGGTAAAATCATACAATAATTACTGTCAACAAGCTCCCTCAAGCTTAACCTTTGCTAGTCCCTTAGCAAAGCCAAACTTTTAGCATGTATTATAAGTTATAGCTACCCCTCACAAATATTTTGTTTTAAACCATGAAGTACTCAAGGATTAGAGTAGACCAAGCTAACCTTCAGACTTACCTTTATTACCTTTAACCATGGAGCTTGTAGCTTTCTCTTGGGTCTTGGGCAATTGAAGGATAGAATGTCTAAGTTAAGCACTATGTCCCAAGCTCTGTCGTTCAACTCTTATCCTGGAGCTTTTGTAAGTTTTCAAAATAAAACTTAGAGTTTCCTGTGTATGACTCCCTCAAGTCTCTCAACATGTGGTATTTGTGGATCCTTACCAAGGCAATAGTGATGCATGCCCTCTCTTCTCTCTCTCTCCCTATAACTAATGGCTTATGTGGAGCTCATGGCTAAGGAGAAAGCTCATACATACTTACAATGAATATGTTGTAAAGTCAAACAATGGATCCAAAGGAACAAGTCATACAATTGAATCAAGATGTGCAAGTGTGTGGATGTGAGGTGGTAGGTGGATATGTATGGTGGCTAATCCTAATTCTACTCTTTTGCTCCTTCAAAACATCTCTCTCTTTTTCAATACTAGGGAATTGTGCTGCAGGACAACATGGGCTATCTTTCTCTTCTCTCTTTTTTTCAGGCGGGCATCAGAGTACCCATTGTTTTGATAACTCGAACACTTGTCCATTTTTACCTCTCAGGCGGGCATCTTTGTACCCATTGTTTTCTCTCATCTCACTCTTTTGCATAGCCACATGCCTCTTCTCTGCATTGATCTGGGGTTACCAATGGGGTATATTTTGGGTGTTTGCTCCTAGTGTAGGAGTAAACTTTTTGGGTGGACTAGATGGAATGTCTGGGATGTGGATGCGCATACTCAGGAATTGAGTAGTGCATTATGGGTGGAGTGCACATGATCTTAATTGTAAAAGCATGACAAGTTCCTAAGGTATCAACAAAGCTTGACTAAACTCAAAACAAAGCAAGTAGCATATAATATGGTGTGTGTGTTTTTCCTATTCTAGCATGTATGGCTATGGTAGGAATATAACGCTCTTGTCATATAGGAACTCATCATGTGGTTTTAAGGATTTTCAAAATAAATCTCCAAAATTCAAGTATCACTAGGAACAAGATAAATAGCAACTTAAACTTTGCATATCATATCCCTCAATTACTTAGACTTAGATCAAGCATTTGCTACCTACAAGTCTCAGGTTCAAAGTAAATCTTCAAGTTAAAATGATTGTATCTAAAACTTAGGATGATTCATGGTTGAAAACTAAGTGTTATGAGGAATCATAGTGGGGTGCTACTTATCAAATTCCTTAGTATGGTTTCCGTCTAGTCTGAGCAAAATTGTTGTAAGCACTCTCTTTTTATTTTATTCAAACATACTAACTAACCTAAACACTATTTATTTGGTTTTCAGATTTTTATCTTACTAGCTAACTCACACGAAAAGCGATATGGTACAATAATAAGGTGGGAAACTTATACTTAGCTGGATTTAAGTGGAGGGTGCCCTCCCCCAAGCTGGATGTTTGATAGGGTATTTGATGTTGCAAGTTGAGTGATCCTTCTGAGAGCAGGTGTACCTGGCAGCGTAGGTGCGTCGGGTTGACTAGCTCTTTGATCTTGTATTATCCTATAAAACTCAATTGCCAACAAAAATACCAAATCTCATGGAGAGGGGTTAGCTTAATACCACTCTAGGGCAAGTGATTGATTTTTATAGTTCCGGCATGAAGTTCCCTAAATGGGTGGACCTTCATGTGCCCACATATTTTTGATATTTTTAATTTTATAATTGCAGGAATTAAATATGATGTAGAAATCTATCCTAGATGCAAAATTATGTTTTTTGTGCCACCACGGTGAATAGTCTTTATGGGCTATGCCATAAAATTAGTCACATGGGGCTTTTAGATTTTATTATGCAAAACAATAAATGTTTTTATTTTCTTTTTAATGCAGGAAAGTAAATATGCAACTACTAAGATATTGATGCAATGCTGAAAGTAAATATGGATATGTACCAGTTTTACCTTTTGGCGAAGGCTCGGTGGTTTATAGTCCTCCGACAGGACTCCTTGTCTGTTCATTCCTTCCGAGGTGCATCGTCGGGTTGAGATGACCCTAGTTGCACTTCTGATGATGAGCTAGAAGATGACTCCTTCCTCCATTCCTTTCTGGTTGGTGAAGTTGATGTTGCTGGTGAGGTCGAAGCTGGGAGCTCATCCTTCACAGTCACTTCATCCTTCTTCCCTTCTGGTTTGACGTAGTCACTTCTCTTGACTTCTCCTTCATAATCTGCCCAACCTTCCTTGAGTGGTTGGGTCTTCAGGTGTTGAGAGGAACGGTGTCTCCTCCTTGACGTGTTCTTCTTTGGCTGCTCATAAGTTGTGTAACTATTGAAGTAGCAGCGGACCTTCTCCTTGTGGAACTGGAAGCGGACCTCTCCTGATTTCATATAGATAATTGCTCTTGTAGTGTTGAGGAACGGTCTTCCAAGTACGAGCGGTGGGTCGTACTCTTCTTTTCCCATGTCCAGGACCAAGAAGTCAGTGGGGACATAATGATCTTGAATCTTTACTATAACGTCGTTTGCGATCCCCTCTGGAAATCTTAATGTCTGGTCCGCCATCTACAGCTACGTGTAGGTAGAGTACAAGGGTATCTTTCCAAATAGAAAGTCATAGTTACCTTGGCCATTATGTTGACACTTGAGCCTATGTCGCAGAAGGTCTTGTAGAAGATCTTCTGGTTCATTGTGCAGTCGATCGTCGGTACTCCTGGATCGTCTAGCTTGGGCATATGTGGTGAACCATAAGGTGATTGTACTCAGCGCGGACTAAGTTGATCATCCTCACAGCTTTAGTGTGAGTCTGCCTGGCCCTGTTCTTCCTTCTGCTTGTCTTCTTCTGCGCAAGCTTGTCTTCATAGATGTATGGCTTCTGTGGATGGGATAGACTTTCTAGTGTCTTGTTCTTAAAGCTGAATCTTTCTTTATTTCCCCTGATAGTGAAACAGATCTTGGCGCTGTCGGCGTAGATGATAGCCTTGGTGGTGCTAAGGAATGGTCGTCCGAAAATGATTGGTGACTTCTCATCTCCTCCTGTCTCAACTACCACGAAGTCAGCAGGTACGTACGAGTGTCCAACTCGCACACACACATCTTTTAGGATCCCCTTTGGATAGCAGAGTGACTGTTCTGCTAGCTGCAAGCACATGTTGGTGTATAGGAGTGCATCTCCATGGATCTTCTCATAGATCACCTTGGGCATAATGTTGACGCTTGTGCCAAAGTCGCAGATTGCTTCCTCGAAGGCGTGTTGACCAATGGCTATTGGTATGATGGGCCTTCCTGGGTCTCCTTTCTTCTCTGGCAGAGAATCATCGTTCCACCCCTTGGACCGATGCTCTGCATGGTACCATCTTGCATTGAAGATATCCACCAGATTTGCAGTTTCTAGTTCTTCTGGTTGGCCTGGGATCTTTCCTTTATTGGCTAGATGGATAGAGGACGCCAGCTGAGCTATTTGAGATTCTAGCATTTTATTGAAGCTGAGCTGGTTCTTGATAGCAGAGGCAAAACCATCCATCCTGTTGTTGATGGTTTCTAGCAACTTGTCATTGGAGACTAGCTTCTTGGAAATCTGATCTAGCAGTTTGGTCTGCCCAGAGACTAGATCTCTTAATGGTATGTTGAAATTGTTACCTTGGTAATTACCAGAGTAATTACCTTGGTAGTTGGGCCTCTGTTGCTGATTCCAACGTTGGTTCTGGTTCCAATTCTGATTCTGGGGATGGTAGTAGTTGTTGTTGTTGCGGACGTAGTTCACATCATCCTGAATCTCCAGACAGCTGTGACCTGAGTGGCCAGTGCCTCCACACTCTTCACATGTTATGTAGGCATCATGAATGTGATTGACCTCTCTCTTGTCATTGACTCGGTCATCAAGCTTCTTCATTAGCAGGTCCATCTTGGCAGAAATCATGTCGGTCTCCTTGAGCTGGTGCATTCCTCCTCTCTTGCGGGTCGGGGCTCGTTCTTCATTCCAACTCTGGTTGGATGCCATCTTCTCCACAAGGGTGGTAGCTTGCTCAATGGTGAGTGACAGTAAAGCTCCTCCAGCAGCAGCATCCATCGTCTCACGGGTGTTGGTAGTCAACCCATGGTAGAAGGTTTGCATAAGCAACCAATTCTCTATCCCATGGTGAGGACATTCTGAAATGTAGTATTGAAAGCGTTCCCATGCTTTCGGGACTGATTCATCGTGCTGTTGCTGAAAGCTGGTGATCTTTCCTCTAAGAGCATTAGTCTTGCCCACAGGAAAGAACTTTGCTAGGAAGGCAGTGGAGCAGAGGTCCCATGTAGTGTTCTTATCTTTGTTTGCGTAGAACCACTATTTTGCTCTTCCTAACAGTGAGAATGGAAATAGGCGGAGCAGGATTGCATCTCTGATTAATCCCTTGATGGTGAAAGTGTTGCATATCTCCAAAAAGTGTTGGAGATGGGCACTCGCATCTTCATGCGTCTTTCCACAAAACTGACTAGCTTGCACCATGTTGATGAGCGCAGGCTTGAGCTTGAATCCATGGTCTCTAACATCAATAGGTGGTCCGGTACGGATGTTAGCGGTGGTTGGAGCAGAGAACTCGCGAAGGCTCTTGTTTGCCATGGCCTCAAACTCTGGTGTCCAACTTCTTCTTGCACGGATGTCTTTCGGCTGGGGTCTTCCTGAGCTTGGCTCGGGTCTTCCTGATCAAAGCTTCTGGGTTTTCAACAAAATTCTACGGAAGGTCAAATCCGTTCATACATCACCCTACATAAGCTACACAAAGAATAAACAAGGACAGGGTGAGCCTGTTTGAGTAAGGTTTATATGGTTTCTCAACATATTTGGTGTTATGCATATGATCTATCTACATCTTATGTATGCCAAACGCCTTTCCCGGCAACGGCGCCAAAAATGCTTGTTGGCATTTCTAATGTCATCACCAAAAATAGAGTTAGACTCTATCCCCGGCAATGGCGCCAAAAATGCTGATGGTATTAATTAAGTGTCACTTCGTAAAATTACTTAGCCACCTCTTTTAAACCTATATCTCTTACAATAACTAAGTTGTCATCCCTAGCATGAATATAAGAGACATGTATGGAAACTACCTAGAATAATACTAAGCAGTTATTATAGATGCAAGTGACCAAAGACGATATGAAATATTAAGTTCAAAGTATCTGCAAGCGCACAGATTAATTATACCATTGTAGCATTTTACCCAGGAGTATTCCAGGTTGTCATTTATATTTTACCATTGGAAAGGGTTGGCAATAAATGGGATATAAGTAGATAGATAGATGTCATATGCATATGCAAATATGGATATAACCATGCAAGACCCATATTCTCAGAACAGGGGTTATGTCACAATAATAATGATATATATATGATAAGCATAATGATCAATCCAATCAATCAGTATATAATAAAAATGATCACTTAGAGCACTTCCTATCTAGGCACTAGCATGGATTAGGTTGAAGCATATGGATATCCTAAGTCATTCTAACTATACTATCAAGGACATATTAGATTGGTATAATTATACCAGCAATCATGGCGAAGACACTTCATATTCATATTTAAGGGAATATTACTAAGGAAGATCAAGATCATAGCCAGCCTTCTAAAGTAATAATAACTTCCTACTCTCCCTACATTTGGAGTGTGAACTACAAAGGACTCAATGGGAGTGTCACATCCACGATCTACCACAGAACCCAGAATATAAGGCGCATTTGCAGACAAACCACATCTAAGCACCATGCTTACATGCTGTTCATCACCCACCCTGGATATCAATGAATGAGCGCTATACAAACCTATGTATGAATATGAATGCACCCTAACTATGCAAAGTATACAATCTAGATAAGGAATGAATAGCATAATTGAGAACATAATCAATAGTAGAACAACGTCAATCAACTTTATCTCAAGCACTCAAAAGAGGTTTAAGATACAAGAAAGAGCTTACAATGGCTCCGGGAAGCCTTCTAGCTCCAGACAGATCCGGAACTCGAGTAGAACTCGCCTCCTTCTACTTCTAACCTATGTAGCTATGCTCTAGATGGTGAAGCTCTAATGATTCTAGGGTTTCTGGCTCTCTACAACTGGGTTGAACTGATTCATGACTGAATTAATATGAAACCCTGGGGGGTCTGGCGGTTCTTATATAGGCCGGTGGGATGAACCGTAGCCCTTGGATCAAACCGACTTCGACGGGCGGCTGAGATTGTGTGAAATTTCGGGATGTGGGTCCACGTGGAAGCGCACGCAGAAAGGACTCCTGACAGGGTCGGCCGACCCTCTGTCTCGGCCAAGTGGGCCCCGCTTCGTCGGGCGTGTCTCTGGTGTTCTCTAGAATGTTCTTGATCTCCTTTAGCGGTGGAATTTGTTATTTTAATCCGACATGTGGGCCTCCCTTGGTTCTTTTCTAGATAACCCCCTGCAAAACACTAATTCGCCAAAACTGTGGAATTTTGTTAGTTAAAACCCTATTCTATGGTGGTGTTTGTCTTTATACCCTTATTTCATATTTAGTTGACGGGTAAAAACATACAATAATTACCGTCAACAGTCGGCTGCCCCATGACCTAACCCCACTTCAGCTCAGCTCTCTTCCACATCACTCTATTCCTTGATTCTTGAAGATGGAGTGCTGGGGCCACTATTCATGTGTCGGCCGACCCATGAATAGTGTGCACCAAGTGCCCACTTAATCCTAGAACCAAGACATTGATGATTGTGACATCACTTTGCCACTTTGTCATAGTTTGATTTGCATTATATCTTCATCTTGGGCTTCAGAACTCTGAAATTACTTGTTTTGAGTACCTGCAAGCAAATAATGACATGTACATATGGAACCAAGTTATTTGTAACTAAGTCACAATGTGTTTGCTTGTTTCTTCCCCGAAAAGAGTGTTTTGTTGACAGTTATGATGGTAGAAAACAGGTGATAAATACCGTCAACACTGTGTTGAAGGGAGAAGAGGGAGTCCGGCTGGGCTCTGCTGGGCCTAGTGGGCCGGCCCAGTAGTGCATGCGCGCGCTGAGAAAGAGAGGAGAGGGAGAGCTGAGCTAGGCATTTTGGCCTGCACTGCTGGGCCGAGCCGCCTAGGTTTGAGCCCAGGCTCGTTTTTCCCTTTTATTTTTGGATTGTTATTTTTATAAATGTGCAACTTTTGTCTATTTCATAATTATTTATTGGTGCATGATACAATCCTAAATTTTTTTTTGTGGGTTCTATGTTGTATGGTAAATGCAGAAAAATATAAAATAAATATTTTGAGCAATTTCTATATATAGTAAAAATATGTCTTTTAATTAATAAATAGGACTTCTAGGATTTTTGTAGGCTAAATATTAGTCCAAACATTATGAATTTTGTTTTGCTATTGTTTCATGATAGTACCAACATATACAAAAAGTTTGGGACTATTTTGATAATTTTTTTCTTAAATGATTAATTCAAACTTGATTTAGGGATTTAAAATATTTAATAAAAGATAATATGAATTAAGAAAATGATTAGTTTAGTCTTTGATTACTTTTGGGTATTGTTTGAAGACCATGAGGCACCTAACCCTTGCTATCCCATGGCATGTAATGACTTATTTGTGGGAATTATTATCACATGCATAATTAAGTGAAACCCTAAGTGATAATATCGATGAGTTGATATTGCGTTAGAAATTGTCAACAAGCTTTCTGGCGCCGTTGCCGGGGATATCTCTACCTTTGGTGATTGCGTTAGGAATTATCAACACCCTTTGAGTTCGAGGATGATCTCTTCTCCAATTTTGGAAATACCTTGAACTATTCTTCCCAAAATAGGTCCTTAGCACCATCTGCCCCAAATTAGCACATTCTAGATCCTCCTGATGAGAAATTTCGAAAGGAGAATGTGATGGCGCTAGTGTCAATTCTAAGCGATGAATGGCTAAAAGAGGTGGAGCTCTCTTCAGAAGTAATTCGACTATACTCTCCTTCTACCTCTATTCGTTGTCGCTTGAAGGGGACCACTTTGGATGTGCTTTACAATCCCATTGTTGGTGTAAACATCATGTCCAAATGTTATACATATGCTCTCTTTGGAGACATACCTGCAACTCCAACCGACAAACTCTTTAAAAGCCCTTTGGGGCCAATCATTCCAAGCTCTGGGATTATTGAAGCAGTTCGCATTGAGATTGACGGGATCGAGATTCTCTTAAATTTCTTCGTCTTTGAAATCTCGGAATTCGATCTCTTGATAGGACATCCCATAGATAGACTCATTCAAGAAGGACAAAATCAAGGGAGCCTAAATATTAAACTTGGAAAAAGCATCAATCTCTCTATTCCACTCGCTCAATCCGTACATTCGAAAGTGGAAGACGACCCTGAGCAAGAACCTTTAGAGGAGGTGATGGCTGCATCCCTCACGGAATCTCTCAAACCAAATCTAGAGGAGGATGCTAAACATTTCATTGAGGAAGAGGAGGAACTACAAGAGCCCCTCAAATTAGATGACACTCTAAAGCCAGATCGACCTCCAATAGAACTTAAGCCCCTTCCTTTTGGCCTTAAGTATGCCTTTCTAAATGGTGATCGAGAATCTCCCGTGATTATTAGTGACAAACGTTCTAAGGAGGAGACTTCTCGACTTATCACTATCTTAGAAAGGCATCGATCTGTTTTTGGCTACTCTCTTCAAGACCTCAAGGGAATTAGTCCTACTCTCTGCACACATCGCATTCCATCACATTCCAATATATTCTAATTCTACACCATCTAGGGAGCCTCAAAGAAGGCTAAATAATGCGATGAGAGACGTCGTTAAGAAAGAAGTTCTAAAGCTCTTACACGTGGGCATAATTTATCCAGTTCCATATAGTGAATGGGTTAGCCCCGTGCAAGTAGTTCCTAAGAAGGGAGGCAATTGAGAAGGATGAGTTGATCCCACAACAAACCGTCACGGGTTGGAGGATGTGCATAGACTATAGAAAGCTGAACAAGGATACAAAGAAAGATCACTTTTTGTTACCCTTCATTGATGAAATGTTGGAACGGTTAGCAAATCACTCTTTCTTTTGTTTCCTTGATGGTTATTCTGGCTATCATCAAATCCCCATCCATCCCGATGATCAAAGTAAAACCACCTTCACATGCCCTTATGGAACATATGCATATCGCCGTATGTCATTCGACTTATGTAATGCCCCTGCTTCTTTCCAAAGGTGCATGATGTCCATCTTTTCTGACATGATTGAGAAAATCATGGAAGTATTCATGGACGATTTCTCTGTCTATGGAAAAACTTTTGGTGATTGCTTAGAAAATTTGGACATGGTTTTACAAAGATGTGAGGAAAAGCACTTAGTTTTGAACTGGGAAAAATGCCATTTTATGGTTCAGGAAGGCATAGTGCTAGGACATAGGGTGTCCGAAGTGGGATTGAGGTGGACAAAGCTAAGATAGAGGTGATTGAGAAGCTTCCACCGCCCACTAATGTCAAGGGGATTCGCAGTTTTCTTGGGCATGCGGGTTTTTATAGGCACTTCATAAGAGACTTCTCTCATCTTGCAAGGCTTCTAATGAACCTGTTAGCTAAAGATGCACCCTTTGAGTTTAATGATGAGTGAATAGAAGCTTTTAACATTCTTAAAAAGGCACTCATCTCAGCCCCAATCATTCAACCTCCTGATTGGACGCTACCCTTTGAAATAATGTGTGATGCAATTGATTTTGCTGTTGGTGTCGTGCTCGGCCAAACAAAAGACAAAAAGCATCATGCAATTTCTTATGCTAGCAAGACTTTAATTGGACCACAATTAAACTATGCCACCACTGAAAAAGAACATTTGGCCATTTTCTTTGCTATAGATAAGTTTAGATCTTACTTAGTTGGAGCTAAAGTAATTATTTACACCGATCATGCTGCTCTAAAATATTTGCTCACTAAGAAAGATGCTAAACCATGGTTAATAAGATGGATCCTTCTACTCCAAGAATTTGATATTGAAATAAGAGATAAGAAAGGAGTGGAGAACTCGGTGGCAGATCATTTATCGAGGATGCATTTTAAGGAATCACCTGAGCTTCCGATAAATGACTTCCTTCGAGATGACACACTTCTCAAAGTAACAGACTCGAACCCTTGGTATGCAAATATCGTCAACTTTTTAGTAACGGGATATGTCCCACCTGGGGTAGATAAAAAGAAGCTCATCTATGATAGTCGATGTCATTTATGGGATGAGCCATTTTTATACCGGGTCCGTGCTGATGGCTTGTTGAGACGATGTGTTCCAACACTTGAAGCAATCAAGATCATTGAAAAATGCCATGCTAGACCATATGGTGGGCACTATGGGGCATTTAGGACTCATGCCAAGATTTGGCAAAGTGGTTTCTTTTGGCCAACCATGTATGAGGACACAAAGAGGTTCGTCCAAAGGTGTTCACAATGCCAAAAACACTGGAACATCAATGCCTGTGATGCAATGGCATTGGTGAACTACCTTCAAGTAGAACTCTTTGATGTCTGGGGCATCGACTTCATGGGTCCATTTCCAAAGTCCCGTGGGTGTGAGTACATCTTGGTGGCTGTGGACTATGTGTCCAAATGGGTTGAAGCGATGCCCTGTCTAGCGGCAAACTCTACAAGTGCCAAAAAGATGTTCCATGAGATCATTTTTCCACGCTTTGGCACACCGAGGATGGTAATAAGTGATGGAGGGTCTCATTTCATTGATAAGACCTTTCGCCTCTTATTGGCCCAGCAAGGGATACATTACAATTTTGCAACCCCATATCATCCCCAAACAAGTGGTCAAGCGGAAACATCAAATAAGCAAATCAAGAACATTCTGCAAAAAAAACGGTGAATGAGATGGGAATAGGATGGAAGGACAAGCTTCCTGATGCTCTTTGGGCATATAGGATAGCATACAAAACACCCATCGGCATGTTACCATACCAGCTTGTCTATGGAAAAACATGTCACCTGCCAGTTGAGTTAGAGTTCAAAGCACATTGGGCTATCAAATGGTGGAATATGGATCTTGAAGGTGCAGGAAGAAATCGGAAGATGCAAATCTCTGAACTAGAGGAGTGGAGGGAAAAAGCTTATCACAATGCCAAAATGTACAGGGAAAGAACAAAAAGATGGCATGACAAACGGATCAAAAAGAAGGACTTCAAGCCAGGAGATAAGGTATTAATGTTTAATTCTAGGGTAAAATTGGTCGGGCATGGAAAACTTAGAAGCAAATGGGAAGGGTCGTTCAAGGTTCTTGAAGCCTCATCACATGGTGCTGTCACACTCTTAGATGATGAAGGTAATATTTTCAAGGTAAATGGTCATCGTTTAAAAGTTTTTCTTGAACCTGATAACATAGAAGAAGTTGATATTATTGAATTCTGGCACTTTATTGATCCGACATAAAAGTTCGAACCCCTTACTCTTGTCTTATTAGTTTTAAGCAATTTCTTTATTTGAATAATTTGACTCTCTGGTGTTTTCCACCAGTGGAGTCCCCTGTGTTTTTACCATTTCTGTCTATGAATAAGAGTCAGGTACTGTCTCATTGAAGTGTGGGGGTCTTGCGACCCCATTGTGCACAAATTCATCAAAGCTCATCATCAACATATCATACATGACACCTACTACCATGGTTTCCACTTCTCCATAGCTCCAATACCATGTATGATCTATTTACACCTTCTTCATGCATTCTTATCGCGATCGAAATACACATGTTTAATTCTGCAAATTAAATAAACCAAAACCACACTTCGATTAAATCTTGAATAGTAACATGTTTATGGCATTGTTAAGATAGAAGCTTGCATAAAGATTGTTCCATTTACATATTCTTATGCTTGTGGGAAAATACTTATAAGATAATCATATTAACTAAGTTGTTGTGGAGTGTGATATAGTTCTGGCTTAGAAATCTTACCTTTTCGATTCTAAATACTTGGAGAACTTTCTTTTGATAAAATGTTAAAACCATAGTATCACATACTCCTCAGTGGTGATAAATTCCTACCATAGCCATATATACTTTTCATGATTAAACTTTCTACATAAGTGTTGGCATTTCTTAACGTTGTTACAAAAGATAAACTAAAAGTCCATCCCCGGTAACGGCGTCAGAAATGTTTGTTGGTGTTTCTTAGCATCACTACTAAAGATAGACTATAAGTCCGTCCTTAATAATAATACTAGAAACGTAAGTTGACGTTCTGTAATACCTTTGGTATTAGAATTCAAGTAATCCGCCATGTCATCATATTTAAATTTAAGCATCTGCATATGATTGAGCTTAGGACCTAGAGTGATTTGATTTCAGCTAAGTATTGATTGTGTACTTGAGCCCTTAATCAAAAATCAAAAATGAAATTAAATAGAAATTGAATTAAACCCTAATGTTGATCTAAAAACCCAATTCAAAATCTATATGAAATATGGGAAACGTGTCTAAATAAAAGTTGTAGAGTTTTAAAAATGGAACAACTTTTATTTTTGGAGATTTTGAAGTTATATTATAAAAATTCAAATTTAACTCAAATTACTATATTGAAATTTATATTTGAAACTTCAATTTCAAAAATATCAAGAATCTTCAAAAACTTCCTTCATAGAAGTTGTCAAGCTCTCTGAGAAGAACAACTTTCATGTTTACCAATTTTCAAGTTGTTGAGAAGAATCAAAAGTAATTTTAAAAATTCAGTTTGAAATTCAAAACCCTTTTTACCCCCTTTTCTGTAGTTTGAAAATTTGACCGAATTTGAACATACTTCAAAAAGCAAAAGTATTCTACACAAAATTCTCCACAACTTTTATTTTGGGACCACTCACTGATTCAGCTTGGGTAGGGCTTAATTGGAGAGAATAGCTTTTGACCTCTCCCTGTGCTACAGTAGACGAGAGGGGGGGTCCCCTGTTCATGAACGCAGCCGTACGCGCGTGCCGCGCCGCGCGCCGGCCGTCGTCCGGCCGCCGGGGCCGGGGCACCGCCGCGTGGTGTGCCACAGGGGGGGGGCCCCGGGACGCCTCGCCCTTATCTCTTCCCCGTCCGCGGCTTTAAATGGCGACGAGCTCTTCCATCGCCTTCTTCTCCTCGGTTCACCGGCGACCGTTACTACCGATCGGCGGCGACCGTTACTACCGATCGGCGGGATTGGTCGTGCCCCGACCAACTCCACCCTCTCAATCCCACAGCCAGCTAGCCAACTTCCTTGCGCACCACCTGAGCCACTTGTTGAGGGTTGCCGTTGTCGGAATCCTGCGTGCCTGCTGCTTCGTCCTCCGCGCCGACCGAGCGCCGCCGAGGGTCTTCGCGACGCGGATAGCTCGTCTCGGTGAGCCTCTCTCCGTTAACACGTGTGTTCTACGTTCCGTGTCTCGCCGTGGTGCTCATGTGCGCGACGGTTTCTTGTTTGGAGCTCAGGGTTCGCCGGAACGGGAGATCGCCGTCGAGTCCGCCTTGCTGTTTCCGACCGTCACCGTCAAGCTCGTCGTTCCGAGCCTTCTCCGTCTCAACCACCTGTGATTCGTGATCCCGGTGAGCTCTGTGGTGCCCTCGGTGTCGCCGGTTTAGCTTGTGATGGTCCGCATGTCTCGGAAGTAGAGCCGCTGCCGCGGTGAGCCGCCATGGCCGCTCTCGGTCGTGCTCGGAAGGCCGGGGGGCGGTGCGGAGTCTGTAGCTGGGGTGCGGGCGCTAGTGGGAACTCGTCGGGTGTTGATCGTCGGTGTCGGTTCCGCCGGCACGGCCGCGCCGGTGGCGCAGAGCCGCCGCGCGCGCGCGTGCTTGGGAGACGGCGGGAGGAAGAAGAAAGGAGGGAGAGAAGGAGTGACTGACGGGAGGGGCCCGTCCGTCAGTGGCGCGGGGCAGAAAGAGGCCGCGCTGGGCCGGCCTGCGTGCTGTTGGGCCAACCCGGGCCGATTTGGCGTTTTCCTTTTTTCGGGAATTTCCAAAGGGTTTTCTATTAATATTTGAAATGAATAGTTCTGCGTTTTAATCTTTTTGTGAGAATTAATATACTGCCCCAAAAATTATGGAAATTTTTGTGAGTACTCTCTATAGTGTGTAGTATTTTATAAAAATATCAAATATAGGTTTTGAACACTTTCTGTAGTAGTTAAAAATCAGTATATTAAATAAAAAAATGCAACTTTAGGCATTTTTAATTAATTCCCTGTAATTCTAAAAATCATGAAATTTTATGTGCCACTATTATAAGTCAAGATCTATCTGTTTGTGAAGTTTGAGGTCAAATAGAAATAATTTAATTAATTGTTAATTATATGCTTGGTTGATTGATTAATAAAATAAATAGGAAATTTTGGTTATTAGGGTTTGATGTGGATTTTTGGATTGATTGAAATTCTAGGTCAATCACCTTTATGACCTAGGGCAGTATGAATTAGATTATTCATGTCTAACAAAGGTAGGGTCATATACTCATGTGTGGTTTATTTATTTGTTGTTAAATTTCATCTGTCATTTCATGTGCATCACATTCATACATTCATTCATTGCAAACGTGTAGTGACCGAGAATCCAGAGGTTAAGTCTGAGGGTCCATCTGAGGAGACTACTCAGGAAGTCATACAAGGGTTTGACATTTGTGGAACTGACCCGGATCCGACACTCTACGCAATTCAAGGCAAGCCCCGGTGCATTTAACCCCTCCTTGTTATTTAAAAATATTTATCACTTGAGTTAATCTATTGCATTAGGTTACTAGGAGTTGATTGACAACCACTTGATGCATGACCATCCTTGACCAATTACCAATAACTGATAACCTGATTTGATTAAAAGTATTGAAAAATGCTTAGTCATGCTTGACGGTTAGATTTGCAAAAATGCTATTTCAAACTATGATGATACAAATGAAATGAATCACTTTATGGGACTGGTTATGTCCTTGTTGTTGGCAGTGTTCCTAGCTAGTTCATTGTCATCAACAGGGATGGTTTTTCCCGCTTGGTTGGCCAACTGCTTGGGTTAGAGTCCCAACTTTCGTCGCCATCGGGAAAGGGATGTGAAAACCGGGTAGTTACCAGTGTACTTGGGTTAGAGTCCCAATGCATGGTTTCTAACGGAAAAATATTAGGGACCGTTCGTTGTCAGGCCTGCTGTGATCAAGACTTTGCAACTAGCCACATACTACGGAAAGCCTCTGACTCCGGTGGCTCTACTGCTGGAACCGACAACCACGCACTGGGAGTGGAGAGATGGCGAGAGTAGCGTGTACCCTCGTGGCCGTCGTGCCTGGAGACGAGAGGAGTACTAGTGCTCTCGGGTGGCGCAGGACCGGTTCCGGGGTACGAAAAGCCGTGGTAGGCGGGGTTGGCGTATGCAAGCTTAAGTGCTACATACGCAGTGTGGATAGGGATCCCCAGCTAGGTATTAATCGATTCAAATCGTCGTTGCTCCTCGGATATGGAGACTTGATCCTCACACCTACAGTGAAAAGTGGTTCGGAACTAGGATTGTTTTGAAATAGATTAAGTAAAGGAAAGAATGTTGATATATGAGAAAGAACTTGTAGAATTGGATAATGATGGATAATGTTATTGAAATAAAATATTGAGATAGGATTAGTAGTGCTTTTCCGCAAAACTTTCGAACTCTTGCTAAGCCTTACCTTGACTCCCCTTAGCCTGCATTCCTGAGTCTAATCTTACACTTTTGGTCGGGTAAGTCTTGCGGAGTACCCCATGTACTCAGGGTTTGTTAACCCCGTTGCAGGAGGGCAGCAGGAGACCGAAGTTTGTCTCGCCCCGTGCTGCGTCACTATCGTCCAGGAGAGTGAAGAAGACTAAAGTTAAACCCTTGGGCAGGGTTCGTGAAATATTTAACTATCTGTCGTATTGTTGTTCCAAACTCTACTGCTACTCTTTTAAATTTATGGTCTGTAATAACTGCACTTAATTTTATTCGAACACTGGTCTGTAATATTAAGTACTATTTATTCTTCCGCAAATTCTACTCTGATGTATTTTGTTATAAAATGTTGTAACTCTGAAATGACTTCGCAATGGGATCCTGTCGGAGATAACGGGTGCTTATGTAGCCCGGCAGAGCCCGCTTAGGTCATATGGAACACGGGCCCGGCTGTTAGATGTCATTAGTGATGTTGACAGGTGCCTGTGGGCCACGTGATTTAGGCGGTTCTGTTACAGCTGGTATCAGAGAATTCCATTGCTAAATCATTGCAGGTTACCTTTCGAAAATTTCAAAATGTTTTGGATCATAAAAAAAACTTAAACTAATATTTTGAGTCCAAACTGCTTACAATCTTACCTTACTCAGTAGTTCTTATCTTGTTCTGTAATTTATCTTATTATGGTTATGGTAGCAGGTGGAACAACATTATTAACACTAGCCCTATGTTTAAACTAATTATGCTTTGATTTGTATTGCATGATTTAAAATTCGTAAGTACGTGCATGCATCATGATAATCACCCATGTTAATAACTTCCTCCTTAAAAGTGGGTATATGGGTTAGGAATTATCACACCTATTCTTGCTAGCCTTGTATATCCTTATTAATTCAAACTTACCTTTCCAGCTGGCACGAACTAGGTTAACGGCGCGCAAGATGACTGGTCCTCGTGGAGTTCCACGTCACCAGTTGGCACCCCGCGACAGTGACGAGGCGTCTAGCAGCCGTCCGCCCCGCCGCAGCCGCAAGGAATTAAAGAAAGAAATCAAGGAGCTGCACCGTGAGATGAGTCTCTTGAGGGAGGACTTCCAGGTGGCCCGGGCTGATCATTACCGGGATGTGAGGACCAACAGAGACCTACGGCGGGAGATCGACCGCCTAACTCAAGAGAGGGAGGAAGCTTTGGAACAAATTGGCGCGGCACGTGATCGCGTTGAGGAGCTGGAGGGGTACATCGAGAACCTTGAGTGGAACAACGGGATGCTGCAGGAGGAAGTGCATAGGCTGAACGATCAGCTTAACCCGATTCTGATTCCACGAGAGGAGGAGCCTGAGGAGGGTGTGGTCATAGGACCAGATGATGAGTATTATGACAGCGAGACTTCAGAGGATGGTTACCTTGAGGCAGCCGACCCAGGGGAGGATGTAGTCGTCGAGGAGGACGAGGAGGAGGAGGTTGTCGTTATCGACTAAGCTAGTCTTAGGACTAGTGGGGTTTAGTCTTCTGTATCCGAGTATTATAATCGTAGTGCCAAGAACCATAGCCTGGGCGGGTCTTGTTCCGTTTATGTGTGTTGAACCTTGCTAAATTTGGTGTTCTAAGTTGTAATGCTACTATGTTTTAATTATGCAATGTGAGTCCTTAGTGATTGTCCTGAAACAGATGGTCAACACTCGCTCAAATGGTGCTGGTACTTCTGATGAAGGAGCTGCTCCCTATCCACCACCCATTCCACCAACCTTAGCAGATGCCATCGCAGCCCTAGCTCATGCAGCCAACGCTATGGCTCAGAACCGAGAAAACCGTGGCGGGCGTCGGGGCCGCCGCGAGGATGAGGAAACCACCTATGTAGACTTTACTGAAACCCGTCCACCAGTTTTCACAAAAGCTGAAGAACCTTTGGAGGCCGATGACTGGCTTCGTACTATGGAGCAGAAGTTCAGTTTGATCCGCTGTACGGAAATCCAAAAGCCACTCTTCGCGGCTCAGCAGCTGCGTGGTCCGGCCAGTGCCTGGTACGCCAACCTGTTGTCTGCACAGCCCGAGGGGCATCAGCTTACTTGGGCAGAATTCCGCGAAGCTTTCCCAGCACATTACATCCCAGCAGGTGTAATGAAGATGAAACTGGACCAGTTCTTAGCTCTGCAACAGAAAGATTCTTCTGTGATGCAATATGTGAACCAATTCCACCATCTAGCCCAGTATGCTCCTGAACACACCAATACCGATCAAAAGAAGAAAGATTGCTTTGTCAGGGGCCTAAACTTCAAAATCCAGCGTAGTTTAGCTAACAACCTCAACTGCTCTTATCATGAAGCTGTAAACAGTGCCATTGCTTACGAAGAAAGTGATCGTAAACATCAGGATGAGAAGAAGAAAAAGAAGTCAGGCTTTTCTGGCGGTCAAAAACGCCAGAAGATCATCTATCATCCTACACACCACAATCGCCCCGCTTACCCTCAGCAGCAAGTCGTGGTACGCACCGCGGCTACCTCCCATACCTCGAATCAACAGAACACCACTCAGCCGAATGCCCCAGGCGTTCGTATCAATACACCCCAGACCACCTATAATCATCCTTGCTACAACTGTGGCAAATTGGGGCATTGGGCTCGTGACTGTCCATACCCCAAGAAGTACAATCAAAATGCCCAGAAGAGTCCTGGACAGCAGCAACAGCAGCATCAGAATCAGCACCGTGGTCAGCAGCACCAGGTTCAGAAGGTCAAGCTTGTCAAGAAGGCTGGACACGTTTATTATACTCATGTGGATGACATCCCTGCAGGAGAGCCCGTCATGATGGGTAGGTTTCCTGTTGCCAGTCACCCCGCTATTACACTTTTTGATTCTGGTGCATCACATTCATTCGTCAATCGTACATTTGTGGTAAAACATGAGATCCCAATTGGGGAAATAACGGAAAACTTCCTTATACATTCGCCCGGAGGGCGTATAAATACTAAGGAGGTAGTGCATCGAGTACCTATCGAACTGGGCGGGCATATATTCCCAACCACCATGATAGTACTCAAGGATCAGGACATAGATGTCATATTAGGTATGAATTGGATGTATCAGCACAAGGCACTGATAGATGTGCTGAATAGGACCATAAGGGTCAGCATACCTGGTAGTCAATCTCAACTTCTTATCCAACTGCCACTACCCGTGAGAATGATTGAGAAGACAGTGCAGAGATTGTGTGCCACCTCAGTTCAAGAAATCCAAAATATTCCGGTAGTTTGTGAATTTCCGGATGTATTCCCTGATGACCTACCCGGTCTGCCACCTGACCGTGATGTAGAGTTCGCTATTGAGTTGAAGCCAGGAACTGCACCTATATCCCGCAGAGCCTATAGGATGCCTCCCAAGGAATTGGCTGAGCTTAAAATTCAACTGCAAGATCTGCTTGATAAGGGTTTTATCAGACCAAGTTCATCTCCTTGGGGTTGTCCTGCTATATTCGTGAAAAAGAAGGACAAGTCACTCAGACTCTGTGTCGATTATCGCCCACTCAACGAGGTCACCATTAAAAATAAATATCCTTTGCCTCGCATTGACCTACTCTTTGACCAACTAGCTGGAGCCAAGGTCTTTTCCAAAATTGACCTTAGGTCTGGTTATCACCAAATAAAGATCCGTCCTGAGGACATTCCGAAAACGGCATTCACCACCAGATACGGCCTTTATGAGTATCTGGTCATGTCTTTTGGCCTAACCAATGCACCTGCCTATTTCATGTATCTCATGAACTCTGTTTTCATGCCCGAGCTTGACAAGTTTGTAGTCGTGTTCATCGATGACATCCTTGTTTATTCCAAAACCCCTGATGAACATGCCAACCACCTCCGTATTGTCCTGACCCGTTTGAGAGAGCACCAACTATATGCCAAGTTTAGTAAATGTGAGTTTTGGCTAGATCGAGTTCCTTTTCTCGGACACATTCTATCAGCCGAAGGTGTATCCGTGGATCCCAGCAAGGTGGAAGAAATCTTGAATTGGAAGCCACCAGCCACAGTTCATCAAGTCCAGAGTTTTATGGGAATGGCAGGGTATTACCGTCGGTTTATTCCAGATTTCTCAAGAATAGCCAAGCCCATTACCAACCTGCTGAAGAATCAGGTCAAGTTCATCTGGTCGCCAGATTGTGAAAAGGCATTTCAAACCTTGAAAAAGTTGTTGACCACTGCACCAGTACTGGCCCAACCAGATATAGAAAAGCCCTTTGATGTGTACTGTGATGCTTCTGGTACCGGACTTGGTTGTGTCTTGATGCAAGAAGGAAGAGTCATTGCTTATGCCTCACGGCAACTCAAGCGTCATGAGGAGAATTATCCTACTCATGATCTAGAGTTAGCAGCTGTGGTACATGCCTTAAAGATATGGCGTCACTACTTGTTGGGCAGTACCTGTAATGTATATACAGATCACAAGAGTCTGAAATACATTTTCACTCAAGAAGAGCTGAACATGAGACAGCGAAGATGGCTCGAGTTAATCAAGGATTATGATATTGAAGTGCATTATCACCCTGGCAAGGCGAATGTGGTCGCTGATGCACTCAGTCGTAAAGTGCACTGCAATTGTTTGACAGTCAAGCTGTATGATATGTCCTTGTGCTATGAGTTGGAAAAATTAGGGGTAGAAATAATTCCACAAGGCAGTTTGACCAATTTTAGTATTGAAACACCCATCCGGGATGAGATTATTGCCGCTCAGCGGAAAAGTAATGGAATCAAGCACATCAAGAAAAAGGTTCAGGCTGGCAAGGCAGATTGTTTCCGGATTGATGATGATGGCGTCGTGTGGTTCAAAGATCGTCTGGTAGTTCCGAAAGTGCCGGAGTTACGACAAAAGATCCTTGATGAAGCACACTTGACGAGGTTTTCCATCCATCCTGGCAGCAACAAGATGTACCAGGATCTGAGACAAAAATTCTGGTGGACAAAGATGAAGATAGAGATTGCCCGGTATGTCGCGAGATGTGACACGTGTCAGAAAGTGAAGGCTGTTCACATGAGGCCTGGAGGGGAGCTGCAGCCATTACCTGTTCCTGCATGGAAGTGGGAAGACATCAGCATGGATTTCATAGTAGGATTACCCAGGACAACTAGAGGTTTTGATTCCATCTGGGTTATTGTAGATCGCCTAACGAAGCAAGCTCATTTCCTACCAGTCAAGAAAGATTTCCGGGCACCGACATACGCGAAGCTTTATATTGAAAACTTAGTTAAGTTGCATGGTGTACCAAGGACCATCGTTTCCGATCGAGGTACCCAGTTCGTCTCTAAGTTTTGGCGAGCTTTCCACAAGTCCTTAGGTACAAAGCTTTTGCATAGCACTGCCTACCATCCGCAGACGGATGGGCAGACGGAAAGAGTCAATCAAGTGTTGGAGGATATGTTGAGGGCTTGTGCGCTCAATTACCCTGATAAGTGGGATGATTGTCTGGCATTGGCTGAATTCTCGTACAACAACAGTTATCAAGAAAGCATCAAGATGGCCCCATTTGAGGCAGTCTATGGTCGAAGGTGCCGAACCTCATTGAATTGGTCTGAACCTGGAGAGAGATGGTTTTATGGTGTGGATTTGGTCAACGAAGCCGAAGAAAAAGTTAAGCAGATTCAAGAAAATTTGAAAGTAGCACAGTCTCGGCAGAAAAGTTATGCCGATAAAAGGCGTCGACCTTTGGCATTCAAGATAGGGGACTATGTGTATTTGAAGGTATCGCCAATGAAAGGAGTCAGCCGATTTGGCGTTAAAGGCAAATTGGCCCCGCGTTATGTTGGACCTTTCCTAATCATAGAACGCGTGGGAAAAGTAGCTTATAAGCTGCAGTTGCCTGAGCATCTTTCGGAAGTACACAATGTATTCCATGTGTCTCAGCTCAAGAAATGTCTTCGAGTACCTGATCAAGTCGTCGAAGTGGAGGGAGTGGAACTTGAACCTGAGCTGACATACTCGGAGTATCCTATTCGAGTCTTAGACATAAAAGATCGTGTAACTCGGAGGAATACAACCCGATGGTACAAGGTCCAGTGGAATGCACATTCCGAAGAAGAAGCCACTTGGGAGTCGGAAGATTACCTCGCAGAGAATTTCCCTGAGTTCTTTGCTACCTTGTAGAATGTACACTTTTAGTCTTGACATATGTAAACGTTCTTCTGTTTTTTTTGCAGATTTTAGAATTAGTTGGTTGAGACCTATTCTTGTCCATTCCTTGTTTCAGTTAATGTTTCTATTAAATCTCGGGACGAGATTTCTTTTAGGGGGGAAGGCTGTAATACATTTGGTATTAGAATTCAAGTAATCCGCCATGTCATCATATTTAAATTTAAGCATCTGCATATGATTGAGCTTAGGGCCTAGAGTGATTTGATTTTAGCTAAGTATTGATTGTGTACTTGAGCCCTTAATCAAAAATTAAAAATGAAATTAAATAGAAATTGAATTAAACCCTAATGTTGATCTAAAAACCCAATTCAAAATCTATATGAAATATGGGAAAAGTGTCTAAATAAAAGTTGTAGATTTTTAAAAATGGAACAACTTTTATTTTTGGAGATTTTGAAGTTATATTATAAAAATTCAAATTTAACTCAAATTACTATATTGAAATTTATATTTGAAACTTCAATTTCAAAAATATCAAGAATCTTCAAAAACTTCCTTCATAGAAGTTGTCAAGCTCTCTGAGAAGAACAACTTTCATGTTTACCAATTTTCAAGTTGTTGAGAAGAATCAAAAGTAATTTTAAAAATTCAGTTTGAAATTCAAAACCCTTTTTACCCCCTTTTCTGTAGTTTGAAAATTTGACCGAATTTGAACATACTTCAAAAAGCAAAAGTATTCTACACAAAATTCTCCACAACTTTTATTTTGGGACCACTCACTGATTCATCTTGGGTAGGGCTTAATTGGAGAGAATAGCTTTTGACCTCTCCCTGTGCTACAGTAGACGAGAGGGGGGGTCCCCTGTTCACGAACGCCGCCGTACGCGCGTGCCGCGCCGCGCGCCGGCCGTCGTCCGGCCGCCGGGGCCGGGGCACCGCCGCGTGGTGCGCCACAGGGGGGGGCCCCGGGACGCCTCGCCCTTATCTCTTCCCCGTCCGCGGCTTTAAATGGCGACGAGCTCTTCCATCGCCTTCTTCTCCTCGGTTCACCGGCGACCGTTACTACCGATCGGCGGCGACCGTTACTACCGATCGGCGGGATTGGTCGTGCCCCGACCAACTCCACCCTCTCAATCCCACAGCCAGCTAGCCAACTTCCTTGCGCACCACCTGAGCCACTTGTTGAGGGTTGCCGTTGTCGGAATCCTGCGTGCCTGCTGCTTCGTCCTCCGCGCCGACCGAGCGCCGCCGAGGGTCTTCGCGACGCGGATAGCTCGTCTCGGTGAGCCTCTCTCCGTTAACACGTGTGTTCTACGTTCCGTGTCTCGCCGTGGTGCTCATGTTCGCGACGGTTTCTTGTTTGGAGCTCAGGGTTCGCCGGAACGGGAGATCGCCGTCGAGTCCGCCTTGCTGTTTCCGACCGTCACCGTCAAGCTCGTTGTTCCGAGCCTTCTCCGTCTCAACCACCTGTGATTCGTGATCCCACTGAGCTTTGTGGTGCCCTCGGTGTCGCCGGTTTAGCTTGTGATGGTCCGCATGTCTCGGAAGTAGAGCCGCTGCCGCGGTGAGCCGCCATGGCCGCTCTCGGTCGTGCTCGGAAGGCCGGGGGGCGGTGCGGAGTCCGTAGCTGGGGTTCGGGCGCTAGTGGGAACTCGTCGGGTGTTGATCGTCGGTGTCGGTTCCGCCGGCACGGCCGCGCCGGTGGCGCAGAGCCGCCGCGCGCGCGTGCGTGGGAGACGGCGGGAGGAAGAAGAAAGGAGGGAGAGAAGGAGTGACTGACGGGAGGGGCCCGTCCGTCAGTGGCGCGGGGCAGAAAGAGGCCGCGCTGGGCCGGCCTGCGTGCTGTTGGGCCAACCCGGGCCGATTTGGCGTTTTCCTTTTTTCGGGAATTTCCAAAGGGTTTTCTATTAATATTTGAAATGAATAGTTCTGCGTTTTAATCTTTTTGTGAGAATTAATATACTGCCCCAAAAATTATGGAAATTTTTGTGAGTACTCTCTATAGTGTGTAGTATTTTATAAAAATATCAAATATAGGTTTTGAACACTTTCTGTAGTAGTTAAAAATCAGTATATTAAATAAAAAATGCAACTTTAGGCATTTTTAATTAATTCCCTGTAATTCCAAAAATCATGAAATTTTATGTGCCACTATTATAAGTCAAGATCTATCTGTTTGTGAAGTTTGAGGTCAAATAGAAATAATTTAATTAATTGTTAATTATATGCTTGGTTGATTGATTAATAAAATAAATAGGAAATTTTGGTTATTAGGGTTTGATGTGGATTTTTGGATTGATTGAAATTCTAGGTCAATCATCTTTATGACCTAGGGCAGTATGAATTAGATTATTCATGTCTAGCAAAGGTAGGGTCATATACTCATGTGTGGTTTATTTATTTGTTGTTAAATTTCATCTGTCATTTCATGTGCATCACATTCATACATTCATTCATTGCAAACGTGTAGTGACCGAGAATCCAGAGGTTAAGTCTGAGGGTCCATCTGAGGAGACTACTCAGGAAGTCATACAAGGGTTTGACATTTGTGGAACTGACCCGGATCCGACACTCTACGCAATTCAAGGCAAGCCCCAGTGCATTTAACCCCTCCTTGTTATTTAAAAATATTTATCACTTGAGTTAATCTATTGCATTAGGTTACTAGGAGTTGATTGACAACCACTTGATGCATGACCATCCTTGACCAATTACCAATAACTGATAACCTGATTTGATTAAAAGTATTGAAAAATGCTTAGTCATGCTTGACGGTTAGATTTGCAAAAATGCTATTTCAAACTATGATGATACAAATGAAATGAATCACTTTATGGGATTGGTTATGTCCTTGTTGTTGGCAGTGTTCCTAGCTAGTTCATTGTCATCAACAGGGATGGTTTTTCCCGCTTGGTTGGCCAACTGCTTGGGTTAGAGTCCCAACTTTCGTCGCCATCGGGAAAGGGATGTGAAAACCGGGTAGTTACCAGTGTACTTGGGTTAGAGTCCCAATGCATGGTTTCTAACGGAAAAATATTAGGGACCGTTCGTTGTCAGGCCTGCTGTGATCAAGACTTTGCAACTAGCCACATACTACGGAAAGCCTCTGACTCCGGTGGCTCTACTGCTGGAACCGACAACCACGCACTGGGAGTGGAGAGATGGCGAGAGTAGCGTGTACCCTCGTGGCCGTCGTGCCTGGAGACGAGAGGAGTACTGTGCTCTCGGGTGGCGCAGGACCGGTTCCGGGGTACGAAAAGCCGTGGTAGGCGGGGTTGGCGTATGCAAGCTTAAGTGCTACATACGCAGTGTGGATAGGGATCCCCAGCTAGGTATTAATCGATTCAAATCGTCGTTGCTCCTCGGATATGGAGACTTGATCCTCACACCTACAGTGAAAAGTGGTTCGGAACTAGGATTGTTTTGAAATAGATTAAGTAAAGGAAAGAATGTTGATATATGAGAAAGAACTTGTAGAATTGGATAATGATGGATAATGTTATTGAAATAAAATATTGAGATAGGATTAGTAGTGCTTTTCCGCAAAACTTTCGATCTCTTGCTAAGCCTTACCTTGACTCCCCTTAGCCTGCATTCCTAAGTCTAATCTTACACTTTTGGTCGGGTAAGTCTTGCGGAGTACCCCATGTACTCAGGGTTTGTTAACCCCGTTGCAGGAGGGCAGCAGGAGACCGAAGTTTGTCTCGCCCCGTGCTGCGTCACTATCGTCCAGGAGAGTGAAGAAGACTAAAGTTAAACCCTTGGGCAGGGTTCATGAAATATTTAACTATCTGTCGTATTGTTGTTCCAAACTCTACTGCTACTCTTTTAAATTTATGGTCTGTAATAACTGCACTTAATTTTATTCGAACACTGGTCTGTAATATTAAGTACTATTTATTCTTCCGCAAATTCTACTCTGATGTATTTTGTTATAAAATGTTGTAACTCTGAAATGACTTCGCAATGGGATCCTGTCGGAGATAACGGGTGCTTATGTAGCCCGGCAGAGCCCGCTTAGGTCATATGGAACACGGGCCCAGCTGTTAGATGTCATTAGTGACGTTGACAGGTGCCTGTGGGCCACGTGATTTAGGCGGTTCTGTTACACGTTCCCAACCACCATTACTTCAGAAAGGTAACCCTTGGCCCTTAATGGCGCCGACCTAGGTAATGCAGTGTGGTAATAGTAGTTAGAAGTGCCGGATTGGCCTTCCTAACCGTCATTACTTACGATATGCAAAACTATGATACGGCGCCGTGGGGTGCACAAGATTTACAATCCTTAAGTAATGGTACTTAGGTACGCCAATCGATAGCTTAGTAAGAAATAAGATTACTCTGCAAGCGCATAGAACTATCATTGTAGTATTTCAACCCGTGAGTAGGGTGTCGTATTTATAATTTCCCGTAGGAGGGCAATATGCATCAAGCGTGGTGTAAACATGATCACTTATTGAGTGCAATGGTAGGCATAGAGTAAACAGGAATAAAACATGATTTCAACATAGTGGACACACATATGGATCAACCTCAAGGATAAAAGGAAAATAAAGAATAAAAGAATATATCTAACTGAGCAGGCATTGGTCATATATAATTATGCAAAGAACTGTTAGCAAATCATCTAATTAGTAGTTCTAGTATCACGACTAAGTCTGGGGTGATAGGGAGATCCCCGCAGCTGGTCTGCCAGCCGATAGAGACTTTACGAACTCCTACTCAATATCCGAACGTGGGGGAATGCTAGGGATGGACAGGGCTATCACCACCTGTCCACCTACCCCTCTGCTCGTGGGATACCGACATATCTGCCGATCTCCGCATACCCAAGCTCCATGCTTGCATACATGGAAACAACTCCTAACCCCCGCGGACCCCAACCCTTCGGATTGACAGGCTAGGTTAAGAGCAACCATGACAGTACGACGAACCATCACCTCATTCCTAGTTCTTCTTCTATTCATACTAATTTGATGAACAGTGAAGAATGATGATGAACAAGTCAAGAACATGATACATAAACAATGTTTTAGCTCATATACTATGCTCATAACAAGATCATAACTAGACTCTAGTTCATATGCATAATCATATAAGTATGATAAGAACTTGCTCATGGAAGAAGACCGAATTGTATTCATACCAAGATGATCTTTTTCTTCCAAGGAGACAAGCTCTCCTTGATAGCTCTTGCCTTGCTCACAAACTACTAATACTACTCTAAAGATACAAGTGAGAGGTGTGAGATAGATTACTCCAAAATGATGTGTGTGTTGAAGGGGATGGAGCACCATCTATTTATAGTGGTACTATGACGGTTTGGCGCATCTAAATATGGAAGGAGGTGAAACCGCCATCAGCAAACCGCCATCAGCACCGCCTCCGAAGATGGACCCGAGAGGCCCCACCTGGGGGCGGTCGCCCCCGGGGACGGTCGGTCCCTGGGGAGCGCCATCTGGCCACCGCCTTCGGGTGGTCGGTTGCTCCCTGGGCCTGGGCCTCTCCCGTGGTTGCGGATGGATCCAATTACGCTTTGAAGGTGGGCTTCTTTAGTATTCTTTGTTTGCGCATTTGTCGGATTCGTCATTTGACTTTGTGCTTTCTCCATGTTGATGTGTATTTCCACTTGTTATGCCATAAAACCTGTAAAACATGAATGCTAGGGGTACAAGTGGAACTTGTTAGTAGTAAAGGCATATGTGCTAGAATATGATTGTTAATCTTCTTTTTAGTCTAAGTTGGTGGTATAAAATTTATCCATAAGGACCACCAACAATAAGCTGCTTGCTTTGTGTTGAGTCTTGTCAAGTCTTATTGACCCTTGTTGAGAGATTTATCATGCTCGCAAGATCAAGATCACGTTCACCCACCTAAATATGCACTACTCTACACTGGAGTAGGCACAAAAACATGCCTTCCATTTAGATTCACCCAATAATGCTCTACTCCTACACTAGGAGTAGACGAAAAAAAGAGAAGCCTATTAGGATTCCATCAAGTAAATACTCCATGTTTTAAAGGTGTGATCTCTCTCTAATATGAGTTTATAGTAGAAGAGACATGGGCTATACAAAAATGGGTGCGAAGATGCCCGCCTGAAAAAGGAAAAAACGAGAGAGAGGAGCAAAAGCTCATGAAAAAAAAGAGAAAAAATGATGATGATAGCCATGTCTCTAAAGAAATAAAGTTACAAAGAGATCATATCAAATAAAGGAATATAGTAGAATTAGATTTAGCCACCAAATATCCATACACATGCACATCTTGATCTAAGAGTATGGTACTTCTCTCCTTGGATCCATGCATTGACTCGATAACACATGCAAGGTAAGTATGCTATATCCTTTCCATTCCTAGAACTCCACATAAGCTTTAGAAGTAGGAAAGGATAAGAAAGCAACTCATTACTATGCTTTGGTAAGGAATCATATACCATTGAGTGACTTGAGTGTACCATTTGAGGAGTATAAGTGAACTATACTTTTTTTGTGAAAATTTAAAAACTCCAAGTCACTAAGATGAGAATTTGGGAAGATAACTTTGTTTTGAGAACTATTCCACTTTTCAACCACTGAAGGATATATGTTAGCCAATGCCACATATCCCACTAGTATAAGATTTGTCTTGGAAGAACTTTTGTGTTAGCTGTATGTCTTAAGATGCTATGATCATGCTTACTTTTATCCTTAACTTTTACTCGAGGATGAGTAAAGAGCAAGTGTGGGGAAGCTTGTTGACGGTCCTTAATACCCCATTTTATACCGTCAATACTGCCTAATTTGGTCTTAAAAATGATACAAACCATAGTCATAGGTTTTTATTTCTAACCATTTCCACAAGTTGTGATGGCTATGTGAGTGTAGGTGCAAAGTAAGTACAAAACGGCGATATATAAGGAGAAAAGGCTTCATCCATGCTTCTTGTGACTACACCAAGTCAAGGAGTTTGAAATGGAGCTTTGGTTCACCCCAATCGAAGGTCGGACGATAAGATTATGCTTTCCGGAGATTGGAGAACGGGTCGCAGGAGTAGTCCCAGTTAAAATGAGAACTCAGGATGCATCCAGACTTGGAATCAGACAAATGACCAGGCGTTGGAAAAGCTAACTGAGAGGCCTACATGCTCACCAAAGATGAGCCAATTTGGCCCAAGTTGCAGGGTGCCCGCCCTGTCCCTGCCACGTTCCACGTCAGCAATCCGTGGGAGATGCCAAATCAAGTTTGTCCTCCATCGATCCAAGGTCAGTGCAAGATCTACGGTCTGGTGGCCCTGTCAATAGGGTGCCCGCCCTGTCTCTATCGCCTGCCACATCCATGATCCATGTGAAGCTCCCAAGAAGCCATCCTAGCCATCAATCAAAGTCGGTTTTCAACCAATGGTGCAAGATGGAGGTGTCAAGGATCCACGGACCCACATGTCATCCTCCAAGGGTCGCAAACCGACTCAGCAACCACAAAATGGGCATCAACCGACCTTGCAACCACCTTTGGGGAGGAACCACGGCCGTTGGATCGCAAGTTGGTGAAATCATAGGGCGCCCGCCCTACCCCTAGGGCCACCGACCTTCAGAAGCGCCTACAAATACCCCTGGAGCTCTCCTACACTATAAATAGGACTGGTTTCCTCACTTGTGAAAGGAACAACTAGTAGATACACACTCTCCACATGAGAGTCATAGCCTTAGAGCTCTCTTAGTGAGGAGTAGAAGAGAGGGAGGGAGTGAGGAGAAGCTGGAGGAGTGTCGGGCTTGTCGGCACCATCTTCGGCGTGTATCTCTGCGGATGCGGGTCTCCTTCAAGTGAGCGCTCTGGGATTCTTCTTGGTTAAGGTACTTGGCTCTGTAAGTGTTCTACTTCTATTGTTCATTGGTACATTATTCATTTACTTGAGTGCTCTAGTCTATCTTTGGTATACCTAGATTAGAGTAGTAAGCTATAGTGTAGGCGTGGTGCTTAGGCTATCGTTTACCAGTGTGTGCAGCTTGCTCCTCAAATGTGTGGTAGCTAGTGGGTGGTGACAGCCCCATCTAGTCTCTGTAGTCCACCACGTGTTTGTGCAAGTTCTTAAAGCGTAGGGCCCGAAACTGTAACGGTACAAGTTATCTTTTGCGGTGCTTGACCGAAACAGAGCTCCGAAGTGAACAATCATTGTAGACCTTACCTTGATTTAGAACTTTTGCCATTAAGACCCTCTCTACCCTATTTATCCTAAACATCTAGTTATCTTAGGATGACCTTGATTCTTAGTAGAACACTCATGTTCCCTGTGGAAATTGATACCTTGGAATACTCCTAGGTGAAAGCTACTTTGACAACTGTACGCTTGCGGTTTTACCCCCTTGCCATATTTAGTGTCAACAAGCTTTCTGGCACCGTTGCCGGGGATATCTCTACCCTTGGTGATTGCGTTAGGAATTGTCAACAAGCTTTCTGGCGCCGTTGCCGAGGATATCTCTACCCTTGCTGATTGCGTTAGGAATTGTCAACAAGTTGCTACAATCCTTTCATACTTTCCAAGTACACATGCTTTCAAACAGAGATTCCTCTTCGAATTAGATAATAACTGCTCTAACCTTCAGACTTACCAATTTTACCTTTAACTATGGAGATTTACAGCTCTCGCATAAGTCTTGAGCAATCGAAAGATAGAACAATCAAGTCAAACACTATGTCTCAAATTCTTCACATTACCAATATTCCGGAGTTTTTATAAGTTTCCGAAATAAAACTCAGAGCTTAATTGTATGACACTCTCAAGTCCCTTAATATATGTAGTATTTATGGATCTCACTTAAGGCATTAATGATGTTATGCCTCCCTATAGCTAAGACTATATAGTGGAGCTCATAGGAGTAGTAATAATAAGGATAAGCATACTTGCAATTCATATGTTATAAAGTCAAACAATGGATCCACAGAGAATTGAGGCATACAATCAAACCAAGATGTGCATGTGTATGGAATATGGTGGATAGGTGTATATGTGGTATTTAGTGGTTAATTCTAATTCTACTTATGCTCTTTTGAAAATAAATCTCTCTCTTAGGACCTTTCGCAAGAAAACATGGGCTATCTTTATTTCAACACGCACACATTTTTTTAATCAGGGAGGCGGGCATCTAGTACCCATTGTTTTAATTGCTGGGACACTTGTCCATCTTTTACTCCCCTTTCTTTTCATACTTTTGCATAGCCACAAGCATCCAATAAATGATTTGGAGAGTTAACAATGGTAAAAACTTAGAGCATCTATAACAGGGCTGTCCTATGGGGTATATTTTTTGTGTTTACTCCCAGTGTAGGAGAAAACATTTTTTATGATGAACATAAATAAAAGTGGAAATGGTTGCGAGTACTCCTAGGGTAGGAATAATGCATATGTGGCTGGAGTGTGTAAGTGATCTTAGTTTTAAAAGCATGACAAGACTCTCATAAGGTATACAACAAAGGTTGACTGAACTCAATGCAAAGCAAGCAGCATAAATGTGCAAAGGTTTCCTATCTCTAAATATATCATTTCTGGCTTTGGCCGGAATTCACACTTTGTCATACAAGAGCTCATCATGTAGATTTTAAGTTTTCAAAATAAATCTCCAGAACTTAGTAATGGTAGGAATAAGATATATAGCAGCTCAACCTTCATGAATCATATTAATCAATCACCTAAACTTAGCTCAAACATATGCCTCCACAAGTTTCAGGTTTTAGAGTAAATTCTCAAATTAAAACAACAATATCCAAAACTTAGGAGAATTTAAGGTTGACAACTAGATACTTGAAAGGAATGACAACAGAGCAACTATTCATCATCTCCAAGACAAAATTTTAGTGTTCATCTATTTTAATTGATTCTAGCCTATACTGACTCCGAACATATTCTAATATATAGATAAGTGTTTATTTGGTTTTAATGATTATACATCTTTCTAATTATTTTTTATTGGACTCAAAAAAAGACTTTATGACTTGTGGACCTTCATGTGCCCACATATTTTTGGTATTTTTAGATTTTCCTATGATACTATGGTGAACCTTCATGTGCTCACATATTTTTGGTATTTTATGACTATATAAAACATACACAATAATCGCCTAGGTATAATTACCTGATAACTAGGGGATGCTCCTCCCCCAAGCTAGATGTTTGCAATACTTGGTATTGAATGATCTTTAGAGTGATCTAGCCAGTAGTAGTCCTGTGGGTGCCACTGATAGACTCTTTCCTTAGTCATAATATTGTTCCTGCATAATTATACTACAACAAGAAAACCAAAACTCGAGGCTTGAATTTAACAAGGGGTTAGCGGTCAGCCAATGAGCAATTTATTATTCTTTATGAGTTGATTTTGACAGATCTTGGCAGGATTTCATGTTTCTCTATCTTTTTAAATTTTCTGATTTTATAAAACAGGAAATAAATATGAATGCTCTTTATTTTTATTTTTATGCCACCACAATAAATACTCCTACGGGTTTACCATAAGGTGCCGTTTGGATCCATTTATTTGGAGGAATTGAAATCTAGTTAACAACTTATACTACTTCACTTGAAATATGAAATTCCACCACTTTCCAAAGTTCACATATTGGCCTACTTCAAATTCATAGGGTGAGAGATGGAATTTGATTCTATAGATCACCATGCTATCTTTCTACTTTACAAATTATAGCACGCTTTTCAACACACTCCCACATGATAGAAATACAATACATAAACATCTCTCTTGTATAACCAACAATAATTTAAAAATATAATCTATATACAACCATATTAAGTTAATTAATATGTGTATAAGTTGTGATTCTTAAAATGAATTCAATTCCAAGTATCCAAACGGGACCTAAGTTCATTCACATGGGGCTTTAGTATTTATGATGCAGTAAATAAAGCAGTAAATATTTTTGTTGTTTTATATTTAATGTGCAAAAATAATTATACTAATAATTGTGTTAAAGTAAAATTGCTAACTTAATTAGATAACTACCATTCTAACCTTATGGCTAGGGTATGGAATTTAAAGTCTACCGACAGGACTTAGGTAGAGGAGAGTACTTACTCAGTAGGTTCATCGTCTGAGGTTACCTCAGTCAATTCCCCACTTTACGGTGGTGTAGTAGGTGCTTCTTCTTTCTCCTTCCATCTCATTTCTGTCTCTTCTGCTTCTCTTTTTTCTAGCTCCAGCTCTTTCTTGTTACACTCCCTCAGGTATGCTTCTCTTGACTCTTCATCTCCCTTCATCCATTCTTCTAATTGTGCGTGGATCTCTTCTTTCTCTGTCTTAGCAATCTGATCCATCCTTTCAGCTTCCACTGCCCACTTACTCCAGCGTGGTGCTTGTATGGCTTCCTGTTGCTCCTTGTAGCAGTCTTCATACTTCGCAATCTTGCTAGGGAATTCCTCCCATCCACAGTGAGGCTGGGCCACCTGACGGTGGGCTTGCGTCTTCTCCTGTTGCGTTGCTTCCTGATCTGCTTACGGTTAACAAGTGTTCTAAATTGACAGTGTACCTTTCCGTGGGTAGGTTGAAGTGGATCTGTCCAGACCCGTTGTAGATAATAGCATTGACGCTATAGAGGAACAGTCTTCCCAAAAGAATAGATGATTCATCGTCTCCGTGCATGTCAAGAACTAGAAAATCTACGGGTATATGTTTATCTTGAATTCTTACCATGATATCCTTAACCATGCCTTCAGGGAATCTTAGTGATTGGTCTGCCATCTGCAACTGAATATATGTTGGGCATAGAGGTAAATCATTAAATAAATCATCATATACCTTTTTGGACATTACGTTAACGCCTGATCCAGTGTCGCAGATGGTGTCGGCAAAAGTGGTGTCTCTGATTGTGCATTCAATGATTGGTATACCTGGGTCACCTCTCTTTGTTGGGAATGGTTGGGGGAGCATATGATCATTTTCTGTGTTGAGAGCAGTGATTAGTTGAGTAGTTTCTTCAGGTACATGCTAGGGCTTGTTCTTCCTCCATCTTCTATTATTCTTCTTCTTGGGCATTACTGGTTGTTGTTGCTCTTCTCGTTGATGGAATTGCTTCGGGACTGTAGGAGTCTTTAAGATGCGGTTCTTGAACGAGAATCTCTCTTTCTTGTCCTTGATGGAGAGGACAATCTTGTCATGTTCCGCATAGATGATGGCTTTTGTTGTGCACAAGAATGGTCATCCCAAGATAATGGGTGCCTTCTTATCTCCTCCTGTCTCCATGATCACGAAGTCAACTAGGACATATGACTGCCCCACTCTGATGACAGCTTCTTCTAGCACTCCCTCGGGGTAGCAAATGGACTGATCTACAAGCTGCAAACGCATATCTATGTACAACAAAGGATCACCTAATATTTTCTCATAAATTACCTTGGGAATTATGTTGACACTTGCACCGAAATCGCAGTTAGCTTCTGGAAAGCTGTGACATCCTATGGAGATAGGAATGACAGGTCTTCCAGGGTCTCCCATCTTCTCAGGTAGTGAGTGGTCAATTCACTATACATCTGCAGGCATAATATGGTATTGGGTTGCATTGTGAATATCAATAAGGTTAGTAGTTTCTAAATCTTTCGGCTGGCCCGGAATCTTACCTTTCTCAAATGGTGGGACAGTAGCAGCTAGCTGACCTAATTGTGATTCTAACATTTTATTAAAATTGTGCTGATTCTTTATAGCAGAAGCAAAGGTATCCATTCTAGTATTAATGTTTTCTAAAGCTTTATCATTAGAGGCTACCTTTCTAGACATTTGATCTAACAATTTAGATTGACCAGCAACTAAATCTCTTAAAGGTGGAAGATTGTAATTATTGTAATTATTACCTTGGTTGTTACCTTGGTAGTTACCTTGTCTAGGTTGCTGATTTCATCCTTGGTTTGGCTGGTTCCATCCTTGACCTTGCTAAGGACGATAGTAGGTGTTATTGTTGATGAAGTTCACATCGTCTTGCAGCGTAGGGCAGTTGATAGCTGAATGCCCGTAATCTCCACATTCTTCATAGGTCATGCGAGAATCATCAATATGCATGACTTCCTTCTTCTCTATATCGAGCTTCTTCATGACGAAGTCTAGCTTGGTAGTGACCATGTTAGTTTTCTTGAGATGATGGATACCTCCTCCTCTCTTGCGAGGTTGAGTACGTTCTTCATTACAGCTTGGATTTGAGGCCATCTTCTCAACAAGTGCTTTAGCGTCTAGAAGCTTAAGTGATAGGAAAGCTCCTCCAGGTGCAGCACCTATGGACTCACGAGTGCTAGAGATAAGCCCGTAGTAGAAGGTCTGCATTAATAGCCAATCCTCTATCCCATGATGAGGACAGCCTTCAATACAATCTTGAAATCTTTCCCATGCTTCAGTGAATGATTCATCATGTTGTTGTTGAAAGCTTGAAATTTTCCCACGCAAAGCATTCATCTTGCCTGTAGGAAAGAACTTTGCCAGAAAAGCAGTTGAGCATCGGTCCCATGTAGTGTTCTTCTCTTTGTTGATGCAGAACCACTGCTTAGCTTTCCCCAAAAGTGAAAATGGGAAAAGACGGAGTAAAATAGCATCTCTTGGCACTCCTCTAATCCTGAAGGTGCTGCAGATCTCTAGAAAGTGTTGTAAGTGTGCACTTGCATCTTCATGAGCTTTTCCACTAAATTTACTGGCTTGAACCATGGTGATAAGAGCAGGTTTGAGCTCGAATCCATTCTCCCCAGTGTTGACTACTGGTCCAGTCCGGATGTTTGCTGTTGTTGGGACAGAGAACTCGCGCTGTGTCTTCTCAGCCATGTCTTCAAACACAGGAGCTAAATCTTCTCCCAAGTGTTCTTCTTCCAATGTTGGAGCTAGCTCCTCTGATGGACTAGCTTGAGCAGTGATGGATGTTCTTGATGGTGACTTGAAATTGTCCCTCGCCTCTACAAACTTCTTCCTTCTGAGGAGTTTCTCTGGATCGTCAGTGAAGTTCTTTGGAAGAGAAAAATCATTCATTCATCACCCTGCATAAGATAAGCAAATGATAAAAACCAAGGGTGTGCTTGTTTGAGTTAGAGATCAATCGGTAATACAATCTTATCCATTATGCATATATGTTATCAATATTTCCTAAGTTTAATGTGCCTTCCACAGCAACGGCGCCAAAAATGCTTGTTGACATCTACTAACGTCGCCAAATATAACTACATAACTTTTAATACTAGAGACGAGATTAGAGATGTATGGTAATTAATTAACTGGTCATTAGCAACTAGCCACTTATCTATCACCAACATTCTTAGGCCTAAACTAGGTTGTCATCCCTAATTATATATGCTAGGAATAAATAAAGGTTTCATATATTATTCAATGTGACTAGGTGGAAATATATAAATATAAACTAAGAATAATTCTGCAAGCAGACAGATAATTATACCATTGTAGCATTTTACCTAGAGTTCTACCAGGTTGTCGATTTATATTTATACCACTGGGAAGGACTAGATAAACTATAATCTATTATATTGATAACAACTATATACAATGAATAAGCGGTTTTACTGATGCCATTTTCTCTACTCATATCAGGTAGAGGTCACAAGATAATAAAGATAAGTACAGGTGATAAGTATGATCAAGCATGATAAATAATGGATAAACATCAGAGCACTTTTTAGTCATAGTTTAGCTAGCCAATGGATAAACTAAGGAATTAATATCTAAGGTAATTCTATAACTACGTCAATGAATAACTTTAATTAGTACAATTACATCTAGCAATCATTGTTAGATTAGTCCTACATCATGATCACATGTAAAGGGCATCATCTAGGAAGGATGAGAAACAGAGTCATCATCCAACTTCGCGACCGTGCCTGCTTGCCTACATATGGGGGGTGGACTACAAAGGAATCAACGTAACTATCACTTACGCAAACTACCACATGACCCGGAACATCAGGGTGCACTCGCAGATAAACAGAATATCTAAACACCACGTCTACATATTGTTCCTCATCTACCCATCGATCATTTGGATAAACGCCATACGAGAAATTACATGAATTCAATAAGATCAAACCAACTATGCTAGACATGTAATCAAAGTAGACAATGACTATTGTAATTAAGAACATATGAACTATTAAGAACAATGTTTCCCTAATCATAATGAAGAAAACAATAATAGAGAAAGAACTAAAACTATATTGAACTCCGCGCTCCAGACAGATGCCGGGGGCTCCAGATCCCGCTGAAGAACTAGAACCCCTCTACTTCTAATCTAACTAGACTAGAACTATGAACTAGAAGGCTCTTGATGAACTAGAAGGCTTTTGATGGCTTGATCGAAGACTTGATGCCTTGGATGAATGATGGGATTGCCTCAGGGAGGGGGGTTTGCCCCTTCATTTATAGCCCGGTGGGATGAACGTGTGCCGCAGGATCAAACTGACTTAACCAAAGGCCGAGATGCATCGTAGGAGATGGTGAAGGAACATTCCAGAAGACGGGGCCAAACCCTAGCAGGGAGGCGCTGCCTGGCCCCACCCTAGCGCCGGCCGGCCCCACCTGGCAGGGTCCGGGGCCCCGGTTGCTTCGGGTGTCTTCTAGATGCTTCCCACGTCCTGATAACGATCGTAACATTCGCAGATAAGTTTCGTGATGTTTAAGCACTTTAATCCCTCTTTTAGGCTTTTCTGGAATAATCCCTGGAAAATACAGAATATCCAAAACTCGTGGAAATTGCCAGTTAAAACCCTAGACTAGTGTGTATTCGTGTATCCTTTTGTGTCTAAAGTTCTAATAAAAGTTGACGTTATCCACCGTCAACATCGACCATGGTACGAAGTGTCCCTCCAGATCTCAGCTTGTACCACTGCTCCGTTTTGGCCAGCTTGGGAAGCACAAGCTGAAGGTATGAGTCCCTGGGAAGGAGCTCAGGCAGCAGCATTGAAAGTCCTGAGAAAGGTCTGCTTTAGGTGTCAGAAAGAGATCAAAGTCTCTTCTCTGAGAATGTTTCTGTTAGAGGCACTAGGGAATTGGGACGGTCTTCAACAACAAGCCAAGCAACTGGAAGAAGGTTCTGATAAACAGATCCCATTTTGGTCACCACTACTCGAGCTATGTTGGCCATCCTTAACTTGCATCTGACCCGTGAGCGAGGACACGAGGAGTGGCAGGAACTTTACTCTGAATGTTATGAAGCACTCAAGAGTATAGAACTAAAGAAGAAGAAGGAAAATAAGAAGGCCCAAAAGTGGCAAGAGACTGCTCAGATCGGTACTATACAGAAGATCGGTCTAGATGTTCAGATAGAAGCACTCGAGACACAGTGAAAAGCGGATCAGCACCGCATAGAAGAATTGGAGAGCATGGTGGATAGTCCTCATCTTTAGATGGGACTCCTTATCTAGCAACATGAGGAAGCTCATTCTTATGCTGTGATGGCAAGAAAAAGTCTTAGCGAGACCTTTGGATACCTGCAGCATCAGGATACTATGTTGTGGGGCTTGCATAACACATATCAGCAACAACTCCAGGCAACCCATCAACAAATCATCGAGCTACAGCAAGACGTGCAAATGTCCATGCCATGAGCAATCCAATTCCACATATGGGGATTGCAGCAGCCGACAATCAAGAAGAGTCTGGTTCAGCAGAGAATGCCGATGAAGAATTAGAGGAAGTAGCGAGTGATTCAGAGTCAGAAGTAGTGAGTGGCCAAGTCGAGTAGCTTATGAAGGTAGCTGGCTTCTTATACCCAGTGTCAGATCGGGTCCAACCTAGGGTTAAGTGTCTTTTGTAATATAACAAACCCTGGGTCAGTAGGAAACTGGTGTAATGGTACTTCAATGAGTTGAAGCAAGTTGACCTAAGCTAGAAGTCAATGTTAACTAGTATGAAAACTATGTACAATCCTAGTTTATGAGTGGTAGATGTGTTCAAAAGGTGGTAAATTTTGCCATAGACTAGGTTTTTACCAATCCTCGTTAATCTTCGCTCTAAAAGTTTCCAGTCCTTGGGAAACTTCTAGATGCACTCAACTCAATACAAGAACTTGACAAGTCTTTGACTGTCTAAATCTACGTATGTGTCAGCTTTGATCTTCTCCTTTCACGACACATGCTATTTTCTTAAAATTGACAACCAACAGGTGTTGGTTGAAAGGTATTGTAATTGTAGTTTATGGGATATCATGATCCATGACCATGATGCAGCGTCAGAATCTGGGGTCTCTTATGGATCGCGACCATAGGAAGTTACTACCGGACGCTCACTGTTATCAGGGTTAATGGTCATGATCCTAGCCTGCAATTAGTGTGCTTTCACACTCCTTGACATCTCTTTTGGAAATTTATATCCTTGTTTTCTTTCTGAATTTCTAAAATTTCTTGATTTTTATAACTATCTTGAAATCAGCTTTGAGAACTCACTTCTTTGGGAAACTTCAGGATGCACTCGAATTCATCCCACTGATCCAGTACAAAAATCGGGCACTAGTCCTTGATTTTCCATCAGTGTATGTGTCATGCATTGATCCGACACGTACCACTCCCTCAAATTCAACATGTTATTCCAGAGTCATTATGGTTGTGCCTATAGTGGTGCCATGACCTATGACCACGGTGCTACGTCAAAACCTAGGGTCTCTTGCGTGCCATGGCCACACAGAGATTTTATTAGGCACGTGCAGGTATCGAGGTTTAGGGTTGTGACGTACTATAGCTTCACAATTAACAAAATTTCTTTTGTTTGCACTTTATGTGGAAACGAATCCATCTAGCTATGAAGTAACATGATCTATGGTTGTGATACAATATAGCAACCTGGAATCTCCTGTAACTCACAACCGCATGCGATTCTGAAGGGTATATGCTCGTATCAAGGTCTGTGGTTACTTTTCATCATAGCCACAATCGATATACTTTCTCTCTTTTTGCTGAGGTTACATTAATTGTGTTCTATGATAGTATCTCGACCCGTGACTATGGTGCTATGTCAAAACTTGGAATCTTCTGTGGACAGCAGCCACATAAGATCTTACCAGTGTATGCACTGGTATCGTAGTCGGTGTTCCTGAATCATTATAGCTCGCAATTAATGTGCCCTCACTCTCCTTGAAACCCACCCTTAAAAGATATCCTTCGTAAAGGTTTATTTTGAAGAGCAAAAGTTAAAACTTTTCGTGTTGAGAGACAACTGATTAGGTCAAATAAGAATCTTCATTATAACACATAGAAAGAGAAGTGTGGGCTAGTAGCTTATCAACTCAAGCATCTGAACACTTGTCAGCTACGCAGGATGTAATTCATGTATCACCACTTGAGAAGTGTCTTCAAGTGCCAGATCGAGTTATTTTCGTAGTAGTAGTTGAATTGGAACTGGATTTGACTTAATCTTAGGATCAAGTGTGAGTCCTAGACCGGAAAGATCGCATTACTCAAAGGACCACAACAAGATGGTACAAAGTTCAACGGAGTCAGCCTTTAGAAGCATAAGCCACTTGAAAGCCGGAAAATCTTTTATCTGAAAACTTCCCTAAGTTCTTTGCTACTCTTTAAACGTAGTTTATCCCTTTCAAGTCTTATAAAAGAAAAACCCCTACTTACTCTGCAGTCAAGTTTGAAAAATGTTTACTTGACACATTTTCTTTTCCATTACTTAACCTAAGGTTTTAGCCATACCTTAAATCTCGAGACGAGATTTATTTAAGGGGGAAAGGATGTAACACCCCTGGTGTTACTGTAACTAAAACCTGCCATGTCACAACGATTACATGCAAATTATCCCGCATTCAACCGTGTTAAGTGTGCATTAACTAAAGTAAAATTTATTCTTGCATATGATTATGCATAGGTGATTTAGAGTGACTCATTGTATAAGTGTTTGTGGTTATGTGTAATTATCTAAATCCAATTGGAAAATAAAAAGAAAATCATTTATAAGCCCTAAAACGGACCCCAAACCCTAATTTAAAAACTAAAAGGAATTAGATGTTGGGACTTAAATAAAAGTTGTACATCTTGAAAAGTTGAGCAACTTCTATTTTGGGTAATTTTGAAGTTATTAAAAATAATTTCAAATAAAACCTTAATCCATGTTTAAAAATATAAATTGAAATACGAATTCAAAAACTATCAAGAATTTGACCAAGCACTTTTAATTAAAGTTGTAAAGCTTTTCAAATTAAACAACTTTCATATTTGGGTATTTTCAAGTTATTGAGTTAAATTTTAAATAAAACTCAAATTGGTGTTTAATGATTCAAATTTAAAATGTCATTTCAAAAATTATCAAGAATCTGAGAAAATTCCTTTAATGAAAGTTGTAGGGCTTGTCAAGAAGAACAACTTTTATTTTTGGATATTTTCAACTTATTGAGTGAAATCTTGAGAATTTGATTGGATTAGCATTGAAATTCAAAATCCCTATTTACCCCCTTTTCATATTTCAAACTCCATTCAAAGTTTGAATGAGGTACGAAAACCAAAGTTGTTCAAATTGAAATTTGCTACAACTCTTATTAAGGACACTTTTCAAGTTTCTATACAAAATAAAAAGTAATTTTGCAAAAAGTCAAATGGGGGCTAGGCCCTGCTACAGTACCAGGTCCCTCTTCCTTCTGCATGTGCAGGCGCGCGTGCAGCGCGGCGCCGCCCGGGGTCCGGCAGGGTCCTGCCACCGGCGCAGTGGAGTCATGGGGGCCCCGGGAGCACTGTCGTTCGCTTGTCCCTTCTTCTGGATCGCCTATAAAGACCGGAGCCGCCTCGCTTTCATCCTTATCTCCATTATCGCCGCCGGCAAGTACCTCTCTGTGCATGACAAATCCGCCGTCTCTGCTCGCCCTTGTGCCAAATTGACAGCGCACGTAGCATCTGCACTTCCTTGCGCACCCATAGGACCCACCAGAGTCGTCGTTCGTCGACGAGGAGGAGCCCGTAAGCCTCGGTCTTCTCCCTCTGTCTAGTCGCCACGCAGCCACGACCCGCTCGCCGGGGCCTGTCGTCTCGGGTCCCGTTTCTCTCCCTCTACCACGCGTTTGCGGCTTGTCTTGACCCTTGGAAGCTCATGCGCTTGGTGGTTTTCCGTTGGGCCTGCAGGTTGTGCCGGAACGTCGTCTCGCCGCTGGCAAACGCCGCCGCAGTCGCTGATGCCGTCAAGCCTTATGCTCCACCCTGTTCTAGCCCTCGGCTTTGCACATACGGACCCCGCGGTGAGCATCTAGTACTCTTAGTCGTCTTTGTTTGAACTCTACTGGCTTGCCACCGCTGGAATGCGGGGCGCTGGCTTGCCGCCGCTGGACGTCCTGCCGCCATGGTCGCCAGCTTAGCTACTGTGAAGACCTAGGTCTCATCTGAGTCACCTAGATAGGTTCGCGGGGGTGCTGAGTTCTTGTGGTCGCGCTCGGCATCGCCGGAAGACCACCGGCGGCGAGCCGCCGCGGCCTGCGCCTCCGCACGCGCGCTCGGCCGTCCGGTCGCTGTGTTGAAGGGAGAAGAGGGAGTCCGGCTGGGCTCTGCTGGGCCTAGTGGGCCGGCCCAGTAGTGCGTGCGTGCGCTGAGAAAGAGAGGGGAGGGAGAGCCAAGCTGGGCCTTTCGTCCTGCGCTGTGAGGCTAAGCCGCCCAGGTTTGAGCCCAGGCTTGTTTTTCCCTTTTATTTTTGGATTGTTATTTTTATAAATATGCAGCTTTTGTCTATTTCATAATTATTTATTGGTGCATGATACAATCTTGAAATTTTTTTGTGGGTTCTCTGTGGTATGGTAAATGCAGGAAAAATATAAAATAAATATTTTGAGCAATTTCTGTATATAGTAAAAATATGTCTTTTAATTAATAATTGGGACTTCTAGGATTTTTTAGGCTAAATATTAGTCCAAATTTTATGAATTTTGTTTTGCTACTGTTTCATGATAGTACCAACATGTACAAAAAGTTTGGGGCTATTTTGATAAATTTTTCTTAAATGATTAATTCAAACTTGATTTAGAGATTTAAAATATTTAATAAAAGATAATATAAATTAAGAAAATGATTAGTTTAGTCTTTGATTACTTTTGGGTACTGTTTGAAGACCATGAGGCACCTAACCCTTACTGTCCCATGGCATGTAATGACTTATTTGTGGGAATTATAATCACATGCATAATTAAGTGAAACCCTAAGTGATAATATCGATGAGTTGATATTGTTGGCTTGCAAGTTTATCATGAAGAAAAGTCGTATTTAACTTTCTAACTTAAGTTTACCTTCTATTGATCCACAATTTAGTGCATCTCATGCATCACGGCATACATATCATCATGTTAAGTCGGTGTTATTATTTCGTGTAGTGAACGCATTGTAATTATTATCGGGAGCAAGCCCCGAGTAAGATATTCACTTGGTGGACGTGGATCTTTTTCTATGATTGACTTCAGGGTTCTATCTACTCCAAGCAACAGGCAAGCCCCGGTGCATTTAAACCCTTCCTTGTGATTTATAAAATGTTTATCACTTTGAGTTAAACTACTGCATTAAGTTGATAAGAGTTGAGTGATAACCCAATTAATGCATTACCATCCTTGACCACTTGAATATCACCCTTGAACCCTGACTCAAAATAAAATATTTTGAAAAATGGTTAACCCTGCTTAATTAATTTAACTTTTGCATAAAATGGTATTTTGAGTGATGATGATATATGTATTATTAATGAATCATGAGAAAGTATAAGGGATATGAGTCCGTTCGGTAATTGTGTACTTGGGTTGCAGTCCCAATGCATTGTCGTCGACGGAAAGGGAATTATCCGTTCGGTGATTGAACACTTGGGTTGGAGTCCCAAGGCTTTGTCACCGGTGGGCAGTGATTTGAAAACCGTTTGGTTACCTTGTACTTGGGTTAGAGTCCCAATGCATTGTCACTAACGGAAAATAAATTAGGGACCGTTCGTTGCAGGCCTGCTTGTGATCGAGACTTTGCAACTAGCCACATACTCCGGGAAGCCCTGCCTCCGGTGGCTCTATTACTTGAACCAACAACCACGCACTGAGAGTGGAGAGATGGCGAGAGTAGCGTGTACCCTCATGGGTTAGAGTCCCGAATTTGAGGTGTGCTGTGCTCTCGGGTGGCGTAGGACCGGTTCAGGTTTTGGAAAAGCCGTGGTAGACGGGGTTGGCATATGTAAGGTTAAGTGCTACATATGCATTGTGGTTAGGGATCCCCAGCTGGGTATTAATCGATTCGAATCGTCGTTACTCCTCGGTTATGGAGACTTGATCCCCTGACTTACCACGAAAAGTGGTTCGGAACTAGGTTTTCTGAATGAATCAGAATTTGGAGAATACATGTGAACCAATTTAGATTTCAGGACTACTGATTAATACTGAGTTACCATATTGAAATTAGAAAATAAAAATTTGAGCGCTTTTTTGCAAAATACTTTGGTTCTTGCTCAAGCCTTACCTTGATTCCCCTCAGCCTGTATTCCTAAGTCTTCTCCCATTTTCTTTTCTTTAGTCGGGTAAGTCTTGTGGAGTACACCATGTACTCAGGGTTTGTTAACCCCTGTTGTAGGTGAGTCGAGTGTATAGTTCTGCGTAGGACCGTGCCTGTTGACAAACCGTGCATTGATGAAGATGTGTACATTATATAACCCTTGGGCAAGGGGTATAGACGTATACCGCTGCTCCACTACGGAACTCTGGTTTGGAAATGTAACTTATGTTTGCAAACCTATGGTCATATAATACTTCCGCACTCTTTACTCTGATCCATATTATTTGTGTAACTGTTGTAATACTTGCAAGGTATTTACGATGAGATCCTCGGGTGAATCAGGGTTTTCAAGGAAACCCGGCAGGTCACCTAGGTCAAGGGGAACTCGTGCACAGTAACCGGAGGTCCTTGGGGACGATGACGGTGCGCGTGGGCCCTATGATCAGGGCGGTTCTATCACAAAGGCTTGAGTTTGTTGTGTTTTTGACGATTGGATATATTACAACACAATCGGTCATGATCCTCTCATATACATATAGGGAATGGTCTTATCTCAATAGAAAACAATTTCAAAACGTGTTCTACAAGTTTCCCACGCCAAAAAACATGCCAAAAACCGATTTAGGAATTAAATCGGTTCGGAATTCAAGGGAATCCAACCTAGCCGGTTTAGAACTTGCTAAACTGATTTACACAGGCTTTGGTCGCCTACGTTGGCAGGCTAGTGGAGTTGACCTAGCTTAGCCGGTTTGGAGACCTGGCTAAGCCAGCGGTTTTGGGGCCAAATATGGCTAAGCTAGCTAGGTCATGGCTCGCTTGACTCGCTTTCTTCTCTATATGTTTTTTTTTTATTTTGTCATACCGCTTGGCCACCAACACGTCGATGATGTGCACAACTTGCCGGAGATGCCCATAGTCCTCGTACAATTTTGAATGCCAACTGGTGATAACATTTCAGTTTATTAAAATGATTCGTCCCAAAAACTCAGATAACAAATTTTAGACCTGACTCGACGTTTATCTTGTACTCCTAAATGTAGAAACGAAAATGATTGGGTAGGATAAGATTCATCTGCGTGCTGAAAATGACATTCCTAGTTGGCTATCATGCAGAGACGGGGTGGAAGGCGATGACAGAAAGCTTGGCAATGTGCAGGCTGAACTGTCCTCCTTTCTCGCTGACGTCGAGCTTCTCCACGCCGGGCGGTGGTACCATCTCGAAGCTGCGCACGAGCTTCCCGACGATGAGCGCTAGGATGGGCAGCGCGAGGATGATCCCGGGGCAGCTGCGGCGGCCCACGCCGAACGGCAGGAACCGGAAGTCCACCTTCCCGGCGACAGTAGCGTCCACGCTCTTCTCCTCGCCTAGGAACCGCTCTGGCCGGAACTCCTCGGGCTTCTCCCACAGCTCCGGGTTGTTGGCCAGCCACCATGCGTTGACCACCACCTTGGAGCCCTTGGGGATGGTGTAGCCGCCGAGCTTGGCCTCCTCGAGGTTCATGTGCGGGACGAGGAGCGGGATGGGCGAGTGGAGGCGCAGCGTCTCCTTGACGACGGCCTGCAGGTAGGGGAGGCTGTGGATGGTGGACTCTGTGATGGGCTCGTCGTCGCCGACGACGGCCTTGATCTCGTCGCGGACCTTGCGCTGCACCGCCGGGTGGTTGACGACCTCTGCGAGCGCCCACTCGATGGACCAGAGCGTGGTCTCGATGGCCGCGACGTTGATGTTCTCGACGATGTAGATGACGTTCTCCGGGGTGATCTCGCCGCTCTTCTCCGCCTGGAGGATGTGGTCGATGGCGCACCTGAGCTTGTTCTTGTCCCCCGGCGTCTCCATGACCTTCCTTCTCTTCTCGACGTAGTTGTTGTTGAAGAAGGCGAGCCTCCTGGTCTGCAGGTCCTTGCACTTGCTGAGGTAGCCGCGCAGGAGGGGGCGCAGGATGGGAATGAAGTCGCCGTAGTTGTAGTCGAAGCTCTGCGCCAGGCGGCTGCGCTCGGAGTTGAACCTGGTGGCCTCCACGAACATGGGGTCGTCGACGGAGTCGAAGCGCGCGTCGAACGTCATCCGGTACATGATGTTGTAGAGCATGAGCTGCAGCCTGCGGCGCACGACGAAGCCGGCGCGCTGGGCCGCGCCGTCGGCGGAGATGTCGGCGACGACGGCGTCCATCTCGGCCTCCCACATGCCCCTGTACTGCTGCACCACGCGCGCGGTGAAGAAGGGCAGCGTCATGACGCGGCGCATGCGGCGCCAGTGGTCGCCGTACTCGGTGAACACCATGTCGGCGCCGTTGGCGGTGAAGATGTCGAAGACGACGTTGCGGGGGCGGGAGCCGAACTCCACGCCCTGCGTGTGCAGCACCTCCGTGGCGAGGCGCGGGTCGGAGACGACCACCAGGTTGCGCACGCCGAGGCGGAGGCGGAAGACGGGCCCGTACCGCGCGGACAGGCGCGCCAGGAAGCGGTGGTTGAGGTCGTTGCCCACCTGCAGCCAGTTGCCGAACACCGGCAGGGCCGCCGGCCCCGGCGGCGCGTTGGCGGCGCCTGCGTTGCCAATCGCGGCAATGCAGAGGAAGACGGCGCCCGGGAGGAGCAGCCCCAGCGTTGGGTGCTCCGCCTGGAGGAAGGACCGGAGGAGCCAGTGCACCGCTAAGGAGGCGGCCGTGGCGACGGCCACCCTGGCCGCGGACACCGCCATGCTACTCTGCTGCTGACCGCTTGGCCGGCAGCCGGCTTGCTTCGTGCTCGATCACTTGGTTGCTCTACTGTTCTCGGCTGCTGGGTTGGGTGGTGCGGCCCGTGGCGCGTGGTTATATAACGCTGGCCGCCGGGGCTACCTCGGTTGGTGGCAGTGGGAAAACGTGGCGGTACTGGTGAATTCCTTGGTTTGTGGCGGAAATCCGTGTGCGCCGTCGCCGAGCAGGGAAACTGGGTTGGTTGGGTTCATGCTAGTGTGCAGCGGGTCACTGGTCAAATCTGAGTCAAGACGGTTTTTTTTTTTTTTTTTTTTTTTGTGATATAATAACCAGACGTTGGTTAGTTGGTTGGTGGAGGCGAATGGCGATAGCAAAATTGCACGAGGTGATCTGACCGCTGATCTGGTCCTGGTTGGTGCGATGCGTTTTCTGGCCTCCATGCCGGAACGAACGGAGGCTATAATTTTTTCCCAAAAGCACATCAAAAACCTTTGTGGTGATTTTTATTAGACAAAAAAAGACAAGTGTCAGCTCATTTTTTTTAATGAAAACTATGCCAGAAAAACCATATAATTGAGGGGAGTGTTTCACTCACCTTGTACCACTCAACATGCACAACTTTAGCACAACAGCTACAACTTATACCACTAAAGAAAGCTCCGTAGTAAAAAAAAAGACCCAACTAACAACTCAAATAAACAACTAAAAGGGCCGAAGGAAAAACTCATGGTCCAAAACTGTTATAAAACATGTTGACAGCGGTTAGGATCTTCCCCTCTCCGTCTCTTACGATCAACATAGTAGATGAAAGTAGAACAAAGAGACACAAGATGTAGGGAGACTATTCTTTATTTCTCTGAATATATGTGATTATAACATAGAGCTCCCACATAAATAGTCCTGCCAAAGTCTAAAAGTTTCGGTAAGAGCCCACATACAAACGGACTAGCATTAGGATTCCTCCTTCTTTTTTCCTTCTAGGATAGAAAGTCCGTGTGTTTTACAACACTCCCCCTTGGACGATTACCACGATATGCAAGTGTCTCATTAAAAACTCCATCCGAAAACCCAGTGGGAAAAAACTGTTCTTGGAGAAAAGAGTACATTGTATTCGTTAATTGCATTGCACATGTTGTCTTATTAAAAACCTTCTGTGAGAAATCTTCATGTAAAAACTCACATAGGAAAAAAGAGTACAATATTTAACCTTTCCGGTCATATATATTCTTCAAGATATTCTATTCTTTGTGAATAGATATTGATCTTCATAATCTATGCATAAACTTCAATATTTTAGCAAATATGATCTACTTGATCTTTATAATTTTAGTGGTTTCAATTACCTTCAAGGTAAATTCAATAAATTGCTCTCCCTCATAAAACCGTCCTTTGAATTTCATTATTCAAACCACACTTTTATAAATGTGAGCTTAATTAATGGTATGCGATACCATAAAATCATATCTTTCAAAAAATTGGCTCATAATTCTTCCATGAATTATATGGGTATAACAAAGAGCAATATGCTTTATGCATAATAACCACTTATTAGTTGTGCAAAACAAATAAAAATTTATCCTTCAAGGTAATAAATCCTTTCAGAGGATTATGGGGGTAAAAAAATTTTATATTAAATATCTTCTAGATAGTAGAACAAACTTATAGTTCTTTCTTAGTGGATTTTTAAACTTATAAATCTTTAGGATTTTGATTGTACTACTAAGTAATAAATCCAGTCTTGCATTTGGCATTTAGGGGATAATTTAATTGTCAAAATCACCATTATTCTTATACCATTTATGGTATTTAGAGGATATTAAAACTTTATTTCCAGTTTTAGAATATGCACTTTTCTAAGTGTTTGTATGACACCTTCATGGTGTTTTAAACTTCCTCACTATTTTTCTCTCGGGTCTATATTCACTTCAGGGATTAATGGTGTATTTGCAAGATTCGACTGGTAAATCCTTCATGGATTAGTTCCTTCAAGGATGTTCTCACTCTACTACATGAGAGATTATTAAGTGATATACACAATGAGGTTGTGTTATTTACTATAAAATCATTTGATGACTATTCCTTCTAAGATATGCTCTTCTTGAGACTTTAATATTCATTCATGAATATATTCTACCTTAAACTTCATAATACCTGAATGAGATTTAATTTTCATATGTTGCAATTTATATTCTTCAGGAATTATATAGATCTTCATAATCCATTTATTAACTGCATATTTAATATTCATTCATTTCATTTGCCAGAGATATAGCAGAACATTTATTCTTCTTAATAGGAGATTCAACCTCAATTGCTTTCGTCATTGACCCGATATAATCGCTACAGGCGATTTTGCCATAGACTTTGTTTCCGGATCCGGGTTCTCATAAGAGAAACATTTGCAATTATAGAGGTAGCGTTGTCGACAACTATTATTTTCTCCCAATATTCTCATAAATGAGATTATTTTGTCTCTTCGTTTTTTCCCAAACAAGAGATGATTTGTTGTTCTGCATACCCAACACTAATGATGTGCGCGCTTAATGTGTTGGATTTCATCTTCATGATGATTCTCTTCATGAGATGCTTAACCTTCTTCATGAGGTGTTCTCTTCATGAGAATGGAGGAGTTTTATTTTATTTCTATTCAACAAGTATACACTAAAATTAGAACCCACAGGCGTCCCTGTAGATTTTAACTTGATAGTATACAATATTTATTTTATTACTAGTAAACAAAACTTCTGGTTTATAACTTCAAGTTACTCCTTTCATTTCTAAAAATATTTCGCATATGCTCCGCTTCATACTTCACAAGAGCATTAGTCAAACTATTAGTTGACTTAGTGCGTAGTTGTATTCCTGCTTCAAGCTTCAAGGAATATTTTCTCTAGATCGTTTTCCTTCTGCGGAAATAATATTTGGCATTCAAAATAGACTTTCTCTCCCCCTAATGCCAATATTAGATCTTTAATAGCAGACTTCAATAGATATCCCTTATCATGGGCTTAAAATAATCAAATTCATGTATCTCCAACTGCAAGTGGAAGCCCATTCATGTATGCTATGATAGAATTTTATGGGAAATATTCACGCATATAATTAAATATAGGGATTATTATACATTACATGCAGTGAGTTAGAATACATAAAATGCAATTATGGATGTTCAGCATCTCTACAAACTTAGGGATGTTCTCCCCCTGATGCACATATCATAGTTCATAAAACTATTGCATTATCTAGTTTCTTTATTGTTTAGCCCAAAAGTTTAATCCAAGTACTCATACATAAAAAAAAAATGGACCATATACTTCAGATGTATAAAAATACGCAACATCCAATTCACATGGAATTTCTTCAAGAATTTTCTAATTGCCATTAATGCAAAATCCCCTTTGATGGCTTATCTTCATAAATTCCAAATCATCATAGATATGTTATCCACCACTTTATATCCACAATTATTTATCCCATCAATTGGGTTAGTCTCCATTGAACAAACACATTATCTTATGCTACATGGCCATAGACCAATCTTTTGCTTATGCATGCAATGCATTGAAAGCAGCATATTTCTTAGTTCAACAAGAATCACTGGACATAGCATGCTAGCTAGTCAATTTAATTATTAGGGGAGTGCAAATGTAGCTACTAGCTACAACTATAGCTTCTATGCTAATACTCATGCAAGAGTGTAGATAGTTTAGGTCAATGAGAGAATAAAATAGTAATACACATGCGTGTGTGTAATGTGGAATGTTGGTATTCAGTCCAACGTAATAGATAACAATAAAATGCAAAGCTACAAGGTTACTTGCAATTAGTGCAGTAGAAAAAGTTAACTTGGCTGGAAGGGATGCAGGCAGAACTTCAAGTCCTGATACATGCACTTAAAGATAGATTTAGGAAGGGTATGCCTATTAAATATATATATTACCCATATTTTCTTATGTCTTTACCCAAAATTTCTCCCCTTTTTCATGTCATAGTTACTTCGAGTAGTAATATGCTTCTTGCATCATCTATGAATAATCACTTCTAATGCTCCATACAATCCAATCATACTTCTAGTATTTATTGGTTATGGCATAAAATTCACATACACAGGGTAGAACAAAACTAGTAGTTCTCGGGCTAAAAATATTAAATACTTTAGAATTATACTATTTCTTGGTGAAATTTGTCCTTCTAGAAACAATTCGTATGTTCATGTGCATCTAGGAAATTCAGTTTCCATTCTACCTACATGGTAGTGGTGCACAAATAACTATAACCTTCATGGTTAATTAGGACTTCTTTTTGTGGATAAAATAATAAAAAATTATTTAGATAGGCAATAGGCAATTGTTTATATGTGAAACATATAAATCTAATTTATTCTATGAGAAATTATCACATGTTACTTCATGTAATAATTGCAACTAAGAATATTAAATATTTCATATTAGTCTTCAAGCTAATAAATTAACCATTAATCACTTAATTCAACGGGAATTAAAACTTAATGCACCACTGCCACTACTATTAATACTTTAGGATATGAATTCAAAAGAAATAAATCTATAAAGCACATGATTTAAGTTCTTCAAGAAAACTTTTAAATATTCCAAATAATATCATTCCCGCATGTCTTAACTTTTATACTTGACAAGCAGTAGCTTCATGCTTTATATTCAATTGTTATGATATATAGTCACAAACCTTCAAAGGTGTAACATACGCAAGCCACATATTCAAAGTTATTACAATTGACAATATCCTGGTATATAAAGCTGTCTAAAAGTTTAACTCAATTTCTGTTTGAGTAATGGTAAATTTAAATACTTCATTTATTACATTGCTCTATGATATTCTATACACAAGAGATATTTCTTCGAGAATATGCATTGATAAAATCTTATTTACCATCTTGTCTTCTAGACATTTAGTATAAAGCTTCAAGCTATTATTTATAGAGCAGCATTATATCTCAATCTATAGGCATTTAAGCTTAAGAAAAATTCAACTTTCAATGCAACATGATATTCTGTAATTATAATTTGGGATTTTACTCATGCAGTGAGTCCCACGATGCCTTAATTTGTTACTTCTCATGGCCATATAGTCATTCTAGAGAGTAATTATAAATTACAATGCTTAAGTCCACTCCACTTCAGTGACAGTAGAATATCCTTTTAGGATTTAATAATGACCATATTAAATAATTATACCATTCAAGACAAGCTCAGGATATTCTTTCTTCATGAAAGTATGCATATATCTTTATAACAAAATCATGTATATATAGGTTTACTGCGTGTAAACAGGTAGTAAGGGCAAAAAGATAGTGCATGGTTATTCATAATATTCTTAGAAACATCCTTGCATTTTTCAGAATCGTGGTATATGTAAATTTTCAGAATTAATACGAAGCATTTGTTTATCCCAAAATTCATTATGCTAGGAAAAACAAATATGAGCCTCTCAAAAGTGGTCTAAGGTCTGCAGGATTTAGAGAGCTCATATACCTTATATACCATGTTTCTAATGTAATCACTCAAGATTTTATTCTTGCAATCACATGGTACACTCATAATGTGTGATAAATAAAATGCATTCAAAAAGGGTTTACGCCTAATTTTCTGCGGGCAAATTTAGTTTTCTTAGTAAAATAAATAAATAAATAAATAAATATGTATTGGGGGACACGGTCGTGAGCTACAAGCACGAACAATGGTCGGCCGTGCAGCGAGCCGCTAGTTGCATGCGAACCGTTCGTGGCCACAAGGGTCGATGATCTTCAGATTGGGGCTAGTGGCATGACGAGTTGATGACTGCATGCACCATCGTGTAGTGTCCAAGTCTCCAGGACATTCGATGCTTCTGGTCCAGCCATGTGCATATGATGCAAGACAGCCGATCTTTCTACTCTCTATGGCGTTCAGGCCTTGCGCCTTTAGGTGAGGTAGAGCCAGGCATGCTTGCCATGCATGCTTTTCTCTCTTTTTTTTTAACCATAGATTCATTTGAGTTCGGTCTTCATGCCGTTCAATTTAGGATTCGGTGTTGATTAATCAAGTCATAGTCGGACTTCGTGCCGGTTATGTCAACATTACCATCCGTCGGTCTTCCATGCTGACAATTTTTTTTCTTTTTAATGTTCTTGTGCCCAATATTTATTTATTTAACCCTAGATGCAATCGTTCGTGCACCCTTGCATTACGTACTGCTTGTACGTCTATAGAAAAGGTAGTGCAAAGCCCAACTCGCTGTTCGGGACAAATTAAATGGCATCTGCCACATATGATTTATTCGTACCTGAGATAGGATGGCAATTTGATCTACCTCACCTGCCGCGTAGGGCAGTGACTAGTAGATACATACCGTGTAGGGCATTTGGCATTGTCGTAGGACTGCCTGCTTGAGGACGACGGTACATGTCGATGCGGTGCAAATTCGATGGAGGTAGAGGTAGCAGATCCGTTCCGCTAACAACGTCGAGGACATCGACGTCGTCGAAGTAGTCGGCGTCAAGGTTGGTGGTGGCTTCAACGGCGATGTCGACGAAGAGCTTATCGTGCTGATAACGTGTTATAAAACATGTTGACAGCGGTTAGGACCTTCCCCTCTCCGTCTCTTACGATCAACATAGTAGATGAAAGTAGAACAAATAGACACAAGATGTAGGGAGACTATTCTTTATTTCTCTGAATATATGTGATTACAACATAGAGCTCCCACGTATATATATAGTCCTGCCAAGGTCTAAAAGTTTCGGTAAGAGCCCACATACAAACGGATTAGGATTAGGATTCCTCCTTCTTCTTTCCTTCTAGGATAGAAAGTCCGTGTGTTTTACAACAAAAACAACCCAAAGAAAATCATTGAAGCACAACGACCTGCCGAGCAACATCAAAACCGCACAACTTGGGGCACCATCATGAACGTCGGAAATTGCAGAAACTGGAATGCCCAGCCTTGCCTCTAAGGAGAAAACGACGCTAAGGGGCACCGACAAGGTAGCCCACCATGAGAAGGTTTTCACTTTCAACATCCATTACAGAAGAAGGCGAGATAGGAAAAGACGTCTTCAAGAAGGGAACAACTTACGAAAAAGTCATCGTCCAAGGTTTCACCCCAATCTCAAGACCCTCCTACTCCACTCTGCTTGGAACCTTGGGTTTTTATATTTTGAAAAAGTAAAGATAGCTTTTGCTCCTTGAATGATAAATTCTCAAACCACTCAAGTTTTGGAGGTGGTTCCTCACCGAGGCATAATTTTGCCTTCTTCTGATCATCCTACCTCTAAAGCTTATGTGGAGTTTTTGGGTATGATGATAGAATTTTCACACTTACCTTACATATATTGTCAAGTTAAATCCCGGATCCATAGAGAGAAGCGTCATACCCTTAGATCAAAAAAGTGCAAGTGTGTGGAAAACATGGCAGACTAAATACTCCTTTTGTATGAAAAGATGATCTCTCGTTTCTTTTAACTCTTTACTTTTGAGACATGGCTATGTTTATTCTTTTCTTCTTTCATGAGCCTTCATGTGCTCATCATTTTTTCTGGAGAGAGGCAGGCTTCAAAGTACCCATTGTTTTCTTTGGACACTTGTCCATTTTTTACTCTCTCTTTTCTTATCGATATTTGGGAACTTCAAGTGCCCCTATTTTTTATACTTTTCATAGCCAATATCTCTTCTTATAAATCATATATGAAGAGAGATCATCATCTTTTAGAACATGGAGTATTTGCTTAACATTTTTCTATCTAATCCTTGTTTAGGAGTAGAGCTTTTTTGGTGGATCCAAATGGAGGCATGTTTTGCGTACTCCTAGTGTAGGAGCAGCATGCATATGTGGAGTGTATGTGATTTTCGATCTTGGGAGCATGAAACCTCGCTCAACAAAGAGCAACGAGACTTAACAAGACTCAACACAAAGTAAGCAGCTATGTAGAAAGCTTGTAACATGTGAAATATGGCTTTGGTAGGAATTTTGATCATTGAGGAGCATGCTTTTGAATTTTGTATTTTCAAAAGTAAATCCCAAGTTATTTGCAAGAGGAAGCAAGTTTCGTATCATCCTACTATATCACATTTTCCAATTACTTAGATGAAAATGGGTCCCTATGCATAATTTGCTCACAAGTTATAGGAATATTAACGAGGAATAAAGAGTATGCAAATTTTATCAAAGGATAGCATGAATATATGGCACAAAAAGTTTTGTCTTTTTAGGTTGTTCAATTTTAAACTTCAAAACTTTTTAGGAGAAATGAAAGGAGAGTTGCACAAACCATCGTTGAAGATGAAGGAGCCAGTTGATTTCATTTGTCTTATCCTTCTGCATCGTGGGTCACTCGGTGTTTGTGCAATGTATTGGGGAGATCTAAAGTTTATTTTAGTTATGCTTGAGAGATCTCTCCCACACTTGTGCTTGTACCTCTTTTTTTAGAAAGAAACAAAGACAAAGACAAACTAATGCTCTACCGGTTTGAACACCGGGGAGCCTAAATTTATTGCTAATCAAAACATTATTATAAGTAAACTTTATTATTTCTATTATTATAATTCTCTTTTTTCATTATTGTTATATTCTCCATTTTTATAAACTTCATTTTATTGTTATTATTTTATTTGAGTGACTTAGCAAGGTGTGCAAGACATAGCAAGGAAGCAAGGTAGAGACAATCAAATATAGTCAAATAACAAAGCATGGCATGAGATTTTAGAGACATCCATTCCCCCACACTTGGATTTTGCAACATTTGGTAATGAGCAAAATCATGTCTTGGAATTCTCTGTTAAAAATGCTTTTGTTATTTTGAATGATATTCAATTGGATCTACCTTGTTTTCAATTCCTTCGTCCTTTTTGCCTCAAATCTGCAATGGTTAGTGACAAAAATACTCGAGGGCACCCTTCCTCAAATATGTTTTCAGGTCTTTTTACAAAGTCATTTTCAATTATCATTATTTTTTTCTGAAAAAATAAAATTTATTTTTAGTTTTTTTCTTTTTTTCCTTTTGTTCATCCAACTTTTTAAACTCAAACAAGGCTAAGGTTAAATTTTGCAAGGAATGAAGCTAACCTTTATTTAACTCCACATCAAATTACTTCCATAGTTTATGAATCATAATACTCTAAGTTCATTAACCAAAATTAAACACCATGTCTAAGATTGATTAAAGAAGGACAATTTAACCCAAACACCATTGTTGACGGTGGATAATGTCAACTTTTATTAGAACTTTAGACACCAAAGGATATATGAATATACACTAGTCTAGGGTTTTAACTGACAGTTTCCATGAGTTTTGCATATTCTGTGTTTTCCAGGGGATTATCCAAAGCTTAAGAGAGGGATTAAAGTGCTTAATTTAATTAATGAAACTTAACCGTGAAGGAAACATCGTCATCAGGGCGTGGGAAGAGTGTAGAAGGCACCCGAAGCAACCGGGGCCCCACCTGGCAGGTGGTGGGATCGGCCAGCCCCTGGGGGGCCGGGCGGCGCCTCCTAGGGTTTCGACGCCGTCTTTTGGAGTTTTCTTTCACCGCCTTTGAGGAGTCATCTCGGCCATTGGTTAAGTCGGTTTGATCCTACGGCGCACGTGCAACCCACCGGGCTATAAATAAAGGGGCAGACCCCCTGGAGGCATCCAATCATTCATCCAAGGCATCAAGTCTTTGGTCAAGCCATCAAGAGCCTCCTACTTCATCAAGAGCCTCCTAGTTCATAGTTCTAGCCTAGTTAGATTAGAAGTAGAGGAGTTCTAGTTCTTCAGCGGGATCTGGAGCCTAGTTCAAATTCTTTCTCTATTATTGTATTCTTCATTATGATTAGGGAAACATTGTTCTTAATAGTTTATATGTTCTTGCTTACCATAGTCTTTGTCTACTTTGATTATATATCTAGTATAGTTGGTTTGATCTTATTGAATTCATGTAATTGCTCGTATAGCGTTTATCCATACGATCGATGGGCAGATGATGAACGATATGTAGACGTAGTGTCTAGGTATTCTGTTTATCTACGAGTGCACCCTGATGTTCCGGGTCGTGTGGTAGATCGCGTAGGTGACAGCTATGTTGAGTCCTCTGTAGTCCACCCCCCGTATGTAGGCAAGCAGGCACGGTCGCGAAGTTGGGTGATGACTCTGTTTCACATCCTTCCTAGATGATGCCCTTTACATGTGATCATTATATAGGACAAATCTAACAATGATTGCTAGTTGTAATTGCACTAATTAGAGTTATGCATTGACGTAGTCATAGAATTACCTTAGATATTAATTTCTTAGTTTATCCATTGGCTAGCTATTATTATGACTAGAAAGTGCTCTGATGTTTATCTTTTATTTATATGCTTGATCATACTTATCACCTTATTTATCTTTATTATCTTGTGACATCTACCTATTATGAGTAGAGTAAATGACATCGGTAATGTCACTTATCCATTGTATATAATCACTATCAATATAATAGATTAAAGTTTATACTAGTCCTTCCCAGTGGTATAAATATAAATCGACAACCTGGTAGACTCTAGGTAAAATGCTACAATGGTATAATTATCTGTCCGCTTGCAGAATTGATCTTAGTTTATATTTATATATTTCTGCCTAGTCACATTGAATAATGTTTGAAACCTTTATTTGTTCTTAACATATATAATTAGGGATGGCAATCTAATTCATGCATAAGAATGTTGGTAATAGATAAGTGGCTAGTTACATAATGACAAGTTAATTAATTACCATACATCTTCTAATCTCGCCTATCGTATTAAAAGTTATATAGTTATATTTGGCAACGTTAGTAGTTGTCAACAAGCATTTTTGGCGCCGTTGCCGGGGAAGGCACATTAAACTTAGGAAATATTAATGACATATATACATAATGGATAAGATTTTATTACCGATTGATCTCTAACTTAAATAGGCACACCCTTGTTTTTATCATTTGCTTATCTTATGCAGGGTGATGAATGAATGGTTTTTCTCTTCTAAACAATTTCACTGACGATCCAGAGAAACTTCTTAGAAGGAAGAAGGTTGTAGAGGGACAATTTCGAATCACTATCAATAATACCCATCGCCGCTCAAGCTCGTCCATCAGAGGAGCCAGCTCTAACATTGGAAGAAGAACATTTAGGAGAAGATTTAACTCCTATGTTTGAAGACATGGCTGAGAAGACACTGCGCGAGTTCTCTGCCCCAACAACAGAAAACATCCGGACTGGACCAGCAGTCAACACTGGGGAGAATGGATTTGAGCTCAAGCCTGCTCTTATCACCATGGTTTAAGCCAGTCAATTTTGTGGAAAAGCTCATGAAGATGCAAGTGCACAATTACAACACTTTCTAGATATCTGCAGCACCTTCACGATCAGAGGAGTACCAAGAGATGCTATTTTACTCCGTCTTTTCCCATTTTCACTTTTGGGGAAAGCTAAGCAGTGGTTCTACGCCAACAAAGAGAAGAACACTACATGGGACTGATGCTCAACTACTTTCCTGGCAAACTTCATTCCTACAGGCAAGACGAATGCTCTGCGTGGGAAAATTTCAAGCTTTCAGCAGCAACATGATGAATCTTTCACTGCAGCATGGGAAAGATTTCAAGATTATATTGAAGACTGTCCTCTTTATGGGATAGAGGATTGGCCATTAATGCAGACCTTCTACCACGGGCTTATCTCTAGCACCCGTGAGTCCATAGATGCTGAAGCAGGAGGAGCTTTCCTGTCACTTAAGCATCCAGAAGCTAAAGCACTTGTTGAGAAGATGGCCTCAAACCCAAGCTGTAATGAAGAACGTACTCAACCTCGCAAGAGAGGAGGAGGCATCCATCATCTCAAGGAAACTTACATGGTCACTGCCAAGCTAGACCTCGTCATGAAGAAGCTCGATATAGAGAAGAAGGAAGTCATGCATATTAATGATTCTCGCATGACCTGTGAAGAATGTGGAGATTACGGGCATTCAGCTGTTAACTGGCCTACGCTGCAAGAGGATGTGAACTTCATCAACAATAACACCTACTATCGTCCCCAGCAAGGTCAAGGATGGAACCAGCCAAACCAAGGATGGAATCAGCAACCTCGACAAGGTAACTACCAAGGTAACAATTAAGGTAATAATTACAATAATTACAATCTTCCACCTTTGAGAGATTTAGTTGCTGGTCAATCTAAATTGTTAGATCAAATGTCTAGAAAGGTAGCCTCTAATGATAAAGCTTTAGAAAACATTAATACTAGAATGGATACCTTTGCTTCTGCTATAAAGAATCAACACAGCTTTAATAAAATATTAGAATCACAATTAGCTCAGCTAGCTGCTACTGTCCCTCTATTTGAGAAAGCTAAGATTCCGGGCCAGCCGGAAGATTTAGAAACTGCTAACTTTATTGATATTCACAATGCAACCCAATAACATATTGAGCCTGCAGATATACAGTGGATTGATCACTCACTACCTGAGAAGATGGGAGACCCTGGGAGACCTGTCATTCCTATCTCTATAGGATGTCAAAGTTTTTCAAAGGCTATCTGCGATTTCGACGCAAGTGTCAACATAATGCCCAAGGTAATTTCTGAGAAAATTTTAGATGATCATTTGTTGTACACAGATATGCATTTGGAGCTTGCAGATCAGTCCATTTGCTATCCTGAGGGAGTGCTAGAAGAAGCTGTTATCAGAGTGGGGTAATCATATGTCCCAGTTGACTTCGTGATCATGGAGACAGGAGGAGATTAGAAGACACCCATTATTTTGGGACGACCATTCTTGTGCACAACCAAAGCCATCATCTATGCGGAACATGCCAAGATTGTCCTTTCTATCAAGGACAAGAAAGAGAGATTCTCGTTCAAGAACCGCATCTTAAAGACTCCGGCAGTCCCGTAGCAATTCCATCAACAAGAAGAGCAACAACAACCAGCACCCAAGAAGAAGAACAATAGAAGATGGAGGAAGAACAAGCCCCAGCATGTACTTGAAGAAACTACTCAACTAATCACTGCTCTCAACACAGAAAACGATCATATGCTCCCCCAACCATTTCCAACAAAGAAAGGTGACCCAGGTGTACCGATCATTGAATGCACAATCAGAGACACCACCTTTGCCGATACCATCTGCGATACTAGATCAGACGTCAACATAATGTCCAAAAAGGTATATGATGAATTATTTAATGATTTACCTCTATACCCAATATATATTCAGTTGTAGATGGCAGACCAATCTCTAAGATTCCCTGAAGGCGTAGTTAAGGACGTTGTGGTAAGAATTCAAGATAAATATATACATGCAGATTTTTTAGTTCTTGATATACAGGGAGACGATGAATCACCTATTCTTTTGGGAAGACCGTTCCTCTATACTGCCAATGCTATTATCTACATCGGGTCTGGATAGATCCACTTCAACCTACCCACGGGAAAGGTACGTTGTCAATTTAGAACACTTGTTAACCATGAGCAGGTCAGGAAGCAAAGCAATAGGAGAAGACGCCAAGCCCGCCGTTAGGCTGCCCAGCCTCACTGTGGATGGGAGGAATTCCCTAGCAAAATTGTGAAGTATGAAGACTGCTACAAGGAGCAAGAGGAAGCCGTATAAGCACCACGCTGGAGTGAGTGGGAAGCGAAAGATGAGAGAATGGATCAGATTGCTAAGACAGAGAAGGAAGAGATCCATGCACAATTAGAAGAATGGATGAAGAGAGATGAAGAATCAAGAGAAGCACACTTGAGGGAGTGTGACAAGGAAGAGCAAGAGCTAGAAAAGAGAGAAGCAGAAGAGATAGAAATAAGATGGAAGGAGAAAGAAGAAGCACCTACTACACTACCGCAAAATGGGGAATTGGCTAAGGTTACCTCAGATGACGAACCTGCTAAGTAAGCACTCTCCTCTATCTAAGTCCGGTCGGTAGATTTTAAATTCCGTACCCTAGCCATAAGGTTAGAATGATAGTTATCTAATTAAGTTAGCAATCATTTAGTAATTTTTCTTTAACACATTTATTAGTACAATCACTTTTGCACATTAAATATAAAACATCAAAAATATTTACTGCTTCATTTACTGCATCATAAAAACTAAAGCTCCATGTGAATAAACTTATGGAATACTCTGTAAGAATATTTACTGTGGCGGCATAAAAATAAAAATAAAAATAATATTAATGGTAGTAGCATCTGTATTTACTTTGTTGCATTATAAAAATCCTAAGCCCCATGAGAATAAATATTCTCCGTGGTGGCATAAAAATAGTTTGCATACATATTTGATTGCTGCATAAAAAAATTAGAAAAACCAAAAAGAGAATCCTGTTAGAATCCTGCCAGAATCTGTCAATTAAAATCAACTTAAAAAATAACCAATTACTCATTGGCTGACCGCTAACCCCTTGTTAAATTCGAGCCTCAAGTTTTGGTTTTCTTATTGGAGTATAATTATGCAGGACACAACATTATGACTAAGGAGAGAGTCTATCAGTGGCACCCACCAGGACAACCACTGGCTAGCTCACTCTGAAGATCATTCAACACCAAGTATTGCAAACATCTAGCTTGGAGGAGGAGCATCCCCTAGTTATCAGGTAATTATACCTATGCGATTATTTGAGTCTGTTTTACATAGTCATAAAATATCAAAAATATGTGGGCATATGAAGGTCCACAAATCATAGAGTCTTTTTAAGTCCAATCAAAAATAATTACAACCAAATAAAACACTTAATTATATATTAGAATATGTTTGGAGTCAGTCTAGGCTAGAATTAATTAAAATTGATGAACACTAAAATTTATCTTGGAGATGATGAATAGTTGCTCTGTTATCATACCTTTCAAGTGCTTAGTTTTCAACCTTCAATTCTCCTGGATTTTAGATACTACTGTTTTAATTTGAGAATTTACTCTGAACCTAAAACTTGTGGAGCCATATGTTTGAACTAAGTCTAGGTGATTGATTTATATGACACATGAAGGTCTTAGCTGCTATTTATCTTACTCCTAGCATTACCAAGTTCTGAAGATTTATTTTGAAAACTTAAAATCTACATGATGAGCTCTTGTATGACAAAGTATGAATTCCTACCAAAGCCATATATGATACATAGAGATAGGAAACCTTTGCACATTTATGCTACTTGCTTTGCATTGAGTTCAGTCAACTTTTGTTGCATACCTCATGAGAGTCTTGTTATGCTTTTAAAACCAAGATCACGTACACACTCCAGCCACATATGCATTATTCCTATCCTGGGAGTAATCGCAACTATTTTCACTTTCATCTATGTTCATCATAAAATATTTTCTCCTACACTGGGAGGAAAACACCAAAATTATACCCCATAGGACAGCCCTTTTACAAATGCTCTAAGTTTTTACCATTGTTATCTCTTCAAATCATTTATTGGATACATGTGGCTATCCAAAAAGTATGGAAAGAAAAGGAAGTAAAAGATGGACAAGTGTCCCAGCAAGTAAAACAATGGGTACTAGATGCCCGCCTCCCTAATGAAAAAAAAGAGAGAAGAACGAGAGAGAGAATAAAGATAGCCCATGTTTCCTGCGAATCTTAAAGAGAGATTTATTTTCAAAAGAGCATAAGTAGAATTAGGATTAGACACTAAATACCACATATACACCTATCCACCATATTCCATACACATGCACATTTTGGTTTGATTGTATGCCTTGATTCTCTGTGGATCCATCGCTTGACTTTACAATATATGCAGTGCAAGTATTCTTATCCTTGTTATTGCCACTCCTATGAGCTCCACTAAATATTCTTAGCTATAAGGAGGCATGACATTGTTAATGCCTAAGTGAGATCCATAAATACCACATATATTGAGGGACTTGAGGGTGTCATACAGTTAAGCTCTGAGTTTTATTTTGAAAACTTATAAAAACTCCGGAATATTGGTACTGTGAAGAGTTTGAGACATAGTGCTTGACTTGATTGTTCTATCTTTAAATTGCTCAAGAGTTACGCGAAAGCTGTAAAGCTCCATAGTTAAAGTCTGAAGGTTAGAGCAGTTATTGTCAAAACTGGATGAGAATCTCTGTTTGAACGCATGTGTACTTGGAAAATATGAAAGCATTGTAGCAACTCCTGATCCAAATACTTTGGTAATTAGGCTTAGTTTGTTTGACAAGGGACTGGCAAACAGGTAAGGTTGGGGGTGTTGTTGATGGTGGATAATTTCAACTTCTATTAGAACTTTAGACACCAAAGGATATATGAATATACACTAGTCTAGGGTTTTATTTGACAATTTCCACGAGTTTTGCATATTCTGTATTTTTCAGGGGATTATCCAGAAAAGCTTAAGAGAGGGATTAAAGTGCTTAATTATCACGAAACTTAACCGCGAAGAAAACATCGTCATCAGGACGCGGGAAGAGTGTAGAAGGCACCTGAAGCAACCGGGGCCCCACATGGCAGGTGGTGGGGCTGGGCGGCGCCCCCCATAGGGTTTCGCCGCCGTCTTCTGGAGTCTTCTTCCACCGCCTTTGAGGAGTCATCTCGGCCATTGGTTAAGTCGGTTGGATCCTACGACGCACGTGCAACCCACCGGGCTATAAATAAAGGGGCAGACCCCCCTGGAGGCATCCAATCATTCATCCAAGGCATCAAGTCTTCGGTCAATCCATCAAGAGCCTCCTAGTTTATCAAGAGCCTCCTAGTTCATAGTTCTAGCCTAGTAAGATTAGAAGTAGAGGAGTTCTAGTTCTTCAGCGGGATCTGGAGCCCCGGCATCTGTATGGAGCGCGGAGTTCGGTATAGTTCAAGTTCTTTCTCTATTATTGTATTCTTCATTATGATTAGGGAAACATTGTTCTTAATAGTTCATATGTTCTTGATTACAATAGTCTTTGTCTACTTTGATTATATGTCTAGTACAGTTGGTTTGATCTTATTGAATTCATGTAATTGCTCGTATAGCGTTTATCCATACGATCGATGGGTAGATGATGAACGATATGTAGACGTGGTGTCTAGGTATTCTGTTTATCTATGAGTGCACCCTGATGTGCTGGGTCGTGTGGTAGATCACGTAGGTGACAGCTATGTTGAATCCTCTGTAGTCCACGCCCCGTATGTAGGCAAGCAGGCACGGTCGTGAAGTTGGATGATGACTCTGTTTCACATCCTTCCTAGATGATGCCCTTTACATGTGATCATGACATAGGACTAATCTAACAATGATTGCTAGATGTAATTGCACTTATTAGAGTTATGCATTGACGTAGTCATAGAATTACCTTATATATTAATTCCTTGGTTTATGTATTGGCTAGCTATTATTATGACTAGAGAGTGCTCTGATATATATCTTTTATTTATGATGCTTGATCATACTTATCACCTTTATTTATCTTTATTATCTTGTGACCTCTACCTGTTATGAGTAGAGTAAATGACATCGGTAATGTCACTTATACATTGTATATAATCACTATCAATATAATAGATTAAAGTTTATACTAGTCCTTCCCAGTGGTATGAATATAAATCGATAACCTGGTAGACTCTAGGTAAAATGCTACAATGGTATAATTATCTGTCCGCTTGCAGGATTGATTTTAGTTTATATTTATATATTTCTGCCTAGTCACATTGAATAATGTATGAAACCTTTATTTGTTCTTAGCATATATAATTAGGGATGACAACCTAGTTCATGCATAAGAATGTTGGTAATAGATAAGTGGCTAGTTGCATAATGACAAGTTAATTAATTACCATACATCTTCTAATCTCGCCTCTCGTATTAAAAGTTATATAGTTATATTTGGCGACGTTTGTAGATGTCAACAACTATGCTTAATTTAAATGGACCTATGGGTTACTTGCGTCCATGTGAAAACACCCAAACTTGAGCAATGACATAAACAAGGGAAGCATAAATTAGCATTATTCTTATGAAGACAAGAAATGAGTAAAAACGTTGGTGAACCTTTTTTTTTCATACCTAACTATTATTACGGTCAGCATCTATGGATGGAGCTTTGAGCCTGCTGCATTGTGGCCTGATTGCTTATGGCCCATCTCATGTGATCCACGAGGCTAGACCATAGACATGTTCAATTTTCGAAGGGGTACATGCCGAGGAAACCGAAGCCCAACTCTCCCGCCTAGCTTGGTGGCTAGACGAACTCCTATAACTCCCAGTTCCGCTCCACTCCTTCCTCCTCTCAGCCCTGGGCCTTTAGAAGGAGTAAGATCCTCCCTCTCTCTTGCCTCTTTTATTTTGTCTATGTTTTCTCTTTTTTTGAGCAAGGTGGAGCTGACATCGCCATTTTTTTTGGATGTTCCTTGGTGTGTATGGAACTCAAATTTCTCACTCACCGTCCTCCCCCACACTTGGACTTTTGTGTAAAAGTCAAGTGTAGAGTCAGGTTCTCCTTTTGAGTGTTGTTCCATTACCAAAGATCATCATGGTTTTGTAGTTGATGCAGCTTCCATGTCTTTAAGCATCATCTGCCCCTTTGTTCTTCTTAGTCTCTACCTGAAATGGTTAGCGACAAGAATACCCGAAGGTGCATACTAACTTGAAAACATGTCCTTGTTTTTATAAAAAAGGAAAGTTAGTATTATAAGGAAAAAAATATTTTTTTAGAGCCTTTATATATATGTATATGATAGGATAATCCGGGGTACCTCCCGGTAGTGCTTAAGTTATGGTCTCAAGCTTGACCGCGGGAACTCATCTTGCAACTATCAATGGTGGTGTAGTTCCTGTTTTCACCACCCAAGCATTTGGCAAATTTGCTGCAAGGTCAATACCATAGCGCAACTACGACATTTGCAATACTTATTATAAACATAAGTATCCACAACCATCCTCTTAAAAAGTTTGACAATGAGGGTCAAAAGATGATTGCGACTATCATAGAAACATGCAGTACTAGGCAAGATATCCATGGCGCAGAAATTTTTGTTCTCAAGAGATATATCAAGAAGGATCGACATTGAGTCTCGACCACTATCGAGAACAAAACTTTGATGGCCAGAGGGACGAAGCTTAGGCTCGAAAGACGGTGGTGACCGACGTTTGGTTTCATAATCAAGCTCAGATGGAGCAAACGGGGATATAAACTTCACCTCCTCGAATATGTCATGGTTGGGAAGTTGCTTTGCCATTGGAATTTCATGGTGAAGGATGGAAGTGACAGAAGCAGTTTCCCCAAAACTCTCATTCAGGCCCCCAAGAGAAGGTTTTTGAAAAAGCTTTTCTAAAGGGAAGCCGATGAGAAGTTCAAAATCTAGAATGACATAGATGTGAAAATCCAAGAAAACCATAGCTTCTTCAATCACGACTGGCATGGCCCTAGCAATCCCACAACACGAAAATGAGTCCTGAGGGACTTTGGAAGAGCTTTTTGGTCGAGATTAGTAGTGCATTGCTCAAAAGAGCTTCCGCTACGAAATGTGACATGATATTTGTCTCAACCGTGGGGTAGTGCAAGGCTTCTACCATAGTTTCCTTTAACAAACAAGGCATGGTTGTCGAAGGTGAAAGAATCCGAATTGCTTTGGAAGAACATTTCACTTCCATTAGCCATTCCTTTGATGGTTCCGCTTTAGGGAAAACTTCCTCAGAAGAAAGTGTAAGCTTTTCGTGCCTAAAATGTTTCGAGGTATTGCCATAATCCTTGAATTCAAAGGGAAATGAGTAAGGATGTAATTCATCGTCCCTAGAAGTGTGAAGCATTCCCTTGATGGGAGGTTATTCGGCAACCGAATTTGAGAAGGATTTAAAGGAATTCTGAATTCGGTTGTGAATGCCTCCTCTTGTTGATCGGGGCTTGACTCCATTTCTTCTTCAGGAAGCTCATCGTGGACGTCGGTGTAAGGGGTGTTTTCAAGGATTTTCTCAAGAATGACCTTCCCCTCACTAATGGTTTTGTGTGCAAACGAGCCTCCAGAAGATAGGTCGATTTGGAGAGCAACTTCTTTGCTCAGACCCAAATAGAAGTGGCAAAGAAGGACATGGTCGAGCAAGGACAGGTTTAGACCGGAATTGATAAAGTTTGTGAACCTAACCCAGGCTGCTCCTGGAGTCTCCTTCTCCTTTTGTTGAAAGGTACAAATTTCTATTCGAAGGGTAGCAACTCGGGAAAGAGGGAAGAAAGTAAGACAAAATTTATCTTGTAGTTCATCCCAATTTCCATGAGCACCTCCTACAGTGTGAGCATACCATTGTTTTGCTCTTCCCATAAGGGAGAGCGGAAACAGTTTCCATTTTATGGTCTCATGTGTCATGCCAGAGATACTCAGGCAAGAAGATAGTTGCTCAAATTCCCGAAGGTGGGTGTAAGGATTTTCATCCTCTTGCCCTGAGAAGGATTGCTCCCGAACCATGGCTATAAAGCCAGGGTGGAGTTCATAGCCAGAAGCTGTGATTGGCTTTGATGATTGTGGTGGCTCTAAGAACTCGCCCTTTGGTGCAAACATTTTATAGATTGGAGTGGAATTCATTTTTTTGAAAGTGGCAAAGGTGTTGTGATGGTGGTAAAAGGGAAAAAGGAAAAAGAATAACTATTTTTCTTTTGTGAAAAGAAAAGATAGGGGATACAGATACGAGGACAAACTAGGTTCGAAGAAATAGCAACCGTTCCCCGGCAACGGCGCCAGAAATGCTTGTTGGTATTTCTTAATGCATAGAGAAATAATCCGCAAGCGCACGAAAGTACCGTTGTAGCACTTCACCTAGAGTATTTAGGGTATCATATTTCTCTCAAGGAACGGAGGTATTCTTCTAGCTAGTACGTCCAAGGACAACACAAGGATAGAGTTGGAGAAGGTAGAGATGGATTCGTATGGTACTTGGTCAACAGATAGTTAAACTCTACTCTTACTCACTAGCTTCGGGAGGCCACGGAGTACTGGCCTGCCAGCAACCTCGATCATGTGAAAATATAGACTTCTACACCCTAGCCGAACGTGGGGGAATACTAAGGATGGACATGGCTGTTACCACCTGCCGCCATCCCCTCCCCCGTGGACTAGGACTATGCATTCACCCAGCCCTTCATACCCAAGCACCATGCTTACATATAAAGAACCTACCCAGACCCTCCTAGGGCCCCGACCCTACGGATCGACAGGTAACGAGCCTGGGTATACCCGAAGGTATGATGAACCCGCAAATAAGTAAGAACGAAGCATAACTAATCAGAAGACTTTATATCATAAGAATCTCGAACACTCACTTCGCGGGAGAACCCGTTGAAGTCAAGATGCTTGTCGAGGTACAAGCTTGGGGAGACACCGACAAGTCCGGCACTTCTGCCTAGCGTACAACTAGACGGACATCGGGTGCTTCCGGAATCCCACTACTCCTCCCTCACATCTCTCTCTACTACTCAACTCAAGCTATAGGGCCTAAATCCTTGGAGTGTTGCTCTTGTTCTGGTGCTCTTGTCCTTGAGATGGTGTGTCTTGAGGGGGAGAGAGTGGCCTCTATTTATAGTGGAGAGGAGAGGGGATTGTCTATGGAATATTCCTATATCCCACCATAAAGTGCCCAAACCGCCATTTAGGTGCATTGGACCTGGCATGCACCAGTGGAACCGACCTTGGTACGTCGGTTGGAGGCGGCCCACGAAGTTTCAGCCCAAATGGAGCCAGCCAGGGTGTGGCCGTACCAGGGGTCGCCTGACCCCTGGGTGGGCCCCCTTGGCCCCATCTTTTGCAGGCATGTAGATCTTTTCGTTAGCTTCGCGTGGACTGGTGGATTGTCCAAAACGGAGTCCAGATGAGCCCGGAATGACCATTTTACCTAGGCCTACTTGTACAGTCCTAAAATTGATTCAATCTCTATTTGGGTCTTTGCTTCTTGGGCTTTTGTCGGATGACATTTCTTGTGTATGTTGCATACTTTTGAGCTTGGTTGGCCTTCTCCTTCTTCTTCCTTTGTTTTCTTAGGCCAAATTAAGTGAATTCATATGCTTCTTAGCCCGGTTTCACTTGTTTCCACGAATACTCTCCTGCAGAAGGTAACTCAGCAAAACTCGTGGAATGGCTAATTTAAAGCCCTATTTCTATGATTATGTGCTTCTTTATGCAGGTTTTATGTGAGAGTTGGCGGTTATAAATATGAGTTAAGGACCGTCAACACACACCGACATGGGTAGTGTGTGTGTAGGTGGGTGGGTGGGTGTGTGATATTCGCGTAGTATACATAAGATGTTTCAAGATTTTTTTGATATTTTTGTATTGTTAATATGATGTTCTCTCTTGTATAGTATATATATTGTTCACGTTGTTGAAACCAAAATTTGGTAAGGACATCTGGCTACGTATTGGTGAGAGAAAGGAGTCAGAAAGGACAAATTTTGCTCGGATTGACTATCCATGTCTGAATCGACTAAATCAGCTTGGCGGTGAAGGAAGAGGAACAATTATTGAGGAAGGATTATGCGCTAATACAAGGAAGCTTGAACATGACGAACTTCATTAGAAAGGAAAGATTGAAGTCCAAATTATTTACGTATCCTTCATTTTCTAGTTTTGAAATTGTGCTCGCTGAGGCCTCCTGTTGAAGCCTTGGGTATAAATATAGACCCCAACATTTGTAAAAGGAACATCCTATCAATCAAATACAAACCCTTTTCACTTCGGCCATCCCTTAGCAGTCAGAGTAGAGTTTCTGGCGAGTTACTTCAAACAAGCAGGGCTGCATCGGCATCGACTGACCTCCAGTTTGCTTGTAAGTATTGTCATAGTTTATACCTTGTTCGTAAGGCTACATTGGATTCGGTTCGACCTCGGACGATCCTAATACAGGCTACTTATCAATTTGCACCGTATCTTGTATTACTGCATTGGGTCCGGCCTGACGTTGTACAAGCTATAGTGTAGATCAAATTTATCGATTTGTATTGTTTCTTGTATTGCCGCATTGGGTCCGGTCCAAGTTATCGACTCTATCTTATGGTGTCACTTAGGATAGATTCATTAACTTACCGATCTTGCTGGCACACTTTACTTACATTATTTTTTCAACAACATCAATCTTCCCGGTCAAGATTAGTAGATTTGGCTGTGAAATCTTATTGAGATCGATCATACGGCCTTGTACAAGCTACAATATAGATCAAGTTACTGGCTCAATCTTAAGGTGGCACTTAGGATAGATTGATTAATTCACCGATCTTGCTGACACCCTTTACTTACATTATTTTTCTAGCAACATCAATATTCCCGGTCAAGATTAGTAGATTTGGTTGTAAAATCTTATTGAGATCAATCATATTTTGTGCTCCATGCTTAAGTACTTTATCATGATGATTGACTCTCTAATTATATTGGCTAATCTCTTCTAATCTTGATCGTCCATGATATGGATTTAAGATCTTGTGTAATCTTAGGTCGGTTAGTATAAGTCTAATTTCGTGTTACTGTTAAGGCTGCGTTCCATCCGGATGAACCTCACTGGCAGTAGCATATGGTTATGACGTGTATGAACCGACAAATCGATCAGTGATCGCTCAATGACCCTGTTCCTGCGTCATGGTTCCTATATGCTAAATAGCCAATGAGGCTGTGCGTGCATGCGTTTGTTTTAATACTAGGGCTAATTTAGCAAGTTTTAGTAGGTCTATTAATATTAAGACAAATTATTATTTCGCACGTCATATTTGTACTCATATATGCTTCGTATCGACTAAATATATGATTTGAATGCTTTATTACATGATATTCCATTTTTAACATACTCATTGTTTAGGGATATCGACTCTCTAGTTGATAACCTTAACACTCTGGTCGTCTGGCCGTATATTGGAACTGTCTGGAATCAAAGTCGGCACATTCTGCTTTTTGTTACTCACTGTTTACTTTTCCCTTGTCAATTATAGGGTCAAATTAGCTGGCACGCCTCGGTTCGAAGAAATGATCAGACCGGCTGTAAAAGTTAAAAGAGTCTCAAAACTCTTGCTTTTAACCAGCCCTTTCGGCTTCAAAGAGTGTTGAGATGCCCTGACGCATATTTAGACCAACACACGTAGTATACATAGGATGTTCGTGTAGTTTAACACAATGTTGGGCGATTATTCTTAAATATAGTTTTATTATAAGATAAAGAGAGAATTCTGTGTGTGCCATCGAATGATTTTAAAATTTCAGGTTTACCACTGAATGTTTGGTCTGGACATAAATACCATTGAAAATGTTTTTTTACGTTCCATACATGCCATTGTTGTCAACACCAATGGCTTCTCTGCCGTTAACTCATGACGGTTACTGTAGCTGCAGGGTTACTGTAACGATAGAAATCCTCCGTCTTTTTTTATTCAAAATTACTTTCAAATTCATATTGAAACTTAAAAATTTTCTAAAATAAAAGTTGTTTATCCTTTCAAGGTGGATAATTTTCCTTTTGTAATCATTTACAAATTATGCCTAGATTTTGAAATATGAAATTTGGGGTAAAAAGGTTTTAAGGGGAGTTTGAATAGAAACTCAAAAATCAAAATTTTATATAATAACTTCAAAATCTCCAAAAATAAAAGTTTTCCAAAATGATGAGACCTACAACTTTTATTTAGAGGTTTTCTTTAAATTCTCATTAGTTTTCAAAATAAGGTTTTGAATTCAATTCTTTAAAACTAATTTAAGGTTTTGTTTGATATTTTATTTAAATACTTGAAAATTACCCAAAATAAAAGTTGCTCAATAAAAAGAGAGCTACAACATTGTTTAAATGTTTGTTAAAAAGTTTATTTGGATATATTCATATGGGATCTTGTTTTAAAGAGTTTATTAAAAAAAATATAACGGTGTAACCGAATTTTAATTTTGATATTTGGTTTACAAGATATATTTTTTAATTAAAAAAATACGCCGATGTCAGCAATTATGGAGAGTAATGGAACAAAATGCTTCCGACCAGTAGCACTTCCCCATGGTGAGTCTCGGATGCTTGGCTTGTTTTTTTGTAAAGATTGAAGTACTGTGAAAGTAAATTGTGTATTGATGAATAGTGATTGTACAATTTACATGTTACAATAGGCATGTGCCTATTTGCCCAGAGGGCCTCTCGAAGGAGCCAGATGCCCCAAAGGGCCTAATTACTGTAACCATCATTAGCAATTGCTAATGACGAATTAACCTAATTGATCACATGACATGTCTAATTATTCCTAACACTCCCCCTTGATCAATTGGTCTTGTAGATGTCTTGTATTTGTCTTGTAGATGTCTCCGTTTATTCATCAATTATTGTCTTGAAACTTTGGAAAAATCCAGTGGGAAAAATCCAAAGTATATTGATATATCAGGCAAAACTCTTTAAAAACCCAGTGGGAAAAATAAGAAGAAACACCATGATATATAAAATATATCTTCTGATGTTTATAGACCCTTTAGGTGACCCTAAAGACATAGTCTTAGAACAATTTGATCTATGATCAATATGCCATATATTATCCTTGAAAAACCTCAGTGAGGAAAAAGAGATAATACGATTGACATTGCCTCATCAAAAACTTTGTATGAGAAACCTCAAAAAGGAAAAACTCACATAAAAAAAGAGTACAATGCATCTTATGTCCAATATCATCCACCAAAAACCCCTGTGGGGAAAAATGGATGATATGACATAACCTTGTGTTGATATTGCCTCGTTAAAAACTTTATATGAGAAATCCAAAAGGAAAAACTCATACAAAGAAAAGAGTGCAATATGGTGTGTGCAACAAGTTATTAATCAGGGAAACTCTCCCCTTGATAACAAGTTATCAATCAGGGAGACTCTCCCCATGATACTTGCAAACCTCAAAGTAATTAAATTCATATCAATATACTCAACACATAAGAAATGTGGAATATGGTAGACTCTGTGAATATCTATATGAGATTATCACAAGACTTAGTTTGCAAATGTTCATATGCCCATATTACCTATGGGACAGAACAATCTCTTAATGCAAAAATATTGCATTAAGTATAACTTGTTTTTATCTAAACAAACAAAAGTTGCATTACCTTTTTAAGATAATGACTTTTGATTCAATAGAATCAATATCACATAACCTGAGTATGTGCACTCTGACTAGCTATACGCATTTATGTGAAGCCTTGTGAATACAATATCAGAATGATTGTTATGTAAAGCCTATTTCAATGATCTGGATTTTGGGATCTTATAAATGACCAGGATCATTATATCCACGTAATCAGATCATGGATTATACCAAGACCGCATGTGCTATTTTGAAATATCAAGAGATATTCTTAACTTCAATCTACCAACATTTGGTAGGAATAGCGCTCTATTATATAGCAAATCATTGCAAAATAATATCCGGCAGGGAAACTTTGCAAGATATGTTAGCGCATAAATAGCACTGAGATAATGGACAACTTGTCCCAGTATCTCGTATCAATCACTATGGTATAAAACAATCTTCCACTAGCATGAGGTAGAACAACCATAGGATATCTTTATATCGAATCATTCAATATGATGTGGATATAGATAGCTTTAGTACAAAATTTTTGGAGAAAATACTTGGATCTTAAACACAAAATGAAATTTTGGTTTAGACCGAATCTCCTATCTCAAACTCCGTCCTTAGATTACAATGTACTATTGACAAGTGTTCATTACCAATGATGTCAAGAGTATTGACAATCATATAATACTATGAAATCCAATCAATGACTTCAAAATGAACACTGCATGTAATCAATCTTGTGTCGCTATAATTGATCAAGGGATACACACAAAGTCGATTGTACCAAATTCGACTTATCTGCTTAAAGCCACATATTGACTTAAGCAATACACAATATATGTTGCGATTTTATGTATGAGGATCGAGTATGTGAACTCCTTCCTAGAAGCTTCACAAATACTCCAAATCAAATGATCATATGTGATCACTACATCTATCAATTATCAACTGCAAAGATAGATGCTTTTGTACTGCCAATCAAAAGGTAGTATCGGAAATTTATAACTTACTATGGAGAATAATTTGCATTGAAAATCAATGCTTTGCGTAAACCCCTTATGCTACTCGTCTTGCTTTATATCTCACCACCACGTTGTTCTCAATCCACTCTAGGATGAAAACATTTTGTACCCACAGTAAAGGTACCATGAGGTGTTGGCATCACAACCCAAAAACTTCTTTTCTAGTGAGCAAGACTATCTTTGTATTTATTACATTACTCAACAAGTTCCAGTAAGAGTGACAGAGCACTCTGCCATGGTCTTATTAACTGGACGACTTGGAATATTCTATACAGTTTATTCAGAGAAGTATGTGTCGACACATGTAGCCTTTATATGATATAATTCTCCTATTATCAAAACTTAATGTACCCTGAATGACTCGTCGTGACTTCCTGAAACGAGAGTCGGGGCTTTCCGATATCCCAACATCAATATTTTAGTGCACCTCTGAGCTGGGGTTTGTGGATGACATCTATCCACTAGGTAATAACCAATATTTACCCACTAGGTACTGTCAACCATATAGGCTGACCTACATTTACTATCTTAGAAGGAAAGCCTTCTATTTCTAGCATGAATAATCCTACTTTATGGCCATACTTCTCCCCCTCTTATTTATAATTGGGAGTTGAGTGGTTTACTTAGTACCACTACTCTTTCTAGCACATACTCGAAACAGATTAACAATCGGTAAATGCATTTGGCAGTTTATTTGCAATAGTTATGCAAATCAATAGTTCTTATTTGAACTTAAAATTCAGTTCATTTAGTATGTGATCCTGAGCTTGAAATGCTTTATGCATTCCAAATAATTTTCGGGCATTATAAATGGTACTAATTCTCTCCCTAATGCCTGGAAAATCTCAAAATAGAACTAGCATACGGGTTGTAAATAGATCGTCCATAAGAGATCTAAATACTCAACAATCAACAGAGATTGAAGTCTCTTGTTGATCCCCAGTTTCCTGTGTGAACCCACCAATGTATGCTGTGGTGGTGAGATTGGTACATATAAAATGTAACCCAATCTTACGCAAATAGGAAATCTTCATGGATTCCCACGTACTAAATGCATATAGGGGATATGCAGTTAATCATAAGTCAAGAGTGTTTAAATCTACCTAACCCCAACACGAAGTTGACAAATAGCAATATACTGACAATGGTCCTGCTATGACCTTGTTGTCATACTTATAGATTCCATTTATCCTATTGGATATGTAACTGGACTTTTCGTATACCTTACAATCGTCATTGTAGGCACAAAAGTTTAGTAGTGTTCAGGATAATGCTCATAAAAAGAGGCATTATCTACCAAATGCATGGCTGAGTGTGGATACTTCACACACTCTGGATCATCACACAGATGTATCTTTACGACCATGAAATGTCTGAACTATCCATACAATATTTGTATCGGACCCATAAATATTCTTTTGAATATGCTCAAGGAATCTAAGATATTCAACCTGATTTTAAGATAAGAGGGTCTTAAAATCGATTTCCCTGTGGCACTTATTATATCCAGACTATGGTAAATCTTAGACCAAAAGAATTGCCAATAATTTTTCACGCATCCCTTTGGATGGCCAAGTTAATCTTTCCAATCTTGAATGCATCAACTGTGCGAAAAATTCTTATACGCAACATGTTGTATGGGGGTGGTAGCAAATGAGACGTATCTCATTACTTATATACCATATCCAATGTTGTCCTTTGTGTTTCCATATGAAAACACATTTGGATATCTCTATAATTTAGTAAGATACGAGTGTAATTAGGACATAATTAAATATCCTCAATTACTAACTCAGTATTACTAGGAAGAATGATAGTGGCAAAATAGGCCAAACTATCATCACATCGTATTAGTGATGGCCAAAATTATTCCCTCTTCTTGTCATAAGAATCAGGAATATTTTGCTTCCTTAATTATAGAGTTTGTGGTATAAATATCCACTAGGCACATATCATTCCACAATGGAATAATTCCCGTACAATCTATATATGACAAGAAAGTAATGAGATTCTCGTCTAATATATAGAAATCCATAAATATTGTTAAGTATCAAATTCATCAATATGATACTCACAATAGTTATGCATTAACAATAAGTGTTACAACATACTTTGATGGACAATATGAAAATAATATCAATGGATCAAGAGGTTTTTCAAACCTCAAAACATATTAGTCGAAGTATATTCGATGATCATGTTGTCCATGTATTTGAGGTTCTCCAATGAGAAACAAAGGGGCATTGTGATGTGATCCCGAAGGATCCAACAAAATCAACCTTCTTAGCTACTATTTTATCCCTTATTAACTTTTGACATAGATCAATCTTAAAGTTTAACTGTATGACATTGTTTAGCAGTATGCTAAACACGACCACCTATATAACATTATTCTGTCATTGTGGGGTTCAAACTTTATCATAACTTAGTTGTACATTAGGCCTTTTGCTTCTGTCATTGGAAGCAAATTGTATGAACAATATGATCATAGTCTTCTAGTTTTGAAAACTAGAGACAAGATTAACTGATGGTTAGCCTGAAGCTATATGAGTTTATTTATTGTTCATAATACTCCTGAAGAGTATGCCATAAAGTGTGTGCATTCCCTTCCATATGATATTCTTATGAATAATCTTTATGGAGATGTAGCACCTCAACAACAGAAGGCATAATTTTCTCTGATCTATAATAAACAACCCGTAGTTAGGGGCATTAAATTCTTTTATTAGGTTATGGGATAAAACCAATTTAATGTCCATTGTCTATGTGGGATATTGATGCCATCGAGAGCAAGTTCAATCTGACTCCTCTGAAGTGAATATCCACAACTGTAACAGAACCGCCTAAATCACGTGGCCCACAGGCACCTGTCATCGCCACTGATGACCTCTGACAGCTGGGCCCGTGTTCCAGATGACCTAGGCTAGCTCTGCCAGGCTACATAAGCACCCGTTTTTCCCACAGGATCCCATTGCGAAGCCATTACAGAATTACAATATTTCATAACAAAATACATCAGAGTAAAGTGCGGAAGATTAGTAGTACTTGTATTACAAAATAGTTGTTCAAATAGAATTCAGATACAGTTATTACAGACCATACTTAAATAGGGTAGCAGTACAGTGGAACCATAGTACAACATACATAGATAGGCAGTAACTCGGACCCTGCCCACGGGTCCACTTCACTCGTCCTCACTTCCTGCTTGAACAAGGGTCACACAGCAGGGAGCGAGACAGACCTCTGGTTGCCGACTTCCTGTAACATGGGTTAACAAACCCTGAGTACTGGGGTACTCTGCAAGACTTACCCGACTAAAGTGAAAGATTAGACTCAGGAATGCAGGCTGAGGGGAGTCAAGGTAAGGCTTGAGTAAGAATCAAGCATTTTGCAGAAAAGCATTACTATCCTAACTCAACGTTTTATCTCAATATTATCTTAATCATATCCAATTCTCACATTCGTCCTCATATATCACATGCTTTCCATTTCTAAAACGTTCTCATATTCAACCTAGTTCCGAACCACTTTTCGGGGTAGGGCAGTGGATCAAGTCTCCATTGATCGAGGAGCAACGTCGATTCGAATCCAGAAAATACCCAGCTGGGGATCTCTATCCACACTGCATATGTAGCACTTAACCTTGCATATGCCAACCCCGTCTACCACGGCTTTTCTATCCCTGAACCTGCCCTGCGCCACCCGAGAGCACAGTACTCCTCTCGTCTCCAGGCACGCCGGCCACGAGGGTACACGCTACTCTCGCCATCTCTCCACTCCCAGTGCGTGGTCGTCGGTTCAAGCAATAGAGCCACTGGAGATAGGGCTTTCCGTATTATGTGGCTAGTTGCAAAGTCTCGATCCAGCAAGCCTACAACGAACGGTACCTATTTCCTTCCCGTCGGCAACCATGCATTGGGACTCTAACCCAAGTACAAAGTTACCCAACGGTTTTTAAATTCCATGCCTGCCGGATGATAAGACATGGGGAACACCGCCCCATGTGCACAGCACCCGAGCGAAACATTTCTTTTATCAACCGGTCCCAAACTATTCTGAAGGCGACAATACATTGGGACTCTAACCCAAGTGCAAGTCAACCAACGGATAACAAGTTCTTCACAAATTCTCATATTTAATTCATAACATATCATCATAGCACAGAAAGTAGCATTTTATGCAAAGCTAGTATTTATTTAGCGGGGCTAAGCATTTTGCAAACCCTTTATTTTAAATCAGGTTCGGGAATGATATCAAGGGAGGTCATGCAGCAAATTAGGTGATAATCAACTCCTATCAACCTAATGCAATAATTTAACTCAAGGTGATAAACATTTTTAAATCACAAGGAGGGGCTAATACACCGGGGCTTGCCTTGATTGCGTAGAGTGTCGGGTCAGGGTCAGTCCCGCAAATGTCGAACTCTTGGACAACCTCGGGAAGTACCTCCTCAGTAGTCACCTCAACTTTCACGTCTTCGTTCACGGGCGCTACACGTATGCAATGATGCATGCTTAATAAGATGCCACATGAAATGACAATGCAAAAATTCGACAATAATAAATACCTAACTTGAGCACAACTAAACTCCATAACCTAGTCATAACAATTCTAAAGAAAGTGCTCTAGGCCATTAGGGTGTTTGACCTAGAACCACATCCAATCCAAAAATTCACATCAAACCCTAGTCCCAATATTTTCTATTTATTTTATTAACCCATTAATCAGGCATTTAAGGAATAAATAATTACACTATTTTCATTTGAGGTCAAACTTTACCAGCAGCTAGATCTTGACCCAAAACAGTACCACATAAAATTTCATGATTTTTGGAATTACAGAGATTTAATTAAAATTCATCAATGTTACATTTGTTATTTAATCTACTGATTTTTAGCTCTTGCAGAAAATGTTCAAAACCTATATTCAATATTTTTATAAAATATTACATACTACATAGAGCATCCAAAAATATTTTCATGATTTTTGGGACAGCACATTAATCCCTATGAAATTCACAAACTGCATCGCAATTCCCATTAAATAAATTAGAAAAAACTCTTTAAATCCCCGGTAAATGAAAACTGAAACCCAGCCCGCAGCGGCCCAGAAAAGCACAGGCCGGCCCAGTACAACCCGCGCACACTTCCCCTCTCTCTATATCGTTGACAGGTGGTCCCCGCCTGGCAGCCTCTCCCTCCCTCACTCTACTTCTCTGCGCACCCAAGTGCACACACGCAGACGGCGACCCGCCGCGGCGCTCGCCGCCGGCGAACCCCGAGACGAGACCGAGCATACTCCTAACGCCTCCAAACAAACCTATCAAGTGCTTAGAATATGCTAAGGGCTTGGGCACGAGCTCACCGGCGGCCATGGTGGCACGGCGGCACTGCTCGCGTCGGCGGACCTCATTTCGGCCAAACAACACGGAAATGCACGGGAAGAGGAGACTACGGGGTTTAGGAGCTCACCGAGGGTCTATGGATCGAGTCGGTTGGGATGGAAACCGCACAGACGACGGGGCTCGACGTAGACCGAGGCACCGGCGGCGCGCTCCGGTGACAAGGGCCCTGTTCCGGCGAACCTAAGGCATAGGCGGTCAAGCGATCAAGGTCACAAGAATCCACAGACTAAAGTGAGTCTAGAACACTAAGAAGAGAAGAGGATGACCCACCACACTGCCCTTGCCACGGCGTGAGAAAGCACGGTGGTGCACTCGCCGGAGCCAAGGAAGAAGAATGAGTCGCGCGTGGAGCTCCGGTGAACAACAGCTGCGCAGACCGGCTCAATCGCTGCGCAAAAGGGTTAATTTGGTGGCTGCGAGATGGAGCGGGTGGTGATGGAAGGAACACGGCGAATTTTGCCAAGAACCGAGGTGAACTTGTCGGCGACCGGCGGGAGAGAGAGCGAACGGAGACGGTGCCCATCTACTTAAAGCGGCCGAGGGCGTGAGGATAGGGACCAGGCGTGTGTCCGGGACCCCCAGGTGATGCAGACGCGGCGGCGACACGCCCTGCGCCGGCCGGACGGTGGCGGCGCGCGGTACGTGCACGCGCACGGCGTGCTCTGCCCCTGTAGGGGCCGGTTACTGTAGCGCCGGGGAAAAAGGTCAAACCCAATCAAACCCAATCATGCCCTATACCGTCCGAATCAAGGGAAATGCCCAGTACCAAAGTTGTGACAAATTTTGTATAGATCATTTTTGGTTTTTGAATCATTTTCAAATTCGGCTCAGATTTGAAAATATTGCAATGGGGGTAAATCTTGGGTTTTAAATTTAAACTGTATTTTTAAAATTACTTTTAATTTTTCTCAACAAGTTGAAAATTGGTCAAAATAAAAGTTGTTCTAATCAATGAGCTCTACAACTCTTATTAAGGAAGTTTGATCATATTCCTAATATTTTTGAAATAAAAGTTTCAAATTTGAATTTCAACATAGTAATTTGAGTTTAATTTGAATTTCTATAATATAACTTCAAAATCTCCAAAAATAAAAGTTGTTCCATTTCAAATTATCTACAACTTTTATTAAAGTATCACCTTTAGATTCCTTATATTTTTTGAATTAGGTTTTTGGGGTCCGATTTGGGGTTTTATTTGATTTTTCCTTTTTAATTTCCAAATTAATTTGAATACACAATCAATCACACACTAACAACTCAAATCACTCTACCAATCCCTAAACACAATCATTTGCAAGAATAAACTCATTTTATTTCATGCATGGTAATTAGGGTTGATGCGGGTTGCTTTGCACTAATGATGATGACATAGCAAGTTTAATTAACCGTAACACCATAGGTGTTACAGCCCTTCCCCCTTAAAGAAATCTCGCCCCAAGATATTATACAAGACTAAGGCTCGAAACAACGTAATAGAAAAGAAAATGTGTCAAGTAAACCTAGTCTAAACTTGACCATAAAACAACTAGGAGGATCCACATATTACATAACCAGAAATTATACATCTACAAAGTAGCAAAGAATTCGGGGAAGTTCTCGACGAGGTAGTTTTTGGATTCCCAGGTATCTTCATCCTCGGAATGTGCACTCCATTGAATCTTGTACCACCTGGTTGTGGTCCTTCGAGTGACACGATCCTTTCGATCCAAGACTCGAATTGGATACTCAGAATATGTCAGATCTGGCTCGAGTTCCACTCCTTCGACATCAATGACTTGGTCAGGCACTCGAAGACATTTCTTGAGCTGAGACACGTGAATTACATTGTGTACCGCTGAGAGGTGATCGGGCAGTCCCAACTTATAGGCTACCTTTCCAATGCGCTCCAAGATTGGAAACGGTCCAATGTATCGAGGAGCTAACTTGCCTTTGATTCCAAAACGGCTGATCCCCTTCATTGGTGACACCTTAAGGTAGACGTAATCTCCTATCTTAAATGCTAGAGGTCGACGTCTTCGATCGGCGTAACTTTTCTGTCGTGACTGTGCAACTTTCAAATTGTTTTGTATTTGCTTGACCTTTTCTTCGGTTTCCTCCACCAGATCAACTCGAAAGAACCATCTTTCTCCAGGCTCAGACCAATTTAGTGGAGTTCGACACCTAAGGCCATACACCGCTTCGAACGGTGCCATCTTGATGCTTTCTTGATAACTATTGTTGTATGAGAACTCTGCTAGTGCTAAACATTCATCCCAAGTATCTGTGTAATTGAGTGCACATGCCCTTAGCATGTCTTCCAATACTTGGTTGACTCTTTCAGTCTGACCATCAGTCTGCGGATGATAAGCTGTACTATGCAGAAGTTTTGTCCCTAGTGACTCGTGGAATGATTTCCAGAACTTTGAGATAAATTGTGTACCTCGATCCGAAACAATGGTCTTTGGTACACCATGAAGCTTCAACAAGTTTTCAATGTATAGCTTTGCCTACGTTGCTGCCGTATACTTAATTTTGACCGGTACGAAGTGAGCTTGTTTGGTGAGACGGTCCACAACGACCCAGATTGAATCAAAGCCTCTAGATGTCCTGGGTAAACCCACGATGAAATCCATCCTAATGTCTTCCCATTTCCACGCGGGAACAGGTAGTGGTTGCAGCTCTCCCCCAGGCTTCATATGCACGGCTTTGACTTTCTGACATGTATCACATCTTGCTACATACAGAGCAATTTCTATCTTCATTTTGGTCCACTGGAATTTCTGCTTCAAGTCCTGATATATCTTATTGCTTCCTGGATGAATGGAGAATCTTGTCAAATGCGCTTCATCGAGGATCTTTTGACGTAACTCAGGTACTTTTGGAACTACCAGACGATCCTTGAACCATACGACTCCTTCATCATCAATTCTGAAGCAATCTGCCTAGCCGGCTTGGACTTTCTCTTTGATGTGCTTGATACCCTTGCTTCCTTTCTGAGCAACAATAATCTCATCTCGGATGGTGGTCTCGATGCTAATATGGTTTAGGCTACCTTGTGGAACTATTTCTATGCCTAACCTTTCCAAATCATGGCACAGGGATAGGTCATAAGGTTTTACAGTCAAACAGTTGCAGTGAACCTTCCGACTGAGTGCATCAGCGACCACATTTGCCTTGCCAGGATGGTAGTGCACTTCAATGTCATAATCTTTGATCAACTCCATCCATCTTCGTTGCCTCATGTTCAGCTCTTCTTGAGTAAAAATGTACTTCAGGCTCTTGTAATTAGTATAAATGTTGCAAGTACTACCCAACAAATAATGACGACAGATCTTCAATGCATGAACAACAGCGGCCAATTCTAGATCATGAGTTGGGTAATTCTCTTCATGACGCTTGAGTTGCCGTGAAGCATAAGCAATGACTCGGCCCTCTTGCATCAAGACACAACCTAGGCCGGTGCCAGAAGCATCACAGTAGACATCAAATGGCTTTTCAATGTCAGGCTGAGCTAAGACTGGTGCTGTGGTCAACAATTTCTTCAGATTCTGAAATGCTTTCTCACACTCAGGAGACTAGACAAACTTGACCTGATTCTTCAACAAGTTGGTAATGGGCTTGGCTATCCTGGAGAAATCCGGAATAAAGCGACGGTAGTATCCCGCCAATCCCATGAAACTACGGACTTGATATACTGTGGTAGGTGGCTTCCAATTCAAGATTTCTTCCACCTTACTAGGATCAACTGATACGCCTTCAGCCGATAAAATATGTCCAAGGAAAGGGACTCGGTCCAACCAAAACTCACACTTGCTGAACTTGGCATAAAGTTGGTGCTCTCTCAAGCGGGTTAGGACAACACGAAGGTGATTGGCGTGTTCATCAGGGGTTTTGGAATAAACAAGGATGTCGTCGATGAACACGACTACAAACTTGTCAATCTCAGGCATAAAGACGGAGTTCATGAGGTACATGAAATAGGCAGGAGCATTGGTTAGACCAAAGGACATAACTAGATATTCATATAGACCATATCTGGTGGTGAAGGCTGTTTTTGGGATGTCTTCGGGACGAATCTTTATTTGGTGGTAGCCAGACCTAAGGTCGATTTTGGAAAACACTTTAGCTCCAGCTAATTGATCAAAGAGTAGGTCGATGCGAGGCAAAGGGTATTTGTTCTTGATGGTTACCTCATTAAGCGGACGGTAGTCAACACAGAGTCTGAAAGATTTGTCTTTCTTTTTAACAAAAATGGCAGGGCAACCCCAAGGAGATGAACTTGGTCTAATGAAACCCTTATCTAACAAATCTTGCAACTGAACCTTCAACTCTGCCAGTTCCTTGGGAGGCATCCTATAGGCCCTACGAGATATAGGTGCAGTCCCAGGTTTCAACTCAATGGCAAACTCCACATCACGGTCAGGTGGCAAACCAGGCAGATCATCAGGGTATACATTCGGAAATTCACAGACTACCGGAATGTCTTGCACTTCTTTGACTGCAGTTGCACATATCCTACCAACTGCTCTCTGAGGTACCGGAAGTTGGATGAGGAGTTGAGTTTGACTATTAGGCAAGTTTACCCTGATGGTTCTATTCAGCACGTCAATGAGAGCCTTGTGCTGATACATCCAATTCATGCCTAAAATCACATCTATGTCTTGATCTTTTCAGCACTATCATCGATGTCGGGAATATATGCCCGCCTAGTTTTATAGGCACCTGATGTACTACTTCCTTAGTACTCATACGCGCTCCGGGCGATTGTATTAGGAAATCTTCCTTTATTTCCCCAATTGGTATTTCATGCTTAACGACAAAGGTACGATTGATGAATGAATGTGATGCACCAGAATCGAAAAGCAGAATTGCAGGACGACTTGCGACAGGGAACCTACCCAGCATGACGGGTTCTCCTGCAGGAATGGCATCAACATGGGTGTAGTAGACCTGGCCTGCTTTCTTCACAACCTTCCCCTTCTCTGCTGGTGACCACGATGCTGAACTTGTTGCTGCTGCTGACCATCAGGAGCCTTCATTGCATTTTGATTGTATCGCTTGGGGAATGGGCAATTACGGGACCAGTGTCCCATCTTGCCACAGTTGTAACAAGGGTGGTTGTAGTTGAACTGTGGGGTAGTGACACGAACGCCAGGGGCATTCGGCTGAGTGGTATTTTGTTGATTAGAGGTGTGGGAGGTAGCGGCAGTACGAACAACGACTTGCTGTTGAGGGTATGACGGACGATGATGATGGGTGGGGTGGTAAATGATTCTCTGACGCTTCTGACTGCCAGAGGATCCAGCTTTCTTCTTCTTTTTCTCATCCTGGTGCTTACGGTCACTTTCTTCAAAAGCAATGGCACTGTCAACAGCCTCATGATAGGTGCAGTTGAGGTTGTTGGACAAGCTTCGCTAAATCTTGAAGTTCAAACCCCTGACAAAGCAGTCCTTCTTCTTCTGATCGGTGTTGGTATGCTCAGGGGCGTACTGTGCCAGATGATTGAACTGACTGACATATTGCATGACTAGTGGACTCCTTCTGTTGCCGTGCCAGAAACTGATCTAGCTTCATCTTCATGACACCAGCCGGAATATGATGGGCACGGAAAGCTTCCCGGAATTCTGCCCAAGTAAGCTGGTGACCATCGGGCTGTGCGGCCAGAAGGTTTGCATTCCATGCACTTGCTGGCCCTCGCAGTTGCTGCGCCGCGAATAATGGCTTTTGGACCTCGGTGTAGTGAATAAGACTAAACTTTTGCTCCATGGTACGGAGCCAGTCGTCAGCTTCATGGGGTTCATCGGCCTTGGTAAATACAGGTGGATGTGTGTCAGTGAAGTCCACATAAGTGGTCTCATCTTCATTGCAGTGGCCACGACGCCCACCACGGTTGTCTCGGTTTTGCGCTAGCACTGTGGCGGCATTGGCCAAAGCCGCAATAGCATCTGCCAAGGTTGGTGGAACAGGTGGTGGGTTGGGAGCAGCTCCATCCTCAAAGGTGCCAGCGCCGGACGAACGGGTATTGACCGGCATCTGTTATGAGCAGACTAAATTTAGGTCTTGCATTACTTAGATAAAGCATAGAGGCAATCACACCTAACATTACACCAACCTAAGCAACACTCTTAACACAGAGAAAGTTCCCAATCCAAAACTAATGTTTCTTGGCAGGCAGGAAAAGAAAGGTTTGGATTAGTGAAAATCTTAGGCTAGCAAGAATAGGTTTACTAAGCCCTAACCCATACCACCTTTAAGGAGGAAGTTTATCAACATGTGAGATTATCATGATGCATGAATCGTACTTACGTATTTTAAATCAATGCAAAACAATAAAATCATAATAACATTTAACATAGGGCTAGCAGTAATACTGTTCCACCTGCTTACCATACTATTCTATCAAATACGGTAAAACTATGGAGGAAGGTAAGAACTAACGAACAAGATAAGAATAGAAGCAATTTGGACCAAAATAGCAATTTAAATTTTTACGATCCAAAACATTTTGAAGTTTTCAAAAACAATACAGTAATCATTTAGCAATGGAACGCTCTGATACCAGCTGTAACAGAACTGCCTAAATCACGTGGCCCACAGGCACCTGTCATCGCCACTGATGACCTCTGACAGCTGGGCCCGTGTTCCAGATAAGCTAGGTGAGCTCTGCCGGGCTACCTAAGCACCCGTTTTTCCGACAGGATCCCATTGCGAAGCCATTACAGAATTACAACATTTCATAATAAAATACATCAGAGTAAAGTGCGGAAGATTACTAGTACTTGTATTACAAAATAGTTGTTTAAATAGAATTCAGATACAGTTATTACAGACCATACTTAAATAGGGTAGCAGTACAGTGGAACCATAATACAACATACATAGATAGGTAGTAACTCGGACCCTGCCCACGGGTCCACTTCACTCGTCCTCGCCTCCTGCTTGAACAAGGGTCACACAGCAGGGAGCGAGATAGACCTCTGATTGCCGACTTCCTGCAACATGGGTTAACAAACCCTGAGTACTGGGGTACTCCGCAAGACTTACCCGACTAAATTGAAAGTTTAGACTCAGGAATGCAGGCTGAGGAGAGTCAAGGTAAGGCTTGAGCAAGAATCAAGAATTTTGCAGAAAAGCATTACTATCCTAACTCAACGTTTTATCTCAATATTATCTTAATCATATCCAGTTCTCACATTCGTCCTCATATATCACATGCTTTCCATTTCTAAAACGTTCTCATATTCAACCTAGCTCCGAACCACTTTTCGGGGTAGGGCAGTGGATCAAGTCTCCATTGACCGAGGAGCAACGTCGATTCGAATCCAGAAAATACCCAGCTGGGGATCTCTATCCACACTGCATATGTAGCACTTAAGCTTGCATATGCCAACCCCGTCTACCATGGCTTTTCTATCCCTGAACCTGCCCTGCGCCACCCGAGAGCACAGTACTCCTCTCGTCTTCAGGCACGCCGGCCACGAGGGTACACGCTACTCTCGCCATCTCTCCACTCCCAGTGTGTGGTCGTCGGTTCAAGCAATAGAGCCACCGGAGATAGGGCTTTCCGTATTATGTGGCTAGTTGCAAAGTCTCGATCCAGCAAGCCTACAACGAACGGTACCTATTTCCTTCCCGTCGGCAACCTTGCATTGGGACTCTAACCCAAGTACAAAGTTACCCAACGGTTTTTAAATTCCATGCCTGCCGGATGATAAGACATGGGGAACGCCGCCCCATGTGCACAGCACCCGAGCGAAATATTTCTTTTATCAACCGGTCCCAAACTATTCTGAAGGCGACAATACATTGGGAGTCTAACCCAAGTGCAAGTCAACCAACGGATAACAAGTTCTTCACCAATTCTCATATTTAATTTATAACATATCATCATAGCACAGAAAGTAGCATTTTATGCAAAGCTAGTATTTATTTAGCGGGGCTAAGCATTTTGCAAACCCTTTATTTTAAATCAGGTTCGGGAATGATATCAAGGTAGGTCATGCAGCAAATTAGGTGACAATCAACTCCTATCAACCTAATGCAATAATTTAACTCAAGGTGATAAACATTTTTAAATCACAAGGAGGGGCTAATACACCGGGGCTTGCCTTGATTGCGTAGAGTGTCGGGTCAGGGTCAGTCCCGCAAATGTCGAACTCTTGGACAACCTCGGGAAGTACCTCCTCAGTAGTCACCTCAACTTTCACGTCTTTGTTCACGGGCGCTACACGTATGCAATGATGCATGCTTAATAAGATGCCACATGAAATGACAATGCAAAAATTCGACAATAATAAATACCTAACTTGAGCACAACTAAACTCCATAACCTAGTCATAACAATTCTAAAGAAAGTGCTCTAGGCCATTAGGGTGTTTGACCTAGAACCACATCCAATCCAAAAATTCACATCAAACCCTAGTCCCAATATTTTCTATTTATTTTATTAACCCATTAATCAGGCATTTAAGGAATAAATAATTACACTATTTTCATTTGAGGTCAAACTTTACCAGCAGCTAGATCTTGACCCAAAACAGTACCACATAAAATTTTATGATTTTTGTAATTACAGAGATTTAATTAAAATTCATCAAAGTTACATTTGTTATTTAATCTACTAATTTTTAGCTCTTGCAGAAAATGTTCAAAACCTATATTCAATATTTTTATAAAATATTACATACTACATAGAGCATCCAAAAATATTTTCATGATTTTTGGGACAACACATTAATCCCTATGAAATTCACAAACTGCATCGCTATTCACTTTAAATAAATTGGAAAAAACTCTTTAAATCCCCGGTAAAATGAAAACTGAAACCCAGCCCGCAGCGGCCCAGAAAAGCACAGGCCGGCCCAGCACAGCCCGCGCACACTTCCCCTCTCTCTATATCGTTGACAGGTGGTCCCCGCCTGGCAGCCTCTCCCTCTCTCACTCTACTTCTCTACGCACCCAAGTGCCCACACGCAGACGGCGACCCGCCGCGGCGCTCGCCGCCGGCGAACCCCGAGACGAGACCGAGCATACTCCTAGCGCCTCCAAACAAACCTATCAAGTGCTTATAATATGCTAAGGGCTTGGGCACGAGCTCACCGGCGGCCATGGTGGCACGGCGGCACTGCTCGCGTCGGTGGACCTCATTCCGGCCAAACAACACGGAAATGCACGGGAGGAGGAGACTACGGGGTTTAGGAGCTCACCGAGGGTCTATGGTTCGAGTTGGTTGGGATGGAAACCGCACAGACGACGAGGCTTGACGTAGACCGAGGCACCGGCGGCGCGCTCCGGTGACAAGGGCCCTGTTCCGGCAAACCTAAGGCATAGGCGGTCAAGCGATCAAGGTCACCAGAATCCACAGACTAAAGTGAGTCTAGAACACTAAGAAGAGAAGAGGATGACCCACCACACTGTCCTTGCCACGGCGTGAGAAAGCACGGTGGTGCACTCGTTGGAGCCGAGGAAGAAGAATGAGTCGCGCGTGGAGCTCCGGCGAACAACAGCTGCGTAGACCGGCTCAATCGCTGCGCAAAAGGGTTAATTTGGTGGCTGCGAGATGGAGCAGGTGGTGATGGAAGGAACACGGTGAATTTTGCCAAGAACCGAGGTGAACCTGTCGGCGACCGGCGGGAGAGAGAGCGAACGGAGACGGTGCCCATCTACTTAAAGCCGCCGAGGGCGTGAGGATAGGGACCAGGCGTGTGTCCGGGACCCCCAGGTGACGCAGACGCGGTGGCGACACGCCTTGCGCCGGCCGGACGGTGGCGGCGCGTGGTGCGCGCACGCGCACGGCGTGCTCTGCCCCTTTAGGGGCCGGTTACTGTAGCGCTGGGGAAAAAGATCAAATCCTATCAAACCCAATCATGCCCTATACCATCTGAATCACGGGAAATGCCCAATACCAAAGTTGTGACAAATTTTGTATAGATCATTTTTGGTTTTTGAATCATTTTCAAATTCGGCTCAGATTTGAAAATATTGCAAAGGGGGTAAATCTTGGGTTTTAAATTTAAACTGTATTTTCAAAATTTCTTTTAATTTTTATCAACAAGATGAAAATTGGTCAAAATAAAAGTTGTTCTAATCAATGAGCTCTACAACTATTATTAAGGAAGTTTGATCAGATTCCTAATATTTTTGAAATAAAAGTTTCAAATTTGAATTTCAACATAGTAATTTGAGTTTAATTTGAATTTCTATAATATAATTTCAAAATCTCCAAAAATAAAAATTGTTCCATTTCAAATTATCTACAACTTTTATTAAAGCATCACCTTTAGATTCCTTATATTTTTTGAATTAGGTTTTTGGGGTCCGATTTGGGGTTTTATTTGATTTTTCCTTTTTAATTTCCAAATTAATTTGAATACACAATCAATCACACACTAACAACTCAAATCACTCTACCAATCCCTAAACACAATCATTTGTAAGAATAAACTCATTTTATTTCATGCATGGTAATTAGGGTTGATGCAGGTTGCTTTGCACCAATGATGATGACATGGCAAGTTTAATTAACCGTAACACCACAGGTGTTACAACAACATGTGACAAACCATTGATTTAATGAATTTACTTCTAAGGTAAACTCAAAATCACTATGGTGATGTTTTAATCTCAAATCCAATAGCATGAATTAATTATTTTAACTAATGTAATTTTAAAATAAACATGGTAATGTTATAATATGAAGTGCAATATTTATATTTATATCTCGTCATAGTTTTGGATTGTTGTAGGTAATCACAAAATTATGTAGACCGTACAACCAAATCATCAGATATTTTGATAACACAATACAGATAGTCTCTTTGTCGAAGACAAAGAATAGATCATTATGGTAGGTAAATATATTGCTGCCTAAGCACAGTCTCAGAGCAAAATAATTATCAAATGAATTAAATGCAGCCTTTGTTTAGGTCTCTACTATCTCATGTAATATCAAAATAATGTGATGGAATAGCAATCCAAAACCTTTATTTTGGTTAAAAACACAGTGTAGGTAATCATCAAGTTTCAAAGAAACAAGATGTAGACCCCTCAGTAATATGTGATTCAATCACTGCTATGGCACGGTCTCTAGGCAGAATAATTCACAGGAAATTAAATGCAGCCAATACCATAGATTCTATTAACTTGTGTTAATTCAACCAAAATAATCACGATATATAGTATATTGCAATTTTAATCTTACAGAGATTAAAATTTAACTTGTATGTGGTGGAAAAGTTGTGGTTTGGGGCACCAATTTATCCAATTCTATCATAAAATTACAGGTGTAACTAATATGTTGGTGCAAAATAGAGGGTTTGGGTGCACCAACATAGCCCAAAAACAATTTATCAAAGTCACAAATGCTATATGTATGTGGTGCAAAGGGGGATTTGATGCACCACATACACCAAAAATATGATAGAAAAATATAAGACATTGCATAATAATATAAACAAACTATAATTTTTATATACAATGTCAATATACAGTAGTGCAAGGTAACAAGAATTTATACAACAAAAAGATATTCTTGCATAAATTAAACTAGCTAAAGAATAGGCTAATTAATTTTACTACTGTATAAATGAAAATAACAATGAAAATAAAAATTATAAATAATAAACAATGCAGCCACAGCCGACTGGCCACGGCCAGCCAGGCGCGCGACGCAGCTAGGCGAGCCGAGTGGGGCGCACACACATGGGCTCCAACTTGGGCTTGGGCTCCCATTCCGGCCCAGGTTAGAGCAGGCGCGGGGGCCGCGCGGCCTATTTAAGGCTGGTGGTTAGGGTTCAGCCCAGTCAGCCTGCCGCCGCTGCCGCCGCTGCATCGCCGCCGCCAGCAGCCCCCCAACCGCTGCCGTCGCAAGTTCCAGCCGCCGCCGATGCCGATGGGAGGGCACTGTGCCTGGCCGCAGGGGCCGTTGCAGCGAGCGCGGGTGCTTGCGCGGGGCGCTAGCTGCTACAGGTGCAGACGCCTCCGACTGCAGAGGCTGCCGGCCTCGCGGGGCCGAGGCGCGGAAGTCGCATGGCCGTGGGGACCAGCGCCGGCCACGCCTCGAGGCCGCCAACCGCCTGTCGACTGAAGGGGCGCCCCCGTCAACACAAACAGGCACGCGGATGCGGTAACCGCAAGCACAGGCCACGGGCTCGACCGCCGGGAGCAGCCAGCCGCGGGCATCGTTGCCGCAGCGCTCGAGTGCGAGGATCCGCAGGCGACTGGGCATGCGGATTACGCTGCCGATAGAGCACTGCCACAGCATGGCATTGCACGTGAGCGCCGCAGGCTAGAGGAGCAGAGACCTCGTCCGTCGTTCGATTTATTAGAGGTAAGAATCTCGAATTGGAAAAAAAAATGAGTATACACCGTTCTTTCCAATGAGCACGCATTCAACAACAAAACCAAAAAGCAAGACGGATGCTTGTGTGACTTCTCTGTTCTCCACTTCTCCCCCATTAGCACTTCTCGTCTTCTGTTGATGCGGAAGACAGCCACTGTCTTGCAGATGTTGAAGACCATCGGCCGTGCTAGAGGAGTACGAAGAGTTTTGATATCCGATTGGAGTGGAGGCCGCCTCTGCTCTGTACTCGTTTCTTTCCACAAGAATCGGCTTCATGACCAGGACGGAGATGGGCGGTCTCCAGTTCTTGCTTGCCGGCCAGAAAAAATTCCGGCGAGGAACTCCGGCAAAGTCCTGTACTGCAAGTCTCTCTTCGGGCCTTTTCGCTCCAGCGGTAGTAGAGCGACATGCGTGAAAACGTACTGTGAAAGTAAGGGTGTGTCTAGATCCCAGTTGTAGTTACAATTTTGTACTGTAGCACGTTTGTTTGTATTTGATAACTTTTGTCTAATCATGACTCAAGTAGGCTTAAAAGATTTATTTCGTGATGTACATGCAAAAAGTATAAATATGCAAATATTTTGTCTATATTTAATGTTCTATGCATGTGTCGTAACGTTGATGTGACTAGTTTAATTACAATTTACAGTGGATCTAAACAGGGCCTAAATTGTGTATTGATGAATTGTGATGGTACAATTTATATGTTACAATAGGCATGTGCCTATTTGCCCAAAGGGCCTAATTACTGTAACCATCATTAACAGTTGCTAATGACGAATTAACCTAATTGATCACATGTCTAATTATTCCTAACATTTTTTTCGCTAAAATGTCAGGGCTTATTTTTCTATTTTCTTATACTTTCTATTCTATTATTCTTGAGAAAGTAAGTACTTCATCCGTAAAAATATGTAATTCTAACATAATAATATATTTTAGTATATTAATTGTAGCCAATTATAGATAAAAATATAAATATCTATAATGTCAAATAAATATCATTAAATTAATTATGTTATTAATTTAGAGCCATAAAGACGAATACTATTAGCTAGTAACTTAGTCAAATATGAACTATTTTATCTGATATTTAATTCATAGTTGTATGTTTTTTTGACGGGGAGTGATAACTAACCAAACCTCCCGCTTTTACAGATGTGGTAGAGCACAAACGCCTCTGTCAAAAGAAAACGAGAATAAAATGGAGGGAGAGAAAAAGGGAACAGAAAGAACCAGCATATGTTAAAATCAGCACTCCTCCTTCAGTGTTTAACACTATTGTACACTGTTCTGTTTGCCTCTTTTAAAACTGTGTACCTTAATTACTGTCTCCATCTTCAATTTCCCACCGTCCCGAAAACCAGCGCAGCGAAGTGCGCCCTGCGTTGGTAGTATGGAATTGTCTTAGACATGCTATTTTAGTTGATGTTGATTTATTATGAGAGAAAAACATTATTATATGATAGAAAAGAAGTAAAAAAATATTTTCTTTGGTTGAGATTGTTTGGTTATAGTATTTTTTTAGTCCTTGTCATTATCGTATTCGCTTGAACTACTTTCACCTTTTTTTTCTCTTGTAACAAATGAGCAGTAGAAATGAGTCATAGTTAAAATATATCTTGCTAAACAGGACTTGATTGTTTACCTGCCTTTTAGTAGTATTAAATATAAAAAATATTAAGCATTTATAAAACTAATTATATAGATGGATGCTATTTTATGAGACAAATTTGTTAAGGTTAATTACTCCTTTATTGCACATGGTTATTCTAGCGCTATATTATCAAATTATGGACTATCTAGACTTAAAAAATTGTCTCGTAAAATAGTCGTAATATATGCAATTAGTTATTTTTTAGACTATATTTAATAGTTGATGCATTTTTCAAATATCCTATGTAAAAGGTTTGTTTAATCCGGAAACCAAACAACTCTACAAAGAAGAGGTGCATCTGAATCAGATGAAGCTTTGGGAGTTGGGATGGGACTCGTCACTCGTCAGGAATAGCGTCGGACCATCGGTGGCCCGGATACGGTAGCATTGGAGGTGACCGGATCACATGGGTCTGGTCGATGGTGTGGCCAGTTGTCAATGCTTGTACGAGTGTCGCCCATGCATGATGCATTGCATGATAGTATGCCGCGCCGTGCCCAGTAGGCCAGTACAACTGCTGCTTCAGTTTCGCCATGTCATCTTTTATCTCGCGGCATCCAAAGTGACCACACGTCCACACCCTTTCATGCAAGCATAATTTTGCTTCGGTGCAAGTACACTCAGTTAGGGATGAAAAAGGGTCGGATACGAACGTATATCACTGATATCACATTTATTTTTATATTTCTAGTCGGATTCGGATTCGAATACGGATAGTATCAGCCATACCAGATAGGATACGATTGGATGTCGACATCATAAATATACGATTTGAGTATTCGGATACAGATATAGTATCGGATATTGAATATCCGGACTCGGATACGAAGAGATCTGAACATCTTTTAAACGAATTTGATCGAACAGACGGTCGGATAAATATGCGTAACATTTTCATCCATATACTCAGTCCACTGGAAAGTGGCGGTCAGAGGTGCAATAATCCATCAATATAATTGTACGAAATTGTTGGGAGACTGAAATGACATGTATTATTATGCACTAGAATCCAATGGAGCAGAAATTTGAATCTTTAGAAAGAACTTTTATTACACATGCAACTTTGGTTTGTTTGCATCAAGGGTACAAAGCAACTGTTGTTTTTTTTCCCCACTTTGCAATGAAAGTTTACAAATTAAAGCAGCTTCACACGTCACTGGTGTGGTGAAAATTAAACAAATCGGATGAGGAACCTGGCGATCTTAAGCCTGAACCTGCCTCGGCTCCGCTCCCGACGGTATGACGCTTGTGGGTTCATCAGCGCCTGCCCTGCGTGCCTCGTCAACGCCTAGGCCAGCGCCCTGATCAGGCCGCTCATCATGAGCTGGTCTGCCGCGATTGCGAAGCATCTTCAAGAAGAATTCAGTGAGGACAGGCTCAAAACCGGGCATTTTGGAGTAGCCCGGGCAGTAGTTGATGTCGAGGACGAGGTACTTGGAGTCGCCTCCTGCAAGGTCTCTCGTCCGGATGAGGTCGAAGTTGATGAGACGCAAGCCCACTGCCTGCCGGAGCTCGTGGGCGACCTTGTTGACGAACTCCTGGGGAGGTGGCACCTTGGCGCTCTCGTCGCCGACCGCAGTGGTGGGCGCGAGGAGGGAGATGTTGGCGAAGGGGACCGCGGCGTCGGCGGCGAGGTCCTGGAGGCGCTCCTGTGGCACGTCCGGCAGGCTGCTCCGCGCCACGCACGTGGCGTGGTCGCCCACCACGTACACCTTGAAGAGCACGCCGCCGTGGTTGACGAACTCCTGCAGCACGACCGGCGTGATGAGGCCGCGCAGGCCCTCGCGGCGGTACACGAGACAAAGCTTGTGGCACGCGGCGCTGCCGTCCACCTCCACGGGCTTGGCAATGAGCGGGAACCGGAGGTCGCCGAGGACGGCGGCCGCGCCGTCGCCGTCGTCGTCGGCGGCCTGCAGCAGGGCCCCGGCGTCGTGGACGAGGACCTGCCTGGGCACGGCCACGGAGTCGAGCCCGGAGACGACGTTGAGCATGGTGAAGCGGTCGAGGATGCGCTCGATGGCGGCGGGCGGGTCGATGATGGGCACGTCAGGGTGGCGCGCCGACAAGGCCTCCAGCTGCGCGCGCCATGGCTCTCCGTAGAGCTTGTGGACGATGAGGTCGAAGGGGCCCTGCTCCACGAGCGGCCTGGTGGCGTCGACGGCCACGAGCCGGACGCCGTGCTGCGCTGCCCGGTCGATGAAGGACGGCTGGACGAAAGTGTCGTGCTTGTTGGGAAGCATCGCGTAGCCGATGGTGTAGGACGATTGGGAATGCTCCGCCATCTCGGCCTGATCAGCTCTCGCAGTCTCGCTCTAGCCACTGTTTGTGCCGTGTCCTTGTGCAAAACACACAGTGGATGATGGTATGCCTTTCGCAATTCGTAGCTGTATATAGCACTAGGGCCAGGGGGTACCTTAAATAAGTTGCAATTTGACGAAGAAAGGTAGAGACTTATGTACAGATGACAACTGGAAGCATGGAGTGTGTGGTCTACTAGTACAGAAAAGCTCTATTCCGACGCCACTGTTTAATTTATACAGGCGGTTTTAGTTGTCGGACGCCAACAGAAAAAAATGGTGAGGCCAGAATTATGGACCGTCTATAGAAACCACTTTCTACAGGCGGTTCACTTAACAGAACCGCCTCCATTTCTCCTGGCGGTTCGGTTAAGTGAACCGCCTGTAGAAAGTGGCTTCTACAGACGGTTCGCTTACTGAACCGTCAGGAGAAATGGAGCATTTATCCTGGCGGTTCTGTTAAGTGAGCCGCCTGTAGATAGTGGTTTCTACAGGCGGTACTTTGTCTGCTATAAATACCTCTTCTTTCTCTCCGAGCTGAACAGTAACTCGCAGCCAACTTCCATGGTTGGCGATTTTGGAGGTCCAGACTTCACCAAATACAAGGAGAGAGGTTTTGATCTTTATTTCTTCGAAGAAGGTTGCTAAAAGAGGTTAGCTTACATATCTCTAGCCTCATTTTAACCATTCTTTGCTTAATTTAGCCACATTTTGGATCTAAGGTTTCACCATGAGCTAGGGAGAGGAATAGCTAGGTTGTTGTCTTTTTTTCAAATGAGGTTGCTCAACATGGTAAGATGAAGTTTCTCCTCTCTCTTGTTATGATTGCTTCTTAGTTTAATTAGTTTCTCCTCTCTCTCAACATGGTTAGTTGTTCTCTCCTTCATTAATGGTGTGTTATGCATGAAGAGAGAGAAAGATAATGTATTCTATTTAATTTGTTAATATATCTTTATGTTTATTCTTTGTTTCTCTACTTTTATATCTAAATTTATATTATTAGCTATGTTTTAATCATATATTTATCTTTTTCGGTGCATATTAATTAGTTTTAATTGCATTATAAAATAATGTAAGCATTTAATACATGTTTGTAGGACCTTGCATGTGTAGTATGATTAACATGATTTAATGGGAGATTATAATAGTAAATGAACACATGCATGTGTAGTAGTATTTACATGATTTATTGGAAGATTATAATAGTAAATGGACACATGTATGTGTAGTAGTATTTACATGATTTAATGAAAGATTATAATAATAAATACTCATTCTACCTCCCCGACCTAAGCAGTAACTCGCAACCACTATTATTGTCTCTCCTTTCATTTAATTTGTTATTTACAGGTAATGATGGAGAGGTCATACTAGATGTATAAGTTACCAAGAGTCGATCCATCATACGTACCTGAGGTCAACAGGTTCATTGATGCCGCTAAAAGCCATGCTAGGAGAACAGACATGAAGCACATATATTGTCCATACACAGACTGCAAAAATATTGTTGTGTTTGATAACACAGAGCCAATCCTTTCTCATCTGGTCCGTCTTGGATTTATGCAGGACTATTTGATTTGGATTAAGCATGGAGAGGGTAGCTCTTCACCTTATATAGCTGGAAACCGTGAGAACACCGACGCTGATGGCCTGGATAAGTTTGTACGGGGGACACAGCAGCCTAGTACCCAGAGTGAACATGTTGTGCCAAATGTTACTGATCATGATTTCGTTGGAGGAAATGTAGACGACAGAACTGATCATGTCTTGGCAGATATTACTGCTGAGGAAGATGCATAATTCATAGATGCAATATTGCATCGTCATACTGATCCATCGATGTTCTTCATGAAAGGTATGGAGGCTTTGAGGAAGGCAGCAGAAGAGCCTTTTTACGATGAGTTGAAGGGTTGTACGAAAGAGTTCACAACACTGCGGTCCGTGATGAAGTTGTTGCTGGTCAAAGCTAGATATGGTTTCTGTGATGCTGGCTTCGATGCTTTCTTGGGTATTCTCGCAGACATGCTTCCAAAGGAGAACAATGTGCCTGCTAACACGTACTATGCAAAGAAGCTAATCAGTCCGCTTACTATGGGTGTTGAAAAGATCAACGCCTGCAGAAATCATTGTATCCTTTATCGAGGTGATGAATATAAAGACTTGGAGAGCTGTCCAAATTGTGGCGCAAGTAGATACAAGACGAATAAAGACTATCGAGAGGAAGAGAACGTAGCCTCTGTGTCTACAATAGGTAAGAGAAAAAAGAAAGCCCAACAGAAGACCCAACAGAGTTTAAAACCTACAAAGAAAGAAAAAGGGGAAGTAGACTACTATGCCTAGAAAAAGATTCCTGCTCTGATGATGTGGTACCTTCCCGTGGTTGATCGATTGAGGTGTTTGTTTGCAAACCCTGAGGATGCCAAGCTTATGAGTTGGCATGCTTCCGAGGAGCACCAAGACGATGGAAAGCTAAGACATCTAGCTGATGGCAAGCAATGGCAAGATTTCAATGCAAACCACCCATAATTTGCTAAGGAACCAAGAAATATTAGGTTCGCTCTAAGTACGGATGGAATGAATCCATTTGCCGAGAGGAGCAGCAAGCATAGCACATGGCCAGTGATCCTCACCATATACAACCTTCCACCGTGGTTGATGCAGAAGTGAAAATACCTTTTGTTAACACTTCTTATTTCTGAACCTACACAGCCTGGAGTTGACATGGATATATTTCTGGAGCCCTTAATGGAGGACATGAAAAAATTATGGGAAGAAGGTGTTCAAATGTTGGACGAGTACCGCAAAGAGACATTTACACTTGAAGCAATTATATTTGTTACCATCAATGATTACCCTGCTCTATTCGTGCTATCGAACAAGCTAGTGTACATGAGGCACAGGCGTTTCTTACCAAAAGGACACAAGTTCCGCTTGCATAAGATGGATAAATACTTCGATAATGCAAATAAACTACATTCTACTGCTCCATCAGGTAACCCTTTGCTCCGTATTCGGTGATCCTCACCATATACAACCTTCCTCCGTAGTTGATGCAGAAGCGAAGATACCTTTAGCTAACTATTCTACTGCTCAATTAGGTAACAGCAAAGGTCAAAGACTTTTTGAAATTGTCAAAAACATCAAGTTCGTTTTCGGGAAGAAGACAAAACATGGAAAAGCCAGAAAGGATGTGAAGCCAGCTCCAGGGGATACATTTAAGAAGATGTCAGTTTTCTTCAAGCATTTGCCATATTGGAAAGAGTTAGACATACGACACGCGATCGATGGCATGCACGTTCAGAAGAATGTGTTTGAGAGCATAGTTGGCATCTTGCTAGACATGAAGAGCAAGACAAAGGAATGACTAAAATCACGTCTGGACATGGTAAACTTAGGCATCAAAAAGGAACTTCACCTTGTTCCTCTAGAAAATGGGAAGTACCACCTCCTAGTAGCAAGCTATAACCTCAACAGAGATAAGCAACATAGGATGTGTGTGTGCCGGAAGAATTTGAAAGTTCCATCTAGATTCTGCTCCAACTTAAGAAGTATTGTGTCAATGAAAGACCTTACGCTCACCAACTACAACTCACATGATTGTCATGTCATGTTGACTACTTTCCTCCCTCTTGCCATCAGGGCTATAAAGCCAGTGTTCTTAAAGATGGCAATCACGAGGTTGTGCTACTTCTTCAATAAGATCTCACAGAAGGTAATTGCCGGCGACGAGTTGCCTTCTCTACAGGAATTCGCAGTGGAGACATTGTCACAGCTTGAGATGTGTTTCCCCCCATATTTCTTTGATATAATGGTACACCTCATGGTGCACTTGGTGGCACAAATAGAGGCATTGGGTCCCATGTATTTGCATGAAATGTGGACGTATGAGCGTTTCATGTCAATATTGAATAGCTATGTTTCAACTCGTGCTCGTCCTGAGGCATCCATGATAGAGGGGTACTTGACCAAAGAGGCCATTGAGTCTGGAGGTCCTTTCTGCAATGATGTCCTAAAAGACCAGATTACAATAGGTTTGCCTCCCACACGACATGAGAGTAGGCTGCATGGACGCGGGAGGATGGGATGGAAATCATTCATCCCTTCAGATTACAAAATAGTTCTCGAGGCACACCACAGCATCCTACAACAGCTATCATTAATTGACCCTTTCATTGAGCAACACATTACTGAGCTTCGCGAACACAATCCTGGATGCACAGATGATTGGGTAATGAAAGAACACAAGCAACGGTTTACCACATGGCTAAGTGAGCAGCATATTCTAAATGGAGAAACAATTGAGGAAAAAACCATCAAGAAGTTGGCATCGGGACCATCACGCCAGGTAACGACATGGCAAACCTATGACATTAGTGGCTTTACGTTTTGTACCAAATCCAAGGACCAAAAGAGCATGGCACAAAACAGTGGTGTTCGGTGTGAGGCCTTAGATGATGAAACTGGTGAAATCACTACTTACTTTGGCTTCATTGAGGACATATGGGCACTAGATTATTGTACATTCTAGATCCCCATGTTTCGATGCCAATGGGTTGAAGACAAACGTGTCACAGTGGATAACTATGGGATCAGAGTTCTTGATCTAAGTAAAGTAGGTTACAAAGATGACCTATGGATCCTTGCTAACCATGCTGCACAGGTCTTCTATGCTGAACAGGTCCTTTCCAAGAATGAAAAGAAAAGCACCGACAAGCCCAAGCATGTAGTTTTTCCTGGAAAACAACAAGCTATAGGAGTTGACGACGTAACTGATCTGGAGGATTTTAACCAATTCAACAAAATGTGTGTCTTTACGGATCATCCAATCAAGATAAAGAATATTGAGCGAAGCATCCTACATAATTCGCCGCCATGGATGCGCCACGATGGAGAAGGAAGAACAGTAGCAGGATAGCTAGGATCATGTATCTTGTAAACCATTTCTGATATAATATATTAATGGTACCATATTTCTGTTCAACATATAATTATATTCATTTTCCACCATCATCATGTGTGACCCTAACTAGACCATAGCTTGACCATAGCTAGACCCTAGCTAGACCTAGCTAGACCCTAGCTAGAACCTAACTTTTAACTCTACCTAGAACCTAGCTAAACCCTAATCCTAGCTAAACCTACCTACACCCTAACCCTACCTATATATGTGAATATATGTATATTATATATTATATATAGAAGATTATCATAATACCTATAAAATAATGCATAAAATAATACATGTTAATTATATATAATGCAGATAACTTTATTAGGAAACTAACAAAAAAAGAAACACCACTTTTTAAGCTACCAAACCCAAGATATGAATATTCAAAGATATTCTACACAAATATAAATAATTAATCAAAAACAATTTGTGCAGGCAGTAATCAATTTGTGCAGGCGGTTCTCTAAGACAACCGCCTGCAGTAAGATATTTGTGCAGGTGGTTATCTTAGCGAACTGCCTGCACAAATGATTTCTGCAGGCGGTTCGCTAAGATAACCGCCTGCACAAACGCCTCCAATATATATCCTGCGCGGCCTCTCCAAATTTTCGCTAAGTCCCGGAGGCGCGCGCATTTGCACAGGACGCCGTCAGGCTGCCGGAATTTCTCCTGCCGCTGCCGCCGCCGGTTTCGCCGTTGTCTGTCTCCGCCAAGCTCGTGGCCGCCATCGCCCCAGCCCGTGGTGCCGCTAAGCTCGTTGCCGCCATCGCCCCAGCCCGCGGTGCCGCCGTCGACCTGCGCCGCGCCGCCATCGCCTCTGCCGGCCGCCGTCGACCCGCGCCACACCCGCCATCGCCGGTATGTCTCTGTCTCTCCCTTCTCTCTCTCACCTCCTCCTCTCTCTCGCGCCGTGTGTCCTCTCTGGTGGTGCCGGTGTGGCGCGGCGGCGGTGGCGGCGGGCGGTGGCGCGCGGCGGCGGTGGCCCGGCCCGGTTGCGCGCGCGGCGGAGGCGGGCCGGTGGAGCGCGCGGCGGTGTTCTATGGCGGCGGCGGTGCTCTGCAGTGGCCGGTGGCGCGCGCGGTGGTGGCAGCGGCTGGTGGCGCGGTGGTGGCCGGCGGCCGGCGTGGCGCGGGCGTTGCCCCTTTTTTCTTTTTATATAGTTTTATTTTTAATTTAATTAATTTTGTTAATTAGTTAGTTTAAACTAGTTTAGTATTTTATATAGTTTAGTTTTAAATTTAATTACTTAGTTTAAACTTGTTAATTTAGTTTTCTTCTTTTTATATAGTTTAGTTTCTAATTTAATTAATTTAGTTAATTATTTCTTTATTGAGTTAGGTTTAAACTAGTTAGGTTTTAGGTTTTAGTAAAGTAGTTTATTGAGTTTGGCTTAATTAGCTTTTTAGTTAGTTAGTTAGGTTTTATTGAGTTAGGTTTAGTTTGCTTTTTAGTTAGTTATTTCTTTATTGATTATTTCTTTATGTACTATATATATTATAAATGATTATTTCTTTATTGAGTTAGGTTTAAACTAGTTAGGTTTTAGGTTTTAGTAAAGTAGTTTATTGAGTTTGGCTTAATTAGCTTTTTAGTTAGTTAGTTAGGTTTAATTAGTTAGGTTTTATTGAGTTAGGTTTAGTTAGCTTTTTAGTTATTTCTTTATTGATTATTTCTTTATGTACTATATATTATAAATGATTATTTCTTTTGCATTGAAAATAGAAAAGGCTAATAAATAATTCACTATATAACTAGGTTCCCGCCTTCATTATTATTTCTCGCTATAATCTATTGTCTTTGTATATGCTAGAACAATAATTCCACCATGAGTTCTCCAAACAAAGACCAAGGACAAGGGTCGCCTCATAACGATGACCGAGGACAATAATCTCCCCACAACGACAAGAGTTCTTCTTCGCAAGGAGTTGAGTAAGAATCAGAAGGCGGAGGATACCACACCCCTAGCGATCCGTGCCCTACCATCGATAGGGTGGCTCGCCATGAAAGGCAGCGTGACCCGGATTACAATCCGGAAACCGATGAGGTAACATATCCATGATTTCATGTGTTTACCTTACATGCATGATTTCATGTGTTTACCTGTAATGACATGATTTCATGTGCCAACATATAGGAGGTGTTGTCTCAGTTCCGTCAAATAGCTGAAGAAGAAGCAGTGCCACACGGAGACGCACCAGAAACAACCGAGCCACCGGAAACGACCACCGAGACTGGTTCAAGGAAAAGGAAGCAGAGTCATCGTGCAAGAGGTGATAGGGGAGTGAACAAGTGGCCGGACAACACATATAGGGTTACAGAAGTCAATTCCAAAGGACAACCCGTAGCTCCTCATCCAGTGCCAGCTAAGTTTTGGAGCGCTATTGGTTTATTAGTTAGGGATAATCTGGACTGCACAATTTCTAATTGGAAGGATGTACCAGATGATACAAAGACAGACATGTGGAACAAGATTTGTACTCGGTTTGTTTTCCCTCAGGGTTCAGAAAACCTTGTTAGGGGATGTGCAATGAAGCAGATTGCGATCTCGTTCCGGAACTGGAGGTATGAACTGAATGCAAAATACCTGAAGCTCGGGTTGGACCCGACAACAAAGTATAAGATCACGCCAGGTCAGTGGGCTATTTTTCAAGAGCAGAAGAATCTGCCGAAATTCTTAGCTGTGAGCCAAGCCGCTTCAGAACAAGCAAAGAAGAACGTGTACTAGCACCACCTTGGATCAGGTGGTATGACCATCAGCTAGAGAAATGGAGAAGAGAAGAGGCTGAAAGGAAGGCGGCGGGGTTGCCTGTACTATCTGAGCAAGTTGGCAAAAGGAGCGCGAATTAGCTTCGTGCTAAAAAACCTAGAGAAATAACAGAAACCGGTGCGCCCTTTCATGATCCAATGGTGGAAGAAGCTGCAAAGAACATCTACGTAGTGGCAGCTAAGGAAAAGGAAGGATCATTCAGGCCACAAAGGGAGAAGGACACCCTAACTGTTGCTCTGGGTAACCCCGAGCATCCAGGACATGTACGAGGCATCTCATCCAGGAAGGGATGGAAAGAAGGATTTGGTCAGGAGTGGGAGAACATGTACAAGAAACGCGATCGATACAAAGAACAAATGAAGAGTTATTTTGAGGAAGAGGCCAAGAAGGACTTCAAACAGATGATGTTTGACATGCTAGCTAACCCTTATCCTGATTTGGTGCAGAAATTGGTGAGTGTGGTGTCCAATCAACAAATGACGACCACTCAAGCTCCGCCCCAGATGCAGCTCGTCCCAGCAACTGATCAACAGATAACGAGTCCAGTGATCAAAAGCAGTGTCGCGTCTATGGCCAACAAGGTTCGCTATCCAGTTGATGACATCAATAGGCCAACACCTTGTTCCCTAGTCATAAGGTACGGTTTCAATAATAATCGTACAATGGAAGTGGCCAGTGGCCTTGCGATCCCAGGACGGAGGTACCATAACAGCGACATTCCAGAGGACTACTACAAGGTAGAAGTCTCGACGGTCGTCCAAGGATATGAGGACGACATGCTAGACATTGCAGGCCCAGAGGGTATTGAGAAACTCGGCCAGGCTGTCAAAAATTTCATCCTGTGGCCTCAACGAGACGTCCAGTTGACTCAGGAGCAGCCACTAACGCAGGAGTCTACACATGCCGAGTCATCACATGGCCACTCTCTTCCACCACAATCACCTCCCCACTCCTTTCCTGACCCACCACCATCACCTGAACACGTCTTTCCTGACCCGGCACCACTACCATCACCTAAGCAACAAACTCCAGTGCCACCACCGCTGCCTACCCATCCACACTCTTCCCCACCAGCCAAAGAATCCGAACAGTTGTTTACGACTCCGCCAACACCGTCACCGCCTAAGAAAAGGAAATTCCCGATACCAAAATTGGTTTCCCCATTTGAGCCGAAGAAGAAATATGCTGGCACGGCTCTGTTCATGAAAGGAATTGGAAAGTCTCACACGATACGTTCCGTTGACTTGGCTGAGCACGAGAAGGCAGCAAAGCAGGCAGTCGATATCATACAGATCAGGAAGCCAATAAAGAAGGATTACGAAGATGTCCCACAATATGAATATGTGTTTACCAAGCCTCTTCTCAGTTGGCAGCGACTAACAAGCATCCCTGCTAGTATAAAAAGGATGTATGACTGGTACATGAGACCTTCTCACGCTGGCATCGACTCAATACCTATAAGTATACCATTCGGGGCTTTTCTTTGTCCTCACAATACGGCCATAATCAGCTTCGAGGACCTCTGGTTGATGATGAACCTCAAAAGACTTGACGTACAGACCGTCACGTTGTTTGCATTGTAAGTATATGGACACTGATACTTATTACACACATATGCTTGTGTTGTTATCATTTTGTGTTGTATGATCTCTGACATAGAAAAAAAATCGATCGTCTTGCACAATGCAACATGATGAGCAGGAGAATCGTGCTGAAAGAGACGAAAGCATAATGATTGGGTATCTCAATCCAATGAAAATATGCGAGGACGAGCATACGTTCAGGATCGGGCACAAACACGATGATCTAAAGGGTTTGAATGAGGAAGAAGCTGCCTTAAGAACTAAGGAAATGCAGAAGGACTTTGAAGCCAAATATTGCATTTACATTGGGAACGCGATGAAGCAGTGGAGGCGCAGCCAAGTATAGTACTGTGTGTGAGAGTATATGTACATTACGACATCATTAATTTATAATTTCAATATGGATTCACAAATTTGATTCGTGCAGGGATCACTGAATTTGCTTTTATATTTATCCAAGGCAGGGACGGGTGGTGGTCTATGACTCCGCAGACTACGATCCCTCAACATATGCAACAGTCTTGACCTTCATAGAGCGGTAAGCCAAGATGTGTATGCGCATATATACTTTTATCGATGTATGAGCTTGAGATTAATTAATTTGGTGATGATTAATTCGAGATCGTAGGGCTTGGCGGTGGTTCCAGGTGAAAAAGGGAAAGCTTGACCCCAACAAACGGGGGATGACAATGGATATAATTTATAATTACCCGATATGTATAACTTATAAATAAATATGTCATACACACACTACACACACACAAACACACACACACACAGAGACATATAATGTTGGTAACTTTATTTGTCTGTTATATATAGTGCCATAAGCAATCTGTCGGATCGGTGCACTGTGGATACTACGTGTGCGAGTTCATGAGAGTGAACGGATGATACGTCAATGACCCTGAGGTAATAAATACACAAGCAACCATATGTCATTAAAGTCTAAATTAATGTGTAATAATCAAGGTTTAAAAATGATGTTTATACAGGGACGAGGATGTAAGATAGAAAGGGCAAATAACATGTCAGAAAAAATGTTGCTGGGCATCGTCGAGGACATGTGCAATTTCATGTTGAAAGAAGTCATCTCCTTCGACGGAAAATATCACGATGCTACCGGCATCTTAGCACAGCCCAAGTATAGAGCCCTAACGGACATTGGTAGGCTAAATCTTCAGCGTGAAGATTACTAGGGCACACACCAATATGAAAACATTAATGTATATGTGTGTATTATATTGATATCGCATGTGATGTAAAAACATATAAGTTTGTGCATAAATATGAGTGTACATATAATTAATTAATTGCATGTTTGTATATATGTATTGATAATGACCATATAATATAATAGGACCTAATATATTCGAATACAATATTAAAAAAACAGGACACAGCCTGTTTTGAAAAAAGGCGGGAAAAATAAACACTGACGGTCAGTAAAGTGAACCGCCTGTAGAAAACCGATTTCTACAGGTGATTCCTAGAAATCGGTTTTCTACAGGCGGTTCATAGAAAACCGCCAGTAGAAATCTCGATTTCTACTGACCTATGCCGCTGGCGGCTGCGAAAAACGTCTGCAGAAATACCTTGTGACCCGCTAGTATAGAGCTTTTGTGTACCAGTGGTCGGTGCGCTGCTTTCAAGAATCAGATGCGAAGGCGTGTGGTCTCATCTTTTTCTTTCCCATACTTGTATATAGCACTAGTAAATATAATAAACAAGTACTGTATGCTTTGCCGACCTATTCGTACAAATTTCCCCTTGCCATTCCAATTTGTGTTAAAATGTTATAAAATATACGTATCCCCAAAATGTCTAATCACTGAACAGTTTTAGTTATTTTCTGGTTTACAGTCTGAATAATATAAAATTGAGCCCATACAAGGTGACATTGTATGGCCTATGGGTTTAATTATATATTATTTCGAATGTGTGTCGAGTCAAGTTACTCCTCTAGTCATAGATAACAGTCATTAATTTTAGAATGTGTGAGTCAACTGGGCTTTAATCATAATCTCTTCAACCATTTCAAATGAAATATCAGAATTTGTATGGCTAAATTTGTCTACTAGTGGATGATGGTATGCCTTTCGCAATTCGTAGCTATATACGAGGCACCGTTTACTTCCTAATATTTTTCACTATTCCCCGTCACATCCCAATCACATCAATTATACTTTCCGTCTGCGTGGAGCACTAAATGAAGTAGCAGCTGTTGCATGTTTGTACTTTATGCGTGGCTAGCTCGAGATGAATCTTTTGAATCTAGTTGGGCCATGATTGGACAAAAGTTGTTAAATACAAACGAAAGTACTACAGTGCAACTTTTCACTCCTTTTCCCACCTTTTCCCCCAACTAAATAGGGCCATAATAGCACTAGGGCCAGGGGTACCTTAAATAAGTTGCAATTTGATGAAGAAAGGTAGAGACGTATGTACAGATGACAACTGGAAGCATGGAGTGTGTGGTCGGTGCGCTGCTCGCAAGAATCAGATGCGAAGGCGTGTGGTCTCATCTTTTTCTTTCCAAATACTTCTATATAGCACTAGTAAATAATAAAGAAGTACTGTATGCTTTGCCGACCTATTTTATATATTTCCCCTTGCCATTTCAATTTGTGTTCAAATGTTATAAAATATACATATCCCCAATATCTCTAATCACTGAACAGTTTTAGTTATTTTCTGGTTTACAGTCTGAATAATATAAAATTGAGCCCATTTAATTATATATTATTTCGAATGTGTGTCGAGTCAAGTTACTCCTCTAGTCACAGGTAACAGTCATTAATTTTAGAATGTGTGAGTCAACAGGGCTTTAACCATAATCTCTTCAACCATTTCAAATGAAATATCAGAATTTATATGGCTAAATTTTTCGTTTTGTATATTATTTACGATTACTTGTAGAGTACATTTAGGGGTGTTTAGATTCAGGGCGTAAAAATTTTACATCTCACATCAGATGTTCCATGGGATGCCAGAAGAATTTTTCGGATAGTAATAAAAAACTAATTACATAGCTCGCTCGTAAACTATGAGACGAATTTATTAAGCTATCATTAACAAATATTTACTGTAGCATAATATTATCTAATTATAGACTAATTAGACTTAATAGATGCGTCTCACAATTTACACGCAATCTGTGTAGTTAGTTATGTTTTATCTATTTTAATACTTCATGCATATGTTCAAACATTTGATTTGATGGGTGTAAAATTTTGAGGTGATAACTAAACATGCTATGCTTGTATTACAATAGTTAAAAAGTGTTACCCAGATCATTGGTCAAAGATTATAAAATTTGACTCTTTACGTACATGAAATACATCTTATAAACTGGACTAGAGAAAGGAGCTTTAAAAAAACTATAAATGTGTTCTATGTTCAATATCTTTTGCATGTACTACTATTGATTTAGTACAGTCCTAGCGCTGAGCCTAGGATGGTTTCTATAGTCATTAAATAGGATATCAACTAAGTAAAATGAGATGTAGCATTGTGTGCTTGCAGTTTAATTATTCAATGTTCCACGGCTCCTTTGTTGTCAACAACAAGCTCGCTCGTTCATATGTCCAATCAAAACTTAGAACGCTTAATAAATAGAAACACTAACCTCATGATCAATCATATTAGCAATTTCATATTTGAGTGTGCACTTTGTACTCATATTGGTTTTTTGCTTCAGTTTGAAGAGGACTAAAGCCCATCTTCGGTGTCCATGGTTCTGCCTTGCCTGTCCACCAAGAAATGTAAGTATATGCGCTTCTTCTTCTTCTTCTTCTTCTTCTTATGTTATCTTGATAAGTTGTATTGATTAATTGATTCGATGCCTTTTGGTAAGAAATTTTTATATTTATAGGGTGAGAGGTCGTGAAAGGACCGTGACGTCTAAGAGGGAGGGGGTGGGCGAATTAGGCATCTTAAAATTATACTTTTAAACTATGGCCTCATTTTTCTAATCTCAGCAAACCCTATACAAGAAGTAAACTAACTATATGCAACTAAAGTTTTGCTAAGTGTGTTGCTATCTTTACCGCAAAAGAGTTATGCAACCTAGATTCCAATCCTATCAAGATAACATAACCAAGAACTTGGACTCTAAAACCAAACTCTTTATCTCGGAACTAATGGAAGACTTAGAGAGTGTCCAAGCAGAGTTAGAATCTAGAGAGGATACTCTTATCAAACTAGAGGATCTCTATATTACTAGCAAGGAAGCACTTGCCTTAGAAAGGAGTGAGGTAGAATCCTTGTGCAAGGCTTTAGCCTAAGAGCAAGAAACCCATGCTCTCACTAAGAAGGCTAATGTTGCACTCAAAGTATTGTGACTTGAATGAAAAATAAAAAGAACTTGAGTTGCAATATAACCTTCTTTAGGAGAGCACCTCACATCCTTCTAATGCAAAGGATGACACTATTCCATCCACTAGCGAAGGGTGTGGTAAATGTCATGATCTTGATTTGGATATCTATGCTACTAACCTTGAAAACAAGGAGTCTATGAAAGTTGAGATTGCAAGACTGAATGAAATAGTTGAGAAAGGGTGCAAAGCTGAGAACAAGCAAGGTAGCGGCAAAGACAAGCAACCAAAGAATACTTAATAAAAGGATGGAAATGCTCACACATCAAAACTGGGCTTGGAAAACAATAGGAGCCAAGACAAATGGAATAAAAGTGGTAAAAAGCTATGAGTGCGTCCAATTCAAGAGTAGTGGAAAAACTGACATAGATAAGCCTGGACAAATGACGGCAAGGTAAAAGCCCCGAGCAGCCCCGCAGCATAACCAGGGTGATAGTGTCACCCCCACAGAAAAGGGAAGGCTGCCAGTTCTACCTCTGCTCAAGATTAGCCTAAGAAGGAGGCCTTCCATCAAAAGCAGGTTTCCCAGAAAAGAAAGCAATCAATTGGGGGCATTCAAACAAGTATGCATATCAACCAAGGACCTATGCCCCTAGACAATGCTTGAGTTCTTGCTTTGTTTTGAAGAACAACAACGAAGGAGAAGTGGTTGCCAAGTATATTGGCAAGGAAAAAATGTTTATCATAACACTTATATTTGGGTTCCTAAAATTCTTGTGACTAACATGCAAGGCCCCATGAACATTTGAGGACTTAAATCAAGGAACTAAACTTGTTTTGCAGGCATACTCCTCCAGTGGATCAAGTTGGGTGCTTGATAGTGGATGTACAAATCATATGACCAGAGAAAGGAGTATGTTCTCATCATACAACCCCATGAATGGTTCAAACAAAAATGTTGTCTCTGGAAACAATTCAAAGGGGGTGTCGTTGGTTTTGGTAAAGTTGCAATCACTCTTGATCATTCAATTACAAGTGTCTCACATGTTGATTCATTGAGTTACAATTTGTTGTCCATCTCACAGTTGTGTGAAATGGGCTACAGCTGTCTCTTTATGAATAAGGGCTTGGAAGTCTATAGAAGGGAGGATTCCTCTATTGCTTTTACGGGTCATTTGAAAGGAAAGCTTTGCCTGGTTTGATTTCAACAAAGGCAAAGCTAACCTTGAGACTTATTTAGTTGCAAAATCTAGCATGTTCTAGTTATGGCAACGCTGGCTAGCTCATGTTGGGATGAGAAATTTGGCCAAACTTCTAAAAGACAACAACATCCTTGGACTAACCGATGTTCATTTTGAGAAAGGTAGGATTTGTAGTGCATGCCAAGCTGAAAAGCATGTAGGCATGCCTCACCCACCAAAGAGCATCATGAACACTACTAAACCCTTGGAGTTGATTCATATGGATCTCTTTGGACCGGTCGCCTACCTTATCATCGGGGGTAACAAATATGGTCTTGTTGTTGTTGATGATTATTCTCGTTTCACTTGGGTGTTCTTTATGTATGACAAGTGCTAAGTTCAAGAGAAGGTGAATCTTTATTAGGAGGGCACACAAGGAGTTCGATCTTTCCATCAAGAAAGTGAGAAGTAACAATTGAACCGAATTTAAGAACACTCAAGTTGAAGAATTCCTTGAAGAAGAGGTGATCAAACATGAATTTTCAACTCCATACATTGCTCAACAAAATGGTGTAGTAGAGAGGTAGAATCTCATTGATATGGCAAGGACAATGATTGATGAATACAAGATGTTGGACCTATTTTGGTGTGACACCGTCAACCCCGCTTGGCATGCCATCAACCGCCTCTAGTTAGATAAGAAGTTTAAGAAACCTCATATGAGCTTCTAACCGGTAACAAACCAAAGGTGTCTTACTTTAGAGTAGTTGGGTGTAAGTGTTTCATACTTAACAAGAAATCCAAAACCTCTAAATTTGCACCTAAATTTGATGAGGGTATTCTTCTTGGTTATGGATCAAATGAGCATGCCTACTGTGTGTTCAACAAAACCTCCGATCAAGTTGAACTAGTGGTAGATATGACATTTGATGAATCTAATGGCTCTCAAGTAGAGCAGTTGAGTCAAGTGTTGTAGGCAAATAAGATCCACCTTGTGAAGCAATCAATCAAATGACTATTGGTGATATAAGGCCACATGAAGAACAAGTCACTGAAAAGGTGGTGATTCAAGATGCTATTGAACAAGATTCCGCTGATGTACTCGACAGAGAAGTGCACAATGCACCTGCTGGAAATAGAAAGGCGGCAGTGCCGCTCCTCCATCACCAACAGCTGCTGAACCTACTTTGTCACAGGGGCTGGACCTTGCTCCCATATTTGAGCAAGAAGATGATGGTCCAAAATATGAACAGGAAGAAGTGGAGCATCAAAGGCTACATCAAACAATTCAACGGGATCACCCCATTGACAATATCCTTAGAGTCTCAAAAGAGGGTTAATGACTCGTTCTCATTTAGCAAATTTTTGTGGGCATTACTCTATTATTTCCTCTTTGGAGCCTCTTGAGGTACAAGATGCACTTGGAGATCCAGATGAGCTATTGGCTATGCAAGAATACCTCAACAACTTTACAAGAAACCAAGTGTGAACCTTAGTGGAAAGACCAAATACCAATGTCATTGGTACCAAATGGGTCTCTCGCAACAAGCAAGATGAGAATGGTGTGGTGACAAGGAACAAGGCAAGATTGGTTTCTCAAGGTTTCACTCAAGTAGAGGGCTTGGACTTTGAAGAAACATTTGCACTGGTGGCTAGGCTTGAAGCAATCCGTATGCTTTTGGCCTATGCTACCCATCATGACTTCAAGCTATATCAAATGGATGTGAAGAGTGCATTTCTCCATGACCCCATTCAAGAACTCGTTTATATTGAGCAACCATTGGGTTTTGAAGATCCCAAGTTCCACAACCATGTTTACAAACTCCAAAAGGCACTCTATGGGCTTAAACAAGCACCAAGAGCATGGTGTTGACATCTACTAACGTCGCCAAATATAATTATATAACTTTTAATACTAGGGACGAGATTAGAAGATGTATGGTAATTAGTTAACTTGTCATTAGCAACTAGCCACTTATCTACCAACATTTTTATGCATAAACTAGGTTGTCATCCCTAATTATATATGCTAAGAATAAAAAAGGTTTCATACATTATTCAATGTGACTAGGCAGAAATATATAAATATAAACTAAGATCAATTCTGCAAGAGGATAGATAATTATACCATTGTAGCATTTTACCTAGAGTCTACCAGGTTGTCGATTTATATTTATACCACTGGGAAGGACTAGGATAAACTTTAATCTATTATATTGATAGCAACTATATACAATGGATAAGTGGTGATATCGATGTCATTTACTCTACTCATAATAGGTAGAGGTCACAAGATAATAAAGATAGATAAAGGTGATAGGTATGATCAAGTATCATAAATAATATATAAACATTAGAGCACTCTTTAGTCATAGCAATAGCTAGCCAATGGATAAACTAAGGAATTAATATCTAAGGTAATTCTATAACTACGTCAATGAATAACTCTAATCAGTGCAATTACATCTAGCAATCATTGTTAGATTAGTCCTATATCATGATCACATGTAAAGGGCATCATCTAGGAAGGATATGAAACAGAGTCATCACCCAACTTCGTGACCTTGCCTGCTTGCCTACATACGGGGCGGTGGACTACAGAGGACTCTACGCAGCTGTCACCTACGCGATCTGCTACATGACCCAACACATCAGGGTGCACTCATAGATAAACAGAATATCTAGACACCACGTCTACATTTCGTTCATCATCTACCGAACGATTGTTTGGATAAACGCTATACGAGCAATTATATGAATTCAATAAGATCAAACCAACTATACTAGACATATAACCAAAGTAGACAAAGACTATTGTAATCAAGAACATATAAACTATTAAGAACAATGTTTCCCTAATCATAATGAAGAATACAATAATAGAGAAAGAAGTAGAACTATACCAAACTCCGCGCTCCAGACAGATGCCGGGGCTCCAGATCCCGCTGAAGAACTAGAACTCCTCTACTTCTAATCTAACTAGGCTAGAACTATGAACTAGGAGGCTCTTGATGAACTAGGAGGCTCTTGATGGCTTGACTGAAGACTTGATGCCTTGGATGAATGATGGGATGCCTCCAGGGGGTCTGCCTCTTTATTTATAGCCCGGTGGGTTGCACGTGCGCCGTAGGATCAAACTGACTTAACCAAGGGCCGAGATGACTCCTCAAAGGCGGTGGAAGAAGACTCCAGAAGGCAGCGGCGAAACCCTAGGGGGGACGCCGCCAGGCCCCCCAGGGGCCGGCCGGCCCCACCGCCTGCCAGGTGGGCCCCGGTTGCTTCGGGTGTCTTCTACACTCTTCCCACGTCCTGATGACAATGTTTCCTTCGCGGTTAAGTTTCGTGTCTTTTATGCTCTTTAATCCTTCTTTTATGATTTTCTGGAATAGCCCCTAGAAAATACAAAACATGTAAAACTCGTGGAAATTGTCAGTTAAAACCCTAGACTAGTGTGTATTCATATATCCTTTGGTGTCTAAAGTTCTAATAAAAGTTGACGTTATCCACCGTCAACACATGGTATGAATGCCTTAAGGAATTCTTGCTCAAGCAAGGCTTTGAAATAGGCAAAGTCTATCCTACTCTCTTTACTCACAAGGTTGTAAAAGATATTTTTTGTGCCAAATATATATCGGTGACATAATATTTGATAGTACTAACCATTCCTTTTGTGAAGAGTCTAGTAGAACTTGACCAAAAGATTTGAGATGTCTATGATGGGTGAATTTATGTTCTTCCTTGGATTTCAAATCAAGCAAATGAAGGGAGGGACTTTCATTAACCAAACAAAGTACACCCATGATATGCTCAAGAAGTTTGAGATGGTGAATGCCAAGCCTATCAAAACAGAATATTTACATATTTGCCATTCCTTATGGTGGGAATGGCATGCCTCATGCCACTGTGGCCCACTGTCAGTGACTCATGTGGTCCTACATGTCAGTGGCACATGTTTTGGTGCCATCCGTAAGGAGATTTCAAGCAATCCAAAAGAATGTCACTTATACGTTGTTAAGAGAATCTTGTGATATTTAATTCGCACTACTAATCTTGGCTTGTGGTATTCTAAGGGCTACAAGTTCAATCTACTTGGCTATTCAGATTCCGATTACGTCGGTTGTAAAGTTGATAGAAAAAGAATTTTGGGCACGTGTTAATTTATTGGATGGTCCCTAGTGTCTTGGGGCTCTAAGAAGCAAAATTGTGTAGCGTTGTCCACATGTTGCAGACGATGCATGTTGTGGTCAACTACTTTGGATGAGGCAAACCTTAAAAGATTTTTGATGTCACTTTACCAAAATTCCACTCTTGTGTGACAATAAAAGTTCCATAAAGCTTGTAAACAACCACGTTAGTCACTCAATAACAAAACACATAGACATCCATCATCATTTCTTGAGAGACCATGAAACCAAAGGAGATATCGAAATTCGTCATGTGAGCACCGAAAAGCAACTAGCCGAGATATCTTCACTAAGCCACTCAACGAGTCAAGATTTTGTGCTTTAAGGAGTAAACTAAATATTGTTGATTCTCATAACTTGGCTTGATTTGTAGCACACAACTGTTTGACCACCTAGCGATACAGTAAAACGATTTGAGAAGTTTCATACTATGTTCCAAACTATTTGAAAAGGCCATCTATGCACTATGACCATGGTCTGTTGTTGATGGTAGTTATTATATGATTTTATTCATCAATTAATCATGGAAAAGGGTATAAAAGCAACCATCAATGTATAATAGGGTTTTAACTGACAAAATTCTATGAGTTTTGGTGAATCTGTGTTTTGCAGGTAGTAAACAGGAAAAGGACCAAAGAGGGCCCGCATGTCATAAAAATATATTGAATTTTGTATGGGCTCATGTTGACGGTCGTTAAGTACCAATTTTATACTGTCAACTAATGCCTAGGGAAGATCAATAATAGAAGCATAGGGGTTATTAATGACAAATTCCATGAGTTTTGGTGAATTGTGTATTTTCCAGGGATTATTCCAGAAAGGCTTAAAAGAAGGATTAAAGTGCTTAATTACCACGAAACTTAACCGCCAAGGAAACATCATCACGAGAACACTAGAAGCATCTGGAACACACCCAAAGCACCGGGGCCCGAGACCCATCAGGGTGGGGCCGGCCGGCGCCTCCCCTAGGGTTTCGGCCCATCTTCTGGAGTCTTCTTCCACCACCTCTCTGGAGTCATCTAGGCCCTTTGTTCAAGTCAGTTTGATCCCACGGTGCACGTTCATCCCACCGGGCTATAAATAGAGTAGACAGAAGTTAGGGCTTCCAGAGATTAGAAATATGGCTCTAGTTCTTCAAGTTCATAGTTTAGGCATCTAGCAAGGTTCAAGTAGAGTTGGGCGCTACGCTCGGGATTCCAGATCCGTTCGTCTGGAGATCGGTAATGTTATCTTGTATCTCATTATGACTTTGCTTTATTTTAATATATTGCTACTTATTCAGTTCTTAGTTTATTCTAGTTGCATATTCGATATAGTTTTGATTGGTGATGATTATTGTCATTTGATCGTGAAGCGCCTAATTCAGTACTCGAGTGAGTTAGGTGGTATGCATTATGTAGACGTGGTGTCTAGATATATTGTGTACCTACGGAGGCACCTTGACGTGCCGGGTCGTGTGGTAGTCCGCGTAGGTGACAGCTGTGTTGGTTCCTCTGTAGTCCACCCCCGTACGTAGGATGAGCAGAGCGTGGTCACGAAGGAGGTGACCCTTGTGTCTTAATATCCTCATTAGATGATGCTCCTTATGATGTTTTCTGAGTTGATTATGCTATAGATGAAGATGTGTAATGTGGCGTAGGCTGTAGACTTTGTATTTAGTAATTACATAGGTTTCCTTTACTTTAGCCAAATCTCGAGATTGTCTTACAACATTAGTGAGTCTCTATATTCTATCTCTGGAATACCATTTACCTCATTTACTCAGTTATCATTTACCATTTATCATTGACTTATTTATCGCTAAAGCACTAGAGTTATGGGTTATCATAGGTCTGCACATTTATCTTTTCAATCATTATAGTAGATTATCCTAATGAGTAGAATGCCACCTTTATCCTTTTGGCATAAAACAAATCAATGATACTCGGAATACTTACCGAGTGAAGTGCTACAATGGGAGAATTATCTGTGCGCTTGCGGATATATTCTATAGTATTATTTTTAGGAGGCAAGTGAAGATTATTTTACCTTTAGTTTTTAGCATCATGTTAGAGATGACAACTTAACGTGAAGTGATGTTAGAAATACCAACAAGCATTTCTGGTGCCGTTGCCGGGGATGGCAATTGTATTCATTAGGATAATTTATTGAGTTCGTTGATTTTATTCGCCAGGATATTTATTCTAGAATTTCATATAGGAGAGTTCTTCATAGATAATATTAATAGAAAAACATAAAAATAACTATAGACAAAAATACTTAGAGATAACCATAACCTTTTGCTTTAGCAGACTTACCCGTGTTTTGTTTATATTTAAATATCTTATATAGGGTAAGTGCAGGATTGGTTGTGTACTTTAACTCTTATCAATCAGGAACAACCATAGGAAGAAGGGTCTTACATTATTCTGTGAAGCTATGGCTGAGAAGACTCTACGTGAATTCTCTGTCCCAAGCACTGATAATATTCGCGTTGGGCCAACTTTCAACATTGGAGATCATGATTATGAGATCAAGCCAAGCCTCATCAAAATGGTGCAAGCTATCACATTTATTGGAAAGAAAGATGAAGATGCAATTGTCCATCTACAGAATTTTCTGGAGATTGGCAACACCATCAACATCAAAAGCATTCCTCAAGACGTCGTGGTACTTCGTTTGTTTCCGTTCTCATTGGAGGGAAAGGCGAAGCTGTGGTTTTATCAGAATAAAGAATGAGTCAAGACATGGGTAGAATGTTCAAAAGCTTTCCTAGAAAAGTTTTTTCCAGTAGGCAAAACCAATGCTCTACGAGGAAAGATTTCAGAATTTTATCAGCAGAAAGGTGAATCTATTTCAGAAGCTTGGGAACGTTTTCAAGATTACATATCAGATTGTCCCCATCATGGAATGGAAAAGTGGTTGCTCATGCAAACATTTTATCACGGACTAACTCAAAGGTCACGTGAGCAGCTAGATGCCACTGCTGAAGGATCATTTATGTCACTCACCCCTGGAAGAGTTGAAGATATTATGGCAAGGATAGCAGAAAATTAGAATTAGACAAACAACACTCAGACATGCCATAAGAGTGAAGAAGTTCCAGAGGAAGTGTGTGCACTGTCAACCAAGATGGATGTACTGTTGAACTGGTTAGAGCAAAGAGCCAATCATAAAAGAGATCGTCAAGATATTCAAGATGCATTCAATTCCCAGAATCAATATGAAGGATCTTTATGAATTGAGTTTTTAAATCCCCCAGAAGATATTAGTACCGTCATCAAGTCTACTTCTCAGAAACAAGGATGGAATCAACCTCGGTCAACCAGTCAAGGTAAGTACCAAGGCAATTATAATTTTTCAAATCATAGACAATCACCCTTGAGAGAATTAATATTAGAACAAGCTAGGATTAATGAAAGTATTTATGAGAAACTTGCTTTTAATGATAAAGTTTTAGAAGGAATTAATTCTAAGTTGGATAGTTTTTCTTCTGCTGTTAAAGATCAAATATTATTTAATAAAAAGATAGAATTATAAATTTCACAATTATCTTCTACTTTTTTACCACTAACCATGAGCAAACAAAAGGAATATCTACTAGAGGAGGTAAGTCTACACGTGATCCACCTTACCCAAAAGGGGCACGTAGACCATCACATTTAGTGCAGGTAGAAGAAGAGATTGAAAAGGACAACAGAGAAGAAGAAGGTATACCACCTTCATCACCAATTGAACTACAAGATCAAGAATTAACTCAAGATTTTCATGACACAATCCTCCTACCGTTTCCACGCAGAAGAAGAAGAGCTAAAACAGATGATCAATTTGGTAAGTTTGTAGAGGTAATTCAGAAGTTATATGTCAATATTCCGTTGTTAGATGCCATGCAGGTAGCTACATATGCGAAGTATCTTAGAACCATCCTCAACAACAAAGGACCATTACCTTCTACTGAAGTTGTCAAGCTAACGGAGGAGTGTAGTGAGGCAATTATGAGTTCTTCTCCTACTAAGAAGAAGGATCCAGGGTATCCCACTATTGATTGTTCAATAGGAGACCAGATGTTCGAGAATGCTTTATGTGATCTTGGAGCAAGTGTCAGCGTCATGCCCAAGACCGTCTTCGACAAACTCAACTATTCTACGCTCACACCAACCACGATGTGTTTACAATTAGCTGACCAATCGGTCCGCTATCTTGCAAGAATCGCAGAAAACATTCCGGTAAAAATCCGCAACTTTTTCATTCCTGTAGATTTTGTAGTACTTGACATGCAGGAAGAGAGGAAGATACCCCTCATCCTCGGGCGACCATTCCTAAACACTGCAAATGCAACCATCAACGTCGGAGCTGGAGAGATCACATTCACCATCAATGGACAAGAAGAGCGATTCGCATTCAAGCCAAGACTGGAGCAATGTCAAACATTGAAGTGTCATGAAGAACAAGATGCAACAACATCTCCAACACCAGAGATAAATCATGAAGAATAATTCAACTGGAGAAGTCCGGATCGGCGGACTCAAAAACCCCGAACCATCGCCGGGTGGTAACTCGGTAGTTATCGGTAATTTAATTCTTGCATTAAAATTTGCATATTTACTTTCTCATAAATTGCATTATTAAAAAGAACTAAGAATAAGCATAGCATGATTAAAGCTTAAGCCCCATGTGATTATTACTAATGGAGTGTTAAACCCCCATCAGTGAAATTTACTGTGGTGGCAGAAAATTATAAAAAGACCATCATTAGAATTCTAATTTTTCATAGATTCATAAAAGTAATTTAGTTTTTTATTTTTGTGTCATTATATGGTATAAATACGGGAAACATTTGGGACCCACCATCATCACATCAAGTCACATCATGCATTATCATCAACCACCACTTTTCACTACCATACAAGCTCTATCATTCATGCACTACCCAACATTCATCCAATTCACCAGAGAAAGCAATCAAGCACATGCATCTGTAGGTGGTGTCGATATTTTTCAAAAGGAGAGAGCCAAATGACACAAGGTGGGGCCGGCCGGCCCCAAGGCCACGCCGGCCAGCGCCCCTCCTCCACTTCTCTGCCTCTCCTTCCTCTCACTCTCTCATTCATTCACACACACTCCAGAGAGCACGTAGCCAAGTTGCTTTGCTACTCATGATCACAAACTCCCACAATTCTATCATTTGATTCAAGTTTAAACAAGGGAAGGAGTAGAGAAGAGGATTAGCAAGAAGACCTAGAAGAGAAATCAGCACTTCAATTTCTCCTCTTCACTTGTTCTTGCATGTTCTTGTTTTGTTCTTGTTTGTTCTTGCCGTGTTCTTCATGTTCTTCATTTTACAGGCAAGATGAGCAATAAAATGAAAGGTGCCATTCGATCCCTTGGAAGAGCCCTCTCACGCCGCACAACAAGAAGTCAATCATCATCACAAGTGCTATCGTTCGTCAGCTCCGACATGAATATCGATCCTCCGTCACCCTTCACGTATGATCCGTCATGCTCTTCCCAACCGAAAGAGAGGTATGAACTCACAAGCATAACTCAAATTTCATTATCAACTAGACCCCAGAGAGAAATTTTAAATGTGGTTAAAAATAAGGAATTTACGCATACTCCAATTTTTTATGCCACTTTGCTCCATGAAACCGGAATGGATTCCGAGTTTGACCTTATTTTTAGAAATGTTGGATGGAAAAATGCATGGTAAATTAATGAGCAGGGTAGCAAGTTACTCACTATAAAATTTATTAGCACCCTAGACTTTGATAATGATGAGGTTAATTTTAGAATGTTTAATAAACCTTTCACCCTCTCATGGAAAACTCTTAGTTTAGCATTGGTATTCAATAATCAATGTGTGGTTAATATTTCTGAAACTCTCCAAGACTTTGATAAAGATGATTTTTAGGAGAGTATCACTGCAAAGAAATCAAAGACAAAACAAAAATATACTACTGAAGAAGTTCATCATCCTACACTGAGATTCATGCTTAAATGGCTAGTTTTTACATTCTTTCATAGAGAGGAGTTAAATAACATTAAACAAGATTAGCTACATTTGTTATATATCATGATTAAAAAGAGGAAGGCGTCACCTGTAAAAATGATGTTGAATTATTAGAGAACTATCCCTTCCTTAAAAAAGTGAAGTATTTCTTTTACTTCCTGAATTACTCGTTTAGCTGCAAGGCTAGGTTTATTATCGAATGCTTCACTTGTTTATATTTCTGATGCCTGCAGAATTATTGGTTATGATTTTTTCTTTCGTGCTCACATGCTCAAACGCCGAAATAATAAAATAGTTATGATTTATAAAAATTATGACAATGAGTACGAACTGCCAGATAGGGAGTTAGGAATTTATTCTGTCCAGAATTTTGTTTTTTCAGCTGTTAGAGCTAATATTGGCAGGTGTCTGTCCGCGCGCATCAGTAGGGCGCCGAGAGCTAATTTCACTGGAGCTGCCCAGCACCATCTGGGCCAGCTTATTCCCACTATGTTAATTTTGGTGAATAGGTATCGACGCAGGAGCCACGCCAGCAATGGACTGTACATACAGGATGGGAAGAATAGCCCACATTTCAGTAAGAAGAATCTTCATCGGCAGCACCAGCGGGTTGGGGAGCAACTGATTTTCAGAGAGGATGAGCAACTTTTTCTACACGCGGAAACACGGATTTCACCGCTGGTAGACCGTATCCGTTTCATGCACCACCAGAAGATGATTACTATCGGCCGCCTCAGCAGCACTTTTCAGTTACCGCTAATGATTTTCCAGCTTTATCTATGCGTCTCACTAACATTGAACAGGGATAGAACGCGATAAGCGACACACTGCAGCAGCACGAGCAGTGGCAGCAGCAGGTCGACGACAGGTTCTACCAGCATGAACAATGGTAGCACAGTATGGACCAACGACTGGATCAGATATATCAGGGACGACAGCAGACGCAGAGCGGATTGGAGTATTTGATACATTAGATAGGATACCCACCGCCACCTCCACCACATTACTGAGCAACATCCAGCTTGGGGGAGTTCCCCGCTAGGTGAGTATCTCTCACCTTTATATATGCTTTTTTATTTCAGTATTTAATTCGGTCTTTAAATTCTGTCAATTTCAATATTACTAAAAACAACAAGAAAACCAAATAAAAATTTATTTACCGCTTTCTTTAGATATTGCATTAAAATTCTGCTTGTTTAAAAAATTGAAAATCCAAAAAAATAATAATAGGTTGTATAATTAAGTTTGCTTTAAATTCTGCATTCAATTTATCTTTAGAATAATTAGAACTTGAAGCTAGAGAAAAATAAAAAAAAGATATTTAAATTGTTTAAATATAATTTCCTGTAATTGCTTAGTATTTAAATTTAAATTCCCCTACGAATTGCATGAAGTTTATCTACCATGAAAATTTATTCTGAAACCTGATATCAGTGGGTAGCATAAGGTTTTCTAAGTAATTGACGGATATGATATAAGAAGGTTTGAGTTGCTATTTATTTCATTCTGAGTGACACCTAAGCTCCAGTCATTTCAAAAATTAAAATCAAAAGCAAATATAATAATTTGTTCTGCTAATATGATCTAAGTAGACTATTCTGTTATGCATTCATGATTGAATTCACATGCACAAAAAGTTTTCACTCTATGCACAAGTTCTCTCTTAGAAGTCCAACAGAGAGTGTGGGTTATAAAATTAAAAGATGCCATACCAAAGAAGTATGAGCCTAAAAGAAACCATATCAAAAGGGTATGTGCTAAAAAAAGAAAAAGGAGAGTAAAACAATGGGTGCAAAGACACCCGCCTGAGAGAAAAAAATGGGTACAAAAAGTAGCCGCTGGGAGATAACCCACACTCTTCAGGAAGACAGAAAAGAGAGGATAATGCATAGGAGTACAAAATGAAATTTAATCACATTCAATCATGATGTATAGCTTAGTAGTCCTCTGCAATCTTATTAGTAGGCTCTCATTATTTCCTAAATAAAAACTATATACTTATTAAAAAATCACTCTATGGAGCAATGGTTAAAACAAAGGATGAAAGACTTAGTGCTTGCTTGATTATTCTGTCTCTCAATTACGCAAGACTTAGTTTAAAAGCCCCATGATTGAAAAGAATAGGAATAAGTTTGAAAGGTGGATTAATGAATTTCAATCCGGAGACAAATTTCTATTTAAATATTTAGGTATTTGTTTGGAGTTATACATTTTTATGGAACCCTGAATAAATTATTTCAAGTCAACTTTACTAAGGGACTAGCAAAGACTTAGCTTGGGGTATTGTTGACGGTCGTTAAGTACCAATTTTATACCGTCAACTAATGTCTAGGGAAGATCAATAATAGAAGCATATGGGTTATTACTAACAAATTCAATGAGTTTTGGTGAATTGTGTATTTTCCAGGAATTATTCCAGAAAGGCTTAAAAGAAGGATTAAAGTGCTTATTTACCACGAAACTTAACCGCCAAGGAAACATCATCACGAGAACACTAGAAGCATCTGGACTACACCCAAAGCACCGGGGCCCGAGACCCATCAGGGTAGGGCCGGCCGGCGCCCCCTAGGGTTTTGGCCCATCTTCTGGAGTCTTCTTCCACTGCCTCTCTGGAGTCATCTGGGCTCTTTGTTCAAGTCGGTTTGATCCCACGGCGCACGTTCATCCCACCGGGCTATAAATAGAGGGGCAGACCCCCCTCCCAGAGCACCAATTCATTTCTCCTGCTTCATTCGTCAAGAGTAGACAGAAGTTAGGGTTTTCAGAGATTAGAAATAGGGCTCTAGTTCTTTAAGTTCATAGTTTAGGCGTCTAGTAAGGTTCAAGTAGAGTTCGGCGCTACGCTCGGGATTCCAGATCCATTCGTCTGGAGATCGGTAATGTTATCTTGTATCTCATTATGACTTTGCTTTATTTTAATATATTGCTACTTATTCAGTTCTTAGTTTATTCTAGTTGCATTCGATATAGTTGTGATTGGTGATGATTATTGTTATTTGATCGTAAAGCGCCTAATTCAGTACTCGAGTGAGTTAGGTGGTATGCATTATGTAGACGTGGTTTCTAGATATATTGTGTACCTACGGAGGCACCCTGACGTGCGGGTCATGTGGTAGTCTGCGTAGGTGACAGCTGCGTTGGTTCCTCTGTAGTCCACCCCCGTACGTAGGACGAGCAGAGCGCGGTCGCGAAGGAGGTGACCCTTGTGTCTTAATATCCTCATTAGATGATGCTCCTTATGATGTTTTCTGAGTTGACTATACTATAGATGAAGATGTGTAATGTGGCGTAGGCTGTAGACTTTGTATTTAGTAATTACATAGTTTTCCTTTACTTTAGCCGAATCTCGAGATTGCCTTACTACATTAGTGAGTCTCTATATTCTATCTCTGGAATACCATTTACCTCATTTACTCAGTTATCATTTACCATTTATCATTGACTTATTTATCGCTAAAACACTAGAGTTATGGGTTATCATAGGTCTGCACATTTATCTTTTCAATCATTATAGTAGATTATCCTAATGAGTAGAATGCCACCTTTATCCTTTTGGCATAAAACAAATCAATGATACTCGGAATACTTACCGGGTGAAGTGCTACAATGGGAGAATTATCTGTGCGCTTGCGGATATATTCTATAGTATTATTTTTAGGAGGCAAGTGAAGATTATTTTACCTTTAGTTTTTAGCATCATGTTAGAGATGACAACTTAACGTAAAGTGATGTTAGAAATACCAACAGCTCCACGTTAAGAACATTCGAGAGAACACCAGAGACTCACCTACAAAAGCAGAACCTACTTGGTAGGTGGATGGGTTCGGCCGAACTGGGCCCCACTCGTCAGCCTCCATCCTTTTACATCAGTTCCGAACTGGCTTTGAAGATGCTTTTGGTTCGTTGCTCAAGGTTCGTTTGTTCCGAGGGCTGAGATTCATCAATTTGAACTATGTATACAGCCCCAGACCCTAGGGTTTCATATCCCTCATATCCTAGAAGTAGTCCACCATCTTCCACAGGTAGAAACAACTAGGGTGAATCAAGAGCCAAGCATCAAGAAGAAGAGTAGCCTTGTAGTCTTCCAAGATAGAGAGTTAGGGAGGAGTTCGAGGAGTTGTCGGCCTGTCGGTGACTGCTCTATGACTTGTACCTGTGGATTCAAGTTCTTCTTTGGAGCTTGCTTCTGAAGATTACTTTGGAATTCAATTTCTAATTCAAGTAAGTAACATTGCTATTACTATTCTTTTGGTTTATGTCTCTTTCGAGTATTTTAGTCTTTGTAGCTCCTTGATTGAAGTAGTTTGCGCATGTAAGCATGGTGCTTAGACTAGGTAGCTTGTAAATACATCCTGACTGTCCGAATTAGTGGTAAATCACAGGATGACCGTGTCGTTGAGTCTTCTATAGTCCACTTCCCGTCAGTAGGAATAGTAGGATTGCATTACTGAGGGATTTATTCTTTGATGATATCTTATATCTTCCTTAAGTAATTTCCCAATTAAGAATAATAATATCATATCTTCTAGGATTAGAACTAGAAGCCTGTTGGTATAAGATAACTCAAACAAATAAACACTAGGATTATTTGCAAGCGGACAAATATCGATGTAGCACTTCACCCAGGAGTAATCCAGGTATCGTTATTTATATTTTACCACAGGGAAAACGGGATGACTAGAATCGACTTAACCCCTGAGCTACTATCAAGGACAGAGAAAATAGGTGATATAGGAGATGGCTAAGGCTTCTAGTTCTAATCCTCACAAGATATGATATGATTGTTCTGAAAGGGGTATTACTATAGGAATACACCAGGAAAGGGTAAATTGCTTAGTAAAAGAAACATACGGTCCTACTAACGGGAGGTGGACTGTGTAAGACTCAACAAGGCTAGGTCACCCTCGCGATCTACCACCGATCCGGACAGTATAGGACATTTACGAGTAAATATAATCTAAGCACCACGTTTAAACTATAAATAACTACTTCAATCAAGGAGCTACCAAGACTAAAGTACTCAAAAGAATCGTAAACCTCAAGAACAATAATAACAATATTACTCACTTGGATTAGAAGTTGAACTCGGAAGAAATCTTCAGAAACAAGCCCAAAAGAAGGACTTGAATCCACGGGTACAAGTCGAAGAGCAGTCACCGACAGGCCGACAACTCCTCCAACTATCTCCAGCTCTACTACCACACGACTTCTAGAACAAGAATAGCCCTAATCTGGAGAGACTACAAGGCTAATCTTCTACTTGATGCTTGGCTCTAGATCCTATCTTGGGTTTCTACTCTACTATAGATATGTCGGTGGAATTCTGAAACCCTGTATTGATTTCTCTCTGGATCATATGAAACCCTAGGGGGTCTGGGGGTCTTTATATAGGCTGGTGGGATGAACCGTAGCCCTTGGATCAAATCGACTTCGACGGACGGTGTAGATTGCGTGAAATTTTGGGATGTGGGTCCACGTCGAAGCGGAGGCGGGGAGCCCTCACTGACAGGTCGGCCGACCTGGGCAGCGGGACGACCGACCCCCTCTCTCTGAGTTGCGGGCCTTGCTTTGGCAGGCGTGTCTCTGGTGTTCTCTAGAATATTCTTGATCTCCTGCCGCGGAGTAATTCGGTATTTTTCTCTGCGGTGTGGGTCCTCTTTGGTTCTTTTCTTGTATAGTCCCTGGAAAACACAGATTCACCAAAACTCCTGGAATTCTATCAGTTTAAACCCTATTTTAGGTGTTGGCTCTCATTTATATCCTTTTTCATGATTGGTTGACGGGTAAAATCATACAATAACTACCGTCAACAAGCTCCCCTACACTAGATTTTTGCTCGTCCCGAGTAAAGGATGGAATTAAGCAATCTTAACTTTAGGACTAGACATCATCATTTCACCATTCTTAGTCATACCTGTACTGCGGGATTCATTGTGTCTACCATGAAACTTTGAGCGGTTGAAGAATAGAACCGCTAGAAACTGATCACCTTCCTCTATCAATCAAGTTGTTGGAGGTTTTTGAATATTTTTGAAAATAAAGCATAGGTTACCTTCTCCTTCTTTGTAGTACTCTCATGTCACTCATATGTGGTGGTGTTGATCCTTACCAAATGATGTTGCCTTCTTTGTTGCCTACTTCTAAAGCTTATGTGGAGCTGAGGTAGGGGTAAAGTGAAAACATACTTATATTGCTTATATTGTAAAGTCAAAACAAGGATCCAAGGAGAAAGATGTCATACTCTTAGATCAAGATGTGCATGTGTGTGGAATATATGGTGGCTAACCTAATTCTACTATGCTCTTTTTGAGAATTTTCTCTCTTTTTCTTCTGCAGGACAACATGGGCTATCTTTCTTTTCTTTTTTTTTTAGGCGGGCATCTGAGTACCCATTGTTTTGGCATTCTGGACACTTGTCCATTTTTACCTCTCAGGCGGGTATCTTTGTACCCATTGTTTTCTCTCTTGTCACACTTTTGCATAGCCACATGCTTCTTCTCTGCATACTTTTGAGAGATGATAACAAGAACTTTGGAGCATTTATACCTAACTTCTTTTTGTGCTTCCTCCAATCGGAGTGAAATATTTTTGGGTGGAAAGGCATGTTGTTGCATACTCCCAGTGTAGGAATAGCAGATATATGTGGAGTGTACGTGATCTTGATCTTGGGAGCATGATAAATTTCTCAACAAGAGTCACTCGGTTTGACAAAACTCAAAGCAATAGCAAGTAGAAGGTTGATTCTATCCTATTTTTGGCTCTGGTAGGTAAATGCTTTTACTACAAAGGAGAAGCATAGCTATTGGTTTTAAGTTTTGCAAATAAAATTCTCCAACAAATAGATATCAAGAATCAAGCTTTTATTATTCTTACTATCTCGTATTCCACAACAACTTAAGCAACATGGGGTCCCTAATTTTAAGTTCCCAACAGCAGCAAGACTTCTAGAAAAAGTGTTATGTGTGTCTATCCTTAAGTCAAGGCTACTCAGGTTAATCCCTTCATGTTTTAAGGTTTCTCAATCATGGGTTTTTCAAATTGAAGCAAAACAGCGAGCGGCGTACGAGAAAATATGGAGTTCAGGGTGCATACCTGACTGTGGACGAAGCTCACAGCGAGGCGGCACTGGGGTGGATCGGCCGACCAAGGGCAGGGGTCGGCTGACCCCTCCTGGTGGCCATTCGTGCCCTGTCTCATCGTGTGTGATTTGTGTGTCGGTTGCTTCTGTTTTGGTGTACTTTCATCTTTGGTGTTCGTTGTTCCATCTTGTGCTCCTCCCCCACACTTGTTTCCTGTTTTCCTTTATGCACAACAAAGTGGAGACAAGCACAAATATATCCAAGCGAGATAACATTGACTCAAACTGACTTTTATTAATAGGTCACTTTTATTACACAAGACTTTCAAACTAAAACGAACTAAGCAAACTAAAGCGAACTAATCGAGCTAAAGTGAACTAAACGAACTAAGGGGTGCCCTATTAGATACATAACTCTAATGCCTCCTAGGATTGTTCTGAGAGAAAAGATCAAATTTGATCTCTCATTCCCAATGCTTTCCATCTTTCAGATCAATCCTAAGATTGGTATTAGCTATAGTTCTAGCAAGGAGCCTATTCTGATCCTTCACAATCTCCATCTCGCGTGTTATTGTGGCTATCTGCTGCTGAAGTTCTTTGTTGGTGACCTTGGAACGCTTCTGTTGAGGTTGCTCTCCACGTGGTGCTTCCTTGGGTGGCACGAACTTGAATTTGGCTGGGTCAGCACGGACTCCATCAAAGGTTGGGCGAGAGGTTTACTTGGCACATGAGACATGGCCATCCTTGTCAAGCTTCACCCCCGTCAGTGTCTCGTTTGGCTTTGGTGGCAGGAGCTTGACATCCTTCGGGAGCTTGACGATCGGTTCCTTCCGTGGCGCGTCCTTTAAGTAGAGGTCTCCGGCAGTAATGGAAGGGCTGATCTAGTAGAAGCACGAAAGGATTGCTCATGCTTGCGAGGCTGGGTTGGTGGAGCAAAGGCGAGAGGCTTGGCTAGGACGATGGCTTGGGAGTCGTCGGCGGGAACCTTGCTTGGATCCATCCCGTAGGGGATGATCTGTTGTCGGCCATGGGAGTTTTGGAGGAGAGCTCGTAGGCACGAGAAAGAGGATGGGTTGGATGAGATGAGATGGGAGGCTAGCAGGAGTTGGTTATATAGTCGTCCGGTGGGTGCTAGGGCTTCAAAATTTTCCCTACGAGCCTATGGCGGCGGCGGATGACCTAACAAAAATGAAAGTTGAAAAATATGCGAGAAGAGACCCGAAGGATCACGTCACGAAAAGGCGGCGGTGAATGGAGTTGTAGGGGGGTCGGCCGACCTGGGTATGGGGTCGGGCGACCTGCCCCCATGTCCATTCGGCTCTGGTCTCTTCGTGCGGCTTTCTCGCGATATTTAGTTTCCAAAATTTGGACTTTCTCATGCGGAAATGCAAAAGGAAGGCTTAGGCCCTAATACACTTGGTAAATTGATAAATTCAATAATTTCTATTTTCTCTGGGCCTTTAATTGGTTCTAGAAAGAGTTTGAGGCAGTGACCATTTACCTTGGATAACGTACCTTCATCGGTTTGAAGTGTGACCGCTCCATGGGACGAAGTGTTGATCACCTTGAATGGTCCTTCCCATTTGCTCCATAGCTTTCCATGACCGAATACCTTCACCCTGGAATTAAAAAGTAATACCTGATATCTGGGTGCGAAGTCCTTCTTCTTCAACCTTTTGTCATGCCATCTCTTGGTTCTCTCTTTGTAGATCTTGGAGTTCTGATATGCTTTCTCACGCCATTCATCTAGTTCAGGGAGTTGCATCTTTCTTTTTATTCCTGCAGCATCCAGATCCATATTCCATCTCTTGATTGCCCAGTGGGCCTTGAATTTAAGATCTACTGGCAAGTGACAGGTCTTTCCATAAATAAGCTGGTATGGTGACATTCCAATTGGTGTCTTGTAGGTTGTTCTGTAAGCCTATAGTGCATCTGGTAGTCTGTCCTTCCATGCTGTTCCCATTTCGTTGACCGTCTTTTACAGAATATTCTTGATCTGCTTGTTTGATGTCTCTGCTTATCCACTTGTCTGAGGATGGTATGGAGTGGCAATGTTGTGACGGACCCCTCGTTTTGCTAAGTATAGTTGGAATCTCTTGTCGATGAAGTAGGATCCTCCATCACTGATTACCATCCTTGGAGTACCAAATCTTGGAAATATTATTTCTTTAAACATCCTCTTTGAGCTTCTGGAATATGCAGCTTTGCATGGCATAGCTTCTACCCATTTTGAGACATAGTCTATTGCCACCAAAATGTACTCACACTGCTTTGACTTTGGAAATGGTCCCATGTAGTCGATTCCCCAGACATCGAAGAGCTCTACTTGGAGGTTGTTGACGAGGGGCATGGCATCTCTTGAATTGATGTTTCCATGTCATTGGCATGCCCCACATCTCCGGATAATGCTTTTGGTGTCATCATACATGGTGGGCCAAAAGAATCCACTTTGCCAAATCTTTGCATGTGTGCAAAATGCGCCATAATGACCTCCATATGGTGATGAGTGGCATCTTTCAATGATCTTGATCCCCTCTTCCGCTGGTACACATTTCCGAAGTAGTCCATCTGAACATATCCTGAAGAGGTATGGCGGGTCCCACATGTGTTGTCGACTCTCATAGATGAGCTTTCTTTTGTCCTCCACTGGTGGTACATATCCTGCAACTAAAAAATTCATAATATTTACGTACTAGGGGTTGGATCGGGTGATCCGATAGAGCATGTCGTCCCTCATCGAGTCGTTGATGGCCATTTCCTGCATATTCTCAAAATGCATTCTGGACAAGTGATCTGCTACAGAATTTTCTACTCCCTTTTTATATTTTATTTCTAAGTCAAATTCTTGGAGTAGCAAAATCCATCTTATCAATCTAGGTTTAGCATCTTTCTTAGTGAGCAAGTATTTTAATGTAGCATGATCAGTATAAACAATCACCTTAGCTCCAATTAAGTAGGATCTAAACTTATCAATAGCAAAAACAAGAGACATGAGTTCTTTTTCAGTTGTTGCATAATTAAGTTGTGCTCCTGTCAGAGTTTTACTAGCATAAGCAATGGCACGATGCTTTCTATCTTTAGTTTGTCCCAAAACTGCCCCCACAGCATAATCACTAGCATCACACATAATTTCAAAAGGTAAAGACCAATCAGGGGGTTGAATGATTGATGCAGAGATGAGTGCTTGCTTAAGGGTGTTAAAAGATTTCATACAAGGATCATCAAAATCAATGGGAGCATCCTTGGCTAGCAAGTTTGTAAGGGGTCTACCAATATGTGAAATGTTTTGAATAAAGTGTCTACAAAAGCCAGCATGACCAAGGAAACTTCTAATCCCTTTAACATTAATAGGTGGAGGTAGTTGTTCAATTACTTCAATTTTAGCTCTATCTACCTCTATCCTCTTACAGACACTAAGTGTCCTAGCACTATTCCTTCTCTAACCATAAAATGACATTTTCTCAATTAAGGACTAAGTGCTTTTCTTCACATCTTTGAAAAACCTTGTCTAAATTTTCAAGACAATCATCAAAAGTTTTTTCATAAACAGAAAAGTCATCCATGAAAACTTCCATGATTTCTTCAATCATATTAGAAAAGATAGACATCATGACTCTCTGAAAAGAAGCTGGTGCATTACATAATCCAAAGGACATCCTACGGTAGGCATAGGTTCCATTGGGACAAGTAAAGGTGGTTTTGCTCTGATCATCAGAGTGGATAAGAATTTGATGATATCCAGAATATCCATCAAGGAAGCAAAAGAAAGAGTGGTTTGCCAATTGCTCTAACATCTCATCGATGAAGGGCAAAGGGAAGTGATCTTTCCTTGTTGCCTTGTTGAGTTTTCTATAATCTATGCACATCCGCCATCAGTGACGGTTCTCTGGGGGATTAACTCATTCTTGTCATTCTTGACAACCGTCATGCCTCCCTTTTTAGGCACAACTTGGATAGGGCTTACCCACTCACTATGCGGCACATGATAGATAATCCCAGCGTGCAATAGCTTCGAGACCTCTTTCTTTACAACTTCTCTCATTGCATTGTTGAGCCTACACTGGGGCTCTCGAGATGGTATGATACTAGGATCAGTTGGAATGCGATGGGTGCAAAGAACAGGATTAATTCCTTTTAGATCTTGGAGTGAATAGCCAAAAGCCGATTGATGCTTTTCCAAGACAGTGATCATGCGAATATGGTCTCTACCTGGGAGAGTTTATCACTAATGATCACTGGAGATTGCATGTCTCTATCTAGGAAAGCATATCTAAGACCGGCCAGCAATGGTTTGAGCTCAATAGGAGGTTTAGGTGGCACTACGAATTCATCAAGGGGTAAAGGTTCTGGATTTTCGGCTTCTTCCTCAATGAAAAACTCCTCATCTTCTTAAAGATGAGATTCTCTCAGAAAATCAAGGGCTGCCACCGTGATCTCACTAATTGGATCAGACTCAGGACATGGCTCAGTCTTAGCATTTAATGATCGGGTAATGGACAAAGGGAATCTAAAGTTTGGTCCTAGTTGAACATGGATTATCCCAGTTTGTCCTTCTTGAATAAGTCTTCCAATTGGTTGGCCTATCAACAGGTCAAACTCCATGACATCAAAGATATAAAATCTTAGATGGAGCATGGTGTCGTTTACCCAGACAGGGAGCACATATAAAATGCCCAAACTTGGAATAATGTGCCCGGAAGAACTTTTCAAGAGCTTTGTTGTTGGGGTTAGTGGCATGTCTATTGATAAATCTTGAGCAAATGATGTTGACATGATATTAACACCCACAACTAGATTGTAGAAAGCTTCAAAAGGGCCTTTATTGATTTGGCATTTGATTAAGAAAGAAGGTGAATCCAATTGGATTACATCAGAGGAAACCTCTGATTCTTCTAGCCAATCGTTGCAGATTATGGCTATAAGCACTCTTATAGTCTTTCTACAAAAGGCTACTTCAGGAGGTTCTAAAGGTTCTAAAGATGGTTTCTTGGACTCCTGAGGCTTCTGAATTATATGGAAGTGAGAGGTGTTTCCAAAATCAGAGAAAAGATCATCTTTTATTTCAAGTATAAAGCCCGAAAGCGGAGTATCCTCCTTTTCCATAGGGTTGGAAATTGGGATAGCTGAGGATTGGGATGTTGATGGTAAAGGTTCAGGTTCAGCTACCCTAAGCTCTTCTTCTAACTTCTCCTCGGGTTGGTTATCTAAGATGTTGTCTAGGATCTTCCGTGCTTCAGAATCTGAAACATGTGCGAAAGGTCCTCCCGCAGAGTAGTTGAGATGCTTCTTGGATTTTCTTCTCAGACCCACAAAAAAGTGTTGAATTAGAATCGAGTCTGGTATGGATAGGTTTGGTCCAGATTTTATGAGATCATTAAAACGTTCCCAGGATATGGCCAAAGATTCATTATCTTTCTGTTTGAAAGATAGGATCTTGGTTCTAAGGTTGATAATTTTGGAAAGAGGGTAGAATTTTAGACATTAGTCAGAGCGAAGTTTTCCCCAATCTCCTCCTTCTTTCTCTACGGTTTGGTCATACTGGGTTTGAGCTCTCCCTCTCAAAGAGAACGGAAAAAGCTTCCACTTTAGGGTTTCATCGGACATGGCCTTTATATGGAGGCAGTCAAGGTCTGTTCGAACTCTCGTAGGTGAAGATGAGGATTATTATCTCCCTCTCCTGAAAAGGATTGGCTTTGGACCATTTCAATCAGACACAGGCATAGCTCATAGGTAGGGGTTTGGATAGGCTTTGAGGATTGCCTAAGCCTATGGCTTGTGCTCGTGGATGCAACAAATTTATAGATGGGTGTGGTTTCAATGGCATCCATAAGGATGAAAACAAAAATAAGGAGATAATAAAGGTAAAAGTATGAATACAAGGTAAGATAGACTCTAGATGTTTCAATCGTTTTCCCTGGCAACGGCGCCAGAAATGCTTGTTGGTATAAGATAACTCAAACAAATAAACACTAGAATTATCTGCAAGCGGACAGATACCGATGTAGCACTTCACCCGGGAGTATTCCAGGTATCATTATTTATATTTTACCACAGGGAAAATGGGATGACTAGAATCTAGACTTAACCCTTGAGCTGCTATCAAGAATGGAGAAAATAGATGATATAGGGGATTGCTGAGGCTTCTAGTTTTAGTCCTCACAAGATATGATATGATTGTTCTGAAAGGGGTATTACTATAGGAATACACCAGCAAAGGGTAAATTCCTTAGTAAAAGAAACCTTCGGTCCTACTGACGGAAGGTGGACTGTGTAAGACTCAACAAGGCAAGGTCACCCTCGCGATCTACCACCGATCCGGACAGTATAGGGCATTTATGAGTAAATATAATCTAAGCACCATGCTTAAATTATAAATAACTACCTCAGTCAAGGAGCTACCAAGACTAAAGCACTTAAAGTTATCGTAAACCTCAAGAACAATAATAACAACGTTATTCACTTGGATTAGAAGTTGAACTCCGAAGAAATCTTCAAAAACAAGCCCCAAAGAAAGACTTGAATCCACGGTTACAAGTCGAAGAGCAGTCACCGACAGGCCGGCAACTCCTCCAACTATCTCCAGCTCTACTACCACACCACTTCTAGAACAAGAATAGCCCTAATCTGGAGAGACTATAAGACTAATCTTCTACTTGATGCTTGGCTCTAGATCCTATTTTGGGTTTCTACTCTACTATAGATATGTCGGTGGAATTCTGAAACCCTAGATTTATTTCTCTCTAGATCATATGAAACCCTGGGGGGTCTGGGGGTCCTTATATAGGCCGGTGGGATGAACCGTAGCATTAGATCAAAACGACTTCCACGGACGGTGTAGATTGCGTGAATTTTCGGGATGTGGATCCACGTCGAAGCGGAGGCGGGGAGCCCACACTGATAGGTCAGCCGACCTGGGCAGTGGCTCGACAGACCCCCTTCGACAGGCATGTCTCTGGTGTTCTCTAGAATATTTTTGATCTCCTGCGCGGTGTAATTCGGTATTTTTCTCTGCGGTGTGGGTCCTATTTGGTTCTTTTCCTGTATAGTCCCTGGAAAACACAGATTCACCAAAACTCGTGGAATTCTTTCAGTTTAAACCCTATTCTCAGTGGTGGCTCTCATTTATATCCGTTTTCATGATTGGTTGACGGGTAAAATCATACAATAACTATTGTCAACAAAGCCTTAGTTATCTCCTCTATAGCCCTATTTTCTCCGTCCTTGAGAGCTGGTCAGGGGTTAAGATCAGCTTCAGGGTAATCATGTTTTCCCTGCGGTAAAATATAATAACGATACATTGGAATACATCTGGATGAAGTGTTACATCGGTATCTGTCCGCTTGCTCATAATTTCTAGTGTTTATTTGTTTGAGTTAACTTATACCAACATCTGTATTGATTGTTTGAATCTGGTCATGAGATGTAGATAGAAACAGTCCATATTCTGTATGGAAGGAAGTGAGAGGAAGCAGCTCTGAATCTAGCAAAATTAGCCAGGGCGGTAGTGTTGCCCACAGATTTTCAAATAAAATTAGCCCAAATTCTTCCAAGCGCTGGGGCCCACACCCCTTACCTTATCTTGGGCGCCCCATGTGCTTCTTCTGTCCATTTCGTTAGAAAATGGCGGCACCCATCCCCTTCCTCTCTTTCTCTCCCAAGAAGAGAGTTCTGCCCCCATTGCTCTCCATTGCCAACCTCGGTAGTGCTGCACCTCTGGCCACAACCTCCATCTCCTCCCTACGGTGGCCAAGGTGTGGAGGCAAGAGATTTGCTCTTCTTTCCTCTCCAATATTCATGAAAAGCAAAGGTGAAACCCTAATCCTCCCTGATCTATGCAATGTGCAAGTTGTTGGCATGGATTTCTATTTATAGCAATAGTATGAAGGGTCTAGACGATGTTTTGATGGTGGAATCATGTTGGAAGGCAGTTCTTGGGCAGGGGCGGTAGTGCCGCACTTTGCAGGAACAAGCGCTCACGAACTGATTTCTATGCCCATATCTAGTGTTCCACCCTGATCCAATCTGTATGAGCACTCTCTAAATCATGAATGTTTCTGTCCTGACACCCACAAAAGGAATTTTGCATGAGTTCTTACATGAACTCGGATTTTATATTTATGATAAAGGGTATGAGATGCTAGAGAGAAGATTTAGCTTGATAGAGAAATTGGATTACAAAATTGTGAAGCAGCCGAGTGTGGCAGTGTCGCCCTCAGAAGGCGGCAGTGCCACCCTGTCCAAACTGAGAGTTGGCCATGCTTCCAAAATCATCCTCCAAATCCTTTCTCTTATCAAAATTTCTGTACAGTTTCTCAGTCTCATCATGAATAGATTCTTATCAAGTTTGTGTATCTACATAGATGCAAGGAGGTGGTGACCACCGCAGGAAGAGAAAGGCGCTTGCCAAGCAGCCATCCTAAAGAGGCAGGGGGAGAGCAGCGGGTAGCAGTGCTGATGCAGCCCCTAGCACTCATGACAAAGCAGCACATGATCAGTATATTGAGGACCAGGAGATGCTTGAGCAGATTGGTCACACTATCTCACCCTATGGTTGCCCTAGCACTCCTCGACATCTTGCAAATTTTGATGACAGATACATGAGGGATTCTATAGATGATTTAGCACCTAATGATTCTATCGCTTGGACTATTCAAATCAGTGGAAGGCTACTGTGGAGGCTAGAGAGATTAACCCATATGCCAGGAGCAAGGATTTGGGTGTAGACTATCGCTTTTGGAATGTTTTCCATTCCAACTTCTATGCCTCCGTTCTACTTGGGCCAAGGAAGTCCAAGATTGTAAAGATGCAATAAATTGACTTTCATGATTTGCCGGAGAAGGGTGAGCCTGAGTTCAATGCCACCATTAGGGCATATGATAAATTTGAGCTTACAGATATCATGTCCTTCAGGTGCAATTGGAATGAGGAGATCTTGGCTCAGTTTCATGCTACTTATTTTTGCAATAGGGAGACTAATGAGATACAAGTACTGGATGATAGATGGTCGTCACTACATTGTTGATTTTGTGACTTTCAGTCGTATTCTTGGTTTTGGGCAGATTCATATGTCCTTCTTCAACATTTTTCATGAGCACAGGCCTGAGATTGATGAGACCTGTCACTTATGGAGGGTGCCTAGAAGGGCTGATGGTAAGAGGAGCAGTCTTATCAACTTCTATTATGTGATGAGCAATCTTATCAGAAACACCATCAACCCAAAGAATAGAGCAGCATCAGACATCAATGGTTATGTAAGGAATGTGCTTGCTCGTTTTGTACTTGATGGAGAAAGGTTTAATGTCCCTCGCTTCATGTGGCATGAGCTAAGATTTGCAATGGATGATGGGAAAAGGGGGCTGGCCTATGCCCCTTATCTCATGTTCATGATTGAGAGGGTCACTAGTATGAGGTATTCTAAGGATGGATATCACACTGTATACAACATTAAGAGGCTCAGACCACCACCACTAGCAGCAGAGGGAGGAGATGTACCTCATAGATCGAGAGGCTCATATGGATATTCCTGAGAGCTCTTGTTCTAGGTCCAGAGAGGTGGTAGTTGAAAGAAGAAGGTTTGCGCTTGGATGAAGGCTATGTGTTACTCATTGTGCCTATGCTTCTGACTGTGCCTATGAGACTCAAAGAAAGATGAGGCAGCTTCGTGGACAGGACCTTGCTCATATTCCACCTGTTCCACCTCCGGCATCTTTCACTCTTCCTAACTTCTCAAGCTCAGACTCCGATGGTGATGATGGCCGTGGTGATAATAGTGAGTCTAGTGGATAGCATGGATCTTCAGCTGGTTGGGATGCGACTCTTACAGGGTACAAGCAGCGTGCTGACTTGCTGAGGCACTCCACTCGCTCCACTCACTACACAAGCCACACGAATTGTCAGGGACATGCCCGAATCGACTCTGACTCCGACAATGATGGTGCTATGGGAGGTGGTGCTAGTCCTAGTGGTGCCGGTGATGACATCGGAGTTGGCTGTAATGAGGTTCATGAGAGTGATTGATTTCTCTTCTTTTGTCTTCTCTTTTTGGTACTTGTGATGCCAAAGGGATAGAAAATTAGGGAGTTAATTATTTTTGATTCTAGTAGCTGCGCTTCATGTCTATCCGATTAGAGTATCGGATATGGACATGTATTAATTCTATGTGATTTAGCTTGTCATATTGATGATTTATGTTCACTTTTGTACTGTCTATGTGTTGTGAAATTATGACTGTGATCTAACTGAAAAAATCAGTGCGACAGTGCCGCCCTATGGGTGCACCATTGCCACCGTGCACTTCCTCAACCAAATCTTGATCTATCTGAACTGTCATATGCATCAAGTTTATATCTCTAACACTGTTCACTGCACCCCACAATAGACATGGATGTAAAGAAAACTCTTTATTCTCATGAAAAGTGTGAATTTTTTCTTCTCTTACCGAGTTGGGAATTCAAATCCCTATTCATACATTTAGGGGGAGGCTTTACACTCTTTGCTGGATAGTCTCAGTTTACATTTCATACCTTTTGTAAGCTCTAATTGGGTTGTAATCAATTACAAAAAAGGGGGAGATTGAAAGTGCAATCAAGCCCTATTGTGGGTTTTGGTATTGATGACCACCGAATTAGAGGACTAATGAGATTTACCAAGATGACAAATAGGGAATGACAATTGGAGCATGTTATACAATGATAGGGAGCTCCCAATTTCATATGATCGCTGGCATCGACTCAAAGGAGGTTTAAGTTATTTTTATTTTGAATTTTAGTTTAGGAAAACCTATACTATCAAGGGGAACTCAAGAACACTTGTCAAAGTGTTGAACCCAGTACTCATATTTTCACCAGAACATCCTCACACCCTCACCAAAATAGTCAAACAAACAACTTCTGATTCTAACTATTTTTGGCAGGGCGGCAGTGCCACCTTTTAATAACCGTTGGGCCCATAGGGTATAAATACCCATTCTCTAGCTCTCCAACTGTACTCTCTTCTTCCCTATTCACTATGCTCGACTCAGAACAGAAAAGAACACACTCTCTCTCTCTCCCCCGTTGTTGCCCTCCCAAGCTCCAAGCAATCCTTTGATTCCAACCGCAACTTGAGAGAAAAGGCAGGAAAACGTGATTAGACTGTAGAACCATTGATTCACAAAGTTTGAGAACACTTGTTTCGCGTTTGGCAGGCATCTTAGGGTTTGTTACTCTTGGAGCTTTAGCAAGCCAAGCGTCGCCCTAGAGCTTTGCAACTCATGTGGCAGCCAAGGAAGTTTGTAACCTGTGTGGGAAGCTAAAAAAATCATCTTTCACATCAAGAGTTAGCTCTCTTGACTTGAGAACGAGGAAAAGGACAAGCCTTGGTGGCAAGCCCTAGCCTTTTCTGGCTCACCTCAACAACATGAAGGTAGGTAAGCTTTAGTGATGACTGATGAGCTGAACCACGGGATAAACCACCGCGTGCTGTTTATTTCTTGCATTTACGTTTGTTGTTTAAGTAAGATAGGGTTTGAGACAGATCTACCTCATAGAGCTCGATCTACTTGTTTCTGTTCTTGATATGCACTCTCTGCATCTCTAGGAAGGTAGGAATACTCTCAGTTTGTAGTTTCTGTTAACATATTTTGAACTATGTCCAGACTCGCTGCGCAGGTGCGGCAGTGCCACCCTTTGTTCTTATCTCGGTTCGAGTTAAATTTTTGCAGGGTTATTCACCCCCTCTAAGCTTCCCAGAGATCCTACAGGATTGTGACCACATGATCAAAAAGCAGCTAACTTTTGGCTAGGAATTTTATATGGCTGACGTGAATTTGGTTGGGGTCGCCTTCTGGATTTTGTTATTGTTTCAATTCTTACTTTGATTTATCAATCAAAATTAGGTAGCTTGCAGTTGGTCCTATGGTATCATGTAAGTTCAGATTGGTCTCCAGGTAGACAGGTTACTATCGCTGAAGACTGAAATTATATGATTGCGGTTTTGTTCAATTCAAAAAATAGAATTATGAAAACAATGCATGTATTTCCTGTCTCTGCTTCATAATTAGATATATCATGCAACTGTGCATCTGTTGTAGTGTAAATGAGATAGGCTTAGCCTAAACATGTCACTGCTGCTTTTTATAAAATATCTACAATAATATAATATAATTATTATATTGATTGTTTTAAGAATATTATGATCGTGTTCATCATATTTATGCTCGAACCGTTTTCTATCAAATAGCAATATAATAGTTTACAAAATGATATTTATGATTGATGCAAAGCATTAAACTGTTTGCGGGCGGCTCACCATCTGTAGGTTGTGTGACCTATCTTTTTAACCGTATGTATATTATATTTTAGTCTCTTATAGACGAGAAGTCATTTGTGGGTGGGCATTTGAAAAGGCATCCAGGTCTGCTGTTAACGTGCGCACGCGCCTGACTGTGTCCTTCTTTGGAGTCTGGTTATACACATACCCAGTGGCGGAGCCATATATATATATATATATATATATATATATATATATATACACACACACACATATCTTGCTCTGTCTTTTTTTTTTCCTACAAGCCGACAAATATCGCTGCACTTGTTAAATTCTGAAACTTCAGGTACATCAAGCTGATAATGTTATAATTGACATCTCAATTTAGTTATTTCTTGCTCTGTAAAGTTAGCGTGACAAAAAACTTTAAAGCTAAAGTACACACATTATCAATCTTCAATGAACTGAATGAATCTTTAGCAATTGAAAAAAATAGAAATTGTATCTATAGTACTTACTTTGAGGCTGCTTGCAAGTTGCACTTTGCACAGTGCGATTGGGTGTTGCGCCTGCAGATTAGCTTGCTGCCTTGGTCACAGACTCACGGCGAATTAGTGATTGGCTGCTCGCTCGGGCTCGGCTGCTTGTGCTTGGTGCTCGCTGTCGACGGCCACCGGTCGGACGCGGGCACGATGGTGCAACAGACTCTACGGTCCGGTCCGCTTCTGAATGACTAAACGCTGATCGGGATCGCATGCCGGGAACTGGAAGCAACGCCGAGCTGCTGACGCGAGTAGCTAGTTGCTGCGAGCCTTTTCGCATTATGTTATTCTAGAATTTTCTCTTTTTTTTTTTGGGGGCGGGGGGGGGGGGGGGGGCGTGGCCGCTGCTGGCACCCCCCCGCTCCGCGAGCCCCTGCTGGCACCCCCCAGCTCTGCGACTACACGTACTATTATATCACTGTCACGGCAAGAAAAAGGTAAAAGAATGATCCATAAGAAGGAGAAACAAATATTTATTACATTGTAAATTGGGAATGTTTCCTATGAAATATTTGGGCTTATCAATAAGTGACTGCAAAATTTCTGAGCCCCAACTGAAGTCTGTCGGTGATAAGATTGAGAAGAGACTGCGAACTTGACAGTGTATCTATCCTCAGGGGGGAAATCAATTTTGCCTGAATCCTGCATGTCTAGTATTCCTATGTATACAATGGGGGTCTTTTATTTGTGTGAGGGTAATTTTCAGAGGATAGATTCAATCGGAGCTAGATTTTCTGGCAAGGGACTAGCAAAAAGAGGAAATATCATATGATCAAGTGGGAAGCCTTAAACAGACCCAAAGAGTTTGGAGGTCTTGCGTTCACTGATATTAGAACTATGAATACCTGTCTCATGGTGAAATGGATAGACAAACTGGAAAGGGATGATAACAATTTGTGTTGTACTTTGCTCAGAAAAAATATCTAGGGGAAAAGAGTATTTTTCAAATTAAAAGAAGTTCACAGTTTTGGAGATCTCTTCTTGTCTTAAGAGATTGGTATCAAAGAGGTAGAGTGATCGAGATTAGGAATGGTCAACCAACCAGATTCTGGCATGATTTGTGGCTTGGAGACTGTCCCTTAAAGGTTACTTTCCATAGGTTGTTCCAAATTGTGCTGAATCCTGATATAAGCGTAGCTGATGCTCTTACTGAAGGACACTTTACAGACTGATGACTTTTGGTGGGGTTAGAGATATTCTTTTTATGAATGTGTGGAGATGTTATATTCCCTTAAATGTTAAAATCTTTCTTTGGATGGTAGCTCATGATAGCATCGAATCCAAAGTGCAACTAAGAAAAAGACAATGGTCAGGAACTCCCGAGTGTGTGGTGTGTGATGAAGCCGAAACTGCAGATCACATTCTCTTTCAATGTTCGGTGGCAGCTTTTATGTGGTCTTTCCTCCGGGTCAATCTTGGATGGAACAAATCACCCACCTGTCACAGAGATTTTTTTTGAAGAGATAGTCAATGACGTTCGAGGTATTAAACGAAAAATCAATTTCTTTATATGTGCTGGTGCGATGTGGACAATTTGGAAGACAAGGAATAATATGATTTTCAACAAGAAGGTGGTGGTCTCGCCGAAGACGTTGATTTTCAAGTTACTTTCGTTGGCTAAGTCCTGGTGCCCGCTGCTTAAACCTAGCCTGCAACCCAAAGCTGATGAAGTCATTTGCCTTCTGTCCTCACGTGCGGTGTAATGGTTGCCTATATTTGTTGCTGGTTAAACTATGACTTTGGAAACTGGTTTAGTACTACCATTTCGGTAAGCGTGGTTATGTTTAGAGTTGTTCTTGTTGAGGTACTTTTGGTGCTGGCTGAGCTGTTAGAGGTTGGTAGTCGCCAGCTACCTAACTCTTAATGTTGCTAGTGCGTAGCGCTCCTTTGTAAAACTGGAAACCCCATTGTTGATCTTGGGCTTTCGTTAAGATTTCAATAAAGCCGGAGGAATGCCTTCGATTAAAAAGCAAATCTTTACATGTAACAATAGAGAATTGGATGACAGGATTGATATAATTGATAAAGGTGGTTAGCGGAATAAACTCTACAAAGCTATCGTGATATTTCTGCCAGTAACGCAATACATACGCGCGGGGCCATGGGATTATCTATTGTCTATACTCATGCTTGATAATAAAGAGCCAAAAGTTCTTCCCACTTTTTTGGTCCACTATTTTTTTTCTTCCGTCTTTCTCTAATAACTACCAGATAATGGATAGTTCTGACCTAGACAATGGATAACCCATCATATGAGTACGAGTTAGAATAGCGAGTCCGATTTTAAAACATATTGGGTCGTATACTTAAAGGACTCATAAGACGTGCTCACATATATGTTAGAACAACTCAGTAAGAAAAGAGAAAAAATGGATTATATTCATATGAGTACGAGTTAGAATATAGCGAGTCCGATTTTGAAATGTATTGGATCGTGCACATAAAGGACTCATATGGCATGCTTATATATGTTAGAAGAGCTCGATAAAGAAATAGCAAAAATCAGATTGTACGTGTTCAGAAAAATTACTAACAATTGAAGTGAAAAGTAATAGAAAAAGAATCCATGCATCAGAAAAATGAATAGTTATGGACCCGTGAAAGACCCTCTTTGTTTCACTTAGACTACTAGGAAAAAATAGAAAAAAGCAACGGCGCATACAAGGAAAAAGAATAGTAATTTAATTGTCTCTATCACGGACTCCTTAGGTTTGTAGGGTAAAAAACAAAAATAGCGTTAGACACTCCTGTGATTTGGGACTTTTAAAATACCTAGTAAAGAATATTATTCTCTGGTTTGTAGGTGAAAAAAACAATAGACTCCATTATAAACTCTTCTGATTTGTGACATTTAAAAGACCACCTATTTAGATCGAAAATAGCTGTACAAATACAAATAAATATGCAACACTTCTATCCTTATTTTATTTAACATTTGTTTTTTTTCCATTGCATTGCACGTGTGTTAAAAAAATCCATCGGAACGATTGCGAGTAATGGGAGCCATAAATGTTCTGTGTAATAATGAAATAAAAAATCTAAAGCTTTTGACAAAGGTTAAAAACATTAATATTTTTTTAAAAAATATATAAATCGCTATAAAAAATATACCCATAATGGGCATGTTTGCTAGTAAGTTAAAATATGAGACGTATATCATTATGCATGATCCGTGCGAGCTTTCATAAATGTAAGCATTTCTTTGGCACTATGCTTTCAATCACGCGTTGATGTTACACCCTTTTTTGAGAAACTAAAGTTACACCCATATGAGAAATTTAAACCAGACGAGAACACTTAATAATAACAAGTTGCCTTTCCTTGCTTTCCATCATCCTCTACATTCTAGAATTCTAGCCATCCAGTTGCCTTGCCTTTGTGCTTTAAATATCTTATCCCTGCAGTTCCTTGCTCCTTAAGTATCACATTTTTACTTAACTTGTTCTGTCCAATTCAACCAAACACACATGGCTATTAGTACTCTTTCAATAAAAGGAGCTAAAAGGTTCCTTAAAACTCAATATGATACTTAAGGAAGGTCCCCCATGCCGCCGTCATCACCAGAGGAAGGTAAGGTGATCAATGGCTAACTTATAAAATTTTTCTCATATTTTAATAGGAGAGAGAGAGGAGAGTTATCTCTTGTTCAAAAGATAGTCTCATACACATACTTCGAGATTATATAAAAATAATATGTGAGATCATTTATATTATAAGCTATGTACTAAGAGGTAGATCAATAGAAGGGTTGCCTCTTAGAGCCTTTGAGCTAGATACTAGCTCTTAATGTTGCGGATGCCTTAAGGGGAATGACGCAAACATCAGGATTTGGCAGCCCTACTCCCTACCTATGATAGAACCAACCAATTTATAAGAGCATAAGTGCAAAGGTAATCACCGAAGTGATCAAACCTGTGTACTCGAGCCCAAATGAACCCGGTAGTATGCCGAGTGCCTCGAAAGACCTCGGTAAATCACATCAACACCAAGATCACACGATTAAGCAAACACACATCGCGTACATAGAGTTTTGCAGCGGAGATAATATTACAAATACATTAAAAATAAAAGAACAATAATAAGTTAAAAAACTACTTTAAAAGCAATAAGATAGCTTTGAAACAATACACAACTTATAAGTTCAAAATATACTGCTAGCTCAAATGACTTTCCTCCAAACAAGCAGAGATGAGATGAATTCATAGAAGGCCAAGCCCACCGGCACTTAGCCACCATTCTCAATAGGCCTAAAGCTTCACCTGCAATATGGTGTGATAAACTCTGAGTGCTGAATTGTACTCAGCATGACTTACCCATCGTAAACCATAAATAAAAGACACCAAGGGGTATGCAAGGCTCTTTTTGGTGGAGCTTACTTGATACATTTTGCATAAAAGTTTAAGTTGCATCTTTTGGTTAATTAACAGCTTTAGCATCCACTTTTAGATTATAATCATTAAGCCTGTCTAGGTGAAACCTACTTATTAGGCTATGACATCATACTCAAGTTAAGTGTAGTTTATTAACATGTCTAGGTATGCTTGTACTAAAGCAATCAGCCTAATCAAGCAGTAAAACCATATCCGGTTGATCAATTATAGCCATAGTTGGTTGATCAATGACCATCATTGGTTGACCATATACCAGTTTCATAATCATTATAACCATTATATTCCTTCATTCTTACTACAGTCTACAGTGCCACTGTCCATGTCAAGTTCACCCTATTCGGGAGAGACGGCAATTCGAATCGATTGTAACTAGCTAGTCAGGGAAAACTTAACATAAACCCACGTTTCCCTCATCAAGGTCACGTTAGGTCACCTTTGGAACAATTCAGGAACCAAATTCGCAGATCCGTCTCAGGGCCACACTCTCAGGGACCTGGTATCCAGGTCAATCAACCCATGCCAGCCCAAGGTCACTGCCAAGTCAGCTGGTCATGGTTGCCCACGGTCTCGTACTCCATTCCCAGAAGAGTGCGCACCTCATCTAATCGGTTTCTTGGCCTGAATTGAACTACTTGACTTCGCGGTCGGAACGAATTATGCGGCTAGTTAAGTGAGTGGCAGCGTTTGACATGACACAAGGATGTACAGAGTGCACGTTCCTTAATCAACACAGACATGGATAGATACACACCCAAGACCTCGATGTCTTGTTGCTTCTCTACTATAATCCCGCCCGGTCCCAATTTACTTATTAATATGATTCTTTTCCATGATAGCAAATGTAGCCAACTGTGATCATTATTTCCTACTCTGTGGGTGACAGGAAATCACCCGACTTCTACCGATCTTAATAGGGCTAAGCATATATTCGATCTTGAACCTGTGTAAGTTTCAATCTATATAATTGTCTTTAGACCTTGAGAAAGGATATGGAAAACCTGGGTGCCAGGTAAATGTCGTTTCTTCCTATGGCTTGTACCTCACAAGCGCTGCTGGACCTCAGATCGTCTTGCTAAACGCGGACTGCCTCGCTCATCCTGAGAAGTGTCCACTTTGTGATCAAGTCGATGAAAGCATTGACAATCTCCTTGTTGCGTGTGTTTTTTCAAGGCAATTTTGGTACTATATCTTGAGACAGGTCAGTCTCCACTCTTTGACTCCACAGCCATCTGACACTTCATTTGATGATTGGTGGGAAAAGGCAAGTGCAGCACCTTCTGGTTTAACACGAAAAGGCCTGAGCTCCCTAATAATTCTGGGAGTGTGGAAAATTTGGAATCATCACAACAACTGCGCTTTTGATGGAGCGGTTCCCAACATAGTTGAAACCTTGAAGTTGGCTGGTGAGGAGCATCAGCAGTGGGCAATGGTAGGGGCTCATGGGTTATCCCACTTGACTGCCCCTGCCCAAGCTGCTAGTTGATTTGTTGTAGGAGCTAGGTCATTTTTTCTTTTGTTATTGGCGCAATTGTATCTGTTGAACTAAAGGTGTGTGTGTTGTACTTTGGGTTCTTTACCCTATTTCTTCTTCTTAATATAATGAAGCGCAGCTCTCCTGAGTTTTCGAGAAGAAAAAAGAAGATATATATGCATCAATTGGTTCCATTCAACTCCTATTACCTAATGCATCATCAACAATAAAGAACTCAAATTTAATTTTGCAAAACATAGGAGTATAAGATTTGTTGACGGTCTTTAACACCCCATTTTATACCGTCAATAGTGCCTAATTTAGTCATAAAAATGATACAAACCATAGCCATAAGTTTTTATTTCTAACCATTTCCACAAGTTGTGATGGCTATGTGAGTGTAGGTGCAAAGTAAGTATAAAACGATGATATATAAGGAGAAAATGCTTCATCCATGCTTCTTGTGACTACACCAAGTTATGGAGTTTGAAATAGAGTTTTGGTTCACCCAAATCGGAGGCTGGACAATCAAGTTACACTTTCTAAAGATCGGAGAACAGGCTACAGGAGCAGTCCCGGGTAAAATGGATGCCCAGGATGCATCCGGACTCCGAATTAGGCAAACGACCAGGCGTTGGAAAGCTAACTGAGAGGCCTACGTGCTCACCAAATATGAGCACAATTGGCCCAAGCTGGAGGACGCCCACCCTATCCATACGGCGCCCGCCCTGTCCCTATCACGTTCCACGTCACCAATCCGTGGGAGATGCCAAATAAAGTTTGTCCTGCATTGATCCAAGGTCGGTGCAAGATCTACAGTATGGTGGCCCTATGAATAGGGTGACCGCCCTGATTCTGTCGCCTACCATGTCCACAATCCGTGTGAAGGTCCCTAGAAGCCATCCTAGCCAACAATCAAAGTCGGTTTTCAACCAATGGTGCAAGATGGAGGTGTCAAGGATCCATGGACCCACATGTCATCCTCCAAGGGTCACAAACCGACTCTACTACCGCAAAACAGGCATCAACCGACCTTGCAACCATCTTTGGGGAGGAACCATGGCCGTTGGATCGCAAGTCGGTGAAATCATAGGGCGCCCACCCTAAACAGGGCGCCCGTCCTGTCACTTCGGGCCACCGACCTCCAGCACGCCTACAAATACCCTTGGAGTACTCTAGCACTATAAATAGGACCCAATTCCTCACTCGTAAAGAGAATAACTACTAGATACACACTCTCCACATGAGAGTCATAGCCATAGTGCTCTCCTAGTGAGGAGTAGAAGAGAGGGCGAGAGTGAGGAGAAGCTGGATGAGGAGCTAGGCCTGTCGGCGACCTCTCCACTTGTAGCTCGGAGGATGAAGTTCTTCTTGGAGTAAAGTCTTCATCAGTGTGGTAACTTTATTCTTTCACATTACTTAAGTATTACTTTATTGCTTTACTATTGTTCACCGTCTAGTTTAGGTGCTCTAGTTAGTAACGTACGATTAGAGTAGTAAGATTATAGATTAAGCGAGGTGCTTAGGCTATATCTTACCTATGAATGCGGCTCGGCCCACGGATAGTAGTGGTAGGGCTTAGGTGGTGACAGCCCTAAGATCCTCTGGATTCCACCATGTTCGGCCTGGTTTTATTAGCGTAAGGCTTTTCTGGATGTGAGTAATCCTAATCTTTTGGGACCGCGTGTTCGCCCTATAGTGGCAATTAAGTCTTCCTTAGTTTTACCTTAGATAAAGAAGCCACACTGATCCTCTCTACCCTGTTTATCACCTATCTTTGGATACACTTAGTTCTTGACTAGTCTACTTCACGTTCCCTGTGGAAATTCGATACCTAGGAATACTCCTTGGTGAAAACTACCTTGACATCCGTACGCTTGCGGATTTCCCTGGGTGCTATATCCAGTGTCAACAAGTTTTCTGGCACTGTTGCCGAGGATATCTTTAGCCTTGGTGATTGCGTTAGGAATTGTCAACAAGTTTTCTGGCGTCGTTGCCAGGGATATCTTTAGCCTTGGTGATTGCGTTAGGAATTGTCAACAAGTTTTCTGGCGCTGTTGCCATGGAACGGTAGCTATTCTAGTTTAGAACCCAGTCATCCAAGTAGCTTTTACTCTGTTCTAAAAAAAATCTTTTACCCATTACCTATCAAACCATTTATCCTCATCCATCCTTTATGGAAGAATTATCTGTCTTCCGATTCACTGCTCCAAAGAGCATTAGATTGGAACCGCCTCCATCATCAAAACCCATCCTTGCTAGTGGGTATGAAATTAGTCCCTCTTTCATAACTAAATTTCAGGAACAATCTTTTTCTGGGGAGAAAGCCCATATACTCATCTTTGGGAGTTCGAGCAATTGTGTTCATGCCTTCACATTTCTGGTATGTCACATGAAACCCTTAAGTGGAAGCTATTTCCGTTCTCTTTGATGGGAGCAGCCAAACTGTGGTATACTCGAACCGTAGATAGTGTAAACGGAGAGTGGGAAGTTCTTCAATCCAAGTTTTGTTTGACCTTCTTTCCTATCACCCGAGTAACTAAACTCCGAGTCGAGGTGATCAGTTTCCGTCAACAGAAAAGAGAAACTTTAGGAGCTACATGGGCCCGCTTGATAGACCTTTCCACATCTGGCCCTGATCTTGCTATACGCGATCCTGTACTTTTGCAACACTTCTATGTGGGTCTTAGCAAGGAATCTGCACAATTCCTTGATATTGCTTCTGGTGGAGCCTTCTTACGCCTTTCTGGTAGTGAGGGGAGAGCTATCCTTGATAGGATCCTAGAAAGCTGTCCGAACACCGTTGTGCACGTTGACTCTCCTAAAGAAAAGGACATTCCAACCCCCGTAGAAAAAGAAGTTTTGACAGCTAAACCCTTATCAATTCCATCATCCATACCTTTAGCTGTCACCCCAATTCTTGAACCTTTCATTGAGACACCAAAGGAAGAAGAAATTCATCCTTTGGAGTTTCCGTCAAAACTCGAGGACGATCTCTCTTTTGATGATGAAGACATCTTCAATCACCACATCCAAAAAGGATCTCTAGCATCCTTCACCTCAAATCATTATCTTCCCTATTCATCAGAAGATTTGGTGGTACAAGAATCCCCTAAACCAATATCATCTACCACCTCTAATTTTGATCCCCCATATAACCATCCTTGCTTCTTTATTGATAATTTGGACCAAGGAGGCAATCCAAACCTTTTGGTTGACCTTGAAGGGAAGAAAAAATCATTAGAGGTAGGGAACCCCATTCTGATGGAGGATGAGGATGAAGATCCAACCTTAGAATGTCCTAGCCGAGAGATCATGGACAATTATGTCCTCGAGGGATCAACATTGAAAGATACAACCAAAAGATCAGGTGGATGAGCATGAAAGATATATTTCAAGGGAGCCACATGATCCATGCTTGTTTGAGAAATCTTCGGAGTCATTCTATCCTAGCACTTATGAGCTTTGCAACCCTCTTGTGTTCCTTCTTAATGAAACCTACAAAAGAATGGTTATGGATGCTTTTGTCTATCATAGGTATTCCAAGGCTCGCAATTCAACTGCAAGGGTCGAGCTTATGACTTAAAACAAAGCACTACCGGGAGATAACCCGTTTATTTATTGTTCATCATAGTTTGCTTAGCCTTAATCATCATGTTTCCATTTTCAATTTGCATCTTTAGTAGATAGGTTGCATGTTTACATTTCAATAGAAATTGCTTATAGAAGCACTATGCTTTTAGAATAGGTTTATTTCAAAAAAAAAGCTTGCATCTTAAATAAATAAAGAATCGAAGGAGACTTATCCACAAGAAGACGTCCAACTTCGTGGAAAAGGCAAGTGTGGGGGAATATCTCCCCCACTCAGGTATGAAATTATCACATCACTCTTTACTATATGCATCCATTCCTATCTGTTTTGCATTAAATTGACATTACACTGTCTAGACAAGATTTGGCAGTTTTGAGAGAACATGTAAACAAAGTTTTCATGCAAAAAGAAGTGATGTTCATCTTGCTTTATATACATGCCTTAAGATGGTACTTTAAGTTTGTTGGAAATGATGAATAATTGCTCTACTTAACAAGCCTATGCTCTTGTAAAAATAGAGGTAGTAGATAAACAATAATTTTGTGATGTGGGAACAAGAGAATCTTGTGGACTGTATGCTTGTCACTAATCCTGCAGGATAAAAAAAAGGAAGAAGAATGATGGATTAAAATAACACAGTGGCAATAATCTGAGCAAGACAACATTCAACAATGGAGTACATTTTGTAGGAGGTCCTAACATCCACACTAGGCTTTTGATGTCAAGCGACATAAAAGTCCTAGTGTGGGGGAGATTGCATCATTGTCTCTGCCACTTTTCAAGACTTCGCCACTATGGCACGCTGGTTTGCACTCCCTCTACTCACTCTTGCTTTATATTTATAATGTTTGATGTGTTCAAAGCTTTACATGTTAAAGATCAAACTTAAAAAAAGAGAGAGAACCTTGGCAACTTATGAACATGACTTCAAAAGATTGGCTGGCATAAACTTTATTCCTAGTTCATATACTTGCCAATTGTGGACATAACTATATTAGGAAAAACATGTCAACTAAGTTGTTGTGAAGTGAGATATAGTAGACTAAAAGAATCCTATCTTACCATGAAAGCTCTTGGAAGTTTTTGTTTCATAAAATATCAAAACAATTAAGCCTTATTTCTCCTCAGTGGTGTTAATTCCTACCAAAGCCAAATATCATGCTTCCACTTATGCTACTTGTTTTTGTATTGAGTTTTGTCAAACTTTGTTGACCTGTGTTGAGAATTTTATCATACACTTAAGATCAAGGTCACATATACTCGACCAAATATATGCTATGCTTCTACACTAGAAGTAAGCAAAAACATGCCTTTTCCATGTCCACCAAATAAATACTCCACATTTGTTAGCATGATCTTTCTCCATCATTCTTTAAGAGAGGTGTAACAGAACCGGCCAATTTATACGAGCACAAGTACAGCGATAGCTGTTTTCCCAGCTATCAAGCCACACTTGAGCCAATATAAACCCAGTAGTCCGTGAAATCTCCAAGGATTTCAAACTTTTACACAGTACATACCCCAAGGATCGCAGAAACTCAGCAGTACGCATACACATGTGTAACAACCCTAAAAAGCCACACAACCTAAAATCCCAACCAATTAAAATTTTTCATTTATTTATTATGAAAACCCATTTTTCTTGTGCAAGCATATAGGTTTCATTATGAATTTGGTAATAAAGGAGTATAGCTTGCATTTTAATTCCATTCACATAGAATAATAACTTATGCATCACATTTGGGATTTATTGCAATTTATGTTTGTATTTACTCAATATTTAAAATAGGTAATATATGTATTAATACACAAAAGTGAAAATAGAAAAAGAAAAAGAAAATGAAAAGGGAGAGAGAGCAAGGCTAGCCATTCGGCCTAGCCGGCCTGCTAAACCAGCCCAAATGCCGCCGCAGCCCATCTCTCGCGCACACTCGCACCAACCACACTGGGCCAGCCCAACATTCGCGACCGCCCTCGACGCTCTCATGCGCGCGCGTTGAGTCACTACCGCAATGACCCCACCCGTCAGTGTTTTTCCTCTCGCTACTGTTCTTCTTCTCACCTCGCGAAAGACGGTGGCCGACAGAGTCATGCAAATGGCGTGACCGACAGCGCCACGCATGGCAGAGCCCTGACCCCGCTGTCCCCTGCCTGTCCCCTGCCTTGCTCGCCAAGAAGCCCGCGCGCACCACCGGAACCCTAACTCGCGCAAGCCACAGCCCTCCGATCGGCCCGAGCAGATCAGAGCCGCCCGCCATAGGTAGCCACCCGAGCTCCGCTATAAATTGGAGCACCTCACGGCGCCCTAGCCTCGTTCCACTCGCCGCCGCCACTGGTGGCACCAACCACGCCACAACACCACACCTTGTGAGAGAGGGAGAAGGAAGAAGGGCGGAGCAGAGAGAGGGGAGCACCGCCGAAGCGCTGCCGCCGCGGAGCACGCCGGAGCCGGACACGGAGGAGAAACCCGAGCTGCGGACGAGGAGCGGCACGGCACTGTGATCGCTCTGCACGGCTCCGACTCGCCACTGCACCGCCATCCTAGCTTCACCGACACCACGGTGAGCCACCGCACGCCATGTCCGAACCTCGCCCTGCTTTTGCCATGGCGTTCCGCCCACGGAACGTGCAGGCACGAGCTTTTACCGGCTCAGGAAGATCACCTGCACCATGCACTCATGCGAGCGGCCGAAACCCCCGGACTACAAGCTTTGCTAGACCGAGAACGCAGCACGACGCATTCTCGGCGGAGCGCGCTCACCACCGACGCGTTCCAACGCCGAATCACCCGTTCCGAGCATTCCGACTAGCACCCGGATAGGTTAGAGTGTCGTGGAGCACCGCCACGACCCCCCCCCGAGCTAGCTACGCGGATCTAAGCGCTAGGGGAAGCATCGTCCGCCCTGCTCGTGTGCGTCGCGACCTCGTCGGAGAACCGCCGTATGCCGTGGGAGAGAAGGAGGCCATACCATGACTCTAACCCGCTACCATCTGGTTGGACGACTGCCTGAGCATGCCAATTGGGGAAAGCCAAGCCCTGTCTTGCCAAAATATGGTCATTGCCGCCCTGTCATCGTCCGCCGCACCAGAGAGACACCGCCGCCTTGAACAGACGCCCTGGAACCCTGCTAGCACCAAATTGAACATCGGATCCCTGTCAACAGAGCTCGGGGTGGTGGATTCACCACTCCTCAGACCTTGTCGCGCCTCGCCGGAGCCCTGCCGGTGCAACGGCCTCACCGCCGGCGACCGGAGCTTCTCAATACCGCGACCAGGAACAAAAACCGACACCTTTTGGACTCTAGAACCACCCCCCGACCTCTGAGAACCACCCCCGACAACTGAGAACCACCCCCGACCTCTGAGAACCACCCCCGACCACTGAGAACCACCCCCGAGCTACGCCGAGCTAGCCCCCGAGCTACGCCGAGCTACGCCGACGCCGACGACTCTCTGGGAACCAGCATCGAACACCTGGTAGGCGACCATCGGGTCTGTGTTTTGTTGAGGCACCACATGCCGCACTACTGGACCCGCGCGCCACGTGGACCAATCCCGAGCTGTCATCCCCTGATTAATCGGCCAATTTCCATTTTCGGAAAATAGGATAATCTTCAGAAATTCATAACTTATTCATACGATGCCCAAAAATTGCGCACCATATATTAAAATTCTCAGAAAAATGAGATCTACAATCTAAGACTAAGTTTGTGTGCATTTGGCTCTTTATTTTATTGGATTTTTCAAAAAAACTCTATAGGAGTCACTGACGCGACTATTTCGTGTTCGATTTTCAGAGCCGGAGGAGGATCTGACTAAGGAAGATGACCACGAGTACCTTCAGGAGCTAGGAGACGACTACAAAGGTGCCACGTCCCACCAAATCCTTAGATCCTATTTACACATTGCAAATGACATTGTTGCTATTGCTTTACGATTATGTATGGATTGGTTGCATGATAGTGTATTTGAATTCCCTGCCTTGATAAGACTTTACCCTGCTGTCTGCTGCTAGGTTAGCTGCTGCTTAATTTACTGTTACTCTTCCACTACTTTCTACTTGCTATATGCTATGTGGTGGAATTGGGACGGTGAATATCTGATTATAACTACTGGGAGAGAGTGCTGCGTGTGTCTTGGGTGCGTGGTAAGGGTTGATGTCGACCAAGTGGGATGTGAGACAAGCCCATGGGGCAAGTCGTGCCGGGGGTGCAACCTGGGCATCCCCAAGCGAGATACCTGTGGCGGGTAAAGTTGTTGAGGAGGTTCCGGGTGGGATAGCCTTGGTGGTTTGAAGCCCGTGGACGGAGGTGCTGTGTTGGCACGGGGAGAGTATCCCCTAAGTGAAGATGCCTGCTTGGTCAAACCTAGGACGGACTAGTTTCAGGTTCATGGGAATCCTTTTCTACTCACTCGCTTCTGATGGGCGGGAGACGGCTGGACTACTTGGTAGGACGGTGCCACTACTGCTAGGTTGAGAGGTGATAAGGGTGGGCGAAGACGGTCGATGGGTTCCCATTCCGTTCTAGATGCGCAGTACCACTGGATGGGCCCGGTACTGTGTGTCCCAGTCTCAGCATAACGGTGTAGGATCCGGAATATCCCAGGGCTGAGTGGTAGGGTGGCATCGACCTAGGCAAGCAAGCACCCGGAATTCTGCCTAGGTGTTTGCGCAACACCTATGATGGCTAATCTTGTGGGTAGTGAAACCTATGCAGAGTGTACGGTTGATCGATCGATACATATGCCAACCTGTTGGCTATGGACCTTTCCTGTGAAGCTTCTACTAGTGTAGTGAGTGTTCTCTTCTCCCCTTGGATGACATTTTCCGGCAGTATACCCGTTGTGGTAGTGTGCCGCTGAGATAGGCCCGAGAGGGAGTTGGGCCTGTCGAATGAGAGTGAGGTGTGGGTATGTGAGATGTGGTGATGGGAAAAGGGATGATGGTGTAATTGGAGATAAAACTTGACTAATTAAACATTGATTACAGCTGCATAGGAAAACCTCAGCCTACAGGTCTGCTTGTATAGCCTTGCATCCACTTTCCACAAAGCAAATGCTGCATAGGTGGGCTCCGTGGCCAGTACATATCGTACTGATAAATTTGCTGCCAGGTGACGAGAATGAGTACGACTTCGAGGAAGATGATGGCGAGGAATAGGGTCACGTGCTACACTCAAGTTGGCCGTGAAGGATGAATCGTTTCCGCATCTTCTAAAGCTTCTCTGAATGTTGATTCCGCCAGTGTGGCGATGTAATAAATGTTTATGTAAGACTTATTACCATTGTATGGATCCTGGTGTCAACTGAGATATGGGTAATTTCATGGATTGTCCCAAGCAATCTGTTGAATTACAAATCGAGCCTGTGGATTTCCATTCGTGGAAATCGAGGTCGTTTCAGTTGGTATCAGAGCCATACTTGACTGTAGGACGAGACCCATAGAGAATGGACGTTAGAATAGGAAGCCAGACTCTCTTTCGGTTATATTACCGACCTTGCATTCACTTTTTATGCAATGGCTTATCTAATACAAGGACCTGCTAATCCGTTTCTTGAAAAATTTGCAGATGACCAGCCTTGGACCACCACTTCGTCCACTGCACGATGGCACTATCGAGATCCCGATCAATGGGAGGAACCACGGTGGATTTGCCATGGTGTTACGCCAGGTGTTGGAGGAGCTGGGAGCACCGTCTGACCAGATCCAGTACTTCAGCCGAGGGAAGCTTGTCGAGGCTGAGAGGTTTGAAGGACCTGTCACTACCAGAGTTGAGACACCCGTCAGCCTGACCCTTCCAGGGATGCCGGTTTTTACTGACTACACTACTGGAGAGACTGTGGAGGACGGAGTACAGTCCGTCTCCCGCAAGGTACTACACGCAGTTGTGTACACAGCATACGAGTACCTTAAGGGGACCCATTTCCGTCTGCTACCTCAGGCTTTGGAGCTGCACCCTGACCCCATCCAGAGGATTCTGTACACCAGCCAGATCGTTCAGGCCAAGACTGACCCCTGCCTACGCATAGTGGCACACCACCTCTAGGAGCAGGACGAGTTCATCAGCTCATTGGAGCAAAGGAGGCAGCGTGACCGAGCACGCATGGCAGAGGTCGAGGACAGTTTGCAGAAAGGGATTCAGACCCTGGAGAGTTTGAGCAGAGCAGTCACTGACTTGCAGCTGGAGATGCAGCGCCTTGATGAGTTACACCGAGCCGAGATCGCCGACTTGCGAGACAAGATCGGGGATTTTGGGTTACGCAATGACTACCTGAACAGCAGAGTATTGGGATTACAGAGGAGGCTGGACGACAAGGAGAGAGCGCTTGCTGAGAGGGAGCAGAGGAGCAGAGACAGAGGAGTCGAGATGAGCACATTGCGCTCCAGGATCAGGGAGTTGGAGAAGCAGTTGGAGAAAGCCGAGAAGTCCACCCGCAACCAAGGGATTCTGATCGACCGCGTGAAGATGGTGGAGTTCTTAAAGGACAAGCTACGGAGGACAGAGACAGCTTGGAAGCAGTCCGATGCTAAGAGAGATATTGAGGTCCGGAAGGTGCAGAGTTCGCTTCCCCCACTGGAGATGGTGAAGCCCCGGGAGGGAGACTTCTGCGTACCACCCACTACGCTCAACCTGGGAGCGTGTCCGTCTCTAAGGATGCAGGAGATTGAGGCCACTCCAGAGCTAGCTGTAGCACTCGACTACGTCAAGCGCCAGACCATGACTGATGATGAGATCGAGGCAGAGGACAGCCGCATACCCGACGCCATACTCGACCTTATGCACCAGTAGTTTATGGGACCCTGCGTGGCCCTTAGACTAGTGATAACATGAGTTGTCCTGTCATTGGCTATCTGCGCATAGCACGATCTTCTTAGCAGCTAGGAACATCCTTTATGTAATAATAACCATGTGATGAGTGACATTTGGATCTTATGCTTCTTATGGTTCTCTATGCTTCTTTGGTTGAGTGTAGGATAGCATGAAAAATGATTTAATTCATTTAAATCATTGAAAACATCTAACTCCTACTTAAACCACTACAAGATTATTACTACACTGAGCACGTACCTAATAATTTCAGATGTCGATGAGACATTCCGCGCGTCTGGAGAACCGCCAGCCCTCCCCCGCACCTGCGCCAGGACACGGGCGTGGTCGCAACCGTGGACGCCCAGCTGGCAGACGTGCTGGAGTTAACCTGGAAGAAGAGCTGCGTCGGGCAGAGGATGCACCGCCGGAGAACGATCCGCCACCACAGGGCGAGAACGTGCCTCCGCCACCGCCACCGCCGCCGCCACCGACGTTGGCGGAAGTGATGGCACAGCAGACCCAGCTGCTGAATGCCATAGCTACTGGGATGAACAGGCACCACGGGCCACCCCAGAATGACTTCCAAAGGAAACTGGAGGGTTTCCTAAAGCTGAGGCCACCTACCTTCGACGGGACCGACAGCAATCCCCTCGCTGCCGACGATTGGCTTAAAGAGATGGAGAAGAAGCTGGACCTGACCACTTGCTCCGACGAGGAGTGTGTTGGGATTGCTAGCCACCAGCTGACCGGTGCTGCACGAGCATGGTGGGACAACTACACCAGCGCTCACGAGGACCCAGCCCGCATTGACTGGGATGAGTTCACCGAGGCTTTCTGTGACCACCACATTCCTGAGGGAGTCATGGAGGCCAAGGAGAACGAGTTTCGCAACATCTCCCAGGGAGCTGACTGGATCCACGAGTACACCACCCGCTTCAACTGCTTGCTCCGCTACGCACCTGTGTCTTGCGTGAGTTCTGAGAAGGAAAAGATGTACTACTACAGGAAGGGACTTCAGACCAAGATCAGGTTGGCTCTGTCAGGGAACAAGAGCTACACTCTGCGTGAGCTGATTGACCGCTGTATTGAGATCGAGAAGGATCGCATGGAAGCACGTCTGGAGTTCGAGGCCCAGAACAAGGGAAAGAAGCGCCGCTCTGAGGGACCCGCTCGCACTGCTCCACCCTAGAGACAGCGAACGGGTGCACCCCCGCCTTTCCGGACTCGCCAGGGACCTTCTTCGGGAACAAGCCGTGGTGGTGGTACGAATAGCAGCAACTATCACCGGCCCGCTCAGACCTACCCTGCGCTGACTCGAGCTGTGCAGAACACACCCGCCCCCGCTACCAACACGCCAAGGACAAGCAATTGGAAGGCTCCTGCGACAGCTACAGCAGGCAGTGCGCCCTTCACTTGCTTCGGATGCGGAAAGCCTGGACACCGTGTGGCTGTGTGCCCCGACCTCAACCGTGCACCAGCAGCTGCACAGGGTACACCGAACTGGGGATCTGCTACACGAGGAAGACTGAACCACATGACCGCTGAGGAAGCTGAAGCTGCACCAGATGCTGTGTACGGTACGTTCCTAGTTCAGGGTAACATGGCTACAGTGATGTTCGATTCGGGAGCTACATGTTCATACATTTCATCTGCATATGCACGTAAGCATAACATACCTATAACCCTGAGAGCAAACCCCATCCTAACTAGCTCGCCCTTAGGAACCTTCAGAAGCGTTCACATATGTAGGGGAGTGATAATCACAATCGAGGGACTTGACTTTCGAGCTGACCTAACCCTACTACCCTCCAATAGCTTAGATGTCATCTTAGGCATGGACTGGCTAACCAAACACCGGGGAGAGATATCTTGTTCACCTAGATATGTTCAGGTAACCCACCCTTAGGGAACAGCCGTCCGATGTATACCCCAAACCGGGAGAGTCCAAGCCCTCCTATGTGCTCTGGAGACTAAGGCAGATAAAATGGAGCTGACATTCAGAGATGTGCCAGTAGTCTGTGAATTCAATGACGTATTTCCAGAGGAGTTGCCAGGAATGCCACCAGATAGAGATGTGGAGTTTGTTATAGAGCCGATGCCAGGAACTGCACCGATTGCCAAAAGACCCTACAGAATGTCGGCTGATGAGTTGAAGGAACTCAAGAAGCAGCTGGGAGAATTACTGGAGAAGGGCTTCATTAGGCCTAGTGCCTCGCCTTGGGGATCTCCCGTTTTGTTTGTCAAGAAGAAGGATGGTACGATGAGGATGTGCATTGACTACTGGAATCTGAATGCGGTTACAGTCAAGAATAAGTACCCACTGCCCTGCATCGATGATCTGTTAGATCAACTGAGTAAGGCCAAGTACTTCTCAAAGATCGATCTCCGATCAGGGTACCATCAGATGAAGATCAGGGAAGAGGATATCCCGAAGACTGCATTTGTCACTAGATATGGACAGTATGAGTGCACAGTAGTCTCATTTGGACTCACTAATGCTCCTGCATACTTCATGAACATGATGAACAAGATCTTCATGAATGAGCTAGACAAGTTTGTAGTGGTATTTATTGATGATATATTGGTTTATTCAGCCACAAAAGAGGAACATGAACATCATCTGAGGACCGTATTGGAGAGGTTGTCTCGCAACCAGCTATACGCCAAATTCTCCAAGTGCGAATTCTGGCTTGAGGAAGTTGCTTTCCTTGGTCACGTACTGTCAGGAGAAGGAGTTGCAGTGGACCCAGCCAAGATTGAAGCTGTGAAAGAGTGGGAACAACCCCGTAATGTGTCGGAAATCAGAAGCTTTTTGGGACTTGCAGGATACTATCGCAGATTTATTGAGAACTTCTCTAAGATTGCAAGACCCATGACCAACTTGCTGAAGAAAGAGAACAAGTTTATATGGACTCCTGAATGTGAGAAGAGTTTTCATACCTTGAAGGAGAAGCTCACTACTACACCTGTACTAGCCCTGCCCGATATTCACAAAGATTTTGTTGTATATTGTGATGCCTCTCGGCAAGGTTTGGGCTGTGTACTAATGCAAGAAGGAAGGGTGATAGCTTATGCCTCAAGACAGTTGAAAGAACATGAGCAGCGATACCCGACTCATGACCTAGAACTTGCAGCCGTGGTACATGCACTCAAGATTTGGAGACACTATCTAATAAGCAACAAGTGTGACATCTACACTGACCACAAGAGCCTGAAGTACTTCTTCACACAAGAAGATCTGGATATGAGGTAGCGCAGATAGCTAGAACTCATCAAGGACTATGATCTTGAGATCCATTACCACCCAGGGAAGGCTAATGTTGTCGCTGATGCACTTAGCCGCAAAAGCTACTGCCATACCCTCATCACCAACTCTATGCCGCCTGAGCTCAGGAGAGAGTTCGACGCATTCCAGCTCGAGGTAGTCTCCTATGGCATGGTAAATGAGCTTCGCGTCGAGTACAATCTCACCTCACGGATCCGTGAAGCACAAAAGAACTGTCCGGAGATAGACTATATCCGTGGCTTGATGAAGCTGGGAAGAGGCCCCGAATACAGAGAAGATGAGCAGGGAACTGTATGGTACAAAGACAGAATCTGTGTACCAACGGGTTCAGCGATACGAGAAAAGATCCTGTCGGAAGGGCATGACTCCAAATATTGCATTCACCCAGGGTCAGCCAAGATGTACCATGATCTAAGGAAGCACTTCTGGTGGGAGAATATGAAGACAGACATTGCAGGGCATGTAGCCCGATGTGATACATGCAATAGAATCAAGGCCGAACATCAGAGACCAGCAGGGTTGCTACAACCAGTTGAGATACCAGAATGGAAGTGGGAGTGCATATCCATGGACTTCATATTAGGACTGCCCCGATCCGAGCATGGATATGATTCTATATGGGTAATAGTGGATCGTCTGACCAAAGTTGCACATTTTATACCGGTCAAAAGGAAGTATAGAGTTGAAAAGCTAGCAGATCTGTACGTATCAAACATTTTGAAGTTACATGGGGCACCTCTGAGTATTATATCTGACCGAGGATCACAGTTCGTATCACAGTTCTAGAAATCCTTGCACAAGTCCATCGGGACCAAGCTCGACTACAGCACAGCATACCACCCGCAAACAGACGGGCAAACGGAAAGAGTGAACCAGATTCTCGAGGACATGTTACGTGCTTGCGTATTGAGGTACAAGGAAGGATGGGAGAGCTGTCTACCCCACGCCGAGTTCTCATACAACAACAGTTATCAGACAAGCATTAAAATGTCGCCATTTGAAGCATTGTACGGAAGACCGTGCAGAACACCGCTAATGTGGTCGGAACCAGGTGAAAGGACATTCTTCGGTCCTGCTAAGATTGTGGAAGCAGAAGATGGTGTTGCCCAAGTAAGAGAGAATTTGAGGATTGCACAAAGTAGGCAAAAGAGCTATGCAGATAGAAGACGTAGAGAGCTTGAGTTCAAGGTTGGGGATTATGTCTACCTCAAGGTAACTCCGCTTCGTGGCACCGTCAGATTCCACGTAAAAGGGAAATTGGCACCAAGATATGTTGGGCCATACAAGATCTGTAAAAGGGTTGGAAAGCTTGCTTACAAGCTAGAACTACCAGAGGAATTATCTGGAGTACACCCCGTGTTCCATGTCTCGCAATTAAGGAAGTGTTTGAAGCTTCCCGAGGAGCAAGTTCCTACGGATGCATTAGACCTGCAAGACACACTTGAATACAAGGAACATCCGATCAAGATCTTGGCACGGGATACCAAAGAGACGCGAAACAAGACAATTCCAATGTGCAAGGTACAGTGGAGCAATCACACCGAAAGGGAAGCTACGTGGGGGAAAGAATCGGACTTGCGGATTATGTTTCCTTACCTCTTCGAAGGGTATGTTATCTCTGAATCTCGAGGTCGAGATCCTAATGAGGGGGGAGGACTGTAACAACCCTAAAAATCCACACAACCTAAAATCCCAACCAATTAAAATTTTTCATTTATTTATTATGAAAACCCATTTTTCTTGTGCAAGCATATAGGTTTCATTATGAATTTGGTAATAAAGGAGTATAGCTTGCATTTTAATTCCATTCACATAGAATAATAACTTATGCATCACATTTGGGATTTATTGCAATTTATGTTTGTATTTACTCAATATTTAAAATGGGTAATATATGTATTAATACACTAAAGTGAAAATAGAAAAAGAAAAGAAAATGAAAAGGGAGAGAGAGCAAGGCTAGCCATTCAGCCCAGCTGGCCTGCTAAACCAGCCCAAACGCCGCCGTGGCCCATCTCTCGCACGCACTCGCACCAACCACACTGGGCCAGCCCAACATTCACGACCGCCCTCGACGCTCTCACGCGCGCGCATTGAGTCACTACCGCAATGACCCCACCCGTCAGCGTTTTTCCTCTCGCTACTGTTCTTCTTCTCACCTCGCGAAAGACGGTGGCCGACAGAGTCATGCAAATGGCGTGACCGACAGCGCCACGCATGGCAGAGCCCTGACCCCGCTGTCCCCTGCCTGTCCCCTGCCTTGCTCGCCAAGAAGCCCGCGCGCACCACCGGAACCCTAGCTCGCGCAAGCCACAGCCCTTCGATCGGCCCGAGCAGATCAGAGCCGCCCGCCATAGGTAGCCACCCGAGCTCCGCTATAAATTGGAGCACCTCACGGCGCCCTAGCCTCGTTCCACTCGCCGCCGCCACTGGTGGCACCAACCACGCCACAACACCACACCGTGTGAGAGAGGGAGAAGGAAGAAGGGCGGAGCAGAGAGAGGGGAGCACCGCCGAAGCGCTGCCGCCGCGGAGCACGCTGGAGCCGGACACGGAGGAGAAGCCCGAGCTGCGGACGAGGAGCGGCACGGCACTGCGATCGCTCTGCACGGCTCCGACTTGCCACTGCACCGCCATCCTAGCTTCACCGACACCACGGTGAGCCACCGCACGCCATGTCCGAACCTCGCCCTGCTTTTGCCATGGCGTTCCGCCCACGGAACGCGCAGGCACGAGCCTTTACCGGCTCAGGAAGATCACCTGCACCATGCACTCATACGACCGGCCGAAACCCCCGGACTACAAGCTTTGCTAGACCGAGAACGCAGCACGACGCATTCTCGGCGGAGTGCGCTCACCACCGACGCGTTCCAACGCTGAATCACCCGTTCCGAGCATTCTGACTAGCACCCGGATAGGTTAGAGTGTCGTGGAGCACCGCCACGACCCCCCCGAGCTAGCTACGCGGATCTAAGCGCTAGGGGAAGCATCGTCCGCCCTGCTCGTGTGCGTCGCGACCTCGTCGGAGAACCGCCGTATGCCGTGGGAGAGAAGGAGGCCATACCACGACTCTAACCCGCTACCATCTGGTCGGACGACTGCCTGAGCACACCAATTGGGAAAAGCCAAGCCCTGTCTTGCCGAAATATGGTCATCGCCGCCCTGTCATCGTCCGCCGCACCGGAGAGACACCGCCGCCTTGAATAGACGCCCTGGAACCCTGCTAGCACCAAATTGAACGTCAGATCCCTGTCAACAGAGCTCGGGGTGGCGGATTCACCACTCCTCAGACCTTGTCGCGCCTCGCCGGAGCCCTGCCGGCGCAACGGCCTCACCGCCGGCGACCGGAGCTTCTCAATACCGCGACCAGGAACAAAAACCAACACCTTTTGGACTCTAGAACCACCCCCGACCTCTGAGAACCACCCCCGACCATTGAGAACCACCCCCGACCTCTGAGAACCACCCCCGACCTCTGAGAACCACCCCCGACCTCTGAGAACCACCCCCGAGCTACGCCGAGCTACCCCCGAGCTACGCCGAGCTACGCCGACGCCGGCGACTCTCTGGGAACCAGCATCGAACACCTGGTGGGCGACCATCGGGTCTGTGTTCTGTTGAGGCGCCACATGCCGCACTACTGGACCTGCGCGCCACGTGGACCAATCTCGAGCTGTCATCCACTGATTAATCGGCCAATTTCCATATTCAGAAAATAGGATAATCTTCAGAAATTCATAACTTATTCATACGATGTCCAAAAATTGCGCACCATATATCAAAATTCTTAGAAAAATGAGATCTACAATCTAACACTATGTTTGTGTGCATTTGGCTTTTTATTTTATTGGATTTTTCTGAAAAACTCTATAGGAGTCGCTGACGCGACTATTTCGTGTTCGATTTCCAGAGCCGGAGGAGGATCTGACTAAGGAAGACGACCACGGGTACCTTCAGGAGCTAGGAGACGACTACGAAGGTGCCACGTCCCACCAAATCCTTAGATCCTATTTACGCATTGCAAATGACATTGTTGCTATTGCTTTACGATTATGTATGGATTGGTTGCATGATAGTGTATTTGAATTCCCTGCCTTGATAAGACTTTACCCTGCTATCCGCTGCTAGGTTAGCTACTGCTTAATTTACTGTTACTCTTCCACTACTTTCTACTTGCTATATGCTATGTGGTGGAATTGGGACGGTGAATATCTGATTATAACCACTGGGAGAGAGTGCTGCGTGCGTCTTGGGTGCGTGGTAAGGGTTGATGTCGACCAAGTGGGATGTGAGACAAGCCCATGGGGCAAGTCGTACCGGGGGTGCAACCTGGGCATCCCCAAGCGAGATACCTGTGGCGGGTAAAGTTGTTGAGGAGGTTCCGGGTGGGATAGCCTTGATGGTTTGAAGCCCGTGGACGGAGGTGCTGTGATGGCACGGGGAGAGTATCCCCTAAGTGAAGATGCCTGCTTGGTCAAACCTAGGACGGACTATTTTCAGGTTCATGGGAATCCTTTTCTACTCACTCGCTTCTGATGGGCGGGAGACGGCTGGACTACTTGGTAGGACGGTGCCACTACTGCTAGGTTGAGAGGTGATAAGGGTGGGCGGAGACGGTCGATGGGTTCCCGTTCCGTTCTAGATGCGCAGTACCACTGGATGGGCCCGGTACTGTGTCTCCCAGTCTCAGCATAACGGTGTAGGATGCGGAATATCCCAGGGCTGAGTGGTAGGGTGGCATCGACCTAGGCAAGCAAGCACCCGGAATTCTGCCTAGGTGTTTGCGCAACACCTATGATGGCTAATCTTGTGGGTAGTGAAACCTCTGTAGAGTGTACGGTTGATCGATCGATACATATGCCAACCTGTTGGCTATGGACCTTTCCTGTGAAGCTTCTACTAGTGTAGTGAGTGTTCTCTTCTCCCCCTGGATGACATTTTCCGGCAGTGTACCCGTTGTGGTAGTGTGCCGCTGAGATAGGCCCGAGAGGGAGTTGGGCCTGTCGAATGAGAGTGAGGTGTGGGTATGTGAGATGCGGTGATGGGAAAAGGGATGATGGTGTAATTGGAGATAAAACTTGACTAATTAAACATTGATTACAGCTGCATAGGAAAACTTCAGCCTACAGGTCTGCTTGTATAGCCTTGCATCCACTTTCCACAAAGCAAATGCTGCATAGGTGGGCTCCGTGGCCAGTACATATCATACTGATAAATTTGCTGCCAGGTGACGAGAATGAGTACGACTTCGAGGAAGATGATGGCGAGGAATAGGGTCGCGTCCTACACTCAAGTTGGCCGTGAAGGATGAATCGTTTCCGCATCTTCTAAAGCTTCTCTGAATGTTGATTCCGCCAGTGTGGCGATGTAATAAATGTTTATGTAAGACTTAATTACCGTTGTATGGATCCTGGTGTCAACTGAGATATGGGTAATTTCATGGATTGTCCCAAGCAATCTATTGAATTAAAAATCGAGCCTGTGGATTTCCCTTCGCGGAAATCGAGGTCGTTTCAACATGATACATAGATTCGCACATATTTCAAATACATCAGAGTACAAGATAAACTTTTACATAAAAGTTCAATAGCGGAAACGAAATAGATTTACACATACTTAAGTTCATAATACAGTGCCAATTGTCGACCAGTCACAGCAACAAAGGTAAGATAGATAACTTGACCTTGCCCAAGGTCTAGTCCTCCTCTTTCGAAGGATAGAAGTAATTCTTTTAGTCAACGAAACATTCCTCCTGCAACATTGGGAATAAAACCCTGAGTACTCAATTGTACTCAGCTAGACTTACCCGACAGGAAGTAAATAAAAAGACTCTCTAGGATATGCAAGGCTTATTTGGTGGAGTTCAGGAGATAGCATCATTTTTGCAGAAAAAGCATCACTACAATAATCCCTCAACTTATCAATTTTAGATATTGTTCAGCTTCGATTTCACTTCAGCTATTATAGCTAAGGTTTGCAGCTATACTAAGCAATCACTTGATATTATAGCAATCAATAAACCATATGATTTCCGATATCCACAGATATCAACCTCATCTCACCATTAATCACGTTCAAGTTGTTAACCTCTACCTCACCAGAAGATCAGTTCAGTTTCTCACTAACCAGGAGAGATGGCGATTCGAATCGATTGTACCAGCTGGCAAAACATGCCAATCACAAACTCTGTTAGCCGAGCCACTGGCTTCTTGGGTCACTGTTAAATCCTTCTGAGACACAATATATCGTGAGTTTGGCGGGGACCATATTCTCAGAGACCAACCCACTTCCAGGATGCATCAGGTCCCTGACCTGCCCTTGGTAAAATGGTGTCTCCGCACATACTTCCTACCTCCAGAATATGTCTGCCTAGTCACACCAAAGCTCGGCTCAGAAAGAAATACTCGGCTTCGCGGTCAGAATGACTTATCTGGCCAGCTATGTGACGACGTCCTTCAATCTCAACTGATGTCTGGTGGCCTCAGTCCTAGTCGGCCGCAAGCAGCACCGAAGTCAACATGACCCATGTCATGTAGCTCCCCGCTACCTAGCCTTGATTCTCTCATTATTTCATTGTGGCATGGTGACACATATAGCCAACCATGTGGATCTCGTCAGTCACCACCTACACTCGCGGATGACAGGAAATCACCCGACTTTCTCGCGGATGACAGGAAATCACCCGACTTCTACCGGTCTAAGCAGGGCTAAGCATAAGATCGGTCACCTGTCTAGTAATAGTATCAGGTTCACATATATAGTAGACAAGGTATATATGCAGCAACGGTTTCAAACCAACTCCTATACTTAAATGCACAAACATACGATTTAATAAAGACCGGTGCATTTATAAAAAGAGATAGGTGGAGGCTTAGGGATGCTCCGGGGCTTGCCTAGGGTTCAACACTAAGTTAGTGTTTGTTAGATGACACTTGTTCGATGAGCATTTCCCATCCAAGCACTCGATTAGTCCTTCCACCTTCGTGATTAGTCCACCACACCGTCTTGTGGTTAGTTCCATCATCATGTCCTTCACTCCACGTTTTCATCTATCGTACCTAAATGAGATGCACAATACACATGTATAAATAAAAGGAAGTAATACAAGGCATGTTAATCTACCATCACTGAACCATAAGCTAACAATCACACCAAGCAAAGCAAAATCAAAGCAATCATAATCCCACACAAGCAGTTTATGGGCAGCAGGACAGTAAGCACAAGATTTAACCATAACTCAAGCTATACACATCCAACCAGAGTGATATAAGGCTTTCTATAAATCTATTGAAATTTTCTACAACTTTGCTATTATCATCTTAAGATGATTCAATGCATATAAAGGTCAAACAACACATTGAAGGCAGCTCTGTCCAGACTTGGACAGATTCTGTCCTCACACTTCAAACAATCATAACCATGGATCTAGACCATCAAAAGGGATGATCCTAGACAATTTGGAAATACAATGAAATTTACTAAAACTCTTCCATTATCACCAAGGTGTGATTCAAAGCTTAACCTAGGCAAACAAGGCAAACAATCAGATCTGGACAGAAAACAATCCAAACCTGATAGCAGACTTTCAAAAGCCATAACTCCTAAACTATCAGGCCTATGACCAAGAAATTTTAGTACAAGATATATATAGAAGTTGGCTACAACCTTTGTATAGAACACATTCTCATGCAACATCATTTTCCTAGGTAAATCATCACAACAACAGGTGCTGCTCCTGCAGCCATTTTCAGCATATAAGCAAAACAACATTAATTTGATTTCTATCAAAGCATACCTATACTTATGAGCCATGAACATAGCTCCAACCATCATAGCATGATCAATAACATTCATATCAGATTAAGACATGGCAAGAAGTCATAAACAACATGCATGTGTCTATTTACCTCCAATCTCCTTCTAAATATTACATAAAAGTCATTTATTTAATTATTTAAGTCATGTGATAAACATCTCAAATGGAGCCAATATTTTTATGAGAGCTAGATAATTACAAAACATGACCAAGGTTCAAATCTTACATGCTCAGATATTATACATTAATTAATACAAAATAAACAAGTTTATAATGCAATGAAGCATTGGAGAGTAAGATAAATGTGAAACTCAATACTTTTTGTAACAACATGGCCATATTATGTTTTCTCAGGTTAGCACAACCTTATACAAAGGTAGTGGAGCACCATTTTCCATTTTTACACCAATATATTATTTACAAAGCATTTAAATCTACTTAATAGACATAAAACAAGATAAATCAACAACTCAGTCATACTTGCACCATAAATCATGAAATTTTAACCATACATTACACATCATACAGGGAGTCTATAATTAAATTTTTATGCCATTTTGAGCAATATAACTTCATATACAAAAATAACAAGCAATTTGACCATTTATTTCCTATTTGAAAAGATTAATGTGAAACACCTTGAAAACAGTAAATAGCCTATATGTTTTATACTCTTATGAGCTAGTTCATGTTATTAGGAGACTAACAAAATTGGAATCACACATGTTGGACTTCTATTTCTCAAAATATGACCAAAAGCAAGTTAATACATTATATAAACCACTTTTCAAAAACTATTTTATACAGCATAACAATAAACATGCATGGCACAAATGATGGATCTAACATGCAGAGGACTTCAATACAAAGCTAACAAAACTCGTTTCATAATTTATGGAGATCCCAAACTCTAGATATGAATTTTTGAACAACAACACAGATCCTGTAAATTTGATGCACTTTTAACCAATGTGGGCCCCGCGTGTCATAGGGACATAGGAGCTTCTTCTTCCTTTCAGCTGAACATGAACAGGAACAGGGAGGAGCTCGGGTCTTCTTCTTCCTTCGGCAAAGAACAGCGCTGGGAGGAGAGGGCACCGGGAGGGAGAGAGGAGGTGCAGCAGGCCGGCTGCGGCCGTTCTTGGCCAGTCGCAGGTGGAGGCACGGCCGGCTGACCTCAGCTCATCCCGGGACGGCCAGCGGCGGTCGGCAGGAGTAGCGGCAGCGGCAGCAGCTAGCAGCAGCGCCGGCGGCCGTGGAGGAGCGCAGAAGGGCAGTGGGGAACAAGAAACAAGGTTCTCTGCCCGCTTTGCCCTGAGGTGAATGGAGGAGGAGGATGGCAGGCGGCCATGGAGCTCGGCTCCGGCCGGCAATGGCGGCGGTGCTCTGCTCGTCGGCGAGACGACGGAAAGCGAGCACGAGAGAGAGGTCGAGCGAGCTGGGAGGAGTGGGAGAGGACGAGGGCGAGATGGGGGAGCCCTCTGTCCATTTTGTGCTCTAGAAGCGAGAGGGAGAAGAGCTCAAGCGAGCTGCAATGGTGGGGGCGCGGACAGAGCTCGGGCGCCACGTCGCAATTTTGCCGAACAGGTGGCGGGTGTGGTTCTGACGCGCTTCGGGAGCCATTTTCGGCATATTCGGTCAAGATTCGGACCTGGGAGCAAGAGGCAAAGTTGTTCACCTCGGCTTGATCTACAAGAGTGATTAAGGTTGCTCGGCCGTTTGATAACTGGATTAGTTGGTAATTAAGCCCGAAGTTGATGTTGTCAACAGCTTAATTACAATCGAAGATCGAGCGGCAAACCTTGTCAAACAGAGTCGGATTACTCTCAAATTTTGATATGTTGTGCTCCAAAGAGTTTGAGACAACTTTTATTTTGGGTCCAACTCAAGTTGTTTGATAAAATTTGTAGAACACGAAACATCAATGCAATATGAGCTGATTTCGGATTTAGAATTATTTAAGTGCTGAAATCAGGATTTTACCAAACTTGATTCCACTGTTTGAGGCACTTAGAGATTGAATCATGAGTTGGTCCAAAAATAACAATTGTTGTACTCCAAAATATCTCCAACTTTCATTAAAAGTCAAACTTCATACCTTGCTCACAAATAGTATTTCCACTTTGGTCAAAGTAAGATCATTAGAGAGCTCAATTTGGATATTTAGGCCAATTGAGGTATTTTTTTGACATTTTCTCAACATGAAACCTTCATGAATTTTGTTGTAGAGTTCAAGTAGAGTTGTTTGGGGAAGGTTGCAAGGTTTGGTTGACTTTGCATGCTCATCTTCACTTAATCCATAAATCCAATTAAGTGAATAACTTGTCATTCCATGTGAATTCTCAATTCGGATCTTTATGAACCATTTCCAACGATCATGGTAGATGATATGAAGGGGAGACAGTGATCAAGATCATTTATTGACATAACTTGGTTAGGTCCACACTCGCTAGTTAGCTTGTGACTAACATCTGGGGTGTTACAAGAGGCATTGTCTAGTATTGAAAAAAAGGGAAAGAGAAAAGGTATTGAAAAAAAAGAGAGGACAGAATGTCCCATGAAAAAAAAATTGTGAGGACACAATTTCAGACCTTAGCAAAAAAAAACTAGCCATGCTCTCAAATAAAGGATGGAGAAGAAATCATTGCTATGGAGTAATGACCATCATTCCACGTTCACACACATGCATACCTTGATCTGAGTATATGACATTTTTCTCCATAGATCCATTGTTTGACTTAGCAATATATGCATTTCAAGTGTGCTTTACTTTTTATCATACCTAAAACTCCACATAGGCCTATTAGGAGTAGGAAGAAAGGCAACAAAGAAAAAAATGTCTTGGTGAGGATATATATATATATATATATATATATATATATATATATATATATATATATATATATATATACACCAATGAGTGATTTGAGAGTCCCATTTGATGAGAAGTATGGGCTATGCTTTTAATTTAAAAAATCATAAAAAAACTCCAAGAGTGCTTCAAGGGGATAGTGATGACGTGGTGTCATGCTGTTCCACTTTTCAATCACTCAAGGCAACATGGTAGCCACTTCAAAATCCACAGGTATGAGTAAGACTTGGAATATCATTTATGCTTGCATCCTATCTTCATAAGTCTTGCTTTACAACAAAGTTCCATTTGAACCTTTTTGCGTTGCTTAGGACGAGCAAAGGTTTAGTGTGGAGCAGCTTGCTGACGGTCTTTAACACCCCATTTTATACCATCAATAGTGCCTAATTTGGTCATAAAAATGATACAAACCAGAGTCATAGGTTTTTATTTCTAACCATTTCCACAAGTTGTGATGGCTATGTGAGTGTAGGTGCAAAGTAAGTATAAAACGATGATATATAAGGAGAAAAGGCTTCATCCATGCTTCTTGTGACTACACCAAGTTAAGGAGTTTAAAATGGAGTTTTGGTTCACCCAAATCGGAGGCTGGACAATCAAGTTACACTTTCTAAAGATCGGAGAACAGGCTACAGGAGGAGTCCCGGGTAAAATGGATGCTCAGGATGCATCCAGACTCCAAATCAGGCAAACGACCAGGCGTTGGAAAGCTAACTGAGAGGCCTACATGCTCACCAAATATGAGCACAATTGTCCCAAGTTGGATGGTGCCCGCCCTATCCATAGTGCACCCGCCCTGTCCCTGTCACGTTCCACGTCACCAATCCATGGGAGATGCCAAATAAAGTTTGTCCTACCTTGATCCAAGGTCGGTGTAAGATCTACGGTCTGGTGGCCCTGTGAACGGGGCGCCCGCCCTGCCTCTGTCGCCTGCCACATCCACAATCCGTGTGAAGGTCCCTAGAAGCCATCCTAGCCATCAATCAAAGTCGGTTTTCAACCAATGGTGCAAGATGGAGGTGTCAAGGATCCATGGACCCACATGTCATCCTCCAAGGGTCACAAACCGACTCGACAACCACAAAACGGGCATCAACCGACCTTGCAACCGTCTTTGGGGAGGAACCATTGCCATTGAATCGCAAGTCGGTGAAATCATAGGGCGCCCGCCCTATCACTTTGGGCCACCGACCTCCAGCACGCCTACAAATACCCCTGGAGTACTCTAGCACTATAAATAGGACCCAATACCTCACTTGTAAAGAGAACAACTACTAGATACACACTCTCCACATGCGAGTCATAGCCTTAGTGCTCTCCTAGTGAGGAGTAGAAGAGAGGGCGAGAGTGAGGAGAAGCTGGAGGAGGAGCTGGGCCTATCGGCGACCTCTCCACTTGTAGCTCGGTGGATGAAGCTCTTCTTGGAGTAAAGTCTTCTTCAGTATGGTAACTTTATTCTTTCGCATTACTTAAGTATTACTTTATTGCTTTACTATTGTTCACCGTCTGGTTAAGGTGCTCTAGTTAGTAACTTATGATTAGAGTAGTAAGATTATAGATTAAGCGAGGTTCTTAGGCTATATCTTACCTGTGAATGTGGCTAGACCCACGGATAGTAGTGATAGGTCTTAGGTGGTGACAGCCCTAAGATCCTCTGGATTCCACCACGTTCGGCCTGGTTTTATTAGCGTAGGGCTTTTCTGGATGTGAGTAATCTCAATCTTTTGGGACTGTGCATTCGCCCCATAGTGGCAATTAAAGTCTTCCTTAGTTTTGTCTTAGATAAAGAAACCACACTGATCCTCTCTACCCTGTTTATCACCTATCTTTGGATACACTTAGTTCTTGACTAGTCTACATCACGTTCCCTGTGGAAATTCGATACCTAGGAATACTCCTTGGTGAAAACTACCTTAACATCCGTATGCTTGTGGATTTCCCTGGGTGCTATATCCAGTGTCAACAAGTTTTCTAGCGCCGTTGCCGAGGATATCTTTAGCCTTTGTGATTGCATTAGGAATTGTGAACAAGTTTTCTGGCATCGTTGCTGGGGATATCTTTAGCTTTGGTGATTGCGTTATGAATTGTCAACAATGTTCCGGGGCTTGCCTAGGAATCAACACTAGGTTAGTGTTTGCCAGAGGATGAGTATCACCCATCCTAGAACTTTGTTCATTCCTCCCATATTCGGGATAAGTCCACCAATACACCGTCTTGTGGATCGGTCCATCATCACATCCATCACATGGTGTGTCTAGCGTACCTACATGCGATGCAAATGTATGAATATAAGGATTAACCATACATGATACTGAAGTTTATCTACTACAAGAAGAACTGGTCAATCACGCTTAATCAATTAAAAACAGTTTCAAATAACCACTCCAACAACATCTAGTCTTGGCTTCAGAACAGTAGGTGCTTATTTAACCTATAACTAGAGCCACAAATCTCCAAAAGGAATGTCTCAAACATTCCGGAGAGCTAATGAAATTATTACAACTTTGTTATTAACACTCAAACCTGATTCTAAGACTAACAAAGTCAAACAACCCACAGAAGACATCTCTAGCCAGATTGGACAAAATCTGCCATTCCACTTTGGACAACTATAACTTGAGTTCTAAATGACTCAAGACATTTTAGAAAGCCTATGGAAATTACTACAACTATGCTATTCTCACCAAAGAATGATTTCACACTTAAATGAGCCAAACAAGTTAATTATTCAGATCTGTCTAGAGCATATGAGAAAGCTAGCAGCAGGCTATAAATTCTAAAAAATCATAAATCATCAAGCCTAAAGTCATGAAACTTAAACACCAACTAGATTATAAGTTCCCTACAAATCTTAGATTATCATCAAATCATAATTCAAAACTTAACTAGGCCAAACAATACATAGTTTAAGGCTTATGCAAAACAGGAGTAAAGCGATACAAGACATTTGTTATTTTTATCACTCCTAAACTATTAATCCTAAAATCCTGAAATTTTTATCGGACATCGAATATCACCAAAGTAGAATGACATAAAAATTGCACATTTATTGGAGCAATAAAACTAGAGTTATCTAAAAAGACAAGTAGGACTAGCAATAAAACCTAAACTGCCTAAATCCATTTGGATAGTAAAAAATTTAAAATCAAAACATGCCATATGATAGAACCACTGCATAGATGATTTCACAAGGAATCTAACAAAATTGTTTTCAATATTTTTGGAGCTACCAAATTGTAGATGTGAAATTTAGAAGATCAACACAGACTGTGTAAGTTTGGGGTAGTATTAACCGCTGGTGGGGCCCACACGACAAAGAGTAAATAGAAGAACATGCCTTCTTCCTTGGGCTGAACAAAACAGAGTAGCGCGGAGCACGGCCTCTTGGTGGCATCGCCGGCCAGCTCCAGCCAGCGGCAGATTGGCAGCAGCGGGGTGGGGCCATGGCACGGTAGTGGTATGAGACGGCTGGGCCATGGCAGCCAACAGCAAGCCATGAGAACGGCCCATGTCGAGCGGTGTTCTGACAACGAGAAGCTAGGGAAAGGGTTCCTCCGGATACGGCATGACATAGGGAAGGTGTTACTGTGGTTGGTTTGGTGTTGGCATTTCTTAACGTCGTTATAAAAGATAGACTAAAAGTCCATCCCCGGCAACGGCACCAGAAATGCTTGTTGGCATTTCTTAACGTCGTTACAAAAGATAGACTAAACGTCCATCCCCGGCAACGGCGCCAGAAATGCTTGTTGGCGTTTCTTAGCATTACTACTAAAGATAGACTAAAGGTCCGTCCTTAATAATAATACTTAGAAACATAAGTTGACATTCCCAATCACCCTTCAGAAAGGTAATCCTTGGCCCTTAGTGGCGCCGGCCTCGGTAATACAGTCTGATAATAGCAGTTAGAAGTGCCGGATTGGCCTTCCTAACCGTCATTACTTACGATATGCAAAACTGTGGCATGGCACCGTGGGGTGCAACAAGAATTACAATCCTTAAGTAACGGTACTTAGGTATGCCAATCGATAGCTCAGTAAGGAATAAGATTACTCTGCAAGCGCACAGAACTATCATTGTAGCATTTCAACCTATGAGTAGGGTGTCGTAATTATAATTTCCCGTAGGAGGGCAATATGCATCAAGCGTGGTGTAAATATGATCACTTATTGAGTGCAATGGTAGGCATAGAGTAAATAGGAATAAGACATGATTTCAAGATAGTGGACACACATATGGATCAACCTCAAGGATAAAAGGAAAATAAAGAATAAAAGAATATATCTAACTGAGCAGGCATTGGTCATATATAATTATGCAAAGAACTGTTAGCAAATCATCTAATTAGTAGTTCTAGTATCAGGACTAAGTCTGGGGTGATAGGGAGATCCCCGCAGCTGGTCTGCCAGCCGATAGAGACTTTACGAACTCCTACTCAATATCCGAACGTGGGGGAATGCTAGGGATGGACAGGGCTGTCACCACCTATCCACCTACCCCTCTGCCCGTGGGATACCGACATATCCGCCGATCTCCGCATACCCAAGCTCCATGCTTGCATACTTGGAAACAACTCCTAACCCCCGCGGACCCCAACCCTTCGGATTGACAGGCTAGGTTAAGAGCAACCATGACAGCACGACGAACCATCACCTCATTCCTAGTTCTTCCTCTATTCATACTAATTCGATGAACAATGATGAACAAGTCAAGAACATGATACATAAACTATGTTCTAGTTCATGTACTATGCTCATAGCAAGATCATAACTAGACTCTAGTTCATATGCATAATCATATAAGTATGATAAGAACTTGCACATGGAAGATGACCGAATTGTATTCATACCAAGATGATCATTTTCTTCCAAGGAGACAAGCTCTCCTTGATAGCTCTTGCCTTGCTCACAAACTACTAATACTACTCTAAAGATACAAGTGAGAGGTGTGAGGTAGATAACTCCAAATGATGTGTGTTGAAGGGGATGGAGCACCATCTATTTATAGTGGAACTATGACGGTTTGACGCATCTAAACTTAAAAGGAGGTGAAACCGCCATCAGCAAACCGCCTTGAGCACCGCCTAAGAAAGATGGGCCCGAGAGGCCCCACCAGGGGGGCGGTCGCCGCTGGGGGCGGTCGGTCCCTGGGGAGCGTCATCTGGCCACCGCCTTCGGGTGGTCGGTTACCCCCTGGGCCTGGGCCTCCCCCGTGGTTACGGATGGATCCAATTACGCTTTGAAGGTGGACTTCTTTAGTATTCTTTGTTTGCGCATTTGTTGGATTCGTCATTTGACTTTGCGCATTCTCCATGTTGATGCGTATTTCCACTTGTTATGCCATAAAACCTGTAAAACATGAATGCTAGGGGTACAAGTGGAACTTGTTAGTAGTAAAGGCATATGTGCTAGAATATGATTGCTCTTTTTAGTCTAAGTTGGTGGTATAAAATTTATCCATAAGGACCACCAACAAGACCCCCAAACTTAACCTTTGCTCGTCTCGAGCAAATAGCCAAGTATGGTTGTTGATCAGGAGTTGCTACAATGCCGATATAATTCATAAGTGTCATACCTATAACATAGCATTCATTCGTAATTTAAATAAGTTGGCATTCTATCCATTCTTTACCTTGATTTCTTATGGGGCTTATAGTTTCTCCAATTTCTTGGGTGGTTGCAAGTTAGAATGGTTATAATAGACTCACCAATCATTCATTCTTTGATAGATCTTTTATCCGGAGGTTTTATGAATTTCTTGCAAAATAAACCAAGTCCCTCAAATGATTCACTCAATCGCTCAATGTGTATGGTTTACCTTACCAAAGGCATTGTAGTGTTGCCTTTTCATCCTACTACTAAGGCTGAGAGTGGAGTTTTGGGTAGGTATGAAGGTGGGCGTACTTACATTACTTATATTGCTGAGTCAAAGACCGGACCATAAGGAGATAAAAGTCATATACCTTGATTGAGATGTGCAAGTGTGTGGAATGGTGAAAACCTATCTCTAATCTTTTTGGCACTCCATGCATCATGACTCTCTTTTTATTGGATGGAATAAAACTCTTCGGTGGAATATGGGCTATATCATTATATATATATTTTTTAAACGGGTATTTGTATTTTCTTTCCCGTTTGTTTTCTCATGCCCTTTGACTTTTTTAGCATAGCCCATATTTTGATTTGACATATGAAAACTTTTGGATGGAGAGATGTCATGATGGCGAACAAGGAGTGAAATTTTTGTTTTTGTATGCACGGCTCTCAAAGTGAAGGTCGGCATTTTTATTTGATGGATGAAAGGTGCATGTTGTGCGCAACTCTTAGGATGAGAGTCAGCTTTATTTGGTGGGTGTACGTGAATCTCAATCATGGGTGTATGACCATAATCTCACTAGGTCTCAGCGTTTTGACTCAACTCAAAGTTCCGTAAGTAGCATATGACTAAGTTTTTGTAAAAGTAGAGCATGTCATATGGCCTTGGTAGGTATTTCATAATTATTGGGGAACTTTTGATTTTTGAATTTTTGAAAAGAAATCTCCGGATGTAAAGTTTCTCTTAGAACAAAGTCATAGCAAAGTCTATTTGTATCATCTCAAATCTCGCAACAACTTACAAAAGGATCATGCAATTGCAACCCACAAGATTTCAAGTTCTCAGAATGAGATATTTTTAGCCAACAAACTTAAATCTTGAAGAATACTAAGTTATAACTTAGGCACAAACGAATTATAGATAGAGCAACTATTCATCATTTCAACAGAAGAGAAACTAACATATATTAGCACATATGGGAGTGGAATATTTTATTTATTATTTTTAATAAGGAAATAAAATTGCAGAATTTAAAAGTGCGAGAAATAAAGTGCAAGAAATTGAAAGATAAATGTTACCTCTTGTGGGGTCTCCTCCCCCAAGCTAGTTCAAGGCCTTGGTCCCGGGAATTGTCCCATGGACCGAAGGTAGGCCATCTGTGCCTCGTGCCGCCGCCGGTTCGCATCTTCGAGGTTCATGAACTGCTGCTGGTACTGCTCATGCCATTGGGTAGAAGTCTGGATGTGAGCATTGAGCGTACCTTGGATTTGTCTGTTTTGCAGTTCTAGTCCTCCCATGCGTGTGTTGAGGACTTCTAGTGTGACCGGCTGTGGGCGTATCGGAGGTGGCATGCCTTCAGAATCTAGAGAATGCTCGTGCTCAGGCTGCCTTGATCCCCTTGCCTCCTGCGAGTGTTGCCACCCTGACCCTCCAGCCGCATAAGGATGAGGAACATGTCCCATACCATATCCATACCTGGGGGTGAACCCAGGTGTAGATATGACCGGGGACCATTCCATCCTTAGTATCGTGGTAGGCATGGCCGGGTGTGGTGTAGGCTGCACAGGCTGCGCAGGCTCTTCCTCCTGTACTTCCCTCCTCCGTGATCTCCTGCGAGAAACAGAACTCCTGCGTGCTTCTTCCTTTTCAACAAGGTCGAAGGTGAGAGATGGGGATTTATATAAAGTGAGATCTGGGTTAGGTAACGGAATCTCGTTTATATATCCCAGATAATAAAATATCAGGTTTGTTCTCGAGTCATCACGTTTTATGGTATGAGTTTGAGTAAAATAATACTCATTGATCATAATGCGCAGAATGGAGAGATAAACAATAGTGTTAGCACCATGAGGATCAACACTAGCAGCAAGACGTGTGATGAGTGAAGTGCACATAATTGGTGTGGATGTTTTAAAAGAGTTTAACTAGTGCTTAACAATGTCAGAGATAGGAGCGACTTTAATCTTTTTAAGCATGGCATAAAACAACTTTAACTCAATATCATAAGCATGGTGAGTGTCCTCTCTAGGAAAGAAAGAATTGGCAATCCATTTATACATAAGCCTTAGAGAAGGATGGTGAATGGTGTTGATGTTGGGTTGGAATTTTTCAGTCACATTTTGTCCGATTATCAAGTGTCAAAAAGTATGACGCTGATATCCCAAAAGAGTAAAACCCAAATCAACAGAGCATCGCTCATGAAAACCCAAGTGTGTAGCAAAATCTTTCCAGTAAAGGCTATGTTCTTTCCCAAAGCAGCGAAAGGTAATACCATAGTCGACAACTTGTAAAGTACCCAATATTTGGATGGTCAAGAGTCGAGACCCAAGTTCGTGCACGGGGGCAACTTGGCTCCAACCAACATTTTCAAAAATGGTATTAAATTCGACATTCATACCTATCTGCTGGAGAAAGTGTGGGTCGAAGGCCGGTGTATGCAGGAATTCACGTACCTTGAGGAGGTTGTATGCTTGCATCTCCTGCTCGCTCTCTAAGTCGATGAAGGGAGCGTCGGCCTCGTCGATGGCGTGACCTCTTGGCGCCTCCTCTTCTTCATGCAGCGGGCTCTCCTCACGTGTGGGAGTACTTTGACTAGACTCCCCACGAGAGCGACGGCCTTTCCGGAATATGCCGAAAATCCGACCTCCAATCCCACTCATGGTGAACTTGACACAAGAACTTGACTTGTGATGGGAGTGGAAGAAGTTTGTGCAGGATTTTCTTGCACTTGAACTTTGTGGAAAAATGCTTGGAGAATGGTGGAGCAAGAGAGTGATGGAGGGAGTGAAAAATGTGAGAATGAGAGGGGTGAGGAGCTCCACCCGAATGCTCCGGTATTTATAGGCTTGATCATAGGCGGAGGAGGGTTGTATGTAACAGCTAGGAGTCGTTGGCAAAAGGCTGCGCCATAGAGCCGTTGAGCAGGGGGCGGTCGCCCCTGGGACCGGCCGGTCCCCTGACAGGGCCGGTTTGGTCCAGCCTTTTTGCAGTTCCCTCTAACGGCTATCTCGAGTATGTAGCCGGTTACGAATGACTCCCATTCGAAATTTTGCTCCAGTTTTTTTTGATTTTCCACAAGTTTAATTTGAAACTTTTTGATTATCAAAAATTATTTAAAAATAATATTTAGTTTCAACAAAATTTATTCTTTCAGAAAATTATTTTTATTGAATTTTTTTGGAGAAGAATTTATTTTGGAATAAAATTTTATAAATCTAGGAAAAGGGAAGAATTTCTTTTAATGCAAGAAAATAATTTTAAGAAATATATATATTTATTATATAAATGTGTATATAAATATTCATTTATTATTTTTTTCAAAAGGATAAGGTACAATACCTGATTGGGGGCACCTCCCCCAACCTTGAATGTTGGTGTGGGTCCCTTCAGATAATTATTATGCATATATATATATATATGTATGTAGGTATATATATATTATTATTATTTTTTTATTTATTTTGATAATCACCGATGACCTTCGGTAAGGGCTCAACGTTTATAGTCTATTGGCCAGACTTTCCTTCCTTTATTGATCTGTAGCTACATGAACAAACTCGGGAGAAGTCTCGGGTTGCCCCGGGATTTTTCCCGTATTGTTGACAGGAATAGAAGCAGCTATTTGTGCCATTTGTGTTTCTATCATTTTGTTAAAACTTGCTTGATTTTGAATTGAAGAAGACAAAGTTTCAAGCTTGGCATTTATATTTTCAAACATTTTATCATTGAAGGATAGTTTTTTGGTCAAATTTTCATTGATTTTAGCTTGTCCTAGAACGAGATCTTTTAAGGAAGGTTGGTTTGAATTGAAATTATTACCTTGCGGGCGGTGTTGGTTGTTCCACTCGTTATTACCTTGCTGAGGTTGGCGAAAACCCATTGTTGACATATGAAGTTTCTTCTTGGGTTTCGGGACAGTTATTCTCTGAGTGGCCAACGTTCCCACAGATTTCACACGTCATGTGTGAGTCCATGGCCTGGACGGTGCTCATGGTAGGGTTGGTAGCACGATCATCTAGCTTTTCATCAGCAAGTCTAATTTTGCGGCAAGCAAGTCCATCTCCTTCACGGTATGCGAGCCTTTTTGTGTTTTCTTCCTTCTCCCCAATTCTGATTGGCCACCATCTTCTCAATAAGTGCAGTTGCATCTGCGATGGTGAGAGAGAGGAATGCACCTCCAGCTGCGGCATCTACATGCCCCTTTGACATGGCCGTGAGACCTTCATAAAAGTTTTGGAGCACGAGCCAATCGTCCATTCCATGAGAGGGCAGGCTCGGATGTACTCTTGAAGCCTTTCCCATGCTTCGGGGATAGATTCAAGGGAAGATTACTGGAAGTTTGAGATCTTTCCCCTTAGAGCGCTGGTTTTGCTCATGGGGAGGAACTTGGTGAGGAATGCTGCGGAACACTTGTCCCACGTGTTGACGGCTTCCTTATTTTGATAAAACCATTGTTTCGCTTTCCCCGTGAGGGAGAAAGGAAACAAGCGGAGCCTGATACTGTCTTGTGCGACATCTTTAATGACAATGGTGTCGCACAGCTCAAGGAAGTGTTGCAAATGAGCGTTTGCATCCTCGCTTGGCATGCCACAGAATTGGCTTGCCGGCACCATCGAGATAAGGCCTGTACGGATCTCGAAATTTCCATTTCTGATGTTGACAGCGGGCCCAACAGGCACATTGGCAACAGTGGGGATGGAGTAGTCACGGAGTATCTTGGCCATGACGGTAGTAACGGATGGTGCGGGAATGAACGATTCGTCTGCCGACGGAGTAGCAGAAGAAGAAATGGTACGAGACCTTTTCTTCCTTAGGAGTGCTTCCGGATTGCTGATGAAATTGTTCGGCAGAGCAAAACCGCTCATACACTATCCTGTTTTCATTCCAATAAAAAGAGGAAGAAAACAGCGAAGTTAGACTGTTTAAACTACGTCTACCAATGCTTATTTTGTAATCAATGTTTATGCCAGCTTAGATGTTTTTGGCCTCCCCGGCAATGGCGCCAGAAATGCTTGTTAGCATTTCTTAACGTCGTTACAAAAGATAGACTAAAAGTCCATCCCCGGCAACGGTGCCAGAAATGCTTGTTGGCATTTCTTAACGTCGTTACGAAAGATAGACTAAAAGTCCATCCCCGGCAACGGCGCCAGAAATGTTTGTTGGCGTTTCTTAGCATTACTATTAAAGATAGACTAAAGGTCCGTCCTTAATAATAATACTTAGAAACATAAGTTAACATTCCCAACCACCATTACTTCAGAAAGGTAATCCTTGGCCCTTAGTGGCGCCGGTGTAGGTAATGCAGTCTGGTAATAGCAGTTAGAAGTGCCGGATTGGCCTTCCTAACCGTCATTACTTACGATATGCAAAACTGTGGCACGGCGCCGTGGGGTGCAACAAGAATTACAATCCTTAAGTAACGGTACTTAGATACGCCAATCGATAGTTCAGCAAGGAATAAGATTACTCTGCAAGTGCACAGAACTATCATTGTAGCATTTCAACCCGTGAGTAGGGTGTCGTATTTATAATTTCCCGTAGGAGGGCAATATGCATCAAGCGTGGTGTAAACATGATCACTTATTGAGTGCAATGGTAGGCATAGAGTAAACAGGAATAAGACATGATTTCAAGATAGTGGACACACATATGGATCAACCTCAAGGATAGAAGGAAAATAAAGAATAAAAGAATATATCTAACTGAGCAGGCATTGGTCATATATAATTATGCAAAAAACTGTTAGCAAATCATCTAATTAGTAGTTCTAGTATCAGGACTAAGTCTGGGGTGATAGGGAGATCTCCGCAGCTGGTCTGCCAGCCAATAGAGACTTTACGAACTCCTACTCAATATCCGAACGTGAGGGAATGCTAGGGATGGACAGGGCTGTCACCACCTGTCCACCTACCCCTCTGCCCGTGGGATACCGACATATACGCCGATCTCCGCATACCCAAGCTCCATGCTTGTATACTTGGAAACAACTCCTAACCCCCGCGGACCCCAACCCTTCGGATTGGCAGGCTAGGTTAAGAGCAACCATGACAGCACGACGAACCATCACCTCATTCCTAGTTCTTCCTCTATTCATGCTAATTCGAAGAACAATGATGAACAAGTCAAGAACATGATACATAAACTATGTTCTAGCTCATGTACTATGCTCATAGTAAGATCATAACTAGACTCTAGTTCATATGCATAATCATATAAGTATGATAAGAACTTGCTCATGGAAGATGACCGAATTGTATTCCTACCAAGATGATCCTTTTCTTCCAAGGAGACAAGCTCTCCTTGATAGCTCTTGCCTTGCTCACAAACTACTAATACTACTCTAAAGATACAAGTGAGAGGTGTGAGGTAGATGACTCCAAATGATGTGTGTGTTGAAGGGGATGGAGCACCATCTATTTATAGTGGAATTATGACGGTTTGGCGCATCTAAACTTGGAAGGAGGTGAAACCGCCATCAGCAAACTGCCTTGAGCACCGCCTAAGAAAGATGGGCCCGGGAGGCCCCACCAAGGGGGCGGTCACCCCTGGGGGCGGTCGGTCCCTGGGGAGCGCCATCTGGCCACCGCCTTCGGGTGGTCGGTTGCCCCCTGGGCCTGGGCCTCCCCCGTGGTTACGGATGGATCCAATTACGCTTTGAAGGTGGGCTTCTTTAGTATTCTTTGTTTGCGCATTTGTTGGATTCGTCATTTGACTTTGCGCTTTCTCCATGTTGATGCGCATTTCCACTTGTTATGCCATAAAACTTGTAAAACATGAATGCTAGGTGTACAAGTGGAACTTGTTAGTAGTAAAGGCTTATGTGCTAGAATATGATTGTTAATCTTCTTTTTAGTCTAAGTTGGTGGTATAAAATTTATCCATAAGGACCACCAACATTTGGCTAGCGGCAAACCAGGGGTGGAGGAACGACGCGGCGCACAGAGCGCGGCGACGGCGGCATGCTGCGTTCTGGTGAGGAAAGCATAGTAGCGTTTGAACAGGATTTGGGTTGAGCTTCTAGGTCACCAGGGGGTGTTCGGAAGAGGTGGAGAGAGAATGGAGAGGGCCAAGGATACTCTGGTCACGTGCGAGCTGAGCTCGGCGGCTCTAATGGCGAGCACAGTGGCGGTTGTGGCCGTTCAGGCCCTTCCCAGCAAAAACCAAAGGCGTAGCATGGTTGGAATGGCAGAGGGGTCACAGTAGAGCTGTTGGCTAGAAGAATTGCGAGGTGGCGCAGCGAGGAGGACAAATTTGATGATGGAGCAAGTGAGAGAGTGCAGCACGGTGTTTCATCATTCAAAACGCTCGACGTTTCCAGCAGCAAGGCATGGGCGACGCGTGGGAAGGACACGCGGCGGTGGGAGAGAACGGCGGTGGGGCAGTGCTCTGCTGCTGTTACTGAAACTGTGTTTCAGCTGAATCAGATGAACAGGAGCCAGCTGAAACTGCAAGCTTCTCCTTTATATCTCTCAAACCGACTCGATATAGATCAAGGATCAATTGACAAAGTTATAGAGTTTTATGAGATGAACAATATATAATAAAGTAGTTGGAGCTAGATCGGTCTGGTTTGGAACCTAGATAGCTTCAAAGAAGGGCACTGCGAACTGCAGAGCTGCAGTTTTAGTTTCAGTGAGCTGAAGTCCACCAGTCTTACCCTTTGCAGACTCCAACCCTATCAGAATTCAGAATTAGGGCCAAGGTATTTAATAGATATTGTAGGGTTATAAGAGTTGAATAATTTCTCTTAAGCCCGTTTGGATCTTAAAATTGAATTCATTTTAAGAATCATAATTTATACACATATTAATTAACTTAATAAGATTATATATAGATCGCATTTGTATATTATTGCTCGTTTATGAGAAAAATACTTAGTTGTTGTATTTTTACTGTATGAGAGTGAGTTCAAGAGCGTGCTATAAATTGCAAAATAGAAATAGCATGGTGATCCATAATATCAAATTATATCTCTTACCCTATAAATTTCAGGTAGACTAATATGTGAACTTTGGAAAGTGGTGGGATGTAACATTCCAAGTAAAATAGTCTAATTTGTTAATTATATTTCAATTCCTACAAATGAAAGGGTACAAACGGCCCTAAATAAGTTGGAGCTAGCTAGGCTCAGGTTGGAAGATAGAAAGCTCCCAAATTCTGCTCATGAAACTGAATTCAGTTACTTTGAACTTAAACCGACCAGATCTTCTGCCTCCCAAACCAATGAGCATTAGACCATGGTCCCTTAATGAGTTCGGTAGAGCTATATAACTTGAACAATATTGCTTAAAAGAGCTTGACCTGTCTTGGCTCGGAATAGAAGATATAGAGCTCCAAAGTTGGCCTCTCAAAACTGAGTATTGACATTTCAGTTTCAGAGAGCTAAAACCGATAGATATTGCTCCTGAGAACACCTAATCTATTGAATAATAGCTGAAGGTCGTTTAATGAACAAGGTAGAGCTACATGAGAACTACAAAGTTGCTTGAAGAAGCTTGACTTAAATTGAACTAGTTTGAGAGATCCACTGCTCCAAAGCTAGGTTCATAAAACTGTCCTAGCACTTCACAGTTTCTTAGAAGATACAAACAGAGCTAGAGTCAAACTTGAGTCTCTTAGATTATTAGGTAACAAAACTGATTTGGCTCTTGGCCCAAGAAGAGAAATTGTTCCATAAGAGCTCAACTACAACTGATATTCAAGGTTAAACATCATTTGAGCACCAGAGACACTATTTGCAGTAAGGTCAAACAAGTAACTCATGAAGGCCATATTAAGAAACTTCATATAGAGTTTTCAAATCAAGGGAGTGCTGCCTTAGGGCTATCGAGAAAATTAGAGGCTAAACTAGGTTCAGGACCTTAAACAAATTTTGTTGAACAAAAGTAATCTCCCACTTTCATTTTTGGTCAAACCCCAGAAAATCAATAAAAGTCAAACCTTTAGTTTGGTCTACCAAATCATCAAGAAAAGTGTATAGCTTAACTAAATAATCTCTTAGTGGACTTGTTTGATCAAGATAGGAACATTTTCATGACATGACCATTAAATAAACTTTGTTTCTTATAAAACTTTCTACAACTTTTATTAAGGGTGCATTAGTAGATAAACATGCTAGGTCAACATTCCAATTGGGTCAAACAATAGTACTTTAGGGGTTCTCTAGTCAACTCACACTTAGAGACTTAATTAGGCAAAGTCATTAACATGAATATTGCTCCATTTTAAACTTGAGTGTGTCCAGGTGGGTTTAGCTACCAAACAAAGCTAATACTTGGATTACCAAACATGATCAATAAATACTCAAGGTATAATTAAGCATTGTTAGGGCTATCGTGAATGCAAACCCTAGCTCAAGGTTGATCCTAAGTAGTGCTACGTTACTTAGGCGATCAAACAACAAATTCTTATGTTAGATCATAATAGGAAGTAGGGTTTACTCACAAAAAACAATACATCACATACAATGCTCAAATAGGCAAGTAGATGCATTTTGCTATGCTCGTGCCCTAGAATGGATAGATGATGCTCATTACTATGCAATGCATATGCAAAATGCAAGGTCAACACATGGGATGTTACACTGCTGGCCATGCAGTCATGCCGTGCTCACCATGAATAGGGCGGCATTAGTGGAGCCTGAGTGGATGGCGGTCCGAAAAAGAAAAGAGAGGGACTAAGAAAAAAGAAACAACCAAGGGTATATGACATTTTCTGCTCTTCTCTCTATTTAAAAGCCAAAAAATATTTTATTAGAACCGATAGGCCATCATCATATACGACACGTCCTAAGCTAGCTTAGGCCTGGGCAGACGGCAATGCGGCGAGTGGCCTAAGCGAACGGTGGCATGGCAAGTGTAGCCTGGGCAGACGGCCGCGCGACGAGGTGGCCTGGGCGGATGGTGGCACAGCAAGCCCAACCTGGGCGGACAGCCGCGTGGCGAGGCGGCATGGGCGGATGGTGGCCCTACAAGAGAGGCTTAGGCGAACGATGGCGCGGTGGGGCAACCTGGGCGGCGTGGCCTGTGAGGCTAGGGCGATGGTGAGTACGGCCAACGTGGCACAATAGCTAGCACGGAGGAGACCACGATGAGCAATCCCATCACAGGACCCACAAGTAGAAATGGATGGTTTCCTCCCAACGCAGGTTTCATAGTTTCTTCTTGCATCGGTTCAAGAGTCAACTTCGTTTCTACAGGAGGAAAATCCTCGTGGTGGAGAAGGAGGCTACTGCAACACATGCATCTCTAACTAGTATCCATTAGCTAGCATGTTGCGTGCACATGCTGAAGAAGAAGAAAGATGGTATTAGGAGAACAAAGAGGTGAGAGGGAGAAAAGCTAAATTTATTAGACCAATACCCCTGCATTGTGGGGAGTAGTTTCTATGAATGATTTCTTGCTAATGTAGTCATTATGGAAACCGTGCATAGTTTCTACCATTAGGACTGCCCTAAGTACTAACCTTTGCATTAAGTGTTGTGATTGAGCAAGGTTGGTACTATGTCCAAGTGATGGAGCTAATGAAGTCCATGGTCTATATGGAGATGAAATGGATCATGGAGATCAAAGGCTTCACTCTTGGAGGAAAATACGAAATAAAAGCAAAAAGTATGCTCAAGGCATAGGTATATTATAGGAGCCATTTTTGGTTGGGACTCAAGACGCTATAGAGAGTGAGCGTCATTTAGGATTCATAGTCGTACAATAAATAGGAGAAAAAAACTGGGTCAAAACGGTTATCAAGCGCCATTAGGTTTGGTCAATCATGTAGATGCATTAGGAACCTAATGTGTGACTTACATACCCTTCAAAATGCTTTGGAAAATGCTAACATACGTGCACAAGTGAGGGGAATACTTATGTGTTAGCACATGTGAGCGAGGCCGAAGAAGAGGACATGAGCTAGTCACTCAGATAGTGACCGTACGTGCCAGAGCACCACATCCAGTGAGCGGCCAGAGAGCACCAGAGATCTCCACGAGCTGATAGGACGTGTCCAATGCAGAGTGACCGGATGCCCAAGCATCCGATTCATACTCTGTGCTTACTCATCACTATCTCATCGGACCCGCTACAATTACTATTCATCTATCAGGTTGCTACGTCTGGTGAGGCACCAGAGATGGCAAATACAAACCGGATGAACTCACTGCTTTGGGTGCAACCAGACACTGAACCGGACTTGTCCGGTGACAACTTATCATGTGTCCGGTGGACATGCAGGAACACCCTAATGGCTATGTTTTGGTTGTGGCTTATAAATAGGTGGTTGGCCGGCTTGGGAGGCTCTCTTGCACATTTTGATGATTCTAATTCTCTTGTGAGCTTGGCCAACACCCTCCCACTCATCTCCCTTGCATGCTTGCTTAATTCAAAGTGAGATTGAGTGCGTCTAAGTGCTTTTGCTTGAGAGATTGCATCTAGTGTCACTTGGGGATCGTTTTGCTTGTAAATTTCTTGTTACTCATGGTGATTGTGGCTTGGAGGAGTTGTGGAGTTGTGGGAAGAAGAGGAGATTGCTCTTTCACACCTCCGGTGATGGTAATTGATTCTTCTCAGTGCCAAAGGCAACTCTAGAGGAATGCTTGTGTCATTTTACTTCCCACCATTTGTAGGTTATTGTGGCGCCCTTTGAGAGGCTCAGTGTGTGATACTGATTAGCCACTGAACGACGTGATGTAGAAGGACACAAAGGGGACTAGCTTGGTGGCAAGCAAGTGAACCACGGGAGAAAAACCATTGTGTCATCTTGTCTCCCGGTAATTGGCTTCATTGGTATTCTTGTGATTGGATCATCTCACTTGCCGGTGTTAGTATACCTCCCTTGCCACTCTCTTTACATTCTTGCACATATATATTGTACAGTGGTAGTGGAAGTTAGAAAGTATAGTAGAGTAGCTAAATTAGATGTAATTAGCTCTCTTGTTAGCTAGTGTAGCAATGTAGCTCTTTTGTGCCATCTAGAGATCATAGAATTGTTAATAGGTGGCTTGCCTAACCAATAGAGCTAGAGCAACCACAATTTCGCTATTTGTGTTACAAATCCTTTGATCTAGTGACTTTGTTGAATTTTAAGTTTGGTTATTCACTCCCTCTAGCCAAATTAGGACCTTTCAGCTTTACCCACCAGCTCTTCATGACATCTAAAAATGGAGCTCGTGGCCGACTCCACACTGAAGGCACACGCTGCACGTGCCCTGGGGTCACCAAGATACCTCGCAGCCGCCTCGCTTGCTGCCCATGGACCACTTCCGCAAAGGGCCGAAGGTCAGCGTTGCTAGTGTGGCTGAAGCAAGTGCCAAGGTTGTGGATGGAGCACCACAGTTATTGTCAATTCATGTCTTTATAGAGCTGCAAGCATGAGCAGTCCATAGCTTGGTGCCTAGAGTGGTGGAATTTCCAACACTGGGAGAGGGAATTTCCAAATGATTTGGGCAAAAAAATAGTTAAAGCACCGTCGGTGTTTTACGACTGACAACCCATCTCGGGGGTACTTGGAACAGATGTAAGCTTTGGTGAACTCTGGAACTCAGTGGTGAATGCGAAGACAAACGATTTATCTTGGTTCAAGCTGTCGTGATTGAGTAATAGCTCTATATCTAGTCGACGCTTAGCCTTTTCTCGTTGGATCGTGTTACCTGCTGTGTATCGACTTCTACCTTGTAAACCGACTAGGATTCCTGCCCCCAAAACTATATAATGGAGGGCAGAGTGTCACAGAACCGACCAATTTATACGAGCACAAGTACAACGATCGCATTTTCGCCGCAATCCAGTCGCACTTGAGCCAATATAAACCCGGTAGTCCGGAAATCTCGAAGGATTTCAAACATTTCATACCCCAAGGATCATTCATTCAGCAATACCCGATCACATGACACATAAGTTCGCAACCGAATTTAAACATCAGAGTACAACATAGTCTTTTACACAAATAGGGTAGTAGCGGAAGTCAATATAGTTTTACACCACAGAGTTCGAATACGAGTACCATCACATGACCCCGTCACAGCATTCTTACAACAACTAAAGATAGATAATGACCCCGCCCTCGGGTCTAGTCTTCTTCGCCCGCAGGGGTGAAGCAGTTCCTGCAATACGCGTAGAAAACTACACCATCTGCAACAATGGGAATAAAACCCTGAGTACTCAATTGTACTCAGCTAGACTTACCCGACAGGGAGTAAATAAAAAGACTCTCAAGGATATGCAAGGCTTATTTGGTGGAGCTCAGAGGGTAGCATCATTTTTGCATCAAAGCATTACTACAGTAGAACCTCAACTTAATCATTTTAATTGTGATAAGCTTCGATTTCAGTTAAACTATTTACTAGGATTAGCCACTATACTAAGCATTCACTGAATATTGTAGCAATCAATAAAACCATATGATTTCCGATATCCACAGATATCAACCTCATCTCACCATAATCATTATGTTCAAGTTATTAGCCTCTACCTCACCAGAAGATCAGTTCAGTTTCTCACTAACCAGGAGAGATGGCGATTCGAATCGATTGTACCAGCTGGCAAACATGCCAATCACAAACCCTGTCAGCCGAGCCACTGGCTTCTTGGGCCACCGTTAAATCTTTCTGAGTCACAATATGTCGCGGGCTTGGCGGGGACCATATTCTCAGAGACCAACCCACTTCCAGGATGCATCAGGTCCCTGACCTGCCCTTGGTAAGATGGTGTCTCCGCACATACTTCCTACCTCCAGAATATGTCTGCCTAGTCGCACCAATTCCCGGCTCAGAAAGAAATACTCGGCTTCGCGGTCAGAACGACTTATCTGGCCAGCTATGTGACGACGTCCTTCAATCTCAACTGATGTCTGGTGGCCTCAGTCCTAGTCGGCCGCAAGCAGCACCGAAGACGGCATGACCTCAACCATGTCATGCGGCTCCCCGCTACCTAGCCTTGATTCTCTCATTAGACACTGTGGCATGGTGGCACATATAGTCCATCATGTGGAATCCAACCCCATCATCATTAGTAACCACCTATGCTCGCGAAGGACAGGAAATCCCTCGACTTCTACCGGTCTAAGCATGGCTAAGCATAGGATCGAACCCATCCCCTTGTCTAGTAATAACTTCAGGATCAAGTATAAGTGGACAAGGAATAAATGCAGCAACGGTATCATATCAACTCCTATACTTAAGTGCACAATCATACGATTTAATAAAGACCAGTGTATTTGTAAAAAGAGTAGGTGGAGACTTAGGAATGCTCCGGGGCTTGCCTTTCACAAAGTTAGCGGGTTGGTGATCCGGGCACTCCGGAAGTTCAACCTCTTCTTCTTGTCCTTCGGAAACCTCGGGCACTTCAATCTCCGGCGGAACTCCCTCCTCCGGTGGATCGAATTGCAGCAGTGTCACTCCTCCCGGCGATCCTGTATGCATGATATGCATATATGAGAACTGAGAATGCACATGAAATGCAAGATAGAGATGCACGAATTAACCCATGATATGCAATCAGTTTAACAATCCACACTCATTTATTTCTTTCCTAGACAACCAACTCATACTCACCCTTCTTAAGCAAAGCATAGAACAATTTCTCGTCCCGGGTGAGAGGTCTACAACCTGCACTTAATAATTAACATGCATCAACTAACCTACCACAACCAAAAGATATTTGCTTAGAAACAATTAAACAAACCCTAGCCTATAACTGGACCTACTGCTTACTGTGACCAGAAAAATCCATAGAAATTACAGTAGCTATTACACATCCAGATTAGCCTACTGACAAAATTTCAAGTCATTTGGACAAGTATAACAGTCTACACAAAAATAACAAGCAACCAGCCTTTTAAGCAATGGAAAATACTTAACACAGTGAAAAGTATCAAACAACAGATTTCCTAATTTTCTTAGCTTCTTTCCAACATAACATAGCCCAGGAAAAATATTCATGTCCATAACCTTAACACATTAAGCATGGTGATTTTTGCCAGATTAAAGCATAAAAGGCACATTATACTATACATCATATAAATAACAGTGAAACACCAGCAAACATATTTTTCATAGATTCTAATTCCCTAAACAAGATGAATGCAAGTGGAATCACATTTTTAGCACATTCCTGCAATTACTTATGCATTTATCAAGTTTACAAGCAATTAACAATTTAATTATAACTGCACACAAAAAGTATTCAAAAAGTACATTTTATATTTTTCCTTGATAGAGCTCAGAAATACAAACACAACAAAATTTGGTTCACCCCCATTGGACATTCCTAGCTCCAGATATGAATTTTGGAAGGTTTTACACATTTTCTGGAAATTCCTTTTATAAAATCAAAAACCTAAACCCGATAGAACTGCTACGTGCACCCGGCTCAGCGAACCAGAGGCGCACCTGAACGGCTGACTCGCGGGCCTCGGGGTCGACCCGACCCCACGCGTCAGAGAGAGGAAACAGAGCCGCCGGCGCTGACCGGCGAGAGCTCGCCGACGGCGAGGTCTCCGGCGACGCCGAGGCTACCTACCGACTCGCGGCAACGAGACGAACCCGATGGACCAACTGCCGAGGGTCGTACTCCACCGGAGCGAGCTCGACGGCGGCAATGGCGGACGGCGGTGGTCCGGCGAACTTGCGCCGGCCGATTCCGGCCGTTGCTCGCGCGGCTCGGCCTCGTTCCGTGTTCCTGCAACCCTAGCGGACCTGTGCGCGCGACTAATCGAACTATTGCGCACGGAAACTCACTGACCGCGCTCGCATGGCGGCACGGTGGCGAGCGGTTTCACGGCGAACTCGGGTTCCGGCGAAACCACGGCGAGGTAGATCTAACCGACGGCGTGGAAAGGATCTACGGCTAACGGAGACTCTTAGACGAGCAAAAGAGAGGGAAGCCGACCCCGGCATCGCCCTCGTCACGGCGACCCGAGAGCTCGGCGGCGCTCCGGCAATGGCGGACGGCGAGAAGCTCGCTGGAGCTGTACCTTAGGTCGGCTGAGGTCGGCAACGGGTCGGAAACGAAGAGCAGAGCAAGCCGCAGCTGCGCCGAGGGTGGCGCGGTCGGAGACGGCTCGGTGGCGGCGGATTTCACCGCGGCGGTCGCGGCGGAAATGGCGACGGCGGAAATGGCGACGGCGAAGGGGACAGAGGAGAGCAGCGAGCGAACAGAGGGCGAGAGAGCAGGGAGAGTGAGGGCGAGCGTGCGGGAGACAGCGTTGCGTGTTCCCCTTTGTAAGCCGACCGCGCGGCAGCAACGACGGCGTACGGCGCCATCTGGCGGCCGAGGCCTGACGCGGTCGCGCGACTCGCTCGCGATTCGCCCGAGGGTCGAACTGAATCGGCTCCGATTCAGTTTCCGCGGACCCGACTGAAACTCGATTTTTATCGATCTATAACTCGCGATCCAGGGCGTTTCAGCGAAAACTTCACTACTATGGATTGAAGAGCTATACGAGTAGATCATTTCATATTAAGACACTTTACTCTAGTTCGGCCTGGATTGAGAGATACAAGTCGATGAACAGGGGTACACCGAAACTGAAAACCGGTTTAGACTTAGGAAAATTTGAAAACTTCCAAAACAGCTCCAAATCTGCACTAATTCAACTTTTTGACCTTCTTCCACTCATTTTCATGAGTTGACCCAAAAATAAAGTTTGTTCCTTATAAAATTCTACACAACTTTGATTAAGGGTGCACTGACATGCAGAATCCCTAAAATGCCCTTCTTGTTTGGTCAAACAGAATAGCTTTTAAAGGGCTCTCTAGTCAACTATGAGCTAGAGGGGTATTTTGGGGATTTCACCAACATGAACATTGTTCCAAATGTTATCCTCAACATGTATAAAGCATTTAGAACCGTACACAAACATCACATTTGCATGTCAACACATTTTGCATAATATGGACATATAAACAAACATATAGTGATAAAAGGGAATCCAATCAAATGCAATGATAATAATGCATGAAATGACATGATCTATGCTTGATGACATGCAATTGCAAGTGTGAAAATAGTAACTAACACTAGGGTGTTACAGCCCTCCCCCCTTAAAAGAATCTCGTCCCCGAGATTAGAGTTAATTACCATTGTTTAAAGAAAGACGGATAGACTCCCTTGAGGTAGTCTTCTCGCTCCCAAGTCGCATCCCAATAACTTTGATTGTTCCACACCACCTTATAGAACTTGATCACTCGGCTACGGGTGATTCTTTCTTTGTAATCTATTACTTCAATAGGCTTTTCTTCATAGGTCAAATCTGATTTCAACTTGATATCACCAAAATCTACTTGCTCTTCCGGTACTCGTAAACATTTCTTGAGTTGAGATATATGAAACACATTGAAGATAGTGGACATGTGTGGTGGCAACCGTAACTTGTATGCTACCTTCCCACTTCTTTCCAGAATTTGAAAAGGACCTACAAACCTTGGAGCTAACTTTCGTTTCACTCCGAAGCGTTGCACGCCTTTCATAGGTGACACTTTCAAGTATACATAGTCACCCACTTCAAATTCCAATGGCCTTCTTCGCTTGTCCGCATAGCTCTTTTGACGAGTCTGAGCGGCTTTGAGATGTGTTTGAATGGTATGCACTCTCTCTTCGGCCTCTTTCACAAAGTCAATCCCGTAATATCTCCTTTCGCCTGATTCAACCCAATTGAGAGGAGTTCTACATTTGCGCCCATACAAAGCTTCAAAAGGAGCCATTTGAATACTCTCTTGATAGCTATTGTTGTATGAGAACTCGGCCAAAGGCAACCATTCTTCCCACGAACCTTTAGACGATAGAACACAAGCCCTCAACATATCTTCAAGAATTTGATTTACCCTTTCAGTCTGACCAGAAGTTTGAGGATGATAAGCTGAGCTGCGAACCAAATTGGTTCCCAAACACTTGTGTAGATGCTCCCAGAAGCGTGCAATAAATTGCGGGCCTCTGTCGGAAACTATCGTCCTCGGCACACCATGTAACCGAAGTATCTGAGCAAAGTAGAGCTGTGCCAACTGATGAGGACGATCTGTAGTTCGAACTGGTAAGAAATGTGCAATCTTAGTCAATCGATCTACGATCACCCAAATGGAATCGTGGCCTTTTTGCGTTAGAGGTAACCCAGATATGAAATCCATGGTTATCTCATCCCATTTCCAACCTGGAACTGGTAAGGGTTGCAATAGGCCTGCTGGCTTAAGATGAATAGCCTTCACGCGACAACAGGTATCACACCTGGCCACATAGGCTGCAATTTCCTTCTTCATTTTGGTCCACCAGAACCTAGGTTTCAAGTCTTGATACATCTTACTACTACCAGGATGGATAGACAACTTGGACAAATGAGCCTCATCCATAATCTGATTCCTCAACTCACGGTCTTTCGGTACTACCAATCGATCCTTGAACCACAATATACCTTTTTCATCTACTCGGAAATGAAGCATTTCTTGTTCTTTCATCTTCCTCTTGATATGATATATGCCGGGATCTGTTTTCTGACCTTCAATAATCTTGCTTTCCAAAGTACAACTGAGAGTAATATTATTCAACACCACTGGATGCACAAGATTGAACCCATCTGCTAGCAAAGGCTGCAATACATTGCAATGAGACTTTCGGCTCAAGGCATCGGCTACGACATTGGCCTTGCCCGGATGATAGTGTACTTCTAGATCATAGTCTTTGATCAACTCCAACCACCTTCTTTGCCTCATGTTCAACTCAGGCTGAGTGAAAATGTACTTGAGACTCTTGTGATCGGAATAGATATGACATTTGTGACCCATCAAATAGTGGCGCCAAATCTTCAATGCATGAACTACAGCGGCAAGTTCCAAATCATGAGTAGGATAGTTTTGCTCATGTTTTCTCAGTTGACGCGAGGCATAAGCAATGACTCGGCCTTCTTGCATGAGAACACATCCTAACCCAGTGCCACAAGCATCGCAGTACACATCAAAAGGCCTTTCAATATCAGGTTGTGCAAGAACTGGAGCAGTGGTCAACAACGTTTGCAAGGTGCGAAAAGCTGTTTCACACTCCCCACTCCACACAAACTTGGTATCTTTGTGCAATAGCTTGGTCATAGGTTTAGCTATTTTAGAGAAGTCCTGAATAAAGCGGCGATAATACCCAGCTAATCCCAGAAAGCTACGAACCTCAGACACATTTGTTGGTGACTGCCAATCCAACACCTGCTGAACTTTTGACGGATCTACAGAAATACCTTCAGCAGATAAGATATGGCCCAGAAAAGGTACCTTAGTCAACCAAAACTCACACTTGCTGAACTTAGCATACAGCTTATGCTCCCTGAGTCTAGTCAAGACTATCCTCAAGTGTTCAGCATGATCCTCCATGCTCTCAGAGTACACCAGAATATCGTCAATAAAGACTACCACGAACTTATCCAACTCAGGCATGAATACCGAATTCATTAGATACATGAAATGTGCAGGAGCATTGGTTAATCCAAAAGACATAACCAAATACTCATACAAGCCATACCGAGTGGAGAAAGCCGTCTTGGGAATATCTTGTGGTCTGATCTTAATTTGGTGATACCCAGATCTCAGATCAATTTTGGAGAAAACCTTGGCCTTGGACAATTGATCAAACAAGATATCAATACGAGGTAGAGGATACTTGTTCTTAATTGTCACAGCATTTAGTGGCCTATAGTCCACACACATACGTAAAGTTTCATCCTTCTTCTTAACAAAGATTGCAGGACAGCCCCACGGAGAAGAACTAGGGCGAATGAACCCTTTGTCCAATAACTCCTGGAGTTGTTTCTTGAGTTCAGCTAATTCATGAGGAGGCATTCTATATGGCCTTCGAGAAATAGGTGCCGTACCGGGAATAAGTTCTATTGCAAACTCCACATCTCGATCAGGAGGAAGTCCAGGTAGATCATCAGGAAAGACATCAGGAAACTCACACACTACAGGGATGCTCTGAAGTGTCACGGCCTCAACTGAGAAAGAGAGACTAAAAAGATCTCCCCTACGGGGCAGATGAACCTGAAAAGTGCCTTCACCTTGGGGTTCCCTCAGTGTTAACATCCGGTTAGGGACGTCCAACACCGCACCCCGCTTGTCCATCCAACTAACTCCCAAAATAACATCCAGACTCAACCCTGGTAGCACAATAAGACTACTGATGAAAACCCGATTACCAATCTCGATGGTCACATCCCCGACACCATGACGCGTACAAATTTCAGCCCCAGCTGAAGTTATCCGGAAACTATGGCTCAACTCAACAATTGGTAATGCATGCTTTTGTGCAAATGCTTGACTCACGAAAGAATGCGACGATCCAGAGTCAAACAAAACAATAGCAGGATGCTGATTCACAGAAAACATACCCGCGGTGACTGGTTCACCTTCCGGAAGTTCCTCCGCAGTAGTGTGATGGACACGACCCTGCCTGGGATGAGGACAATAACGAGCAAGATGTCCCTGTTGGCCACAGTTAAAGCATGGCCCCAGACCTTGGTTGGTCCTCACTGGAGCGGCGTTGCTGGGAGGAGCATTGTTCTTGTTCAAAGGCACTGTGAAACCTTTCTTGTAGCGCTGAGGCGCTGGCTGCTTCTTTGGAGGGGGTCTGAATTTTGCTCCAGGAACAGCCGGACGGTAAGCAGGGCGATTTGCCACCGCACGACTAGCTGTTGGAGTCCTTGACTGAGAAGAGCTTCCTTCAAATGGCCTCTTGCCTCCCTTGGAAGCAGTGTGCAAGTTGTTCTGTTTCTCTTGGATATAAGCTTCACTGATGAACTCGTTAAAAGTTGTACGAGCGTTGTTCGCCAGAGTCTTCATAAGCTTGGTACTAAGACCTCTCTTGAAGGTTTCAATCTTCTTTTCATCTGTATCTACCATCCACGGGGCATACCTCGACAGATTGTTAAAGGCATGATGATACTGAGTGAGGGTCTTGGTACCCTGAGTAAGCTGCATGAATTCATTGACCTTCATCTTGATCAAGCCTGCTGGAATGAAATGCCCCCTGAAATCCCTGGTGAACTGCTCCCAGGTGATATCAGCGACCACGGGGTAGGCGGTCTTACGATTGGCCCACCATATTCCAGCTTGGCCTTGCAGTAACATAGCAGCAAAGCTAGCCTTCATGGTTTCAGTCAATCGTAGCACAGAGAATGACTGTTCAATAGTATTTAACCACTCATCAGCTTCCAGCGGCTCTACGGCCTGCTTGAATACCGGAGGCTTAGTGTCCATGAAGTCCTTATAGTTACTGTATTGGTCCTCATCGTTTCCGCGGCGTCCACCTCGATCGCGATTGTGGTTGTTACTAGCAACCATCTGCTGCAAAATCGCTTGCTGGGTGTCCAAGAACTGAGCAAACATTTGTTCCTGGGTACGTGGTGGAGGAGGCGGCAACTCCTCATCTTCATGTTCGTTCCCACCACCACTGGTTGACCCATGACGACGGGTATGAGGTGCCATCTGTAGCAACACGCAACAACCATTGTTAAGTGTCAGTTATGTCAAAGATAACCGAAAGATTATGCCCAAAAGATATCAATGATCATTTTTGATAACCAACAAACGGCACAATAATTCAATAATCATCACACAACCGCACAATAACAAGGCGCAACCAAAAAGGGTTTTCAAGCTGCATAAGTTACCATTACTTAATTAAAAGTTTGATGGTTCCAGCCCTGAACACACAGGGTTCTCCCATTACAATTCAGGTTCTACCCCTTACATGACATTAAGGGTTTTCCCAATACAAAAGGGTGCCGATCATGGCAAGATCACTAGAAAAAGGCCTAGTCATCGTGGTCACTGTCCACGCCGGACACGTTCCCACCATGGTCATCACTCTCGTCAATAGGCACGATCTCCTCGGGGTCTTCTTCCTCTTCTTCCTCACTTGCTTCAGCATCATCAGCTGCAATGAAGATCTCAGGAGCAAACTCCGCTGCACCCGGAGGATGAAACGGATCAGCACGGTTGTTCAGACGATGAACATCCTGCTGCAACTCCCAAACTTGCTGCTGACTAGCACGCAACTCTTGCAGAAACTCAGTGCGCTGACGTGTCAAACTCATATTGCAATTGTCAAGCTGGCGGCGAAGATCTGCATTCTCCCTCTCAAGCACCTCGACACGGCGATCAGCTGCCAACAAGGCGCCAGTGCATCGTAACAACTCATTGCGACAGGCAGTGAGAGCTACCACCAAGTCATCTGAGCTACGACGAGCCATACGTGCCCACTCTTCAGCTTCTAACTTCTTCTCCACAGCATCATGCAGGGCTTCAATGCACTTCATCCAACCATCCCTAGTGGAATAATGCATCCTCAGGACAGCAAACATAGCACTCATAGAAGCACCCGTGCTATGAGCACGCTCGTCCCTGCCTCGCTCTAAAGAAGCTTGGCTAGACTGAGCCCACTCACCCTGAGAAGCATCCACCCTGGGAAAAACATTTGCTGACCCCAAATCAGCTCTCTTGTTGAACCGGCTGCAAATATCCGTCAACACCTCAAAAGCTGCAAGCTGCGCACCATCCCATGGCGTCCTCATGTCAACTTCCACCTTTATTCCTGGAAACGGCCAACCCCTTTCAAGCACAGGGATAGTCACCCAAACATCAAACCAAGGCTGCACCATGGTTTGCGCTGGCTTCCAGAAATACAGTGGTGGCTCTGCATATCCCACCGACTGCAACAACCTCCATAGCACAGTGGGTGTGCCAAACTGCTCCAGAAACTGACCACTCTGCGGCTCACCTTCAGCTGCCATCTGGTACATTACAACATCTTTCAGCATTTAGAATAAGATAGGACAGCACAAATTTTACCATAGGGAAGGAAATAGTACAGATAGCTTAAATTAATTTCATGATCATGATGCATGCACGTGCCAACGACCTCACACATAATATATTTTAACTAACGTTATAGTCGGTGGCATACCACGTGCTCTCATATACGTAACTAACCGTGCTATACGTTTTGCGTGGTTAGTGTACCTGCAGAAGATTCATTTCAGCCCAATCCCAATGTATGCAGGGCAACAAGAAGCACTTTTTGCCGGAAATGTTCCCATGAACATTTGCGACCCCAAAAATTAATTACTCCACCTTACTTCCATAAGTACACATATGGATAGCATGTACTCACTTCAGTAATCATACACTCACCATCGATCGATGGTTGTTCGATCTTACACTCACATCTCACCTTACCTTAGGCGACGTGGTACATTGACCCTTAAGAAGCAATAAGAAACCGACAGTTCATGATTATCCGCACGATAAAACCAAATGAACCACAAATAGAAATATGATGCAATTCCCCCCCAAGTCAGTACTTACATAAGCCACCTAATTACCACATATACATAGGGCTATAGGACTTGGTCATTGGTACTCATAAGTTTTGCAAACACTTGGTTTAAATCACCTATACACACTATCAGTTGGCAATTAGTTTGTAAAACTCAAAACTCTTTTAGTTTTTAAATAGTCAAGTGACGGTATATGCTGAATTATGCTCTGGTACCAGCTGTCACAGAACCGACCAATTTATACGAGCACAAGTACAACGATCGCATTTTCGCCGCAATCCAGTCGCACTTGAGCCAATATAAACCCGGTAGTCCGGAAATCTCGAAGGATTTCAAACATTTCATACCCCAAGGATCATTCATTCAGCAATACCCGATCACATGACACATAAGTTCGCAACCGAATTTAAACATCAGAGTACAACATAGTCTTTTACACAAATAGGGTAGTAGCGGAAGTCAATATAGTTTTACACCACAGAGTTCGAATATGAGTACCATCACATGACCCCGTCACAGCATTCTTACAACAACTAAAGATAGATAATGACCCCGCCCTCGGGTCTAGTCTTCTTCGCCCGCAGGGGTGAAGCAGTTCCTGCAATACGCGTAGAAAACTACACCATCTGCAACAATGGGAATAAAACCCTGAGTACTCAATTGTACTCAGCTAGACTTACCCGACAGGGAGTAAATAAAAAGACTCTCAAGGATATGCAAGGCTTATTTGGTGGAGCTCAGAGGGTAGCATCATTTTTGCATCAAAGCATTACTACAGTAGAACCTCAACTTAATCATTTTAATTGTGATAAGCTTCGATTTCAGTTAAACTATTTACTAGGATTAGCCACTATACTAAGCATTCACTGAATATTGTAGCAATCAATAAAACCATATGATTTCCGATATCCACAGATATCAACCTCATCTCACCATAATCATTATGTTCAAGTTATTAGCCTCTACCTCACCAGAAGATCAGTTCAGTTTCTCACTAACCAGGAGAGATGGCGATTCGAATCGATTGTACCAGCTGGCAAACATGCCAATCACAAACCCTGTCAGCCGAGCCACTGGCTTCTTGGGCCACCGTTAAATCTTTCTGAGTCACAATATGTCGCGGGCTTGGCGGGGACCATATTCTCAGAGACCAACCCACTTCCAGGATGCATCAGGTCCCTGACCTGCCCTTGGTAAGATGGTGTCTCCGCACATACTTCCTACCTCCAGAATATGTCTGCCTAGTCGCACCAATTCCCGGCTCAGAAAGAAATACTCGGCTTCGCGGTCAGAACGACTTATCTGGCCAGCTATGTGACGACGTCCTTCAATCTCAACTGATGTCTGGTGGCCTCAGTCCTAGTCGGCCGCAAGCAGCACCGAAGACGGCATGACCTCAACCATGTCATGCGGCTCCCCGCTACCTAGCCTTGATTCTCTCATTAGACACTGTGGCATGGTGGCACATATAGTCCATCATGTGGAATCCAACCCCATCATCATTAGTAACCACCTATGCTCGCGAAGGACAGGAAATCCCTCGACTTCTACCGGTCTAAGCATGGCTAAGCATAGGATCGAACCCATCCCCTTGTCTAGTAATAACTTCAGGATCAAGTATAAGTGGACAAGGAATAAATGCAGCAACGGTATCATATCAACTCCTATACTTAAGTGCACAATCATACGATTTAATAAAGACCAGTGTATTTGTAAAAAGAGTAGGTGGAGACTTAGGAATGCTCCGGGGCTTGCCTTTCACAAAGTTAGCGGGTTGGTGATCCGGGCACTCCGGAAGTTCAACCTCTTCTTCTTGTCCTTCGGAAACCTCGGGCACTTCAATCTCCGGCGGAACTCCCTCCTCCGGTGGATCGAATTGCAGCAGTGTCACTCCTCCCGGCGATCCTGTATGCATGATATGCATATATGAGAACTGAGAATGCACATGAAATGCAAGATAGAGATGCACGAATTAACCCATGATATGCAATCAGTTTAACAATCCACACTCATTTATTTCTTTCCTAGACAACCAACTCATACTCACCCTTCTTAAGCAAAGCATAGAACAATTTCTCGTCCCGGGTGAGAGGTCTACAACCTGCACTTAATAATTAACATGCATCAACTAACCTACCACAACCAAAAGATATTTGCTTAGAAACAATTAAACAAACCCTAGCCTATAACTGGACCTACTGCTTACTGTGACCAGAAAAATCCATAGAAATTACAGTAGCTATTACACATCCAGATTAGCCTACTGACAAAATTTCAAGTCATTTGGACAAGTATAACAGTCTACACAAAAATAACAAGCAACCAGCCTTTTAAGCAATGGAAAATACTTAACACAGTGAAAAGTATCAAACAACAGATTTCCTAATTTTCTTAGCTTCTTTCCAACATAACATAGCCCAGGAAAAATATTCATGTCCATAACCTTAACACATTAAGCATGGTGATTTTTGCCAGATTAAAGCATAAAAGGCACATTATACTATACATCATATAAATAACAGTGAAACACCAGCAAACATATTTTTCATAGATTCTAATTCCCTAAACAAGATGAATGCAAGTGGAATCACATTTTTAGCACATTCCTGCAATTACTTATGCATTTATCAAGTTTACAAGCAATTAACAATTTAATTATAACTGCACACAAAAAGTATTCAAAAAGTACATTTTATATTTTTCCTTGATAGAGCTCAGAAATACAAACACAACAAAATTTGGTTCACCCCCATTGGACATTCCTAGCTCCAGATATGAATTTTGGAAGGTTTTACACATTTTCTGGAAATTCCTTTTATAAAATCAAAAACCTAAACCCGATAGAACTGCTACGTGCACCCGGCTCAGCGAACCAGAGGCGCACCTGAACGGCTGACTCGCGGGCCTCGGGGTCGACCCGACCCCACGCGTCAGAGAGAGGAAACAGAGCCGCCGGCGCTGACCGGCGAGAGCTCGCCGACGGCGAGGTCTCCGGCGACGCCGAGGCTACCTACCGACTCGCGGCAACGAGACGAACCCGATGGACCAACTGCCGAGGGTCGTACTCCACCGGAGCGAGCTCGACGGCGGCAATGGCGGACGGCGGTGGTCCGGCGAACTTGCGCCGGCCGATTCCGGCCGTTGCTCGCGCGGCTCGGCCTCGTTCCGTGTTCCTGCAACCCTAGCGGACCTGTGCGCGCGACTAATCGAACTATTGCGCACGGAAACTCACTGACCGCGCTCGCATGGCGGCACGGTGGCGAGCGGTTTCACGGCGAACTCGGGTTCCGGCGAAACCACGGCGAGGTAGATCTAACCGACGGCGTGGAAAGGATCTACGGCTAACGGAGACTCTTAGACGAGCAAAAGAGAGGGAAGCCGACCCCGGCATCGCCCTCGTCACGGCGACCCGAGAGCTCGGCGGCGCTCCGGCAATGGCGGACGGCGAGAAGCTCGCTGGAGCTGTACCTTAGGTCGGCTGAGGTCGGCAACGGGTCGGAAACGAAGAGCAGAGCAAGCCGCAGCTGCGCCGAGGGTGGCGCGGTCGGAGACGGCTCGGTGGCGGCGGATTTCACCGCGGCGGTCGCGGCGGAAATGGCGACGGCGGAAATGGCGACGGCGAAGGGGACAGAGGAGAGCAGCGAGCGAACAGAGGGCGAGAGAGCAGGGAGAGCGAGGGCGAGCGTGCGGGAGACAGCGTTGCGTGTTCCCCTTTGTAAGCCGACCGCGCGGCAGCAACGACGGCGTACGGCGCCATCTGGCGGCCGAGGCCTGACGCGGTCGCGCGACTCGCTCGCGATTCGCCCGAGGGTCGAACTGAATCGGCTCCGATTCAGTTTCCGCGGACCCGACTGAAACTCGATTTTTATCAATCTATAACTCGCGATCCAGGGCGTTTCAGCGAAAACTTCACTACTATGGATTGAAGAGCTATACGAGTAGATCATTTCATATTAAGACACTTTACTCTAGTTCGGCCTAGATTGAGAGATACAAGTCGATGAACAGGGGTACACCGAAACTGAAAACCGGTTTAGACTTAGGAAAATTTGAAAACTTCCAAAACAGCTCCAAATCTGCACTAATTCAACTTTTTGACCTTCTTCCACTCATTTTCATGAGTTGACCCAAAAATAAAGTTTGTTCCTTATAAAATTCTACACAACTTTGATTAAGGGTGCACTGACATGCAGAATCCCTAAAATGCCCTTCTTGTTTGGTCAAACAGAATAGCTTTTAAAGGGCTCTCTAGTCAACTATGAGCTAGAGGGGTATTTTGGGGATTTCACCAACATGAACATTGTTCCAAATGTTATCCTCAACATGTATAAACATTTAGAACCGTACACAAACATCACATTTGCATGTCAACACATTTTGCATAATATGGACATATAAACAAACATATAGTGATAAAAGGGAATCCAATCAAATGCAATGATAATAATGCATGAAATGACATGATCTATGCTTGATGACATGCAATTGCAAGTGTGAAAATAGTAACTAACACTAGGGTGTTACACAGAGCTCCCTAGATCGATAAGTCAAGTCGAGATCTCCATGTAACGAACATAATGATACACATGTAACGAACATAATGATACACATCAGGTAACACGATGCAACGCGAAAAGGCTAAACGCCGACTGGATGTAGAGATATTACTCGATCACAAGGGCTCAAACCAGGGTAAATCATTTATTTTCGCATTCACGGCTGAGTTCCAGAGTTCACTAAAGCTCGAAGCTCACATCCGAATGGCAAGCGGCTCAACATCTTCCTCATCCTCGTCCTCTTCAAGCACATAGCTTGCAGAGCCTAAACAGCAGCCAAAGACAAAGTCAAAGAAGGGACAAGCCAAAAGATAAGCACAAAGAGCAGCTCACCTATAAGGATGTTACCTGTAACTCTGTTGCTCGTCGCACGAGCCTTCTTGGAAGCCAAAGCAGAAGAGTCCCCCCGATAGACCCTGCTAGGGATGAACTGTTCGAACTCCTATACAAGGTGTATACTCCACGTACTCAAGACCAGTGCTTATAGAAAACAAGGGATAAAGACCTTACCAGAAGCAGCACGAGGAATAGAAGACGCTAAACTCATACCTGCCCCAGCAGCAGTCAAAGAAGAAGGTGGATCCAGAAATTTCCAACCAAGGTCCTAGAAAAACAAAGCAGAGACCTCAAAACCACATGAAAAGGAACTGAGGAACATAACACAAAACAAGCACATTATACTTATAGCCAGGGGAGGTTTACTAGCAGAATACTCAGGAACCCGTGCCGGATGGGCAACAACATTCTTGCGAATCTTCTTAAGGCGCTCAAGGACTTCATCGTCAGAGAGCTTAGAAGGCACCAAATAACTCGGGTATTCAACACCAGTATACTCAAAACCATACTGCTCCCTCTGCATAATAGACTGAACAAGGCAGCAGAGGAAGGCGGCTACAATGCCGAAACCGGTCAGCCCTTGCTGCTTAAGAACCCAGAACCATTCCAACAAGGACTAAAGCTAGGCAATGTCATCATCAGAGAGACAAGCCTATGTAACACCTGGATTTATGAAGAAATCCGAACGCAGGATATATGTGAACCCAGGAAGTCCAAAAACCACATATATCAACAAATTGTACATCATTATGGCCCGAACATCGATTAAACTTATTAACAACACTACTGAGTCACATCATTGCCAACGGCATTGTTTATTACAGCGGATACGTGAAAGGAAAACTCTCCAAGCCAATAGGGACACCGATTGGGGGAATGCCATCTTCATCAGTCCTGGATATCCTCTGGAAAGTCGACATACTCTTCATCATCATCTGGTACCCATCTAGGATTTTTGATAATTTGGTAAACAACGACAAGCGTCAGCTTACCACGCTCAGCAAGTATATAATGGGGGATGCAAGGCTTAAAGGCTGTATTTTGCTTAGTTGCAGTTCGCTTTTAGTTGGTCAAGTTTTATTAATTAACCTGATTGCTAACTTAGTGAATAGCCCAACCTAAGAGAAAGATTAATTCATTAAACAAGTTTAAACATTCTCCAAATTCTCCAAGATCTCCAGGTTCTCCAGAACATGGCTTCTCCAAAATACGAGTTTGGACAAAAAGGATCCAGGCTGCTCGTGTCCGTGAGCACGGCTGATATATCAGATAGAAATAACTCTGCAGAGCTTGTACAACTTGCCAGATGCTCGGGGCCCGTCGACCCACAAACACTGCCAAGGTGAGTGGGTAGGGAACCACTACGAAGATTTTCACTAGTCACTCTAACAAGTTAGTACTCGTGAGGTTTCAATAGCAAGGCGAATGGAGGCCCCCCTTTAAGAATGGCACACCATATGACCGCAGCCCAGCACACATCTTGACAGGCTCGGAATCCATTTTAGAACCCAGGCCCCTCACTTGCGCCTTTCGATAACTACTAACGAGCTAGAGAAGATCTAGTTACTTGTCCAAGATCAGAGCCATGTAATCCTCAAGGTTGTATGAAAAATCCTGGGTGGCCGCTTTAAGTAATACCCTTACGAAGATTGACGAGAGCCCAAAATGTTCATTGCTCCAGTCTCCTAAACCATGTTGCTAAAAAGTTCATTTTATCTCATGTTGCAAAAGTAGCAATTAAACATAATTATCATAAGCCTTTGTTGAGCGAAGCATAGCACAATATTCTAATGCAAAACCCCCATAGGTGATAAGGAATAAGGCATAAGTAATCCTAGGTAAAAACTTAGTGTTTATCAATTTGGACTCATGCATATGAATTTAAATGATCGCATCATTGATAGGTAACAAGGAGACCATATATACACTTGCCTTGAAAATCCGCTTGGTCCTGAAACTGCTCACAATCGTTCTCCTCGAAGAACTCATCCTCTAATACCACGAACATCACCAATCAAGCACGAATCCATTCATCACATGCATAAAAACATATAAAACACTATTAGAACAATACACCACGCATCAAAAGATAGAAAATAATAAAATAGAATTATTCTACTCATCTCTACGATCACGCAGATATGTGGATCACTGAAAATGGAGCTAAAACGAGAAAGATATAGATAAAACAAGATCCAAGGGATAGATTGCAAATATAAATATTATTTTGAAGTCCTCTGCACCTAAACCGACGCTGAAATCATAAATAAACCTAAAATAGAGGGGTTTCAAGGCAAAAACACAAACTGTGGACCTTGGGGTGAGATCCAGAGAGTTTCAGGGGCTAAACTGCTAAAAACAGGGCCTCTAAGCAATTACTTTTGAACTGCGCTGTACTACGGGTTAAAATGGATAAAACGCAGGGGCCAAAATGCAAGACAGCCGGGCTGTCGTCTTTGGGCCAGCCGAGTGCCACGCGGCAGCTTGCGGTTGGCTGGGTCCACGGCTTCAGCGTGGACCGGGTGCGCGGCGCGGCTGCCTCGGTCCACCAGGGACCGAGCGCGCGGGGGCAGAGGGGGCGCGGCCGGCGGGACGGCTTCGGCATGGCGGCGCACCATGGGAGGCGGCCCGAGCTCGCTGGCCAATCACCGGAACGGCAATGCAGTGCACGGGGAGCGAAACTGAGGGCACCGGAGTGCTGCGGACGAAGCGGCGAACGCAGCTGCGGGGTCGGGAAAGACGCTCGGGGCGTCCCGACATGGAGGCGCCATGGCCGAGAGCCTTGAGCTCGCCAGCGTGCGCGGACAGGGCGGCTCGGAGGGCTAGGAGCAGAACAGAGGGCACCGGCGCAACGGCACGGGCACGGCGAACGCGACGGAGGCCTCGGATTCGTCGGTGGAACTCGCCAAGACGGAGTTCGACGACGGCGACGATCTGCAGAGAGAGAAAAAGCTCGGTTGAGCACGAAACCGCATGGACAAAGGTAAAGAAGGGCTCGGTTGAGTCGTAGGCATGCGCGTGGTCACTGAGCTGGCTCGGTGACGCAATGGCGGTGAAGAACGGTCCCCCGGAGGAACTCCGGCGAGTGGCGGTGGCTATGGAGGCGGCGGTGTGTGAAAGGAGAGGAGGGAGGGCTCTGACCTCGCCTTTATAGGTCGAGCAAGGTGTGGGGAATGGTCGGGGGTGTCCCACTTGGCCGAAACGGCCGGCGGAGTGGCCATCAATGCCCTTCACGGCGGCCGTTTCCGAAGACGGGGCGGCGGCGGCGCGTCTCCTCGGCTGGAGGTAGGGAAAGGGCACCGGTCGCTGACCGGTGGACCCGGGCTGTCAGCGGAAGAGAGTGGGGCGCGTTGTGGGCTGCCCGGGCGAGCTGGGCCGTGGCGCGGCCCACTGCACCAGCGCGCGCGCGAGGGAGGGTGAAGGGGCAAAGGCTGGGCCAGCTTGGGCCGAAAAGGGAGGAGAGGAGGGAAAAGGAAAAAGGTTTTCTTTTTCTGATTTTTGCAAACCTCCACATTTTGAACTTGAATTTGAAATGTTTTTCAACCAACCTAACCTGCACTCAAGCACAAAAATTATGCACCAGCATGAATGCAACAATTAACTAAAAATTTTATTTTCTCCAATTTAGCATTTATAAAAATTATTGTTTTCTTACTCTATGTTTGAGGAAAATACAAGTAATATCTCAAATTAATTCTATTTTCCAAAAGATGGTTTTTAGGGTGTTACAAACCTACCCCACTTAAAATGAATCTCGCCCTCGAGATTCGACAGATTCAAAAAGTTGAGGATAAGCTGTTCTGAGATCTTCTTCTCTTTTCCATGTGGCCTCATCCTCAGAGTGTCGATTCCACTGCACTTTACACATTTTAATATTCTTACTCCGAGTAATCCTTTCTGCTGTTTCCAAAATTTTGATAGGGTACTCTGTATAGGTGAGGTTCTCCTTCAGTTTCAGATCCTCCAAGGGGATTCCCTCTTCGGGTACACGTAAGCACTTTTTCAGTTGCGATACGTGAAACACATCATGCACACCTAACAGACTTTCTGGCAATTCTAGCTGATAAGCTACTTCTCCTTTTCTCAATAAAATCTTAAATGGTCCCACATACCTTGGGGATAATTTTTCTTTTGCATGAAACCGTTTAACTCCCCTCATAGGTGACACCTTGAGATATACAAAATCTCCAATATTAAATTCCAAATCTCTTATTCTTGTATCTGCATAGCTTTTCTGCCTTGATTGAGCAACTCTGAGATTTTGACGGATTGTTTGAACTTGTTCTTCTGCCTGTCTCAACACTTCAGGTCCAAACACTTGGGTTTCTCCTGTCTGATTCCAGAACAACGGTGTCCTGCACTTCCTACCATATAGTGCTTCAAAGGGTGACATTTTTAAGCTCTTCTGATAGCTGTTATTATACGAAAATTCCGCGTATGGTAGACTTTTATCCCAACCAACTCCGCTCTGCAACGCACAAGTTCTTAACATATCTTCTAGAATCTAGTTAGTCTTTTCTGCCTGTCCATCTGTTTGCGGATGGTAAGCGGAACTGAAGGTTAACTTAGTACCCAAGGAACCATGAACTTTTTCCCAGAATTGAGATGTAAACTAAGTGCCTCTGTCTGACACTATCTTTTTAGGCACTCCATGCAAGCATACAATTCTTTCCATGTACAGCTCAGCCAATCTTGCCCCGGAGTAGGTTGTTTAAACAGGAAGGAAATGTGCCACTTTCGTTAATCGATCCACGATTACCCATATCGAATCATATCCTCATTGAGTACGAGGTAGGCCCACTATAAAATCCATTCCTACTTCTTCCCACTTCCACTCTGGAATTTTCATAGGTTGAAGTAGTCCAGCTGGCCTTTGATGTTCTGCCTTAACTCTTTGACATGTGTCACATATGGCTACGTATTCTGCCACATCTCTTTTCAAACCATTCCACCAGTATTTCTCCTTAAGATCAAGGTACATTTTTGTGCTCCCCGGATGTATGGAGTATGCTGAGTTATGGGCCTCATTCAGAATCATTTCTTTTATTTCTTTTATGTCAGGTACATAGATTCTTTTTCCGAACCAAACTGTTCCTTGATCATCCAAACTGAATCCGGGTGCTTTGCCAATTACTATACGTTCATCTATATCTTTTATATCCTCATCTTCCAATTGTCCTTTACGGATTTCCTTCTCGAGCATAGGCTCCACCGTAAGTTCCACGGTGTTAGCTACCATCACAAGGTTTAAGTGGGCAAACTCTTCACTTAATTCCTTTGGCAGCTGAGGGGTATAGACCATATTCACATAGCTCTTTCGACTAAGAGCATCAGCTACTACATTCGCCTTCCCGGGGTGATAGTGTACCTCAAGGTCATAGTCCTTAATCAATTCTAGCCATCTACGCTGCCTCAAATTTAAATCTGACTGAGTGAATATGTACTTCCGGCTTTTATGATCGGTGAAGATTTCACACTTATGTCCAATCAAATAGTGCCTCCATATTTTCAATGCATGAACCATGGCTGCTAACTCCAAGTCATGGGTCGGATAGTTCAACTCATGCTTTCTCAACTGTCTCGAGGCATAAGCAACCACTTTACCTTCTTGCATAAGGACACAGCCTAACCCTTGTCTTGATGCATCACAGTATATAGAAAAACTCTTGGAAAGATCCGGCAATACCAACACTGGAGCGGTGGTTAGTCTCTTCTTCAACTTTTCAAAACTTGCTTGATGCTTATCAGACCACACAAATTTTGCATCCTTTTCAAGTAGAGACGTCATTGGTTTTGCTAGCTTCGAAAACCCTTCTATGAATCTCCGATAATATCCGGCCATACCCAAGAAACTTTGAATTTCACTCACATTCTTGGGAGGATTCCAATTCACTACATCCTTTACCTTCTTTGGGTCTACTGCCACTCCACCATTAGAGATAATATGACCAAGGAAAGACACTTCCTTAAGCCAGAATTCACATTTGCTCAATCTTGCATATAGTTGGTGGTCTCCCAGTTTCTGTAATACCATTGTCAAGTGTTCCTCATGCTCTTTTTCATTCTTTGAGTAAACCAAGATGTCGTCTATGAATACCACCATAAACTTGTCAAGGTATTCCATAAAAACATTATTCATCAAGTACATAAAGTATGCAGGGGCGTTTGTTGAACCGAATGACATCACTGTGAATTCATACAATCCATATCGAGTTGTAAAGGCAGTCTTTGGTATATCAGATACACGAATTCTCAACTGATGGTAACTAGACCTCAGGTCAACCTTGGAGAATACACAAGCACCCTTCAGTTGATCAAACAAATCATCGATTCTTGGCAGCGGGTACTTATTTTTGATCGTGACTTCATTCAAGGATCTATAATCTATGCACATTCTCTGCGAACCATCTTTTTTTCCACAAACAGGATGGGAGCACCCCAAGGTGAGGAACTAGGACGTATATAACCCTTTTCCTGCAATTCCCTTAACTGATTCTTAAGCTCTTCTAATTCATTCACACCCATTCTATAAGGTTTTTTGCTATTGGTGCAGTGCCAGGTAATAGTTCTATTATGAATTCAACATCTCGTTTAGGTGGCATACCTAGCAGATCGTCGGAGAACACATCAGGAAATTCATTTACGATGTGGATATCCTCGATAGCAACATCCTTCATGTGATTCAGCTGGCAATCACCTTGTGCTAGTGCCGATACTCTAAACTCAGTTCTTTCTCCAGACTCTGTCCTCAACAAAATGGTTCTGGCAGAACACTTAATCACCGCATCGTGTACTGACAACCAATCCATCCCAAGGATCACATCTATTCTGGTAGAATTTAATACCACCAGTTCTGCTGTGAAGTCTACCCCACTTATATTAAGCCTAACTTTGGGACACTTAAGGGATGCCTTCATCTCACCCCCGGGTGAACTAACCATCATATTTCTTTGCAAAGGTTGCATAAGCATAGCATGTTTCTTCACAAATTGAGCAGAGATAAAAGAATGCGAAGCTCTAGAATCAAACAAAACTGAGGCAGGATGAGAGTTAACTGAAAACGTACCGATTACTACATCAGACGCCTCCTGTGTAGACTCGAAAGTCACATGGTTCACTTTGCCTTGAGCATAATTCTGCTGGCCTTGCTTGCTTGGGGTGTGAGTACCCAGCTTCTGGTTGTTAGGAGCAGTAAGGGGACCTTGATTTGTCTTCTTCGGGCAATTATAGGAAATGTGCCCTGTCTCACCACACACATAGCACTTGTTGCTGTTGTTGGGGTTGTAAGCACTTGAGGCGTTAGTCTTCACGGGCGGATTTCCACCTTGATTCGGGCGGGCGCCCTGAGTACGGAACTGAGACTGCTGGGAAGAGTTCTTGGACTGAAACTGCATACGGGTAGCTCCAGATTGCTGACCCTGGTACCTCTGCTGATTGTTTTGTGTTTGGTTAAAACGGGGACAGCTGCTGCTGCCAGGCTTCCTCTCTTGAAACTTGCGTTTCTTCACTTCAATGTCATGTTTCTTGCTTTCAATCACAAGAGCTTTGTCAACTAACTTCTGGAAATTTCCAAAAGTATGGGAGAGCAATTGATACTGCAGACTATCATTCAACCCTTCCATGCAGAGTTCTTGCTTGTCTTGATCGCCTTCAACATCATGTGGAGCGTAACGGGAGAGCTAGATAAACTTATCCCTGTACTCACTTACAGACATACTGCCCATTTTTAAGGAGAGGAACTCCTTCCTCTTAAGCCTCATGATGCTAGCTGGGACATGACGAGAGCGGAAACTCTCCCTAAACTCTTGCCAAGTGATTTGATCTGCATTCGCATGACCATTCTAGAAAGTTTCCCACCAATCAAGAGCGGCTCCTTGAAGCTGTCCTGAAGCACAAAGAACCCTCTCACGATCATTGCACTGAGCTATATCAAGCTGACACTCCACTGCACGGAGCCAGTCGTCCGCTTCAAGCGGGTCAGGAGAGCTATTGAAAACCGGCGGGCGACCTTTCAGAAATTCGCCCCGCTTATCATGAACTTGTTGAGGGGCTTGTGGTGGAGGATTGTTTTGAATATTCTGCATGGCATGTGTCATTTGTTGCATAAGTTGAGTTTACATTGCCACAAGTTGCTCAATCGACACGGGCGGTGGCGGCGGAGGTGGGTTCCTGTTGCCACCCGCACTCCTTGTGTCCACCATCTGTGACAAGTACATATCTTGGATGAATTCTTTGTTGTAGGGGTCAATAATACTCAGGTAGGTTCAGCATAGAACGTAAAATAGGTGCACAACTTGGTTGCATAAGGAATGATACACAATCTGAATTTTTCAGGCGATAGACAAAATCAGCAGTGTAGTAATCTGATCATAATTTATTCTCTGAAAATAATCTGAATACATGGGCTATACCGTTAGAAAGATTATAAAATTTCCTGCAACTCTTATGTATAAAACTTTTGCTGATTCTTAGGCGAAAATGGGTAAAAACTGCAATCATTCAGATCTGTTCGAACTTTCCTGACAGCAGACAGTGATAACTCTAAACAGCCATAAATCTCAAACCGTGATAGCTATGAACATGAAACCAATTGCAAATGGTAGGCATAGAAGTGCAGATGTGCTCATAAAATTTTCACAGCCATAGGATAAGCAAATTTTGAGATATGATCCAAATATTGCAGGGTACTCAGGCAAAAACAGATTAAGAAGATTTTAAAGTTTGAACCCAACCACTTATTTAAATAAACATTAAGACCATAAAGTATTACGATGATGGTTGTGGACAAGCACCACACTCATCACAATCATAACATAAAGCCAAATCATCCATCTTGCATCATAACAAGCATGAAATCACATTATTAAGACAACAAGTTCTGACGGACTCGACATAACGATATAAAAAGACTCAACTGACTGACTCGACCAAGCAACTCGCATTATTCGCATCTCAGAAGTTTGGGAAGAGCTCCTAGGGGTCCAGGTCGTGCGGGAGCAGGTGCAGCCTGGGTGGTGCCTCTTGCACTGAGAGACGATGGCCGGGTCGTGCGCCATGGAAGATGGCAGTCTCCCTGGCTGTCCTCCTCCCTGCTGCTGACGCTCCAAGTCGTCGACCCTATCCTGTAGCCTCTCAAGCTCCAGCCTCATGGTCCTCTGGTCCATCAGAGCACGGTCTAGGGCGCTGTTGAGTGTGACTACCAGTGGCACCGTGGCCGCTAGCCTGGCGCTATCGCCCTCCTGTAGCGCAGCAACCCTGCACCCAGACTCGATCCGGCGGCGTTGAGGGAAGTAGCGGTCGTCGTCCTCCTGAATGGTGGGGTACACCATCTCTCGGTGCACGTAGAGAGCCTGCCTCGCCGCGTCCTCAACTCCAAACTCACAGGTGTAAGTCGGGGTCAAAGCACGGGTGACGGAGCGGATCCTCCAGGCCCTCTCGTCGTCGCACCAGGTCTTCACAAAAGCCTTCGTGACCCAGTAGTCGGCGTGCTTGCGGTGGAAGAACCTCCTACTCCTGTACTCCACTACAACGGAGAGAGTGGCATACTGCCGTTGCAAGAGTCCCAAGAGCTTGGGATGGTAGAACTCGTCTCCATCCTGGGCGGTGTAGGTCTCACGGGTCCAGCCAGGACGTGGCTCCTCGTCCTCGTCATCGTCCTCGGGCGGTGGGTCGCCGCCGCCCCCGCCCTGGACCTCGTCCTCGCCCTAGTCCTGCTCCTTGTCGGAGCGGGTGTGGCTGTCGGAGTGGTCGGAGGACTTGTCGTCACTGGAGTCCCCCGAGTCGTCACTTGGATCTACAGCAGCCTCCTGCTCGGCGAGGTCCTGCTGCGGGATAAACTGGCTCAAGTACTCCGCCTGGGTAGGTGCAGTCCCTCCGGTGCTCTTGCGGGCGGTTTGCTTAGTACGCACCATCGACCTGTTTTTAAATATGAGTTAGATCAGAGGGTTTTTGCAAAGAATAAGAGTAGTGTACCAGAAAATTTGTAGTAAATTAGTAAAAGCATATAAAATTTTGTCAAGTACACCTAAAGGGGTATCCAGTTCTACCTAAAGAAGGCGCCCTATAGTCAGTTCGGCTCCGATACCAATTTGTAACACCCGGATTTACAAAGAAATCCGAACGCAGGATATATGTTGACCCAGGAAGTCCAAAAACCACATATATCAACAAATTGTACATCATTATGGCACGAACATCGATTAAACTTATTAACAACAGTACTGAGTCATATCATTGCCAACGACATTGTTTATTACAGCGGATACGTGAAAGGAAAACTCTCCAAGCCAACAGGGACACCGACTGGGGGCACGCCATCTTCATCAGTCCTAGATATCCTCCGGAAAGTCGACATACTCTTCATCATCATCTGGTACCCATTCAGGATTTTTGATAATTTGGTAAACAACGAAAAGCATCAGCTTACCATGCTCAGCAAGTATATAATGGGGGTGCAAGGCTCAAAGGTTGTATTTTGCTTAGTTGCAGTTTGCTTTTAGTTGGTCAAGTTTTATTAATTAACCTGATTGCTAACTTAGTGAATAGCCCAACACAAGAGAAAGATTAATTCATTAAACAAGTTTGAACATTCTCCAAATTCTCCAAGATCTCCAGGTTCTCCAAAACATGGCTTCTCCAAAATACGGGTTTGGACAAAAAGGATCCAGGCTACTCGTGTCCGTGAGCACGGCTGATATATCAGATAGAAATAACTCTACAGAGCTTGTGCAACTTTACCCATGAGTCGTGAATTCCCAAATGCCCGGGGCCCGTCAACCCACAAACATTGCCAAGGTGAGTGGGCAGGGAACCACTACGAAGATTTTCACTAGTCACTCTAACAAGTTAGTAGTCGCGAGGTTTCAACACAAGGCGAATGGAGGCCCTCTTTAAGAATGGCACACCACGTGACCGCAGCCCAACACACATCTTGACAGGCTCGGTACCCATTCTGGAACCTAGGCCCCCCTCTTGCGCCTTTCGGTAACTACTATCGAGCTAGAGAAGATCTAGTTACTTGTCTAAGATCAGAGCCATGTAATCCTCAAGGTTGTACGAAAAATCCTGGGTGGCCGCTTTAAGTAATACCCTTATGGAGATTGAATAGAGCCCAAAATGTTCTTTGCTCCAGTCTCCTAAACCATGTTGCTAAAAAGTTCATTTTATCTCATGTTGCAAAAGTAGCAATTAAACATAATTATCATAAGCCTTTGTTGAGCGAAGCATAGCACAATATTCTAATGCAAAACCCCCATAGGTGACAAGGAATAAGGTATAAGTAATCCTAGGTAAAAACTTAGTGTTTATCAATTTGGACTCATGCATATGAATTTAAATGATCGCATCATTGATAGGTAACAAGGAGACCATATATACACTTGCCTTGAAAATCCGCTTGGTCCTGAAACTGCTCACAATTGTTCTCCTCGAAGAACTCATCCTCTAATACCACGAACATCACCAATCAAGCACGAATCCATTCATCACATGCATAAAAACATATAAAACACTATTAGAACAATACACCATGCATCCAAAGATAGAAAATAATAAAATAGAATTATTCTACTCGTCTCTACGATTACACAGATATGTGGATCACTGAAAACGGAGCTAGAATGAGGAAGATATGGATAAAACAAGATCCAGGGGCTAGATTGCAAATATAAATATTATTTTGAAGTCCTCTACACCTAAACCAACACTGAAATCATAAATAAACCTAAAACAGAGAGGTTTCAAGGCAAAAACACAAACTGTGGACCTCGGGGTGAGATCCAGAGAGTTTCGGGGGCTAAACTGCTAAAAACAGGGCCTCTAAGCAATTACTTTTCAACTGTGCTGTACTGTGGGTTAAAATGGATAAAACGCAGGGGCCAAAATGCAAGATAGCCAGGGTTGTTGGCTTTGGGCCGGCCGAGTGCCACGCGGCGGCTTGTGGTTGGCTGGGTCCACGGCTTCAGCGTGGACTGGGTGCGCGACGCGGCTGCCTCGGTCCACCATGGACCGAGCGCGCGGGGGCAGAGGGGGCGCTGCCGGCGGGACGGCTTCGGCACGGCAGCGCACCATGAGAGGCGGCCCGAGCTCACCAGCGAATCACCGGAACGGCAATGCAGTGCACGGGGAGCGAAACTGAGGGCACCGGAGTGCTGCGGACGAAGCGGCGAACGCGGCTGCTGGGTCGGGAAAGACGCTCGGGGCGTCCCGACATGGCGGCGCCATGGCCGAGAGCCTTGAGCTCGCCGGCGTGCGCGGACATGGCGGCTCAGAGGGCTAGGAGCAGAACAGAGGGCACCGGCACAATGGCACGGGCACCGCGAATGCGACGAAGGCCTCGGATTCGCCGGTGGAACTCACCAAGACGGAGTTCGACGACGGCGGCGATCTACTGAGAGAGAAAAAGCTCGGTTGAGCACGAAACCGCATGGACAAAGGTAAAGAAGGGCTCGGTTGAGTCGTAGGCGTGCGTGTGGTCACCTGAGGTGGCTCGGTGACGCAACGGCGACGAAGAACGGTCCCCCGGAGGAACTCTGGTGAGTGGCGGTGTCTATGGAGGCGGCGGTGTGCGAAAGGAGAGGAGGGAGGGCTCTGACCTCGCCTTTATAGGCCGAGCAAGGTGCGGGGAAGGGTCGGGGGTGTCCCACTCGGCCGAAACGGCCAATGGAGTGGCCATCAATGCCCTTCACGGCGGCCGTTTCCGAAGACGAGGCGGCGGCGGCGCATCTCCTCGGCTGGAGGTAGGGGAAAGGGCACCGGTCGCTGACCGGTGGACCTAGGCTGTCAGCGGAAGAGAACGGGGCGCGCTGCGGGCTGCCTGGGCGAGATGGGCCGGGGTGCGGCCCACTGCGCCAGCGCGCGCGCGCGAGGGAGGGTGAAGGGGGAAAAGGCTAGGCCGGCTTGGGCCGAAATGGGAGGAGAGGAGGGAAAATGAAAAAGGTTTTCTTTTTCTAATTTTTGCAAACCTCCACATTTTGAACTTGAATTTGAAATGTTTTTCAACCAACCTAACCTGCACTTAAGCACAAAAATTATGCACCAGCATAAATGCAACAATTAACTAAAAATTTTATTTTCTACCATTTAACATTTATAAAAATTATTTTTTTGCTTACTCTATGTTTGAGGAAAATACAAGTAATATCTCAAATTAATTCTATTTTCCAAAAGATGGTTTTTAGGGTGTTACAGCTGGATCCCACCGATTGGTGGCAATAGGAGGAGCATCCATATGAACAGATAACGCGGGAGGAGAGTTGACAAGATAAAACCGTCCTGAGCGCCACTCTTTAACAGAATCAACAAGGGTGTAGTCAAAGAACTCGGCCCAGCCTTGATGGAACTGGAGGCTACAGCTCCCAATAGTAGGAACGACTTCACCTTGAGTATTAGGCCTCAAGCAGAAAAAGTAACACAGAAGAGCAAGGAAAGGAGGAATCCCAAGGAAAACCTCACAAAGATGAGCAAAGATGGAAAGATGAAGAATCCCATTAGGAGACAGATGGTACAGAGAGGTACCATAGTAATCAAGAAAGTTGTGGAAAATCCAGAGGAAAGGAGACAGAGCCCACAACGAACGAAAGAGACAAAGAGGATGATCAAATCCCCATGAAGAGCAGGAACACAATTCTCACCAGGGACAATCTAGCCTAAGAGTTCTTGTGAGTATATACATCCGTCAACCCCCAACTCCTTCAGTTGAGACTCACTACCCTTAGGCTCAGCTAGATCTTCTCGGCAGCAATCATGGCAATGTACTCTGGGTTGTTGATCTTCTCCGCCTCCACCTTGCCCTTGCTGAAAGATGAAGCTCCTTTCTTCCCACGAACCATTGAGAATAGAAAGAAGGAAATCTCAAGAAATGGAGGAAGTTAAGATTCTAGCAAAGACAGAGGCGGCGGCGCATATGCTAGGGTTTCGAAGGCAGCTAGAATAAGACGGGGAAAACAAGAAGATGAACAAGACATTTATAAAGCAGCAAGACTCAAGCATACCAAGCAAGGCTTGAAAGGCCCATCCAGCCCAACAAAGATCAATAAGGCTAAAATAACCACAACGGTTAAGGAAAGCAAGAGTTTTCAAGAAAATAAAGATTCGCAGCACAGATTCATTCCACAATACCAAAAACAAATTGGCATGCGCACACGGATATTCTTGAAAGACAGTCTCTTTATCCCAACAACTCGGCAACAACTATCACAACCCGGAGAAGGACACAATACTACAGATTATATCAGATTCAGCTCGACCAATACAAGATATTACAAGGAACAACTCGGAACTAAAGAATAGAGACTAGACCCAATTCAAACACCCCAAGTAATATATTTGCAGCTAAGAAAAGGATGACGATGGCACCCCCTAACCAATGAAGAACTCGACGTCATTCTACTCCAGCCTCCATTACCTTCTCTAACTCCATGATCACCAAAAGGAGAACAAGAAGAGGACACATTCGAGGAGGACGACGGCAGAGCACAGTAAGTAGAAGATCAGCCGAAGCCGACCAAGACTCCAAGCTACAAACAAACTAGAGGGGTGGAGAAAGGGGTTGGTGGCAAGAGGCTCACAACCAGGTGATAGATGGGTAACATCACCCACCAACCTACCTAAGGTTCTAGCCACAGGATAACCTTAGACCAAGTTAGTGACCCGGAGAGGATTAGAGCCATTTGAAGAACTAACATGGGATTATGAGATTGATCCCATGTCAATGTTTCTTCAAACCATGCCACCGGATCACAAGGCTGCCATCAACCAAGGGGTCCCCATCACAAGATTTCTTCAAATAACAATAAGAGTAGAGACGCGCAACGAAGTCGCTCGGGGGCTACTGAAGTTCACTCACTAAGATATCCATGATTCAGAAGAAGAGTTTGGAGATTACAAAGACAAAGGTGTAGAAGTGTTTGAGGATTGTGAAGAATAAGACACGGCCAAAGGGACCTATTTATAGGCCAAAGGAGAAACTGATAGACCAGGCTCACAGCACATTACAAGACAAAACAACTATGTGAAGTAATAAATGTTCTCCAATTTCTAAAAAGGAAACTGACACCAAGCAGGCAGTAAATAGAGGAAACGAACGGTCAAGTCATGAACACATTTCGAGGAAGGATATTTGATGTATATACAAGCACTCCAATTGTCACATGAATACAACAACCTGGATAGGTGCATCAACCAAGCTAAAGAGAAGAAACAACCCTACGATGAGAAACAAAGGCATCTCAAGACCCAACAAACTTAGAGGTAGCAGCCCATAGGGAAATGAGCTGGACTTCACAAAGCTACGTGGGTTAAGATAAAAAGAGGTGGACAAAACTCCCACCAACAAGGACCAAGCATAAGTTCAATAGCTTAGGACACAAGACTATCCAACACTAGTCTTAGAGCTGGCACTAATTTACACCGTGGGGTTTGCCCTTGCCACATGGCCCAAGGAAGCCACAAGAATAAAACACCACCAGTACACATCACAAGGTCTCTTCAAGCCACATTACAAGCAGAGGAAGAAGCCCGGGGGCTGATCAAAATGATACAACCCAAACATGACAAAAAATGACTCAAGCTGGATACAATATGAGGAAAATAAGGCTCTCCAGGACAAGACTATATATAGGCCACAAGACGAAGCAGCGGAGGACAACAAATAAAAATAAAAAAGGCAGAGAATAAAGCGAGCAGGCTAGGACAACATATCCAAAGAAATATCCAGACTCAGTTCAAGTCAATAACTTGCAGCAATAAGACCAGCCAAACCAACCAAGGACAGTAGCAATAAAGAACTCGGCAAAGGATATAGATGCAAAGACCCAGTTCCCAGATTCATTCGGAAGAACCCAAAAACAGGCTTGGGGGTTGCAGGGCACTCATACCCTCAAAAATTTTCCAGAAAAAAGACCCTCTAACTTCTTTGTTCCAAAAAAGCAAGAGGCTCGGGGGTACACTCTATGAGTGCACTTTTTTCAAAAGTGCACAAAGACAACAGAAGAACATCTGCTCAAGAAAGAAAACCACTTCAAGATTTCACCAGAAGAACCCGGACCAGCAACAGACGACTCAGGAGTTTACTCAAACTTGAAATGCTTGGGGGCTTATCGACACAGGATCGACTTGGGTCCTCATCGGCACTCCCGATGGGACTCAGACCCCGTCCAGCACCGCAGTTCCTTGAAGAAGCTAAAAACAACTCAAAAATAGACGACCTAGGCAGATTACAATAGAAAGTACCTCCAGCAAACTAGAATAGGACACCTTCTTTTTAGATCCAACTAGGGCCAGAATAGCTCTCGGCCCTCTTCAAACTATAAAAGAAGGGCCGAGGGTGCCTCCATGTAACGAACACAACGATACACACCAGATAACACGATCCAACATGAAAGGCTAAATGCTGAGTGGACGTAGAGCTATTACTCAATCATGAGGGCTCGAACCAAGATAAATCATTTGTCTTCGCATTCACCACTGAATTCTAGAGTTCACCGAACCCTGAACAACCGTCCCGGGCACCCCCAAGACGGGCTATCGGTCGTAAAACACTGACAAGCACCTGCTTTCCAGCTTTGATTTGAAAGAGTGTGCTAGAAGAATTCCTTGATGAGAGGTTACACGGCTTGGCTGGCTCCTACTCCTTGTTCCCCATCTCTATTGACGGTCGTTAACACCATATTTTACCATCAACATTTCACTCATTGTTGGTATTTTTAACATCACTTCAAGTTAAGTTGTCATCCCTAAAATGATGCCAAAAACCATTGGTAAAATAATCTACACTAGCCACCTAAAAATATAACACTATAGAATATATCCGCAAGTGCACAGATAATTCTCCCATTGTAGCACTTCACCCGGTAAGTATTCTGAGTATCGTTGATTTGTTTTATGCCAAAAGGATAAATAGACATTCTACTCATTAGAATAATCTACTATAGTGATTGAAAATATAATAAATGTGCAGACCTATAATGACCAGTAACTCTATTGCTTTAGTGATAATAAGTCAATAATAATATGGTAAATGATAACTGAGTAAATAAAGTAAATGGTATTCCAGAGATAGAATATAGAGACTCACTAATGTAGTACGACAATCTCAAGATTCGGCTAAAGTAAAGGAAACCTATGTAATTACTAAATAAAAAGTCTACAGCCTACGCTATATTACACATCTTCATTTATAGCAGAACCAACTCAGAAAACATCATAAGGAGCATCATCTAATGAGGATATTAAGACACAAGGGTCACCTCTTTCGTGACCGCGCTCTGCTCGTCCTACATATGGGGGTGGACAACAGAGGAACCAACGCAGCTATCACCCACGCGGACTACCACACGACCCGGCACGTCAGGATGCCTCCGTAGGTACGTAATATATCTAGACACCACGTCTACATAATACATACCACCTAACTCACTCGAGTACTGAATTAGGTGCTTTACAATCATATGACAATAATCATCACCAATCACAACTATATCGAATATGTAACTAGAATAAACTAAGAACTGAATAAGTAGCAATATATTAAAATAGAGCAAAGCCATAATGAGATACAAGATAATATTACCGATCTCTAGACGAACAGATCTGGAATCCCGAGCGTAGCGTCCAACTCTACTTGAACCTTGCTAGACGCCTAAACTAATGAACTTGAAGAACTAGAGATCTATTTCTAATCTCTGAAAACCCTAACTTCTATCTACTCTTGACAAATGAAGTAGGAGGAATGAATTGGTGCTCTGGGAGGGGGTCTGCCCCTTTATTTATAGCCCTGTGGGGTGAACGTGCGCCGTTGGATCAAACCAACTTAACATAGGGTTGAGATGACTCCTCGGAGGTGGTAGAAGAAGACTCTAGAAGGCAGTAGCGAAACCCTGGAGGGGAGGCGCCGCCCGGCCCCCCTTGGGGCCGGCCGGCCCAACCACCTGCCAGGTGGGGCCCAGCTTGCTTTGGGTACCTTCTACACTCTTATATCTTGCCGATGATGTTTGTTTCCTTCGCGATCAAGTTTTGTGGTAATTATGCACTTTAATCCTTCTTTTAAGCTTTTCTGGATAATCCCCTAGAAAATAGATAATTCACCAAAACTCATGGAATCTGTCAGTAAAAACCCCTATGTTTCTATTATTGCCCATTTCCAAGCATTAGTTGACGGTATAAAATTGGTACTTAACGACCGTCAACAATACCCCCAAACTAAGCCTTTGCTAGTCCCTTAGCAAAGTTGACTTGAGATAATTAATTCAGGGTTTCATTAAAATGTCTAACTTCCAACAAGTACTCAAATATTTAAACAGAAATTCTTCTCCGGATTGAAATTCATTAGTCCACCTTTCAAACTTATTCCAACTCTTTTCAACCATGGGGCTTTTAAACTAAATCTTAGGCAATTGAAAGATAGAATAATTAAGCAAGCACTATATCTTTCATCCTTTGTTTCAACCATTGCTCCAGAGTTATATATAATTTTTACTTAGAAAATAATGAGAGTCTACCAATAAGATTACAGAGGACTAGTAAGCTATATATCATGGCTGAATGTGCGAGTGTAATAAAATTTTATTTTTGAGCTCCTATGCATTATTCTCTCTTTTCTGTCTTTCTTAAAAAGTGTGGGCTATCTCCCCAGCGGATACTTTTTGTATCCATTTTTTTCTCTCGGGCGGGTGTCTTTGCACCCATTGTTTTACTATCTTTTTTTTGGCACATACCCTTTTAATATGGCATCTTTCAGGCTCATACTTCTTTGGTATGGCATCTTTTAATTTTATAACCCACACTCTCTTTTGGACTTCTAAGAGAGAGACTTGTGCATAGAGCAAAAACATTTTGTGCATGTGAACTCAATCATGAATGCATAACAGAATAGCCTACTTAAATCATATTAGCAAAACAAATTAATATATTTATTTTGATTTTGACTTTTGGAATGTCTGGTGCTTAGGTATCACTCAGAATGAAATAAATAGCAAGTCAAACCTTCTTATATCATATCCGTCAATTACTTAGATTTAAGATTCATGCTACCCACAGATATCAAGTTTCAGAATAAATTTTTATGGTAGATAAACTTCATGCAATTCGTAGAAGAATTTAAATTTAAATACTAAGCATTTACAGGAAATTATATTTAGGCAATTTAATCATTTTTGGTTTTTCTCTAGCTTCAAGTTCTACTTACTCTAAAGACAAACTTAATACAGAATTTAAAGCAAACTTATTTATATAATCTATTTTTTTGGATTTTCATTTTTAAGCAAGAAATTAATGCAGTAACTAAAGAAAGCAGTAAATAAATTTTTATTTGGTTTTCTTGTTGTTTTTAGTAATATTGAAATTGACAGAATTAAAGACCGAACTAAATACTGAAATAAATAGTAGAATATATATAAATGTGAGGGTTTAGCAGGGATCTCCCCAAGCTGGATGTTGCCGTGCTCAGTAATGTGCTGGAGATGGCGGCGGATATCCCATCTGATGTATCAAATACTCCAGTCCGCTCTGTGGCTGCTGTTGTCCTTGGTGTAACTGATCAAGTCGTTGGTCCGTATGGTGCTGCCATTGCTCATGCTGGTAGAACCTGTCATCGACCTGATGCTGCCACTGCTCGTGCTGGTGCAGTATGTCTCTTATCGCGTTCTGTCGGTGCTCAATGTTATTGAGGCGCATAGATAAAACTGGGAAATCATTAGCGGTAGCCGAAAAATACTGCTCGCTGATTGTAGCCATCTTCTAGTGGTGCGTGGAACGGATATGGTCCACCAGTGGTGAAGTCCGTGTTCCCGCGCACAGAAAAGGATGCTCGGCCTCTCTGAAAGTCAGTTGCTGTGTTGTCTGGTGCCTCTGTGGGAAATGTTCCCCACCCTGCTGCTGCTGATGAAGACTCTTCTTGCTGAAATGTGGGCTGGTCATCCCATCCTACATGGGCAGTCCTCTGCTGACGTGGTTCCTTCATCGATCCCTGTTCATCAAAATTAATAAAGTGGAAATAAACTGGCCCAGATGGTGCCGGGTCAGCTCCAGTGAAATCAGCTCTTGGCGCCTACTGATGCGTGCAGATGGACACCTGCCAACATTAGCTCCATTAGCTGGAAAAACAAAGTTCTGAACAGAATAAATTCCTAACTCCCTGTCCAGCAGCTCGTACTCGTTTGCACAGTTTTTATAAATCATAATTATTGTATTATTTCGACGTTTGAGCATGTGAGCACGAAAGAAAAAATCATAACCAATAATTCTACGGGCATCAGGAATAAAAACAAGTGTAGCATTTTGTAATATACCTAGCCCAATAGCTAAACGTGTAATCCAGGACGTAAAAGAAATACTACATTTCCTCATGGAAGGGACAGTTATCCAGTAATTCAACATCATTTTCACATGTGACGCTTTTATTTTTTTATCAGGATATATAATAAATGTAGCTCATCTTGTTTAATGGTATTTAATTCCTCTCTAGGAAAAATGTAAAAGGTAGCCATTTAAGCATGAACCTCAGTGTAGGGTGATGGACTTCTTCAGTAGTATATTTTTGTTTTCTTTCTGGTTCCTTTGCAGTGATGCTCTCCCAAAAATCATCTTTATCAAAATCTTGGAGAGATTCTGTTATATTTACCACACACTGATTATGGAATTCTAGCGCTAAGCTAAGGGTTTTCCATGAGAGGGTAAAAGGTTTATTAAACATTCTAAAATTTACCTCATCATCAAAGTCTACGGTGCTAATGAATTCTATTGTGAGTAACTTGCTATCATGCTCAGTGATTTGCCATGCACCTTCCCAATCAACATTTCTAAATATAAGCTCAAACTCGGAATCCATTCCAGTTTCATGGAGTAAGGTGGCATCAAAAATTAAAGTCTGCGTAAATTCCTTGTTTTTAACCACATTTAATATTTCTTTCTGAGGTCTAGATGGTAATGAAATTTGAGTGATGCTTGTGAGCTCATACCTCTCTTCCCGTTGGGAAGAGGAAGAAGGTTGTCATACACGAAGGGTGAAGGAGAATCGACATTCATGTCAGAGCCAACGAACGATGGCACTTGTGATGATGATTGACTTCTTGTTGTACGGCATGAAAGTGCTCTTCCAAGTGATCGAATGGCACCTTTCATTCTATTGCTCATCTTGCCTTTTAAATGAAGAACACGAAGAACACGGCAAGAACGAACAAGAACACAAGAACAAAACAAGCAAGAACAAGTGAAAAGAAGGAATCGAAGTAATCTCTCTACTAAGTGCTCTTGCTAATCTCCTTCTCTACTCCTTCCTTATTTAAACTTGAATAAAATGGAAGATTTGTGAGAGTTTGAAATTGTGAGCAACAAAACAGAGTAGCTAGGTACTCTCTGGAGTGCAAGTGAGTGAATGAGTGATTGAGAGAAGTGGGAGGCAGAGAAGAAGGAGAGGGGCGCCGGCCGGCGTGGGTGTGGGGCTGGCCAGCCCCACCTGGTGTCCTTTGGCCTTCCACTTTTTAAGTATGTCGACATTGCTCTCAGGTCTCTCCAAATGCATGTATGTGAGTGCTCTTTCTGGTGAATGGAGTGAATGGTGGGTAGTGCATGTTTGAATAATTGAGTTTGGATGGTAGTGAAAGATGGTAGTTGATGATATTGAGGTGACTTGATGTGATGATGGTGGGTCCCATATGTCTCCCGTATTTATACCGTATAATGACACAAGAATGAAAAACTAAATTACTTTTATGAATCTATGAAAAATTAGAATTCTAATGATGGTATTTTTATAATTTTCTGCCACCACAGTGAATTTCACTGACGGGGGTTTAACACACCATTAGTAGTAATCACATGGGGCTTAAGCTTTAATCATGTTATGCTTATTCTTATTTCTTTTTAATGATGCAATTTATGAGAAATTAAATATGCAAATATTAATGCAAGAATTAAATTACCGATAACTACCGAGTTACCTCCCGGCGTAGGTTCGGGGTTTTTAAGTCCGCCCATCCGGACTTCTCTAGTTGAATTATTCTTCATGATTTATCTCCGGTGTTGAAAAGACCTAGTATGGCTAAAGGGGGGTGAATATCCGAATAAAATTTCTACAAAGAACTAAGGCCAAGAGGTTAGTAACAAATATGGCTAAATGTGCAATGCTAGTGCAACTACTAACCTAGGCAAGCCACCTACACAATTCTAGTTAATTCTCAGTTCTAAGCCACACAAACAAGCTAGCAAAAGCTAAAAGACTACACAACTACACAAGACAAGAAAGCAAGCTACTTTGCACAAGAATAAGAAAGGAATGATCGTCGATTAAACCTTTGCCTTATGAGGAACCCAATCACCGGGACAATCAATAAGTCACTCACTCGAAGGTGAGGAAATCAATAGAGACACCAAGATTTATCCCCGAGGTTCACGTGCTTGCCGGCATACTACGTCCTCGTTGTGTCGACTTCAACCGGTGGTTCGATGGCTAATCGGTATCACACACCGAGCCTATACTAGGCGCCATAAGAACCTACCACGGAGGAAGTAACTCAAAGACACGAGCAATCCACTAGAGTTACCTTTGAGGACTCCGCTCGGGGAAGGCACAAGAACCCCTCACAATTGCCGGGTGTGGGCAAGCACAATCACCAAGCTCCTCTACACCTTCTTCTCCTCCAAGCCGTCTAGGGACACGGCAATGTCCCAAGAGAATAAGAACTGAACCAAGGCTTGCTCTCAAGTGCTCAAGAATGTAAATCACAAACAATGATGCACTGTAACAACCCTAAAAATCCACACAACCTAAAAATCCCAACCAATTAAAATTTTTCATTTATTTATTATGAAAACCCATTTTTCTTGTGCAAGCATATAGGTTTCATTATGAATTTGGTAAATAAAGGAGTATAGCTTGCATTTTAATTCCATTCACATAGAATAATAGCTTATGCATCACAATTGGGATTTATTGCAATTTATGTTTGTATTTACTCAATATTTAAAAAGGGTAATATATGTATATAAATACACTTAAGTGAAAATAGAAAAGGAAAAAGAAAAGAGAAGAGAGGAAGAAAGGAAGCCAGCCTGTCGGCCCAGCTGCGGCCCAACCTAGCAAGCGCGCGCGCGCGACCGTTTCACCCACTCCCCCGCAGCCGCTGACCGCCCGGCCCCGCCTGTCAGCCGCTCTCGCTACTGTTCTTCTTCTCACCTCGTGGAAGACGGTGGCCGACAGAGTCACGCAAATGGCGTGACCGACAGCGCCACGCATGGCATAGCCCTGACCCCGCTGTCCCTCGCCTGTCCCCTGCCTTGCTCGCCAAGAAGCCGCGCGCACTGGGAAACCCTAGCTCGGGAGCACCGATGGTCTCCACGTGCCCCCTTCGCCGCTAATCATCGTCCGCCGCCACGCCATGCCCTGGCCGTCTATAAAAGGAGTCGCCCCGAAGCCCTAGACCTCGTCCCACTCGCCGCCGCCGCGCTGCGGCACAACCACTACACCACACCGCACAATAGAGGGAGAGGGAGAAGGAAGAAGGGCGGAGCAGAGGAGGAGAAGCTGCCGGAGCGCCGCCGCCGCGGAGCACGCCGGAGCCGGACACGGAGGAGAAGCCCGAGCTGCGGACGAGAAGCGGCACGGCACTGCGATCACTCTGCACAGCGTCACCTCGTCACTGCACCGCCATCCTTACCTCACCAGCCCCACGGTGAGCCACCGAGCACCTCATCCAACCTCGCCGTGCTACGGTCATGGCGCTCGGCATCACGAGCGTGTAGGCCGCGGGCTGTTTCCGGCCCCTGAACACTTCGCACAACACGCGCACAAGACCGGCCATCAAACCACTGGACATCGGCTATGGACGTCAGGCCACTTCCGATGGGCATCGCCGTCACATGTGCTCAGAGCACCGCCACCTCGACGGCGTTCCCACGCGCACAAGCCGTGAAACCGCCGACGCGACCCGCTAGCGTGACCACCAACTCACCGACCACCTCGGACAAGCTTAGTTGCGGAAGATCGAACCTCCATAGCCCGGAACACCGAGAGGTGCGTTCTCGGGGAAACGTGATCGCCGCCGACACGTTCCGCCTCGCCTAAAATCCGTTTCGAGTACCCCCGATCGCCTCGCGCTGCGGAGAAAGGCCGACGAGGTTCGCCAAGTCTGCCTCGGCACCGCCGCGTAGATAGCCGAGCCCCGAATCATGTCTGTCGCCTTGGCTACGTGCGCCTCCACCTCGTCGGAGAACCGCCGTATGCCGTGGGAGAGAAGGAGGGCCACGACATCATTTCACTAATGACAGCCAACCCTCGGGAGAGCGGCACCCTCGGCGCACCAAATCTCCAATTCGCCCGAGCCTCCCCGGGAGAGCTCGGGAGAGAGGCACCCTCGGCGCCCAAATGTCCGATTCGCCCGAGCCTCCCCGGGAGAGCTCGGGAGAGCGGCACCCTCGGCGCCCCGAATCTCCGATTCGCCCGAGCTCCGCCGAGCTACACCGAGCCCCGCCGAGCTACGCCGAGCTACGCCGACGCTGGCGACTCTCTGGGAACCAGCATCGAACACCTGGTGGGCGACCATCGGGTCTGTGTTCTGATGAGGCGCCACATGCCGCACTACTGGACCCACGCGCCACGTGGACCAATCCCGAGCTGCCCCTGATTAATCGACCATTTTCCATTTTCAGAAAATAGGATAATCTTCGGAAATTCATAACTTATTCATACGATGTCCAAAAATTACGCACCATATAACAAAATTCTCAAAAAAATGAGATCTACAATCTAAGACTATGTTTGTGTGCATTTGGCTCTTTATTTTATTGGATTTTTCTGAAATACTTTATAGGAGTCGCTGACGCGACTATTTCGTGTTCGATTTCAGAGCCGGTGGAGGATCTGACTAAGGAAGACGACCACGAGTACCTTCAGGAGCTAGGAGACGACTATGAAGGTGCCATGTCCCACCAAATCCTTAGATCCTATTTACGCATTGCAAATGACATTGTTGCTATTGCTTTATGATTATGTATGGATTGGTTGCATGGTAGTATATTTGAATTCCCTGCCTTGATAAGACTATACCCTGCTATCCGCTGCTAGGTTAGCTGCTGCTTAATTTACTATTACTCTTGCACTACTTACTACTTGCTATATGCTATGTGGTGGAATTGGGACGGTGTATAACTGATTATAACCACTGGGAGGGAGTGCTGCGTGCGTCTTGGGTGTGTGGTAAGGGTTGATGTCGACCAAGTGGGATGTGAGACAAGCCCATGGGGCAAGTCGTGCCAGGGGTGCAACCTGGGCATCCCCAAGCGAGATACCTGTGGCGGGTAAAGTTGTTGAGGAGGTTCCGGGTGGGATAGCCTTAGTGGTTTGAAGCCCGTGGACAGAGGTGCTGTGATGGAACGGGGAGAGTATCCCCTAAGTGAAGATGTCTGCTTGGTCAAACCTAGGACGGAATAGTTTCAGGTTCATGGGAATCCTTTTCTACTCACTCGCTTCTGATGGGCGGGAGACGGCTGGACTACTTGGTAGGACGGTGCCACTACTGCTAGGTTGAGAGGTGATAAGGGTGGGCGGAGACGGTCGATGGGTTCCCGTTCCGTTCTAGATGCGCAGTACCACTGGATGGGCCCGGTACTGTGTCTCCCAGTCTCAGCATAACGGTGTAGGATCCGGAATATCCCAGGGCTGAGAGGTAGGGTGGCATCGACCTAGGCAAGCAAGCACCCGGAATTCTGCCTAGGTGTTGCGCAACACCTATGATGGCTAATCTTGTGGGTAGTGAAACCTCTGTAGAGTGTACGGTTGATCGATCGATGCATATGCCAACTCGTTGGCTATGGACCTTTCCTGTGAAGCTTCTACTAGTGTAGTGAGTGTTCTCTTCTCCCCCCTGGATGACATTTTCCGGCAGTGTACCCGCTGTGGTAGTGTGCCGCTGAGATAGGCCCGAGAGGGAGTTGGGCCTGTTGAATGAGAGCGAGGTGTGGGTAAGTGAGATGTGGTGATGGGAAAAGGGATGATGGTGTTAACTGGAGATAAAACTTGACTAATTAAACATTGATTACAGCTGCATAGGAAACCTCAGCCTATAGGTCTGCTTGTATAGCCTTGCATCCACTTTCCACAAAGCAAATGCTGCATAGGTGGGCTCCATGGCCAGTACATATCGTACTGATAAATTTGCTGTCAGGTGACGAGAATGAGTACGACTTCGAGGAAGACGATGGCGAAGAATAGGGTCACGTGCTACACTCAAGTTGGCCGTGAAGGATGAATCGTTTCCGCATCTTCTAAAGCTTCTCTGAATGTTGATTCTGCCAGTGTGGCGATGTAATAAATGTTTATGTAAGACTTAATTACCATTGTATGGATCCTGGTGTCAACTGAGATATGGGTAATTTCATGGATTGTCCCAAGCAATCTGTTGAATTACAAATCGAGCATGTGGATTTCCCTTCACGGAAATCGAGGTCGTTTCATGCACTTGAGGTTCACTCAATCTCACTAAGGATGATCAAGATGATGAACTAGTGAGAGAGTGGGAGGCTAGAATGCAACAAAGTGTATGACAATGATCCAAGTGTGCAAAGGTGTCACCAAGTGACCAGGGAGGGAGTATAAATACCCCCAAGTGCAAATCTAGCCGTTGCCCACTTCAAAACAGCCGTTAACACTCTTTTTCTACCGTCGGACTGAGTCCGTCGGACTAAACGCCAGCGTCCGACGCTCGAATGTGCGCCACGTGTCAACCGGTTTAAACGCCGTTCGTCCGATCTCAACGGTCGACTTCACGCCAGTTTTTACACTGTTGGACTGGGGGCGTCGGACTAAACAACAAAGTCCGACGCCCTCTCACAGTTCACTGTGCGTGTACCATCGGACCAAGCGAGTCAGTGCGTCGAACTAAAGATTCTCAGCGTCCGACGCTTCCAGAGAGGTTCAGAAACGCTAAAACACCGTCGAACTTAGTCCGACGCTCGCCGTTGGACGATTCACCAACGTCCAACGCTCTCAGAAAGTGCCACGCGTCACGCCTCGCTGCTCTCCATCGTCGGACTGAAGAAGGTAATGGTCCGACGCTCAATGAACGAGCGTCCGACGCTCGGCAACAGTCAGAGCTAGAGTTAGGCGTCGGACGCTACCCAATGGTCCGACGCTACGTTGGCAAATGGTCCGACTCTCCTTTTTCAGCGTTTTTCAAGTCTATTTCTCACCCCTTTCTTCTATGTGCTAACACTCAAGGTCTCCAACACTTGTGGACAGTGTGTTAGCATTTTGCAAACATTTTTCAAGGGTTTTCAAAGAGGTTCTCTAGGTTGGTTAGATCAATGCACATGAGATGCAACCTAGAGCACTTGAAAGTAATCCAATAGCTTAGTTCTCCCCTTGATAGTCGGCTATCTATCCTAAATGTGATCACTCCCACTTGGAGTCTTGATCACTAAAAGAAAATCCCTATTTGGATATACCTTAGCCTCTAGCTTTCCTTCTTTAAGTCCTTTTCTTTCTCCTTGATCATTTCATCTTGATCTTCACTTGAGCTCATGTCATCTTCCTCCTTATCACTAATCTACTCTTGGCTACACATACTTAGCACTTAGATTAGTAACTAGGTTTCATCAATTACCAAAACCAAACTAGGGTCTTTCAATCTCCCCCTTTTTGGTAATTGATGACAACCCATTTACAAAAGAAATATGCATTAAGATTTTGAACTTATCATGCATGTCCATGAGTAGATCATGAAAGGATTTGGACAACCATCATAAGTTCTCTTTTGGTAGTATTGGCTCCCCCTACATATGTGCATCGAGTTTGGATTGAAAGCTAGCACATATGTATTGAATAGAGAGTAATTCTACCAAAATTGTGCTAATGGTGTATAGAATGGACCTTTGAAGCGTGATACCATCGGAGTTTCCATGAACACCATCCTTAGCACCTTAGTAACTAGAAGGTCACAAATACTAGAGCATACCATGAGATCACATTATAAGCAAACTCTAGTAACCACTTGAAGAAATACGACCAACTAGTTACTCCTAGACATGCTAGTTGTTCAAATCATCATTCAAATCCTACTACTAGCAATACACCACACAAGCATGTATAAGAAAGTAAATACAAATGCAGTGAGCAATCATATGATTAATGCCCATCCAAATGCAACAACTTGCATATGTGATTGCTCCCCCTACTTGTGTGCTTTAAAATTTTAATTACCCCTTTCCTTTGGCCTATTGCTCTCCCATCATCGGCCTAATGATGGTTCATTGCGCCTTCTCTTTCTTTTGTAACTCTCTCTCCCCCTTTGTCAACAATTGCTCAAAAAGGTTAAGTGGAGTAGAGATAGTTAGTCAAGTTCATTTGATTGTGGAAAGAGAGTTTATTTTTCACTTTGGCTCAATCTAGTGCACTTGCCTAGGATATATAACTAAGTTTGATCCAAGGACAAGTTTCTTCACGCCACTAGGGGTTATCTTGCCCATGTTAAGTTATACACCTTGAGCTAATGAACTAGATTGAACATTAGGGGATTAAGCACACATGCAAGTCATATGTTACCACTAGATCATACAATCAAACAAGGCAATAGTGGTAGCATATATCCATCAAAAACTTTTTAATTTCCATGAATGATCCTAAGAGGTGAATATGTCTATATGCTCTAAACATGTCCTAGCAAGTATGATGTTATGTCAAACAATTTTACCTTGCTTTGTTGGAGTAGAGGCATGTCATATGTGTGGGGGTGATCTCAACTCATATTGGAGAAATCAAGAATATTTAATTCATTCCTAAGCTTGCAAAACCTCTTCTCATCTAGTGGCTTTGTGAGTATGTCAGCCAATTGATCATCGGTTCCAATGCTTTGAATATCAATGTCACCCTTTTGTTGATGATCCCGAATGAAGTGGTGCCTCACATCAATATGCTTGGTTCTTGAATGTTGGACCGGGTTTTGAGTTAGCTTGACGGCGCTCTCATTGTCACATAGAAGTGGCACTTTCTTGAAGTTAATTCCTTAATCTCTCAAAGTTGCCACCATCCACAAGAGTTGAGCACACCAACTCCCCGCACTAATGTATTCGGCTTCGGCGGTGGAGAGTGAAATGCTATTTTTCTTCTTGGATGACCATGAGACAAGAGATCTTTCCAAGAGTTGACATGTGCCCGATGTACTCTTTCTATTTATCTTGCAACCAGCATAATCCGCATCAGCATATCCAATCAACTCAAATTTTGCACCCTTGGGATACCACAATCCAACATCTTGAGTGCGCTTCAAATATCTCAATATCCTCTTTGCGGCCTTCATATGACTCTCTCTAGGAGATTCTTGATATCTAGCACACATGCACACACTAAACATGACATCCGGTCTTGATGCGGTGACATAGAGCAAACTTCCAATTAGAGACCGATATGCCTTTTGATCAACCATATTGCCACTTTTATCTTCATCTAAGCTTCCACTAGTCCCCATGGGAGTGCTTATTTGTTTTGCATCTTGCATTCCAAACTTCTTGATCATGTCTCTTGTGTACTTGCCTTGACTTATGAATGTGCCATTCTTCATTTGCTTAATTTGAAGTCCAAGGAAGTATGTGAGTTCACCCATCATAGACATCTCAAATTCTTTAGCCATAATCTTTTCAAACTCCGCACACAAGGCTTGACTAGTTGATCCAAAGATAATGTCATCAACATAGATTTGCATGATCATCAAGTCATCATCAACCTTCTTGGTGAATAGAGTGGTGTCAATCTTGCCGATCTTGAAACCTTTAGAGAGGAGAAAGTCCCTTAGCCTCTCATACCATGCCCTTGGTGCTTGTTTCAAACCATAGAGTGCTTTCCTTAGCTCGTACACATGATTTGGTTTCTTCTCATCTTCAAAACCGGGTGGTTGTTCAACATATACTAACTTATTGATGAATCCATTGAGAAATGCACTTTTGACATCCATTTGGTAGAGCTTGATGTTGTGAGCACAAGCATATGTTAGAAGAATTCTTATTGCTTCCAATCTTGCAACCGGAGCATAGGTTTCACCAAAGTCCAATCCTTCTACTTGAGTGCACCCTTGTGCCACTAATCTTACCTTGTTCCTTATTACAACACCATCTTGATCTTGCTTGTTTCTAAATACCCATTTAGTGCCAATAACATTGTAGTTCTTTGGTCTCTCTACCAATTTCTAAACTTCATTTCTTTCAAAATTATTGAGCTCTTCATGCATAGCATTTACCCAATCACTATCTTTCAATGCCTTCTCAATATTCTCCGGCTCTTCAAATGACACAAATGAATAGTGAGCACAAAATGATGCTAGTCTTGATCTTGTTTGCACACCCTTCTGAATATCACCAACAATTTGGTCCAAAGGATGATCTCTTGCAATGTTTGTGGGTTGAAGCACTTGAGATTGATTGCTTGAGCTTGATTGTGCATTTGATTGATTTGCTTGAGAGGAACTAGCTTGATCTTGATTTTGCACTTGAGAGTCACTAACTTGATCATTTGAAGGAACTTGCACTTGATCTTTGTCATCTTCTATGTCAACCACTTGAGTCGGCCTTATGTCACCAATATCCATTTCTTGCATAGCCTTTGCCAATTGAGGTCCACTCACATCATCTAGATTCTCATTTTGATCTTGAGACCCATTGGTTTCATCAAATTCAACATCATGAACTTCCTCAAGTTGACCACTTCCCAAGTTCCAAACTCTATAAGCTTTACTAGTGGTGGAGTAACCAAGTAAGAATCCCTCATCACATTTCTTCTCAAATTTGCTCAATCTAGCTCCTTTCTTCAATATGTAGCACTTACAACCAAACACCCGAAAATATGCAATATTTGGCTTTCTTCCATTCAAGATCTCATATGGAGTCTTCTCCAACATAGGATGGCAATAGAGTCTATTAGAGTAGTAACATGCCGTGTTGATTGTTTCGGCCCAAAAAGATTGACTCACATTATACTCACTAAGCATAGATCTTGCCATATCAATGAGAGTCCTATTCTTTCTTTCAACTAGGCCATTTGATTGAGGTGTGTACTTAGCCAAGAATTGATGTTTGATTCCTAAGTCATCACATAGCTCATCAACTCTTGTGTTCTTGAACTCACTACCATTATCACTTCTCACCCTCTTGATGGTTGTTTCAAATTCATTGCAACTTCTCTTGACAAAAGTTTTGAAGATACCATAAACATCACTTTTGTCATTTATAAAGAAAACCCATGTGTATCTTGAGAAGTCATCCACTATCACCAAACCATACTTGTTGCCGCCAATGCTTGTATATGTAGTTGGTCCAAACAAGTCCATGTGCAATAACTCAAATGGTTTGCATGTGCTCATCATGCTCTTCTTAGGATGAGTGTTGCCTACTTGTTTTCCGGCTTGACATGCACTACATAACTTGTCCTTCTCAAACTCAACATCTTTAAGACCTCTAACTAAGTCATGCTTCACAAGTTTGTTCAATTGCTTCATTCCAACATGACCAAGCTTTCTATGCCATAACCAACCCATGCTTGACTTAGAGAGTAAGCATGTTGACAATTGTGATTCTCTAGCACCAAAGTCCACTAGATAGAGATTCTCATATCTAAATCCCTTGAATATCAAATTTGATCCATCCACACTAATGATTTCCACATCATCAACACCAAAGATGCATTTGAAACCAAGATCACAAAGTTGAGCCACCGACAGTAGATTAAAGTTCAAACTCTCAACTAATAGCATATTGGAGATGCTTAGATCATTTGATATTGCAATCTTTCCAAGACCCTTGACCTTGCCTTTGCTATTATCCCCAAATGTGATACTATCACACTCATTGCCACTAGAATTGATTTGGTTGAACATTCTTGAATCACCGGTCATGTGATGAGAACACCCACTATCAAGAACCCAATGCCTCCCTCCGGCTTTGTAATTTACCTACAAAACAAATCAATGTCTTTTAGGTACCCATACTTGTTTGGGTCCTTGGAGGTTAGCAACCAAAGCCTTTGGTACACAAATAGCCTTCAACCTTGGGCTCTCTTTAGGTGTACCAATGTATTTGACTTTGACACCTTTCTCACCCTCGGTAAGCATGTAACACGAATCAAGTCTAATAGATTTAGCACATGCAAATTTTATTTGCTTGTTCTTATTGTTAGTGATGCAATTTGCCTCAATATGCCCTACTTGCTTGCACTTGTAGCAAAACTGACCATTGCTCCTCACAAAGCTAGGCTTTGGAGTTACAAAGGCTGTCTTGCCTTTCTTGGGAGTATAGCCAAGTCTCTCCTTAGAGTTACTATATCTTTGGCTACCCAAGCATTGTAGCAAGCGGGCATCCCCACCATAGGCATTGCCTAATGCGCGGGTTAGCTTGTCCACTTCCTTCTTTAATTTCTCATTTTTAACTTTTAGTGTTGGATCAATACTAGTAGTGAAGGTAGAAGTAGAAGTGGATGATGATGAGGAGCTAGTGTTATTAGGTGTGGTTGCAACAAGTGTTTCATTAGTTGATTCATTCATTAGATCACAAGTTACACCCACATCACATGTTATAGCAACATCCTCTACCTTGCTTAGCTCTAAGAGTGAGGAGTGAGATTTCTCAAGCTTGGTGTGAGCTAGTTTGAGATCCTCATGGTCTTCCTTTAGACACTCATGAGAAGCACTTAGCTCATCAAAAGATTGTTCAAGAGTTTTTAATTTCTTGGACAATTCTTTGCACTTCTTAGACTTAGAGCTAATAAGATATTCGGCTTGCTCTAACATGTCCATGAGTTGTGCTACACTAGGCTTATCATCATCACTATCACTATCATTATCATCTTTCTCATCATCACTTGAGTCATTGTATTTTACCTTAGTGGACTTAGCCATAAAGCATGATGAATCAAATGATGAAGACTTCTTGTTGATAGCAATAGAAGCCATGGCCTTCTTCTTGGATGTCTTCCTCTCATCATCATCACTAGAGTCATCATCATCGGAGGAAGCATCTCTATCCCATGTCACCACATAGGATCCACCCTTCTTTTTGGAGAAGTTGAACTTCTTTTTCTCCTTCTTTTCCACCTTGTCCTTCTTGTCCTTCTTGCCTTTCTTCTTGTAATCATCTTCGTCATCACTAGCATTAGGACAATCCGCCACAAGATGATCCGTGCTCTTGCAATTGTAGCACTTCCTTACTACATTCTTACCTTTGAAGTTATCTCTTCTCTTTCTAGCACCATAGCCTTTCTTCTTCATGAATCTTCCAAACTTGCGCACAAAGAGAGCTAGTGCCTCATCATCACTATCAAGGCTAGATGCATCATCATCACTAGATTGTACTTTCTTGCCCTTGCCCTTGTTCTTGGAAGAAGAGGTGGTGGACTTGAATGCCACGGTCTTCTTGCTCTTGTCATCCTCCTTCTTCACTTCTTCACTATCACTCTTCTCATTGTATTGATCCTCGGTCGTCACATCACAAAGAACCTCATTTGGAGTGACACCCTTCAAGCCGCCTCGGAAGATGATAGTTCTCAAGGTCTTCAACCTCTTGGGCAAGCACATGAGAAACTTGTGAGAGAAGTCCTCATCACTTGTTTTCTCACCCAAGGCCTTGAGATCATTGACAATCACTTGAAGCCTATAGAACATTTCCGGAATGCTCTCTCCATCATCCATCTTGAAGTTTGAGAGCTTGTCCTTGAGTATGTACAACTTGGCACTCTTTACCGTTGAAATGCCCTCATAGGTTTGCTCTAATCTTGTCCATAATTCACTTGCTCTATCCAAATCCTTGATTTGCTCAAACACCTTTGAGTCAATGCCATTGTAAATGGTGTTAAGAGCCATTGTGTTACATTGGTTGTTCTCTTGATCTCTAGGTGTGGGGCTTGCGGGATCAAGCACAATGTATTCCTTCTCGGTGACCTCCCACACCTTCTCATGAATTGAGCCAAGATACATCCTTATCTTTTTTTTCCAATAATCAAATTAGCTTGTGCCATCAAAGTGAGGTGGTTTGCCCCCAACATGATTGAACATGATATGAGCCATTTCAATGCACCGAAGGATGTTAAGCCTTGACTAAACGGTGACCCCGGCTCCGATACCACTTGAAAGGTCCTAGTATGGCTAGAGGGGGGTGAATAGCCTAATAAAATTTCTACAAAGAACTTAGGCCAAGAGGTTAGCAACAAATATGGCTAAATGTGCAATGCTAGTGCAACTACTAACCTAGGCAAGTCACCTCTACAATTCTAGTTAATTCTTAGTTCTAAGCCACACAAGCAAGCTAGCAAAAGCTAAAAGACTACACAACTACACAAGACAAAAAAAGCAAGCTACTTTGCACAAGAATAAGAAAGGAATGATCGTCGATTAAACCATTGCCTTGTGAAGAAGCCAATCACCGGGACAATCAATAAGTCACTCACTCGAAGGTGAGGAAATCAATAGAGACACCAAGATTTATCCCTGAGGTTCATGTGCTTGTCGGCACGCTACATCCTCGTTGTGTCGATTTCAACCGGTGGTTCGGTGGCTAATCGGTATCACACACCGAGCCTACACTAGGCACCACAAGAACCTACCACGGAGGAAGTAACTCAAAGACACGAGCAATCCACTAGAGTTACCTTTGAGCATTCCGCTCGGGGAAGGCACAAGAACCCCTCACAATTGCTGGGTGTGGGCAAGCACAATCACCAAGCTCCTCCACACCTTCTTCTCCTCCAAGCCGTCTAGGGACACGGCAATGTTCCAAGAGAACAAGAACTGAACCAAGGCTTGCGCTGAAGTGCTCTAGAATGCAAATGACAAGCAATGATGTACTTGAGGTTCACTCAATCTCACTAAGGATGATCAAGATGATGAACTAGTGAGAGAGTGGGAGGCTAGAATGCAACAAAGTGTATGACAATGATCCAAGTGTGCAAAGGTGTCACCAAGTGACCAGGGAGGGAGTATAAATACCCCCAAGTGCAAATCTAGCCGTTACCCACTTCAAAATAGCCATTAACACTCTTTTTCTACCGTCGAACACAACCGTCTGACTGAGTCTGTCGGACTAAACGCCAGTGTCCGATGCTCGGATGCACGCCACATGTCAACAGGTTTAAACGCCGTTCGTCCGATCTCAACGGTCGACTTCGCGCCAGTTTTCACACCGTCGGACTGGGGGCATCGGACTAAACAATAGAGTCCGACGCCCTCTCACAGTTCACTGTGCGTGTACCGTCGGACCAAGCGAGTCAGTGCGTCGGACTAAAGATTCTCAGCATTTGACGCTTCCAGAGAGGTTCAGAAACGCTAAAACACCGTCGGATGATTCACCAACGTCCGACACTCTCAGAAAGTGCCACGCGTCATGCCTCGCTGCTCTCCACCGTCAGACTGAAGAAGGTAATGGTCCAACGCTCGGTGAACGAGCGTCCGATGCTCGGCAACAGTCAGAGCTAGAGTTAGGCGTCGGACGCTACCCAATGGTCCGACGCTATGTTGGCAAACGGTCCGACGCTCCTTTTTCAGCGTTTTCCAAGTCTATTTCTCACCCCTTGCTTCTATGTGCTAACACTCAAGGTCTCCAACACGTGAGCACAGTGTGTTAGCATTTTGCAAACATTTTTCAAGGGTTTTCAAAGAGGTTCTCTAGGTTGGTTAGATCAATGCACATGAGATGCAACCTAGAGCACTTGAAAGTAATCCAATAGCTTAGTTCTCCCCTTGATAGTCGGCTATCTATCCTAAATGTCACTTGGAGTCTTGATCACTAAAAGAAAATCCCTATTTGGATATACCTTAGCCTCTAGCTTTCCTTCTTTAAGTCCTTTTCTTTCTCCTTGATCATTTCATCTTGATCTTCACTTGAGCTCATGTCATCTTCCTTCTTATCACTAATCTACTCTTGGCTACACATACTTAGCACTTAGATTAATAACTAGGTTTCATCAATTACCAAAACCAAACTAGGGTCTTTCAGGTGTCGGAGATGTTTTTGCATCTTGTCCTTCATGACACCTCAAAGTTTGACATTGCTCGAGCTTTGGCTTAAATGCGAACTGTTCTTCTTGCCCATTGATGGCGAATATGATTTCTCTAGCTCCGACGTCGATGGTGGCATTTGCAGTGTTTAGGAATGGTCACCCGAGGATGAGGGGTATCTTCCTCTCTTCCTGCATGTCAAGTACTACAAAATCTACAGGAATGAAAAAGTTGCGGATTCTTACCTGAATATCCTCTGCGATTCCTGCAGGATAGCGGACTGATTGGTCAGCTAATTGCAGACACATTGAAGTTGGTGTGAGCGTAGAATAGTTGAGTTTGTCGAAGACTATCTTGGAGATGACGCTGACAAACAGGTAAGGGACTGGCAAACATGTAAGTTGGTGTCTGCGACTCCTGATCCAAGTTTGTTAGCAATTAGGCTAAGTTTGTTTGCCAAGGGACTGGCAAACAGGTAAGCTTGGGATGTTGTTGACGGTGGATAACGTCAACTTTTATTAGAACTTTAGACACCAAAGGATACATGAATACACACTAGTCTAGGGTTTTAACTGATAGTTTCCACGAGTTTTACATGTTCTGTATTTTTCAGGGGCTATTCCAAAAAAGCATAAAAGAAGGGTTAAAGAGCATAAAAGACACGAAACTTAACCGCGAAGGAAACATCGTCTTCAGGACGTGGGAAGGATCTAGAAGACACCTGAGCAACCGGGGCCCCGGATCCCACAAAGTGGGGCCGGCCGGCCCTTGCGTGGGGCCGGCCGGCGCCCCCATGCTGGACTGCAGGCCCCGCCTTCTAGAATCTTCCTCCCACGCTTCCTTGGCACCCAAGTGACGCATCCCTACGTTGATCTAAGGTCGGTTTGATCCGACGGTGCATATAACATGAGCCGTGGATCGATGACGTGGCGGTTCCTTGCCCCCTACTCCACCTCGGCCTATATAAGGATGCCTCATGCCCCCTCCAGTAGGCATTCTACACCCCGGTGCTTCATATTCTCTAAATAAATTAGGGTTAGGGTCCCTCTAGTTGATCTAGTTCTAGTTCATCTAGTTGTAGTAGTTAGGAGAGACTAGTTCATCTAGATCTAGCCTTGTTTAGAGATTAGAGAGATAGAGTAGCAGAGTAGAGATTCTGGAGGAGTTCCGGCCTGTCGGTGCTTATTCGTGGCTGTATTCTTCTGGATTCAGCTTCCTCGCCCAGGGCTGTGTTCTGAGGTACTTTTGTATTCAACTTCTAATTCAAGTAAGCATTTGTTCTTATTCATTCTTAAGTTTGCAACTCATATTGAGTGCTTTGATCTTGGTCATTACTTGATTGAAGTAGTATTTCGAAGTGTAGGCGTGGTGCCTAGGCTAGGTTTACTTGTGAATGTCCTCTGATTGGCCGGATAGTGGTAAATCGCGTAGGTGACAGCTGCGTTGAGTCCTCTATAGTCCACTTCCCGTTGATAGGATCGATAGGTGTATAAGTGTCTGGTAGGAGGGAACTCTGATTTCGCCTCTTATTCATGTCACTGCCCAGTTAGAACGATATTATTCAAAGTTTACCAGTTGTTGGAACTAGATAGTCATTAGCTATTTCCTCTTTCTTGATATTATCTAGCCTAGTTGTAGGGTTAAGTTCATCGGCTTAGTCATTATCACCTACTGTTCCTTGTGGCTACGATATTTAAAACCTCCAGGTGAAATGTGATAGCGGTATATTATCTGTGCGCTTGCGAATAATCTGAATACAATCTTATTTAAGTAGAGTGCAGTTAATTTATACCAACAAGCATTTCTAGCGCCGTTGCCGGGGTACGGTTTGCTGATTTTGACTTAGTTTAGCTTAATCTTGTATTATACTTTTATCTTTTCTATTTTATCCCTACCTTTTCATCATTTTATGTTCATCCTTCTGGATGCTTTAAATTCCATGCCTATCTATCTATTTGGCATGCGCAAAAGCTTCGGGCCACCAAAATCTGTAGAGCCTATCATAACACCTGCCTATGAGCTGTGCCCATGTCTAATTAATATGATTCGGGATAGACCCTTCTCGGGAGAAGGTAACGAAAATCCATACTTACACCTACGAGAATTCGAGCAGACCTGTGCATGCTTGCACATTGCTGGCATGTCTGATAAGACTTTAAGGTGGAAGATTTTTCCGTTCTCTTTGATCGGAAGAGCTAAACGTTGGTATAATCGAGCCGTAGGAAATATGCAAGGGGATTGGGAAACTTTATGCTCTAAATTTTGTTTATATTTCTTTCCCATCCATAGAGTAGTTAACCTTCGAAAAGAGGTTCTAACGTTTAGGCAACCAGAACAAGAATCTCTTAGTACATCATGGGATCGTTTTAATGAACTTGTTACATCTGGCCCTGACCATGGTTTTTTGGACCCCGTACTTATTCAACATTTTATCTAGGTCTTACCAAGAATTCTAAGGAATCCCTTGATTTATCCTCTGGAGGAGCCTTTCCTTATTTGCCTATAAGTAAAGCAAGAGCAATGATTAACAAGGTTGCTCTAGCTAATTCCGAGCTCCCCGAGGAAGAGAAGGAATCATACCCCGAACAAGAAGAGGAAGCTTTGGTAGTTAAAACACAGCCACTCCAATCCCAAGATTTAGCTGTCAATTCTAATCCCTCGAAACCCCACTTTGATGATTTAGACTTCCAATTAGCTAAGATGCTTATCAATCAATGTACATCAGATCTTCTCGGAAGAGCATCTAGGAAAAAGTGTCGTCAACTTTCTTTCCCCCCTGAAAGACATTGGGAAGAATACAAGGATGGCATGTCTAGTGATGCCATAGAAGGAGAGCCAAGCCACTTAGAAATTAATTCAATCTTCTCCCCTTCTATGCCCAAATTAAATTTCTCATCTGAACCCATCTCTAAACCCATCCTTGACCCCGATGATCCTTCTTCTGCTCTCTCTCCAAAGTCTCATAATGACCCTAGGATCCCATTAAGACATCCCAAGAATAGGAGTCACGAAGATTTTTGGAATGACCAAGAAGAGCTACGACAATGGCAGGAATGTATAGAACATACTAGAAACACATATGCTATTGTCAAAGAATGGATGGAAGAGGATGAAGCCTTAGTACTAGAATCTAAACTTGGTCTAGATTCAAATGGTGAGCTTAAATCAATTTCTGTAGTAAACATAACTCATCCAAACATAACTCATCCAAGATTAGAGAAAGCCTTAGACGAGACCAAACTTAGAGACACCAATCCATGAAAAATCCTAGAAAATAAAACATCCAATGAATATCGTAGACATGAAATAATAGAGACAAACTTGTTGCCTATAGACATCCATGAAGAAACACCCTTGGAGTTTGAAAAGGGAGATCATATCGATGAGCATGGGAATTAGTTCATTAACACCTCATCGAATCCATGCTCATATGAGAAATCTCTTGGATCAATTGGTCTCTCTAACATTATCACACGCGAGATCTTCAACCCCCTCATTCTACCTGTTCATAAATTTTTTGAAAGGGTGATTGTAGATGTGTATGTTTATCATAAATATTTTAAATCTCGTTGTAATCTTGAGATAGGTGCACATAGGTTGGTGTTCTAGAGGAAACCACCCCATAAACTCAAAGTACAATAATTAATAGGTTTCCCAAGAACGACTTTGTGTCCTAAAATAACCACTCTTGAAAAATAAATTGAGCTTGCACCTTTAATTTTACTATAATGCCCTTTTGAATTGAGCATAAAATTAAAATTATAAAAATATTCCCTTGGGTATTTTTGTCACTAACCATTCCAGGCTTGAAGAAGAAGGATGACGTCATCAGGTATGTCCAACCAATTATTATGCAACATTAATCCATCCAAACTTAACTTTACTTTGCAAAATTTAAGCTTGGGGGAATGGGCTCAATTAGAAAATCTTATGTTGCTAATATTGGTTGTCTCTACCCTTTTAATCCATGTCCAAATTGTTAATTAATAATCATGCTCTTTCATCTCTATTTGAATAACGCTCTATAATACTTTCATACTACCTTTATTTGCTATTGTATATGTTTAGGCTTTGAAGTACTTTCATACATCTCTTAAATGAAGCACGGTGCTTAGTTTAGGAGTGGTGATCTTATTTTCAAAAGGCTTTTCGAATTAAGCGCGGTGCTTAAGTTAAAATGCCTTCCTAAGTCAAATTAGACGTGGTGTCTAGGTTGATTTTTGAGCCGCTCGTATGCTGTAGTAGACATTGGATATTTTGTTGGACTAACCCCTGCAGGAAACTTTCACAATTAATTTGGGTAAGTCACGAGATAAATTCAAATCAGAGATAAGACAGGGCACATGCTGAACTTCAATAACTTTGCAGAGGAAGACACAGCTCATTCATCATGAATGGAAGAACTGTGAGTATTAATGATTCATTCACTTTCATCTTCTGCTGCAAGTTACTTTACCTCAAGCTATGCCGGTATAGAACATGATCTATGCTAACGTAATATCAACCCTATCTTCTTAGTAGCATAGATGGAACATGATAAAATTATGGACAAACAACTTATGCTCCAAAGTTATACATTCCTTCGGGTATGTGTTGTCCACTAATCTGTTGCAGGCATAATAATGAATGGACTAACAAGGTGTCATATGATCAAAGAAGCAAAAGATGGCAAAGAGGATAAGCAACAAAAGAGACAAGATGCTCATGAATAACTCAAGATGCAAGAGAAGGAAAGGACCACCAGTCATCAACCTTCCATCACTTAGTGTGATCACGCTCTAATAATGAAGGTAATATCTTAAAGTAGGCAGTCACTATTTTCGTCTTGATCTTGGTATGCACATAAATGAAGATGCAAACATGTTAGATTTACAGCTTTAATTGATTAACCTAATTAACTCAACACGCTTTGTCCTTTAAAATTGTTCATGGCACCATTCTTTTGATCTCAGTCCTAACCAAATGTGCTAAAACAATGTATTCTATCTTTGGAAGATGATAGTCATACTCATGTGAAAATTTATACATTATGTAGAGATAGACAACCGTTCCATTGGTTAAGCAATTTAAATCTTTTCTGCCATATGAACTTAAATGCAACATTAAATGCTTAATCGTCTAATCTTACCACTCATGTCACGAATAAAACAAATTATGCAACATCAACTTTATCTTGTTCAATGTGCCTAAGGATAGAGAAAATAAAGAAATAGATTTCGTTCTATTGGTGTTTTTCCACCAACAGAGCCCATGCACTTGATCTCTACCTTGGTTTTGCAAACAGGACGACACTTCGAGCAAAGTTTGTGAATTCCCAAAATTCTACAAGTGGAAGTTCTGTGAACATACACACTGAGCAAGATGCTACTAGATCTAACTATTAATGCTCTCCTTCAACCTGCTGGCCAAGTAAAGAACAAAAGTGACATCATCATTACAAGGAGTGCAACCATCAAGACCTCCATCTCTAAGATGGAAAGCTGCACAACAGTGAAGAAAAGTCCTAACGGTACACTTTAAATCCCGCACCTTTGCCATAAGCTAATATGGTAGTTATCTAATTAATCAGTCTTTCTGTCTGCATTAGTAATTTCACTTTAGCATATTTATCTTTATGCATATCAAAACGAAAAATAAAAAAATAAATAATAATAAAATCTTTATTGTCTTATTTACTGCATCACAAAATATTAAAGCCCCACATGAATAAACTAATGGTAACCCTGTAGGAGTATTTACTATGGTGGCATAAAAAAATGATAATAGCATCTGTATTTACTTTTTTGCATTATGTAAATCCTATGCCTCATGAGAATAAATATTCTCCGTGGTGGAATAAAAATAAAATATATATATCATGCATACATATTTACTTTTCTGTATAAGAAAATCAGAAAATCCTAAAAAGAATCCTAGTAGAATCTATCAATTTAAAATCAACTCAAAGAATAATCAATTACTTATTGGCTGATCCCTAACCTCTTATCACATCGGAGCCTCGAGTTTTGGTTTTCTTGTTGGAGTATAATTATACAGGATAACACTATGTGTGAGGAGTGAGTTCATCAGTGGCACCCACCAGACTACTACTGACAAGCTTGCTCTAAAAGATCATCAACACCAAGTATTGCAAACATCTAGCTTAGGGGAGGACCATCCCCTAGTTATCAGGTAACTATACCTATGCGATTATCGAGTCTGTTTTATAAAGTTATAAAATACCAAAAATATGTGAGCACATGAAGGTTCACAATAGTATCATAGGAATATCTAAAAATACCAAAAATATGTGGGCATATGAAGGTCCACCCAATTAGGAAACTTCTGCTAGAAATATAAAATCAATCATTTACCATGGAGTGGTACTAAACCTAACCCCTCTCCATGAGATTTGGTATTTTGGTGGCAATTGAGTTTCACGGGAAAATACATGATCAAAGAGCTAATCGACCTAATGCCCTTACACTGCCGATACACTTGCTCCCAAAAGGATCACTCAATTTGCAACATCAAAGGCCCTATTAAACATCCAGCTTGAGGGAGGGCACCCTCCATTTAAAATCCAGCTAAGTATAAGTTTCCCACCTTATTATTATTTACCATATCGTTTTTTTCGTGTGAGTTAGCTAGTAAGATAAAATTTGAAAACCAAATAAAAACTTAGCTATATATTAGAGTGGTCTTAGAGTGTGTCTATAGTCAGTCTAGGTTAGAGTCAAATAAAAACTGGAGAACCTTAAAATTTTACCTTGGAGATGATGAATAGTTGCTCTGTCGTAATTCCTTTTAAGTGCCTAGTTTTTAACCTTAAGTTCTCCCGAGTTTTGGATACTACTGTTTGGCTTAAGAATTTACTCTGAACCTGAAACTTGTGGTGGCATATGCTTAAGCTAAGTCTAGGTGATTGATTGATTGATATGATACATAAAGGTTGAGCTACTATTTATCTTATTCCTAGCAATACTAAGTTCTGGAGATTTATTTTAAATTTAAAATCTTACATGATGAGCTCTTGTATGACAAATTGTGAATTCCTACCAAAGCCGTATATGATACATTTAGAGATAGGAAAACCTTTGCACATTTATGCTGCTTGCTTTGCATTGAGTATAGTCAACCTTTATTGTATACCTTATAAGAGTCTTGTCATGCTTTTAAAATCAAGATCACTTACACATTCCACCCACATATAAATTACTCCTACTCTGGGAGTAAGCGCAATCATTTTCCACTTCCAACCAGATCCACCTTAAAAATATTTTTCTCCTACACTGGGAGTAAACACCCAAAAATATACCCTATAGGACAGCCCCTGTTTAATTGCTCTAAGTTCTTATCATTGTCTCTCCAATTATTTATATTCAAAGGATGCATGTGGCTATGCAAAAGTATTGAAAAAGAAATAAGAAAAGGGAGTAAAAGATGGACAAGTGTCCCAACAATCAAAACAATGGGTACTTAGATGCCCGCCTCCCTATGAAAAGAGAGAGAGAAAGAAAAGAAGAAAAGGAAATAAAGATAGCCTATGTTTTCCCGAAAAGTTCTAAGTTCCAAGAGAGAGATCTATTTTTAAAGAGCAAAAGTAGAATTAGGATTAGCCACCTTATATACCCCTATCCACCATATTCCATACACATGCACATCTTGGTTTGATTGTATGACTTGACTCTCTGTGGATCCATTGTTTGACTTTACAATAAATGAATTGCAAGTATGCTCATCCTTGTTATTGCCACTCCTATAAGCTCCACTATAATCCTTAGTTGTAGGAAGGCATAATAACATCATTAATGCCTCAGTGAGATCCATAAATACCACATATATTAAGAGACTTGAGGGTGTCATACAATTAAGCTCTGAGTTTTATTTTGAAAACTTGCAAAACTCCGGAATATTGGTACTGTGAAAAATTTGAGACATAGTGCTTGACTTGATTGTTCTATCTTTCGATTGCTCAAGACTTATGCAAAAGCTGAGAAGCTCCATAGTTAAAGGTAAAATGGGTAAGTTTGAAAGTTAGAGCAGTTTTGTCTAATCCGGAGAAGAATTTCTGTTTGAAAGCATGTGTACTTGGAAGGCATGAAGCATTGTAGCAACTCTTGATCCAAGTTTATTAGCAATTAGGCTTAGTTTGTTTGCTAAGGGACTGGCAAACAGGTAAGCTTGGGGGTGTTGCTGACGGTGGATAACGTCAACTTTTATTAGAACTTTAGACATCAAAGGATACATGAATACACACTAGTCTAGGGTTTTAACTGACAGTTTTCACGAGTTTTGCATGTTCTGTATTTTTCCAGGGGCTATTCCAGAAAAGCATAAAAGAAGAGTTAAAGAGCATAAAAGACACAAAACTTAACCGCGAAGGAAACATCGCCTTCAGGACGTGGGAAGGATCTAGAAGACACCTGAGCAACCGGGGCCCCGGATCCCACAAAGTGGGGCCGGCGGGCCCCGCCTTCTAGAATCTTCCTCCCACGCTTCCTTGGCACCCAAGTAACGCATCCCTACATTGATCTAAGGTCGGTTTGATCCGACGGTGCAAATAACATGAGACGTGGATCAATGATGTGGCAGTTCCTTGCCCCTACTCCACCTCGGCCTATATAAGGGCGCCCCAGGCCTCCTCCAGAAGGCATTCTACACCCCGGTGCTTCATATTCTCTAAATAAATTAGGGTTAGGGTCCCTCTAGTTGATCTAGTTCTAATTCATCTAGTTGTAGCAGTTAGGAGAGACTAGTTCATCTAGATCAAGTCTTGTTTAGAGATTAGAGAGATAGAGTAGGAGAGTAGAGATTGTGGAGGAGTTCTGGCCTGTCGGTGCTTCTTCGTGGCAGTATTCTTCTAGATTCAGCTTCCTCGCCCGGTGCTGCGTTCTGAGGTACTTTTGTATTCAACATCTAATTTATGTAAGCGTTTGTTCTTATTCGTTCTTAAGTTTGCAACTGATATTGAGTGCTTTAATCTTGGTCATTACTTGATTGAAGTAGTATTTCGTTGTGTAGGCGTGGTGCCTAGGCTAGGTTTACTTGTGAATGTCCCCTGATTGGCCGGATAGTGGTAGATCGTGGAGGTGACAGCTGCGTTGAGTCCTCTGTAGTCCGCTTCCCGTTGATAGGATCGATAGGTGTATAAGTGTCTGGTCGGAGGGAACTCTGATTTCGCCTCTTATTCATGTCACTGCCCAGTTAGAACGATATTATTCAAAGTTTACCGATTGTTGGAACTAGATAGTCATTAGCTATTTCCTCTTTCTTGATATTATCTAGCCTAGTTGTAGGGTTAAGTTCATCGGCTTGGTCATTATCACCTACTGTTCCCTGTGGATACGATATTTAAAACCTCTGGGTGAAATGTGACAGCGGTATATTATCTGTGCGCTTGCGGATAATCTGAATACAATCTTATCTAAGTAGAGTGCAGTTAATTTATACCAATAGAACTGAATAAGTAGCAATATATTAAAATAGAGCAAAGTCATAATGAGATACAAGATAATATTACCGATCTCCAGACGAACAGATCTGGAATCCCGAGCGTAGCGCCCAACTCTACTTGAACCTTACTAGACGCCTAAACTAATGAACTTGAAGAACTAGAGCTCTACTTCTAATCTCTGAAAACCCTAACTTCTGCCTACTCTTGACAAATGAAGCGGGAGGAATGAATTGGTGCTCTGAGAGGGAGGTCTGCCCCTTTAGTTATAGCCCGGTAGGGTGAACGTGCGCCGTTGGATCAAACCGACTTAACATAAGGCTGAGATGACTCCTCGGAGGCGGTGGAAGAAGACTCCAGAAGGTGGCGGTGAAACCCTAGGGGGGCGCCGCCAGGCCCCCCTTGGGGCCGGCCGGCCCCACCACTTGCTAGGTGGGGCCCAGCTTGCTTCGGGTATCTTCTACACTCTTCGATCTTGCCGATGACGTTTGTTTCCTTCACGATCAAGTTTTGTGATAATTATGCACTTTAATCCTTCTTTTAAGCTTTTCTGCATAATCCCCTGAAAAATAGACAATTCACCAAAACTCATGGAATCTGTCAGTAATAACCCCTATGTTTCTGTTATTGCGCATTTCCAAGCATTAGTTGATGGTATAAAATTGGTACTTAACGACCGTCAACACTCATAATCAAGGTAAAACTACATGAAATGCAAAGAACTCACTTTGAAACTTACCTAGTTCGACATGTGCTTGGAGAAATAATGTGTATGCAGGAAAAGAGGTGAAAATGGGCGAATATGGAGCAAAGATGACAGGTGGACACCCTAGTGACACATGGGGACTAGAGAGAGGGCGCCAGTCCTCCACATAGGGCGCCCGCTATTGGCATTTCTAACGTCACCACCAAAAATAGAGTTAGACTCTACTCTCAGCAATGGCGCCAAAAATGATGGGAGGTATAGATTAAAGTGCCACCTGATTAGTCTACAGATCACTTGAACTCTTATCCTCTATCTCTTAGAAATAACTAGGTTGTCATCCCCAGCATGATTCTAAAAGATCTCTCCTTCTAGCAGGTGACAGAAAATATATTATATTGTATCCGCAAGCGCACAGATAAATTTTCGGGTTGTCATTTATATTTTACCACTGGGAAGGGTTGGCAATAAATGTGATGCAGGTAGATAGATAGTTATCATATGCATATGCAAATATGGAGAATACCATGTATGATCTACTTACTTAGAACAGGGGTTATGTCACAATAATAATGATGATATGTATGATAAGCATAATGATCAATCAATATATAATAATGATCACTTAGAGCACTTCCTATCTAGGCACTAACATGGATAAGACTAAACATAAGGATATCCTAAGTCATTCTAACTATACTATCAAAGACATATTAGATTGGTGCAATTGTACTAGCAATCATGGCAAAGATACCTCACATTCATACTTAAGGGAATATTACTAAGGAAGATCAAGATCATAACCAGCCTTCTAAAGTAATAATAACTTCCTACTCTCCCTACATTTGGAGTATGGACTACAAAGGACTCAACGGGAGTGTCACATCCGCGATCTACCATAGAACCCAAAATATAAGGCGCATTTGCAGACAAACCACATCTATGCACCATGCTTACATGTTGTTCATCACCCACCCATGATATCAATGAATGAGCGCTATACAAACCTATGTATGAATATGAATGCATCCTAACTATGCAAAATATACAATCTATATAAGCAATGAATTGAGAACATAATCAATGTAACACCCCAGGTTTTTCAAACACCAAAAATCTCAACTTTCAAAAACTTTTTGAAAACAAACATGATGTTGGTGAGTGGCATGTAGAAGAACCCCATCTTAGGCTTAGCATTAGCTTATAATTCAGCATTTGCATCCTTAAACAACCTTGAGTTGCTTCTTATTGGGTTTTATGTATTGATTAATTAATTAAATCTTTATTGGAATATCTCTCTATAAATATATTTAATTTTATAAATATATTTATTTTATAAATATATTTATTAGCAACCCAACCTTGGCGTAGACCCTAAACCTTAGTGTGCCCTTCCTATAGTGAATTGTTCCCACCAATATATCATGCCCTATAATTATAAATTATGGCAATATGATTGTGTGGGGAAAATAGGAAGTAGATTTGGAAAAATAGAAAAGAGGAAAGGAGAGGCAGCGGCAGCTCCAACCCAGCCATTCGGCCCACAACCGCGCGCGGCCCGTCCCTTTTCGCCGCGCCCCAGCGCCACCTCGCGGCCCAACGACCACGCACCGGCCCACACCTCTTCCCGCACCCGCGCGCCCACGGCCCGGCCTGGCGGCCCGCTCGCGCACGCGCACATGCCTTCCCTTTTCGCCGAGAGCCGCCGACGGGTGGAGCCCGCCTGTCAGCTTTAGCCTCCTCCTCTTGTTTCTCTTCCTCGTGGGCAGAGGAGCACGACGGGCCGGCCCCGCACGACGTCACGCACCGCCCTGACCCGAATTCGAATTCGGAGGAGCCCAACCACTCGCGAACTCACCTGCGCTCCGAAAACCCTAGCCCAGCACACCGAATTGCCTTCACGTGCCCCCCGACACACTGCCCGTGGTTCACTGCGGCGCCATGGCCGCGACCTCCTATATAATGGACATCCCGAGCCCTAGCGCTCTCTCCCAACCACTTTGCCGCCACTTTGTGGCCACACCACTTCGCACAGACCGAGAGAGAGGGAGCCGAGGGAGGGAGGGAGAGCACGGCGGCCTGGGAGCGCTGTCTGCTCTACCTGGAATCATCGACGAGCCACCGGGGCGGGAGGAGAAGCGCGAGGCGTCTTCTTCCCTGTTGCGGCTCTGCACGGCACTGCTACTTGTCTACACGACCTCGACTCGCCCTCGCACCACCATCCTAACCGCCCCGAGCCCCAAGGTGAGCCGATCCGTCTCTTCCCTATGCGCTGCCGTGACCATGTCACCATCGCCATCGCGTTCTCCCAACCTGGGAGAGGCAAAGCCGCCTCTTTTTCTCCACCATAGCACTGCACATACTCTGGGGCACGTGAACGAGCACGAGCTAGTGATGCCAAGCCCTTGCGGCTCGGGAACGCCCACGCGAACGCACACGTGAGAGCGTGCACGCCGCCATAGCGTTCCGCCATGGCGAGACGCCGGTCTGAGCACCTCTGGCTGCCTCGCTCGATGTGACAGAACCTCCTAAGCTATATGGCCCACATGCACCTGTCGTCGTCCCAAAGACCTCTGACAGCCGTGCAGGTGACCCGTATAACCTAAAAGGGTCTGCCGGGTTTACGAGTAAACCCGTTTCCTCCGAACAAGATCTTAATTGCGAAGAAATTGCAGAGTACAACATTTCATACAAATTTTACAACTCGGAGTACAAGAGCGGAAGACTTAAAATATTACATAGGATTACAAACCCGTGTTCTTAATTATACATTAAGTACGATTATTACAAACCAAAATATGAGTAGTGGCAGTAGGTAAGTAGCTTATATAACACTTACATTACATAACATCCCTGCCCAGGGATCAAATACTCACTCACTATCACTATCCTCCTCGACCACTTCCTCGAACACCATCATACAGCAAGGTCGAACACAGACTTTGGGTTGCTGAATGCCTGCAACATGGGGTTAACAAACCCTGAGTACAAGGGGTACTCCGCAAGACTTACCCGACTAAAAATTGGGGAGAAGACTTAGGAATGTAGGCTGAGGGGAATCAAGGAGAGGCTTTAGCAAGAATCAGAGAGTTTTACAGAAAAGCTCTCTAAGTCAGTTTAACATTTAATCTTAAGCTAGATTGTTTCATTCAGTTATCTCGTCATCAATTCCCTTTCCCACATTTACCTAGTTCCGAACCACTCTTCGCTGTAAGTCGAAGGATCAAGTCTCCATTGACCGAGGAGCAACGACGATTCGAATCGATTGAAAACCCAGCTGGGGATCCCTATCCACACTGCATATGTAGCACCTAAGCTTGCATATACCAACCCCGCCTACCACGGCTTTTCCAAAACTTGAACCGGTCCTGCGCCACCCGAGAGCACAGTATTCCTCTCCTCTCTAGGCATGCCGGCCACAAGGGTACATGCTACTCTCACCATCTCTCCACTCCCAGTGCGTGGTTGTCTGTTCAAGTAGAGGAGCGACCGGAGTCAGAGGCTTTCCATAGTATGCGGCTAGTTGCAAAGTCTTGATCCAGCAGGCCGACAATGAATGGTCCCTAATGGATTCCATTTCGTTTTCTTAATAGACAGTCAGAGACACTACATTGAGATTCCTTTCTTAATGCAAGTCCGCTGCCCTGTCGACTAAATACAATAGTACATAATTGTATACCCCAAGCACACAAAATATCTTTTTCATCAAATCTTAACTATTAAGCATGGCTAAGCATTTTATAGTCTTTTGCCTTTAAATCAGGTTTCAAGGATATTATATCAAGGTAGGTAAATGCAGCAAGTAGGTGACAATCAACTCCTATCAACCTAATGCAGTCATTTAACTCAAGGTGATGAAATTTGTAAATACAAGGAGGGGTTAATGCACCGGGGCTTGCCTTGTTGCACGGCGAGGGACGGATCAGGTTCAGAACCGCAAATGTCAAAACCACCGATAACTCCTGGAGGTTCGTCAGCGGCGACTTGCTCGACTTTCACTTCCTCGCCTTCGGTCACTATACGTGATAATGATGCATGCTTAATGATGGTGCGAACATCATGATTAACAATAAACAAGTATTAAATTAATAACCTTGAGTACAACTTTTCTTCACGGTAAAGTTGTAATCAAGATCTCACCTAACAGTGTTATTGTTGCATAATTAATTTATTAATTTTTTTAACAGTCAGAAAGCCGCAATTAACACGACCTTCAACACTAAGAAAGGTGCTTAGGATCAATTAGGGTTTCTGATCCTAAGTCTTCACACAATGCCAAAATAACACAAAAATCCTAGAGTGATTAACACTAATCATCATTTTTATTTAATTACTTAATTAAGAATAAATCATAAATAATAAAACTTTATCCAACTGAGCCATGGATTTTTGTGGAGGTAGCTCACTGGTCAAAATAGCTACCCAATTAATTTCATAATTTTTGGATTTATATTTGGAGCTATAAAAATCATAAAAGTGCTATCTATTAATTAAAATATGCATTTTTACAGTCTACAGAAAGTGCTCAAAATACAAATTTCTTATTTTTCATAAATTCTACCTTACTCAGAGAGACTCCACAATTTATTTCACAATTGTAGGAGCAATACTTATTTTTCTACAAAATAAATAAAATTCTGCACTATTTATTTTCTGGAAAAATCGAAAAGAACAATTTAAGCCACTCGGGCCAGTGAAGGAAGCCGGCCCATTTTGGCCCAGACAGGCCTGCCGCACCCCATCTCCATCCTCTTACCTCTCGCTCGCTCTCCTGAGAAAGACCGCGGGCAAACGGCGGCGCCAACCACGGGACTCGTCGTCTTCGGCTTCTCCGGCGAGGGCGAGCGTTTCCACGAGATCCATTCGACCTAATGAACACATCTAGAAGCTAAACCCCGCGTTCAAGACACTAGAGCAGAGCTACCGCCGGCCATGGCGGCCCGGCGAACTCGGTCGCCGGCGGCGCAGTCGCGTTCTGGCCACGCCAAAGACCAAACGACCTCTCCGACCACTAAATAAGCACCAGGAGGATCACCAAACCCTACTGCTCACGTTAGTTGAAGATGGAGACGGGCGGAGCGGCTCTGTCGACGTCAATGGTGGGTTCGGCGGTGCGCTCCGGCGGTGACAGCGGCGTTCCGGTGACCTCTGTGACCCAATAACAAAGCCGTCGATGCGGTGAGCTTTCGTGAACTACCAGAAGCAAGGAACAGACAGAAAAAAGGAGGGAGTCTCACCCAAACGGATCGGCAACAGCGGGATGGTTTGCGGCGGTGCTGGTGACCAGACCAGAGGAAGAAGATGGTCAAGTAGGTGCTCCAGGCAACGAACAAAGGCACAGGTGGAATGTACGGACGCTTAGGAAGAATACAAAGCCACTTGCACGCTCAATTTGACATGATAGGGAGTGGAGATGGAGAATTTGGGCTCGAGCAGGAAGCTTGACGGCGGTGACGAGGTGGAAAAAAAGACAACGACAGCAACGGACAGGGCTTAAATAGAAGCAGGGGAAAGCTCCCAACTTCGCCACGTCGCTACAGAGCTTGACACGCGGGCAGGCACGCGCCGGTGTGCGCAGCTCTTCGCTGGGACGACGGGCTGCGGCCAGTGACGCGGAGGATGGCGTGGCGACGTCCAGACCCTCCTACACTGTAGCAACCTTATCCGAATTATGAATTTCTAAAATTACTTTGGATTTTTCTTAATAACTCGAAAAATAATTAAAATAAGAATTGTGTAGAATTTAATTCTGGACAAGTTTGGTATTTGAAACATTTTCAAATTCTAAATATTTTTAAAATTATTTAAAAGGGGGTAAATGACCCTTTTCAAATTTGATTCAAATCTCAAATTTTTATTGAACAAGTTCAAAATCTGTGAACATCAAAGTTGTTCAACTCAGGGAGCTTTACAACTTTTGTTTAAAGACCATCTTCAGATTTCATATAATTTTTGAATTGAAGTTTTGAATTCAAATTTGAATATAGTAATTTAAGTTTAATTTGAATTTCTAACTGGAAACTTGAAAAACTTAGAATACCAAAGTTACTCCAAATAATAAGAGCTACAACTTTGCTTTTGAGACCAAAGCCCAATTCTACTTAGTTTTGAAACTAGAGTTTTAGTCCGATTTAGGGTTTTAAAAAATAAATTGCTAGTAAATCCACTATATTGCCCTAAGCACAAGCCTTTAGTGAAAAGTAAACTTGTTCTTAGTTGATGCAGGTCAAGATTGATAAAAATTCATACATGTTGTGCAATGCTCATGATGACATGCTCAGTTTTAAATGTTCCGTAACACAGGAGTGTTACAGCCCTTCCCCCTTAAAGAAATCTCGTCCCGAGATTTAGTACGCTAAAAACCCTGGTTTAAGTAATGGAAAAAGAAACTGTCTCACACAAACACACTTCTTTTCATACTATGGAACAGATGGGGAAGTTGTATTTTACAAAATAGAAGAAATAGATCAGACTATAGGGAAGCATAGAACTCTGGGAAATTTTCACATAGAAAATCCTCGGATTCCCAGGTAGCCTCTTCTTCAGAGTGCTGACTCCACTGAACCTTATACCACTTCGTGGTCGTCCTTCGTGTGACTTGATCTCTTTGATCCAAGACTCTGATCGGGTACTCTGCATAGGTCACGTCCGACTTAAGTTCTACCCCTTCTAGGTCGATGATTCGATCAGGCGCTCGAAGACATTTCTTCAACTGTGACACATGAAACACATTGTGAACTTCTGACAATTGCTCAGGCAATTTTAGCTTATACGCTACAGGTCCACACCTCTGTATGATTTGGAACGGGCCAATGTAGCGCGGGGATAACTTTCCCTTTACCCCGAAACGACTAACTCCCTTCATAGGGGAGACTTTCAGATATACATATTCTCCTACTTTGAATGCTAGAGGTCGACGTCTTTTGTCAGCATAACTCTTTTGGCGAGATTGGGCCGCTTTCATATTAGCTCGAATAGTTCGAACTTTCTCTTCGGCTTCTTTAACAATGTCGACTCCAAAGAACCATCGTTCCCTAGGTTCGGACCAATTCAACGGAGTTCGACATCTGCGACCATATACCGCTTCGAATGGTGCCATCTTGATGCTTTCCTGATATCTGTTATTATACAAAAATTCTATCAAGGGCAAACATTCATCCCAACTAGCCGAATAATTGAGAACACAAGCTCCCAACATATCCTCGAGAATCTGATTGACTCTCTCCGTTTGACCCCCAGTCTGAGGATGATAAGCAGTACTGTGCAGAAGCTTAGTACCCAAGGACTCATGAAAAGATTTCTAAAAATTGGAGACAAACTGTGTACCTCTGTCAGACACAATAGTCTTTGGCACCCCATGAAGTTTCATAATGTTATTAATGTATAACTTCGCATAGGTTGATGCAGGATAAAGGATTTTGATGGGTATAAAATGAGCCTGTTTGGTGAGGCGATCCACTATTACCCAGATGGAATCAAACCCTCGGGTTGTCTTGGGCAAACCCACTATAAAATCCATACTAATATCCTCCCACTTACTTCCAGGAACTGGTAATGGGTGGAGTTCACATGCTGATTTCATATGCACCGCTTTTACTCTCTGGCAGGTGTCACACTCAGCAACATATTGGGCAATCTCGATCTTCATTTTGGTCCACCAGAATCTCTGTTTCAGGTCCTGATACATCTTATTACTTCCTGGATGAATAGAAAACCTTGTTAAGTGCGCTTCATCAAGGATTTTTCGACGTAACTCAGGAACCTTTGGAACTACTAAGCGATTCTTGAACCATATGACACCATCATCATCAATTCGGAAGCAGTCGGCCTTTCTAGCTAAAACTTTTTCCTTGATGTGTTTAATGCCTTTATTCTTTTTCTGGGCAGCAATAATCTCTTCTCGGATAGTTGACTCAATGCTAAGGTTGGTTAAACTGCCTCGTTGACCCATTTCAATGTTTAACTTTTCAAGCTCATAACATAAAGAAAGGTCTAACGGCCTCACTGTCAGACAATGGCAGTGAGCCTTTCTACTAAGTGCATCGGCAACCACGTTTGCCTTACCAGGATGGTAGTGCACTTGCAGATCATAATCCTTTATCAGTTCAAGCCATCTTCTTTGCCTCATATTTAACTCAAATTAAGTGAAAATATACTTCAAACTCTTATGATCTGTGTATATATGACAAGTGTTGCCCAGCAAATAATGACGCCAGATCTTTAGAGCGTGAACAACAGCGGCTAATTCCAAATCATGAGTTGGATAGTGCTCTTCATGTCTCTTCAGCTGACGAGATGCATATGCAATGACTCGGCCTTCTTGCATCAGCACGCAACCAATACCAATACCTGAGGCATCACAATACACATCGAACGGCTTCTCGATGTCAGGCTGAGCTAAGACAGGAGCAGTGGTCAAGAGTTTCTTTAGAGTTTGGAAAGCTTCTTCACATTCAGCTGACCATTTGAACTTCACATCATTCTTAAGCAACTCAGTGATTGGCTTAGCTATCTTAGAGAAGTTGGGGATGAACCGGCGATAGTATCCTGCCATTCCCAGAAAGCTTCTAACTTGATGAACAGTGGTCGGCGGTTGCCAATTCAAGACTTCCTCAACCTTGTTAGGATCGACAGCTACGCCTTCAGCTGATAGAATGTGTCCCAGAAATTGGATTTCCTTCAACCAAAATGCACACTTGCTGAACTTGGCATACAACTTATGCTCCCTTAATCGAGTTAGAACAATGCAAAGATGTTTCGCATGCTCCTCCTCGCTCCTGGAATATATCAAGATGTCATCTATGAACACTACTACAAACTTGTCCAACTCTGGCATGAACACAGAATTCATCAGATACATGAAATGAGCAGGAGCATTGGTCAGACCGAAAGACATGACCAAATACTCATATAACCCATAACGAGTAGTGAAAGCTGTTTTAGGAACATCCTCGGGACGAATCTTTATTTGATGATAACCCGAGCGAAGGTCAATCTTGGAAAACACCTTTGCTCCAGCAAGCTAATCAAAAAGAAGATCAATTCGAGGCAGAGGGTACTTGTTCTTGATAGTAACTTCATTCAACGGTCTATAGTCAACACACAACCTTAGAGTTTTGTCCTTCTTCTTTACAAAAATAGCAGGACAACCCCAAGGAGAAGAGCTTGGTCTGATAAACCCCTTATCAAGTAACTCTTGCAACTGAATCTTCAGTTCTGCCAACTCATTTGGAGGCATTCTATAAGATCTTCAGGAAATTGGGGCTGTTCCCGGCTTCAACTCAATGGTAAACTCTACATCCCGGTCAGGAGGTAATCCAGGCAGATCTTCAGGAAACACGTCTGGAAACTCGCAAACTACCGGAATGTCCTGAACTTCTTTCACTGAGGTGGCATTAACTCTTTCAACAGCCCTCTGAGGTGTTGGAAGTTGGATGAGAAGTTGAGAAGTACTATTAGGTAAGTTCACCTTTATGGTTCTATTCAAAGTATCAATAATAGCTCCTCTCTGGTACATCCAATTCATACTTAGGATCACATCTATATCTTGATCCTTTAACACTATCATGGATGTGGGGAAGATGACCACCTAAGTCTATAGGTACTTGATATACCATTTCCTTGGTACTCAGTCGTCCCCCAGGCGACTGTACTATAATACTTTCCTTAGCTTCCCCGATTGGAATATCATGCTCAATGACGAATGTACGATTGATAAAAGTATGATATGCACCAGAATCAAAAAGCATAACAGCAGGATGGTTTGCAACAGGAAACCTACCAAGCATGACGGGTTCTCCTTCTGGGATCTCATTGACCTGAGTATAGTGGATTTGTCCAACTTTCTTCATGGCCTTACCCTTCTGGTTCTGCTGGTTGTTACGGTTCTGATTCTGCTGCTGCTGCTGTTGACCACCAACAACCCTCGGAACATTCTGATTATACTGTCTCGGAAATGGGCAATCACGAGAGTAATGCCCGGGCTTTCCACAGTTAAAGCATGGAGCGTTGTAGTTTGGTGGTGGAGCTTGGATACGAACACCAGGGGCGTTCGATTGAGTGGTATTTGGCTTATTAATATTTTGTGGTGCAGCAGTAGGGCGAATGTAAACCTGTTGCCGAGGTGGATATTGCGGCTGTGGATAATGGGTACGTTGGTGTTGAACAGGATGGAACACAATCTTCTGGCGCTTCTTACCACCAGAAGGTCCGGTCGACACAATCTTCGTCTTTCGTTTCTCCGCCTGATGAACAAGATTCTTAGCTTCATATGCAATTGCTATGTTGACCGCCTGATGATAAGTAGCATCTGGGTTGGAGGTCAATGCTCTCTGAATTTTTGAATTCAAACCCCTCTCAAAGCAATCTTTCTTTTTGTGATCAGTGCTCACATGATCAGGTGCATATTGAGAAAGGTGGTTGAATTTGGACACATACTGCATCACGGTGTCCTCCCTCTGGCGAAGTGCTAGAAACTCGTCTAACTTCAGCTTCATTACTCCAGCAGGAATATAATGGGCACAAAAACCTTCACAGAACTTGGCCCATGTCACACGGTGACCTTCTGGCTGGGCGGCAACAAAGTTCGCCCACCAGCTGCTGGCAGCTCCCCGAAGCTGTTGTGCTGCAAACAGAGGCTTCTGATAGTCGGTGCACTGAATAAGACTAAACTTTTGCTCCATAGTGCGGAGCCAATCGTCAGCCTCCAACGGCTCATCAGCTTTGGTGAAAACCGGTGGACGAGTATCTGTGAAATCCACATAAGTGGTTTCGTCCCGGTTGTTACGCCCACGACGGTTTCCCTGATTATTCTGATTTTCATTCTGTGCCAGATGAGCAGTGGCATTCGCCAGTGCGGCGATAGCATCCGGTAATGTTGGTGGAATCGGTGGCGGGTTAGGAAGCTCATCACCGCCATGAGAGGTTCCAGCCTCATCAGAAGCACGAGTACGCATCGGCATCTGTATATACAAGCAAGCCATATTCACATATACTTATTCCAAACCTTAGCAGTACATAGCGTTTTACGGATTACAATACCAAAACTTGTCGCGCTCCTAGCACGACGCAGCTTAGTGGTTAGTCTAGCTTAGATATTTATTTTACATACCCAACCTAAGGTTTAAGCTATCCTAGGTAGTGCTGGGTGATGCAAGCATGTTGCTGCCCTCACTGGATTCCGCGTCCTGTTCGTCCGGGTCTGCCTCGTCAGACGCACCGTGAGGATGGAGCTGATGATACAGTCGGTACATCTCCTCGCGCACTTCCTCATTCTGGCGCTCGAGGTCTCTTGCATAAACCTCTAACTCGCGAACTCGAGTCAGAGCGCGGTCCTCCTGCTGTCCCGCAAGTTCACGTTCCGCCATCACCTCCCGCAGACGAGTCTTCAGTTGACGCATCTCGATTTGGCCCCTGCAGCGGTTGTCAAACACCCTGTCAAGACACTCATGCAGCCTCTCAATCTCCGCCCACAGCTCGGCTTGACTGCTGTTGGGAGTGACCCTTGGTGCGATTTGATGGTGTGGCACACCTTGAGGTCCAACCATCTTGCGAGCGGTACGCTTGGTACGAGCCATCTGAACAAGGTGAGTTAGAATTAGCTTAACAAAATTATAGGTCAGTAAGAATAGGTTTGGTTTCTACTAATCCCATACCCCTTTAAGAAGGAAGGTGATTATTATCAAGTTAACAATTATGATGCATGCACGTACCTACGAACAATCAGAAACAAAACAATAAATTGATTTGATAATAATTTTTAAACATAGGGCTCGTATATCATAAATGCTATTTTCCTATTATGCCAATACTCATCAATTTTTGCCTTTATTAAAGTGATTAAGACAAGATAATAAGTAATTTGGACCAAATTACAAAGTAATAATGTATCCAAATCATTTTGAAATTTTGCAAAAAGACCCTGCAAGTCTTTGCAATTAAGGCTCCGGTACCAGCTGTGACAGAACCTCCTAAGCTATATGGCCCACATGCACCTGTCGTCGTCCCAAAGACCTCTGACAGCCGTGCAGGTGACCCGTATAACCTAAAATGGTCTGCCGGGTTTACGAGTAAACCCGTTTCCTCCGAACAGGATCTTAATTGCGAAGAAATTGCAGAGTACAACATTTCATACAAATTTTACAACTCGGAGTACAAGAGCGGAAGACTTAAAATATTACATAGGATTACAAGCCCGTGTTCTTATTATACATTAAGTACGATTATTACAAACCAAAATATGAGTAGTGGCAGTAGGTAAGTAGCTTATACAACACTTACATTACATAACATCCCTGCCCAGGGATCAAATACTCACTCACTATCACTATCCTCCTCGACCACTTCCTCGAACACCGTCATACAGCAAGGTCCAACGCAGACCTTGGGTTGCTGATTGCCTGCAACATGGGGTTAACAAACCCTGAGTACAAGGGGTACTCCGCAAGACTTACCCGACTAAAAATTGGGGAGAAGACTTAGGAATGCAGGCTGAGGGGAATCAAGGAGAGGCTTTAACAAGAATCAAAGTGTTTTGCAGAAAAGCTCTCTAACTCAGCATAACATTTAATCTTAAGCTAGATTGTTTCATTCAGTTCTCTCGTCATCAATTCCCTTTCCCACATTTACCTAGTTCCGAACCAGTCTTCGCTGTAAGTCGAAGGATCAAGTCTCCATTGACCGAGGAGCAACGACGATTCGAATCGATTGAAAACCCAGTTGGGGATCCCTATCCACACTGCATATGTAGCACCTAAGCTTGCATATACCAACCCCGCCTACCACGGCTTTTCCAAAACTTGAACCGGTCCTGCGCTACCTGAGAGCACATTATTCCTCTACTCTCCAGGCACGCCGGCCACGAGGGTACACGCTACTTTCGCCATCTCTCCACTCCCAGTGCGTGGTTGTCGGTTCAAGTAGAGGAGCGACCGGAGTCAGAGGCTTTCCGTAGTATGTGGCTAGTTGCAAAGTCTTGATCCAGCAGGCCGACAATGAATGGTCCCTAATGGATTCCATTTCGTTTCCTTAATAGACAGTCAGAGACACTACATTGAGATTCCTTTCTTAATGCAAGTCCGCTGCCCTGTCGACTAATTACAATAGTACATAATTGTATACCCCAAGCACACGAAATATATTTTTCATCAAATCTTAACTATTAAGCACGGCTAAGCATTTTATAGTCTTTTACCTTTAAATCTGGTTTCAAGGATATTATATCAAGGCAGGTAAATGCAGCAAGTAGGTGACAATCAACTCCTATCAACCTAATGCAGTCATTTAACTCAAGGTGATGAAATTTGTAAATACAAGGAGGGGTTAATGCACCGGGGCTTGCCTTGTTGCACGGCAAGGGACGGATCAGGGTCAGAACCGCAAATGTCAAAACCACCGATAACTCCTGGAGGTTCGTCAGCGGCGACTTGCTCGACTTTCATTTCCTCGCCTTCAGTCACTATATGGTGCAAATATCGTGATTAACAATAAACAAGTATTAAATTAATAACCTTGAGTACAACTTTCCTTAACGGTAAAGTTGTAATCAAGATCTCACCTAACAGTGTTATTGTTGCATAATTAATTTATTAATTTTTTTAACAGTCATAGAAAGCAGCAATTGACACGACCTTCAACACTAAGAAAGGTGCTTAGGATCAATTAGGGTTTCTGATCCTAAGTCTTCACACAATGCCAAAATAACACAAAAATCCTAGAGTGATTAACACTAATCATCATTTTTATTTAATTACTTAATTAAGAATAAATCACAAATAATAAAACTTTATCCAACTGAGCCATGGATTTTTGTGGAGGTAGCTCACTGGTCAAAATAGCTACCCAATTAATTTCATAATTTTTGGATTTATATTTTGAGCTATAAAAATCATAAAAGTGCTATCTATTAATTAAAATATGCATTTTTACAGTCTATAGAAAGTGCTCAAAATACAAATTTCTTATTTTTCATAAATTCTACCTTACTCAGAGAGACTCCACAATTTATTTCACAATTGTAGGAGCAATACTTATTTTCTACAAAATAAATAAAATTCTGCACTATTTATTTTCTGGAAAAATCGAAAAGAACAATTTAAGCCACTCGGGCCAGTGAAGGAAGCCGGCCCATTTTGGCCCAGACAGGCCTGCCGCACCCCATCTCCATCCTCCTACCTCTCGCTCGCTCTCCTGAGAAAGACCGCGGGCAAACGGCGGCGCCAACCACGGGACTCGTCGTCGTCGGCTTCTCCGGCGAGGGCGAACGTTTCCACGAGATCCATTCGACCTAATGAACACATCTAGAAGCTAAACCTCGTGTTCAAGACACTAGAGCAGAGCTACCGCCGGCCATGGCGGCCCGGCGAACTCGGTCGCCGATGGCGCAGTCGCGTTCTGGCCACGCCAAAGACCGAACGACCTCTCCGACCACTAAATAAGCACCAGGAGGATCACCAAACCCTACTGCTCACGTTAGTTGAAGATGGAGACGGGCGGAGCGGCTCTGTCGACGTCAATGGTGGGTTCGGCAGTGCGCTCCGGCGGTGACAGCGGCGTTCCGGCGACCTCTGTGACCCAATAACAAAGCCGTCGATGCGGTGTGCTTTCGTGAACTACCAGAAGCAAGGAACAGACAGAAAAAAGGAGGGAGTCTCACCCAAACGGATCGGCAACGGCGGGATGGTTTGCGGCGGTGCTGGTGACCAGACCAGAGGAAGAAGATGGTCAAGTAGGTGTTCCAGGCAACGAACAAAGGCACAGGTGGAATGTACGGACGCTTAGGAAGAATACAAAGCCACTTGCATGCTCAATTTGACATGATAGGGAGTGGAGATGGAGAATTTGGGCTCGAGCAGGAAGCTTGACGGCGGTGACGAGGTGGAAAAAAAGACAACGACGGCAACGGCCAGGGCTTAAATAGAAGCAGGGGAAAGCTCCCAACTTCGCCACGTCGCTACAGAGCTTGACACGCGGGCAGGCACGCGCCGGTGTGCGCAGCTCTTCGCTGGGACGACGGGCGGCGGCCAGTGACGCGGAGGATGGCGTGGCGACGTCCAGACCCTCCTACACTGTAGCAACCTTATCCGAATTATGAATTTCTAAAATTACTTTCGTTTTTCTTTATAACTCAAAAAATAATTAAAATAAGAATTGTGTAGAATTTAATTCTGGACAAGTTTGGTATTTGAAACATTTCCAAATTCTAAATATTTTTAAAATTATTTAAAAGGGGGTAAATGACCCTTTTCAAATTTGATTCAAATCTCAAATTTTTATTGAACAAGTTCAAAATCTATGAACACCAAAGTTGTTCAACTCAGGGAGCTTTACAACTTTTGTTTAAAGACCATCTTTAGATTCCATATAATTTTTGAATTGAAGTTTTGAATTCAAATTTGAATATAGTAATTCAAGTTTAATTTGAATTTCTAACTGGAAACTTGAAAAACTTAGAATACCAAAGTTACTCCAAATAATAAGAGCTACAACTTTGTTTTTGGGACCAAAGCCCAATTCTACTTGGTTTTGAAACTAGATTTTTAGTCCGATTTAGGGTTTTAAAAATTAAATTGCTAGTAAATCCACTATATTGCCCTAAGCACAAGCCTTTAGTGAAAAGTAAACTTGTTCTTAGTTGATGCAGGTCAAGATTGATAAAAATTCATACATGTTGTGCAATGCTCATGATGACATGCTCAGTTTTAAATGTTCCGTAACACAGGAGTGTTACACTCGACGAGGGAGAGCTGTCGAGCCTTACCGCGACTACGCGAAGCCACCCGTATGGCTAATCACATCCAAAGGGTCGCCTTTTTACCTTCTTGGTAGAGCCGAGAGCTTGCCGGCGTTCCGGCACGTGCATCGTCGCCAGCCGCGTCATCGGCACACCTAGACCGTCGGGAACAGGTTTCCCGTGACTCGGAGCATGGCTAATTGAGAAAAGGCACCACCTTTGTGCCTTGTTTCCATGCCGAAGTGGACAGCCGCCGTCCGTCACTATTGGGACACTGCGGTCATCGTTGACATCTACTAACGTCGCCAAACATAATTATATAACTTTTAATAATAGAGATGAGATTAGAAGATGTATGATAATTAATTAACTTGTCATTAGCAACTAGCCACTTATCTATTACCAACATTCTTATGCATGAACTAGGTTGTCATCCCTAATTATGTATGCTAAGAATAAATAAAGGTTTCATACATTATTCAATGTGACTAGTGTTGACACCAGAAGTGGCAAACGGATATACCGCAATCGTACAGTAGTCAATGTAGCCTTCACCGGGAGTATTCCTGGTATCGTATTTTCCACAGGGAATGTGAACTGTTTTAACTAGGTTCAAGACCATCCAGTGATGAGACAGAGGAACTATGATGACTAAGTAGAGAGGTTCTTACATAGCAAAGATATCTGGTCTTGGTGTTTGTTGGTATAAATTAATTGCACTCTACTTAAATAAGATTGTATTCAGATTATCCGCAAGCGCACAGATAATATACCACTGTCACATTTCACCTGAAGGTTTTAAATATCGAATCCACAAGGAACAGTAGGTGATAATGACCAAGCCGATGAACTTAACCCTACTATTATGCTGGATAATATCAAGAAAGAGAAATAGCTAATGACTATCTAGTTCCAACAACCAATAAACTTTGAATAATATTGTTCTAACTGGGCAGTGACATGAATAAGAGGCAAAATCAGAGTTCCCTCCTACCAGACACTTATACACCTATCGATCCTATCAACGGGAAGTGGACTACAGAAGACTCAACGCAGCTGTCACCTACTCGATCTACCACTATCCGGCCAATCAGGGGACATTCACAAGTAAACCTAGCCTTGGCACCACGTCTACACTACGAAATACTACTTCAATCAAGCAATTACCAAGATCAAAGTACTCAATATGAGTTGCAAACTTAAGAACGAATAAGAACAAATGCTTACTTGAATTAGAAGTTGAATACAAAAGTACCTCAGAACACAGCTCCGGGCGAGGAAGTTGAATCCAGAAGAATACAGCTACGAAGAAGTACCGACGGGCCAGAACTCCTCCAGAACTCTACTCCTCTACTCTATCTCTCTACTTCTCTAGACAAGACTAGATCTAGAAGAACTAGTCTCTCCTAATTGCTACAACTAGATGAACTAGAACTAGATCAACTAGAGGGTCCCTAACCCTAATTTATGCAGAGAATATGAAGCACCGAGGTGTAGAATGCCTTCTGGAGGGGGCCTGGGGCGTCCTTATATAGGCCGAGGTGGAGTAGGGGGCAAGGAACCGCCACGTCATCGATCGGTGTCTCAAGTTATGCGCACCGTCGGATCAAACCGACCTTAGATCGACGTAGGGATGCTTTACATGGGTGCTAAGGAAGCGTGGAAGGAAGATTCCAGAAGGCAGGGCCCGCAGTCCAGCAGGGGGCGCCGGCCGGCCCCACTTTGTTGGATCCGGGGCCCCGGTTGCTCAGGTGTGTTCTAGATCCTTCCAGGGTCTTCGTGATGATGTTTCCTTGGCCGTTAAGTTTCGTGCCTTTTATGCTCTTTAACCGCTATTTTATGCTTTTCTGGAATAGCCCCTGGAAAATACAGAACATGCAAAACTCGTGAAAATTGTCAGTTAAAACCCTAGACTAGTGTGTATTCATGTGTCCTTTCATGTCTAAAGTTCTAAGAAAAGTTAACGTTATCCACCATCAACAACACCCCCAAGCTTACCTGTTTGCCAGTCCCTTGGAAAACAAACTAAGCCTAATTTACCAAAGTATTTGGATCCGGAGTTGCTACAATGCTTTCATACCTTCCAAGTACACATGCTTTCAAACAAAAATTCTCCTCCGGATTAGACAAAACTGCTCTAACTTTCAAACTTACCCATTGTACCTTTAACTATGAAGCTTCTCAGCTTTTACATAAGTCTGGAGCAATCGAAAGATAGAACAATCAAGTCAAGCACTATGTCTCAAATTCTGCACAGTACCAATATTCCGGAGTTGTGCAAGTTTTCGAAATAAAACTCAGAGCTTAATTGTGACACCCTCAGGTCTCTTAATATGTGTGGTATTTATGGATCTCACTGAGGCATTAATGATGTTATGCCTTCCTACAACTAAGGATTATAGTGGAGCTTATAGGAGTGGCAATAACAAGGATGACCATACGTGCAATTCTTATATTGTAAAGTCAAACAATGGATCCAGAGAGAGTCAAGTCATACAATCAAACCAAGATTTGCATGTGTACGAAATATGGTGGATAGGTGTATATAAGGTGGCTAATCCTAATTCTACTTTTGCTCTTTAAAAATAGATCTCTCTCTTGGAACTTATAACTTTTTGATAAAACATGGGCTATCTTTATTTCCTTTTTCTTCTTTTCTTTCTCTCCTTTTTTTCATAGGGAGGCAGGCATCTCAGTACCCATTGTTTTAATTGCTGGGACACTTGTCCATCTTTTACTCCCTTTTCTTATTTTTTTCAAAACTTTTGCATAGCCACATGCATCCTTTGAATATAAATAATTGGAGAGACAATGATAAGAACTTAGAGCAATTAAACAGGGACTGTCCTATAGGGTATATTTTTCGGTGTTTACTCCCAGTGTAGGAGAAAAATATTTTTAAGGTGGATCTGGTTGGAAGTGGAAAATGATTGCGCTTACTCCTAGAGTAGGAGTAATTTATATGTGGGTGGAGTGTGTAAGTGATCGTGATTTTAAAAGCATGACAAGACTCTCATAAGATATACAACAAAGGTTGACTAAACTCAATGCAAAGCAAGCATCATAAATGTGCAAAGGTTTTCCTATCTCTAAATGTATCATATTTTTGGTAGGAATTTACACTTTGTCATACAAGAGCTCATCATGTAAGATTTTAAATTTAAAATAAATCTCCAGAACTTAGTATTGCTAGGAATAAGATAAATAGCAGCTCAACCTTCATGTATCATATCAATCAATCACCTAGACTTAGCTCAAGCATATGCCTCCACATGTTTCAGGTTCAGAGTAAATTCTTAAGTCAAAACAGTAATATCTAAAACTCGGGAGAATTTAAGGTTGAAAACTAGGCATTTGAAAGGAATTACAGCAGAGCAACTATTCATCATCTCCAAGATAAAATTTTAATGTTCTCCAGTTTTTATTTGACTCTAACCTAGACTGACTATAGACACACTCTAAGACCACTCTAATATATAGCTAAGTTTTTATTTGGTTTTTAAATTTTATCTTACTTTCTAACTCACGCGAAAACGCAATATGGTACAATAATAATAAGGTGGGAAACTTATACTTAGCTGGATTTTAAATGGAGGGTGCCCTCCCCAAGCTTGACGTTTGACAGGGTCTTTGATATTGCAAATTGAGTGATCCTTCTGGGAGCAGGTGTATCGGCAGCGTAAGGGCGTCGGGTTGACTAGCTCTTTGATCTTGTATTTTACAGTGAAATTCAATTGCCAACAAATACCAAATCTTATGGAAAGGAGTTAGGTTTAGTACCACTCCATGGTAAGTGATTGATTTTATATTTCCAGCAGAAGTTTCCTAATTGGGTAGACCTTCATGTGCCCACATATTTTTGGTATTTTTAGATTTTCTTATGGTACTATGGTGAACCTTCATGTGTTCTCATATTTTTGGTATTTTATGAATTTATAAAACGGACTCGATAATCGCATAGGTATAGTTACCTGATAACTAGGGGATGCTCCTCCCCCAAGCTAGATGTTTGCAGTACATGGTGTTGATGATCTTTAGAGTGAGCTTGCCAGTAGCTGTCTGGTGGGTGCCACTGATGGATTCCTCCTCAGTCATAGTGTCATTCCTGCAGAATTATACTCCAACAAGAAACCAAAACTCGAGGCTTGAATTTAATAAGATGTTAGCGATCAGCCAATAAGTAATTGATTATTCTTTTGAGTTGATTTCAATTGACAGATTCTAGCAGGATTCTTTTTAGGATTTTCTGATTTTCTTACGCAGAAAAGTAAATATGTATGCATGATGTATATTTTATTTTCATGCCACCACTGAGAATATTTATTCTCATGGGGCTTAGGATTTTCATAATGCAAGAAAGTAAATACATATGCTATTATCATTTTTTTATGCCACCACAGTAAATACTCTTAAAGGGTTACCATAAGTTTATTCACGTAAGGCTTTAATATTTTGTGATGTAGTAAATAAGACAATAAAGATTTATTTTTTCTTTTGATATGCATAAGGATGAATATGATAAAGTAAAATTACTCATATAGATAGAAATACTAATTAATTAGATAGCTACCATATTACCTTATGGCAAAGGTGCGGGATTTAAAGTCTACCGTTAGGACTTTTTCTTCCACTCTTGTGTATCTCTCCGTCTTAGAGATGGAGGTCTTGATGGTTGCACCTCTGGTGATGGTGATGTCACTTTTGTTCTTTGCTTGGCTAGCAGGTTGAAGTAGAGTATTAATAGTTGGATCTGGCAGCATCTTGCTCAGTGTGCATGTTCACAGAACTTTCACTTGTAGAATTTTGGGAATCAATAAACTTAGGTCGAAGTGTTGTCCTGTTTGCAAAACCAAGGTAGAGATCAAGTGCATGGGTTCTGCTGGTGGAAAAACAGCAACAGAACCGAATCTATCTCTTTATTTTCTCTATCCTTAGGCACATTGAACAAGACAAAATTGGTGTTGCATAATTTGTTTACTTATGACATGAGTGGTAAGATCAGAAGATTAAGCATTTATGTTGCATTTAAGTTCATATGGCAGAAAAGATTTAAATTGCTTAACCAATAGAAGGGTTGTCTATCACTACATAATCTATAAATTTTCACATGAGTATGATTATCATCTTCCAAAGATAGAATACAATGTTTTAACACATTTGGTTAAGACTGAGATCCAAAGAATGATGCCATGAACAATCTTAAAGGACAAAGCATGTGGAGTTAATTATGTTAATCTATTAAAGCTGTAATTCTAGCATGTTTGCATCTTCATTTATGTGCATACCAAGATCAAGAGGAGAATAGTGACCACTTACCTTAAAATATTACCTTCATTATAAGAGCGTGATGGCACTAAGTAATGAAGGGTAGATGACTGGTGGTCCTTTCCTTCTCTTGCATTTTGAGTTGTTCATGAGCATCTTGTCTCCTTTATTGCTTATCCTCTTTGCCATCTTTTGCTTCTTTGATCTTATGACACCTTGTCACTCCATTCATTATTATGCCTGCAACCGATTAGTGGACAACACATACCCGAAGGAATGTACAATTTTGGAACATAGGTTGTTTGTCCAAAATTTTATCATGTTCCATCTATGCTACTAAGAAGATAGGGTTGATATTACGTTAGCATAGATTATGTTCTATACAGGCATGGCTCGAGGTAAAGTAACTTACAGCAGAAGATGAAGTGAATGAATCATTAATACTCACAGTTCTTCCATTCATGATGAATGAGCTGTGTCTTCCTCTGCAAAGTTATCGAAGTTCAGCATGTGCCCTGTCTTATCTCTGATTTGAATTTACCTCATGACTTTCCCAAATTAATTTTGAAAGTTTTCTACAGGGGTTAGTCCAACAAAATATCCAATGTCTACTACAGTAATTTCTAGTTCAATAACCAAACCAAACTCCATGTTTAATTTTAGTTAAGGAAGGCTATTTAACCTGAGCACCACGCTCAATTTAAAAACCTTTGAAAATACCTATACCATCGTACGTAGTACTTCCAAACCAAAACTTACTATGGCAGACAAAGGTGAAATGAAAGCACTTATAGAGATTTGTTCATTTAGAGATAAAAAGGAGAATAATTGAACATGGATTAGAAAGGTAGAGACAACCAATATTAGCAACATAAGATTTTCTAAGTAGGCCCATTCCCCGAAGTTGGAATTTTGCAAAGCAAAGTTAAGCTTGGATGGATATAATTCAATATTACATAATTATTGGTTGGACATACCTGATGATGTCATCCTTCTGCTTCAAGCCTGGAATGGTTAGTGACAAAAATACCCAAGGGAATGTTTTTATAATTTTAATTCTATGCTCAATTTAAAAGGGCATTATAGTAAAATTAAAGATGCAAGCTCAATTCATTTTTCAAGAGTGGTTATTTTAGGACACAAAGTCGTTCTTCGGAAACCTTGTAATTATTGTACTTTAAATTCATGGGGTGGTTTCCTCTAGAACACCAGTCTTTGTGCACCTATATCAAGATTACAATGAGATCTACAATATTTATGATAAACATATGCATCTACAACCACCCTTTCAAAAAAATTTATGAACAGATAGAATGAGGGGGTTGAAGATCTCATGTGCGATAATGTTAGAGAGACCAATTGATCCCGGAGATTCTCATATGAGCATGGATTCGATGAGGTGCTAATGAAGTAATTCCCATGCTCATTGATGTGATCTCCCTCTTTAAACTCCAAGGGTGTTTCTTCATAGATGTCTATAGGCAACAAGTTTGTCTCTATTATTTCATGTCTATGACATTCATTGGATGTTTTATTTTCTAGGATTTCCCATGGATTGGTGTCTCCAAGTTTGGTTTTGTCTAAGGCTTTCTCTAAACTTGGATGAGTCATGTTTACTACAGAAATTGATTTAAGCTCACCATTTGAATTTAGACCAAGTTTAGATGCTAGAACTAAGGGTTCGTCCTCTTCCATCTATTCTTTGACAATAGCGTATGTGTTTCTAGTATGTTCTATGCATTTCTGCCATTGTCGTAGCTCTTCTTGGTCATTCCAATAATCTTCATGACTCCTATTCTTGGGACGTCTTAATGGGATCCTAGGGTCATTATGAGATTTAGGACAGAGAGCAGAAGGATCATCAGGGTCAAAGATGGGTTTTGAGATGGGTTCAGATGAGACATTTAATTTGGGCATAGAAGGGGAGAAAATATAATTGATTCCTAAGTCTCCTTCTATGGCATCACTAGACATGCCATCCTTGCATTCTTCCCAATGTCTTTCAGGGGGGAAAGGAAGTTGACGACATTTTTTCCAAGATGCTCTTCTAAGAAGATCTGATTTATATTGGTTTACGAGCATCTTAGCTAATTGGAAGTCTAAATCATCAAAATGGGGTTTCGATGGTTTAGAATTGACAGCTAAATCTTGGTATTGGAGTGGTTGTGTTTTAGCTACCAAAGCTTCCTCTGCTTGTTCGGGGTATGATTCCTTCTCTTCCTCGGAATTAGCTAGAGCAACCTTGTTAATCATTGCTCTTGCGTTACTTATAGGCAAATAAGGAAAGGCTCCTCCAGAGGATTAATCAAGGGATTCCCTAGAGTTCTTGGTAAGACCCAAATAGAAATCTTGAATAAGCACAGGGTCCGAAAAACCAAGGTCAGGGCCAGATGTAACAGGTTCATTAAAACGATCCCATGATGTACTAAGAGATTCTTGTTCTAGTTGCCTAAAAGTTAGAACCTCTTTTCGAAGGTTAACTACTTTATGGATGGGAAAGAAATATAAACAAATTGAGAGCATAAAGTTTTCCAATCCCCTTGCATACTTCCTACGGCTCGATTATACCAACATTTAGCTCTTCCAATCAAAGTGAACGGAAAAAGCTTCCACCTTAAAGTCTTATCAGACATGCCAGCAATGTACAAGCATGCACTGGTCTGCTCGAATTCTCATAGGTGTAAGTACAGATTTTCATTATCTTCTCCCGAGAAGGGTTGATCCCAAATCATATTAATTAGACATGGGCGCAGCTCATAGCCAGGTGTTAAGATACACTCTACAGATTTTGGTGGCCCGAAGCTTTTATGCATGCCAAATAGATAGATAGGTGTGGAATTTAAAGCATCCATAAGGATGAACCTAAAATGATGAAAAGGTAGGGATAAAATAGAAAAGATAAAAGTATAATACAAGATTAAGCTAAACTCAGTCAAAATCAGCAAACCGTTCCCCGGCAACGGCGCCAGAAATGCTTGTTGGTATAAATTAACTGCACTCTACTTAAATAAGATTGTATTCAGATTATCCGCATGCGCACAGATAATATACCGCTGTCACATTTCACCCGGAGGTTTTAAATATCTAATTCACAAGGAATAGTAGGTGATAATGGCTAAGCCGATGAACTTAACCCTACTATTATGCTGGATAATATCAAGAAAGAGGAATAGCTAATGACTATCTAGTTCCAACAACCGGTAAACTTTGAATAATATCGTTCTAACTGGGCAGTGACATGAATAAGAGGCGAACTCAGAGTTCCCTCCTACCAGACACTTATACACCTATCGATCTTATCAACGGGAAGTGGACTACAGAAGACTCAACGCAGCTGTCACCTACGCGATCTACAACTATCCGGCCAATCAGGGGACATTCACAAGTAAACCTAGCCTAGGCACCACGCCTACACTACGAAATACTACTTCAATCAAGCAATTACCAAGATCAAAGTTTCCAATATGGGTTGCAAACATAAGAACAAATAAGAACAAATGATTACTTGAATTAGAAGTTGAATACAAAAGTATCTCAGAACGTAGCTCCAGGCGACGAAGCTGAATACAGAAGAATACAGCTACGAAGAAGCCCGACAGGCCGGAACTCCTCCAAAACTCTACTCCTCTACTCTATGTCTCTACTTCTCTAGACAAGACTAGATCTAGAAGAACTAGTCTCTCCTAATTGCGAGGACTAAATGAACTAGAACTAGATGAACTAGAACTAGAACTAGATCAACTAGAGGGACCTTAACCCTAATTTATGTAGAGAATATGAAGCACCGGGGTATAGAATGCCTTCTGGAGGGGCCTGGGGCGTCCTTATATAGGCCGAGGTGGAGTAGGGGGCAAGGAACCACCACGTCATAGATCCGCGTGTCATGTTATGTGCACCATCGGATCAATCCGAACTTAGATCGATGTAGGGATGCTTTACTTGCGTGCCAAGGAAGCGTGGAAGGAAGATTCCAGAAGGCGGGGCCTGCAGTCCAGCAGGGGACGCCGACCGGCCCCACCCTAGGGCCGGCCGACCCCACTTTGTGGGATCCGGGGCCCCGGTTGCTCAGGTGTGTTCTAGATCCTTCCAGGGTCTTCGTGATGATGTTTCCTTGGCGGTTAAGTTTCGTGTCTTTTATGCTCTTTAACCCCTCTTTTACGCTTTTCTGGAATAGCCCCTGGAAAATACAGAACATGCAAAACTCATGGAAATTGTCAGTTAAAACCCTAGACTAGTGTGTATTCATGTGTCCTTTCATGTCTAAACTTCTAATAAAAGTTGACGTTATCCACCGCCAACAGTGTTCTAAGTATAAAGAGGTTTACTACCTCCTCCCTTTATAAGAGGCGATAGGCGAAACAGGAGGAGACATGACTCCTCCCGAGGCGGCTATGCTATTGTATTGATGCCCTGCCATTTTAATAACTTGTCTTACACACGTGGTGGGATAGTAAGACCAGACAAGGCTGTCACCACTTGCTGGCACTCACAAACAATCCGTGCGACAAGCGGCCCAAACTGATAAGATATAGCCTAGACACCACGTCTACACTACACTTACTACTCTAACCTTCGCGAGAGACTAGAGCACTTCACTAAGTAAAGCAATGTGCAAGTAAAGCAAGTATATACTTAAAATACCAGAACCAGAATATCAAATACGTAGAAGGACTCAGATGTAAAACTTACTTGAAGATTCGCATCCGCTGAGGTACACCTTGGACAAGACTCCCGACAGACCCGGGGCTTTCTCCTGAAGACTTCCCTCACTCTCTCCCAACTAGCACAACACTATTGAAGAGTTAAAGCTACTACATAGTGGTTTCTCTTTGGAATCATGCTCTAAAGTGAAGGCCTATGGGGGGTATTTATAGGGAGAGGTGGAGTAGAGGCTACTCCACTGCCATGTCATCAATCCGCGTGACCTCCATCATGCACCATTGGATCAAACTGCCATATAACCGCCTTAGGATCAAGGGTGCGCCTGCACTTGCGTTCTTCTGTTTTTTGTTGATGTGCCTGTCGCATGACCTGCCTTTAAAGGCTTCTTGGGACAGGTTTGTCGACCAGACGTGTCTCATTGTGAACATCATCGTGGTGCATTCAGAATTGTTCCTGAGTGTGTTGGGGAGGTCACCAACCTCCCCCCACACTTGGCTTGCTGCATACTTAAAGATGATGAGTTGTAGCAGTGGTCCTCCTCAGTTGCATTGAAGTTTTCCTTGGCCAAATAACTTGACCCTTGAGTTGCACATGAGGACCGTGTTTTGTCTCCACGAATGATCTTATGACTTACCCATAGAGATGTCGAGGTTCTTGCTATAGGGGTTAGTCCAAAAGTGAAACCAAGTACTATTCAAGTATGGTTTGATTCAATAATCAAGCTTCACACCATGTCATGTTTGATTAAGGTAGTCTATTTAACCTAAGCACCATGCTTAATTTAAAAAGACTATGGAGGTATGATCGATTCATACAACCAAACCCAAGCATACTAGCATAAAATGGAAGCATGAGATGATATACAAAATTCATCCGCTTAGAGACAAAAGCTCGAATGCGAAGCCAAGGAGCATTTTTTTACTTTATTTTAGAGGGTTGAAGACAAAAGTAAGAGGAATGCACCAAACAAGAGGAAGGAAAAGTGACAAACCAATCAAGAAGTATGGCTCAACATAGTGGAGGTTGATTGGTGGGCTGAGGGGTCTATGGTGGGGTCAGCCGACCCCACCTTGGAGGCTCCAGCCACTTTGGTTCTTTCCTTGTGCATTCTTACCTCTAATGATGTGTTCCTGCACTGATGCTTTTTGCTCGGGATGTCCTTCAACACCCAAATGTGTTCGAGGAGGTCAAATGACCCCCTCACACTTGGTGTAAGGTGTGTCCTGAGTCATGAAAACAGAGAAAACATTAAGTGCAGGGGTTCTGTTGGTGGCAACACACTAACAGAACCAAAAGTCTCACTAATCTACTAAGGTTAGGAATAGGTTCCATCATGTTTAATTAACTATCAACCTTTGTAGATCTGGTTGCAAGAACTCATACCAAACCACTACGAGACTTGCAAAATTTATGATAGACAAACACATATACAACTAGCCTTGCAAAGATTTTAGGAACAAGAAGGGTGAAGAGGTTGTAGATGTTGCGTGTGGTAGTGGTAGAGAGACGGATTGATTTAGGAGGTTTCTCATATGAGCAAGGATCAAATGAGAGGATCAGGGGATAACTTCCATGCTCATTGATATAACCTTCCTGCTTAAGGAGTGGGTGAGCAATTTCTTTTTCAAGACATTCCAAGTCCTTTTTAGGAATTGGATGGGCCATAGTTGAAATTGAAATTGCCATAAGCTCACCCCTTGGATCATGAATAGATTTGGATTCTACCCCTATGTTGAGAGGTTGTGAAGACCAAACAGGTAGATAATCGTCACCTATTCTATGACCAAGCTTCTCATTTTCAATGTCCTCCAAGATTCGCATGATTGGCCTTCCAATGAATGTGAGATGAAAGGAAAGTCCAAGAAGGTCAAAGATGTGGAAATCTAGGGAGATCTTTAGATCATCAATCACCACAGGTACGTCTCGAAGAACTCCTAAACAATCAAGGACTTGACCATTGAACTTTTGAGATTGGAGTAGGTGATTCTTTGATGAACTTTGAACATGGAAATGAGAAATGATGTTAATGCCGAGGCTAGGATCATAGCAAATTTTGCTATAAATGCACATTACATGACAAGATATCCTTCTTACATGAGTGGGCATTTTAACAACCGTCATTGATGCTTCAGCCTCATCTAACCACTCTTTACTTACAACGGTAGATAGATTCACTAACCGTTGTTGTTGCTAGTTTTGGTCAGATTTATGGACCTGATGACTATCACACCTCGGGTGTCTTAATGAATCCCCGGAGTCAATGACCGGATCATCATAAGACTTTGAAGGAAGGGCAAAATTGGGATCATCGGGTTCAAGGATGAGTTTAGAAATGGGTTCAAAAGACATGGTGGATGTGGGCATAGAAGAGGAGAGAATAGATTTTTCTTCTAGGCATTTTGGCTCTCCTTCTATGGGCACAGTCAGCATTCCTTTTGGAGGTTCATCCAAGATCCTAGATATTTCCCTATGTGCCACATGGGAATTCGAGGCGTCAGATGATTCCAATTTGGGAGAGTTTTGAAGAGATCTTTTCTTGAGAGGTTTTGAATGATGATTCTTAGAAGGTCTCTTTTGGATAGGATAATTGTAGGCATTCCCAAAACTAGCAAGGTCAGATAAGAGATTAGCCTCGAAATCGAAGGAGTAATTTATAGGACAAATTTCTTTCTCCTCCGATGTTTTTGGTATTTGTGGTTCAGGATCGATGGCAGAATCTTTGGATGGGACTGATTTTGATTCGGCTATCAGGATTTCTTTTTGCCTGGGGATTCATTCCTTTTCTTCCTCAGGAGGTTTACCATACTCGTGGGTGTGGGGAGTGTTTTCAAGTTTAGCAAGAAGTTTCTTCCCTTCACCAACCGTACAAAGAAGGAATGCTCCTCCAGAAGATATATCAAGGAATTGTGCGGAATCTTTGCTAAGACCGAGATAAAAATGTTGGAACAATGCTAGCTCAGTTATAGCAAGATCAGGACCAAGGGATACTAGATCTGTGAAACAGGCCCATGCCGCACCTAGAGTCTCCTCCTTTTACTTGAAGGTTAGTACCTCTAGTCAAAGACGAGCAACACGAGAGATTGGGAAGAAAGCTAAGTAGAATTTGGATTGAAGGCTTTCCTACTCTCCATGTGCACTCTCTACGTGTCGAGCATACCAATGTCTAGCTACCCCCGTCAAAGGGAACGGGAATAGCTTCCATTTCAAGGTCTTTCGTATCATGCCGTGAATGTGAAGGCATGAACACAATTGCTCAAAATCACGTAAGTGAGTGTAGGGGTTTTCATCTTCTTGCCCAGCAAAAGATTGTTCCTGAACCTTAGCTATGAAACTAGGGCAAAGCTCAAAGCTAGGTGAGAGAATGGGTTGTGATGATGGTGGTGGCTCCAAACAAGCGCCCTTTGGAGCGGCGAGATGAGAGATGGGTGTTTGGTTCATGGTGTGGAAAGGATAAAAAGAAAAGAAAGGTAAAAGAAGCATAACTCGGACGACTTGGTTCTAAGTTACAACAACTACCGTTCCACGGCAACGGCGCCAGAAAGCTTGTTGACACCAGAAGTGGCAAACGGATATACCGCAAGCGTACGGTAGTCAATGTAGCCTTCACCGGGAGTATTCCAGGTATCGTATTTTCCACAAGGAACGTGAAGTGTTCTAACTAGGTTCAAGACCGTCCAGTGATGAGACAGAGGAGATATGATAACTAGGTAGAGAGGTTCTTATGTAGCAAAGATATCTGGTCTTGGTGTTCTAGGTATAAAGAGGTTTACCACCTCCTCCCTTTATAAGAGGCGATAGGCGAAACCAGAGGAGATATAACTCCTCCCGAGGCGGCTATGCTATTTTAATGATGCCCTGCCATTTTAATAACTTGTCTTACACACGTGGTGGGATACTAAGACCAGACAAGGCTGTCACCACTTGCTGGCACCCACAAACAATCCATGCGACAAGCGGCCCACACTAATAAGATATATCCTAGACACCACGTCTACACTACACTTACTACTCTAACCTTCGCGAGAGACTAGAGCACTTCACTAAGTAAACCAATGTGCAAGTAAAGCAAGTATATACTTAAAATACCAGAACCAGAATATCAAATACTTAGAAGGACTCAGATGTAAAACTTACTTGAAGATTCGCATCCGCTAAGGTACACCTTGGAGAAGACTCCCGATAGGCCCGGGGCTTTCTCCTGAAGACTTCCCTCACTCTCTCCCAACTAGCACAGCACTATAGAAGAGCTAAAGCTACTACATAGTGGTTTCTCCTTGGAATCATGCTCTATAGTGAAGGCCTGTGGGGGGTATTTATAGGGGGAGGTGGAGTAGAGGCTACTCCACTACCATGTCATCAATCCGCGTGACCTCCATCATGCACCGTTGGATCAAACCACCATATAACCGCCTTAGGATCAAGGGTGGAGCTTTACCATCACGTGTTCAACATGAGGAAGGCGGTGGAGGTTCAACCAACCTGGCTAGGCCCAATGAGGGGTCGGCCGATGCCCCTATGGCAGGTGGGCCCAGCCAGGGTCTTCTATAAGGTTTCCCCACCTCGCTGGAGTGCAGCTGAGCTTCGGGGCCCACAAAGGTGGGGTCGGCCGACCCACCTTTGGTGGAATCAAAGGTCCATCTTCTGCAGGTGGCTTCCTCATGCAATTCTAAGCACAATGGTGGTGCTACCTTGCCCAAGGTGGGGTCGGCCGACCCCATCATTATGCCCATCTTTTGCACATTGTCCCTAGAAGCTATGATATTAATGATTGTGAAGTTGGTTTATCATTTGGCCATACTTGGTTGGTTGCCCAATCTTCATATAGAGCTTTCAGACACTGAAAACTACCTGTTCTGAGTGCCTGCAATGAAATAATGACAAGTACATGTGGAGCCAAGTTATTTGTACCTAAGTGACTATATTTTTGGTGGTTTCTTTCCAGAAAGAATGTCTTGTTGACGGTTTTGATGGGGTAAAAACATGGTGTAACTACCTTCAACAACTAGGCAGAAATATATAAATGTAAACTAAGATCAATTCTGCAAGCGGACAGTTAATTATACCATTATAGCATTTTACCTAGAGTCTACTAGATTGTTGATTTATATTTATACCACTGGGAAGGACTAGGATAAACTTTAATCTATTATATTGATAGCAACTATATTCAATGGATAAGCGGTGATATCGATGTCATTTACTCTACTCATAATAGGTAGAGGTCATAAGATAATAAAGATAAATAAAGGTGTATGATCAAGCATCATAAATAATATATAAACATCAGAGCACTCTCTAATCATAGCAATAGCTAGCCAATGAATAAACTAAGGAATTAATATCTAAGGTAATTCTATAACTACGCCAATGAATAACTCTAATCAGTGCAATTACATCTAGATTGTTAGATTAGTCCTATATCATGATCACATGTAAAGGGCATCATCTAGGAAGGATGTGAAACAGAGTCATCACCCAACTTCACGACCGTGCCTGCTTGCCTACATACGGGGGGTGGACTACAGAGGTCTCAATGCTGTTGTAACCTACGTGATCTACCACACGACCCGGCACATCAAGGTGCACTCGCAAATAAACAGAATATCTAGACACCACGTCTACATATCGTTCATCATCTACCCAACGATCGTTTGGATAAACGCTATACGAGCAATTACATGAATTCAATAAGATCAAACCAACTATACTGGACATATAATCCAAGTAGACAAAGACTATTGTAATCAAGAACATAAAACGTATTAAGAACAATGTTTCCCTAATCATAATGAAGAATACAATAATAGAGAAAGAACAAGAACTAGCACTATACCGAACTCCGCGCTCCCGACAGATGCCGGGGCTCAGATCGAGCTCTAGAACTCCTCTACTTCTAATCTAACTAGGCTAGAACTATGAACTAGGAGGCTCTTGATGAACTAGGAGGCTCTTGATGGCTTGACCGAAGACTTGATGCCTTGGATGAATGATTGGAAGCCTCCAGGGGGGTCTGCCCCTTTATTTATAGCCCGGTGCGTTGCATGTGCGCCGTAGGATCAAACCGACTTAACCAAGGGCCGAGATGACTCCTGAAAGGCGGTGAAAGAAGACTCCAGAAGGCGGTGGCGAAACCCTAGGGGGGCGCTGCCCGGCACCTTAGGGGCCGGCCGGCCCCACCACCTACTAGGTGGGGCCCCGGTTGCTTCAGGTGCCTTCTACACTCTTCCCACGTCCTGATGACGATGTTTCCTTCACGGTTAAATTTCGTGTCTTTTATGCTCTTTAATCCTTCTTTTACGCTTTTCTGGCATAGCCCCTGGAAAATACAAAACATGCAAAACTCGTGGAAATTGTCAGTTAGAACCCTAGACTAGTGTGTATTCATATATCCTTTGGTGTCTAAAGTTCTAATAAAAGTTGACGTTATCCACCGTCAACAACACCCCCAGGCTTACCTGTTTGCCAGTTCCTTGGCAAACAAACTAAGCCTAATTACTAATGTAATTGGATCAGGAGTTGCTACAATGCTTTCATATTTTCCAAGTACAGAAGCGTTCAAACAGAGATTCTCCTCTTGTTTAGACAATAACTGCTCTAACCTTCAGACTTACCCATTTTACCCTCAACTATGGAGCTTTATAGCTTTCGCGTAAGTCTTGAGCAATTGAAAGATATAACAATCGAGTCGAGCACTATGTCTCAAACTCTTCGCAGTACCAATATTCCGGAGTTTTTATAAGTTTTCAAAATAAAACTCAGAGCTTAATTGTATAACACCCTCAAGTCCCTAAATATATGTTGTATTTATGGATCTCACTTAGGCATTAACAATGTCATGCCTCCCTATAGCTAAGAATATTTAGTGGAGCTCATAGGAGTGGCAATAACAAGGATGAGCATACTTGCACTGCATATATTGTAAAGTCAAGCAATGGATCCACAGAGAATCGAGGCATACAATCAAACCAAGATGTGCATGTGTATGGAATACAGTGGATAGGTGTATATGTGGTATTTAGTGGCTAATCCTAATTCGACTTATGCTCTTTTGAAAATAAATCTCTCTTTAGGACTCATAGAAAAACATGGGCTATCTTTATTCCCTTTTTCTTCTTTTCTTTTTCTCTCTCATTTTTTCATTAGGGAGGCCGGCATCTAGTACCCATTGTTTTAATTGCTGGGACACTTGTCCATCTTTTACTCCCTTTTCTTTTCATACTTTTGCATAACCACATGTATCCTTTGAATATAAATAATTGGAGAGATCATAATAAGAACTTAGAGCAATTAAACTGGGGTTGCCCTATTGGGTATATTTTTGGGTGTTTTTCCTCCCAGTGTAGGAGAAAACATTTTATGATGAACATAGATGAAAGTGGAAATGGCTGTGATTACTCCTAGGATAGGAATAACGCATATATGGCTGGAGTATGTAGGTGATCTTGGTTTTAAAAGCATGACAAGACTCTCATAAGGTATGCAACAAAGGTTGACTGAACTCAATGCAAAGCAAGCAGCATAAATATGTAAAGGTTTCCTCTCTCTATGTATCATATATGGCTTTGGTAGGAATTCATACTTTGTCATACAAGAGCTCATCATGTAGATTTTAAGTTTTCAAAATAAATTTCCAGAACTTAGTAATGCTAGGAGTAAGATAAATAGTAGCTCAAACCTTCATGTACCATATAAATCAATCACCTAGACTTAGCCCAAACATATGCCTCCACAAGTTTCAGGTTCAGAGTAAATTCTCAAATTAAAACAGCAGTATCCAAAACTCAGGAGAATTTTAAGGTTGAAAACTAGGTACTTGAAAGGAATGACAACAGAGCAAATATTCATCATCTTCAAGATAAAATTTTAGTGTTCATCAATTTTAATTAATTCTAGCCTAGACTGACTCCGAACATATTCTAATATAAAACTAAGTGTTTATTTGGTTTTAATTATTTTTGATTGGTCTCAAAAAAGACTATAATTTGTGGACCTTCATGTGCCCACATATTTTTTGTATTTTTAAATTTTCCTATGATACTATGGTGAACCTTCATGTGCTCACATGTTTTTGGTATTTTATGACTATATAAAACAGACTCAATAATCGCCTAGGTATAATTATCTGATAACTAGGGGATGCTCCTCCCCCAAGCTTGATGTTTGCAATATTTTGATGTTGAATGATTTTCAGAGTGAGCTAGCCAGTAGTAGTTCTGTTGGGTGCCACTGATAGACTCTCTCCTTAGTCATAATATTGTTCCTACATAATTATACTCCAACGAAAAAACCAAAACTCAAGGCTCGAATTTAACAAGGGGTTAGCAGTCAGCCAATGAGTAATTGATTATTCTTTTTAAGTTGATTTTAATTGACAGATTCTAGCAGGATTCTAACAGGATTCTCTTTTTAAGGTTTTCTAATTTCTTATGCAGCAATCAAATATGTATGCATGCTATATTTTTTTATGCCACCATGGAGAATATTTGTTCTCATGGAGCTTAGGATTTTCATAATGCAACAAGGTAAATACAAATACTACTACCATTAATATTATTTTTATTTTTATTTTTGTGCCACCACTGTAAACATTCTTACAGGGTTACCATAAGTTTATTCACATGGGGCTTTAGTATTTATGATGCAGCAAATAAAGCAGTAAATATTTTTGTTGTTTTATATTTAATGTGCAAAAGTGATTGTACTAATAAATATGCTAAAGCAAAATTACTTAATAAATGCTAACTTAATTAGATAACTACCATTCTAACCTTATGGCTAGGGTACGGAATTTAAAGTCTACCGACAGGACTTAAATAGAGGAGAGTACTTAGCAGGTTCATCGTCTTAGGTAACCTCAGCCAATTCCCCATTTTGCGGTGTAGTAGGTGCTTCTTCTTTCTCCTTCCATCTCATTTCTGTCTCTTCTGCTTCTCTCTTTTCTAGCTCCAACTCTTCCTTATGACACTCCCTCAGGTGTGCTTCTCTTGACTCTTCGTCCCTCTTCATCCATTCTTCTAATTGTGCGTGGATCTCTTCCTTCTCTGCCTTAGCAATCTGGTCCATCCTCTCAGCTTCCACTTCCCACTCACTCTAGCGTGGTGCTTGTACGGCTTCCTCTTGCTCCTTGTAGAAGTCTTCATACTTCACAATCTTGCCAGGGAACTCCACCCATCTACAGTGAGGCTGGGCAGCCTGACGGTAGGCTTGGCGTCTTCTCCTGTTGCATTGCTTCGTGACCTGCTCATGGTTACCAAGTGTTCTAAATTGACAGCGTACCTTTCCCATGGGTAGGTTGAAGTGGATCTGTCCAGACCCGATGTAGATAATAGCACTGGCAGTGTAGAGGAACGGTCTTCCCAAAAGAATAGGTGATTCATCTTCTCCCTGCATATCAAGGACTAGAAAATCTGCAAGTATATATTTATCTTAAATTCTTACCATAACGTCCTTAACCACGCCTCCAGGGAATCTTAGTGATTGGTCCGCCATCTGCAACTGAATATATGTTGGGTATAGAGGTAAATCATTAAATAATTCATCATATACCTTTTTGGACATTATGTTGACGCCAGATCCAGTATCGTAGATGCTGTCGGCAAAAGTGGTGTCTCTGATTGTGCATTTAATGATCGGTACACCAGGGTCACCTTTCTTTGTTGGAAATGGTTGGGGAGCATATGATCATTTTCTGTGTTGAGAGCAGTGATTAGTTGAGCAGTTTCTTCAGGTACATGCCGGGGCTTGTCCTTCCTCTATTTTCTATTGTTCTTCTTCTTGGGTGCTGGTTGTTGTTGCTTTCCTATTGATGGAATTGCTTCGGGACTGCAGGAGTTTTTAAGATGCGGTTCTTGAACGAGAATCTTTCTTTCTTGTCCTTGATGGAGAGGACAATCTTGGCATCTTTCGCATATGGCTTTGGTTGTGCACAAGAATGATCGTCCTAAAATAATGGGTGCTTTCTCATCTCCTCCTATCTCCATAATCAAGAAGTCAACTGGGATATATGATTGCCCCACTCTGATGACAGCCTCTTCTAGCACTCCCTTTGGGTAGCAAATGGACTGATCTGCAAGCTGCAAACGCATATCTGTGTACAACAAAGGATCACCTAAAATTTTCTCATAAATTACCTTGGGCATTAGGTTGACACTTGGGCCAAAATCGTAGATAGCTTCTGGAAAGCTATGACATCCTATAGAGATAGGAATGATGGGTCTCCTAGGGTCTCCCATCTTCTCAGGTAGTGAGTGATCAATCCACTGTATATCTGCAGGCTCAATATGGTACTGGGTTGCATTGTGAATATCAACAAGGTTAGCAGTTTCTAAATCTTCTGGCTGGCCTAGAATCTTACCTTTCTCAAATGGAGGGACAGCAGCAGCTAGCTGAGCTAATTGTGATTCTAACATTTTATTAAAGCTATACTGATTTTTTATAGCAGAAGCAAAGGTATCAATTCTAGTATTAATGTTTTCTAAAGCTTTATCATTAGAGGCTACCTTTCCAGAAATTTGGTCTAACAATTTAGATTGACTAGCAAATGAATCTCTCAAAGGTGGAAGATTGTAATTATTGTAATTATTACCTTGGTTGTTACCTTGATAGTTACCTTGTCGAGGTTGCTGATTCCATCCTTGGTTTGGCCGGTTCCATCCTTGACCTTGCTGAGGACTATAGTAGGTGTTATTGTTGATGAAGTTCACATCCTCTTGCAGTGTAGGGCAGTTGACAGCTGAATGCCCGTAATCTTCACATTCTTCACAGGTCATGCGAGAATCATTAATATGCATGACTTCCTTCTTCTCTATATCGAGCTTCTTCATGATGAGGTCTAGCTTGGCAGTGACCGTGTCAATTTCCTTGAGATGATGGATGCCTCCTCCTCCTCTCTTGCGAGGTTGAGTACGTTCTTCATTACAGCTTGGATTTGAGGCCATCTTCTCAACAAGTGCTTTAGCTTCTGGAAGCTTAAGTGATAGGAAAGCTCCTCCTGCTGCAACATCAATGGACTCACGGGTGCTAGATATAAACCCGTTATAAAAGGTCTGCATTAATAGCCAATTCTCTATCCCATGATGAGGACAGTCTTCAATATAATCTTGGAATCTTTCCCATGCTTCAGTGAATGATTCATCATGTTGCTGTTGAAAGCTTGAAATTTTCCCACGCGGAGCATTCGTCTTGCCTGTAGGAAAGAACTTTGCCAGGAAAGCAGTTGAGCATCGATCCCATGTAGTGTTCTTTTCTTTGTTGGTGTAGAACCACTAATTACCTTTCCCCAAAAGTGAAAATAGGAAAAGACAGAATAAAATAGCATCTCTTGGTACTCCTCTGATCGTGAAGGTGCTACAGATCTCTAGAAAGTGTTGTAAGTGTGTACTTACATCTTCATGAGCTTTTCCACAAAATTGATTGGCTTGAACCATGGTGATAAGAGTAGGCTTGAGCTCGAATCCATTCTCTCCAGTGTTGACTACTGGTCCAGTCTGGATGTTTTCTATTGTTGGGGTAGAGAACTCGCGCAGTGTCTTTTCAGCCATGTCTTCAAACACAGGAGTTAAATCTTCTCCTAAGTGTTCTTCTTCCAATGTTAGAGCTGGCTCCTCTGATGGACGAGCTTGAGCGGCGATGGGTATTATTGATAGTGATTCGAAATTGTCCGTTGCCTCTACAACCTTCTTCCTTCTAAGAAGTTTCTCTGGATCGTCAGTGAAATTGTTTGGAAGAGAAAAACCATTCATTCATCACCCTGCATAAGATAAGCAAATGATAAAAACAAGGGTGTGCCTGTTTGAGTTAGAGATCAATCAGTAACACAATCTTATCCATTATTTATATATGTTATCAATATTTCTTAAGTTTAATGTGCCTTCCCAGGCAACGGCGCCAAAAATGTTTGTTGACATCTACTAACGTCGCCAAATATAATTATATAACTTTTAATACTAGAGACAACATTAGAAGATGTATGGTAATTAATTAACTTGTCATTAGCAACTAGCCACTTATCCATTACCAACATTCTTATGCATGAACTAGGTTGTCATCCCTAATTATATATGCTGAGAATAAATAAAGGTTTCGTACATTATTCAATGTGACTAGGCAGAAATATACAAATATAAACTAAGATCAATTCTGCAAGCGGACAGATAATTATACCATTGTAGCATTTTACCTAGAGTCTACCAGGTTGTTGATTTATATTTATACCACTGGGAAGGACTAGGATAAACTTTAATCTATTATATTGATAGCAACTATATACAATGGATAAGCGGTGATATCGATGTCATTTACTCTACTTATAACAGGTAGAGGTCACAAGATAATAAAGATAAATAATGGTGATAAGTATGATTAAGCATCATAAATAATATATAAACATCAGAACACTCTCTAGTCGTAGCAATAGCTAGCCAATGGATAAACTAAGGAATTAATATCTAAGGTAATTCTATAACTACGTCAATGAATAACTCTAATCAGTGCAATTACGTCTAGCAATCATTGTCAGATTAGTCCTATATCAAGATCACATGTAAAGGGCACCATCTAGGAAGGATGTGAAACAGTGTCATCACCCAACTTTGCGACCGTGCCTGGTTGCCTATATACGGGGGGTGGACTACAGAGGACTCAACGCAGCTGTCACCTACGCGATCTACCACACGACCCGGCACATCAGGGTGCACTCGGAGGTAAACAGAATATCTAGACACCACGTCTACATATCGTTCATCATCTACCCAACGATCGTTTGGATAAACGCTATACGAGCAATTACATGAATTTATTAAGATCAAACCAACTATACTAAACATATAATTAAAGTAGACAAAAACTATTGTAATCAAGAACATATAAACTATTAAGAACAATGTTTCCCTAATCATAATGAAGAATACAATAATAGAGAAAGAACTAGAACTTGAACTATACCAAACTCTGCGCTCCAGACAGATGCCGGGGCTTCAGATCCCGTTGAAGAGGTAGAACTCCTCTACTTCTAATCTAACTCGGCTAGAACTATGAACTAGGAGGCTCTTGATGAACTAGGAGGCTCTTGATGGCTTGACCGAAAACTTGATGCCTTGGATGAATGATTGGATGCCTCCAGGCGGGTCTGCCCCTTTATTTATAGCCTGGTGGGTTGCACGTGCGCCGTAGGATCAAACCGACTTAACCAAGGGCCGAGATGACTCCTCAAAGGCGGTGGAAGAAGACTCCAAAAGGCGGCGGCAAAACCCTAGGAGGGTGCCACCCGGCCCCCCTAGGGGCCGGCCGACCCCACCACCTGCCAGTGGGGCTCCGGTTGCTTCGGGTGCCTTCTACACTCTTCCCACGTCCTGATGATGATGTTTCCTTCGCGGTTAAGTTTCGTGTCCTTTATGCTCTTTAATCATTCTTTTACGCTTTTCTGGAATAGCCCCTGGAAAATACAGAACATGCAAAACTCATGGAAATTGTTGGTTAAAACCCTAGACTAGTGTGTATTCATATATCCATTGGTGTCTAAAATTCTAATAAAAGTTGACGTTATCCACCATCAACAGTCATCACCGCCAGCCGTCACGAGGACCACAACACCTCTGAGACCACCTACGGCATCACCGGAGCTTAAGAAGCCGCACTTGCACCCTCGAAAGAACCCCGTGGCGCCCCGACCGCCTCACCACCGCCACCGTGCTAAGCACCACCGCCGTCGAGGCTAAGCCGGCCAAATAGGAGGCCAAAGACCTGACCTTTAGCCCTAGAAGTGTTCACTGGAACCCTAGGAAACATCGAGACCTTCAGCCGGACCTCCGATCGTCGAGAAGGCCCGGGGAAGCGAGCTCGCCGCCGGTAGGAGGCGCTGTCACACCAGACAGAGAGGGGGAAGGGTGTAGGAAGGAGGGAGCACACGCTCCGTGCGCTTGGTGCACCGTGAGCGAAGAGTGGAAGCGGGTGGATGGGCTCGGTCCACCGCAGACCATGCCCTTGGTCCACTACACCACGCGTGTCAGTCCACCGTGAGCCAGATCCTCTGAACGGAGCCCCACCGCAGGCCGGGCCTGACGCGTGGCTCACCCCAAGAGCCAACATGTGTCCGGGCCGGGCCAGCCCAACCGACCCATATCCAGCCCATCTTGGCCCACTCTGAGCCCAGTCCATGTTGACCGTTGACCTGACCCCACCTGTCACTGACCGCATAGCTTGAACCAGCCAGGCTTTGCCACGTATCACTCTAGTAATATTCTGGCATCTTTCCTTTCTCAAAATATACTTCAGACTTCAAAAATTCATAGAATATTCATGTGAAATCAGAAAAATGCAAATGAGATGTCCAAATTTTTCTAAAAATGAGCCCTAGGTCATAGGCTTGTGTACGAGTGCATTTGGATCTTTTAAAATTCTATTGTATCTTCGTGAGCATCTATAGGCGTCGCTTACGCGACGATTACGTCTCGTTTTCAGTCCCGGAGGATCAGGAGCTTGAGGAAGAAGACCCGGACTACACCGAGGAGCTCAAAAACGACCTGACTACAGGTGCCACCATCCACCCAACCTCGTAGAATCCTATTAGACATGACACGATAGATGCTAGCGCTTTACTTTCTTGCAATATATCCTGTGCTAAGGTAGAATTGCTTGTTGGCCCTTACCTTGTCGCAACCTATCCCCTACTCACCCGCTGATAGGATAGACTCGCTTAACTGCTGCTACTGCATAAATGCTACTATTCTACTTTACACTTAATCCTGCTTGGATTGAAGCGTGACCAGTTTGGAATATGACTAAAGGCACGGAGTGCCGATAACCTGATAATTAATTGGGGAGATCTTGGCGTGAGTCTTGGGTGAGTAGTGAGGGTCGAGTCGACTGGACAGGATGTACGGCAAGCCTGGGAGGCAAGTCATGCCAGGGGAGTGTGACCTAGGCATTCCCCATATGAGGTACCTGTGGTGGGTGCATGAGACCCTTGGTGGGATAGAGGATGAGATTCCGAGGGGAGACTCTCTGTGGGATGAGTCCTCGGGATATAGGTTCATCGAGGCAAGCTGCGGTTTAGCCCTAGAGGGGAAGATATCCTATCCGGTCAACACCTAGGAACTGTTATGTTGGGAGAACCGGGTTGTAGGACCCTCCATGCGGGATATGGGAGGTCAACCTCCACGGAGCATTGACACTGCTATTAGGATGATAGGTGATAGTGTAGGGAGGTACGGGCTGCGGTCCACACCCTCCCGAGATAGCGATGTACCCCTGGGGGCCTGGTACATCATCTCACAGTCTCAGCATGTCGGAATTCGTTCCGGGGTGACCTAGGGCTGAGTGATAGAGTGGCATTGCCCCGGATGGGCGGCGGCCCAGTATCGACCTAGGCGACAGCCATCGCCGATGATGGCGATCTTGTGGGTTCAGGTGTACAAACTCTGCAGAGTTATTGATCTATACGTATAGCCACGTCCTCGGTCATTGTAACACCCCTGGTGTTACTGAACTAAAAATCGGACATGTCATCATATGCACTGCACGGCATTCATAATCAAGTTCAATTTATTATGCATCAACTTAAAACAAATTTAATTTTATAGGTTGATTGTGCTTAAGTGCTTTAGTGTGATTTAAATTAATTATGAGTGGCTTGTTATTGTGTTTATTAATTAATAACCTTTTTAAACTAAAGCTTGGAATTAAGTTTTAAACCCTAAATTGGGCTAAAACCCTAGTTTTAAAACTATGTTGAATTGGGCCTTGGTCCCAAAAGCAAAGTTGTAGCTCTTATTGAATAGAGCAACTTTGGTATACAAAGTTTTTCAAGTTACTATTTGGAAATTTAAATTAAACTTGAATTTCTATCCTCAAATTTGAATTTAAAACCTTAATTCAAAAATTACTTGGAATCTGAAATTGAGCCTTAAATAAAAGTTGTAAATCTCACTGAATTGAGTAACTTTGATGTTTATAGATTTTGAACTTGTTCAATAAATATTTGAGATTTGATTTGAATTTGAAAAGGACCATTTATCCTCTTTTCAATAATTTTAAAAATATTTGAAATCTGAAAACACTTTCTATAGTAAAGATGTTCATAATTGAATACTGCACATTTCGTATTCAGACAATTTTTCAACTTCATAAATGAATTTGGGAGTAATTTGAGAAAAACGAAAGATGGATAACACAAGCTACAGTAGCCAACCAATGGGAGCAGGGCAGGGTGCTGCCTGCGTGTCGTTGCCGGCGCATCGTCTTTGGCCGCCGCTTGTGCGTGCTTGGGCATGTGGACGGAGTCGTGGCGACGTTGGGCAGTGGCATGGCGGTCCCAGGAGTTCGTTCTTGTCCTTTAAATAGCAAGGTCGTCGTCGAGGTCATTTTTTTTCCTCCTTTTCGATCATCGCCGGTGACCTCTATGCTTTGGCAAAATTCACCATCAATGTTGGGTTTCCATCCAATCCACCTCACAGCTAGCTTCGCCGTATCTCTGCGCACCCATAGAGCCTGCTCACGCTTGTCCTCGTCACCGGAATCGTCGTGCGTCGCCGTTCTTCTTTGCGGTTGGCAGAAGGTCCGCCGTGCTCGGTTGCACGGGGCTAGGTCGTTCGGGTGAGTGTTACGTTGTGTTAGTTAGCGTTCCAAACTCTACTTGATGTCATGGTACTCATGAGCTTGGCGGTTTCTTATTTGGTGCACGGGATACGTCGGAACGTCGCTGTAGCCGCCGAAGCCGCTGTTAACGCTGACTACCCCGCTCCACTTCGTCCCTGCCTCAGCTAGCTCGTGCATCGCATCTGGGTGAGAACCCTGGACCCTCCCCATCCATTTCCCCAAACTTTATTGCGCTATAACTTTCAGAATGTGCTTGCCGCCAGCCACCGAGTTCGTCGGGCCGCCATGGTCGCGCTTGTGCTTGCTCGGAGTGCCGATTTGCAGAACCGAGTATACCAACGTATTCGTCTCATCGCGGGGGAAGCTTCTGGCCCGCTGCTGCCCCCTTGGCTACTGTCGGCCGCCGGCAGCCTTGGTCGGAGCTGGCCTGGCCGGCCAGCAGCCATGGCTGCAGCTCTCTGCCCTGGCCAGAGCTGATTGGAACCGAGCTGGACTGGGCCAATCATGTTGGGAGCGCTGAGGGACCTGTGCTGGGCCACGTGAGTCGTTTGGGTTGGCCCAGCAGCGGTGGATCAACCAGCTGAATGGATTTTTCTTTTTTTTTCCGGGATAAATGAATAGTGTGCAGTTTTGTTTATTTTGTATAAATAATTCTACGGATCCAAAAATTATGAAATAAATTTTGTAGTTTCCCAGTATAGTATAGTATTTATGAAAAATATGAAACTTGGAATTTGAGCACTTTCTGTATCTGATAAAAATGAGCCTTTTAATTAGAAAATGGATTTTCCATGAATTTTGTAGCTCAAAATAATTATCTAAAAATCATGAAATTTATTGTGTCATTGTTTTGAGTAGTGAGCTACCTCCACAAAAATCTGTAGCTCATTTGGATAGAGTTTAATTGTTTTGTAATTTATCCCTAATTAACTAATAATTAAAATGATGTTTAGCATTAATGACTTAGGGTTTGTTCTGGGTCTTCGAATCAGGGAACTGAGATTACCATGAGCTGAGTCATGGGTCTGGGAGCTTTGTGACCCGTTGCTGCCCTCTCGGCCACCTCCGGCCACTTGCGGCCTTGGCCGAGCTTGGCATGGCCGGCCGGTGGGCATGGCTGCGCCTCTCTGGCTTCGCCAGATCAGCTGGAGACGGGTTGGACCGGGCCATTTGTATTGGGAGTGCTAAAGGAGCAAATCTAAGCCGTGTTAGTCGTTCAGGCCGGTCCAACAGTAGAGGCTGAGTAGTTAAATAAATTTATTTATTTTCTGTCTTAATATATGAAATGTATTGTGTCTTGTGGTTTTTGGATTGAGTGAAGACTAGGGATCATAAAACCTTACATGGTCCTTGGTAACTTATTTGGTAGAATAATTTATTGTTGTTATGTGCTGGTTAATAATAGTTAATAAAATGATTAGGTGAGATAATAACCACCATGATATTAGAATCTTAATAGGAAATTAATGACCCTTGTTGCTAGTTGGTAATTACCTTAGGGTTTACCAAAACAAAGTAACCCTTAATTACAGGCTATCCTGACCAGTAATGTCATGAGGTTGTTTCTTTAGATGCAACTTCATGGGTAAAAACACCCAAGTAGAACGACTTCTCTTTTGGACCTTTCCGTACCCTAAGTCATGCATAGAATTCCTTCTAGGTACTCGTAAACTGCTAACCCAAGTTGTTGGACAACAAGCTAGTCTTGTTGGCTTGCAACTTTATTGCAAAGGAAAGTAGATTCAACTTTCTTTGATTATTTAATGTAATATATTTGTATGTTTCCATTATGCATCATGCTACGCATTTCATCATGCAGTAATATTTCATGTAGTGAACGCGAGATATTCTTATCTGAAGCAAATCCTGAGTTGGCCTTCACTCTCTGGACGTGGAGTTTCCTCGGTGACAGACTTCAGGGTTGTATCTGCTCCAAGCAACAGGCAAGCCCCGGTGCATTAGCTCTTCCTTGTGATTTACAAATTTTATCACCTTGAGTTAAATTGCTGCATTAGGTTGATAGGAGTTGATTGTCACCTACTTGTTGCATTTACCTGCCATGATATATTATCCTTGAAACCTGATTTAAAGGCAAATGCTTATAAATGCTTAGCCATGCTTAATAGTTAAGCTTTTATGAAAAAGATATTTTGTATGCTTGGGGTATACTACTATGAACTACTATAATTGTTTGACAGGGTAGTAGACTTGCATTGAGAAAGGAGTCTCAATGTAGTGTGTCTGACTGTCTATTAAGAAAATGAAATGGAATTCATTAGGGACCATCCGTTGTCGGCCTGCTGGATCAAGAATTTTTAACTAGCCACATACTACAGAAAGCCTCTGACTCCGGTCGCTCCTCTACTTAAACCGACAACCACGCACTGCGAGTGGAGAGATGGTGAGAGTAGCGTGTACCCTCATGGCCGGCGTGCCTAGGGAGGAGAGGAGTACTGTGCTCTCGGGTGGCGCAGGACCGGTTCAAATTTTGGAAAAGCCGTGGTAGGCGGGGTTGGTATATGCAAGCTTAAGTGCTACATATGCAATGTGGATAGGGATCCCCAGTTGGGTTTTCAATCGATTCGAATCATCGTTGCTCCTCGGTCAATGGAGACTTGATCCTTTGACTTACAGCGAAGAGTGGTTTGGAACTAGGTTGAGAAGTGGGGTAAGGGTGAATACTGAGATCACTTAAATGAATCAATCTAGATTCAGGATTAAATGTTAAGCTGACTTAGAGAGCTTTTCTGCAAACCTCTTTGATTCTTGCTAAAGCCTCTCCTTGATTCCCCTCAGCCTGCATTCCTAAGTCTCCTCCCCAATTTTTGGTCGGGTAAGTCTTGCGGAGTACCCCCATGTACTCAGGGTTTATTAATCCATCTGTTGCAGGTTAAAGTCAGGAGCAGTACAGGTTTGGCTATCGCCAAGCTAGTGGCACCCGAAGGGCTGCTCTATGCAGTAGATGACATGTGCTTATCAGCATTTCCTTGGGCAAGATGTCATCTATATTACTTATAATTGTAAGAGCTACTTTATCTTGTCTCTATTGACAAGTATTTTTGTAAAGACTATCACTGGAATTTATAAACTATAATGGTTCTCTTCCGCTTTTTACTCTGATGTATTTTGAACTCTAGGAATGAATGCAATAAGATGGTTAGTTTTCGTTCCGTGAAATGATCCTCGATGGGACATTGTGGTGTTCATGAGAGCACCCGACAGGGCTTCCGGAGTTATCAGGCTCCCGTCCATAGCAGTCGGAGGTCGTTGGACTACGACAGGTGCACGTGGGCCATGGTAATTTGGGAGGTTCTGTCACAGCTGGTATTGGAGCATTATTTCATGCTACGGAACCAATCAACACCTTTCATAAGCTTCAAAATCCACCAAACTGTATTTTAAAGCTATTTTAAAAAATTTCTTCTAACTTACCTTAATTCTTGCTTAAAGGTGCCAGCAAAAGACTTGTTAGGATGATCAGATCAAAAGGGCGTGATAAGCTTCTAGCGCTTTTTCATGGAATGATGTGGTGAGCCGATTACTAGTACCAACCTTCATCTATACTCGTTCCTTAGGCCCTGTCCTAGACGAGTATATGGCAAAGTTGATCCTGCATTTTACCTCATTGAAGATGATTCCGGAAAGACCCTCAAGTACAATGGGATTGGGTCTTGTCCAGAGGTTGTATGCCGTATCCAGATTTTCAACACCCCCGCACTAACTGGAATCAAAGGCAGTCAGAAATCGTGAAGTCCTAGGACCGAGCATATCGGTGCACTCACCATGAGCTGATAGAATTCTGTCATAGGATTGGTGCTATCTAAGCCGAAATCTAGGCGATTGGGGCTTTAGGAACAGATTCGGATAATAGTAACATATATCAATATGGGCTAGCACCATTCCATTATATTAGCAAGGCCCATTTACTGCCACGTATTCAGGGCATGTGATGCGCCCTACCAGTAGGAAAGGCACCGGTTTGCAAGAAAGGGAAATCAAGCACTGTTGGGTGCACCACTTCGGTTGACCAACTCTGCATTTCCTAATGATATCGATTTTCTGTCTTTCTATTTCATAACTTATTTTCCATAGAATTTTTAGCGACCACCTTATCATGGGGTGGAGGATAACTTAGTCTAGTTTTAAGTAACAAGGTAGCTCGTAATATATTAAGCCCTATATTGCAAGTTATGGTATGTTGCTTATTTTCAAAATATACTAAGCTATATATATAAGCGTTGGATCGATCATGCATCATGTCATAACACCTATTCTTAATACCCCCGTTATGAAATATACGTATTTCACAAAATGAAACTTACTTCAAAATGAGTTTCATGTTAAAATAAAATCCCGCCTTTCTCTTAAACAGATGGATCCGCAAGGCCCTGCTATTGGAGTCGATGAGTGTCTTGCCATGTTCGGGACTCCTACAGTGTTGTGGCAGTTATTGCAAGAGGTGGGCTATTTAGAACCACCAAAGTACCATTGGTCTCGCACAGTTCTTCTTGGTCGACCATGGTATGAAGTGTCTCTACGAATTCCAGCTTGTACCAATGCACCGTTCTGGTCAGCCTAGAAGGCACAGGCTGAAGGCATGAGCCCCTGCGAAGGAGCTCAGGCAACAACATTAGAAGTGCTTAAAAAGATTTGTTTTAGGTGCCAGAAGGAAGTGAGAACCTCTTCAATGCGATTGTTTCCATCTGAAGCACTAGAGGATTGGGATTGTTGTCAGTGACAAACTAAGCAACTGGAAGAAAATTCAGATGAACATAATCCCATCTTGGTTGCCACTACTCGAGCTATGTTAGCAGTCCTTAACTTGCATCTGACCCGCGAGCGAGGACGGGAGGAATGGCAAGAGTTATACTCCGAGTGTTATGTAACACTCAAGGGTATAGAATTGAAAAGGAAAAGAGCATATGAGAAAGCTCAAGAGTGGAAGGAGGTCGCTCAGATCCACGTTGATCAAAAGATCAGCCTGGATACCCAAATAGAGGCACTCGAGGCACAACGACAAGCGGACCAGCGTCGCATAACGGAGTTGGAGGGCCTGGTGGATAGTCTTCATCTTCAGACTGGACTTCTCATTCAACAACGTGAGGAAGCTCATTCTTCTGCCCTGATGGAAAGAGAAGGCCTTAGAGAGACTGTCGGTTACTTGCAACACCAGGATGCGATGTTTTGGGGCCTGCATAACACTTATCAGTAGCAGCTCCAGGCAGCCCACCAAAACATCACTGATCTACAGCAGGAAGTGCAAATGCTCCATGCCATATATGATCCAATTCCAGATATGGGACTTGTAGCAGCTCAGAATCAAGAAGGGTCTGATCCAGAGGATGAAGATGAAGAATTGGAAGAAGTAGTGAATAACTCAGGATCAGAAATAGCGAGTGATCATGACGAGTAGAATGTGAGAGCGAGTTAGTTTCCTAGACCTAGTGTCAGCTAAGGGCTAACTTGATGTAAAAGTTTGTGATATGAAATCGTAGGGGGTAGAAAAATAATGTAGAGTTGTCCAACAAGTTGAAGTATGACAATAGGTGGTTGTAAGCTGATGTAAGATAGGTGTGAACTAAGAAGTAGACTTGTATATTCTCTGAACTAATCTTGTAAAATTTTTCCTTAAAAAAAAGTGCAGCTATTGTCCATTAAAGTTGTACTATTCCAAAAAAATTATCATCCTTTCTAGGTTTTTGTATCCTTGAAAATCATTGCTCCATAAGTTCCTAGTCCTTGAGAAACTTCTGGATGCACTCATTTAACTCAAAACAAAACTTTGGTTAAACATTAAATTCTTAAGTTTATTCATGTGTAAAGTCTCCATCTTTCAAGATACTGCCATTTCCATGAAAGCTATTGTAATTGTAGTCTATGGGATATCATGATCCATGACCATGATGCAGCATCGAAATCTGGGGTCTCTTATGGATCGCGACCATAGGAAGTTACTGCTGGACATTCGCTGTTATCAGAGTTACTGGTCATGATCCTAGCCTGCAATTAATGTGCTTTCACTCTCTTTAAAATCTCTGTTGGAAAATTCATATCCAGGTTTTTCCTGAATTTTTAAAATTTCTTGTTGTTATAGTTATTTTGAAATCTACTTTGAGGATTTGCTTCTTAGGAACATCTAGGCAAACTTGAATTTATTACTCGAATAAAATATGAAAACCTCATATATATCCACGAAACTCCACATTGTGTTCATGTCATGTTTAGCGTCTTTGACTTGACACGTATAAAATTCCTTGACGTCGTTAGATGACACGTGTCACGCCTTGACTTTCTTTACTCTGACATATGTCATGGTCTTGATCTTAATGCTCGACATGTATTGGTCGAGAGCTAGTTTAGTTGTGCCCTATAGTGGTGCCACGATCCGTGACCACGGTGCCGCGTTAGAACCTAGAGTCTCCTTGTGGCTGGCCAGCGCATGGATGTGCTGCTAGGGGCGCGCAGGTATCGAGGCCTAAGGTCGTGATCCACTATAGCTTTACGATTGAATAAGCTCTCTCCCGTCTGCATCCTATGCGAAAACTCATCCAACTAACGGTAGTGTACTATGACCCATAATTTCTGTACAGCGTCGGAACTTGGGGTCTCCTACAGGTCACCACCATAAGGAAATACTGCTAGGTATCTGAACTCGGAGTCTCCTGTGGGGTGTAACTTTAAGGAAATACCGCCGAGCGTTCGCTTGTATCGAGATTTGTGGTCATTACACTTTATAGTTATAATTCCATATCTTCATTCTTTTGATTCCTTAGATTCAGACTACTCTAATTATATCTTGTAATGGTGTCTCGACCGGTGACTACGTGCTATGTCAAAACTTGGAATCTCCAGTGGACTGCAGCCACATAGATTCTGACCAGAGTATGCACTGGTATCGTAGTCAGTGTTCCTGACCCATTGCATCTGCAATTAATGTATTCTCTTTCCCTTGAAAATTATATCCATATTTTGCTAAAAATTTCGAAATCCTTCATAGGCTGAATTAGGATTCGGTGTTTGCGATAGGGTATTGTTGGTAAGGTCTGTTGGGCGGAAAGATAGTTTGGTTTTGCGTCCTCAATTAGGAAGAGCAAGCTACATCAATACAGTCAACTCCACAGCAATTTTACCAGTGTTTCATTAAACATCATTAATTATGATTTTTGAATTGGATTGCTCTTCCTCAAAAAATTTAAAAACCTTCCTTATTTTGCAAAAGAAAACGTATATGATTTATCTTGTTCCCTTTACTCGTCCCCATGCTTATAATTTCTTCTAAATCTCGAGGATGAGATTTCCTTTAAGGCGGTAGAGCTGTAACACCCCTGGTGTTACTGAACTAAAAATCGGACATGTTATCATATGCACTGCACGACATTCATAATCAAGTTCAATTTATTATGCATCAACTTAAAACAAATTTAATTTCATAGGTTGATTGTGCTTAAGTGCTTTAGTGTGATTTAAATTAATTATAAGTGGCTTGTTATTGTGTTTATTAATTAATAACCTTTTTAAACTAAAGCTTGGAATTAATTTTTAAACCCTAAATTGGGGTAAAACCCTAGTTTTAAAACTATGTTGAATTGGGCCTTGGTCCCAAAAGCAAAGTTGTAGCTCTTATTGAATAGAGCAACTTTGGTATACAAAGTTTTTCAAGTTACTATTTGGAAATTTAAATTAAACTTGAATTTCTATCCACAAATTTGAATTTGAAACCTTAATCCAAAAATTACTTGGAATCTGAAATTGAGCCTTAAATAAAAGTTGTAAATCTCACTGAATTGAGCAACTTTGATGTTTACAGATTTTGAACTTGTTCAATAAATATTTGAGATTTGATTTGAATTTGAAAAGGGCCATTTATCCCCTTTTCAATAATTTTAAAAATATTTGAAATCTGAAAACACTTTCTATAGCAAAGATGTTCATAATTGAATGCTGCACATTTCGTATTCAGACAATTTTTCAACTTCATAAATGAATTTGGGAGTAATTTGAGAAAAACGAAAGATGGATAACCCAAGCTACAGTAGCCGACCAATGGGAGCAGGGCAGGGTGCTGCCTGCGTGTCGTCGCCGGCGCATCGTCTTTGGCCGCCGCTTGTGCGCGCTTGGGCCCGTGGATGGAGTCGTGGCGACGTTGGGCAGTGGCGTGGCGGTCCCAGGAGTTCGTTCTTGTCCTTTAAATAGCAAGGTCGTCGTCGAGGTCATTTTTTTTCCTCCTTTTCGATCATCGCCGGTGACCTCTGTGCTTTGGCAAAATTCACCATCAACATTGGGTTTCCATCCAATCCACCTCACAGCTAGCTTCGCCGTGTCTTTGCGCACCCATAGAACCTGCTCGCGCTCGTCCTCGTCACCGGAATCGTCGTGCATCGCCGTTCTTCTTCGCGGTTGGCAGAAGCACCGCCGTGCTCGGTTGCATGGGGCTAGATCGTTCGGGTGAGTGTTACGTTGTGTTTGTTAGCGTTTTGTACTCTAGTTGATGTCATGGTACTCATGAGCTTAGCGGTTTCTTATTTGGTGCACGGGATACGTCGGAACGTCGCTGTAGCCGCTGGAGAGCGCCGCTGAAGCCGCTGTTAACGCCGACTTCCCCGCTCCACTTCGTCCCTGCCTCAGCTACCTCGTGCATCGCATCTGGGTGAGAACCCTGGACCCTCCCCATCCTTGTCCCCAAACTTTATTGCGCTAGAACTGTCAGAACGTGCTTGCCGCCGGCCACCGAGTTCGTCGGGCCGCCATGGTCGCGCTTGTGCTTGCTCGGAGTGTCGATTTGCAGAACCGAGTATACCAACGTATTCGTCTCATCGCGGGGGAAGCTTCTGGCCCGCTGCTGCCCCCTTGGCTACTGTCGGCCATCGGCGGCCTTGGTCAGAGCTGGCCTGGCCGGCCAGCAGCCATGGCTGCGGCTCTCTGCCCTGGCCAGAGCTGATTGGAACCGAGCTGGACTGGGCCAATCATGTTGGGAGCACTGAGGGACCTGTGCTGGGCCACGTAAGTCATTTGGGTTGGCCTAGCAGCGGTGGATTAACCAGCTAAGTAGTTAAATAAATTTATTTATTTTCTGTCTTAATATATGAAATGTATTGTGTCTTGTGGTTTTTGGATTGAGTGAAGACTAGGGATCTTAAAACCTTACATGATCCTTGGCAACTTATTTGGTAGAATTATTTATTGTTGTTATGTGCTGGTTAATAATAGTTAATAAAATAATTAGGTGAGATAATAACCACCATGATATTATAATCTTAATAGGAACTTAATGACCCTTGTTGCTAGTTGGTAATTACCTTAGGGTTTACCAAAACAAAGTAACCCTTAATTACAGGCTATCCTGACCTGTAATGTCACGAGGTTGTTTCTTTAGATGCAACTTCATGGGTAAAAACACCCAAGTAGAACGACTTCTCTTTTGGACCTTTCCGTACCCTAAGTCGTGCATGAAATTCCTTATAGGTACTCGTAAACTGCTAACCCAAGTTGTTGGACAACAAGCTAGTCTTGTTGGCTTGCAACTTTATCGCAAAGGAAAGTAGTATTCAACTTTCTTTGATTATTTAATGTAATGTATTTGTATGTTTCCATTATGCATCATGCCCTGCATTTCATCATGCAGTAATATTTCGTGTAGCGAACGCGAGATATTCTTATCTGAAGCAAGTCCTGAGTTGGTCTTCACTCTCTGGATGTGGCGTTTCCTCGGTGATAGACTTCAGGGTTGTATCTGCTCCAAGCAACAGGCAAGCCCCGGTGCATTAGCCCTTCCTTGTGATTTACAAATTTTATCACCTTGAGTTAAATTGCTGCATTAGGTTGATAGGAGTTGATTGTCACCTACTTGTTGCATTTACCTGCCTTGATATATTATCCTTGAAACCTGATTTAAAGGCAAATGCTACAAAATGCTTAGCCATACTTAATAGTTAAGCTTTTATGAAAAAGATATTTTGTATGCTTGGGGTATACTACTATGAACTATTATAATTGTTTGACAGGGCAGTAGACTTGCATTGAGAAAGGAGTCTCAATGTAGTGTCTTCGACTGTCTATTAAGAAAACGAAATGGAATCCATTAGGGACCATTCGTTGTCGGCCTATTGGATCAAGACTTTTTAACTAGCCACATACTATGGAAAGCCTCTGACTCCAGTCGCTCCTCTACTTGAACCGACAACCACGCACTGAGAGTGGAGAGATGGCGAGAGTAGCATGTACCCTCGTGGCCGGCGTGCCTGGAGAGAAGAGGAGAACTGTGCTCTCGGGTGGTTCAGGACCGGTTCAAATTTTGGAAAAGCCGTGGTAGACGGGGTTGGTATATTCAAGCTTAAGTGCTACATATGCAGTGTGGATAGGGATCCCCAGCTGGGTTTTCAATCGATTCGAATCGTCGTTGCTTCTCGGTCAATGGAGACTTGATCCTTCGACTTACAGCGAAGAGTGGTTCGGAACTAGGTTGAGATGTGAGAAAAGGGTGAATACTGAGTAGATTCAGGATTAAATGTTAAGCTGACTTAGAGAGCTTTTCTACAAAACTCTTTGATTCTTACTAAAGCCTCTCCTTGATTCCCCTCAGCCTGCATTCCTAAGTCTTCTCCCCAATTTTTGGTCGGGTATGCCTTGCGAAGTACCCCATGTACTCAGGGTTTGTTAATCCCTTTGTTGCAGGTTAAAGTCAGGAGCAGTACAGGTTTGGTTGCTCTATGCAGTAGATGACATGTGCTTATCAGCATTTCCTTGGGCAAGATGTCATCTATATTACTTATAAGTGTAATAGCTACTTTATCTTGTCTCTATCGACAAGAATTTTTGTAAAGACTATCACTGGAATTTGTAAACTATAATTGTTCTCTTCCACTTTTTACTCTGATGTATTTTGAACTCTATAAATGAATGCAATAAGATGGTTGGTTTCCGTTCTATGAAATGATCCTCGATGGGACATTACGGTGTTCATGAGAGCACCCAACAGGGCTTCCGGAGTTATCAGGCTCCCGTGCATAGCAGTTGGAGGTCATTGGACTACGGTAGGTGCACGTGGGCCATGGTAATTCAGGAGGTTCTGTCATAGTCATTGGACATTCCTACCCTCTACGCTTCCCTTGACTAGTGAGATGAGTCCTTTCTCTTCTCCCCCTGGGTTTGGCAGGTCCGGCATTCGCCGTTGAGGCATGTGACGAGAGGGAGTCGTCCTTGCCGCTTAGTGAGAGAGAGAGTGGTAAGATGTGTTGGGATGGGAGAATGTGTGGTTAAGACGGGTTAGAACTGGAACTTGGAAGTTAAACATGTTATTATTGCTGTTGTTACTACTTAACTAAAACTGCCTAGGGAAAACTACAGCCATATATAGGCCCTTTTTCTCTACCCTTGCATCTTGCATCCACTTCCCACAAAGTAACTCAAAGCAAAGGGTGGTAGCCGGTGGCCAGTACAAAACCGTACTGAAAGTTGTTAATCAGACCGGAGGCCGACTATGACTTCGAGGACGAGGACCAGGAGGACTAGGGTATCGTCTGACGCTCAAGATGGTGGAAGGTTCTTCGGCATACCGCTTCCCTACTGCTGTTTCATGCTGCTAGTACTCTGATATTTCCAACATGTCGGTGATGTAATAATTAAACTTGAACCTTTTACGTAATATGCACTCGTGTATGACTTGTGATACCAGATGTTATCGGATAATGTGAAGGAATGATCTCATGGACCGTCATATTATACTTCGTATCTGAGGATTTCCCTTCGAGGAAATTGGGATCATTACAGATGGTATCAGAGACATGCTTGACCCTAGGTTGATACCCGTAGGTTTGGACACTAGAATTAGGATCACAAATTGTCTTTTTTGGTTATATTACCAACCATGCACCTTTTTGTGCATGGCTCTCCTTATTGCTAACCTCTTAACCCTTTCTGTCTGTTCTAATGTAGATGGCACCGTACATGGAGATGTCCATCAACGGGTTGTACCATGAAGGCTTTGCTCTTGTACTCTGCCAGGTACTTGTGGAGCTTGGGGCTCAACCCAAGCGCCTCGAGTACATCTGTCGTGGGGAGCTCGCACCCGACGGCGGACTCCAGGGGCACATGTTCATTCTCCTCAAGGTCCCCGCTAGCGAGGCAGTACCAAAGCTGCTGGTGTTCATGGAGACGGAGGTGGAGCACTCCATCGACAGCTGCGTCCAGTCTGCCTCGCGCACTGCAATTCACCGTGTGGTGCGGGACACCTACGAGCGTCTCAAGGATGGTCCCTTCCGCCTACTCCCCCGTGCTCTTGACTTCACAAGGAGCACCCGCGAGCAGCTGGCTGAGTTGGACCAGACCGCTCACTCACAGGGGGACCCTTGCCTCCGAGTCTGTACGGAGTTCATCCTGAGTCAGGACCGCTACATCTTGGGGGTGGAGAGCACAAACCGCCGCTACCGGGACATGCTGTTCCGGGCTGACGAGGCCTTCCTGAAGGAGGAGCGTGAGAAGGCACAGCTGTAGAGCACCCTCGACGCCAACCGGTTGATCTACCAGGGACAGGAGGGAATGCTAAAGGAGGAAATCTCTACCCTCAACGACAAGGTGCGCGATCACGAGCTTCGTAACGACTACCTGGAGAGTAGGGTGCTGGAGCTTGAGGACACTCTGGTGTGCAAGAAGGAGAGCCCAAAGAAGTACCACAACAAGACCAAGCATTTCGGTTTCCATGAGCTTCTCATGAATAATCGGAGCAACATGTTGGAGAAGGAGGTGACCAAGTTGGCGAGCAACGCCGCTCACAATCAGGGGCACTTGATCCAGTACATGAAGTATACAGAGTACCTGAAGGACAAGTGCAATAGAGTGCGGGTGACTTGGGCTCGTTCAGATGCCAAGCGTGTTCGGGAGATCGAAGAGGTGCTGGAGGCTCTTCCACCCGAGGCACGCAAGAAGTCCCAGAAGGAGACTTTCTCTGTGAAGGCCACCCGTCTCAACTTGGCGGCCTGCTCGACGGAGGGGTTTCCTAACCCTGCCCAGACAGACGAGCTAGTGGAGGCCCTGGACTTCATCTCCAGGATGCACCGCACCAACCCCGCACCTGAGAACTCCGACCCTGAGAGCGCCCGACCTCACTTCAGGGCCAAGGTTGAGTAGGTCACTATGGTATGGGAGATGCCCTGCGTGGTAGCATGACATGACTCACTTCAGGAACTAGAGTAGATTGTCCCCTTTTGGAGCCTACCTACGTGTAGAGCGATGTTGCGAACCTCGCAAAGCAGTCTTTGGAGGTATTGTGATGTAATAATTGATGTAATGAATTTTTGGATCTTATCGGATTTTATGCATCTTGATGCATCTTTGTTTGAGTGTTGGATAGACTGTTGTGCATGATACCTATATTTCTTCTATTGTTATTTGAGCCTAACCTAACCTTTGACCTGTCTTGTGCTCCTGTCTTTACGACACGCGTAGCAAGATGTCGTGCCGCCATTCCAACCGCCTGCTGAATCGTTCCCCTCTGCCTGCACCTCCTTCTCAGGGCTGAGGAGGTCGCCGTGGAGGTCGCCTCGGTCCTGTTCCTATCCACTTCGAGGAGGAGGAACCTCATGGAGCCAACCCACCTGGGGAAGAAGAGCCACCTGAGGTGGTGCAGCCACCACCACCACTGCCACCCAACATGGTGGATGTGATGGACTGTCAGACTCGCTTGCTGGAGAACCTGACCGAGGGGCTACTTCGTTGCAACGCCCCACCCAATGACTTTCAGAGGAAGCTGGAGGGATTCCTCAAGCTGAGGCCATTGACGTTCGACTGTGCTAACAGTGACCCCATCGCCGCAGAAGACTGGCTGCGTGAGATTGAGAAGAAGCTGGACCTCACCACCTGCACGGATGACGAGAGTGTGGGAATCGCCTCACACCAGCTTACTGGCGCTGTTCGAGCTTGGTGGGACAGCTACAGCGACTCCCACCCCGACCCAGCTCACATCAAGTGGGAAGAGTTCGCTGAGGCTTTCCGTGACCACCACGTACCCGAGGGCGTTATGGATGCCAAGGTGGAAGAGTTTCGTAACATCACATAAGGCTCCCAGAAGATCGCTGAGTATGCTAACCGCTTCACTCGTATGATGCGGTATGCCCCCAGTGAGACTGACACAGAGAAGAAGAAGAAGATGTACTTCTTCAAGAAGGGGCTGAACACACGCCTCAGGATCGCTATCTCGGGGCATTCATGCTACACGCAACGCGAGATGATCAACAAGACACTGGAGATGGAGCGGGATCGTCTGGAGGCTGACGCTCTCAACCACGACAAGAAGCGTCGGTCAGAGAGCACCTCACGCGCGCCAGCTTCGCAAAGGCCATGTGCGAATGTGCCCTCGCACTCTCGCCCCCGCGCAGCTTCGGGCGCGGCACACGCTTTGACCCGAGGTGGTGGTACCAACACCACCAACTACCACCGCCCCGCTCAAGGCCGCTCTACACCGACCACAGGCACGTGGAGGGCCGCTGCGTCCACCCCAACAGGCAGCGCCCCTTACACCTGCTTCACCTGTGGCCAGCCGGGACACAAGTCCTATGACTGCCCCCAAAGGAAGGCAGCCGCACCTGCGCATACTCCTGCCAGGCAGACTCAGGGTACCGCCTACAAGGGTACCGCTGGGACTGCTCGCAACCGCCCCAACCACCTGATGGTGGAGGAAGCTCAGGATGCCCCCGACGTGGTGTACGGTATGTTTTTGGTAAACGGAGCTAAGGCTTCGGTGTTTTTGATTCAGGTGCTACATGTTCTTATGTATCTACTAAGTTTGCACGAGAGCACAAGCTACCTGTGACTACACGGCAGGAGCCCATCATTACTAGTTCACCCTTGGGCAACCTCCGTTGCACCGAGATATGCCAGGGAGTGAGTATCACCTTTGAGAGATACACCTTTCTAGCTGACCTCACCCTCTTGCCTTCTGATGGATTAGATGTCATCCTGGGTATGGACTGGTTGACCCAACACCGGGGGATTATCTCATGTTCCCCGCGGTATGTGAAGTTCACACACCCGAGTAGTCACGTGGTTCGATGCGAGCCTAATGAGGATAAGGTGGTCTCGATGCTTTGTGCCTTGGAGGCCAAGACGGTAGGAGATGTGCCAGTAGTGTGTGAATACCCGGACGTGTTTCCCCAAGAGCTGCCGGGCATGCCACCCGACTGGGATGTGGAGTTCGTGATTGACCTGTTGCCTGGTACGGGGCCCATTGCTAAGAGGCCCTACCGCATGTCGATTGATGAGCTAGAGGAATTGAAGAAACAGGTCAAGGAGTTGTCTGACAAGGGATACATTAGACCCAGTGCTTCACCTTGGGGATCCCCTGTCCTATTTGTGAAGAAGAAGGATGGCACCATGAGAATGTGTGTTGATTACCAGAACTTGAATGTCATGACTGTCAAGAATAAGTACCCTCTTCCCAGGATAGATGATTTGCTTGACCAACTGAGGAATGCCAAGTACTTCTCCAAGATTGATCTCCGATCCAGGTATCATCAGATGAAGATTCGCAGTGAGGATCGAAGACAGCCTTTGTCACCCGGTATGGACAGTATGAGTTCACAGTTGTGTCCTTCGGACTCACTAATGCCCCTGCCTACTTGATGAATATGATGAACAAGGTGTTCATGGATGAGTTAGATAAGTTTGTGGTCGTATTCATTGACGACATTCTTATTTACTCACCCACCACAGAGGAGCATGAGCGACACTTGAGGGTAGTGCTGGAGAAATTAAGGCAACATCAGCTCTACGCCAAGTTCAGTAAGTGCGAGTTTTGGCTTAAAGAAGTCACCTTCCTTGGTCACGTACTCACTGCAGAGGGTGTGGCCATAGATCCGACTAAAATAGAAGTCGTGAAGGAGTGGGGACAACCCCGGAATGTGACAGAAATCAGAAGTTTCTTGGGATTGGCGGGCTACTATCGTCGATTCATCAAAAACTTTTCCAAGATAGCTAAACCCATGACCAACCTCCTGAAGAAGACTAAGGAATTTGAGTGGACACCCGAGTGCGAGGAGAGCTTCCAAACTCTAAAGGAGAAGCTCACCACCACACCCGTGCTAGCCCTACCAGATATTCAGCAAGACTTTGTTGTCTATTGCGATGCCTCGAGGCAAGGACTTGGATGCGTCCTCATGCAGAATGGGAAAGTAATTGCGTATACCTCTAGACAGCTCAAGAACCATGAACAGCGCTATTCCACTCGTGATTTGGAATTAGCCGCTGTTCTGCACGCATTGAAGATTTGGAGGCACTATCTGATCGGGAACAAATGTGAGATTTACACCGATCACAAGAGCCTAAAGTACTTCTTCACTCAAGAAGATCTGAATATGAGGCAACGATGTTGGCTAGAGCTAATAAAAGACTACAACCTGGAAATACATTATCGCCCAGGGAAAGCAAATGTAGTCGCTGATGCTTTAAGCTGCAAGAGTTACTGCCATGCTATGTTCACTCAGGACCCTCCACTTGCACTCTGCCAAGAGCTTGACAATCTACACCTAGAGGTGATACCCCACGGGCAGCTGAATGAGCTGCGGGTGCAATAGGATCTCGAGGATCAAATCCAGCAAGCCCAGCAAGAGTGTCCTGAGATCTGGGAGGTTAGGAAATTGATTGCGCAAGGCAAGTGCCCAGAGTTCTCGGAGGATGACACCGGCACCTATTGGTATAAGGACCGCATTTGTGTACCCTCCAATGAGGCTCTACGGAGTGAAATGCTAAAAGAAGGGCATGACTCCAAGTACTGTATCCATCCTGGAAGCACCAAGATGTATGAGGACCTAAAAAGAAGGTTCTGGTGGAAGAATATGAAGGTGGACATCGCAGAACATGTTGCATGTTGTGACATATGCAATCAGGTCAAGGCTGAACATCAAAGACCCGCTGGCTTGCTTAATCCATTGGATGTCCCCGTCTAGAAACGAGATTGCATACCATGGACTTTATCGCTGGATTACCCCGATCCACAAATGGCCACGATTTGATATGGGTCATAGTGGACAGACTCACCAAGGTCACACACTTCGTACCAGTAAGGACAGATTTTAGAACCAATAGGCTGGCTGATCTGTATGTGAAGCACATTCTCCGACTTCACGGAGCTCCCGTCAGTATCGTGTCCGATAGAGGCACGCAGTATGTGTCCAAGTTCTGGAAAGGCTTGCACAAGGCCATTGGCACCAGACTTGACAATAGCACAGCCTGTCACCCCCAGATAGATGGTCAGACTGAGAGGGTAAATCAGATTCTGGAAGATATGCTTCGATCCTGTGCTCTGAAGTACGGAACAGATTGGGAGAAGAGTTTACCTCACGCTGAGTTCTCGTACAACAACAGTCACCAAGCTAGCATCAAGATGTCCCCGTTTGAGGCACTGTATGGAAAACCCTGCAGGACTCCCCTAATGTGGTCGGAATCAGGGGAGAGATCCTTCTTTGGCCCTGCAAAGATCAAGGATGCCGAAGAGGGAGTCGCACAAGTACGAGAGAACTTGAGGATCACACAAAGCAGGCAAAAGAGCTATGCTGACGCCCGTAGGAGGGACCTCGAGTTCGAAGTTGGGGACCATGTATACCTCAAGGTATCCCCGCTTCGAGGTACCGTCAGATAACATGTCATAGGAAAGCTGGCACCCCGGTACATAGGGCCCTACCGTATTTGCCAAAGAGTTTGTAACACCCCAGGTGTTAGTCACGAGCTAACCAGCGAGTGTGGACCCAATCAAGATATGTTATTCAATGATCTTGGTCATTATCTCACATTCATCTCCATCTACCTGCATCATTGGAAAGGTTTCTTGAGCATTGGAATTGAGTAATCACATTAAATGACAAATCATCTACTTGTTGGAATTTCTTGGTTAAGTGAAGATGAGCATGCAAAGTCAACCAAGCCTTGTAACCTTACTCAAACAACTCTATTTGAACTCTACAACAAAAGTCATGAAGAGTTCTGTTGAGCAAATGCCGGAAAATATCTCAATTGGCCTAAACATCAATTTTGAGCTCTCTAATGATGTTTCTTTGACCAATGTGGAAATATTATTTCTGAGCAAAATATGAAGTTTAGCCTTAAATAAAAGTTGCAGATATTTTGGTGTAGAACAAATATTATTTTTGGACTAAGTCATGATTCAACTTCTAAGTGCCTCAAACAGTGGACTCAAGACAGGAAGAAATCCTGATTTCAGGACTTGATTATTTAATGTCTGAAAATCTCTACTGATTGCAATGACATCTCACGTTCTCAAGATTTTGTTAAGCAACTCAAGTTGGACCAAAAATAGAAGTTGAAGGAAATTGGTCAGGGCACAATATATCAAAATTTGGCATCCATCAACTCAGTTTGACAAGGTTTGAACATCGGTTCTTGATCATAATTAACCCATTGACAGTGGCAACTTCAGGCTTAATTAACAGCTAATCTGGTTGTCTAACAGCTGAACACTCTAAACTAAAATTGAAGAGCATCACGGGTTCTCCAACTTTGCTTCTTGGACCAAGGTCCGAATCCTGCTGCAATAATCCCAAATCGGCCGTCCAAACCGCACCGACAGCCCCCGCTGCCTGTTTGTGGTTATGCTGCAAAGAGAACACGTGGCCGCCGCGCACTGCTCAGGCTCTGCCATTGCCGCCCTCTTCCACCTCTCCTGTGCATCCCTCTCTGCGCCCCTGCCCCCTCAAATGGACACCGAGCTCCTCTCTGCCTATTCCCACTCTTGGTCGCTCTCACACCTCCCCTTGCTGCTCTCCTTGCCACTCGAGCGCAGCAAGCCGAGCAGCGTCGGCGCCATGGCTGCCAAGCTCCATGACTGCAGCTGCTCGAGGCCTCTGCTCCTTGCTTGATGCTGCTGCTGCTCGCAGCTGTTGCTGGTGCTGCTTCTCGCAGCTTGTCGCCGCGCCGCAGTGCGCCCTGCCTTTGCTCTGCCGGAGCGCCTTGCCACTCGTAGCCGGCCGCGGCTAGCCTGCAGCCGCTGCTGCTTGGCCGGAGCAAGCCAAGCCGGCCTCCTGCTTGGCGCCGCCGTCCACCTCCCTCTCGGTCTATTCCTGCCACCGGAAGAAGAAGAACAGGCCGTGACCCCCCTCTCTATTCTTTCTGTGAATGACATGCGGGTCCCACGAGTTCATTTCTACCCAAAAATGCAGATTCATGTATGATCTTTGGAAATTCGTATCAAGAGTTTGGGATCTCCAAAAATTGTGAAACAAGTTTTGTTAGTTTCCTTGTTAAGTTCTCTACATGCTAGATCCATAATGTGTGCCATGTTATGTATATTTTTGTGCTGTATAAATTAGTTTTGAAAAGTGGTTTAAGGATTATATTAACTTGCTTTTAGTCATATCCTGAGAAATATAAGTCCTAAAATGGTGATTCCAATTTTGTTAGTCTTCTCATATCATGTACTACCTGCTAAAAATATAAAAGATGCAGGTTGTTTACTGTTTTAATGGAGTTTTGGTTTAATCTTGTTAAATAGAGATTAAATGCATGTTTTGCTTGTTATTTTTGTAACTGGAGTTGTAGTGTTCCAAATGGCATGGAAATTTAATTGTAGGTCCTCTGAGTGATGATTGATGTATGGTTAAATGTATGCTTAAAATGTGCATGATTTATGGTGCATGTATGACTGAGTTATATATTTATCTTGTTTGATGCCAAATAAGCATATTTAAATGCATTGTAAATAATATATAGATTTAAAAATGGAAAATGGTGTTCTACTGCCGTTACATGATGTTGTGTTAGCCTAATAATCAATAATATGGTCATGTTGTTTGAGAAAATGTTGAGTTTCACATTTATCTTGCTTTCCAATGCATTGTTGCATTATAAACTTGTTTATTTTGTAGTAATTAAATTATAATACCTGAGCATGTGAAATTTGTACATTGGTCATGAATGGTATTTAACTAGCTCTCAAAAAAATAGCAGCTCTATTTGAGATGTTTTCCATATAACTTAAATAATTAAATAATGGGCTTTTTATGCAATAATTAGTTAATAATTAGGGACAAACGAATACATGCATGTTTCTTGTGATGCCTTGATGTGTTTGGGTCTGAGCTAAGTGCTTTATGATCATGCTATGATTGTTATGTTGCATCAATAGCTCATGTATATGTGTGTCATTGATTTAAAAGCAAGCAAACAACTTAATTATATTTCTGCTGAAAATGGCTGCAGGAGCAGTCTCTGTTGTTGTGGTGTTTTCTTCAAGAAAATGATGTTGCATGTAAATGTGTTCTATACAAAAGTTGTAGGTAACTTGTATTTCTAACTTATCCTAAAATTTTATGGTCTTAATCCTGATAGTTTAGGAGTTATAGATTTTAGAAGTCTACTGTCTGGTTTTGATTGTTTTCTGTGCAGATCTGAATCTTTGCCTTGTTTGATTAAGTTAAGATTTGAATCACCTCTAGATGATAACAGAAGAGTTGTAGTACATTTCCTATTCTTTCCAAAATGTCTAGGTTCACTCCTTTTGGTGGTGTAAATCTCTAATTATGATTGTTTGAAGTAAGGAGACAGAATCTGCCCAAGTCTGGACAGAGGTACTCCTTTTGTATTGCTTGACCTTGTGAAATGTTGAATCACCTAAAGATGATAATAGTAAAGCTTTAGATAATTTAGTATGCATTCCAGAAAGGCTAGAATCATGCTTATTGAATATGTAGAACTGCAGTTATGCTTCACTGAAGCTACTATTAGCTTTTCTGTCCATAATTGAACAGACCTGCTTGTTTGTGATTATTTGACTTAGATAACCTTTAATTTAGCTCTGGATTGTAATAACAAAGTTATAAACAATTTCAATACCTTTATAAAGAGTCTTAGATCATTCCTTTTGGGTGTGTATAGCTTGAGTTATTGCTAAAAGATGTGACTGCTATGCTCCTGTCCTGAGAGTGCTTGTGTGATTGATTGCTTTGGATTGCTATTGTATTGGTTAAGCATGTTTGGTAGCTTTAGCTTATGGCTTTAGTGGTGATAAATTAAGATACCTAATGCCCTTATATTGTCATGTACTGTCTTCTTTTATGTTCATACATGTGCATCGTGCATCTCATTAAGGTACGCTAGATGATGAATGCGTGGACGTGAAGGATGTGATGTTGGAGTTAACCACAAGATGGTGTGGTGGACTGATCACGAAGATGGAAGGACTAATCGAGTGCTTGGATGAGAGATGCTCGTTGAGCGAGTGTCATCTAACAAACACTGAATTAGTGTTGGATTCCAGGCAAGCTCCGGAACATTCTAAGCCTCCCATGTTTTACAAATAATTATTTGAGTTTTTCTTCTTACGTTATGCTGCATTAAATTATAGGAGTTACTTGAAACCCTTACTATTGCATATCCCTTCCTTGACTACAAAAGATACCTGATTCCTATTTAGGTCCAGGATCGAAACTATGCTTAGTCCTGCTTAGTCCGGTAAGAGTCGGATGATCCCCTGTCATTCGCATGATAGTGATGGTTATTCTTACCTTGACCAGTTCTTATACACTTGGCCACTGTGGAACTTAACCATGGTGCATAATTAATCGGAAGGTGCAGGAGGAATGCAGAGAACCAACAAGGCATGGCAGTCCTTGCTGCGTATCTATCTCTAATTGTGCCATTAAGGACAGAACGCTGATGCGCGTCCTCGATGTCATGTTGAACCCTACCTCTCGCTTAACTGGCTGGATAAGTCGTTCTGAATGTGAAGTCGAGTAGTCCAGTTCAGGCCGGGAGCACGACCAGTTGAAGTGCGTACACCAGGAGGTTGCGGATAGGACCATGGGCGGGGACCTAGTAGGCCGGTCGGCGCAACCGGTTTAGGGAAGATCCGAGCATCCTGGCCACCGTTGAATCCCTTGCGTACGGCGCCGGGACAAACCCGTTGACTACTTTTTACCTGAACTATTCGAAAGATAACCTGAAACTGCTCTGACGGGGGCAGGTGTAAGGTGAGCGTTTGGTATTTACTCCAGCTGGATAGTAATTCGATTCGAATCACGGTCTCTACCTGTTAGTGAGAACTTGACATGAGCAGCAGCACGGTGTACTCCAAACTAATTGATGAATGGATGTACAAGGTTGAAAAGGCTGATTGGCAACTTATGAACTGGATATGAATATGATCATTGTTTGACTAGTTACAGGAGTTGATTGTTCTACACAGTGAACCTAAGAAAGATAATTACTTAATCCTAGTTCCATAATAATGTTGATGCTATAATCTAGTTGGATAGGTATTCACCTAGACAGGTATTAATAAAGCAAGCTGATGAATTTGCTGATAAAACTGGTGTCAATATGCATAATGAACCTTAAGCTTTTTATGCAAAATGCTGTCAGCCAGCTCCACTAAATAAAGCCTTGCATTCCTCTCAGTGTCATTTTATTTTTGGTTTATGACGGGTAAGTCTGGCTGAGTGCATTCGAGTACTCAGGGTTTATCCCACCATGTTACAGGTGAAGGTCTATGCCTGTGGATGATGGTGGATAAGCGCCGGTGGGCTCGGCCTTCTATAAGTTATCTCCTCTATGCTTCAAATTGAGGATTGTCATTTATACTAGCAATGTATTTCAAACTTATGGTTATGTATCATTTTAAAGCTAGTTTGTTTTTCACATCGGTCTTGATCAAATTTATGCATTACTATATTTGTGAACTCCTTTGTAAATTTATTCCGCTGTAAAGCTCCGTGTATGTGATTGGTGTTTACTTAATCATGCGATCTTGGTTCTAAGTTGATTTACCGAGGTCTTTCGGGATACTCGATGGACTACCGGGTTTATATGGGTTCAAGTATGACGGTCTGATCACTTCGGTCATTGCTTTTGTACTTGTACTCTTATAAATTGGTCGGTTCTGTTACAGCTGGCATCGGAGCCAGGTTAAGTATAATAATGTCATATACATGGTTTTTAAAAACCAAAACTTTGTTTCTGAAAGCATATTTTAGTTTTGAAAAGTCTATTTTCAACTAAAAATCTAGCAAAGTTTTGAAAAATTTTATTTTTACAAAAAATATATGCTAGTGACATCCTTCCTAAAGCCCTAAATTTAGGACTACTAGGTGGCTTAACTAAGTACTAACTTGGGGGAAACTGCATCATGTTTATACTTGCGGTTCATTTGGTTTTATTCGTGCGGATATATGTTGCCTTGCGGTTTCTTATTGCTTCTTGTGGGCCGATGTGCCACTTCGGATGAGGTAAGGTGAGATGTGAGAGCATGGTCGAACAACCGTTGACCTAGGGAAGTGCTTATTTGATATTGAAGTATGTACATTTGCCATATGTGCGTACAGAGGTATCCTTGTGTGGTGTACTTATTATTATGGGGTCGTGGGTGCGCCTGTATGTACCTGGGAGTGTGTACATGAGAGCATTCCGACAAAAGTGCTTCTTTTTGCCATGCACGCATATTGGGTTTGGGCTGAAATGAATTTTCTGCAGGTACACTAACCTCGAATGCTTATATGATAGCAGATGACTAGTTATATACCGAGAGAGTACGTATGTAATGCCACCGACATAGAACGTGATCGCCACATTAGAATGGCAATCGAGTGAGAACGAGTAGGACGAGCATGCATCCTGTTTGTTGCATCATGTGATTGTTGCTTGTTGTATAAATATGCTTCTCTCATCCTTATTCTATGTCTAAATAAGCTTGTTAGGTTTGTGCCTTGTGATCACCTCTCTTCCTGCTTGTGTTAAAAATTTAAATGCTTGCTAAAACTTTGAAGTACCCTTGCAAGTGTTTCTCAACCTTAATTTTATCAAAAGCAAAACCAATCCAGCCTATAGGTCCTGCATTTGACCCACCAGACCCATCTGAAAGTTCTCAAGTGCTAGCTTAACTTTGTCATATGCTCTTACTAAGATCCTTGAAACCATCCCTGTACCCACCTTTGATTAAAGCCTTACCTAAAAATTCTAATTTCGATGTGTCCTCTACTCATCTTAGTTGTCATCTTAATCAGTTGATCTTTCTTCAACTGGATCTTGTTATCTTTTCCTTGGAAACCTAGTTATGCCCAAATTAACTATATCTCTGAATGGTTTTATCCAATCCATCCTTTCTTTCCTAAGTCATCTCCATCTTGGTAGAAATTCTGGTTCTACTCTGTTGAGCTTGCCCATATCCTGTTTCCATTGGTAAGCCCATGCCAATTCCTTGTTGGACATCTCTTCTGCTCATGCTAGGATCCAGCTCACAAGATCCTCTCTCTTTCTACCGTGACCTTGCAAACCTTTTTCATTCATGAATCGTGTTGTGGCCTTATCAACTCAATCTCCAAATCATGCATTGACTCCATTCCATGATCTTGTCGTTTCCCATAACTCTCTCAAGGGTTGAATTGTTGGTTTATCTGAGCCTTCTCTTGCTGCTGAATGATACACAAGTTCCTACAATTAGATGGGTTGAAGATCTCTTGATGGACACAATATGTATGTGGAATTAACGAATCTCATGATTGGTTGTTCTTGCTAAGTCAAACCTGCCTCTCTTGTACCATGTCCGTATCTGGACTCATCTCCTCATTGCTTGCTTGAGGGAACCCATCTGGTGTGAGTTGATCTCTCCTTTCCAATCATCCTTGTATTCTATCTTGTGGATCATGTTGTTGCTTTATCAAACAAATCTATGAATGCCATATCTGCTTGGTTCATAGACCTTGTTGTTGTCTATGGTTCTCGCATGTCTCAAGTTTATTAGTCTTTGTCTCATGATTGTTTCTTCTCTGTATCTAATCTCTTGCTAATCGTTGATCTCCTAATCTCCGTATTAGCCTCGCAAAAACAACTTGGGACTGAAGCAAAGCCTCATGCCATGTTATTTTGGTAACCAATCCGTGTTCTAATGGTGTTGCCTCCTGTATCAACCCATGCTCTTGTTGGCTCTTAACCTTGCAAGTCATCCTTGTTTTGTTTGCCTCCTTCTGGGCAAAGTTATCCTTGCACCAATCTATCTTTGTCACGTGTGATTTTCTCATTGGTTTTATGTTCAGTAATGCTATTATGATCTTTGATCGTTGATGCCGTGACAAAACTGAGGACATCTTGTGGATCGCAACCACAAGGCTGTGTTGCTCAGCACGTGCAGATATCGAGGTCTCTGGTCATGATACATTACATAACTACACCGATGTGTTATATCTCGTATAATTCTCACAATCTATCTGTGCCTCGTGAGATTTCTTGTTGGTCATGCTTGGTGGTGGTGTTATGACTAATGATTGATGGTGCCACGATGAAACTGAGAGCCTCTTTGTGGGGAGGCCCACACAAAGTTGTGCTGCTCGGCACGCGTTGGTATTGCGATTGTTAGCCATAATCCATTATGAAACTAAACCAATGCGTCATCTTTCGTAGACTTTCACATCTATCTTTTGATGTCTCTCCATGCTCTATCTTCAATGTCTTTGCCGAATCTATCTTCCAATGTTTTTCTTGGATCAATCCTTCGATGTTCTGTCAAAAGGAACACGTTTTGGATCAATGTAACAGAGCATACTTCAGAAGTTGCAAAAAGAATAACCTTTGAAGAGAAAGTCACTGACATCAACATTAACAAACTACAAGATGTGGTAAACAAAGAACCCAATTGTGATCTGCTGAGAGGTCAAACAACATATGGCAGTACAGTTGGATTGAAGGAGTACATGAGAACATTAAAGATTGGACCAGCGTCAGTCAGGAAATAGTCAGCAAGATTTGATGTATTTCCAAATATGTCGCCTACAAGCTTAGAAGCTTCCATGTAAAGTTCAATACTCATCTGCCTGGTCATCATTATGTCAAGATCAATCCTCTCCTATGCGCTTCATGTCTGCTGACTTTGATGGTGACTGTGTGCACGTATATCAACTGCCACCACTTGCTACAGAAGCTGAAGTCTTAGAGCTTTTTAGTGTTGAGACAACTGATTAATTACCATGGTAGGAAGAGTAATCTGTAGCTAAGCAATGAAGTATACTAGATTCTTGTATCCAGAGACAACAAGACCGACCCAGTATCATGTTCTGCACACAGAGATAGTTTCCTTTGCTGATGAAATGCACGAGTTTGTTCATTCGCTCTCTCATGTGAGCAATGTACTCCCCGATTGGATCAGTCTGTCTAACATGAAGAAATGGATGCATGAAATAGCCGAATGAATCTCTGTCAGAAATGTTGTTTCATGCTAATAAGTATGTTCTGTGGATATGAAGAAGTAGTTAACCCTGACTCTGAAGGCCATGTCCCACAGAACAAAGCTGTATGAGAAGTCTATAAGCCAAATGGTATTGTCAAAGGTGATCCCACCTCCAAGACCTTACTATAGTGAAGCCAATTCCATCTTGGACAATCAATGGATAGTGCAAGCCATTGTGTCAGATTGATGAAAAGCTATGGAAGGCACATTATCAGTTGATGCCCATACTGTAATACAATCAGTTGCAGTCAAGTATCCTGTTTGATACTCCCTTGGACAAAGAACAAAAGGACATTCAGAATCAACCCCTTATTCTTGAGCAATCAAGGTGTTATGCACGCTCAACTCATGGCAGTGTGAATTGAAGACAAGTTGAATTTGTTAATTCGACGGATTTTTTATTATGAGTAAACTCTCAAAACCTTGGATTGCCACTGCATAATAATAAGACTTACTTTATGTCAAAAGTAGTTCAACAAGTTGGTTTTCTGTTGGTCTACAACAGGATCACAAAGTAAGGTTGTACTCAAGTTGATGGCAGCGAACTGCTTCTCAAACTTTGTGACTAAACACTTTGCCTTTGAAAGTGAGTACTCTTCACTATCGACCTCATTGAGCCTACCAATCCATTCAATGATATCCATCCTAGGCTACAAATGAGAAGAGCTAAATTGGATTTTTGTCACTAGTTTTCCTCACATGCTGAAGAATTTGGATTCTATATAGAAAATTTTGATTGTCTCACCAAATCTGCACGTTCCATATCTTTCAAGACTGCTTGTCAAGTAAGAAAGTACGCAGAATTCCATATTGCACAAAATTTGCGACTACATAGTGCACCCTGGACCAATATCTTGGATTGTGAACTACAAGTTTCCAGCTTGTCTCGGATGCATTTACAAGAATCACTATTCCTCATGTAAATGTCTGCAAGAACCTTGTGCATCAGAAGAACAGAGTTGTAATCCTACACACCTATATGCCTGAACTTGTAGCTTGGTGTCTTCTGTTGCCTCTGTCACTGAGTGAGTAAAAGAAAACCCCACTTATATCACCAGTGTAATCAAGAGTTCAGCCTATCACCGGCATACCTCAGGCTAGTTAGAAGGAATTAATCAAATCTTGGAAGACATATTGAGAATTTATGCATTTTGTTTCAAGAATCTTGTCAGAAATGGCTACTTCTATTAACACTTGTCCTACAACAATAGCTATCCAAAGATTGCATAAAACCCTGTCTGCATGATTGTTGCTGCTTGGAAATAAGGATCCTCTCTATTCATGGTTATCAAAAGCACTGGGCCGACAGAGTCCACTATCACATTCACTACTCTATCAACAAACTCAGATAATACAGTGTTGTCCTCAGAGAAAGAGAATTGCACACATAGAACATTATGTAGCTTTCCATCAGATGTCAAATCACTAAGACATGATATTGCTATCTGCAAACGACATGAATCCTGTATGTTGGTTAGCCGATTTTCTCAGTCTCAACAAATATCTGCCTCATCTATGACCTCCACCCATATGGATATGGTGGCATATGCTATATCCACTAGAGAAACGAACGCTCTAAAAGTTGCTCACCTATGCTTCAATCCACATCTTGCATGCTGAATGTGCCAATTAGAACGATTTGTCTTGGATTCCTTCCAAAGTAGCAGTGTTATCTTGGATCCCTTCCAAAGTAATAATGCTTCATGGAAGCCAATGAAGGAAATTCTTCAAACAAAAGTCAACTGCTAAGTAATCATGAAAGATCAGAATGTTGTCGTATCCCTAGTGGACTCTCTTTTGTTTGCATCAAGGTAAATGGAAGTATATGATTTATTAGAGTGGTAACCGAACAAAGCATTATCGTCCGCAGTTTGTTGTCAACCATCAGATGATCGCTTATGCCTGTTAGTGGTATGAGAATTTTAACTAGCTTCGTACTAGCACCATTCTAGAAAATGGAATACATGCTTCTATACCCTTGAAAACTCTTTCATTCTGAATCTTGGGACGAGATTCTTTTAAGGGTGTGAGGGCTGTAACACCCCAGGTGTTAGTCACGAGCTAACCAACGACTGTGGACCTAATCAAGATATGTTATTCAATGATCTTGGTCATTATCTCACATTCATCTCCATCTACCTGAATCATTGGAAAGGTTTCTTGAGCATTGGAATTGAGTAATCACGTTAAATGACAAATCATCTGCTTGTTGGAATTTCTTGGTTAAGTGAAGATGAGCATGCAAAGTCAATCATGCCTTGCAACCTTACTCAAACAACTCTATTTGAACTCTACAATAAAAGTCATGAAGAGTTCATGTTGAGCAAATGCCGGAAAATATCTCAATTGCCTAAACATCAATTTTGAGCTCTCTAATGATGTTTCTTTGACCAATGTGGAAATATTATTTCTGATCAAAATATGAAGTTTGGCCTTAAATAAAAGTTCGGTGCAGAACAAATGTTATTTTTGGACTAAGTCATGATTCAACCTGTAAGTGCCTCAACCAGTGGACTCAAGATAGGAAGAAATCCTGATTTCAGGACTTGATTATTTTCTAATTCTGAAAATCTCTACTGATTGCAATGATGTCTCACGTTCTCGAGATTTTGTTAAGCAACTCAAGTTGGACCAAAAATAGAAGTTGAAGGAAATTGGTCAGGGCACAACATATCAAAATTTGGCATCCATCCAACTCAGTTTGACAAAGTTTGAACATCGGTTCTTGATCATAATTAACCCATTGACAGTGGCAACTTCGGGCTTAATTAACAGCTAATTTGGTTGTCTAACAGCTGAACACTCTAAACAAAAATTGAAGAGTATCACGGGTTCTCCAACTTTGCTTCTTGGACCAAGGTCCGAATCCTGCAGCAATATTCCCAAATTGGCCGTCCAAACTGCACCGACAGCACCCGCCACTAGTTCGTGGTTATGCTGCAAAGAGAACACTTGGCCGCCGCGCACTCCTCAAGCTCTGCCATTGCCACCCTCTTCGACCTCTCCTGTGCATCCCTCTCTGCGCCCCTGCCCCCTCAAATGGACATCGAGCTCCTCTCTGCCTATTCCCACTCTTGGTCGCTCTCACACCTCCCTTGCTGCTCTCCTTGCCATGCGAGCGCAGCAAGCCGAGCTGTGTCGGTGCCATGGCTGCCAAGCTCCATGACTACAGCTGCTCGAGGCCTCTGCTCGTTGCTTGTTGCTGCTGCTGCTGCTCGCAGCTGTTGCTGGTGCTGCTTCACGCAGCTTGTCGCCGCGCCACTGCCTGCTGCCGCAGTGCCCCTGCCTCTGCTCTGCCGGTGCGCCTTGCCACTCATAGCCGGCCACGGCTAGCCTACAGCCGCTGCTGCTTGGCCGGAGCAAGTCAAGCTAGCCTCCTGCTTGGCGCCACCGTCCACCTCCCTCTCCGTCTGTTCCTGCGACCGGAGGAAGAAGAACAGTGTTGACACTTCTTAGCACAACCACCAGAGACAGGGTGTTAGGCTATCTCTGATAACGGCGCCAGAAGTGCCCTGAGGGGTATTTCTTATGTCTATTGGATAATTCCGCAAGCGCACAGAATATACCGCTGTAGCACTTCACCCGGGAGTATTCTAAGGTATCGTTATTTAATTTATCCCAAGGAAAAACGGTTGCTAGAAATAATTAATAAAAAAAGAGAGAGATCCTTAAGTCTATAGCAACTTAGTATCAACTAGTGATAGGGGTAAATCGATAAATAGAGGAAAGGGTAATGACACAAAGACACGATAAGGTTTAGGATAACTAAGGATAACTAGTAGAGTATAGCAAGGCGGGAGGACAATGAGTGATTATAAGACTCCTATGACTCTTACTTTACTCTTGTGAACTATCTTATCAAATGGATGAATTACACTAAGACAGCTACCTTACTTCCGGTGTGCAGGGGTAGTGCGAAACAATAGAGGATATAAGCTCTACCCGAAGCGCCTACTCTCTTATGGGAGCCTACCTTTTAAGAACTTGCCTAAAACACGTGGAAGGATACTAAGACTAGACAGAGCTGTCACCACCTGCTAGCACCCACTAACAATCCGTGCAACAAGCGGCATTCAAGGGTAAGATCTAGCCTAAGCACCATGCTTACACTAATTCTAACTACTCTAGCTAGGTACCAAATAGCTAAAGCACCCTATGACAGGCAATGAACTACACACGTGAGCTGGTTACAGGATCACAATCTAGTGTAAATCAACTATAAGGCAAGGCAAGACAAGACACAACAATACTATAATGAATAGTAAAGCCCTAAGTAAAGACTTAGTAAAGTAGAGTAAAGATAATATATTGATAAAAGTAAAGTCTTACAGAAGGAAAGGTACAGGAGCTATACCATACTCTCCAGCAGACGACTCCGGAGACCCCGAGCGTAGCTCGACTCGACTCTAACTCCCACACTAGACTAATACTACTACTAAAGAGTGGAGCTTCCCTTGTCTTTTGTGTATTTTGTGTGTCTTGTGTGTCCTGAAGAAGGTGATGACAGCCTCTATTTATAGGGGAGGATGGAGAGGCGCCACGTCAGTGATCCACGTACTCCTTGCCTCTCCTCCCTTGGATGAACCGACCTTGAACCGCCTCAAGATGGACGGCATTGGTGAATCCAGCACGTGGGAAGCATGCAGGAAGGCGGTGGAGGCCAACCGACCTGGCTGGTCACCAGGGGGGTCGGGTGACCCCCTATGACAGGTCAGCCCAGCCAGGTGTTGTCCCCACCAGTCATAGAGCATGGCTGTGTACTTGATTTGTTGGTACTCATCGGTTCACGCCTTGATCCATGTGCCTTGATCTTCCACCGTTGAATGGAAACACACCTTTGATCCAAAGGTGGAAATGAGCTGGGTGGAGTATCACACGGATTGTGCCATGTCAGCAGAGCCAGGTGGGCCCCATGGTGGGGTCAGCCGACCCATGCATGGGCCCACCTCGAGCTCCTGTCTCTTCTACGTGATGTTGTGCACCTTATCATGATGTTTTATGACCTGTTTGATCTTTCCTGCATTCACAAGCTAAGTGTACAAGTGGAACTAGTTATTGATAAAATATGTTCATGTCATGCTTATTCTTCCTTGAATCTAAGGCATGTTGATGATGTTTGAATGTGGATTTTTATGGTATATCCACCGTCAACAAGATCCCCCAAGCTTAACCTTTGCTCATCTCGAGCAAATAATTAAACTTAGCCTCGGTGGATCAGGAGTTGCTACAATGTTCTTGTTTCAATAGTACCATGTGTACAAGAAAATACTTCTCTTTTGAATGGAAAAATTGGCTATGAAAATTCACCCATATTACCTTAGTCTTTTATGGGGCTAATGACCTTTCCCTTGCCTTAGGTGGTTGAGAGACAGAACAGTGTAACCTGAGCACTACTTTTTTCATTCTTTGCAAGTTTCATACTAGAGGTTTTAGTAATGTTTTGCAAAAGAAAACTTAATATTCCTCATATGGTTCTCTCATGTCACTCAAATGGTGTATGATTCCTTACCAAGGCACAAAATAAAGGTTGCCTTCTCTTTGTTATCCTACTTCTAAAAATGGCTTATGTGGAGCTTAAGATAGGAATGAAAGAATATAGCATAATGAAAGAATATAGCATACTTACTTTGCATGTGTTGTAGAGTCAAAGCTTGGATCCAAAGGGAGAAGTGTCATGCCCTTAGATCAAGGTGTGCAAGTGTGTGGAAAAAGCGGACTATAATGCTCCTCTATTTGAAATTGTATCTCTCTCTAATAAATTTTAGAGACATGGCTATCATTTTTTTATTTCTTTTATTCATGAGCCTAGACTTTTGCTCATATATTTTCTTTTTCTTTTCTATGGACTTTCTTGTGTCCATTTTTCTTTTTCTTTTCATTTTGCATAGCCTTTTGTCTCTTCTACCATAATAACTAAGAGAGATTTTCTATGACTTTAACACATGGAGCATTTATTTAGTGGAAATGAAAGGCATGTGGTTGCGTACTTTCAGTGTAGAAGCAGCATATATATGTGGTGTGTACATGATCTTGATCTTGGGAGCATGATAAGTCTCTCAATAAGGGTCAACAAGACTTGACAAAACTCAATGCAAAGCAAATAGCTTAAGCGGAAGGTCTAAGACATGTGTAGCATATATGGCTGTGGTAGGAGTTTATTACCATTTGAGGAACAATAAGGTTTTGGTCGTTTAAGAAATAAATCTCCAGTAACCATGCATGCATAGAACAATATTATAGAAGCTCTTGTTTTACCATATCATATCTCACAATAACTTAGGCTTAGTTCTAGCACTTAGCATCTATAAAGTTTTCAAGTTCATGATGATTTAAATAAGCCAAGTGATCCATACTCAAAGAAATACTAAGTTGTAAACTAGGCATTAAAGAAACATTAACAGAGCAACTATTCATCATTTCCATGAGGAAGATAAATATTCATGAGACATATGGGATATTTAATTTTTTATTTTTTATTTTTTGTTAAAGCAAAGATAATAAACTGAAAATAATGCAAATAAGATGAGATAGAGGGCTTACCTTGGAGGGGGAGAGGATCTCCACCAAGCTTGACTTTTGCTCATTGTGGTGGCAGGTAGTATTGGAACCATCCTGCCCAGCGTTGTGCTTCTTCATCTTGTATGGCTTGCAATAGTTGGGCATTTTGTTGTGCCATATTCAGAGTTGCATCTTGTTCAACTTGAATATCGCCCATGTCGTTGATGAGTTGATCCATTTCCGACCCTTGGTTCCGACGACCCCTCGCCCGTGTGGACGGACGGGGAGTGCGCACTCTTGGAGTGTGCTATTGAGGCCATCCCGTGGACCCTGAAATGTCCATGGAACTTGCCTCATCGCCTTCTTCGTCATCTCCTCCTCCTGCTTGTGAGGTGCCGCCTTGCTCAAATTGAGCGGCCTGTGACATGCTCCTTGTCACCCTTCTTGTTCCTACAACATTTTGGCTTCTTGCCTCTCGGTCCCAATTTATGGTTAGTGTACGCAGCGCATACAACCGACGGCTCTCACATGGGAGAGAGGTTTCGGCTGTATGGCCTGAATAAATCATTTTAAGATCACCATTTTCATCTCTTTTTAGGACTTGAGCACTTATAAAGAAATCTTCAGTTATAATGTCTCTAGGAGAAGCAATATATTCAAAGTAGTGTTTTCCATTTAGCAAATCCATTGTTTCAGCAATGCGAGTGATAAAAGAGGTAAAGAATATAGGCTCGCTTCTATGGAAAATACCAAGCCAAAAGCGGACTAAAATTTTAGCAGGTGAAACTTTTATTTTCTTGGTCATGGCATAAAGCAGTCTTAGTTCATCATTAAGAAGGATTTGCACATTGGAGCCAGGAAGAAGAGTTATGGCCATCCAATAGCGGAGCAAGCGCAAAGTGAGATTATGGATTTCATCAGTTTAGGATTAGAGCAATCATTGGATCCAGTTATGGCTTTCCAGAAATCAGCTTTATCAAATTTTCTTGTGGCATTAACTAGATCTAGATGACAGTTGTTATCAAAGCCATGTGCCATACTAAAAACTCCCCAAGTTAAATTATACTCTTGATTGAACATGCGAAAGTAAACATTATCATCAGTGACTTGTAAACAGTATAGAAATTCCATGGTGAGTTTTTCAATTCCAAGTTCTTGCACTTCCCAAAAGCTTCCCCACCCAATTGTGTTGAAAACAGTATTAAACTCTGCGGTCATACCTGTGTTGTCCAAAAGGACAGAGTCGATGATGCCGGTATGTTCATAACCACGGTATCGGATGGAGTGGTACCTTTGGTACTCTTCTTGGTCCAACATGAGGCCGCTCTCGGGGTCGAGCGTCCTCTCGGGAGGCACTCCAAAGCTTTGTCTCGGTGGAGCTTCTCTTCCTTCATCTTCATCATGGCGGGGTCATCGGGAGGAACTCCCTACGACACTCTTGGCTTTCTTGAACGCGGAGGAGAACTTCTTCATCTTCCTGCAGCAATGAGACAACACAAGAACACACTAGGACAACAAGGATTAGCGTTAGCTATCCCAATGTTAGTAGTCCTTGCGGGGTATGGTTGCCTCCACAAACCGCTCTTGTGGGTAGGAGTACTCTACAAACAAGTTGTTAAGAGCAAAGATGAGAGTAAGACAAGCTTCTACTACCATAATATTTTTGGGTTTTTGTTTTGAGTGGCTAACTACAACTAAACTTGAGAAAAGAATTTGCTTAACTAGAGAGAAGAAGAGAGATTGTGCGCTCGAGATGATTCAGCTGGTTTGGGTGTGGGATTGAGCACACAATGCAAGGGTATTTATATGGGGTGAAGGGCTGGTGACCAGGCCACAAGGGCTAGGTCGGCCGACCCCACCTGCGCAGGTTTAGAGCTGCTTTCACCTTTGGACAGGGAATCTATTTGAATTCAAACACAATTTTGCAGACAGGACTTTAAACATGGGTCGGCCGACCCAAGTTTTGTCCCCTTTTCAGCTTTAATCAGTGTGCTTCACTTTGTTCAGCAACGTAAAGACTAGTGGCGGACCAAAAGTGATGAAGTTTTCAGAGATTCCTTTGTCTAGTGCTTTGTGAAAGAGAAATGTGTATGAAAAAAGTGGGGACATGCTTTAAAGTGATAACCATGGACCATGGGAGTACTAATGCATGCCAAAGTGTCCACTTTTCAGAATTTGGAAGGTAGTGAGTGTTGGATTCTCCGTGGAGCATGTGAAAGTGGTCATGACAAAAGGTGGTCGACCAAATTCAAAAGGAGTTGGTGTTCAAAATTCAGGAGATGCATTAATACACCAGGCCAACAGCACCAGAGGTGGATGGGCCCCATGGTGGGGTCGGCCGACCCTACCTTGGGTGGTCCCACCACCTCAGGCATGAGCACTATAGTTCTTTTCAAGTTTTATTTATCTAAGTTCTTTATTTTGTCGAAATAAAATATTACAAAATTTAAATATGAAATGCAATGAAGAAAATGCAGGAATTAAATATGAGATAAATACTAATTTACCTTACTAGCAAGGGCTCCATGTTTTAGGTCCGTAGAGCAGGACCTCTCCATTTTGGGTTCATTCTTCGGGTGCATCGATTGGTCCCGGAGATGGGGATCGTGATGATCGCACCTCTTTCTTCCGCCACTCCTTCTTGGTTGATGCTTGTGACTCAGCAGAGTCAGCCTTGTTTACCACCTCGGCTTTACTTACCAGTTCGGCCTTTTTGGCCTTCGGCGGTTGATTCTTTCGGCGGGGTGCATATTGTTGCTTGTTTCTCCACAGGTTCTTCCTTTCCTGTTGCATAGATTTATAACCATTGAAAGGACATTTAATTCTCTTACCTGGGAGTTGGAAGTGGACTTGGTCGGATCCCACGTAGACGATGGCGTTCATGGTGTTGAGGAACGGCCTTCCCAAGATGACGGGGACTTCGTCATTGGCCCCCATATCGAGAATGATGAAGTCGGCGGGGATGTATTCGTCTTGAATTTTGACAAGGATATCCCTTGCCAATCCCTCGGGGAACCGAATGGATTGATCTGCCATCTGCAATTTGACAAAAGTGGGGTACAAAGGTCCCCCTAACAGATTTTCATACAGTACCTTAGACATGATGTTCACTCCAGATCCAAGGTCGCAGAAGGCATTGTTGAAGGTGTGTGGCCCGATCTCACAAGTGATGGTTGGATGGCCAGGGTCACTCTTCTTGGCCATGAATGGCGGGTCAAGAAGGCAACCCGGGTTTGGCCTGACCGGAGGCTTACCAAACCTCGTGGAAATTAACTTGACACCCTCAATTGGTTCCTCAGGTTTCCCTGGGATCTTACCTTGTTCGAAGGATGGGATAGCTACTGCTATTTGAGCTAATTGTGTTTCTAGCATTTTATTAAAGCTCAATTGATTTTTCATAGCAGTGTTAAAGCTATCCATTTTCTCACTAAGATTTTCAAGAATCTTATCATTACCCATTATTTTCTTATTTATGCTATCATTGATTTTAGATTGGTATAAGACAAGATGTTTAAGAGAAGGTTGGTTACCATAAGAATTATTAAAATTATTGTTGTAACCATTACCTTGATTTCCTTGGTAGAAGGGGCACGAGTTCGATCCTCCTTGTTACTGGGGTCGATACCCATTGTTGTTGTTGTTGTTGTTGTTGTTGACGAAGCTCACTTCCTCCTTTGTCTCGGGACAGTTGTTGCCCGAGTGATCTTCTCAACCACATACCTCGCACCATGGATCAGCTTCAATTGCTCGTACGGTGGCAGTGGTTCGAATGGCCTCTTGTTCCTTTTCGGAACATTCCTCAATCTTTTTCATCAAGAGGTCCATTTTTTCTGAGAGCATGTCCACCTCATGAACGGTGTGCATACCCCTTTTCTTGGGCTGGAGACGCTCCTCATTCCATCCTTGGTTGATAACCATCTTTTCAATGAGGTCTTTAACATCCTTGACATTGTGTTGCAGGAATGCTCCTCCAGCGGCAGCATCAAGGTGACTACGGGCTAATCCAGTCAGCCCATGGTAAAAACCTTGGATTAGGAGCCATTCTTCAATCCCATGATGAGGACAAGCACGAATGTACTCCTGGAGACGTTCCCATGCTTCGGGAATCGTCTCATCAGCTTGTTGTTGGAAGCTTAAGATCTTTCCACGAAGAGCGCTGGTTTTGCCCATTGAAAAAAATTTCTTGAGAAATGCGTTGGCGCACTTCTCCCAAGTGGTAACTTCATACTTGTTGGCATAGAGCCATTGCTTCGCCTTGCCAAGTAGTGAGAATAGGAATAGGCGAAGACGGATGGCGTCTGCTGAGACATTCTTGATAGTGCAGGTACCACACACTTCCAAGAAATGCTGGAGATGGGCATTAGCATCTTCATGCGGCTTCCCACAAAATGGGTTGGCTTGCACCATATTGATGAGTGCTGGCTTATGCTCAAAGGTAGCATCCCCCAAGTTGAGCTGTGGACCAGTGGTAATGTTGTCAGCCAACGGTGCAGAGAACTCAGAGATGGTCTTTTGGGCCATAGCTTCCTTGATTGATAGTGCGGAGCCTCTTTCTTCGAACGGATTCAGGTTTGAGTTGAACCTTTGAGGTGGAACTTGACGGCGTCTAGTTCTCCTCAACAATTGCTCAGGATCTTCAATGAAACTTGATGGAAATTGGAAACCACTCATGCACTGTCTAGCTTCATGATAACAAGAAATACAGACAGGGGTAAGCCCCTAACACTAATCTATAACTAGATTGATAGTAGACTCCGGATTTAATTTTTATTAATATTCCTAGACTGATGCTTTCCCCGGCAATGGCATCAGAAATGCTTGTTGACACTTCTTAGCGCAACCACCAGAGACAGGGTGTTAGGCTATCTCCGACAACAGCGCCAGAAGTGCCCTGAGGGGTATTTCTTATGTCTATTGGATAATTCCGCAAGCGCACAGAATATACCGCTGTAGCACTTTACCCGGGAGTATTCCAAGGTATCGTTATTTATTTTATCCCAAGGGAAAGCGGTTGCTACGAATAATTAATAAAAGAGAGAGATCCTTAAGTCTATAGCAACTTAGTATCAATTAGTGATAGGGGGTAAATCGATAAATAGAGGAAAGGGTAATGACACAAAGACACGACAAGGTTTAGGATAACTAAGGATAACTAGTAGAGTATAGCTAGGTGGGAGGACAACGAGTGAGTATAAGACACCTATGACCCTTACTTTACTCTTGTGAACTATCTTATTAAATGGATGAATTACACTAAGACAACTACCTTACTTCCGGTGTGTAGGTGGTAGTGCGAAACAATAGAGGATATAATCTCTACCCGAAGTGCCTACTCTCTTATGGGAGCCTACCTTTTAAGAACTTACCTAAAACATTTGGAGGGATACAAAGACTAGACAGGGCTGTCACCACCTGTTAGCACCCACTAACAATCCGTGCGACAAGCGGCTTTCAAGGGTAAGATCTAGCCTAAGCACCACGCTTACACTAATTTTCACTACTCTAGCTGGGTACCAAACAGGTAAAGCACCCTATGACAGGGAATGAACAACACACGTGAGCTGGTTACAGGATCACAATCTAGTGTAAATCAACTATAAGGCAAGACAAGACACAACAATGCTATAATGAATAGTAAAGCACTAAATAAAGACTTAATAAAGTAAAGTAAAGATAATATATTGATAAAAGTACAGTCTTACAAAAGGAAAGGTACAAGAGCTATACCAGACTCTCCAGCAGACGACTCTGGAGACCTCGAGCGTAGCTCGACTCGACTCTAACTCCCACACTAGACTAATACTACTATTACTAAAGAGTGGAGCTTCTCTTGTCTCTTGTGTATCTTGTGTGTCTTGTGTGTCCTGAAGAGGGTGATGGCAGCCTCTATTTATAGGGGAGGATGGAGGGGCGCCACATCAGCGATCCACATGCTCCTTGCCACTCCTCCCTTGGATGAACCGACCTTGAACCGCCTCAGGATGGACGGAATTGGTGAATCCAGCACGTGGGAAGCATGCAGGAAGGCGGTGGAGGCCAACCGACCTGGCTAGGCACCAGGGTGGTCGGACGACCCCCTATGACAGGTGGGCCTAGCCAGGTGTTGTCCCCATCAGTCATAGAGCATGGCTGTGTACTTGATTTGTTGGTACTCGTCGGTTCACGCCTTGATCCATGTGCCTTGATCTTCCACCGTGAATGGAAACACACCTTTGATCCAAAGGTGGAAATGAGCTGGGTGGAGTGTCACACGGATTGTGCCATGTCAGCAGAGTCAGGTGGGCCCCATGGTGGGGTCGGCCGACCCATGCATGGGCCCACCTCGAGCTCCTGTCTCTTCTACGTGATGTTGTGCACCTTGTCTTGATGTTTTATGACCTGTTTGATCTTTCCTGCATTCACAAGCTAAGAGTACACGTGGAACTAGTTATTGATAAAATATGTTCATGTCATGCTTATTCTTCCTTTAATCCAAGGCATGTTGACAGTGTTTGAATGTGGATTTTTATGGTATATCCACCATCAACAAACAGGCTGTGACCCCCTCTATATTCTTTCTGTGAATGACATGCGGGTCCCACGAGTTCATTTCAATCCAAAAATGCAGATTCATGTGTGATCTTTGGAAATTCGTATCTAGAGTTTGGGATCACTTGAAATTGTGAAACAAGTTTTGTTAGTTTCCTTGTTAAATTCTTTGCATGTTTGATCCATAATGTGTGCCATGTTATGTATATTTTTGTGCTGTATAAATTAGTTTTGAAAAGTGGTTTAAGGATTATATTAACTTTCTTTTAGTGATATCCTGAGAAATATAAGTCCTAAAATGGTGACTCCAATTTTGTTAGTCTTCTAATATCATGCACTAGCTGATAAAAATATAAAAGATGCAGGTTGTTTACTGTTTTAATGGAGTTTTGGTTTAATCTTGTTAAATAGAAATTAAATGCATGTTTTGCTTGTTATTTTTGTAACTGGAGTTGTAGTGCTCCAAATGGCCTGCAAATTTAATTGTAGGTCCTCTGAGTGATGATTGATGTATGGTTAAAATTTGCATGATTTATGGTGCCTGTATGACTGAGTTATATATTTATCTTGTTTGATGCCAAATAAGTATATTTAAATGCATTATAAATAATATATAGATGTAAAAATAGAAAATGGTGTTCTACTACCTTTACATGGTGTTGTATTAGCCTAAGAATCAATAATATGGCCATTATGTTGTATAAAATGTTGAGTTTCACATTTATCTTGCTTTCTAATGCATTGTTGCATTATAAACTTGTTTATTTTGTAGTAATTAAATTATAATTCCTGAGCATGTGAAATTTATACATTGGTCATGAATGGTATTTAACTAGCTCTCATAAAAATAGCAGCTCCATTTGAGATGTTTTCCATATAACTTAAATAATTAAATAATGGGCTTTTTATGCAATAATTAGTGAATAATTAGGGACAAATTAATACATGCATGTTTCTTGTGATGCCGTGATGTGTTTGGGTATGAGCTAAGTGCTTTATGATCATGCTATGATTGTTATGTTGCATCAATAGCTCATGTATATGTGTGTCATTGATTTAAAAGCAAGCAAACAACTTAATTATATTTCTGCTGAAAATGGCTGCAAGAGCAGTCCCTGTTGTTGTGGTGTTTTCTTCATGAAAATGATGTTGCATGTAAATGTGTTCTATATAAAAGTTGTAGCTAACTTCTATGTCTAGATTTTTCTAAAATTTCATGGTCTTAAGCCTGATAGTTTAGGAGTTAAAGATTTTAGAAGTCTACTATCAGGTTTTGATTGTTTTCTGTGCAGATCTGAATATTTGCCTTGTTTGATTAAGTTATTATTTGAATCACCTCTTTGTGATAATAGAAGCGTTGTAGTACATTTCCTATTATTTCCAAAATGTCTAGGTTCACCCCTTTTGGTAGTGTAAATCTCTAGTTATGATTGTTTGAAATAAGGAGACAGAATCTGTCCAAGTCTAGACAGAGGTACTCCTTTTGTATTGTTTGACCTTGTAAAATGTTGAATCACCTAAAGATGATAATAGTAAAGCTTTATATAATTTAGTATGCTTTCCAGAAAGGCTAGAATCATGCTTATTGAATATGTAGAACTGCAGTTACGCTTCACTGAAGCTACTATCAGCTTTTCTGTCCATAATTAAATAGACCTGCTTGTTTGTGATTATTTGACTTAGATAACCTTTGATTTAGCTCTGGATGATAATGAAAAAGTTATAGACAATTTCAATACCTTTCTAAATAGTCTTAGATCATTCCTTTTGGATGTGTGAAGCTTGAGTTATTGCTAAAAGATGTGACTGCTGTGTTGCTGTCCTGAGAGTGCTTGTGTGATTGATTGCATTGGATTGCTATTGTATTGGTTAAGCATGTTTGGTAGCTTTAGCTTATGGCTTTAGTATAAATTAAGATACTTGATGCCCTTATATTGTCATGTATTTCTTCTTTTATGTTCATACATGTGCATCGTGCATCTCATTTAGGTACGCTAGATGATGAATACGTGGACATGAAGGACGTGACGTTGGAGTTAACCACAAGATGGTGTGGTGGACTGAACATGAAGATGGAAGGACTAATCGAGTGCTTGGATGAGAAATGCTCATCGAGCGAGTGTCATCTAACAAATACTGACTTAGTGTTGGATTCCAGGCAAGCCCCGGAGCATTCTAAGCCTCCCATGTTTTACTTATGCTGCGTTAAGTTATAGGAGTTGCTTGAAACCCTTTCTATTGCATATCCCCTCCTTGACTACAAAAGATACCTAATTCCTATTTAGGTCCAGGATCGAAACTATGCTTAGTTGTAACAGAACCGCCTAATCACGTGGCCCACAGGCACCTGGCATTGTCACTAATGACCTCTAACAGCCGGGCCCGTGTTCCAGATGACCTAGACGGGCTCTGCCGGGCTACATAAACACCCGTTATCTCCGACAGGATCCCATTGCGAAGCCATTACAGGACTACAACATTTCATAACAAAATACATCAGAGTAAAAGTGCGGAAGAGTAAATAGTACTTAGTATTACAAACCAGTGTTCGAATGGAAATTAGGTGCAGTTATTACAGACCATAATTTAAAAGGGTAGCAGTAGCGGTAGAACCAACAGTACAACAGATAGATAAGTATTACACGAACCCTGCCCACGGGTTCAACCTTATTCTTCCTCACTCTCCTGGACGATAGTGACGCAGCACGGAGCCAGACAGACTTCAGACTCCTGCTGACTACCTGCAACGGGGTTAACAAACCCTGAGTACATGGGGTACTCCGCAAGACTTACCCGACTAAGAGTGTAAAATTAGACTCAGGAATGCAGGCTGAGGGGAGTCAAGGTAAGGCTTTAGCAAGAGATCAAGAGTTTTGCGAAAAAGCATTACTAGTCCTATCTCAATATTTTATTTCAATAATACTATTAATCATTACCATAATCCAACTACTTTTCAATATTCATCATCATTCTTTCGATACATCTTTATTCATTTCAAAACATTCTAGTTCCGAACCACTATTCACTGTAGGTGTGAGGATCAAGTATCCATAACCAAGGAGCAATGACGATTCGAATCGATTAATACCTAGCTGGCGATCCTATCCACACTGCGTATGTAGCACTTAAGCTTGCATACGCCAACCCCGCATACCACGGCTTTTCATACCCCGGAACCGGTCCTGCGCCACCCGAGAGCGTAGTACTCCTCTCGTCTCCAGGCACGACGGCCACGAGGGTACACGCTACTCTCGCCATCTCTCCACTCCCAGTGCGTGGTTGTCAGTTCCAGCAGTAGAGCCACCGGAGTCAGAGGCTTCCCGTAGTATGTGGCTAGTTACAAAGTCTTGATCACAGCAGGCCTAACAACGAACGGTCCCTAATACTTTTCCATTAGCAACCATGCATTAGGACTCTAACCCAAGTACACTGGTAACTACCCGGTTTTCACATCCCTTTCCCGATGGCGACGAAAGTTGGGACTCTAAACCAAACAGTTGGCCAACCAAACGGGAAAACCCATCCCCGTTGATGATAATGAACTAGCTTGGAACACTACCCACCAACAAGGACAAAACCAGTCCCATAAAGTGATTCAATTTCTTTGTAAACATCACAGTTGAAAATATCTTTTGCAAATCTAATCATTAAGCATGTCTAAGCATTTTTCAACACTTTTAACAAATCAGGTTCTCAAGTGTTGTCAGGTATTCAAGGATGGTAATGCATCAATTGGTTGTCACCCAACTCCTATTAACCTAATGCAATTAATTAACTCAAGTGATAGATATTTTTAAAACAACAAGGAGAGGGGTAAATGCACCGGGGCTTGCCTTGGATGGTGTAGAGTGTCGGATCCGGGTCGGTGCCACAAATATCAAAACCTTGCACAACTTCCTGAGCAGTCTCCTCAGATGCACCCTTAGACTTTATCTCCGAATTCTCGGTCACTAAACGTTTGCAATGAATGAATGTATGAATGCGATGCGCATGAAATGACAGATGAAATTCAAAATAAATAAGGCACACACATGATCAAAACCCTACCATAGGCTGGCCATGATCACTATAATTCACAATGCCCTAGGTCATAAAAGTGATTGACCTAGAATCTCAAGCAATTCAAAAATCACACCAATCAATAATCATTTCATTTCCTATTCCTATTATTTATCATTTAAACCAATATATAATTTAATAAATGTTTAAATATTTCCATTTGATGCCAAACCTCATCAACAGTTAGCTCTGGACCTAAAACAGTACCAAATAAATTTTTATGATTTTTGGACTTACAGAGAATTTATTAAAAATCATCCAAGTTCCATTTATTAATTAATGTGCTGATTTTTAGTTAATATAGAAAACACTCAAATCCAACATTTCATATTTTTACCAAATTCTACACATCACAAAGAGCATCCACAAATATTTTCATAATTTTTGGTGCAGTAAATTAATTCGTACAAAGAGATTAAAATGCAATACTATTCATTTCGAAAATAAATAGAAAAGTCATACAAAATAGCTCGGGAAATTGAAAAACGCCAACGGCCTAGTCGGCCCAGCATCACAGGCCGGCCCAAGCGGATGCCGCCCGCCCGCGCGCGCTCACCCGCGCCTTCCCAGAGCCGCTGATGGGGCGGCCCCACCCGTCAGCCTCTATCCCTCGCTCTCCTTTCTTCCTCCCAGCTCCCGCGCGCGCGTGAGCACGGCGGCTGGCCGCCGGCGGCTCCTCCGGCGAGGGAAACACCACCGAACGACGAGCAACGCCCTAAGACACCACCATAGAGACCCTAAACGGCTAGACCCGACCGGCGACGAGCTCGTCGGGCACCATGGCAGCTCGGCGGCGGCGGCAGGCCACACGCCGGCGAGTACGAGACGGAAGAGACTAAACCAAAGGTGGAAAACGATTCAAGGACTCACCATGACCCTAAACCTAGTTGGTTGGGACGGAGATGGAACGAAGGAGTGGGCTTGACGACGTGCCGACCCGCGACGAAGAGCACCGGCGAGGACCCTCCCGTTCCGGTGTTCCTAGAGCACCAAACGAGAAGACGCCGCGCGCATGAGCACACATATGGTACACAAGAACTGCAACACACGAGCCTAGGGCTTAGAGCTCACCCAAACCTCCCTGAATGGCGCAACTGACGACCGGCGGCGCTCCGGCGGAAACCCGAGAACGCCAAAGCGTGTTCCAGCGACCCTACGTCACCAAAGCTCGAGAATAGGGGCTCAAACAATGCGCGATGGAGTCGAGGAGTTGTCTACATGGCGAATTTGGCTGGAGTGACTTGACGGCGATGAATTTTGCTGAGAAACGACGGGCGGTCGCCGGAGTCCGAGTGGGAGAGAAAAAGGACTCGGGGGTGCTCGTCGGCTTTAAAGGAACGGAGGACGAGGGGATAAGGTTGGGCTTGGTCCGGGGCCTCCTATCTGCTGCTTGACAGCATCGCTCCCCGCCCACATTGGCCGGACGGCGCCCGGCGCCGCACGCGGCACGCGCGTACGACGGAGGAAGAAGAACCGGGGGACCCCCTAGCTACAGTAGATTAGCCCCAAGTTAAAACCTATTTCGATTTGATTCGTTCTGATCCAGCAGGAATCCGAGGAAGTGTTGAATACAAAAATTGTAGAAAATTTTGTGTAGATCACTTTTGCTTTTGACAACAAATTCAAATTCAGTCAAAATTTCAAATTACAGAAAAGGGGGTAAAAGTAGGGTTTGAATTTCAAACTGAAATTTTAAAATTACTTTTGATTTTTCTCAACAACTTGAAAAATGGTAAACATGAAAGTTGTTCTACTCAATGAGCTTGATAACTTCTATTAAGGGAGTTTTTGAAGATTCTCAATATTTTTGAAATTGAAGTTTCAAATTTAAATACCAACATACTAATTTGAGTATAATTTGAATTTTTATAATATAACTTCAAAATCTCCAAAAATAAAAGTTGTTCCATTTTAAAGGTTATACAACTTTCATTAAGATATTTTCCTCAGATTCATTATAGATTTTGAATTGGGGTTTTAGGTCAACTTTAGGGTTTAATTTTATTTCTATTTAATTTTTATTTTTGATTTTTGATTGAGGACTTAATTACACAATCAATACTAGCCGAAATCAAATCACTCTAGGAGCCCTAAGCACAATCATATGCAGATGCTTAAATTTAAACATGATGACATGGCAGGTTATTTAAGTTGTAATACCAGGGGTATTACAGCCTTCCCCCCTAAAAGAAATCTCGTCCCGAGATTTGATATTAATATAGAAACATTATTCGAAACAAAGTAATGGAAAAGAAAACGTCTCAACTAACTCTTGTTCAACTATCCACAAAAACATGGGAACGTTTGCATATGTCGAGACTATGAAGTTTACATCTACAAGGTAGCAAAGAACTCGGGGAAATTTTCTGCGAGGTAGTCTTCCGATTCCCAAGTGGCTTCTTCCTCGGAATGTGCACTCCATTGGACCTTGTACCTCCTGGTTGTGTTCCTTCATGTGACACGATCCTTTATGTCCAGGACTCAAATAGGATACTTCGAGTACGTCAATTCAGGCTCAAGTTCCACTCCTTCCACATCGATGACCTGGTCAGGTACTCGAAAACACCTCTTGAGTTGTGACACATGGAATACATTGTGTACGTCTGAAAGATGCTCTGGCAACTGCAATTTATAAGCTACTTTTCGCACGCATTCTATGATTAAGAAAGGTCCAACATAATGCGGGGCCAACTTGCCCTTGACGCCAAACCGATTGACTCCTTTCATTGGCGATACTTTCAAATACACATAGTCTCCTATCTTAAATGCCAAAGGTCGACGCCTTCTATCGGCATAACTTTTTTGTCGAGACTGTGCTACTTTCAAATTTTCTTGGATCCGCCTAACCTTTTCTTCGACTTCATTGACCAAATCCATGCCATAAAACCATCTTTCTCCAGGTTCAGACCAATTCAATGAGGTTCGGCACCTACGACCGTAGACTGCCTCAAATGGAGCCATCTTGATGCTTTCTTGATAACTGTTCTTGTACGAGAATTCTGCCAACGCTAAACACTCGTCCCACTTGTCAGGGTAATTGAATGCACAAGCCCTCAACATATCTTCCAACACTTGATTAACTCTTTCCGTCTGCCCATCAGTCTGTGGATGGTATGCAGTGCTATGCAGAAGTTTTGTACCTAAGGACTTGTGACAAGCCTGCCAAAACTTGGAGACAAACTGGGTACCTCGATCTGAAATGATGGTCTTCGACAAACCATGCAACTTCATTAAGTTCTCTATGTAAAGCTTCGCGTATGTCAGTGCCCTGAAGTCTTTCTTGACTGGTAGAAAATGAGCTTGCCTCGTGAGACGGTCCACAACAACCCAGATTGAATCAAAATCTCTAGTTGTCCTGGGTAATCCCACGATGAAATCTATGCTGATGTCTTCCCACTTCCATGCAGGAACAGGCAATGGTTGCAACTCTCCTCCTGGCTTCATATGGATAGCTTTCACTTTCTGACAAGTGTCACATCTCGCGACATACCGAGCAATCTCTATCTTCATCTTTGTCCACCAGAACTTTTGCTTCAAATCTTGATACATCTTGTTGCTGCCAGGATGGATGAAAAACCTCGTCAAATGTGCTTCGTCAAGGATCTTTTGTCGCAACTCTGGCACTTTTGGAACTACCAGATGATCCTTGAACCACACGACACCATCATCATCAATCCTGAAGCAATCTGCCATGCCAGCTTGAACCTTTTCCTTGATGGCTTGATTCCCTTACTTTCCCTCTGAGCGGTTATAACTTCATCTCGGATGGGTGTTTCAATACTAATATTGGCCAGGCTGCCCTGTGGAACCATCTTTATTCCTAATTTTTCCAACTCATAGCACAAGGAAAGATCATATGGCTTGACTATCAAACAATTGCAGTGCACCTTCCGACTGAGTGCATCGGTGACCACATTCGCCTTGCCTGGATGATAATGCACTTCAATATCATAATCCTTGATTAGCTCGAGCCATCTTCGCTGTCTCATGTTTAATTCTTCTTGAGTAAAAATGTATTTTAGGCTCTTGTGATCTGTGTACATATTGCAGGTACTGCCCAGCAAATAGTGATGCCATATCTTCAAGGCATGTACCACAGCTGCTAACTCTAAATCATGAGTGGGATAGTTCTCTTCATGACGCTTGAGTTGCCGTGAAGCATAAGCAATGACTCTACCCTCTTGCATCAAGACATAACCAAGTCCGGTACCAGAAGCATCACAGTACACATCAAATGGCTTTTCAATGTCTGGTTGAGCTAGTACTAGTGCAGTGGTCAACAATTTTTTCAAAGTTTGGAATGCCTTCTCACATTCTGGTGACCAGACAAATTTGACTTGATTTTTCAATAGGTTGGTAATGGGCTTGGCTATTCTTGAGAAGTCCGGAATAAACTGACGGTAATACACCGTCATTCCCATAAAACTACGGACTTGATGAACTGGGGTTGGTGGCTTCCAATTCAAGATCTCTTCCACCTTGCTCGGGTCCACGGATACACCTTCAGCTGATAAAATATGACCGAGAAAAGGAACTCGATCTAGCTAAAACTCACATTTGCTAAACTTGGCATATAGTTGGTGTTCTCTCAAATGGGTTAGGACAATACGAAGTTGGTTGGCATGTTCATCAGGGATTTTGGAATAAACAAGGATGTCATCGATGAACATGACTACAAACTTGTCAAGCTCGGGCATGAAGACAGAGTTCATGAGGTACATGAAATAGGCGGGTGCATTGGTTAGCCCAAAAGACATGACCAGATACTCATAAAGGCTGTATCTGGTGGTGAATGCGGTTTTGAGGATATCTTCGGGACGGATCTTTATTTGGTGATAACCAGACCTAAGGTCAATTTTGGAAAAGACCTTGGCTCCAGCTAAATGGTCAAAGAGTAGGTCAATGCGAGGTAAAGGATATTTATTTTTAATGGTGACCTCGTTGATGGGCGATGATCGACACAGAGTCTGAGTGACTTGTCCTTCTTTTTCACAAATATAGCAGGACAACCCCAGGGAGATGAACTAGGTCGAATGAAACCCTTATCAAGCAGATCTTACAGTTGAATTTTAAGCTCGGCTAATTTCTTGGGAGGCATCCTATAGGCTCTACGGGATATAGGTGCAGTTCCTGGCTTCAACTCAATAGCGAACTCCACGTCACGGTCAGGTGTCAGACCAGGTAGATCATCAGGAAATACATCCGGAAATTCACAGACTACCGGAATATTTTGGATTTCTTGGACTGAGGTGGCACACAGTCTCTGCACAGACTTTTTAACCATTCTCATGGGTAGTGATAGCTGGATAAGAAGCTGAGATTGACTACCAGGTATGCTGACTTTTATGGTCCTATTCAGCACATCGATCAGAGCCTTGTGCTAATACATCCAGTTCATACCTAATATGACATCTATGTCCTGATCCTTGAGCACTATCATGGTGGTTGGGAATATATGCCTGCCCAACTCGATAGGTACTTGATGCACTACCTCCTTAGTATTTATACGCCCTCCGGGCGAATGTATAAGAAAGTTTTCCTTTATTTCCCCAATTATAATCTCATGCTTTACCACAAATATACGATTGATGAATGAATGTGATGCACCAGAATCAAAAAGTGTAATAGCAGGGTGACTGGCGACAGGAAACCTACCCATCATGACGGGCTCTCCTGCAGGGATGTCATCCACATGAGTATAATAGACATGTCCTGCCTTCTTGACAAGTTTGACCTTCTGAGCCTGGTGCTGCTGGCCACGGTGCTGATTCTGATGCTACTGCTGCTACTGTCCAGGACCTTTCTGGGCATTTTGATTATATTTCTTGGGATATGGACAGTCACGAGCCCAATGTCCCGTCTTGCCACAGTTGTAGCAAGGATGATTGTAGATGGTTTGAGGTGTACTGATACGAACGCCTGGGGCATTCGACTGAGTAGTGTTCTGTTGGTTTAAGGTATGAGAGGTGGCCGCGGTGCGTACCACGACTTGCTGCTGGGGGTAAGCTGGACGGTTGTGGTGAGTAGGATGATAGATGATCTTCTGGTGTTTTTGACCGCCAGAAAAGCCTGATTTCTTCTTCTTCTTCTCATCTTGATGCTTACGATCACTTTCTTCGTAAGCAATGGCGCTGTTTACAGCTTCGTGATATGAGCAGTTAAGATTGTTAGATAAGCTGTGCTGGATCTTGAAGTTTAGGCCTCTGACAAAGCAATCTTTCTTCTTTTGGTCAGTATTGGTGTGTTCAGGAGCATACTGTGCTAGATGGTTGAATTGATTCACATATTGCATAACAGAAGAATCCTTCTGCTGCAAAGCTAAGAACTGATCCAGTTTCATTTTCATTACACCTGCAGGGATGTAATGTGCTCAGAAGGCTTCGCGGAACTCTGCCCAAGTTAGCTGATGTCCCACGGGCTGTGCAGACAACAAGTTGGCATACCAGGTGCTGGCTGGTCCACGCAGCTGCTGAGCTGCGAACAATGGCTTTTGGATTTCTGTGCAGCGGATCAAGCTGAACTTCTGCTCCATAGTACGGAGCCAGTCATTGGCCTCCAAGAGTTCATCGGCTTTTGTGAATACTAGGGGACGGGTTTCAGTGAAGTCCACATAGGAGGTTTCCTCATCTTCGCGGCGGCCTCGACGCCCGCCACAATTTTCTCGGTTTTGGGCCAAAGCGTTGGCTGCGTTGGCAAGGGCTGCGATGGCATCGGCTAAGGTTGGAGGAATGGGTGGTGGGTAGGGAGCAGCTCCTTCATCAGAAGTATCGGCACCAGTCGAGCGAGTGTTGACCATCTATTGTTAAGACAACCAACTAAGGACTCTCATTGCATAATTAAAACATAGTAGCATTACAACTTAAAACATTAAATATAGCAAAGTTCAACACACAAAATCATAACAAGTTCCACCCAGACTAAGGTTCTAGGCACGACGATTACAATACTTGTATAGCAGAAGACTAAAATCACTAGTCCTAAGACTAGCCTAGTCGATGACGACAATCTCCTCCTCGTCGTCCTCCTCGACGACCACATCCTCCATTGGGTCGACTGCCTCAAAGTAACCGTGCTCCGTAGCCTCACTGTCATAATACTCCTCATCGGGTCCTATGACAACACCCTCCTCAGGCTCCTCCTCCCGTGGAACCAGAATCGGATTAAGCTGATCGTTCAGCCTATGCACCTCCTCGTGCAGCATACCATTGTTCCACTCAAGGTTCTCAACGTACCTCTCCAGCTCCTCAACCCTCTCACGGGCCATGCCCTCCTGCTCCAAAGCCTGATCCCTCTCCTGAGTCAGGCGGTCGATCGCCCGCCGTAGGTCTCTGTTGGTCCTCACATCCTGGTAGTGATCAGCCCGAGCCACTTGGAAGTCCTCCTGCATGAGACTCATTTCCCTGTGCAGCTCCTTGATCTCCTTCTTCAACTCCTTGCGGCTGCAGTGGGGTGGACGGCTGCCAGACGCCTCCTCACCGTCGCGCGGTGCCAACTGGTGGCGCGGAACTCCACGGGTTCCATTCATCTTGCGTGCCATCAACTTAGAGCATGCCAGCTGGAAAGGTAAGTTTGAATTAGTGAGGATATATTAGGCTAGCAAGAATAGGTGTGATAGTTCCTAAACCAATTTTAAGGAGAAAGTTATTAACATGTGTGATTATCATGATGCATGCACGTACTTACGAATTTCAAATCATGCAATATAAATCAAAGCATAAATAGTTTGAACATAGGGCTAATGTTAATAATGTTGTTCCACCTGCTACCATAACCATAATAAGATAAATTACAGAACAAGGTAAGAACTACCGAGTAAGATAAGAATTTAAGCAGTTTGGACTCCAAATAACAGTTTAAGTTTTTATGATCCAAAACATTTTGAAGTTTTCGAAAAGTAACCCGCAATGATTTAGCAATGGAACTCTCTGATACCAACTATAACAGAAACGCCTAAATCACGTGGCCCACAGGCACCTGTCATTGTCACTAATGACCTCTGACAGCTAGGCCCGTGTTCCAGATGACCTAGGCGGGCTCTACCTGGCTACATAAGCACCCGTTATCTCCGACAAGATCCCATTGCGAAGCCATTACAGGATTACAACATTTCATAACAAAATACATCGGAGTAAAAGTATGGAAGAGTAAATAGTACTTAGTATTACAAACCAGTGTTCGAATGAAAATTAGGTGCAGTTATTACAGACCATAATTTAAAAGGGTAGCAGTAGCGGTAGAACCAACAGTACAACAGATAGATAAGTATTACATGAACCCTGCCCACGGGTTCAACCTTATTCTTCCTCACTCTCCTGGACGATAGTGACGCAGCACGGAGCCAGACAGACTTCAGACTCCTGCTGACTACCTGCAACGGGGTTAACAAACCCTGAGTACATGGGGTACTCCGCAAGCCTTACCCGACTAAGAGTGTAAAATTAGACTCAGAAATGCAGGCTAAGGGGAGTCAAGGTAAGGCTTTAGCAAGAGATCAAGAGTTTTGCAGAAAAGCATTACTAGTCCTATCTCAATATTTTATTTCAATAATACTATTAATCATTACCATAATCCAAGTACTTTTCAATATTCATCATCATTCTTTCGATACATCTTTATTCATTTCAAAACATCCTAGTTCCGAACCACTATTCACTGTAGGTGTGAGGATCAAGTCTCCATAAACGAGGAGCAACGACGATTCGAATCGATTAATACTCAGCTGGGGATCCCTATCCACAATGCGTATGTAGCACTTAAGCATGCATATGCCAACCCCGCATACCACGGATTTTCATACCCCGGAACCGGTCCTGTGCCACCCGAGAGCACAGTACTCCTCTCGTCTCCAGGCACGACGGCCACGAGGGTACACGCTACTCTCGCCATCTCTCCACTCCCAGTGCGTGGTTGTCGGTTCCAGCAGTAGAGCCACCGGAGTTAGAGGCTTCCCGTAGTATGTGGCTAGTTGCAAAGGCTTGATTACAGCAGGCCTAACAACGAATGGTCCCTAATACTTTTCCGTTAGCAACCATGCATTGGGACTCTAACCCAAGTACACTGGTAACTACCCGGTTTTCACATCCCTTTCCCAATGGCGACGAAAGTTGGGACTCTAACCCAAACAGTTGGCCAACCAAACGGGAAAACCCATCCCCGTTGATGACAATGAACTAGCTAGGAATACTGCCATCCAACAAGGACAAAACCAGTCCCATAAAGTGATGTAAACATCACAGTTGAAAATATCTTTTGCAAATCTAATCATTAAGCATGTCTAAGTATTTTTCAACACTTTTAACAAATCAGGTTCTCAGGTGTTGTCAGGTATTCAAGGATGGTAATGCATCAATTGGTTGTCACCCAACTCCTATTAACCTAATGCAATTAATTAATTCAAGTGATAGATATTTTTAAAACAACAAGGAGAGGGGCAAATGCACCGGGGCTTGCCTTGAATGGTGTAGAGTGTCGGATCCGGGTTGGTGCCACAAATATCCAAACCATGCACAACTTCCTAAGCAGCCTCCTTAGATGCACCCTCAGACTTTATCTCCGGATTCTCGGTCACTACACGTTTGCAATGAATGAATGTATGAATGCGATGCGCATGAAATGATAGATGAAATTCAAAATAAATAAGGCACACACATGATCAAGACCCTACCATAGGCTGGCCATGATCACTCTAATTCACAATGCCCTAGGTCATAAAGGAGATTGACCTAGAATCTCAAGCAATCCAAAAATCACACCAATCAATAATCATTTCATTTCCTATTCCTATTATTAATCATTTAAATCAATATATAATTTAATAAATATTTAAATATTTCCATTTGATGCCAAACTTCATCAACAGTAAGCTCTGGACCTAAAACAGTACCAAATAAATTTTCATGATTTTTGGACTTACAGAGAATTTATTAAAAATCATCCAAGTTCCATTTATTAATTAATATGCTCATTTTTAGTTAATATAGAAAACTCTCAAATCCTATATTTCATATTTTTATCAAATTCTACACATCACAGAGAGCATCCACAAATATTTTCATAATTTTTGGTGCAGTAAATTAATTCGTACAAAAAGATTAAAATGCAATACTATTCATTTCGAAAATAAATAGAAAAGTCATACAAAATAGCTCGAGAAATTGAAAAACGCCAACGGCCCAATCTGGCCAGCATCGCAGGCCGGCCCAAGCGGCTGCAGCCCGCCCGCGCGCGCTCACCCGCGCCTTCCCAGAGCCGCTGACGGGGCGGCCCCACCCGTCAGCCTCTATCTCTCGCTCTCCCTTTTTCCTCCCGGCTCCCGCGCGCGCGAGAGCATGGCGGCTCGCCGCCGGCGGCTCCTCCAGCGAGGGAAACACCACCGAACGACGAGCAACGCCCTAATACACCACCCTAGAGACCCTAAACGGCAAGACCCAACCGGCAACGAGCTCGTCGGGCACCATGGCGGCTCGGTAGCGGCGGCAGGCCACACGCCGGCGAGTACGAGACGGAAGAGACTAAACCAAAGGTGAAAAAGGATTCAAGTACTCACCATGACCTTAAACCAATAGTCTTTTGGGATGGAGACGGAACGGAGGAGTGGGCTTGACGACATGCCGACCCGCGACGAAGAGCACCGGCGAGGACCCTCCCGTTCCGGTGATCCTAGAGCACCAAACGAGAAGACGCCGCGCGCATGAGCACACATATGGTACACAAGAACTGCAACACACGAGCCCAAGGCTTAGAGCTCACCTGAATCTCCCTGAATGGTGCAACTGACGACCGGTGGCGCTCCGGCGGAAACCCGAGAACGCCAAAGCGTGTTCCAGCGACCCTACTTCACCAAAGCTCGAGAACAGGGGCTCAAACAATGCGCGATGGAGTCGAGGAGTTGTCTACACGGCGAATTTGGCTGGAGTGGCTCGACGGTGATGAATTTTGCCAAGAAACGACGGGCGGTCGCCGGACCTCGAGCAGGAGAGAAAAAGGACTCGGGGTTGCTTGTCGGCTTTAAAGGGACGGAGGACGAGGGGATAAGGTCGGGCTCGGTCCGGGGCCCCCTATCGGCTGCTCGACAGCGTCGCTCCCCGCCCACGTCGACTGGACGGCGCCCGGCGCCACGCGCGGCACGCGCGTACGACGGAGGAAGAAGAACAGGGGGGACCCCCCTAGTTACAGTAGATCAGCCCCAAGTCAAAACATATTTTGATTTGATTCGGTCTAATCCAGCAGGAATCCGAGGAAGTGTTGAATACGAAAATTGTAGAGAATTTTGTGTAGATCACTTTTTCTTTTGACAACAAATGCAAATTCGGTCAAAATTTCAAATTACAGAAAAGGGGGTAAAAGTAGGGTTTGAATTTCAAACTAAAATTTTAAAATTACTTTTGATTTTTGTCAACAACTTGAAAAATGGTCAACATGAAAGTTGTTCTACTCAGTGAGCTTGATAACTTCTATTAAGGGAGTTTTTGAAGATTATCAATATTTTTTGAAATTGAAGTTTCAAATTTAAATACCAACATACTAATTTGAGTTTAATTTGAATTTTTATAATATAATTTCAAAATCTCCAAAAATAAAAGTTGTTTGATTTTAAAGGTTCTACAATTTTCATTCAGACATTTTCCTCAGATTCATTATAGATTTTGAATTGGGGTTTTAGGTCAACTTTAGGGTTTAATTTGATTTCTATTTAATTTTTATTTTTGATTTTTGATTGAGGACTTAATTACACAATCAATACTAGCCGAAATCAAATCACTCTAGGAGCCCTAAGCACAATCATATGCAGATGCTTAAATTTAAACATGATGACATGGCAGGTTAATTAAGTTGTAATACTAGGGGTATTACATTAGTCCTGCTTAGTCCGGTAAGAGTCGGATGATCCCCTGTCATTCGCATGATAGTGATGGGTATTCTTACCTTGACCAGTTCTTATACACTTGGCCACTGTGGAACTTAACCATTGTGCATAATTAATAGGAAGGTGCGGGAGGAACGTAGAGAACCAACAAGGCATGGCAGTCCCTACTGCTTATCTATCTCCAATTGTGCTATTAAGGACAGAACGCTGATGCGCGTCCTCAATGTCATGTTGAACCCTACCTCTTGCTTAACTGGCTGGATAAGTCATTCCGACCGTGAAGTCGAGTAGTCCAGTTCAGGCAGGGAGCACGACCAGTTGAAGTGCGTACACCAGGAGGTTGCGGATAGGACCATGGGCGGGGACCTAGTGGGCCGGTCGGCGCAACCGGTTTAGGGAAGATCCGAGCATCCTGGCCACCATTGAATCCCTCGAGTACGGCACCGGGATGGACCTGTTGACTACTTTTTACCTGAACTGTTCGAAAGATAACGGGAAACTGCTCTAACGGGGGCAGGTGTAAGGTGAGCGTTTGGTATTTACTCCAGCTGGATAGTAATTTGATTCGAATCGCGGTCTCTCCATGTTACTGAGAACTTGACATGAGCAGCGGCACAGTGTACTCCAAACTAATTGATGAATGGATGTACATGGTTGAAAAGGCTGATTGGCAACTTATGAACTGGATATGAATATGATCATTGTTTGACTAGTTGCAAGAGTTGATTGTGCTACACAGTGAACCTAAGAAAGATAATTACTTAATCCTAGTTCCATAATAATTTTGATGCTATAATCTAGTTGGATAAGTATTCGCCTAGACAGGTATTAATAAAGCAAGCTGATGGATTTGATGATAAAATTGGTGTCAATATGCATAATGAACTTTAAGCTTTTTATGCAAAATGCTGTCAGCCAGCTCCACCAAATAAAGCCTTGCATTCCTCTCAGTGTCATTTTATTTTTGGTTTATGATGGGTAAGTCTAGCTGAGTGCATTCGAGTACTCAGGGTTTATCCCACCATGTTGCAGGTGAAGGCCTAGGCCTGCGGATGATGGTGGATAAGCGCCGGTAGGCTCAGCCTTCTATAAGTTATCTCCTCTATGCTGCAAATTGAGGATTGTCATTTATACTAGCAATGTATTTCAAACTGATGGTTATGTATCATTTTAAAGCTAGTTTGTTTTTCAAATCGGTCTTGATCAAATTTATGTATTACTATATTTGTGAACTCCTTTGTAAATTTATTCCGCTGTAAAGCTCCGTGTATGTGATTGGTGTTTACTTAATCATGCGATCTTGGTTCTAAGTTGATTTATCGAGGTCTTTCGGGATTCTCGGCGGACTACAGAGATTATATGGGTTCAAGTATGATGGTTTGATCACTTCGGTGCTTGCTTTTATACTTGTGCTCTTATAAATTGGTCGGTTCTGTTACAGAGTTGGCAAGTGGGCATACGAGCTTGAGTTACCCAAGGGGTTGGCCGGCATACACCCTTGAAGCAAGTGCAAGTGACTCACAAGATCAATCTCAAGTGCAAGATCAACAAGCTAGTTCATCTCAATCCAATGATCAAGTTCCTATTCTCCAACCGGTCTCTATTGCAAGGGATCATCCTTTGGATCAAATCATTGGTGGTATTCAAAGTGGAGTTCAAACTAGAGCAAGACTAGCTCAAATTTGTGAGCATTTCTCATTTGTGTCAACCATAGAGCCAACCAAGATTGAGGAAGCATTGAAAGATGTTGATTGGGTTAATGCTATGCATGAAGAGCTCAACAATTTCACAAGAAATCAAGTTTGGGAGCTAGTGGAAAGACCAAAGAAACACAATGTGATAGGAACAAAATGGGTCTTTAGAAACAAGCAAGATCAAGATGGCATAGTAATAAGGAACAAGGCGAGATTGGTTGCACAAGGTTACACTCAAGTAGAAGGTCTTGATTTTGGAGAAACCTATGCACCGGTTGCTAGATTGGAGGCCATTAGAATCTTATTAGCCTATGCTTGTGCCCACAACATCAAGTTATATCAAATGGATGTCAAGAGTGCATTTCTTAATGGGTACATCAATGAGTTGGTTTATGTGGAACAACCTCCCGGATTTGAAGATGTGAAGAAACCCAACCATGTGTACAAGCTAAGAAAGGCATTGTATGGTTTGAAGCAAGCACCTAGAGCATGGTATGAAAGATTGAGAGATTTCTTGCTCTCAAAAGGGTTCAAAATGGGAAAGGTTGATACAACTCTCTTCACTAAGAAACTTGGTAATGATTTATTTGTGTTGCAAATATATGTGGATGATATCATCTTTGGATCAACAAATCAAGATTTTTGTGAAGAATTTGGAAATATGATGGCAAATGAGTTTGAAATGTCCATGATTGGTGAGCTTAGCTACTTCCTTGGTCTTCAAGTTAAGCAAATGAAGAATAGTACATTTGTAAGTCAAGGAAAGTACGTAAGGGACATGGTGAAGAAATTTGGATTGGAACATGCAAAGCCCATGAATACTCCTATGGCAACTAATGGGCATTTGGACTTGGATGATAGTGGAAAAATGGTAGATCAAAAGCTATACAGATCAATGATTGGAAGTCTCCTTTATGTGACCGCGTCTCGACCGGATGTCATGTTTAGTGTGTGCATGTGTGCAAGATTTCAAGCCTCACCAAGAGAAAGTCATTTGAAAGCCGCAAAGAGAATATTGAGGTATTTGAAGGGCACACAAGATGTTGGGTTGTGGTATCCTAAGGGATCTAACTTTGAGCTTATTGGATATTCGGACTCCGATTATGCCGGTTGTAAGGTGGATAGGAAGAGCACTAGTGGAACTTGTCAATTGCTTGGAAGGTCACTTGTATCTTGGTCTTCAAAGAAGAAAAATAGTGTTGCTCTCTCAACGGCCGAAGCGGAGTACATTAGTGCCGGAAGTTGTTGTGCACAATTGCTTTGGATGAAGGCAACTTTGAGTGATTTTGGATTGAAATACAAGAAAGTGCCTTTGCTATGTGACAATGAGAGTGCTATCAAGTTAACCAACAACCCCGTGCAACATTCAAGAACAAAGCACATTGATATAAGGCATCACTTCATTAAAGATCACCAAATCAAAGGGGATATTGCAACTGAAAGTGTTGGCACCGAAGATCAATTAGCGGATATCTTTACCAAGCCACTTGATGAGTCAAGATTTTGCATGTTGAGAAATGAGCTAAACATACTAGACTACTCCAACATGAAGTGAAAAGCATCCTACATTATATGACATGCCTCTCCTTCGACTAAAGCAAGGTAAAATTGGTTGACATGGCATTCATACTTTGATAAGGATTTGTCTAGTTCATGTAGACATGAAATGCATCTTATAGACTCATTCATGAAAAATCAAATGCTTTCATGTATATATGGTACCACTTTTGTTCTTTATGCTTGTATGATCAAGTGGTAGCATATGACATATTGATGGGCTTGCAAACCTAGTGTTGAATCTAGAACATGAGCTCATGATGTGTAACTTAACATGGTCAAGATAACCCTACTAGTGAGATGTGAAGAAGCTTGTCCTTGGCTCAAACGTAGTTACATATTCTAGGCAAGTGATCTAGATTGAACCAATGTGAACATGAACTAAACCCCATTTATTGACTTGATACTCCCATAATTTGCACCATTTTTTGTGATTGTTGACAAAGGGGGAGAAGAAAGTCACAAAGATAAGAAAGAAAGTCACAAAGATAAGAAAGGAAAGGGGTCAATTAAAAATTTGAAAGCACACAAGTAGGGGGAGCAAGCTCATGAATAAGTTGTTGCATTTGTGTATGCATTAACATATGAAATGATGCATTGTCAAAACTTCAATTCCTATACTTGTTTGAATTGATGAAATGCTTAGAAATAGGATTTGAATGGTGATTTGACAAACTAGCATGCATAGGACTTATATGTCATACAAAGTACCTCTTTTACTTAAATGTTGATCTCATGAGGTATTTTGAGTTTGTGATGCATGACTAGTAAACAATGGTGCTAAGGATGGTATATTTCCGCAACTCCGATGGTATCACACTTCAAAGGTCCATTCTATATACCTTAGCATCATTTGATAGTAGTAGCTCACCCAAACCTTCAAATTCTTGCATATGTGAAAAATTGAACCAAACATAAAGAATCACATATGTAGGGGGAGCTAATACTACCAAAGTGCAAACTTGGTTTTCATTTCATATCTTTGTGAAGGTTGTCATCAATTACCAAAAAGGGGGAGATTGAAAGCCCATGTTTTGTTTTGGGTAATTGATGAAACCTAGTTTGCTAACGATTGCTCTAAGTGTTTCATAAGAATGATTAGCAAACAACAAGATGGAGCAAAGGACCGGGTCGGTAGAGGCCACAAGTGAAGGGCAATGATGGCATCCATACAAATGGTATAAGTCCATCATCAAAAGGAGTCCACAAGCTTCATCAAGGCATAGGTATAATCCATAGGAGCTCTTTTGCTTTTGGTGATCAAGACTCCATAGAGGGAGTGATCACATTTAGGATAGATAGCCGTACTATCAAGAGGGGCGAAATCATTGATGAAATACGGTTATCAAGTGCCACTAGGTGTTCATGATCATTGCATATGCATATAGATGCTAGTGACACTAACTTGACCCGTGGAAAACACTTTGAAAAGGCTAACACACGTGCATCTAAGTGAGAGATACTTTGGAGTGTTAGTGCCTTAAGAAACGGGGTGAAGTTTGAGGGTTAGAGAGGGTTTAGTCCACTCTTCCTCCTGCCGAGCTTGCGAGGCAGGATTCGGCGAATTTCGGAAACGTTTCAATAAGAAAAATTAGCGTTGGACTCTAACTTGACTGAGCGTCGGACCATTGTCTTCGGTCCGATGGCTAACCCCTTCAGCAAGCGTCGGACGCTTCATTTCGGAGCGTCGGACCTTTGTCCTCAGGGTCCGATGGTGCAGAGCCGCAGCAGGTCGACACGTGGAGAGCAGAGGAGCGTCGGACTCTCGGCGTTAGTCCGACGGTGAGCGTCGGACCAACGTCCGACGGTTTTCAGGGCTCGGGGAGCTCTTTGGAAACGTCGGACCGTGGTTTTGTTTGGTCCAACGCGCCGTGTATTTTCAGTCCGACGGTGCAATGGCAGTGGGCGTCGGACCGTAAGGTTTGGTCCGACGGCCTACAGTCTGACGGTTCGTTTAGCGCGGGAAGTTAGCCGTTGTGATCCAACGTTCAACTTCAAATGGCTAGTGACACGTGGCGTTCATCCGGGGTGTCGGACCGTGCTGATTAGTCCGACGGCCTGGCCGTCGGACAGTTCGACGGTACGCAGAAAAGTCTAAACGGCTAGTTCTTTGTGTGTGGCTTATAAATAGTCACTTGGCCGGTTTGGGGAGTAGCTCTTGGCACTCCTGAACATCATAGCATACTTGTGAGCCTTCCCACTCCACTCTCACTCATCCTACTTGATTGTGTTCATCATTTGGTGAGTTTGGAGAGCATCAAGTGCATTGCATTGATAGAGATCATCTAGAGGCACTTGGTAGTGGTGATTCGCAGCGGTTTCTCTCATTACTCTTGGAGTTTGCCGACTCCTAGATGGCTTGGAGCTGCGAGGATCGTTGAGGGGAGTTGGTGATTGTCTCCGCCTCCGATCAAGATATTGTGAGGGGTTCTTGAGCCTATCCCCGCGGGAGATCGCGAAAGGCATCTTTAGTGGATTGCTCGTAGCTTGGTGGATCCCCATCTTGTGTTGGTTGTGCGGCACCCTTGAGAAGGGTTTGGCGTGTGATGCCAATTAGCGCGTGAACCTCCAAGTGGGTGTATCGCTACAACGAGGACTAGCTTGCCGGCAAGCAAGTGAACCTCGGTAAAAAATCTTGTGTCATCTCTCTACCGAGGATTTCCCTTGTATTTGATTGATTGGTTATATTGGACTTCATATCTTCTCTACACCGGGGGTATTGAAATCACCTTCTCTCTTTACTTTTGTGTACTTACTCTCTTGTGTAGCTTGTTAGTTAGTTGCTCACTTAGGAGTAGCGTATAGTAGTGACATAGCCTTTGAGTGTGAACTAGTGGTCATAGTGTAGTATACTTGTCTAGGTGGCTTGCATAGCATAGTTTAGAGCTAGTGCTTTGCAAAGCTTGCTATTGTTACTAATCGGCTTGTTAAGTGTTGTTTGTAGATTTTTATAGGCTATTCAAGCCCCCTCTATCCATTTAGGACCTTTCAACCCTGTGTTCCATATGTCGCAGTTACGCAAGTGTTTGAGGCTACCAACGGAGCAAATAACTGTGTTCACATTGGACGTACAAGACACACTAGAGTACAAGGAGCATCCGATTCAGATACTCGACGGAGCAAATAAAGAGACCCGGCGCATAACCATTCCCATGTGCAAGGTTCAGTGAAGCAACCACACTGAACGGGAAGCTAACTGGGAGAAGGAATCCGAGTTACGAGTGCTCTACCCGTACCTCTTCGAAAGGCACGTCACACCTTAAATCTCGGGACGAGATTTCTGTGAGGGGGGAGGACTGTAACACCCCAGGTTTTTCGAACACCAAAAATCCCAACTTTCAAAAACTTTTTGAAAACAAACATGATGTTGGTGAGTGGCATGTAGAAGAACCACATCTTAGGCTTAGCATTAGCTTATAATTCAGTATTTGCATCCTTAAACAACCTTGAGTTGCTTCTTATTGGGTTTTATGTATTGATTAATTAATTAAATCTTTATTGGAATATCTCTCTATAAATATATTTAATTTTATAAATATATTTATTAGCAACCCAACCTTGGCGTAGACCCTAAACCTTAGTGTGCCCTTCCCATAGTGAATTGTACCCACAAATATATCAAGCCCTATAATTATATATTATGGCAATATGATTGTGTGGGAGAAATAGGAAGTAGATTTGGAAAAATAGAAAAGAGGAAAGGAGAGGCAGCGGCAGCTCCAGACCAGCCATTCAGCCCGCAACCGCGCGCGGACCGTCCCTTTTCCCCGCGCGCCAGCGCCACCTTGTGGCCCAACGACCGCGCACCGGCCCACACCTCTTCCCGCACCCACGCTCACACGGCCCGGCCTGGCGGCCCGCCCGCGCACGCGCGGGCGCCTACTGACGGTGGAGCCCGCCTGTCAGCTTTACCCTCCACCTTCTGTTTCTCTTCCTCGCGGGCAGAGGAGCACGACGCGCCGGCCCCGCACGACATCACGCGCCGCCGCGACCCTGTTGACGGTGGATAATGTCAACTTTTATTAGAACTTTAGACACCAAAGGATGCATGAATACACACTAGTCTAGGGTTTTAACTGACAGTTTCCACGAGTTTTGCATGTTCTGTATTTTCCAAGGGCTATTCCAGAAAAGCATAAAAGAAGGGTTAAAGAGCATGATTACCACCTAACTTAACCACCAAGGAAACATCATCACGAGAACACCAGAAGCATCTGGAACACACCCGAGGCACTAGGGCCCGAGACCCACCAGGGTGGGGCTGGCCGGTGCCAGGGTAGGGCCGGCCGGTGCCCCCTGCTAGGGTTTTGGCCTAGCTTCTGGAGTCTTCTTCCGCCACCTTTGTGGAGTCATCTTAGCCCTTGTTTCAAGTTGGTTTGATCCTACGGCGCACGTGCATCCCACCGGGCTATATATAAAGGGGCAGACCTCCGCATCAACCCATCATTCATTCAAGGCATCAAGTCCTCAAGCCATCAAGAGCCTCCTAGTTCATAGTTCTAGCCTAGTTAGATTAGAGAGTAGAGGAGTTCTAGTTCTTCGGCGGATCTGGAGCTCCGGCGTCTGTCTGGAGCATGTTGTTCGGTATAATTCTAGTTCTTTCTCTATTATTGTATTCTTCATTATGATTAGGGAAACATTGTTCTTAATAGTTCATATGTTCTTGATTACAATAGTCTTTGTCTACTTTGATTATATGTCTAGTATAGTTGGTTTGATCATATTGAATTCATGTAATTGCTCGTATAGCGTTTATTCATGCGTACGATGGATAGATGATGAACGATATGTAGATGTGGTGTCTAGGTATTCTGTTTATCTATGAGTGCACCCTGATATGCCGGGTCGTGTGGTAGATCGCGTAGGTGACAGCTGCGTTGGGTCCTCTGTAGTCCACCCCCCGTATGTAGGCCAGCAGGCACGGTCGCGAAGTTGGGTGATGACTCTGTTTCACACCTTTCCTAGACAATGCCCTTTGCATGTGATCATGATATAGGATTAGTCTAACAATGATTGTTAGATGTAATTGCACTAATTAGAGTTATTCATTGATGTAGTTATAGAATTACCTTTGATATTAATTCCTTAGTATATCCATTGGCTAGCTATTACTATGACTGGAGAAGTGCTCTGATGATTATCTTTTATTTATGATGCTTGATCATACTTATCACCTTTATCTTTATTTACCTTGTGACCTCTGCCTGTTATGAGTAGAGTAAATGACATCGGTAATGTCACTTATCCATTGTATACCATCACTATCAATATAATAGATTAAAGTTTATCCTAGTCCTTCCCAGTGGTATAAATATAAATCGACAACCTGGTAGAACTCCCTAGGTAAAATGCTACAATGGTATAATTATCTGTCCGCTTGCAGAACTGATCTTAGTTTATATTATTTATATTTATTTCTGCCTAGTCACATAGATTAATATATAAAACCTTTATTTATTCTTAGCATTATTAATTAGGGATGACAACCTAGTTCTTGCATAAGAATGTTGGTAATAGAAAAGTGGCTAGTTGCTAATGACAAGTTAATTAATTACCATTCATCTTCTAATCTCGCCACTCGCATTAAAAGTTATATAGTTATATTTAGCGACGTTAGTAGATGTCAACAAGCATTTTTGGCGCTGTTGCCGGGGAAGGCACATTAAACTTAGGAAATATTGATAGCATATATATACATAATGGATAAGATTGTATTACCGATTAATCTCTAACTCAAACAGGTACACCCTTGTTTTTTTATCATTTGCTTGTCTTATGCAGGGTGATGAATGAATGGTTTTTCTCTTCCAAATAATTATATTGACGATCCAGAGAAACTCCTGAGAAGAAAGAAGTTTGTAGAGACGAGGGAAGATCCCGAACCACTATTAAAAGCACCCATCGTTTCTGGAGCTAGTTTATCAAAGGAGCCAGCTACAATATTGGAAGAAGAACACTTAGGAGAAGATTTATCTCCTGTGTTTGAAGACATGGCTGAGAAGACGCACTACAACAGATTTGGCCTTCTGTGACAATTTTCTAGGATTATGACAGAGCTTCTATGACGACAGAATATAGTCACATAAAGGGTACACTGACAAGAAAAGGCTAGAAATTGTCACAATCAGTTTGTCATAGAAGGCTGACAGTTCTATGACAAACTGACTGTGACAATTTCAAGCTTTTTCTTGTCACTGTACCCCTTCTCTGACTATATTCTATCGTCACAGAAGGTCCGTCATAATCCTAAAAATTGTCATAGAAGGCCAAATCTCTTGTAGTGACGCTGCGCGAGCTCTCTGCCCCAACAACTGAAAACATCCGGACTGGACCAGCAGTCAACACGGGGGAGAATGGATTCGAGCTCGAGCCTGCTCTTATCACCATGGTTCAAGCCAGCCAGTTTTGTGGAAAAAAGCTCATGAAGATGCAAGTGCACACTTACAACACTTTCTAGAGATTTGCAGCACCTTCACGATTAGAGGAGTACCAAGAGATGCTATTTTACTCTGTCTTTTCCCATTTTCACTTTTAGGGAAAGACAAGCAGTGGTTCTACACCAACAAAGACAAGAACACTACATGAGACCGATGCTCAACTGCTTTCCTGACAAAGTTCTTTCCTACAGGCAAGACAAATGCTTTGCATGGGAAAATCTCAAGTTTTCAACAGCAACATGACGAATCATTCACTGAAGCATGGGAGAGATTCCAAGATTACATTGAAGACTGTCCTCATCATGGGGTAGAGGATTCGCTACTATTGCAGACCTTCTACCACCGGCTTATCTCAAGCACCTGTGAGTCCATAGATGCTGCAGCTGGAGGAGCTTTCCTATCACTTAAGCTTCCAGAAGCTCAAGCACTTGTTGAGAAGATGGCCTCAAATTCAAGCTGTAATGAAGAACGTACTCAACCTCGCAAGAGAGGAGGAGGCATCCATCATCTGAAGGAGACTGACATGGTCACTGCCAAGCTAGACCTCATCATGAAGAAGCTTGACATAGAGAAGAAGGAAGTCATGCATATCAATGATTCTCGCATGACCTGTGAAGAATGTGAAGATTACGGGCATTCAGCTGTCAACTGCCCTACGTTGCAAGAGGATGTGAACTTCATCAACAATAACACCTACTATCGTCCTCAGCAAAATCAAGGATGGAACCAGCCAAACCAAGGATGGAATCAGCAACCTCAATAAGTTAATTACCAAGGTAACAACCAAGGTAATAACTACAATAATTACAATCTTCCGCCTTTAAGAGATTTAGTTGCTGGTCAATCTAAATCGTTAGATCAAATGTCTAGAAAGGTAGCCTCAAATGATAAAGCTTTAGAAAATATAAATACTAGAATGGATACCTTTGCTTCTGCTATAAAGAATCAGCACAGCTTTAATAAAATGTTAGAATCATAATTAGCTCGGTTAGCTACTGCTGTCCCTTCATTTGAGAAAGGTAAGATTCCGGGCCAGCCGGAGGATTTAAAAACTGCTAACCTTGTTGATATTCACAATGCAACACAATACTAAATTGAGCCTGCAGATATAAAGTGGATAGATCACTCACTACCTGAGAAGATGGGAGACCCTGGAAGACCTGTGATTCCTATCTCCATAGGATGTCATAACTTTCCAGAGGCTATCTGCGATTTCGGCGCAAGTGTCAACATAATGCCCAAGGTAATGTATGAGAAAATTTTAGGTGATCCTTTGTTGTACACAGATGCAGATCAGTCCATTTGCTACCCCGAGGGAGTACTAGAAGAAACTGTTATCGGAGTGGGGCAATCATATGTCCCAATTGACTTTGTGATCATGGATACTGGAGGAGATGAGAAGGCACCCATTATCTTGGGACGGCCATTCTTATGCACAACCCAAGCCATCATCTATGCGGAACAAGCCAAGATTGTCCTATCCATCAAGGACAAGAAGGAGAGATTCTCATTCAAGAACCGCATCCTCAAGAATCCAGTAGTCCCAAAGCAATTCCATCAATAAGGAGAGCAACAACAACAACCAGCACCCAAGAAGAAGAACAATAGAAGATGGAGGAAGAACAAGCCCCAGCATGTACCTGAAGGAACCGCTCAGCTAATCAATGCTATCAACACAGAAAATGATCATATGCTCCCGAAACCATTTCCAACAAAGAAAGGTGACCCAGGTGCAATCATCGAATGCACAATTAGAGACATCACTTTTCCTGACACCATCTGCGACACTGGATCAGGCGTCAACGTAATGTCCAAAAGGCATATGATGAACTATTTGATGATTTACCATTATACCCAACATATATTCAATTGCAGATGGCAGACCAATCACTGAGATTCCATGAAGGCGTAGTCAAGGATGTCATGGTAAGAATTCAAAATAAATATATACTCGTAGATTTTCTAGTTCTTGACATGCAGGGAGACGATGAATCACCTATTCTTTTGGGAAGACCGTTCCTCTACACCGCCAATGCTATCATCCACATCGGGTCAGGACAGATCCACTTCAACCTACCCACCAGAAAGGTACGCTGTCAATTCAAAAAACATCTTAACCATGAGCAGATCAGGAACCAACGAAACAGAAGGAAACGCCAAGCCTGCCATCAGGCTGCCCAGCCTCACTGTGGATGGGAGGAGTTCCCTGGAAGGATTGTGAAGTATGAAGATTGCTACAAGGAGCAAGAATAAGCCGTACAAGCACCACGCTGGAGTGAGTGGGAAGCGGAAACTAAGAGGATGGACCAGATTGCTAAAGCAGAGAAAGAAGAGATCCAGGCACAAGTGGAAGAATGGATAAAGAGAGATGAAGAATCAAGAGAAGCATAAAAGGAAGAGCTGGAGCCAGAAAAGAGAGAAGCAGAAGAGACAGAAAAGAGATGGAAGGAGAAGGAAGAAGCACCTGCTACACCACCGCCAAATGGAGAATTGACTGAGGTAACCTCGGACAATGAACCTACTGAGTAAGTACTCTCCTCTATCTAAGTCCTGTCGGTAGACTTTAAATTCCGTACCCTAGCCATAAGGTTAGAATGGTAGTTATCTAATTAATCTAGCATTCATTAGTAATTTTTCTTAGCATATTTATTAGTACAATCATTTTTGCATAAAAATAATAAAACCAACAAAAATATTTACTGCATCATAAATATCAAAGCCCCATGAGAATGAATATTCCCTGTGGTGGCATAAAAATTATTAGCATGCATACATATTTGATTTCTGCATAAGAAAATTAGAAAATCCTAAAAAGAGAAACCTGTTAGAATCCTGCTAAAATCTATCAATTTAAAATCAACTCAAAGAATAATCAAAGTACTCATTGGCTGACCGCTAACCTCTTGATAATTCGAGCCTCGAGTTTTGGTTTTCTTGTTGGAGTATAACTATGCAGGAATAATATTATGACTAAGGAGATAGTCTATTAGTGGCACTCATCAGGACTGCTGCTAACCAACTCGCTCTAGAGATCATTCAAGCATCAAGTATTGCAGACATCAAGTATTGGGGAAGGAGCATCCCCTAGTTATCAGGTAATTATACCTATGCGCTTATTAAGTCTACTTTATACAAACACAAAATACCAAAAATATGTGGGCACATGATGGTCCACACCTTTCACAAAAATACCAAAAATATGTGGCCACATGAAGGTCCACACTCTTAGAGAAGTTTCCTAGTTAGGTAAAGAAGCTTAAATTTTTGCTAGAAATATAAAATTACTTACCATGGAGTGGTATTAAACCTAACCCCTCTATATAAGATCTGGTATTTTTTATTGGCAATTGAGTTTCATAGGAAAATACAAGATCAAGGAGCTAGTCAACCCGACGCTCTTACACTGCCAATACACTGCTCAGAAGGGTCACTCAATTTGCAACATCAAAGACCCTGTCAAACGTCAAGCTTGGGGGAGGGCATCCTCCAATTAAAATCCAGCTAAGTATAAATTTCCTATCCTATTTATCAGTATTACTATATCGCTTTTTCGCGTGAGTTAGCTAGTAAAATAAAATCTGAAAACCAAATAAATATCTATCTATATATTAGAGTTTGTTTAGAGTTAGTCTAGGCTAAAACTAAATTAAAATGATGAACACTAAAATTTGTCTTGGAGATAATGAATAGTTGCTGTCACAATACTTTTCAAATGCCTAGTTGTCAAACTTAAATTCTCCTGAGTTTTAGAGATTGCTGTTTTCATTGAAGAGTTTACTCTGAACCTAAAACTTGTGGAGGCATATGTTTGATCTAAGTCTAGATGATTGATTGATATGATTCATGAAAGTTGGGCTGCTATTTATCTTATTCCTAGCATTACTAAGTTCTGGAGATTTATTTCAAAAACATAAAATTTACATGATGAGCTCTTGTATGACAAAATGTGAATTCCTACCAAAGCCATATATATGATACATCTACATAGGAAAACCTTTTGCACATTCATGCTGCTTGCTTTATATTGAGTTCAGTCAACCTTTGTTGGATACCATATGAGAGTCTTGTCATGCTTTTAAAACCAAGATCACATACACACTTCAGCACATATGCATTATTCCTACCCTGGGAGTAATCGCAACCATTTCCACTTTCATCAATGTTCATCATGAAAATGTTTTCTCCTACACTGGGAGTGAACACCAAAAATATATAAACCCCGTAGGACAGCCCTGTTATAATTGCTCTAAGTTCTCATTATTATCTCTCCAGTTATTCATATTCAAATGATACATGTGGCTATGCAAAAATATAAAGGTAGTAAAAGATGGACAAGTGTCCCAGCATTAAAACAATGGGTACAAGATGCCCGCCTCCCGAATGAAAAAAAAGAAGAGAATAAAGACAGCCCATGTGTTCCTCCAAGTTACAAAGGAGAGTGAATTATTTTCAAAGAGCAAAAGTAGAATTAGGAATAGCCACTAAATACCACATATACACCTATCCACCATATTCCATACACATGCACATCTTGGTTTGATTGTATGCCTCGATTCTCTATAGATCCATTGTTTGACTTTACAACATATGAATTGCAAGTATGCTTAAACCTTGTTATTGCCACTCCTATAAGCTCCACTATAAAGCCTTAGTTATAGGAAGGCATAATAACATTAATGCCTTAAGTGAGATCCACAAATACCATATATACTGAGAGACTTGAGGGTGTCATACAATTATAGCTCTGAGTTTTATTTTGAGAACTTGCAAAACTCCGGGATATTGGTACTGTGAAGAATTTTCTACATAGTGCAAGACTTGATTGTTCTTTCTTTCAATTACTCAAGACTGAGGCAAGAATTGTAAAGCCCCATAATTAAAGGTAAAATGGGTAAGTTTAAAAGTTAGAGCAGTTTTGTCTAATCCGGAGGAGAATCTATATTTGAAGCATGTGTACATGGGAAGTATGAAAACATTGTAGCAACTCCTAATCCAATTACATTAGTAATTAGGCTTAGTTTGTTTGCCAAGGGACTGGCAAACAAGTAAGCTTGGGGGTGTTGTTGACGGTGGATAACGTCAACTTTTATTAGAACTTTAGACACCAAAGGATACATGAATACACACTAGTCTAGGGTTTTAACTGACAGCCTCCACGAGTTTTGCATGTTCTGTATTTTCCAGGGGCTATTCCAAAAAAGCATAAAAGAAGGGTTAAAGAGCATGATTACCACGTAACTTAACCGCCAAGGAAACATGATCACGAGAACACTAGAAGCATCTGGAACACACCCGATGCACCGGGGCCCGAGACCCACTAGGGTAGGGCTGGCCGGCGCCAGGGTGGGGCCGGTCGGCGCCCCCCTGCTAGGGTTTCAGCCCAGCTTCTGGAGTCTTCTTCCTCCGCCTTTGTGGAGTCATCTCAGCCCTTGTTTCAAGTCGGTTTGATCCTACGGCGCACGTGCATCCCACTGGGCTATAAATAAAGGGGCAGACCCCCTGGAGGCATCAACCCATCATTCATTCAAGGCATCAAGTCCTCAAGCCATCAAGAGCCTCCTAGTTCATCAAGAGCCTCCTAGTTCATAGTTCTAGCCTAATTAGATTAGAGAGTAGAGCAGTTCTAGTTCTCCGGCGAATCTGGAGCCCCGGCGTCTGTCTGGAGCACGGAGTTCGGTATAATTCTAGTTCTTTCTCTATTATTGTATTCTTCATTATGATTAGGGAAACATTGTTCTTAATAGTTCATATGTTCTTGATTACAATAGTCTTTGTCTACTTTGATTATATGTCTAGTATAGTTGGTTTGATCTTATTGAATTCATGTAATTGCTCGTGTAGCGTTTATTCATGCGTACGATGGATAGATGATGAACGATATGTAGACGTGGTGTCTAGGTATTCTGTTTATCTGCGAGTGCACCCTGATGTGCCGGGTTGTGTGGTAGATCGCGTAGGTGACAGCTGTGTTGAGTCCTCTGTAGTCCACCCCCCGTATGTAGGCCAGCAGGCACGGTCGCGAAGTTGGGTGATGACTCTGTTTCACACCTTTCCAAGATGATGCCATTAGTCTAACAACGATTGCTAGATGTAATTGCACTAATTAGAGTTATTCATTGATGTAGTTATAGAATTACCTTTGATATTAATTCCTTAGTATATCCATTGGCTAGCTATTACTATGACTGGAGAAGTGCTCTGATGATTATCTTTTATTTATGATGCTTGATCATACTTATCACCTTTATCTTTATTTACCTTGTGACCTCTGCCTGTTATGAGTAGAGTAAATGACATCGGTAATGTCACTTATCCATTGTATACTATCACTATCAATATAATAGATTAAAGTTTATCCTAGTCCTTCCTAGTGGTATAAATATAAATCGACAACCTGGTAGAACTCCCTAGGTAAAATGCTACAATGGTATAATTATCTGTCCGCTTGCAGAACTGATCTTAGTTTATATTATTTATATTTATTTCTGCCTAGTCACATAGATTAATATATAAAACCTTTATTTATTCTTAGCATTAATAATTAGGGATGACAACCTAGTTCTTGCATAAGAATGTTGGTAATAGAAAAGTGGCTAGCTGCTACTGACAAGTTAATTAATTACCATTCATCTTCTAATATCGCCTCTCGCATTAAAAGTTATATAGTTATATTTGGCGACGTTAGTAGATGTCAACAGACCTAAATTCGAATTCGTAGGAGCCCAACCACTCGCGCACTCACCTGCGCTCCGAAAACCCTAGCCCAGCGCACCGGATTGCCGCCACGTGCCCCCGACTCGCTGCCCTCCGTTCACTGCCGCGCCATGGCCGCGACCTCCTATATAATGGACAGCCCGAGCCCTAGTGCTCTCTCCCAACCACTCCGCGACCACTTTGTGGCCACACCATTTCGCAAAGACCGAGAGAGAGGGAGCTAAGGGAGGAAGGGAGAGCATGGCGGCCTGGGAGCGCCATCTGCTCTGCCTGGAATCACCGACGAGCCACCGGAGTAGGAGGAGAAGCGCGAGGCGTCATCTTCCCTGTTGCGGCTCTGCACGGCACTGCTACTCGTCTACACGGCCTTGACATGCCACCGCACCACCATCCCAACCTGGGAGAGGCAAAGGTGTAACACCCTAGTGTTAGTTACTATTTTCACACTTGCATTTGCATGCCATCAAGCATTTATCATGTCATATCATGCATCATCATCATTTGATTAGAGTTAAATTCAAATATATGTTATATGTGTGCTTATATGCCTACAGTGTGCTTGATAGGGTAGCAAGCAAATGTGATGATTGTTTACTATTCTAAATGCTTTATACATGTTTGGGATAACATTTAGAACAATGTTCATGTTGGTGAAATCCCTAAAATACCCCTTTAGCTCATGGTTGACTAGAAAACCCTTTTAAAGCTATTTTGTTTGACCAAACAAGAAGGGTAATTTAGAGACTTTGCATGTCAGTGCACCCTTAATCAAAGTTGTGTAGAATTTTATAAGAAACAAACTTTATTTTTGGGTCAACTCATGAAAATGGGTGGAAGGTGGTCAAAAAGTTGAATTAGTGCAGATTTGGAGCTGTTTTGAGGTTTCAAAATTTTCTCAAGTCTAAACTACATTTCAGTTTCATTGTACCCCTGTTCATCGATCTGTATCTCTCTATCCATGCCGATCTAGCTCGAGTTGTCCTAATATAGATTGGAGTACTCGTGTAGTTCTTCCATCTCTATTAGTGATGTTTTCTCTGAAACGGTTTGGATCACGAGCTAGAGATCGATCAAAAGTCGAGTTTCAGTCTGTCTCTGGGACTGAATCAGACCGATTCAAATCGGCATTCAGCCGAACAGCTGGCGCGGCCGCAGGCAAACGGTGCCAAGTGGCGACCGTACGCCGGCATCAGGCCACGCCCGCCTGCCATCGCCCTGCAAGTGCAAAAGGGGCACTCCATCCTGTCCCCCAGCGCGCTCCTCTCACTCTCCCCCGCTCTCTCGTCTCTCTGCTCGCTCTTTTCTTCTCCGCCGTCGCCATTGTCCGCGGCGCATGCTCGCCGGACCGCCGCCGTCTGCCATGGCCGCCGTTGAGCGTGCTCCGGTGACGGTTAGGTCTCGGGAGTTAGCTCATCGGGTTCATCTCGTTCTCAGGAACACGTAGGTGCCCTCGGTGCCGCCGGTGACCTCGCCGCCGGCGAGATAGGGCCGGTCAGCACCGGCGGCTCTGTCTCTCTCTCTGACGCGTGGGGCCCGTTTGACCGGGGAGCCCACCGGTCAGTCGCTTTGGGGCGCCTCGGGTGCACTGAGCCGGGTGTTTGTAGCATTTTGAATCGAGTTCATTTTAAAGGATTAATGAAATTGATTTTCAGAAAATGTGTAAAATCTTCCAAAATTCATATTTGGAGCTAGGAGTGTCCAAATGAGGTGAAACCAATTTTGTTGGGTTTATATTTCTGTGCTCTATGTATGAAAAATATAACATGTGCTTTTTGGATAACTTTTCTGTGCAGTTATATTTAATTTGTTAATTGCTTGCAAACTTGATAAATGCATAAGTAATTATAGGAATGTGCTAAAAATGTGATTCCACTTGAATTAATCTTGTTTAGGGAATTAGAATCTGGAAAAAATATGCTTGCTAGTGTTGCACTATTATTTATATGATGTCATGTACAATGTGCCTTTTATGCTTTAATCTTGCAAAAATAACCATGCTTAATGTGTTAAGGATATGGTCATGAATATTTTTCCTGAACCATGTTATGTTGTGAAGAATCTAAGAAAAATAGGAAATCTATTGTTTGATACTTTTCACTATGTTAAGTATTTTCCATTGCTTAAGAGGCTGGTTGTTTGTTATTTTTGTGTAGACTGTTATACTTGTCCACATGACTTGAAATTTTAGCACTAGGCCAATCTGGAAATGCTTTATCTACTGTAATTTTTCTAGATTTTTCTAGGCATAGTAAATAGTTGGTCTAGTTATAAGCTAGGGTTTGTTTAATTGCTTTTAAGCAAGTATTAGTTCGTTAAAATGTGTTTTCATGCCGTTTGTGGTGGTCTAGCATTGCCACTATGTTGAACACTATGAATCTGATCCTAACTTGAGCTTAGGGCAGGAAGGGTGCTATTCTTGTTTATGTGTTGCTCATGCTTGTTAGCTCAAAATGATTAATAGCTAGTTGAGTTGATGTAAGTTTAATGGTTAGTGCAGGTTGTAGACCTCTTACGAAAGATGAGAAATTATTCTATGCCTTGCTTAAGAAGGGTGAGTATGAGTTAGTTGTCTAGAGAAGAAATATGCACGTACTCAGTAAATGAGTGTGAATTGTTAAACTGATTGCATCACATGGTTTAAGTTGTGCATCTCTACCTTGCATTACATGTGCATTCTCAGTTCTCATATATGCATATCATACATATAGGGTCGCCAGGAGGAGTGACGCTGTTGCAATTCGATCCACCAGAGGAAGGGGTTCCGCCGGAAATTGAGGTGCCGGAGGTTCCCGAAGGCCAGGAGGAGGAGGCTGAACTTCCTGAGTGCTCGGACCATCGGCCCTCTAATTTTGTGAAAGGCAAGCCCCGGTGCATCCCTAAGCCTCCACCTATTCTTTTTACAAATGCACTGGTCTTTATTAAATTGTATGATTGTGCACTTAAGTATAGGAGTTGATATGATACCGTTGCTGCATTTATACCTTGTCCACTTATACTTGATCCTGAAGTTATTACTAGACGAGGGATGGGTTCGATCTTATGCTTAGCCATGCTTAGACCCGTAGAAGTCGAGGGATTTCCTGTCCTTCGCGAGCATAGGTGGTTACTAATGATGATGTTGGGGATGGATTCCACATGATGGACTATATGTGCCACCATGCCACAGTGTCTAATGAGAGAATCAAGGCTAGGTAGCGGGGAGCCGCATGACATGGTGAAGGTCATGCCGTCTTCGGTGCTGCTTGTGGCTGACTAGGACTGAGGCCACCAGACATCAGTTGAGATTGAAGGACGTCGTCACATAGCTGGTCCGATAAGTCGTTCTGACCGCGAAGCCGAGTATTTCTTTCTGAGCCAGGAATTGGGGCTGATAAGGTAGACATATTCTGGAAGTAGGAAGTATGTGCAGAGACACCAGCTTACCAAGGGCAGGTCAAGGACCTGAGGCTTCCTGGAAGTGGGTTCGTCTCTGAGAATATGGGCCCCCCAAACCCGCGATACATATTACGTCTCAGAAAGATTTAACGGTGACCCAAGAAGCCAGTGGCTCGGCTGACAGGGTTTGTGATTGGCATATTTGCCAGTTGGTACAATCGATTCAAATCGCCATCTCTCCTGGTTAGTGAGAAACTGAACTGATCTTCTGGTGACGTAGAGGCTAATAACTTGAACATAATGATTATGGTGAGATGAGGTTGATATCTGTGGATATCGGAAATCAGATGGTTTTTATTGATTGCTATAATATTCAGTGATTGCTTAGTATAGTGGCAAATCTTAGTTTAAATAGCTCAACTGAAATCGAAGCTAAATCACATTTAAATGTATAAGTTGAGGAACTACTGTAGTAATGCTTTTTATGCAAAATGTTGCTATCCTCTGAGCTCCACCGAATAAGCCTGCATATCCTTGAGAGTCTTTTTATTTACTCCCTGTCGAGTAAGTCTAGCTGAGTACAATCGAGTACTGAGGGTTTTATTCCCATTGTTGTAGATGGTGTAGTCTACTATGCGTATTGCAAGAACTGCTTCACCCCTGCGGGCGAAGAAGACTAGACCTGAGGGCAGGGTCATTATCTATCCTTAGTCGTTGTAAGAATGCTGTGACGTGGTCATGTGCTGGTACTCGTATTTGAACTCTGTGGTGTAAAACTATGTTAACTTCCGCTACTACTGTATTTGTGTAAAAGACTATGTTGTACTCTGATGTTTAAATTCGGTTGCGAACTTATGTATCATGTGATCGGTTGTTGCTGGATGAATGATCCTTGGGGTATGAAAATGTTTGAAATCCTTCGAGATTTCCGGACTACCAGGTTTATATTGGCTCAAGTGCGACTTGATTGCTATTAAAAATGCGATCGTTGTACTTGTGCTCGTATAAATTGGTCGGTTCTGTGACAAAAGGCACCTCTTTTTCTCCACCGTAGCACTGCACACACTCTAGGCCACGTGAACAAGCACGAGCTGGTGATGCCCAGCCCTTGCGGCTCGGGAACGCCCACGCGAACGCACACGCGAGAGTGCGCACGCCGCCATAGCGTTCCGCCATGGCGAGACGCCGCTCTGAGCACCTCCAGCTACCTCGCTCGACGAGGGAGAGCCGTCGAGCCTCACTGCAACTACGCGAAGCCACCCGTTTGGCTAATCACGTCCAAAGTGTTGCCTTTTTACTATGTTGGTAGAGCCGAGAGCTCACCGGCGTTCCGCCGCGTGCATCGTCGATAGCCACGTCATCGGCACACCTAGACCGTCGGGAACATGTTTCCCATGACTTGGAGCATGGCTAATTGAGAAAAGGCACCACCTTTGGGCCTCGTTTCCATGCCGAAGCGCACCGCCGCCGTCCATCACCATCTGGACGCTGCGGTCATCACCGCCAGCCGTCACGAGGACCACAACACCCCCTCCGAGGCCACCTACGGCATCACCGGAGCTTAAGAAGACGCACTTGCACCCCAAAAGAACCCCGGGGCGCCACGACCACCTCGCCGCCGCCACCGTGCTAAGCACCACCGCCGTCGAGGCTAAGCCGGCCAAATAGGACGCCAAAGACCCAACCTTTAGCCCAAGAAGTGTTTGCTGGAACCCTAGGAACCGTCGAGACCTTTAGCCGGACCTTCGATCGTCGAGAAGGCCCGGGGAAGCGAGCTCGCCGTCGGCAGGAGGCACCGTCATGTCGGGTAGAGAGGGGGAAGGGTGTAGGAAGGAGGGAGCACGCGCTTCGTGCGCTTGGTGAACCGTGAGTCAAGAGTGGAAGCAGGTGGATGGGCTCGGTCCACCACAGACCGTGCCCTTGGTCCACTACACCACGTGTGTCAGTCCACCGTGAGCCGGATCCTGTGAACAAAGCCCCACCGCGGGCCAGGCCTGACGCGTGGCTCACCCTAGAGCCAACACGTATCCGGGCCGGACCGGCCCAACTGACCCATATCCGGCCCATCTTGGCCCACTCCGAGCCCAGTCCGCGTTGGCCGTTGACCGGTGAGCGTTGACCATTGACCTGATCCCACCTGTCACTGATCGCACAGCTTCAACCAACCAAGCTTTGCCACGTGTCACCCTAGGAATATTCTGGCATCTTTCCTTTTTCAAAATATACTTCGGACTTCAAAAATTCATAGAATATTCATGCGAAATCAGAAAAATGAAAATGAGATGTCCAAATTTTTCTAAAAATGAGCCCTAGGTCATAGGCTTGTGTATGAGTGCATTTGGATCTTTTAAAGTTCTGTTGTATCTTCGTGAGCATCTATAGGAGTCGCTTACGCGACGATTACATCTCGTTTTCAGTCCCGGAGGATCAGGAGCTTGAGGAGGAAGACCCGGACTACACCGAGGAGCTCGGAAACGACCTGACTGTAGGTGCCACCATCCACCCAGCCTCGTAGAATCCTATTAGACATGACATGATAGATGCTAGCGCTTTACTTTCATACAATATATCCTGTGCTAAGGTAGAATTGCTTGTTGGCCCTTACCTTGTCGCAACCTATCCCCTGCTCACCCGCTGATAGGATAGACTCGCTTAACTAATAGTATTGCATAAATGCTACTATTCTACCTTACACTTAATCCTGCTTGAATTGAATCGTGACCTATTTGGAATATGACTAAAGGCACGGAGTGCCAATAACCTGATAATTAATCAGGGAGATCTTGGCGTGAGTCTTGGGTGAGTAGTGAGGGTCGAGTCGACTAGACAGGATCTACGGCAAGCCTGGGAGGCAAGTCATGCCGGGGGAGTGTGACCTAGGCATTCCCCATGTGAGGTACCTGTGGTGGGTGCATGAGACCCTTGGTGGGTTAGAGGATGAGATTCCAAGGGGAGACACTCTGTGGGATGAGTCCTCCGGATAGAGGTTTCATTGGGGCAAGCTGCGGTTTAGCCCCAGAGAGGAAGATATCCTGTCCGGTCAATACCTAGGAACTGTTATGTTGGAAGAACCAGGTTGTAGGACCCTCCATGCACACCACTCATTCCTGAATGGGCAGGATCTAGGAGGTCAACCTCCCCGGAGCATTGCCACTGCTATTAGGATCGTAGGTGATAGTGTAGGGAGGTACGGGCTGCGGTCCACACCCTCCCGAGACAGCGATGTGCCCCTGGGGGCCTGGTACATCGTCTCACAGTCTCAGCGTGTCGGAATTCATTCCGGGGTGACCAAGGGCTGAGTGATTGAGTGGCATTGCCCCGGATGGGCGGCAACCCAGTATTGGCCTAGGCGACGGCCATCGCCGATGATGGCGATCTTGTGGGTTCGGGTGTACAAACCCTGCAAAGTTATTGATCTATTCGTATAGCCGCGTGCTCGGTCATTGGACATTCCTACGATTTGATCCAAGGGCTACGGTATGATCCAAGAGCTACGATTCATCCCACCGGCCTATATAAGGACCCCTACACCCCCTAGGGTTTCATATCTCATATCTCATATCTCATATCTCTCAGATCATATCAATCAGAAGAGAAGAGCTCTCCACCAGAGATTAGGGTTAGACACTCAAAGTTCTAGTTTGGACCTAGATAGTAGATTGAAGTAGAGTTGAGCCTTCACCTCAGGATTCTGGATCGCCTGTCTACTAGAGATTGGTAATTCTGTTGTATTACCTCTTATTATGACTTTATGCCATTTCAATACTATGTTTCGGTTTGTTATGTTCCTAGTTTATTCTAATAGTATATTTGATATAGTTATGATTGGTAATGAGTTTATGCATGAGTTCGCAAAGTGCTTAATCCAGTACTTGAGTGGGTTAAGTGGTAGACATTATAGAGGCATGGTGCTTAGATATAGGTTCCTGCGGATGCGCTTTATATGCCGGGTCATGTGGTAGATCGCGGATGTGACACTCCCGTTGAGTCCTTTGTAGTCGACTCCCCGTATGTAGGGAGAGTAGAACTAGATTATGAAGGTAGACTTACTCTGTTCTTATTCTTCCTGAATAATGTTCCTGATGCATAGACAAAGAGTCAATTGTGCTATACATGATTGTATATTTGTTATAGTAGATAAATAACATAATTAATTAGGAATGACATACGAATCTGATCTCTTAAGTAATCCTATGCTTTGGTTGATTTTAATTTTGAGTAGTCCACACCTCTCTAGAAAGTTATCTAAGCCTTTATTATCATAATATCCATATCTTTATTATTGTCTTACCCCTGTTTAAGTATGTGCTATGTGATTGATTCTATTCATAAGTAATGTATCTTGAATCTATCCACTCATGCCTGGCTCCATACTTTCTCCCTGTGGTAAAAATATAAATCGACAACCCTGGAATACTCGGGTAAAAGGCTACAATGGTATAATTAATCTGTGCGCTTGCAGATACTTGAAACTTGATTATTTATTTGTACCCTCTTTAGTCACTTGCATTCATAATAACTGCTTAGTATTAATCTGGGTAGTTTCCATACATGTCTCTTATATTCATGCTAGGGATGATAACTTACTTATTGTAAGATATATATGTTTAAAAGATGTAGCTAAGTAATTTACCAAGTGACACTTAATTAATACCAACAAGCATTTTTGGCGCCGTTGCCAGGGAGAAGTAACGGAAAGGCATTTGAGAAAAAGATCAAGTACATACTTAGTGATGGAATCATACCTAGTACCTCTGCTTTTACAGAATTACCCCTTGTTTTTCTTGTCTACATTTTATGCAGGGTATTACAGGATTCAATCAACTTCATACATCTGAATCGAATCAGCGCAAGAAGAAGCTAACACCAAGTTCCTGAAGCCATGGCTGAGAAAACATTGCGAGAGTTCGCTACACCAAGCACCAAGAACATCCGCACCGGACCAGCACTCAACACTGATAACTTAGAGTTCGAGCTCAAGCCAAGCCTCATCAACATGGTTCAAGCTATATCATTCAGTGGAGATGCAAGTGCTGATCTTCAGAATTTTCTAGAGATTAGCAGCACTATCGCCATCAAGAACGTTGCTCAAGACATCATACTACTTCGTTTATTCCCATTTTCACTCTTGGGAAGAGCGAAGCAGTGGTTCTACGCCAACAAAGATCACATCAACACATGGGCAAAGTGTTCTAAGGCCTTCCTAGAAAAGTTTTTCCCTATAGGCAAAACCAATGCCTTAAGAGGAAAGATTACCGACTTTCAGCAGCAGAAAGAAGAAAGTATTTGAGAAGCATGGGAGCGCTATCAAGAATACATCTTAGATTGTCCCCATCATGGAATAGAAGATTGGTTACTCCTCCAAGGTTTCTACCATGGATTAACTCAAAGGAGTTGTAACCAACTTGATGCAACTTCTGAAGGATCATTCCTGTCACTCACCCCTGGGAAAGCTGAAGCACTTATGGAGAAAATATCAAGAAATCAAAGCTGGACCCGTGACAATACTCCATTATCATCAGAGTGAGGAGACAACCGTAGAACTATGTGCATTATCAACCAATATTGACGTACTACTAGGATGGCTCACACAGCGAGGTGACTACAAGAAGGATCGTCAAGTTATTCAAGATGCATTCAACACACAGAACAAATGGGGAGAGTACTTGGGAGTGAAGTTTGATCCACCGCAAGAAGACATCAACGTCATTCTCAACAACTCTACACCACAAAAGCAAGGATGGAATCAACAACAATCCAACCAAGGTAAGTACCTAGGTAAATATCCTAAACAACCATCCTTGAGATATTTGATATTAGAGCAAGCTAGAATTAATGATAATATTGCTAAGAAACTTGCTTCTAATGATAAATCTTTGAAAGTATAAATGTCAAAATGGATAACTTTTCTTCTTCTATCAAAGATCAACTTGTTCATAATAAAAAGATAGAATCACAAATAGCACAGTTGTCTGCTGCATTGCCTTTTTCCACTAACCATGAGCAGGTCAAAGCTATAACTACGAGAGGTGGAAAATCAACCCAAGATCCCCCATATTCAAAAGGAACACATATGAGAGGGACAACTAGGGTACCGGCAGCACCAGCAGAACTAGAAGAAAAGAGAGACGCTGAAGTGGAAGAAGTTGCACCACAAGAGCATGAAATGACACAAGATTTCCATGACGTCCACTTCCTACCATTCCCGCGAAGAATCCGGAAGAATCAACAAGATGAGCAGTTCGGCAGATTTATTGAAATCATCCAGAAGCTATATGTCAACATACCATTATTAGATGCCCTTCAAGTCCCCACTTATGCAAGGTACATTAGAGAAATCCTAAACAAGAAGAGACCACTGCCGACCACCGAAGTCATCAAGCTAACAGAAGAATGTAGTGCGGCTATCCTCAATATAGCACCGGAAAAGAAAAGGATCCAGGATGCCCCACTATTGATTGCTCGATCGGAGAACAATACTTCAACAACGCATTATGTGATCTTGGAGCAAGTGTCAGTGTGATGCCCAAATCAATCTTTGAAAAGCTCAGATATTCCACCCTGGAACCCACATCAATGTGCATTCAACTGGCAGATCAATCAATTCGCTACCCCGAGGGAATTGCGGAAAACATTCCAGTGAAGATAAGAGACTTCTTCCTGCCAGTAGATTTTGTGGTCCTAGATATGCAACCAGACTCGAAAGTATCCCTCATCCTCGGGAGACCTTTCTTGAGCACAACCAATGCTTACATTGATGTCGGGACAGGAGAAATCAGATTCAACATAAACGGCAAAGAATTGCGGTTTGCTTTCCGACCAAGACCAGAACAACAACCCACTGCAAACATGGTGGACGAAAAGGACGAACCAACTGGATCACCATCTCCTGGATTGGACAATTCACCCGCTAACTAAGCAAGAAAAGGAAGTCCGATTCGGTGGACAAGAAAATCCTGAACCTTCGCCAAGAGGTAACTTGGTATTTACCTGCATTTATTTTCCGCATTTATATTTCCGCATATGCATTATAAAAACAAAATAAAAATTTGCACTGTAATATTTTTAGAGTCTTATATAGGTTTTTCCTAGAGCATAAAAACTCCCGGTAGAGTTATTTCACCGCAGAGTTAGAAAATTATAAAAAAAATCACATTTCAATTCCTTGCATTTTGTAGTTGCATAAAAGTATTATTTTCATAGTTCGTATTTGCATGGTATTTGTCTACGGTAGAATACGGGAGACACATGGGTCCCACACCTATCACACTCATCACCTCCACCTCCATTATCACCCACTATCATCCACCATTATTCACTACCATCCATATTTTTCCATCAACCCTATCACATTCATGCACCACTATGGGAACCAACCATCAGAGCATCAAAGTATTAGGATTGAGGCAGAGAGCACCCATGAGAAAAGAGAGAGCAAGTGGCCACCAGGTGGGGTCAACCGACCCCACCCCTAGGTCACCACACCTGCCTCTTCCCCTCCTATAAAATCCCAAGCTCTCAGTTCATTCCTTGCACCATCTCAAACCCGAGAGCACCCCTTTCGTCTATAATTCCATCTAGAGAGTTTGAGAGATAGCTAGCTCTTCATTTGGAAGAATAGAGAGACCCCGAGAGTGAAGCCTGTGAGAGTAGAAGTTCTGCTGATCTCCTGAGTGAAAAACATAGCATTTAGAGGAGGTGTTGTCCAACTAAAATCAAAGTAGAAAGTTGCCTCAAGTTTGAGCTTAAAACCTTGATCAACTTGAATGAACCCTTGAACGACTAACCTTTGAATGACTGACTTCTGGATGGCTAACCTCTAACATTTTTGAGCTAACCCCTATGCAAGTTTTCTTTTGTGGTATGCACTAACGTTTTGCAGATATGAGCTAGCTCAAGAAGAAGTTCACCCATGCGGGATCATCATGATCTACCCAGAGCCGTTCATCAAGTGGCTCGGATATGAACGTTGACCCCCCGTCCCAGGAGCTGCCTGCTGCACCCATCTCATCTTGACGGAGGAGAAGCATTTGGAGCTGCGATGCCCCGAGAAGGCCAAGTTCAACGTCATCAAGAACCTCTCGTTCACACTGACGAGTGTTTTTAGCGACGACCTTCTCCACGATACAGGTATGGACATTGAATTCCAACTTATCTTCCATGAGATTGGTTGGGAGAATTTTTGGCAAATGACCGAGCCAGGTAGCAAGCTTCTCGCTGCCGAATTTCTTTGCATGCTTAAAGCTGAAACTAATGGAGTTTCTTTTCGACTATTTAACAAAGAAATTTCTTTAACATGGGAAGAACTTAGCCAACACCTTAGTTTTCATTCGGAATGTGTGATAGACATGGATCTTGCTTTACTTGAATTTGATAGACTAAAATTTTGGAAGGAAATGACTGATGAGAATAGCTATAAACATCCTGTTACCAATTCCATTCATCTACCTACTTTGCGCTTTATGCACCGCTGGCTAGGAATTACACTTTTTCCTAGGGAAGATGTTCACATTGTTTGGATCGAGGATTTGCAAATTTTGTTTGCCATGACTAGACGTAGGAAAGTTTCACCTGTTTATGCCTTGGTAGAACATTGGATCAAAACTTTTGAGAGGAAGTTTGGGCACATCAAGTATACCTCTTTGGTAACTCGTCTTGCCGGCAGTTTAGGTCTTCTAGAAAATGCCACGCTTGATTTTATAACTGAAGACCGGCCCGAGATTACCATTGAACATTTCAGGCAAGCCCAAATAATAAAAGGAGGGAAGAACAACATTCCCATTACTATGATTTATCGTGGCGATACGACCGAGATCCCATTTCATAACCCGGGACTCGGATTGTATGCTACACCTTCTTTTATTGTTTTGCCAAACAGGGCCACTGTCGGTAGGAGCGCATCAACACGCCTGGACCGCATACCGCAAAGGTACTATGGCGCAGACCCGACTCCACAGGGCCTAGCATTCGCTGGCTACCAGACGTTCGACCACACGGGCACCTCACATGGTTATCATAACCCGTGGGAGGCAACCCCGTCCACACAATCGGAGAGATCCTGGCAGCAAGCGAGCAGCACCCAGTGGCAGCACGGCTACTATGGCTATTACTAGTAAGGTAGTGGTTAGTTTGACATGCAGGAGAAGACGTCTGGAGGAATGCACTACCAGCCCGGACGTGCGTCCTACTCCGGCCCCAGCTACCACGAGTACCAGCAGGATAGGCACGTGCTTCGCGCGTAGCTGCGCAAGATTGAGGAGACGCAGAACGCCCTCATACAAGCCCAGGACCAGGTCCAGCAGCGCCAGGTGGTACACGACAACAACTGGGAAGCGCTCTTCACCCACTTCCACATTCGACCACCGTACCAGTGAGACTGCACCAACAGCTAGCTTGGGGGAGGACCCCCACATGACTAGGTAAGTCATCTCAACCCGCTTTGTTTTTAAATTTGGTGCTAGTAGTTCGCTTTAGTTTGTTTAATTAGTTTGCTTTAGTTTGTTTGGTTTGTTTTAGTTTGTGTGTGTGAATAAAGGAACTTTGAGAATCTGAACCTAGATGATAGTTGCTCTAGTGCCATGCTTAAATTAAAATTTCTCTCACTATTGAGTTATTAATTTGACTTGAGAATTTATTCGATCTGAAACTTGAAATCTGTGGGAGCATATTTAAGCTAATATAAATAAATGATAGTTATGATATAAGAAAATTTGAGCTACTATCTGTCTAGTTCATTATGACACTAAATTTTAGATGCTTTATTTTAAAAAATGCTAAAATTATATGATGAGTTCCTTGTATGACAAAAGCTGAAATTCCTACCAGAGCCATATATCACAATTAGACTAGAAAAACCTTTTACATATATAGTGCTTGTTTTGCATTGAGTTCAGTCAAGCTTTGTTGCATACCTTATGAGAGCTTTGTCATACTTTTAAAATCAAGATCACGCACACTCCACTCACATAGGTACTATCCCTACACTAGGGTCGGCGCCACAACATGCCATTCCATCCAAAAATGTCTTGCTCCTACACTGGGAGTAAACACCAAAAATGTTCCATATATTTCCTCTCAAATAAATGCTCCAAGTTCTTGTGAGTATCTCTCAAAAATAGAAAGTTGCAGAGAAGAGGCATAAGGCTAGGCAAAAGTGAGAGTTATGAGAGAAAACAATGGATACTCAGATGCCCACCTGAGAGAAAAAAATGGACAAGTGTCCGATGAAATAAAACAATGGGTACTTGGATGCCTGCCTGAAATAGAAAAAAGAGAAAGCTAGCCCATGTTGTCCTGCAACACAAGTTTCAAGTTTCAAAAGAGAGATCTGTTTCCAAGGGGCAGCCACCATATACACCCCTCATACCACACACAAGCACATCTTGATTTGATTGTATGACCTAACTCTCTTTGGATCCATTGTTTGACTTTACAAAGTGTTCATTGTTTTCCCCACCTATGAGCTCCACAAAAGGCCTTATCAAGTTGTATGAAGGAAAGCATACACACTATTGCTCTAGTGAGGATCCACAAATACCACATATAGGAGAGATTTGAGAGAATGTCATACAAGTGCAACTCTGAGTTTTATTTTGAAAAATACAAAAATCCCGAAATAGAGGTGAAATAATAGATTTGATATTTAGTGCTTAACTGATTATTCTATCTTTCAATTACCCAGGGCTAATTGATAGTGGAAGTCCCATGATTGCAGGTCATATGGATAAATTTGAAAGTTAGATTGGTCACTCTATTTTGGTATAGAATCTTTAATGAAGGCATGTGTGCAGGAGTAATTCATTGTTTGCTCAGGGACGAGCAAAGGTTAAGCATGGGGAAACTTGTTGATGGTAGTTATTGTTCAATTTTAAACATCATAAAAACATCCTCAAACATAGAATAGGGTTTAAACTGACAGAATTCCACGAGTTTTCGTGAATCTATGTTTTGCAGGGTGTTAATCAGAAAAGGATCAAGGGAGACCCACATGTCAGATCAAGATATCGAATTCTGACACGAAAGTAGAACAAGAATATTCTAGAGAACACCAGAGACACGCCATACGAAGCAGGGCCCCCTTGGCAGAGAGAGAGAGGGTCGGCCGACCCTCTGACAAGGTCGGCTGACCTGTCAGACTCTCCTCTTCGCCTCCGCTTCGATGTGGACCCACATCCCAAAATTTCACGCAACCTCCACCGCTCGTCGAATTCGGTTTGATCCAAGGGCTACGGTTCATCCCACTGGCCTATATAAGGACCCGCAGACCCCCCAGGGTTTCATATCTCATATCTCATATCTCATATCTCTCAGATCATATCAATCAGAAAAGAAGAGCTCTCCACGAGAGATTAGGGTTAGACACTCAAATTTCTAGTTTAGACCCAGATAGTAGATTGAAGTAGAGTTGAGCCTTCGGCTCAGGATTCTAGATTGCCTGTCTACTAGAGATTGGTAATTCTACTGTATTACCTCTTATTATGACTTTATATGTTCCTAGTTTATTCTAGTAGTATATTTGATATAGTTATGATTGATAATGAGTTTATGTATGAGTTCACAAAGCGCTTAATCCAGTACACGAGTGGGTTAAGTGGTGGACATTATAGAGGCATGGTTCTTAGATATTGTTTGCCTGCGAATGCGCTTTATATACCGTGTCATGTGGTAGATCACGGATGTGACACTCCCGATGAGTCCTTTATAGTCCACTCCCCGTATGTAGAGAGAGTAGAACTAGATTATGAAGGTAGACTTGCTCTATTCTTGTTCTTCCTGAATAATGTTCCTGATGCATAGATAAAGAGTCAATTGTGCTATACATGATTGTATATTTGCTAGAGTAGATAAATAACATAATTAATTAGGAATGACATACGAATCTGATCTCTTAAGTAATCTTATGTTTTGGTTGACTTTAATTTTGAGTAGTCCACACCTCTCTGGAAAGTTATCTAAGACTTTGTTATCATAATGTCCATATCTTTATTATTGGCTTACCCCTGTTTAAGTATGTGCTATGTGATTGATTCTATTCATAAGTAATGTATCTTGAATCTATCCACTCATGCCTGGCTCCATACCTTGTCCCTGTGGTAAAAATATAAATCGACAACCCTGGAATACTCGGTAAAATGCTACAATGGTATAATTAATCTGTGCGCTTGCAGATACTTGAAACTTGATTATTTATTTGTACCCTCTTTAGTCACTTACATTCATAATAACTGCTTAGTATTAATCTGGGTAGTTTCCATACATGTCTATTATATTCATGCTAGGGATTACAACTTAGTTATTGTAAGAGATATAGGTTTAAAGAGGTGGCTAAGTAATTTACCATGTGACACTTAATTAATACCAACACAGAGAGTCATCGTTCCATCCCTTGGACCAATGCTTTGCATGGTACCATCTTGCATTGAAGATATCCACCAGATTTGCAATTTCTAGTTCTTCTGGTTGGCCTAGGATCTTTCCTTCATTGGCTGGATGGATAGACAATGCCAACTGAGCTATTTGAGATTCTAGCATTTTATTAAAGCTGAGCTGGTTCTTGATAGTAGTGTCGAAACTATCCATCATATTGTTGATGGTTTCTAGCATCTTGTCATTGGAGACTAACTTCTTGGAAATTCGATGTAGCAGTTTGGTCTGGCTAGAGACTAGATCTCTCAACGGTGTGTTGAGATTATTACCTTGGTAACTACCAGAGTAATTACCTTGGTAGTTGGGCCTTTGTTGTTGATTCCAACCTTGATTCTGATTCCAGTTTTGATTCTGGGGACGGTAGTTGTTGTTGTTATTGACGTATTTCACATCCACCTGAATCTCCGAATAGCTGTAACCTGAGTGGCCAGTGCCTCCACACTCTTCACAAGTCATGTAGGCATCATTAATGTGGTTGACCTCTCTCTTATCATTCACTGGGTCATCAAGCTTCTTCATCAGCAAGTCCATCTTGGCAGAAATCATGTCGGTCTCCTTGAGCTGGTGCATTCCTCCTCTCTTGCGGGTTGGGGCTCGTTCTTCCTTCCAACTCTGGTTGGATGCCATCTTCTCCACAAGGGTGGTAGCTAGCTCAATGGTGAGTGACAGAAAAGCTCCTCCAGCATCAGAATCCATCATCTCACAGGTGCTAGTAGTCAACCCATGGTAGAAGGTCTGCATATGCAACCAATTCTCCATCCCATGGTGAGAACATTCTGAGATGTAATCTTGAAAGCGTTCCCATGCTTCCGGTACTAATTCGTCATGCTGTTGATGAAAGCTGGTGATCTTTTCTCTGAGAGCGTTCGTCTTGCCCACAAAGAAGAACTTTGCTAGGAAGGCAGTGGAGCAGGTATCCCATGTAGTGTTCTTGTCTTTGTTTGCATAGAACCACTGTTTTGCTCTTCCCAACAATGAGAATGGAAACAGGCGGAGTAGGATTGCATCTCTGGTTACTCTTTTGATGGTGAAGGTGTTGCATATTTTCAAAAAGTGTTGGAGATGTGCACTCGCATCCTCATGTGCCTTTCCACAAAACTGAGTAGCTTGCACCATGTTGATAAGCGCAGGCTTTAGCTCGAATCCATTATCTCCAACATCAGTGGTTGGTCCAGTACGGATGTTAGTGGTGGTTGGAGCAAAGAACTCGCAAAGACTCTTGTTAGCCATAGCCTCAAACTCTGGTGTCAAATTTCTTCTTGTACGGATGTCTTTCGGCTAAGGATCTGGGGTCTTCCTGAGCTTGGCTCGGGTCTTCCTGATCAAAGCTTCTGGATCTTCAACAAAATTCTGTGGAACGTCAAATCCGTTCATACATCACCCTGCATAAGCTACATAAAGAATAAACAAGGACAGGGTGAGCCTGTTTGAGTAAGGTTTGTATGGTTTCTCAACATATTTGGTGTTATGCATATGATCTATCTACATCTTATGTATGCCAAACAGCCTTCCCTGGCAACGGTGCCAAAAATGCTTGTTGGCATTTCTAACGTCACCACCCAAAATAGAGTTAGACTCTACTCTCAGCAATGGCGCCAAAAATAATGGGAGGTATAGATTAATGTGCCACCTGATTAGTCTACAGATCACTTGAACTCTTATCCTCTATCTCTTAGAAATAACTAGGTTGCCATCCCTAGCATGATTCTAAAAGATCTCTCCTTTTGGCAAGTGACTGAAAATATATTATATTGTATCCGCAAGCGCACAGATAAAATATACACCATTGTAGCATTTTACCTAAGAGTATTCCGACTTGTCATTATATTTTAACACTGGGAAGGGTTGGCAATAAATGGGATGCTGGTAGATAGATAGTTATCATATGCATATGCAAATATGGAGAATACCATGCATGATCTACTTACTCAGAACAGGGGTTATGTCATAATAATAATAATGATATGTATGATAAGTATAATGATCAATCAATATATAATAATGATCACTTAGAGCACTTCCTATCTAGGCACTAGCATGGATTAAACTGAAGCATAAGGATATCCTAAGTCATTCTAACTATAGTATCAAAGATATATTAGATTGGTGCAATTATACTAGCAATCATGGCAAAGATACCTCACATTCATAGTTAAGGGAATATTACTAAGGAAGATCAAGATCATAGCCAGCCTTCTAAAGTAATAATAACTTCCTACTTTCCCTACATTCGGAGTGTGGACCACAAAAGACTCAATGGGAGTGTCACATCTGCGATCTACCACAGAACCCAGAATATAAGGCGCATTTGCAGACAAATCACATCTAAGCACCATGCTTACATGTTGTTCATCACCCACCCATGATATCAATGATTGAGCTATACAAACCTATGTGTCGGTGCTAGTTTTGGCGAGTGCTAACACCGGCTAGTAAACTTGTATTTTACGGCTGAGGTTATGGGTGGTGTGCAAGGGGGAACACAGGATTTATACTGGTTCAGGCAATGAATGCCCTACGTCCAGTGTGGGATCGAGTCGTGTTGCCTTGCACCGGGGTGCTTGTAGTAGGGGTTACAAGCTGACCGAGAGAGGGAGATGCTCCCAAGTCTCTTACGAGTGTCTAAGTGCGTACAGATTGCTTGTTGTAGTACGTTGTTGAGTGGCTGTGAGTGTGTGTGTGCTTGTGAGAGATTGTCTAAGGCTGGCCTCTGCTCTCCCTTTTATAGTTACAAGGGAAGGGCTAGAGTTACATGTGTTGCCCTGTGTTACAGTACTCGGCATGGCGGAGTTGGTGATGATTGGTGGCGATCGTCAGCCACGCCTTCGTCTTGGCCCCTCGGCGGCATGGCATTAGTCATCCGGCAGATCCGCCACTGTTCCATTGGTGAGTTCCAAGGCATCTCACAGTGCTTGGTCATGGTTGGCTGCATGGTGATACATCATGCCTTCATGTCCGTCCTTGCATAGTGCAACGAGTAGATAGGTTGACTTCCAGGTACAAGCTCCTGTGGCTCGGGAAGCCTTGGTGCCATCGGGGGCCTGATGGGATAGAGCGGGGGGAGTGTCCTCCCTTGGGCGCTTCTTTTTCCTTGTGAGGTACATTCCAGGGAGTTGGCAAGACCGGTCGTAAGGCTCGCCCATTCCCCCTGGTTGGCCGGACGACCGTCGTCCCCTATTTCCTAGTGTCACACGTGTGGCCGGGGTATGGCGGGCGCCGTCGTAGTTGGCGAATCCCCTCGTCATCCCGGGGAGCCGTACAGTTGACTGTCCCTGTAGCGGCATGGGAGGAGGAGGACCATCAGATCGCCTGCCAAAGGAGATGGGGCAGTTGGTACGGCAAACGTGCCCGTTCGGGGCGCTCTTGTGTCGAGGGGCCCATTCGATGGGACCATGCCTGTAAAGTGGTCAGAGAGGTCCCTTGCGGTCCAAGATTGCTCTGCTGACATCAACTATGCATGGGATGCCTCTGAAAGATTGTGCTCGAGGGTGGTGGTGAAGCTTGGGCGAATCGGACAATTGGCGCCCGAGGGTGCCGCGTTCCTGAGCTCTCCCGGGGAGGCTCGGGCGAATCAGAGAATTGGCGCCCGAGGGTGCCGCGTTCCCGAGCTCTCTCGGCGAGGCTCGGGCGAATCGGAGAATTGTTGCCCAAGGGTGCCGCTTTCCCGCGCTCTCTCGAGGAGGCTCGGGTGAATCGAAGAATTGGCGCCCGAGGGTGCCGCTTTCCCGAGCTCTCTCGGGGAGGCTCGGGCGAATCGGAGAATTGGCGCCCGAGGGTGCCGCTTTCCCGAGCTCTCTCGGGGAGGCTCGGGCCAATCGGGGAATTAGCGCCCGAGGGTGCTGCGTTCCCGAGCTCTCCTGGGCAGGCTCGGGCGAATTGGAGAATTGGCGCTCGAGGGTGCCGCTTTCCCGAGCTCTCTCGGGGAGGCTCGGGCGAATCGGAGAATTGGTGCCCGAGGGTGCCGCTTTCCTAAGCTCTCTCGGGGAGGCTCGGGCGAATCAGAGAATTGGCGCCCAAGGGTGCCGCTTCCCTGAGGGTAGGTTTGCGTTGATGCATCATCGTCATGGGCCTCCGCAGGCGCGGCCTTCGTGGGCTTCCGCTGGCCTTACCTGGGCCGGGCCGTGTTGGGAATGTATATTTTTTTGCATCGAAGTTGGGTACCCCATACTTTGGTACCCGACAATAGCCCCCGAGCCTGTGGCGGAGTGAAGGCACTCCTCCACAGGTTCACGCCGGTTCTTCCTGTCGAGGAGACTAAGTATGGTTTGTTTTTTCTAGTGGGTGCGCGTGAGCGCACCCGCCGGGTGTAGCCCCTGAGGATTTGGAGGGATGTTATATCCCTCCAAAGGCTTAAAATTGTGATTATCAGTCCTCGGGTGTTATTTGATTTATTTAGGGGGGTTGTTCCCTTGGAAGCGGAGCCCCCGAGCCTCCCATCGTGTAAGGGAGGTCGTTTGGTGGTTTTTCCAAGGTGCAGGGTAACTTCCCGAGCCTCCGTTTTCGTATCAGAGATCGATCGGGTTCTTCCCTGTCTTTTTAGTTCGACCTTCATGCTCTTTTTCGGGAAGAGGAAGGTTTGGTCCTGCTCGACTTCCCTGCTGGGGCACGAGTCGCCATTTCCGGGGAGCTACAAACGGGTTGGTCCAAGTGGAGGTCCGTGCCCTGTTCGTTGGGGGTCGGCTAGTGGCCTGAGCACACTCCAAATGTTTCCAGAGGGTCAATTAGTGGATGTCGGGTCCCTTCGATGGGTCCCGAGGGCCTGATGCCTCCCACGGAGGGATTCCACATAATCGACTCACTACTGGGACTTGGACACAGCATGGAATGTCCCTTGTGACGCTTGGGCGTCGGGATACTGGCCATTTTCGTGACCCATCTGCTAGCTATCCCTTACTCGGTTTCCCTGAGGCAACTGTTCGAGCCACTATGGGCCAGTCTTCGATCCCCTAGGAACGTAACGGGCGTCCGAGCCCGAGGTTCCTTCGTTGAGAAGGGTAATGTATCGGCGGAATCGAGGCAGGCAAGCGTAATGATTCGGCTCACCTTTTGAGGCGCGCAGCCTGACGGACACGACGGTTTGGGGCAGTCGAGGCAGTTGCGTGCGCCGGCGGCGACATGGGGATCGTGGCAAGCCCCGCGCAGTTAATGCGGCGGATCCTCCGCATCTCCCTCGATCCGTCGTCCGTGTATATAAGAAAAACTCGTGGTTTTTTCTTTCTACCCTAGCCATTTGCTCGAGTAACCGTTCGCTTTCTTGCCTTCGCCGTTCGCCCTTTCGCCTTCGTTGCTCGCTCGAGTGAGAAGCGCCGCCGTGACCGACATCGTTGCCTTCCCACCGTTCTTCTCCTTTAGCTCGCCATGTCTTCCTCCCCGGTTCGCACCGACGTCGCTGCCGCCGCCGCTGGCATTCTTAGGTTAGAGCCATGGCCGCGCAACGCCGTGACGTAGGCAGATCTGGAGCGACTCGTGGAGCTGGGGCTCCTACGCCCCCGCACCAACGCGGAACGCCCGGAGTGGGTTGTGCCGTCGGACGACCACGACGAGCCGAAGCCCGACGAGGGGTACGTGGTGAGGTTTATTGCTTACCATGAGCGCGGGCTCGGATCGCCGCCGAGCCGCTTCTGCCGGGCGCTGCTCTTCAACAACGGGCTGGAGCTCCACAACCTCACCCCCAACTCCATCATGCAGGTGTCGATCTATGCCGCCCTGTGCGAGGGGTACCTCGGGGTACCTCCGCACTGGAACCTATGGCACCGCATCTCCCGCGTCGACTGGTACACCAAGTGGACCGGTCCGAAGAGGCCACGGTAGATCCCGCGTGCGGGGGGCTGCGGTTTTGTGATCCGCTCCGGTGAGTACATCCCCTGCAAGGCCCCTTCTCCAACAAGGTCTGGCATCACGGCTGGTTCTACCTCCGCAACGACGGAGACGCCTTCCCCAAGTATACGGGAAGGTCGTTCATCGCTCCCCTCCCTCAGTGGGAGTGGGGGTGCCCGGCTAAGGAGGCCAAGCACCTCAACGCCTACTTCGACGCGCTCCAGACGCTGTGTGACCAGGGCCTTACGGGAGCCGCCGTGGCGGGGCAGTTCCACGCGCGAACGGTGTTGCCGCTGATGGACCGCCGACTGGCACTGAACCAGATGCTCGTCGGGTCGTGGACCACGGTGACGCTGCCCCAGGACATCAGCGACTGGGCATGGACCACGGCGATGCTGCCCCAGGACATCGGCCAGCAAGAGATTATGCACCAGGTTAAGTACATGGTGGGCGGTCACCATACCTGGGACGAGGTGAACCGGATACCAATGCGTCCTTGCACGGGCTTCATCGCGCTGGTGAGTGTCGTCCGCTTCGTCGATTTTGTAGTTCCTCGTTCTTTTCCTTGACTTCTTTCTTCGTTCATCGCAGGGTCTTTCAAGGACCGGGAAGCCTTCCCTTCCGCCTGTCCCGAAGGACAAGGTTCAACGAACTCAGAACCGCCTTTGGGACCAGGCAGCAAAGGCGGAGAAGGACCGGAAGATCGCGCTGAAGCAGAAGAGGGCTCGAAGGACGGAGGAAGGGCTCGGAGGACGGAGGAATCCTCCCAGCGCCGTCGTCGCCGTCAGGAGGCGGGGGAGCCGGAGGAGGACACTCTCTCCGACGAAGATGACGAGGAAGATGAAGAAGAAGAAGAATATTTTGATTTTACAGTGTTGGACCGGCCCTTTGTGGCCACAAAGCCCGCGGTGGGCGCCGACGAGCCTGGGAAGGCCCCAATGTCGATGCCCGCCGGGCGGAAGTGCCAGGGCTCGTTATCTGAGCCCCCAGGCAAAACTGCCGGGGACCGCGCCTGAAGGCGCGGCCACTGGCAGCATGACTACCGGAGCCACGGCTCCGCCTTCCAGCGGCCACGAGGGCTCGCTGGAGAGGCCGGGAACAGGCCCTGACCCGACGCCCGAGCCAAGCCTGGCTGCTGCCGGCGGGACCGGGGAGATCCTGTTTCCGCGCACCCTCCCCTCTGACGCGTCGTTGATAGGCGCGATGGCCGAAGGCGGGGGGAGCGGTGAGCGAGAACTGTCGGAGCTGGGGCCGGCCCGTGCCAAGACGCCGGAACTTGAGCTGGGGTCCTCCCAGACTCAACCTTCCCCGCCGAGTGGCAGCGACGTTGAGGCGACTCTTGGTGCCCAGGCAGGGCCCCCGCCTCAGGGCGGTGCCGGCTCAGACGCCGCGGCGGCACCCACACCTCCGCTGCCGACGCAGCCCACGCCGTCCATCGTTTCGCCGAGCGCGGGGGCGGCGAAGAAGAGGAGGGTGGTGCCGAAGACGAGGTAGGTGTCCTTACCTGTTATTCCCTTCATTGGAGGTCTTGTTTGGCGCTCTGAGTGTTCCTTTCTTCCTTCTCTGCTTCAGGAAACGCTCGGGGTCGGACCTCTAGGTGTCGCATCTGAAGGTCCTGAAGGTGCAGGGCCACCGCACGGCCGGGGGGAGTGCCCGGTCGACGGACAAAGAAATCCGTCGCCCCATGGGTCCGGCCGTGGTGTCCGAGGTTCCTCCTTCGGGAGGGGTCGCTCCGGCCGTGGCCGCCATCGTCGCGCCCGTTATCGACCTAGAGGCAGCGCCAGCGCGGCCTCCTGAGGCCTCGATCGTCAGTTCTAGAGGCGCCTTGGGAGCGCCAGCCGATGCCGCCCCCACGGAGCCTGCCGCCGTGGGGTCGTCGGTCGTGGATGTCGGTGCATGAGCTCTCCCCGCCCGTGAGAAGGGTCCCTAGGCATTGGCATTGAGAGAGCCTCGGCCTCGGGAGCTAACCGCCTCCCGGATCGAGTGGGCGGACCGAGCGGATCCTTAGGCGCCGCCCGTCTTCTCGCTCCGGGACGACCTCGAGGCTCCCAAATGGGATGCCGTTCAGGAGCTTGGGTTTAGATCGGCGGCGGGTCTCCGTGCGATCGCCGATGTCCTCGAGAAGGACCTCCCGGCGCAGCTTCAGGTGAGTCCCTGTGTCTTGTAACTTTTCCTACGTATGAGCATTGTTTTTACTGTCTCCGCTCCTCCCTCCTTTCCAGGACCTTATGCATACCTCCCGGGACAAGTCCCGCTTCCTTCACGGCGGGCTCGGGCTCTGGAAGCAGCTTGACCTCAAGGGGAAAGCCCTTGCCCGTGCCCAGAACGAGCTTGCCGCCTTGACCTCCAAACTCGCTAAAGCGAGTGTTGACAACACCATCTTGAATGAGGAGGTCACGGAGGCGAGGGGCCAAGCGGCTGCCTCGGCGACATGGGTGCGGGAGCTAGAGAGTGCCCTGGCCGAGATGACAAGGGAGTGCGACGCCGCCTGAGAGCTCACCGCCGAGAAGACTTCTGTCGCTGAGGCCTTGGCTCTCGACCTGAGCGATACTCAGGAGGCGTTGCGTCTGGCGGTCGGTGCGGCGGACTCGGCCCGGAAGGAGGCACAGAAGGCTCGGGAAGAGGCTGGCGGTATGTGCAGTGTCATGCTTTTCGTCCTGTTTGTCTTGATTGCTTGCTGCATTTTTGTTTACCTCCATGTTTTGCTCCCGCAGTTCTGCAGGCGGCTTATGACGGCGAAGTAGCCGACCACCTGGAACTGCAGAAGGCCGCGCGCGCACTGTGTGACTCCATCGGCACAGGTGGGAAACCTTCGGGGATCTCGCTCCGGAGCTGTCTGGAGGCACTCAACAGCAGCGTCGGCGGCCGGGTCAAGGAAGCCTTACTGACGGGTGTCCAGAAGACACTGGTGGTCGTGAAGTCCCATTATGGGAACTTCTACGCCGGCCCTGTCAATGAAGGCTTCCTTGAGTCCGACGACGCCGAGCTCCTGGTGCTGGACGACTCGATAAAGGAGCCAGGAGAAGCGCTGGTGGGCCTCTTTGAAGCCGAAGTCAAACTTCCTCCTCTGAACCTACCATGAAGAATAGCCGGGCCGTAGTGCCCTTGTAAAAGTAACTTTTCGTGAGTGGCTGGGAGGAAACAAACTAGTGGCCCTTCGTGACCTTGTTTTGTTTCGTTTCGTGCTTTTTTCCTCAGGCGTTTTTCCTTGCCGATCCTGTGCCCGGGCCATCGAGCCTCGGGGGACTTTATTCGGGTGTCGTAGCTTTAGCAAAGGCTTAGTTGTTTCTTCCCGAGCCTTCTCCCTTTGCCGAGCGTAGATCATATAAGTTTTCTTCCGAGCACGAGTTTTCCTTTGGACGCGGAGTGGCGAGGGGAGATGTAGCCCTGAGGCATAAGCGGTCTCCTCAGCTCGACCGGCTCTATCCTCTGGGACTTCTCTTACTCTTCCGAATCTTATAGGTTCACGCTTGGTTTTAGGAGGGAAGCGTGCTTTTAGAGAGAAACGATTTCAACGAGTTTCGAAATTTTTGCGTTTTCGAAATCGTTGAGACTCGGAAAAGTCCGGGGGTTGCCCCCATCCTAGCCCCCGAGGGAGGTTTGGCCTTTTCGTAGGTTAGGCCGAGCCTCACTTCTCTAATGCGCAGCGAAATGAAAAGTCATTTCACTTCCGAGTGTAGGCTCGGATCGAAAATCTAAAAATCACGTAAAAAGAGTAGAAGTCGGATCTTTTTATTGATTTCAAGATTTTACAAATTGTGCAATGCTCAGAATTTTAAGGATAGAAGCAACATAGCTGTTCAATGTTCCAAGTGTTATTGTAAACCTCACCCTTCTCGTTCGTGAGCTTGTACGTGCCGGGGCGTAGCACCTCGGCGATGATGAATGGTCCTTCCCACGGCGGAGTGAGCTTGTGGCGCCCCTTGTTGTCCTGCCTGAGCCGCAGCACCAAGTCGCCTACGCTGAAGACCCGGCCCCGGACCTGCCGAGCATGTACATGCATAGTGACTGTTGGTACTTGGCCGAGTGCAACAGGGCCATGTCCCGAGCTTCGTCGACTTGATCCAACGCGTCTTCGCGAGAAGTCTGATTGCCATGTTCATCATAGGCTCGGACCCTCGGGGCGCCGTACTCCAAGTCCGTGGGGAGGACAGCCTCGGCGCCGTACATCAGGAAGAAGGGCGTGAAGCCCGTGGCTCGGCTTGGCGTAGTCCTTGGACTCCATATCACCGCCGGGAGCTCCGTCAGCCACCTCTTGCCGAACTTATTCAATCTGTTGAATATTCTCGGCTTAAGGCCTTGGAGAATCATGCCATTGGCACGTTCTACTTGGCCGTTCATTCTTGGGTGGGCTACGGCCGCCCAGTCCACTCGTATGTGGTATCCGTTGCAGAAGGCTAGAAACTTCTTTCCGGTGAACTGCATGCCGTTGTCAGTGATGATGGAGTTTGGGACACCAAACCGATGAACGATGTCGGTGAAGAATAACACCGCTTGTGCCGAGCTGATTTGGGCGATCAGCCGAGCCTCGATCCACTTCAAGAACTTGTCGATGGCGACAAGCAAGTGGGTGAAGCCCCCGGGCGCCTTCTGGAGGGGCCCGACAAGGTCCAGTCCCCATACGGCGAACGGCCAAGTGAGGGGGATCATCTGGAGAGCTTGGGTCGGTAGGTGTGTCTACCGAGCGTAGTACTGGCACCCCTCACAGGAGCGTACCACCTCAGTAGCGTCGGCCACGGCAGTTGGCCAGTAGATGCCTTGTCGAAAGGCGTTACCGACTAGAGTTCTTGGTGCGGCGTGGTGACCGCAGGCTCCGGTGTGTATCTCTTCGAGTAGGCGTTGACTGAAAGGAATGCTGCGCTGGAGGACACCCGAGGGACTCCATCGATAGAGGTTGGCGTCAATCATCGTGAAAGACTTGGCTTTACATGCCAACCGTTGTGCTCTGGTTTTGTCCGAGGGCAAAACTCCTAGGACAAGCCAGCTAACCAGCGGCTCGCGCCAGTCCGGCTCGTCGTCGTCCATCTCGGCATCAATTTCCATCGCCTCGGCTTCGTCGCCGTCTTCAGCCAAGGTCTCGGGTGGCTCCCCTTTGTCAGAGGGGTCGGCAGCCCCCGAGGGGCTTGCGAGGCTTGAAGACGATCCAAGTTCTCCCGGGGGCTCAGAGGTCTTCTTCCCTTTGGCCCTCGAGCGATCTATGCTGACCGAGGGCTTGTGGAGGTCGTTGGCAAATACGCCCGTCGGGATCGTAGCCCTTTCGGACGCAATTTTTGCCAACTTGTCGGCCTCTTCGTTGTACCATCGAGCGATGTGGTTGAGCTCGAGGCTGTCGAACTTTTCCTCGAGCAACCGCACCAGCTTGCAGTAGGCGGCCATCTTGGGGTTCTGGCATATCGACTCCTTCATGACCTGGACCACGACGAGCTGGGAGTCCCCTCGAACCTCGAGGCGTCAAATCCCGAGCTCGATGGCGATGTGGAGACCATTGACCAGAGCCTCGTATTCGGCCACGTTGTTGGAAGCCATGAAATGCAGCCGTAGCAGGTATTTGAGCCGGACCCCAAGGGGCGAGACGAAGACGATGCCTTCGCCAGCACCGGTCTTCATCATTGACCCGTCGAAGTACATGACCCAATACTCATCTTGGGTCGGGAGTGGCGGTAGCTGCGTCTCGGTCCACTCTGCCACGAAGTCCGCAAGCACCTGGGACTTAATGGCTTTGCGTGGCGCGTAGGTGATGCCATCGCCCATGAGCAAGATAGCCCATTTAGCGATCCTCCCAGTCGTCTCCCGATTCTAGATCACCTCCCCGAGAGGGAAGGATGATACCACGGTCACGGGATGGGATTCGAAGTAGTGCCGCAGCTTGCGCCGGGCAAGAATGATTGCGTACACCAACTTCTGGATCTGAGGGTAGCGCGTCTTGGTCTCGGACAAGACTTTGCTGATAAAGTAGACTGGCTGCTGCACCGGTAATGCGTGCCCTTCTTCTTGCCGTTCTACGACGATCGCTGCGCTCACAACTTGGTTAGTAGCAGCGACATACAGTAAGAGATTTTCCCTTTTTGTAGGAGGCACAAGAACCGGTGCTTTTGAAAGCAGAGCCTTAAGCCTTTCGAGGGCTTCCTGGGCCTCGGTGGTCCAGTTAAAGTGCTCATTTTTCTTCAGCAACCGATACAAGGAAGTCCCTTTTCGCCGAGCCTCGAGATGAATCGACTCAAGGCCGCGAGACATCCCATAAGCTTTTGCACACCCTTGAGGTTCCGAATCGGACCCATCTGTGTGATGGCCCATATCTTTTATGGGTTGGCTTCGATGCCACGCTCGGAAATGATGAACCCGAGGAGCATGCCCCGAGGGACCCTGAAAACGCACTTATCGGGGTTTAGCTTTATGTTTTGCTTCTTGAGGCAGTCGAATGCCTTTTCTAGGTCGGCTACTAAGTCGCTGACCTTCCTAGATTTTATCACTATATCGTCTACGTAAGCCTCAACGGTCCGCCCAATGAGGTCCCCAAAAACTTTGAGCATGCAACGCTGGTAAGTTGCGCCCGCATTTTTGAGGCCAAATGGCATGGTTACGTAACAATATGTGCCAAAAGGAGTAATGAAAGAAGTCGCTAATTCGTCGGACTCTTTCATACGAATCTGATGGTAACCGGAATATGCATCAAGAAAGCAAACTCGCTCACAGCCAGCAGTGGAATCAACTATTTGGTCAATGCGAGGTAATGAAAATGGATACTTAGGACAAGCTTTATTTAAACTAGTGTAATCAACACACATTCTCCATTTTCCATTTTTCTTTTTAACCAAAACAAGATTAGCTAACCACTCTGGATGGAAGACCTCCTTGATGAATCCGGTCGCCAAAAGCTTCTGCACCTCCTCCCCGATGGCCCGGCGCTTCTCATCGTCGAATCTGCGCAGGCACTGTTTCACCGGCTTGGACCTGGCCCGGATGTCCAAGGAGTGCTCGGCGACCTCCCTCGGTATGCCTGCCATATCCGAGGGACTCCAAGCAAACACGTCAGCGTGCTTGCGGAGGAAGTCGACGAGCACAGCCTCCTATTTCGGGTCGAGGGTGGCGCTGATCTTCAGCACCTTGCCGTCGGGGGAGTTCGGGTTGAGGGGCACCTCTTTCACCCCCTCAGCGGGCTCAAAGGTGCCCGTGGCCTTCTTCGGGTTGGGGACCTCTTTTGCCATCCTCTCGGGGTCGGCAATGAGGGCCTCGGACTCCATCAGCGCACCGGCGTACTCGCAGCACTCGACGTAGTACTGGTATGCATGCTGGTAGGAAGCGCCGATGGTGATCACCCCTTTGGCCCCGGCATCTTGAGCTTGAGGTAGGTGTAGTTCGGGATGGCCATGAACTTGGCGTAGCATGGCCTTCCGAGAATGGCGTGGTAGGTGCCGTGGAAACCTACCACTTCAAAGGTGAGGGTCTCCTTCCTGAAGTTGTCAGGAGTCCCAAAGTAGACGGGCAGGTCAATCTGCCCGAGAGGTTGCACGCTCTTCCCTGGGACTATCCCGTGGAACGGGGAAGTCACCGGCCAGAGAAGAGAGCGGCTGATCCCCATCAAGTCAAGGGTCTCAGTGTAGAGAATGTTGAGGCCGCTGCCTCTGTCCATAAGGACTTTGGAGAGCCTCGTGTTGCCGACGACGGGGTCGACAACGAGTGGGTAACGCCCCGGCAACGGGACGTAGTCCGGGTGATCGTCCTGGCTGAAGGTGATGGCGTCGTGGGACCAGTCGAGGAAGCATGGCGTCGCTGGTCCGACGGAGTAGACCTCCCGATGCTCGCGCTTTCGCTAGCGTGGCGTGGGAGCGGTCCCAGGTCCGCCGAAGATCATGAGGCACTTGTCGATGGGCGGGAACTCGTCGTCCTTCCCATCCTTGTCCTCGTTGTCCTTGGCGGGCTTCTTGCCGGTGGCGTCCTGGAACGCCTGCCGGCCGTAATGCTTTTTGAGCATCACACACTGCCCAAGCGTGTGATGCACCGGACCCTGGTGATAAGGGCATGGCTTGCTAAGCATCTCGTCGAAGCAGCCCCGAGGGGGTCGTTCCCTCTTGGGTTCGGTGGCTGCCACGAGCGAGTCGCCGTGGAGGGGAGCCTTTCCCTTCCCCTTCTTTTTCTTCCTGTTTGGGCCTCGAGAAGAGGTGCCCTTGGGGGCCTCCTCCTTCCGTTTGCCCTTGGGGTCGGAGAAGAGGGCTCCTACCGCCTCGTCCCCTGAGGCAAAGCTGGTTGCTATCTTCATGAGCTCGGAAATGCTGGTGGGGGTCTGGCGCCCGAGCTCATGAACGAGCTCTTTGCAGGAAGTTCCTGCAGTGAACGCTCCGACGACGTCGGAGTCGGTGACCTGGGGTAGCTCATTGTACTGCTTAGAGAACCACTAGATGTAATCCCTTAGGGACTCGCCCGGCTTCTGCCTGCAGCTTCTGAGGTCCCAGGAGTTGCCCGGGCGCACGTACGTGCCCTGAAAGTTCCCTACGAAGATCTTGACCAGATCGCTCCAGTCAAAGATCAACCACGGGGGGAGATGTTCCAGCCAAGCTCTTGCAGAGTCGGCTAGGAATAGGGGGAGGTTGCGGATGATGATGAGATCATCCTGCGCACCGTCAAGCTGGCACGCAAGACGATAATCCGTTAGCCATAGTTCGGGGTTGGTTTTCCTCGAATACTTGGCTATGTTGGCCGGCTGTCGGAACCAGGGCGGGAACCTGGCCCTTCGGATGACCTCACTGAAGACGAGACGACCCGAGGGCTCGCGGTCCTCGTCCGAGTCATAGCGCCCGCCCCGATGGACATGGTAGCCACGTGCAGCTCCATCGGTCTTCCGTCGACCGCGGGCTTGAAGGATGGCTCGGACGTCGACGTCCTTGCCAAGCCGTTGGTGGACCGACGGGGCTCTCAGGACCTTGGGATGTACTGAGGGCTCACGCTCGTGGTGTGCCGCGCCACCACGTTGGTGGCTGTTGGCGCTTCTTAGCGTCAGCAGAAAAGTCTACAAGCGCACGGAAGTACCGTTGTAGCACTTCACCCGGAAGTATTCAGGGTATCATATTTATAATTTCCTAAAGGAACGGCTTATGTTTATAGGCTCTTAGCTAATTTACCCTAGAAAAAGGTAGAGGGGATAGCTTGGGTAGAGAGGATACACTAAGACTAGAAACACTAAGTGAAGATAACTTCCCCACTACTTGTCTGCTTCAGGCCCACTGACGCAGCTGGTCTGCCAGTCGATACCAGTATCAGCGCTACTCCGCGGCCGAATGTGGGGGAATTCAGATACGAGTGGACAGGGCTGTCACCACCTGCCACCTACCCCTCTGCCCGTGGGCACGCGCAACATACGAAGGTAGACCCCGACTTAAACACCACGTCTACGACGGCGACTACTACTCTAGCGATGGCCAGGAACTTCCTTTTTTATCAGGAGTCCTCTAACTAGAGCACCCGTCCAACGGACGAGCGACCATCCCACAAACAAGTAGCTTTATAAAAGTAACTCACTTAATGGATCAAAACTAGAATGTATCACAAACCTCTTACTTCAAGCAGCAAGATGGTTGTAGAGGTACAAGTTGGATGTGAGAGCCGACAGGTCCGGCACTTTGTCCACCCGAGGGAAGAACTGCTTCGACCCCGCTCTCACTTCTCAAGCTTCTATCTCTCTCTCTAACCCTATACTAGCCTAGCTAGAAGCTAAACTAATGGAAAAATGGTGGCACTCCCTTCTTCTTCTCTCTTGTATCCAGTTGTTCTCTATGGAGAGGGTGAGGGCCTCATTTTATAGCTCCACAGGTCGGTTTCGGCGTAGCTAAGTATGGAAGGAGGATGAAACCGCCTTCAGGGAACTGCTATGAGCACTGTCGCTGAAAACTGGGCCTGGGAAACGCCAACTGGGGGGCGGGCGCACCCGGGGGCGGTCGGTCCCTGGGAGGCGGCAACTGGCCACCGCCTTCAGGTGGTCGGTTGCTCCCTGGGCCTAGGCCTCCCCCGTGGTTATGGATGGATCCCGTTTGATGGTTTGATGGGCTTTTCTCTTTTATTCTTGATTTGCGCCTTTTCTGAATATATTTTCTGGAAGTGCGCTTTCCGGTGATTTTTATGCATTTCCACGTGTTCGACCTGCAAGTCACATGTGCAACAAAACTCATGGAATGATTAGATAAAAGCCCTACCTTCTATTTATTTTAACATTAGAATGATGTTATATTCTGGTTGTTAAGGACCGCCAACAGTGGCTTTCAGCGCCACACTGGCGTGACGCTGAACTTTTCGCCTGGAGGACGGCTCCTTGAGCTGGTTCCGGAGCTGCCGGTGGAGGGCTCAGGCAGGCTCCAAAGCAGCATTGCCGCCTCTGTGAGCTTGCGGCTCGCTCGAGGCTGGGCTCCTGGTTTTCCGGCTCCATCATCGGTGATGATCCGAGCCTGAACATCCCGGGCCCGGCGACGAGCTGCTCCGCCGGTGCCCTGCTGCTCTTCGCGCTCGAGCGCGGCTAGCAGCTGGGTGAGGCGTAGGCAGTCCTCGTCCATCCGCGCCTCAAGTTCCCAGAGCTGCTCTAGCTCCAGAGACTGGTGCACGGGGCGAGATGTCCCAGCCCCCGGGTCCTGCGGCGGAGCTGATCGCGCAGGCCGCGGAGTCGCCGGAGGCGGGGTGTGCTGTGGCTGAAGCGGGGAAGGTACGTCATTGTCGTCCCCTGAATGGACGTCCTCCACCCGTCCATCTTTGGGGTGCACCAAGTGCTAGCATTCCCGAGCGGGGTCGATGTAGGACTGGTCGGAGTCGGTGGCGACACTCGGGGCGTCCTCCCTTGAGTCGTCAGGGTGGACGGTGAAATCCACACTCGCCCAGAACTCGTCGTCGTCGTCGCTGAGGCCCCGTCATGAGGCGAGGTCCAACCGCGACGATCCCACTCCTCCGAGTATTCTCGGAGAGTGAGGCTGCCAGTGGAGTCCGTCTCCCCTCCGCCATACGCCCTGGGACTGCTCCCGGGAGAAGACGGTGGGGAGGCCAAGTGGTCGCCTACGAGGTCATCTAGACGCTCGAGGCGGTGGACAGGTGTCTCCACCAGATCGTGCAACAGAGTGCGGACTGCGCGGACATGGGCGTCCACAGCGCTCTAGAGCCCGAAGAGAGATGACGGCGCCGTTACCCTCCCGCCATGAGGGCGGAGAGAGACACCCATCGGCGCCGTGTTCCGGCCCCCGCCCAACCTTTGGACGGTTCGCGGATGTGCGGCTGCCAGTGCCAGAGGTGTCGGGGTGGCGGCCGGTGCCAGGTTGGCGTCCCCTACTAGGGGCACCTGGTTGGCCGCGCCTTCCGCGACCAAGGGCAGGTTGGCGCGGTTGCGCCTCCTCCCCTTGGTCCGCCGGGAGGCGCGGCGTGCGGCGTTCCCCTCGTCCTCTGGGATGGGAGGAAGCATCGCCGTGGTCCTTTCCCCAGCCGCCTGATGGGCCGGAGTTAGGACGATGATGGTGCGGGGCTTAGTTGGATGCAAGGTTTATCTCGAGCCCGTGGCCGGTGGCCATGAACTCAAAACTCCCGAACCGGAGCACCGCGCCAGCAGGAAGCATCATGGAGGTGTCTGCCATCCGTAACCTGAGTCAACACACAAAAGGCCCCTACCTGGCGCGCCAACTGTCGGTGCTAGTTTTGGCGAGTGCTAACACCGGCTAGTAAACTTGTGTTTTACGGCTGAGGTTACGGGTGGTGTGCAAGGGGGAACACAGGATTTATACTGGTTCAGGCAATGAATGCCCTACGTCCAGTGTGGGATCGAGTCGTGTTGCCTTGCACCGGGGTGCTCGTAGTAGGGTTACAAGCTGAGCGAGAGAGGGAGATGCTCCCAAGCCTCTTACGAGTGTCTAAGTGCGTACAGATTGCTTGTTGTAGTATGTTGTTGAGTGGCTGTGAGTGTGTGTGTGCTTGTGAGAGATTGTCTAAGGCTGGCCTCTGCTCTCCCTTTTATAGTTACAATGGAAGGGCTAGAGTTACACGTGTTGCCCTATGTTACAATACTCGGCATGGCGGAGTTGGTGATGACTGGTGGCGATCGTCAGCCACGCCTTCGTCTTGGCGCCTCAGCGGCATGGCATTAGTCATCCGGCTGATCCGCCACTGTTCCATTGGTGAGTTCCAAAGCGCCTCACAGTGCTTGGTCATGGTTGGCTCCATGGCGATACGTCATGCCATCGTGTCCGTCCTTGCATAGTGCAACGAGTAGATAGGTTGACTTCTAGGTACAAGCTCCCGAGGCTCGGGAAACCTTGGTGCCATCAAGGGCCTGATGGGACAGAGTGGGGGGAGTGTCCTTCCTCGGGCGCTTCTTTTTCCTTGTCAGGTACATTCTAGGGAGTTGGCAAGATCGGTCGTATGGCTCGCCCATTCCCCCTGGTTGGCCGGACGACCGTCGTCCCCCATTTCCTGGTGTCACATGTGTGGCCGGGGTATGGCGGTCGCCGTCGTAGTTGGCGAATCCCCTCGTCAGCCCGGGGAGCCGTACGGTTGACTGTCCTAGTAGCGGAGTGGGAGGAGGTGGACCGTCAGATCGCCTGCCAGAGGAGATGGGGCAGTTGGTACGGCGAACGTGCGCGTTCGGAGCGCTGTTGTGTTGAGGGGCCGATTCGATGGGACCATGCCTGTAAAGTGGTCAGAGAGGTCTCTTACGGTCCAAGATTGCTCTGCTGACGTCAACTATGCATGGGATGCCTTTGAAAGATTGCGCTCGAGGGGGATGGTGAAGCTCGGGCGAATCGGAGAATTAGTGCCCGAGGGTGCCGCGTTCCCGAGCTCTCCCAGGGAGGCTCGGGCGAATCGGAGAATTGGCGCCTGAGGGTGCCGCGTTCCTGAGCTCTCTCGGCGAGGCTCGGGCGAATCGGAGAATTTTCGCCCGAGGGTGCCGCTTTCCCGAGCTCTCTCGGGGAGGCACGGGCGAATCGGAAAATTGGCGCCCGAGGGTGCCGCTTTCCCGAGCTCTCTCGGGGAGGCTCGGGCGAATCGGAGAATTCGCGCCCCAAGATGGGGATGGTTGAACCACGGATCGAACCGGCACCGACCTAGCGATCCATTAAACGTGCACAGGAGCGGTGGTTAATCCATTTAAAGTTATGTGTTTGCCCCGCCTGCCCCGATGGATACCGTGGTTCGACCCATCTTTTAACGTGTACGTACATACCTGCCTGCCGGAGGTAACGACGTAATGTGTACGTGAAAAGCTGTATCTTGGTTTCAAAAAAAAAGAAAAGCTGTATCTTCCGCGGGGCATGTTATTTGAAATTTACTTACATATTACTCAGGCATGTTACACAGGTAATAACGTGTACGTACATGAGTCGGTACAGACCAAGTGAAAATTTCAAATAACAAGCTAGTAAGCTGAGACGAGGTAAATGAATCAGATAGACCATATATCTAGTAAGCTGAGACGAGGTAAATCGAACAGATAGACCATCTTTGCCTCAATATTCTATCTTCTTTCAGTCAACTCTAATTGGAAACTAATTAAAAAAATCAGCTGCCTCTACTTCCTCTGCTTCCTTTTCCTGATTTCCTCTCATCCTCTGCACCAAAAACCTGGCCAGTGACATAAATTCTTTTGGTCAGTTCTATTCCTGGACATATCAAAATAATCAGTACAAAAATGCAACAATTGCAGGCCAAGTGGAGATTCAGAGAACACCTAAGCTGATGTTGAGATCACTCATTCTTATCAGTTAAAAACAGAGATAGAATGTCTCATTCTTAACAAACCATCCTTGAATGTTTTTTTTCAAAGGATACCATGAAGCATGAACTCAAGCCTTGAAAAATAAAAATATAATATAGCCAAGATTGTAGATGGTGTAATAAAGAGTATCCAGATGTCCATTTAGATAACTACTCTACTAAAGTCATTTCAGTCCGATAGCATGACATAAGCATGTCTTCAACTATAAGCTTGAAGGATACAGAGTTGTATGTGTGTTAGCCCCACAGTTGCAAAAAGACTTTATACAAGTGTGACTCTAAAGCATAAGCTGCCTAAATGTGGTTGCTGTGGTAGCAAGCGTGTGCATCTTTGCCAAACATCCAACTGTAGCAGTGCAAAGACTTTATACATCCTTACTAGCTAGCTGTCTACTAACTGAAGTCAGTAACACTAATTGCAAATCAAATTACATTACTAACATAAAAAGGCCTAGGATGGGAGAGAAAAGCATGTTTACTGTAGCAGTGTTATAGTTTCTGTAAAAAGGGAAACCAATCTCACCTTTTCCTCTCCTTTCCTCTTCAACCTTGTTGATCCATTTCAGCAAGACAATGATCAATGGAGTCCATACAGAATTGAGTTGAACCTACAATAAAATTGAGATGTTACAACTATACTATAGTCAAAGTTCCCCTCTATACTAGAAGCTAAGAAATTAGATTCAGATGTTAGTAAGGAGAGGAAAATAATATACCGGAAGCGCGCAACCAGTCTTGTAGGCACATCAACACTTCCACTATTTTAGGAGTTAAGTGGCTTCGAAATCTGATAGAAGTCTCCTTCCAAGGCTGAATGCTGATTCAGATGGAACTGATGAAGCGGGTGTGACTAAAATATCTCGAGCAATACGGGAGAGAGTTGGATACTCCAAGGCATTGCTCTTCCACCAACCCAGAATATCAAAATCATCACTTCGAGGGATCACTTCCTTTGTTAAGTATGCTTCAAGCTCTGAAGGTACCTCATTTGTAGGCTGGGTTTTTTTGAGACTAATGTGGTTATCCCAGTCAGCATATCTTCCGCTTGCCTTTGTTTCCACCAAAACATGAGGCGTCTGCGTTGTTTCTTGACCAACCGAGTAATCCTTGAACAACTCCAGCAAGGTATTTTTCACAGTTTCAATTCTTGACTCAGCCTCACTCCCAAAGGCATTTTTCAAACGAAAGTCAAGGAATTCAAGTTTAAAACGTGGATCAAAGATGACAGGAAATGAGATTTGCAGCCATGTCAAATTCCAGTAAGTTGTGAACTTTCTTTGTATATACTCAATTGTCTCAGTAAGGTCTGGATCTGCCCCAGGAACTTGATTCTCTAAAACCAGCTTTATTTCCCAAATCTCATGAAAGTGCAAATTTGCTGTTGGATAGAGTGATCCTGAGACAACTACAGTTGCATCATAGAAGGTCTTCAACAAATCACATATTTTCTTGTCTTTTCCCACTCTTCAAATGTGGGTGCAAAGGTATATTCTTGATCCTGCTGTGCTAATGACTCAAAAGCTCACCTCAACTCAAAAGAAGTCTCCAACATAAGGTACGTTGAATTCCAACGTGTACACGTATCAACATTTGGGCGCTTTCGACATGAGAGAGATAGTTGTTGAATGATTTCTTCAAACTTCTGCTTCCATGATGTGGACCCTTCAATGTACTTCACACTTTCCCTTACTTTGTGCACAATTTTATTGATAATCTGAAATCCTGCTTTGCATATCAAATTTAGGACATGTGCTGCACATCGCTGATGAACCAACTTTCCTTTTCCCTGTAGCATTTTCTTCTCTAGCAAATTAGCCTTCAAAAGTTTCAACATTGCATTGTTGTTTTTTGCATTATCCAATGTGATCGCAAACAACTTATCTTCAATGTTCCAATCTTGGAGAAACTTTAGAACAGCATTGAACATTGCAACACCAGAGTGTGGGGTCTTCATGTAAGAGAACTTCAAAATCCGCTTGTGCATCTTCCAATCATCATCGATGAAGTGGCATGTGATACACATATATCCCAATGTCTGATTGGATGTCCACATATCCATTGTCAATGAAACTCTGCCCTTGAAATTTTTGAAAACATCCAGCAAAACTTGTCTTTCCTCTTGATACATCTTCGAGCAATCATCAGATATTGTCCTCCTTGACACCATCTTGAACACATGGTTTAAGCTAGACACAAACCTTCTAAAACCATCATAATCTACAATAGACAATGGGAGTCCATGAACAGATATCATCTGAGCCAACTCTTTTCTAGAGACATCTTGACTAAATCTCCAATCCTTCAATCTGATTCCCTCTGGAGACATGACTGTAGATTTTAGTTGACTCAACACTTTTGTCACACTTAACCTTGATTTACACCGCTTCAAGTGTGTAGCCATAGCACTAGTTCCTTGTCCACGCTTTGCACTGATCTGTCTATTGCAGTGCACACATTATCCTTTGACAACTACACCACCACGACGGATTTTGGTGAATTCATTCCAAACTTCAGATTTGAATTGCCTGTTCTCCTCACCATGCATGAAGCCATCAGTCACATGTTCATCGATTTTCCCTTCAACTTCATAACCTCTATCAAATTCATCTATATCTTCATGTTCATAACATGTTCTGACCAACCATTACCCATTTTAGTATCCAAACCAGCACCCAGATCCATTTCATTGTTCAAACCAACACCCAAATGCATTCCATTATCCACACTAGCACCCAAATCCATTCCATTATCCAAACCAGCACCCAGATCCATTTCAGCTTCAAGCATACTAGTTGGACGGGGAGTTCTTTTTCTCTTCGATCTGCTGCTGAAATCAATGGAAAACATTGGGTATATACAGAATACTAACATCTAGTCTAGAATAATAATAACAACACAGAATAATAGTAATAACAATAATAACACAGAGCGTGATATATACAGTGCCACATATCGTCATTTATCAAAAGAACAATAATAACACAGAATACTAATATCTAGAATCTTTGTAAAAAGTTCTCACCTGGATAGAGGAGATGGCACCGCAGCACTCAGGGACCGAGGCAACGTGGGTGTCAAAGAGACAGCAGGGTGTAGAATGTTGGTTGGTAGAGTCTCACACCCGGAGGTAGCACATCGCTCCTGCTCTGTTTCAGTCCTGCTTCGCTTGAGTCTTGCCTCTTCTCCTCCTCGTGGCTCCATCTGAAAATAATTGAAGCTTCGTCAACTTGATTTTTATGTCTGCTGATCATATAAAATAGATGTTTAGATCATTATCACAATTATGTTCAACAACAAGAAGCTGCACTTAATAACCCAGAAATTTGTACAAGTTCAAATATTCATCTAGGAGGACAAAGCTACAGATCAGGAATGAATATAGTATAGATCAGAAGCAGTGATCTGTTAAAGTATTGAATGGTACATCTATATGCTTTATAGAGATTTTTAGACTTACATCATAAAAAACAGTAATCTTCAAGTAGCAGTTGTTGACAAGTTATTCTACAAGTATGTACTGAGTGGACTTCAGTGTTCTTCTCAGAATAGATTCAAATGCTAGGAACCAATAGCATTGACAGCATCATCTAGGGTCTGAAATGATGTTTCTATCTGTAACCCTTGTGGGTCTTTGTGGTAAAAAAAAGTGAAACACACTGGATTAGTTAAGCTATTGGTTAATTGGTCAATCAATTTTTGAGACTTAACGTGTGTAGAAGGAACCAAACATTGGCTTCAACTTGCCGAAATTCATATGGAGGCCGTTCTCCTTCCTATTGTCATATTAATGAGCTGCTGCACACTGTGCCACAAAGGCTCTGGATCTGCACTAATTCCTTGGTCCTAGCCGGAGGAGAGCTAACTTGGGCGCTACCACTGCCTTCTCATCGAAAGGCAACTTTGGAAGGGGACCATACTAGTACGGGCAAACAGAATTCCAAGAAACTACACTACAAGACGGGAGCAAGCAGAAGCTAGTCGATCTCTAGCAGAAACTACAGCTAGCAGCACGGGAGCAAGCAGAGAGATGGATGGAGGAGTGGGGAGTGGTAGCGAAAGTTACCTGGCGATGCGAGATGAGGTCCAACAGCACGGCGGAGGAGTACGCCGACGCGCTATCCAGTGGCCTCGGGTTCATCTTCCCGATGGGCAGCCCGCTGACCCCGGACGTGTCGCGGGCGATCCTGACGCTGCAAGAAGGCGAGGAGAATGGCGCAGATCGAGACGAAGTGGTTCGGCGAGCCGGGAGCATGCCCGAGCAAGGGTGGAGGGTTGGCGGCGCCGGCGCCGCCGCCGCCACAACAGGGAGGCAGGGTCGAACCACTCGATCCAAAGGTTTGACTGGTTTAGATCTAAAGAACCTAGCCGTTTAATGGGTTAAGAATGGAGCCCATCTGGATCATTTTTTTGGGCTGGTTCGAAGAACCTGTGGGCCGATTCGAACCACCCCCATGATTACTGGCGCCCAAGGGTGCCGCTTTCCCGAGCTCTCTCGGGGAGGCTCAGGCGAATCCGAGAATTGGCGCCCGAGGGTGCCGCGTTTCCGAGCTCTCCCGGGGAGGCTCGGGCGAATCGGAAATTGGCGCCCGAGGGTGCCGCTTTCCCGAGCTCTCTCGGGGAGGCTCGGGCGAATCGGAGAATTGGCGCCCGAGGGTGCCGCTTTCCCGAGCTCTCTTGGGGAGGCTCGGGCGAATCGGAGAATTGGCGCCCGAGGGTGCCGCTTCCCCGAGGGTTTGCGTTGATGCATCATCGTCATGGGCCTCCGTAGGCGCGCCCTTCGTGGGCTTCCGCTGGCCTTACCTAGGGCGGGCCATGTTGGGAATGTATATTTCTTTGCATCAAAGTTGGGTATCCCATACTTTGGTACCCGACACTATGTATGAATATGAATGCGTCCTAACTATGCAAAGTGTACAATCTATATAAGCAATGAATAGCATAATGGAGAACATAATCAATAGTAGAACAATGTCAACCAACTTTATCTCAAGCACTCAAGAGAGGTTTAAGATACAAGAGAGAGCTTACAATGGCTCCGGGAAGCCTCTGAAACGACCTCGATTTCCACGAAGGGAAATCCACAGGCTCGAATTGTAATTCAACAGATTGCTTGGGACAATCCATGAAATTACCCATATCTCAGTTGACACCAGGATCCATACAACGGTAAATAAGTCTTACATAAATATTTATTACATCGCCACACTGGCGGAATCAACAATCAGAGAAGCTTTAGAAGATGCGGAAGCGATTCATCCTTCACGGCCAACTTGAGTGTAGCACGTGACCCTATTCCTCGTCATCATCTCCCTCGAAGTCGTACTCATTCTCGTCACCTGACAGCAAATTTATCAGTACGATTTGTACTGGCCACGGAGCCCACCTATGCAGCATTTGCTTTGTGGAAAGTGGATGCAAGGCTATACAAGCAGACCTATAGGCTGAGGTTTTCCTATGCAGCTGTAATCAATGTTTTAATTAGTCAAGTTTTATCACCAGTTAACACCATCATCCCTTTTCCCATCACCACACCTCACATACCCACACCTCACTCTCATTCGACAGGCCCAACTCCCTCTCGGGCCTATCTCAGCGGCACACTACCACAACGGGTACACTGCCGGAAAAATGTCATCCAGGGGGAGAAGAGAACACTCACTACACTAGTAGAAGCTTCACAGGAAAGGTCCATAGCCAACAGGTTGGCATATATATCGATCGATCAACCATACACTCTGCAGAGGTTTCACTACCCACAAGATTAGCCATCATAGGTGTTGTGCAAACACCTAGGCAGAATTCCGGGTGCTTGCTTGCCTAGGTCGATGCCACCCTACCACTCAGCCCTGGGATATTCCGGATCCTACACCGTTATGCTGAGACTGGGAGACACAGTACCGGGCCCATCCAGTGGTACTGTGCATCTAGGACGGAACGGGAACCCATCGACCGTCTCCGCCCACCCTTATCACCTTTCAACCTAGCAGTAGTGGCACCGTCCTACCAAGTAGTCCAGCCGTCTCCCGCCCATCAGAAGCGAGTGAGTAGAAAAGGATTCCCATGAACCTGAAACTAGTCCATCCTAGGTTTGACCAAGCAGGCATCTCCACTTAGGGGATACTCTCCCCGTGCTATCACAGCACCTCCGTCCACGGGCTTCAAACCACCAAGGCTATCCCACCCGGAACCTCCTCAACAACTTTACCCGCCACAGGTATCTCGCTTGGGGATGCCCAGGTTGCACCCCCGGCACGACTTGCCCCATGGGCTTGTCTCACATCCACTTGGTCGACATCAACCCTTACCACGCACCCAAGACGCACGCAGCACTCTCTCCCAGTAGTTATAATCAGTTATACACCGTCCCAATTCCACCACATAGCATATAGCAAGTAGTAAGTAGTGGAAGAGTAACAGTAAAATAAGCAGCAGCTAACCTAGCAGCGGACAGTAGGGTAAAGTCTTTATCAAGGCAGGGAATTCAAATATACTACCATGCAACCAATCCATTCATAATCATAAAGCAATAGCAACTATGTCATTTGCAATGCGTAATAGGATCTAAGGATTTGGTGGGACGTGGCACCTTCGTAGTCGTCTCCTAGCTCTTGGAAGTACTCATGGTCGTCTTTCTTAGTCAGATCCTCCTCCGTCTCTGAAATCGAACACGAAATAGTCGCGTCAGCGACTCCTATAGAGTATTTCAGAAAAATCCAATAAAATAAAGAGCCAAATGCACACAAACACAGTCTTAGATTGTAGATCTCATTTTTCTGAGAATTTTGATATATGGTGCGCAATTTTTGGACTTCGTATGAATAAGTTATGAATTTCCGAAGATTATCCTATTTTCTGAAAAATGAGAAAACTGTTTGGTTAATAGGGGCAGCTCGGGATTGGTCCACGTGGCGCGCGGGTCCAGTAGTGCGGCAAGTGGCGCCTCAACAGAACACAGACCCGATGGTCGCCCACCAGGTGTTCGATGCTGGTTCCCAGAGAGTTGCCGGAGTTGGCGTAGCTCGGCGTGGCTCGGCGGTGGTCGGTGGTAGCTCGGCTGTGTTTGGGGGTATCTCGGCGGAGCTCGGCATAGTTCGGCGGTGGTCGGGGGTAGCTCGGCGGGGCTCGGCAAAGTTCGGCGTACCTCGGCGGGGTTCGGGCGAATCGGAAATTCACGGCGCCGAGGGTGCCGCTCTCCCGAGCTCTCCCGGGGGGCTCGGGCGAATCGGAGATTCGCTGCGCCCGAGGGTGCCGTTCTCCCGAGGTCTCCCGTGGAGGTTCGGGCGAATTGGACATTTGGTGCGCCCGAGGGTGCCGTTCTCCCGAGGTCTCCGCGGAGGCTCGGGCGAATCAGAAATGTGGGCGCCGAAGGGGCTGCTCTCCCGAGCTCTCACGGTGAGGCTCGGACGAATCGGAAATTTGGGCGCCCGAGGGTGCCGCTCTCCCGAGCTCTCCCGGTGAGGCTCGGGCGAATCGGAAATTTGGGCGCCCGAGGGTGCTGCTCTCCCGAGCTCTCCTGGGGAGGCTCGGGCGAATCGGAGATTTGGTGCGCCGAGGGTGCCGTTCTCCCGAGGTCTCTCGCGGAGGCTCGGGCGAATCGGAGATTCGGTGCTAGCAGGGTTCCAGGGCGTCTGTTCAAGGCGGCGGTGTCTCTCCGGTGCGGCGGACGACGACAGGGCGGCGATGACCATATTTCGGCAAGGCAGGGCTCGGCTTTCTAGCGGCGGTGCCGAGGCAGACTTGGCGAACCTCGGCGGCCTTTCTCCGCAGCGCGAGGCGACCGGGAGTACTCGGAACGGATCTTAGGCGAGGCGGAACGTGTCGGCGGCGATGTCGTCGCGACTGTGAGGTTCCGGCGGGGCTAAGGAGGTCTTCTAGGAGATGTATACGCGTCCAAGGTCTATGGCGATGGTATACCAACTACCAATTTTGGCTACCGAGCTTTCCAAGGTGCTCGGTTGTGGCGGCGGCGTGTCGCCGACGACGGCGGAAGGCGGCATCGCGGCTACGACCAAGTATTGGTTCAATCGAATGTGGTCTTGTCAAATTGGTGAGGCCAGAGAGGCATACAACACTCTGGTGGCGAACTTAGCCACGGCATGACCTTCTTTTGGCGACGGCTCGCGGCGGCGCTCCGGTAAGGTCGCGGCGCACGCGGCCAAGGCGATTCAGGCTTCCTCTAGCGCTTAGATCCGCGTAGCTAGCTCGAGGGGGGTCGTGGCGGTGCTCCACGACGCTCTAACCTATACGGTTGCTAGACGGATTGCTCGGAACGGGTGATTCGGCGTCGGAACGCGTCGGTGGTGAGCGCGCTCCGTCGAGAACGCGTCGTGCTGCGTTCTCGGTCTAGCAAGCTTGTAGTCCGGGGGTTTCGGCCGGTCGAATGAGTGCATGGTGCAGGTGATCTTCCCGAGCCGGTAAAGGCTCGTGCCTGCGCGTCCCGAGGGTGGAACGCCATGGCAAAAGCAGGGCAAGGTTCGGACATGGCGTGCGGTGGCTCACCGTGGTGTCGGTGAAGCTAGGATGGCGGTGCAGTGGCGAGTCGGAGCCGTGCAGAGCGATCGCAGTGCCGTGCCGCTCCTCGTCCGCAGCTCGGACTTCTCCTCCGTGTCCGGCTCCGGCGTGCTCCGCGTCGGCGGCGCTCCGGCAGCTTCTCCTCCTCTGCTCCGCCCTTCTCCTACGCTCTCTCTCTCGGTTTGGTGCGGTGTGCCGGTCTGTGCTGCGGTGGCGGCGAGGGGAAATGAGGGTAAGGCTTCGGGGTGCTCCAATTTATAGGCGAGCTTGGCCAGCTCCAATGGCGAACGGTCCTGATTGCGCTCGGCCGATCGAAGGGCCGTGGCTCGAGTGGATCTAGGGCTCCGGATGGCGCGGGTTCGCTTGGCGGCCAAGAAAGGAGGGGACAGGAGGGGGACAGCGGGGTCAGGGCTCTGCCATGCTGTCGGCTGTGGGACCGGGGTCACGCCATTCACGCGACACCCCCGGCAGGCACGTCGCCTTCGTGAGGAAGAAGAACAGTGGGGGGGCGAGAGCGGCTGACAGGCGGGGCCGGGTTGGCAGCGAGCGCGAGCGCGAGCGCGTGTGTGCCGGTCGCGCGCGTGCGCTGCCGAGCCGCGACGTGGGCCGCGCGCGGTGAGATGAGGAGAGGAAGGTCGGGCGGGCCTGGGCTGGCTTAGCGACCCGGCTGGCCGAATCGAATGGCTGGCCTAACTCTCTTTCTCCTTTTCTATTTTCAGTTTAGTGTATATATACATATATTGCCCATTTTAATTATTGAGTAAATACAAACATAAATTGCAATAAATCCCAAATGTGATGCATAAGTTATTATTCTATGTGAATGGAATTAAAATGCAAACTACTCTCCTTTATTTACTAATTTCATAGTGAAACCTATATGCTTGCACAAGAAAAATGGGTTTTCACAATAAATAAATGAAAAATTTTAATTGGTTGGGATTTTTAGATTGTGTGGATTTTTAGGGTTGTTACAGTCCTCCCCCCTCATTAGGATCTCGACCTCGAGATTCAGGGATAACGTACCCTTCGAAGAGGTAAGGAAACATAATCCGCAAGTCCGATTCCTTCTCCCACGTAGCTTCCCTTTCAGTGTGATTGCTCCACTGTACCTTGCACATCGGAATGGTTTTGTTTCGCGTCTCTTTGGTGTCCCGTGCCAAGATCTTGATCGGATGTTCCTTGTATTCAAGTGTGTCTTGCAGGTCTAATGCATCTGTAGGAACTTGCTCCTCGGGAAGCTTCAAACACTTCCTTAATTGCGAGACATGGAACACGGGGTGTACTCCAGATAATTCCTCCGGTAGTTCCAGCTTGTAAGCAAGCTTTCCAACCCTTTTACAGATCTTGTATGGCCCAACATATCTTGGTGCCAATTTCCCTTTTACATGGAATCTGACAGTGCCACGAAGTGGAGATACCTTGAGGTAGACATAATCCCCAACCTCAAGCTTTCTACGTCTTCTATCTGCATAGCTCTTTTGCCTACTCTGTGCAATCCTCAAATTCTCTCTTACTTGGGCAACACCTTCTTCTGCTTTCACAATCTTAGCAGGACCGAAGAATGTCCTCTCACCTGGTTCTGACCACATTAGCGGGGTTCTGCACGGTCTTCCATACAACGCTTCAAATGGAGACATCTTAATGCTGGTCTGATAACTGTTGTTGTATGAGAACTCGGCGTGGGGTAGACAGCTCTCCCATCCTTCCTTGTACCTCAATACGCAAGCTCGTAACATGTCCTCGAGAATCTGGTTCACTCTTTCTGTTTGCCCATCCGTTTGCGGGTGGTATGCGGTGCTATAGTCGAGCTTGGTTCCGATGGACTTGTGCAAGGATTTCCAGAACTGTGATACGAACTGTGAGCCTCGGTCAGATATAATACTCAGAGGCGCCCCATGTAACTTCAAAATGTTTGATACGTACAGATCTGCTAGCTTTTCGACTCTATATTTCCTTTTGACCGGTATAAAATGTGCAACTTTGGTTAGACGGTCCACTATTACCCATATAGAATCATATCCATGCTCGGATCGGGGCAGTCCTATTATGAAGTCCATGGATATGCACTCCCACTTCCATTCTGGTATCTCAACTGGTTGTAGCAACCCTGCTGGTCTCTGATGTTCGGCCTTGATTCTATTGCATGTATCACATCGGGCTACATGCCCTGCAATGTCTGTCTTCATATTCTCCCACCAGAAGTGCTTCCTTAGATCATGGTACATCTTGGCTGACCCTGGGTGAATGCAATATTTGGAGTCATGCCCTTCTGACAGAATCTCTTCTCGTATCGCTGAATCCGTCGGTACACAGATTCTATCTTTGTACCATACAGTTCCCTACTCATCTTCTCGGTATTCAGGGCCTCTTCCCAGCTTCATCAAACCACGGATATAGTCTATCCCTGGGCAGTTCTTTTGTGCTTCACGGATTCGTGAGGTGAGATTGTACTCGACGCGAAGCTCATTTAGCATGCCATAGGAGACTACCTCGAGCTGGAACGCGTCAAACTCTCTCCTGAGCTCAGGTGGCATAGAGTTGGTGATGAGGGTATGGCAGTAGCTTTTGCGGCTAAGTGCATCAGCGACAACATTGGCCTTTCCTGGGTGATAATGGATCTCAAGATCATAGTCCTTGATGAGTTCCAGCCATCTGCGTTGCCTCATATTCAGATCTTCCTGTGTGAAGAAGTACTTCAGGCTCTTGTGGTCAGTGTAGATGTCGCACTTGTTGCTTATCAGATAGTGTCTCCAAATCTTGAGTGCATGTACCACGGCTGCAAGTTCTAGGTCATGAGTCGAGTATCGCTGCTCATGCTCCTTCAACTGTCTTGAGGCATAAGCTATCACTCTTCCTTCTTGCATTAGTACACAGCCCAAACCTTGCCGTGAGGCATCACAATATACAACAAAATCCTTGTGAATATCGGGTAGGGCTAGTACAGGTGTAGTAGTGAGCTTCTCCTTCAAGGTCTGAAAACTCTTCTCGCATTCAGGAGTCCATATAAACTTGTTCTCTTTCTTCAGCAAGTTGGTCATGGGTCTTGCAATCTTGGAAAAATTCTCAATAAATCTGCGATAGTATCCTGCAAGTCCCAAAAAGCTTCTGATTTCTGACACATTACAGGGTTATTCCCACTCTTTCACAGCTTCAATTTTGGCTGGGTCTACTGCGACTCCTTCTCCTGACAGTACGTGTCCAAGGAAAGCAACTTCCTCAAGCCAGAATTCGCACTTGGAGAATTTGGCGTATAGCTGGTTGCGAGACAACCTCTCCAATACGGTCCTCAGATGATGTTCATGTTCCTCTTTTGTGGCTGAATAAACCAATATATCATCAATGAATACTACCACAAATCTGTCTAGCTCATTCATGAAGATCTTGTTCATCATGTTCATGAAGTATGCTGGAGCATTAGTGAGTCCAAATGAGACTACTGTGCACTCATACTGTCCATATCTAGTGACAAATGCAGTCTTCGGGATATCTTCTTCCCTGATCTTCATCTGATGATACCCTGATCGGAGATCGATCTTTGAGAAGTACTTGGCCTTACTCAATTGATCTAACAGATCATCGATGCGGGGCAGTGGGTACTTATTCTTGACTGTGACCGCATTCAGATTCCGGTAGTCAATGCACATCCTCATCGTGCCATCCTTCTTCTTGACAAACAAAACGGGAGATCCCCAGGGCGAAGCACTAGGCCTAATGAAACCCTTCTCCAGTAATTCTCCCAGCTGCTTCTTGAGTTCCTTCAACTCATCAGCCGACATTCTGTAGGGTCTTTTGGCAATCGGTGCAGTCCCTGGCATCAACTCTATAACAAACTCCACATCTCTATCTGGTGGCATTCCTGGCAACTCCTCTGGAAATACATCATTGAATTCACAGACTACTGGCACATCTCTGAATGTCAGCTCTGTCTTATTTGCTTTAGTCTCCAGGGCACATAGGAGGGTTTGGACTCTCTCGGTTTGGGGTACACATCGGACAGCTGTTCCCCAAGGGTGGGTTACCTGAACATATCTAGGTGAACAAGATATCACTCCCCGGTGTTTGGTTAGCCAGTCCATGCCTAAGATGACATCTAAGCTATTGGAGGGTAGTAGGGTTAGGTCAGCTCGAAAGTCAAGTCCCTCGATAGTGATTATCACTCCTCTGCATATGTGAACGCTTCTGAAGGTTCCTAAGGGCGAGCTAGTTAGGATGGGGTTTGCTCTCGGGGTTACAGGTATGTTATGCTTTCGTGCATATGCAGATGAAATGTATGAACATGTAGCTCCCGAATCGAACAGAACTGTAGCCATGTTACCCTGAACTAGGAACGTACCGTACACAGCATCAGGTGCAGCTTCAGCTTCCTCAGCGGTCATGTGGTTCAGTCTTCCTCGGGTAGCAGATCCCCGGTTTGGTGTGCCCTGTGCAGCTGCTGGTGCGCGGTTGAGGTTGGGGCACACAGCCACACGGTGTCCAGGCTTTCCGCATCCGAAGCAAGTGAAGGGCGCACTGCCTGCTGTAGCTGTCGCAGGAGCCTTCCAATTGCTTGTCCTTGGCGTGTTGGTAGCGGGGGCGGGTGTGTTCTGCACAGCTCGAGTCGGCGCAGGGTAGGTCTGAGCGGGGTGGTGATAGTTGCTGCTGTTGGTACCACCACGGCTCGTTCCCGAAGAAGGTCCCTGGCGGGTTCGGAAAGGTGGAGGTGCACCCGTTCGCTGTCTCTGGGGCGGAGCAGCGCGAGTGGGTCCCTCAGAGTGGCGCTTCTTTCCCTTGTTCTGGGCCTCGAATTCCAGTCGTGCTTCCATGCGATCCTTCTCGATCTCAATACAGCGGTCAATCAGCTCACGCAGAGTGTAGCTCTTGTTCCCTGACAGAGCCAACCTGATCTTGGTCTGAAGTCCCTTCCTGTAGTAGTACATCTTTTCCTTCTCGGAACTCACGCAAGACGCAGGTGCGTAGCGGAGCAAGCAGTTAAAGCGGGTGGTGTACTCGTGGATCCGGTCAGCTCCCTGGGAGATGTTGGGAAACTCGTTCTCCTTGGCCTCCATGACTCCCTCAGGAATGTGGTGGTCACGGAAAGCCTCGGTGAACTCATCCCAGTCAATGCGGGCTGAATCCTCGTGAGCGCTGGTGTAGTTGTCCCACCATGCCCGTGCAGCACCGGTCAGCTGGTGGCTAGCAATCCCAACACACTCCTCGTCGGAGCAAGTGGTCAGGTCCAGCTTCTTCTCCATCTCTTTAAGCCAATCGTCGGCAGCGAGGGGATCGCTGTCGGTCCCGTCGAAGGTAGGTGGCCTCAGCTTCAGGAAACCCTCCAGTTTCCTTTGGAAGTCATTCTGAGGTGGCCCATGGTGCCTGTTCATCCCAGTAGCTATGGCATTCAGCAGCTGGGTCTGCTGAGCCATCACTTCCGCCAACGTCGGTGGCGGCGGCGGTGGCGGAGGCACGTTCTCGCCTTGTGGTGGCGTATCGTTCACCGGCGGTGCATTCTCTGCCCGGCGCAGCTCTTCTTCCAGGTTAACTCCAGCACGTCTGCCAGCTGGGCGTCCACGGTTGCGACCACGCCCACGTCCTGGCGCAGGCGCGGGGGAGGGCTGGCGGTTCTCCAGGCGCGCGGAACGTCTCATCGACATCTGAAGCTATTAGGTACGTGCTCAGTGCAGTAATAATCTTGTAGTGGTTTAAGTAGGAGTTAGATGTTTTCAACGATTTAAATGAATTAAAATATTTTTCACGCTATCCTACACTCAACCAAAGAAGCATAGAGAACCATAAGAAGCATAAGATCCAAATGTCACTCATCACATGGTTATTATTACATAAAGGATGTTCCTAGCTGCTAAGAAGATCGTGCTATGCGCAGATAGCCAATGATAGGACAACTCATGGTATCACTAGTCTAAGGGCCACGCAGGGTCCCATAAGCTACTGGTGCATAAGGTCAATAGCCATTTGATCGGGATCTCAATAGTGCCGTCGTGCAGTGGACGAAGTGGTGGTCCAAGGCTGGTCATCTGTGAATTCTTCAAGAAACGGATTAGCAGGTCCTTGTATTAGATAAGCCATTGCATAAAAAGTGAATGCAAGGTCGGTAATATAACCGAAAGAGAGTCTGGCTTCCTATTCTAACGTCCATTTCCTATGGGTCTCGTCCTACAGTCAAGTATGGCTCCGATACCAACTGAAACGACCTCGATTTCCACGAAGGGAAATCCACAGGCTCGAATTGTAATTCAACAGATTGCTTGGGACAATCCATGAAATTACCCATATCTCAATTGACACCAGGATCCATACAACGGTAAATAAGTCTTACATAAATATTTATTACATCGCCACACTGGCGGAATCAACAATCAGAGAAGCTTTAGAAGATGCGGAAGCGATTCATCCTTCACGGCCAACTTGAGTGTAGCACGTGACCCTATTCCTCGTCATCATCTCCCTCGAAGTCGTACTCATTCTCGTCACCTGACAGCAAATTTATCAGTACGATTTGTACTGGCCACGGAGCCCACCTATGCAGCATTTGCTTTGTGGAAAGTGGATGCAAGGCTATACAAGCAGACCTATAGGCTGAGGTTTTCCTATGCAGCTGTAATCAATGTTTTAATTAGTCAAGTTTTATCACCAGTTAACACCATCATCCCTTTTCCCATCACCACACCTCACATACCCACACCTCACTCTCATTCGACAGGCCCAACTCCCTCTCGGGCCTATCTCAGCGGCACACTACCACAACGGGTACACTGCCAGAAAAATGTCATCCAGGGGGAGAAGAGAACACTCACTACACTAGTAGAAGCTTCACAGGAAAGGTCCATAGCCAACAGGTTGGCATATGTATCGATCGATCAACCATACACTCTGCAGAGGTTTCACTACCCACAAGATTAGCCATCATAGGTGTTGCGCAAACACCTAGGCAGAATTCCGGGTGCTTGCTTGCCTAGGTCGATGCCACCCTACCACTCAGCCCTGGGATATTCCGGATCCTACACCGTTATGCTGAGACTGGGAGACACAGTACCGGGCCCATCCAGTGGTACTGTGCATCTAGGACGGAACGGGAACCCATCGACCGTCTCCGCCCACCCTTATCACCTTTCAACCTAGCAGTAGTGGCACCGTCCTACCAAGTAGTCCAGCCGTCTCCCGCCCATCAGAAGCGAGTGAGTAGAAAAGGATTCCCATGAACCTGAAACTAGTCCATCCTAGGTTTGACCAAGCAGTCATCTCCACTTAGGGGATACTCTCCCCGTGCTATCACAGCACCTCCGTCCACGGGCTTCAAACCACCAAGGCTATCCCACCCGGAACCTCCTCAACAACTTTACCCGCCACAGGTATCTCGCTTGGGGATGCCCAGGTTGCACCCCCGGCACGACTTGCCCCATGGGCTTGTCTCACATCCCACTTGGTCGACATCAACCCTTACCACGCACCCAAGACGCACGCAGCACTCTCTCCCAGTAGTTATAATCAGTTATACACCGTCCCAATTCCACCACATAGCATATAGCAAGTAGTAAGTAGTGGAAGAGTAACAGTAAAATAAGCAGCAGCTAACCTAGCAGCGGACAGCAGGGTAAAGTCTTTATCAAGGCAGGGAATTCAAATATACTACCATGCAACCAATCCATTCATAATCATAAAGCAATAGCAACTATGTCATTTGCAATGCGTAATAGGATCTAAGGATTTGGTGGGACGTGGCACCTTCGTAGTCGTCTCCTAGCTCTTGGAAGTACTCGTGGTCGTCTTTCTTAGTCAGATCCTCCTCCGTCTCTGAAATCGAACACGAAATAGTCGCGTCAGCGACTCCTATAGAGTATTTCAGAAAAATCCAATAAAATAAAGAGCCAAATGCACACAAACACAGTCTTAGATTGTAGATCTCATTTTTCAGAGAATTTTGATATATGGTGCGCAATTTTTGGACTTCGTATGAATAAGTTATGAATTTCCGAAGATTATCCTATTTTCTGAAAAATGAGAAAACTGTTTGGTTAATAGGGGCAGCTCGGGATTGGTCCACGTGGCGCGCGGGTCCAGTAGTGCGGCAAGTGGCGCCTCAACAGAACACAGACCCGATGGTCGCCCACCAGGTGTTCGATGCTGGTTCCCAGAGAGTTGCCGGAGTTGGCGTAGCTCGGCGTGGCTCGGCGGTGGTCGGTGGTAGCTCGGCTGTGTTTGGGGGTATCTCGGCGGAGCTCGGCATAGTTCGGCGGTGGTCGGGGGTAGCTCGGCGGGGCTCGGCAAAGTTCGGCGTACCTCGGCGGGGTTCGGGCGAATCGGAAATTCACGGCGCCGAGGGTGCCGCTCTCCCGAGCTCTCCCGGGGGGCTCGGGCGAATCGGAGATTCGCTGCGCCCGAGGGTGCCGTTCTCCCGAGGTCTCCCGCGGAGGTTCGGGCGAATCGGACATTTGGTGCGCCCGAGGGTGCCGTTCTCCCGAGGTCTCCGCGGAGGCTCGGGCGAATCGGAAATGTGGGCGCCGAAGGGGCTGCTCTCCCGAGCTCTCACGGTGAGGCTCGGACGAATCGGAAATTTGGGCGCCCGAGGGTGCCGCTCTCCCGAGCTCTCCCGGTGAGGCTCGGGCGAATCGGAAATTTGGGCGCCCGAGGGTGCTGCTCTCCCGAGCTCTCCTGGGGAGGCTCGGGCGAATCGGAGATTTGGTGCGCCGAGGGTGCCGTTCTCCCGAGGTCTCTCGCGGAGGCTCGGGCGAATCGGAGATTCGGTGCTAGCAGGGTTCCAGGGCGTCTGTTCAAGGCGGCGGTGTCTCTCCGGTGCGGCGGACGATGACAGGGCGGCGATGACCATATTTCGGCAAGGCAGGGCTCGGCTTTCTAGCGGCGGTGCCGAGGCAGACTTGGCGAACCTCGGCGGCCTTTCTCCGCAGCGCGAGGCGACCGGGAGTACTCGGAACGGATCTTAGGCGAGGCGGAACGTGTCGGCGGCGATGTCGTCGCGACTGTGAGGTTCCGGCGGGGCTAAGGAGGTCTTCTAGGAGATGTATACGCGTCCAGGGTCTATGGCGATGGTATACCAACTACCAATTTTGGCTACCGAGCTTTCCAAGGTGCTCGGTTGTGGCGGCGGCGTGTCGCCGACGACGGCGGAAGGCGGCATCGCGGCTACGACCAAGTATTGGTTCAATCGAATGCGGTCTTGTCAAATTGGTGAGGCCAGAGAGGCATACAACACTCTGGTGGCGAACTTAGCCACGGCATGACCTTCTTTTGGCGACGGCTCGCGGCGGCGCTCCGGTAAGGTCGCGGCGCACGCGGCCAAGGCGATTCAGGCTTCCTCTAGCGCTTAGATCCGCGTAGCTAGCTCGAGGGGGGTCGTGGCAGTGCTCCACGACGCTCTAACCTATACGGTTGCTAGACGGATTGCTCGGAACGGGTGATTCGGCGTCGGAACGCGTCGGTGGTGAGCGCGCTCCGCCGAGAACGCGTCGTGCTGCGTTCTCGGTCTAGCAAGCTTGTAGTCCGGGGGTTTCGGCCGGTCGAATGAGTGCATGGTGCAGGTGATCTTCCCGAGCCGGTAAAGGCTCGTGCCTGCGCGTCCCGAGGGTGGAACGCCATGGCAAAAGCAGGGCAAGGTTCGGACATGGCGTGCGGTGGCTCACCGTGGTGTCGGTGAAGCTAGGATGGCGGTGCAGTGGCGAGTCGGAGCCGTGCAGAGCGATCGCAGTGCCGTGCCGCTCCTCGTCCGCAGCTCGGACTTCTCCTCCGTGTCCGGCTCCGGCGTGCTCCGCGGCGGCGGCGCTCCGGCAGCTTCTCCTCCTCTGCTCCGCCCTTCTCCTACGCTCTCTCTCTCGGTTTGGTGCGGTGTGCCGGTCTGTGCTGCGGTGGCGGCGAGGGGAAATGAGGGTAAGGCTTCGGGGTGCTCCAATTTATAGGCGAGCTTGGCCAGCTCCAATGGCGAACGGTCCTGATTGCGCTCGGCCGATCGAAGGGCCGTGGCTCGAGTGGATCTAGGGCTCCGGATGGCGCGGGTTCGCTTGGCGGCCAAGAAAGGAGGGGACAGGAGGGGGACAGCGGGGTCAGGGCTCTGCCATGCTGTCGGCTGTGGGACCGGGGTCACGCCATTCGCGCGACACCCCCGGCAGGCGCGTCGCCTTCGTGAGGAAGAAGAACAGTGGGGGGGCGAGAGCGGCTGACAGGCGGGGCCGGGTTGGCAGCGAGCGCGAGCGCGAGCGCGTGTGTGCCGGTCGCGCGCGTGCGCTGCCGAGCCGCGACGTGGGCCGCGCGCGGTGAGATGAGGAGAGGAAGGTCGGGCGGGCCTGGGCTGGCTTAGCGACCCGGCTGGCCGAATCGAATGGCTGGCCTAACTCTCTTTCTCCTTTTCTATTTTCAGTTTAGTGTATATATACATATATTGCCCATTTTAATTATTGAGTAAATACAAACATAAATTGCAATAAATCCCAAATGTGATGCATAAGTTATTATTCTATGTGAATGGAATTAAAATGCAAACTACTCTCCTTTATTTACTAATTTCATAGTGAAACCTATATGCTTGCACAAGAAAAATGGGTTTTCACAATAAATAAATGAAAAATTTTAATTGGTTGGGATTTTTAGATTGTGTGGATTTTTAGGGTTGTTACAGCCTCCAGCTCCAGACAAGATCTGGAACTCAAGTAGAACTTGCCTCCTTCTACATCTAACCTATGTAGCTATGCTCTAGATGGTGAAGCTCTAATGATTCTAGGGTTTCTATCTCTCTGAACTGGATCAAATGATATCTGATTGATTGATGATGAAACCCTAGGGGTCTGGGGCTATTTATATAGGCCGGTGGGATGAACCGTAGCCCTTGGATCAAACCGACTTCGACGAGTGGTGGAGATTAATGTAAAAATCGGGTTGTGGGTCCACGTCAAAACGCACGCTAAAGGGACACCTGGGTCGACATCGAAACGCACGTCAAAACACATGCTATTGTTGGCATTTCTTAACGTCGTTACAAAAGATAGACTAAAAGTCCATCCCCGGCAACGGCGCTAGAAATGCTTGTTGGCGTTTCTTAGCATCACTACTAAAGATAGACTATAAGTCCGTCCTTAATAATAATACTAGAAATGTAAGTTGACATTCCCAACCACCATTACTTCAGAAAGGTAACCCATGGCCCGTAATGGCGCCGGCCTAGGTAATGCAGTCTGGTAATAGCAGTTAAAAGTGCCGGATTAGCCTTCCTAACCGTCATTACTTACGATATGCAAAACTGTGACACGGCGCTGTGGGGTGCACAAGAATTACAATTCTTAAGTAATGGTACTTAGGTATGCCAATCATGATAGCTCAGTATAGATAAATCCGCAAGCGCACGGAACTATCATTGTAGCATTTCAACCCGTGAGTATTCAGGGGTGTCGTATTTATAATTTCCCGTAGGAGGGCAGGACGAATGCATCTAGCTTTGGCATAAACATGATCACTTATTGAATGCATAGGTAGACATAGCATAGGCAAGGGTAAATCATAGTTCAAAGATAGTGGACACACATCCGAGCTGACCTCAAGGATAAAAGAGAAATAAAGAATAAAAGAATATATCTAATTGAGTAGGCATTGGTCATATATAACTATGCAAAGAACAGTTAGTAAACATCTAACTAGCATGTCTAGTATCAGTGACTAGGTCTGGGATGACAGGGAGATCCCCGCAGCTGGTCTGCCAGCCGATAGAGACTTTACGAACTCCTACCCAATATCCGAACGTGGGGGAGTGCTAGGGATGGACAGGGCTGTCACCACCTGCCCACCTACCCCTTTGCCCGTGGGATACCGGCATATTCGCCGATCTCCGCATACCCAAGCACCATGCTCGCGTACTTGGAAACAACTCCTAGCCCCTAGGACCCCACCCCTTCGAAGTGATAGGCTAGGCTAAGAGCAACCGAGAAGGCACGACGAACCGTCACCTCATCCCTAGTTCTTCCTGTATTCATACTAGGTCGATGAACGATGAAGAACAATGATGAACATATCGAGAACATAACACATAAACTATAGGTAGTTCATATATCATGATCATAACATGTCCAAGACTATACTCTAGTTCATATGCATTGCTATATAAATAAGATAAGAACTTGAACTTGGAAGAGAACTGCATTGTATTCATACCGAGGTGTTCCTTCTTCTCCCAAGGATACAAACTCTTCTTTCTAAATCTTGCCTTGCTCTAATACTAAAACTAATCTAAAGAATACAAGTGAGAGGTGAGGTAAATGGCTCCAAATGATGGTGTGTGTTGGAGGGGAGCTCTCCCTCTCTTTTATAGTCCACCTAGGGTGGTTTGGGCGTTCTATGTATGGAAGGAGGTGAAACCGCCTTTGCCCAACCGCCATGAGCACCGCCTGTGGAGGATGGGCCCGGGAGGTCCCACCAAGGTGGCGGCTGCCCCCGGGGGCTGTCAGTCCCTGGGGAGCGCCATCTGGCCACCGCCTTCGGGTGGTCGGTTGCTCCCGGGGCCTGGGCCTCCCCCGCCGTTACGGATGGATCCAGTTTAGTGTTTGAGGTGGGCTTTCTTATTTTCTTGGATTGTGCCTTCTCTGAATACGTTTCCTGGATATGCGCTTTCTTTATGGTTTTTGTGCATTTTCACATGTCACACCTGCAAGTCAAGTACACACCAAAACTTGTGGAAATGTTAGTTTAAAGCCCTACCTACTATTTATTTTAGTAACATATTGGTGGTAAGAAATAGGCTTTAAGGACCGCCAACAACTCCCCCACACTTAGTCCTTTGCTCGTCCTCGAGTAAAGGTTTGAAGGACTAAGCGGGTTTATCTCCTTGATTTGAAATCTGCGTACAAGTTATTCCAAGCTTCACCTAAACTTGTGAACTTCCGAGTGTCTACCAAGTCATCTTGGGTAATTGAAAAATGGAATAGCCTGGATTCAAATCTTCTTACTCGTATCCCTGCTCAGAAACTTGGGTTTTTGTGAAGTTTTGAAAACAAAAAGGTAGCACTTGTTCCTTGAATGATTCTCTCAAGTCACTTATTTGTATGTGGTTCCTCACCAAGGCATATATAGGGATTGCCTTCACTTGATCACCCTACCTCTAAAAAGTTTATCTGGAGCTCTAGGTAGGGAGGAAAATACTAAGGCACACTTACCTTGCATGTATTGTCAAGTCAAACCCTGGACCGCACCGGAGGGAAGCGTCATACTCTTAGATCAGAATGTGCATGTGCGTGGAAAGAATATGGTGGGTATTATTGGTGTCTAACCTAATTCCACTATGCTCTTTGAAACACATCTCCCTCAGAAAAATCTTTTATGAGGGCATGAGTTATCCTTATTCTCTCTTTTCTTTTTATATATATTTTTTTCTTCTTCTTTTTTTCTTTTTTTCACCTTTTGGAAAATAGCCTCATGCTTTTATTTGCAACAAAAACTTTAAGGGAGATGTGAACAAAGATTCAGAGCATTTATTTGGATGGGACCTAATAAATATGTTTTTGGTTCACCCCCAGTGTAGGAGTAGAACATTTTGGGTGGATCAAAGTGGAAGGTATATTTTGCGCCTACTCCCAAGGTAGTAGTGCAATTATTTGGTGGATGGATGAATGAATGTTGTGCACAACTCTCAGTGTAAGAGTTAGCAACTTTATTTGTGGGTGCATGAAATCTGATCTTAGGAGTATGAAATTTCTCTCAACAAGGGTCACAAAACTTGACCAAACTCAACACAAAGTAAGATGCATATGTGGAAGGTTTTGTCATGAAAGATCATGTATGGCCTTGGTAGGTATTTGCAATCATTCAAGGAAATGCTATATTGATTTTTGTTTTGTAAAAATAAATCCCAAGTTCTTTGTAAGAAATGAGCAGGCGTCATGTCATCCTACTATATCTCATTCGTCAATCACTTAGATAAAATGGGGTCCCTATGATAAGTGTTCACAAGTAATAGGAATATTGGCAAGGAATAAAGAGTATGCAAACTTTAATCACAGGATGCCATGGAGATGGAGCATCAAAAGTTTTGTCTTTTCAAAAGTGTTCAAAGTTAAATTTCAAAACTTTGAAAAGAGCGGGGGTAGAGTTGCACAAACCATCGTTGAAGATGAAGGAACTAATGGAAGTTGTTTATCTCGTCCTTTTGTTTGATGGGTTGCTCGATGTTTGTGCCATGTGTTAGGGAGATCTTGAATTTGTTGTAGTTATGCTTGAGAGATCTCCCCCACACTTATTTTTTTGTACCTGCTTCTATTATAACAAAGAAAACAAAACAAGAGGGACTACAACAGGCAAGGGTCTTATTGGCTAAAAGGTCAAGGAAACAAAATTTTATTATTTAGTTATTTTTATTTTATTAGGGACTTGTTCAACCAACTTTTATTAGAGCTCAAACAAGGCTGATATAAAAGATGCAACGAAAACATAGCCAAGACTTATCCCCATATCAGATTATTGCCATTATTTATGAAAACAACTCAAGGTTCATTAATCAAATTTCAACACCATGTCAAAACATGATTAAAGAAGACTATTTCAACCTAAGCACCATGCTTAATTTGAAAACAGCCTATGGATGTTACTCGTGAGAATACATCCAAACAAGAGCATATGACATAAACAGGGAAGCATGAATTTGAATGATCATAAGGAGACAAGTATGAGCGAAGGGGTTGGTGAACATTTATTAGCTTTTGCATACCTGAGTGTTCTTACCTGCAGCATATGTGGATTTCTTTGAAGATGCTGCACCGGTGGCGTGGAAGTACAGGTTCCAACTCAACTGAACCATCAGGCCGGATCACACACACAACTAGTGTATATGGACCTTGGCCTTATTGGTAGCAAAGGTGTAAAGGAGTAGAGCTTTTTCTTTTCTCTCTCTCCTTTTTTTCTCTTTTTTTTTGGAAAGATAACTACCGATGACCTTCGGCAAGGGCTCAACATTTATAGTCTGTTGGCAAGACTTCCCCCTCTTCATTGCTCTGCAGCTGCATGAACAAACTTGGAAGAATTCTCGGGTTGCCCCGAGATTTTTCCCGTATTGTTGACAGGAATAGAAAGCAGCAATTTGAGCAATGAAACTCAACTGATGTTTAACAAAAGAAGATAGAGTTTCAAGTTTAGCATTTATAGATTCAAACGTTTTATCATTAAAGGAAAGCTTTCTAGTAAGATCTGCATTAAACTTAGCTTGCCTTAAAACAAAGTCTCTCGAGAAAGGTTGATTGAAATTCAATTTGAAATTTGAATTGAGATTAGAAGAATTACCTTGTGGGTGGTTATGGTTGTTCCACCCATTATTACCTGGTTGTTGATGTTGGCGAAACCCGTTGTTGACGTAGGTCGCTTCTTCCTGGGTTTTGGGACAGTTGTTCCCCGAATGGCCAACATTTCCACAGACTTCACATGTCATGTGTGAGTCCGTGGCTTGGACGGTGCCTGTGGTGGGTTCGGTGGCACGGTCGTCCAGCCTCTTTATTAGGAGGTCTATTTTTGCGGCAAGCAAATCCGTCTCCTTCACGGTATGCATGCCTTCTTGTGTTTCTCTTCCTTCTCCCCAGCTTTGGTTTGCTACCATCTTTTCGATGAGTGCAGTGGCATTCTCAATGGTGAGGGAGAGGAATGCCCCTCCAGCTGCGGCGTCAAGGTGCCCTTTTGACATGGCCGTCAGGCCCTCGTAAAAGTTCTGGAGCACCAGCCAATCTTCCATTCTATGGTGGGGACAGGCTCGGACATAGTCCTGCAGCCTCTCCCATGCCTGAGGGATGGACTCGAGTGATGTTTGCTGGAAGTTGGATATCTCCCCCCTTAGAGCAATGGTTTTGCTCATGGGGATGAACTTGGCGAGGAACGCCATGGAACATTTGTCCCACGTGTTGACAGCTTCCTTGTTTTCGTAGAACCACTATTTCGCCTTCCCCGCAAGGGAAAAAGGAAACAGGCGGAGCTTGATGCTAGTTAGTGCGACGTCTTTGGTGACGATTGTGTCGCACAATTCAAGGAAGTGTTGAAGATGAGCATTTGTGTCCTCATTTGGCAAGCCACAGAACTGGCTTGCCCGCACCATCTGGATTAGGCCAGTACGGAGCTCGAAGTTTCCATTCCCGATATTGGCAACGGGCCCAACAGGCACGTTGGCAACAGTAGGGGTGGAGTAGTCGCGGAGTGTCTTGGCCATGATGATAGTAGCGGATGGTGCGGGAGTGAATGGTTCGTCTGTCGATGGAGTAGCAGAAGAAGAAGTGGTACGGGACCTGTTCTTCCTTAGGAGTGCCTCCGGATTGTCGGTGAAGTTGTTCGACAGGTAGAAACCACTCATACACTATCCTGTTTTCTTTCCAATAAAAAAGAGGAAGAAAACAAGAGAAGTTAGCCTCCCTAAACTACGGCTACCTTTTGCTTATTGTGCAATCAATGCCTATGCCAAGCTAGATGTTTTTATTTCCTTTTACCCTCCCCGGCAACGGCGCCAGAAATGCTTGTTGGCATTTCTTAACGTCGTTACAAAAGATAGACTAAAAGTCCATCCCCGGCAACGGCGCCAGAAATGCTTGTTGGCGTTTCTTAGCATCACTACTAAAGATAGACTATAAGTCCGTCCTTAATAATAATACTAGAAACATAAGTTGACATTCCCAACCACCATTACTTCAGAAAGGTAACCCTTGGCCCTTAATGGCGCCGGCCTAGGTAATGCAGTCTGGTAATAGCAGTTAGAAGTGCCAGATTGGCCTTCCTAACCGTCATTACTTACGATATGCAAAACTGTGACACGGCGCCGTGGGGTGCACAAGAATTACAATCCTTAAGTAATGGTACTTAGGTATGCCAATCATGATAGCTCAGTATAGATAAATCCGCAAGCGCATGAAACTATCATTGTAGCATTTCAACCCGTGAGTATTCAGGGGTGTCGTATTTATAATTTCCCATAGGAGGGCAGGACGAATGCATCTAGCTTTGGCATAAACATGATCACTTATTGAATGCATAGGTAGACATAGCATAGGCAGGGGTAAATCATAGTTCAAAGATAGTGGACACACATCTGAGCCGACCTCAAGCATAAAAGAGAAATAAAGAATAAAAGAATATATCTAATTGAGTAGGCATTGGTCATACATAACTATGCAAAGAACAGTTAGTAAACATCTAACTAGCATGTCTAGTATCAGTGACTAGGTCTGGGATGACAGGGAGATCCCCAGCAGCTGGTCTGCCAGCCGATAGAGACTTTACGAACTCCTATCCAATATCCGAACGTGGAGGAGTGCTAGGGATGGACAGGGCTGTCACCACCTACCCCTCTGCCCGTGGGATACCGGCATATTCGCCGATCTCCGCATACCCGAGCACCATGCTCGCGTACTTGGAAACAACTCCTAGCCCCCTAGGACCCCACCCCTTTGGAGTGACAGGCTAGGCTAAGAGCAACCGAGAAGGCACGACGAACCGTCACTTCGTCCCTAGTTCTTCCTCTATTCATACTAAGTCGATGAACGATGAAGAACAACGATGAACATATCGAGAACATAACATATAAACTATAGCTAGTTCATATATCATGATCATAACATGTCCAAGACTATACTCTAGTTCATATGCATTGCTATATAAATAAGATAAGAACTTGAACTTGGAAGAGAAATGCATTGTATTCATACCGAGGTGTTCCTTCTTCTCCCAAGGATACAATCTCTTCTTTCTGGCTCTTGCCTTGCTCTAATACTAAAACTAATCTAAAGAATACAAGTGAGAGGTGAGTTAAATGGCTCCAAATGATGGTGTGTGTTGGAGGGGAGCTCTCCCTCTCTTTTATAGTCCAACTAGGGCAGTTTTGGCGTTCTAAGTATGGAAGGAGGTGAAACCGCCTTTGCCAAACCGCCATGAGCACCGCCTGAGAAGGATGGGCCCAGGAGGCCCCACCAGGAGGGCGGCCGCCCCCGGGGGCGGTCGGTCCCTAGGGAGCGCCATCTGGCCACCGCCTTCGGGTGGTCGGTTGCTCCCTGGGCCTGGGCCTCCCCCGTGGTTACGTATGGATCCAGTTTAGTGTTTGAGGTGGGGTTTCTTATTTTCTTGGATTGCGCCTTCTTTGAATACGTTTCCTAGATGTGCGCTTTCTTTATGGTTTTTGTGCATTTCCACATGTCACACCTGCAAGTCAAGTACACACCAAAACTTGTGGAAATGTTAGTGTAAAGCCCTACCTACTATTTATTTTAGTAACATATTGGCGGTAAGAAATAGGCTTTAAGGACCGCCAACAGCTATGTGATGAGTTTGGAATCAAACATCAATTCTCGGCCAGGTACACCCCTCAATCAAATGGCCTTGTTGACATGAAGAATAGAACTCTTATTGATATGGCAAGGTCTATGCTTATTGATTATAATGTGAGTGTGGACTTTTGGGCCGAAGCAATCAACACGGCTTGCTATTGTAGCAACTGGCTCTATTTTCACCGGCTATTGAAGAAGACACCATATGAGCTATTGAATGGAAGAAAGCCCAACATTGCATACTTTAGAGTGTTTGGCTGCAAATGCAATATATTGAAGAAGGGTGCAAGATTTGGAAAATTTAAGAAGAAATGTGATGAAGGATTTCTACTTGGCTACTCCACTACAAGCAAAGCATATAGAGTTTAGAATCATGCCACCAAGCTAGTTGAGAAAGTTCATGATGTGGAATTTGATGAAACCAAGGGTTCACAAGATGAAGATGAAAATCTCGATGATGTGAGAGGAACTCAATTGGTGAATGCTATGAAGAACACGGACATTGGTGATATTAGGCCAAGACAAGTGGTTGATGTGGAAGATGAAGATGACAAAGATCAAGTGCAAATTCAATCCAATGTGCAAGTCATTCCATGTGAGGCAAGTTCTAGTGGTTCTCATGATCAAACTCAAGTGCAACAAGATGAAGATCAACATGCTAGTCCATCTCAAGTAGGTCAACCGAGCTCAAGCAATCAAGTTCTCCAACCGGTTCACATTGCAAGGTATCATCTATTGGATCAAATAGTTGGGGATATTAGAAGTGGTGTTCAAACAAGATCAAAGTTAGCAAACTTTTGTGAGCACTTCTCATTTGTGTCATTTGAAGAGCCAACAATTATTGAGAAAGCTTTGGAAGATAGTGATTTGGTAAATGGTATGCATTAAGAGCTCAATAACTTTGAGAGAAATCAAGTTTTAGAGCTAGTTGAGAGGCCCATGAAATACAATGTCATTGGTACCAAATGAGTGTTCAAGAACAAGCAAGATCAAGATGGTATTGTAGTGAGAAACAAGGTGAGGCTAGTTGCACAAGGGTACACTCAAGTGGAAGGATTGGACTTTGGTGAGACATATGCTCCGGTTGCATGATTGGAAGCAATTAGAATCCTTCTAGTTTATGCATGTGCACATGATATCAAGCTCTATCAAATGGATGTCAAAAGTGCTTTATTGAATTGATACATCAATGAGCTAGTATATGTTGAGCAACCCCCGGGTTTTGAAGATGAGAAAGGCTTTGTATGGTTTGAAACAAGCACCAAGGATATGGTATGAAAGATTGAGAGATTTCTTGCTATCCAGGGGTTTCAAAATAGGGAAAGTTGACACCACCCTCTTCACCAAACGAATTGGCAAAGACTTGTTCGTGTTGCAAATCTATGTTTGTCACACCCAATTTTAAGGATAAAATGGGATGCATAATCTTATGTGCGCCCAGAGATCAGTCACACACATAAGCCAACAAATTACATAAATTGTATCATAACCAATGTTTAATACATAGCGAATAATATCAAAGTCATTACACAGCGGAAAATAAAGATAACTCTCGCCGTAGCTCCATAGCACAGGGACGTCGACTGGTGAAGCACAAGTCCTCTAGTTAGTCCTCATCACTATCACCATCTGTTACCCATCCGGGATTTTTAACCAAATAATGAAAAATAAACAAGCGTAAGTACATGTCGTACTCAACAAGACTAGCATGGGCTCATGAGGCTCAAAAGGATTGACACGGTTTAACAGCAGGTTGCTTTTAGTTAATCATCTTTTATGCAGTTGGATAGCAACAAGTTATTCAGCCCTTTCTCATGATCAGAGTAAACACAATTAATGAGTAGCAATAAATAGATTAGCAACAAGTAAACATCACCCTGTAAGATAACTACTCCGTGAGTTTTCCGGGCCACTCGTGACCGTGAGCGCGGCTAGTATACCAGTTTTACACTCTGCAGAGGTTGTGCACTTTCACTATGAGCCGTGATTCCCATTTGCTCGGGTTAATTACTCCCATAACACTACCAAAGTGAGAGAGCAGGGTTTCACTATGAAGCCTTTCAAAGGTTCGTCTAACATGTTAGGGCCGCGAGGTTTCCTCGGCAAGCAGATGTAGAGCCCCCCTTCCATATGGCACAAGGTCACGCAGGTTATACACATATGGACAGAGGCCGCACTATACCCGAGTCGTCTAAGCCCCTCTTGCGCCTTTCGGTAACCTCTAACAAGCTAGAAAAGGTCCTCATACTGTAGCTAAAACCAGAGCCATATAGCCCTCATAGTTACACTGTAAGTCCCAGCTTTTGCTGACAGATCATTACCAAGGGGGAAGGATATGGTGCATCACAAAACTATGCTCCAATCCCCTAGTTCCATGTTGCTAAAAAGGCATCTTTTAATCCTTATTGCATATTCAATTAATCAGTTTACATTATCATGATATCCATAACGCACTAGCATCAAATACCATATGCATATCCCATAGGTTGCAAGGAACAGGATAACAAAACTAGGAAGTATCTATGGTTAACAAGGAAGACACATGCAAATGCAGTTATTTATTTGATGAATAGGACAACAAGGATGATCCATGCTAATACTTGCCTTGATCAGCAAACTCCTGGTGATCCGGGTTGTCGCAGTATTGATCTTGATCACCCACGTAAAGCTCACCGTCTATACTCGATCCATCATAACAACACACACGCATACAGGGGCAATCATGCATACAAACAAGAGTTTTCATTAGAACAGTACACCAACAAAAGGTTATAAAACAAATCTACACGTTGCTACGATCACATCGATATAAAGTTTGCGCAAATCGGATTTAAAACGAGGAAGATATGAATTTTACAAGATTTATAATAGAATGATAATAGATTAAATATAATCTCGAATTTTAAGAGTGGAAAATATTTGAAACAGTGGTACCATCAGATAGATTATGAAATTATGAATCTAACGCAATTTGAATCGTTCAAATCGGAACTAAAACGTGGAAATTATAAATGAAACAATTTTGAATTCAAATCTGAATACACATTTTCATATATACCGAAAATAAATACGCCTTCAAACGTAATCTACTGAAGATGCTGAGAGCTGCGGCTAAGCATTAAAACTGCAGGGGGTTATTCGCAAAAACACCGGCCGAATCGATATGGGCTGCTCTGCGGCCGTCCGATTCAAAATCGGCGGATCAGATTAAAAGAGGGGAGGGGTGGCGGTGCTCTCGGCCGGAAAACAGAGGCCGATGGCAGCGCCATGGCCGGAAGGCCGCCGAAGAAGGTGAACTCGGCCTTCGGTGCATGAAATAGGTCGGGAAGGGTACCCATAGATCGGGAAGAGCGTCGCAAGCTCACCTAGGGTGATGGGAAGGTCGGAAATCGACTCGGTGATAGCTCGCGGCGTGATCCGGCGGACGGTGGATCTCTGCAACGGCGGCGGAGGCGTGTCAGTGCACAAATCGAAGGGGGAAAGTGCTCGGGAACTTCACAAGATCACAGCGAAGCTCCTCAAAGGCTTACCGAGAGGAAATTGGTGGCGAATCGAGCTAATTGCTCGCGGCGGCGGCTGCTCGGTTCTCGCGGGAGCTCGGCAGTGGCGGCGAGAAGAGGCGGCTAGGGTTAGGTGACGGCTACGGGGGGGTGTGGTGCTGCTTAAATACTCCCGAGGTGTGACGACAATCTCGGAGATTGAAACAAACTCGAATAGCGGAGAAATCGGCTTCGGCCGTTTCTTCTCTGCTTCGGACTCTCGGCGCGGCGTCGAACTCGGCTTCGGCCGTTTTCTTTCTTGCCCGCGTCGGACTCTCGGCGAGCAGCAGAGGGAAACAGGGGAGGGGCTGTCCTGTGGGTCCACAGGTCGGTAGCACCGAGCGCTGGGGTCAGGCTGGCAGTCACGGCAGAGGGACGCTTCGCGCGCGCGTGCTCGGCCGCGGCGGATGAATACGGCAGCGGCGTCTCTGTTCGCGCGGCGAGGGAGGTGGAGAAGGAAGGGCTGACCCATGGGTCCCACTCGTCAGTCAGATGGGGTAAGGGGAAGGGAGGGAGCAGGTCGGCCGAGCTGTCCTCGGGCCATCCGACCTGGGCCTGGTGGGGCCAGCGAGTGGAAAACAGGCCAAGCTGCTGCTCGGGCCAGAAAGGAGAGGGGAAGGGCTCTGTTGTAATTCCTTTTTTCCATTTTCCAAAAGGATTTTCAAATTGGGTTTTGAAATATTTGAGAAATTCAAATAAGCTACAACAGTACAAAGAAGAAATGCTCCAGCATGAATGCATCATACATGTGTATGACCTAGGTTTGATTTTATATTTGAGAAAAATTATTATTTTCCTATATTGGAATGATCAATTAATTGCACAATTAAATAAATTTCTACTATTTAAAAGAATGCAATTTTTCGGGTGTTACAATTCTACCCCCCTTAAAAATAATCTCGTCCTCGAGATTCAGTTGGTGCTTACTCAAACAACTCCGGGTACTTTTCTCTGAGATCTTCCTCTCTTTCCCAAGTAGCTTCTTCCTCAGAGTACCGATGCCACTGCACCTTGCACATCTTTATAACCCGACTTCTTGTAACTCTTTCTGCGGTCTCCAAAATTTTCACTGGATGTTCCTCATAAGTGAGACCCTTCTTGAAAACTATTTCCTTGACAGGAACCTGCTCTTCCGGTACTCTCAAACACTTTCTCAACTGAGATATGTGGAACACATCATGAACACCGGACAATCTTTCCGGAAGTTCTAGCTGATATGCCACTTCTCCACGTCTCTCTAGGATCTTGAAAGGACCAATATACCTTGGTGCCAATTTTCCTTTGCTGTTGAACCTTTTCACACTTCTCATCGGGGACACTTTAAGGTATACATAGTCTCCTACATTAAAAGCTAGTTCTCTTCTCCGTGTATCCGCATAGCTCTTCTGTCTAGATTGTGCTATTCTCAAGTTCTCTCTTATTGTCTGGACTTGCTTCTCTGCGTCTCTCAACACATCCGGTCCAAACACTTGACTTTCTCCAGTTTGATTCCAAAACAAGGGTGTCCTGCACTTGCGTCCATACAATGCTTCGAAGGGTGCCATCTTGAGACTTTTCTGGTAACTATTATTATAAGAGAACTCCGCATACGGCAGACTCTTATCCCAACTTGTTCCATACTGTAAAGCACAAGCTCTCAACATATCTTCCAAAATCTGATTAATCCGTTCAGTTTGACCGTCAGTCTGAGGATGATATGCAGAACTGAAATTCAGCTTAGTACCTAGAGACTCATGTATCTTTTGCCAGAAATGTGAGGTGAATTGAGTGCCCCTATCAGACACAATTTTCTTTGGAACTCCATGCAGACATACTATTCTCTCCATATACAACTCTGCTAGTTTAGGACCTCCATAAGTGGTCTTGACTGGAAGGAAATGAGCTACTTTAGTCAGTCGATCCACAATTACCCAGATTGAATCATAACCTCTCTGAGTACGTGGCAATCCAACTATGAAGTCCATACCGACTTCTTCCCACTTCCACTCAGGTATCTTTAGTGGTTGTAGCAATCCTGCAGGTCTCTGGTGTTCAGCTTTAACTCTCTGACAGGTATCACATATAGCCACATATTCTGCTACATCACGCTTCAGTCCAACCCACCAATATTTTTCCTTCAAATCCAAATACATCTTGGTACTTCCTGGGTGTATAGAATATGCTGACTCATGAGCTTCACGCAGTATAGCGTCTCGGATGAATTTCACTTCAGGTACACAGAGTCTCTTCCCAAACCATAAGGTTCCATTCTCATCTAGCCTGAATCCGGGTGATTTTCCAACCACAATGTTCTCTGCTATTTCTTTGAGCTTCTCATCTTCCAACTGAGCCTTTCGTATCTCTTGCTCTAGTGTGGGTTCAACCTCCATCTCAACAGCATTGATCACAATTCCCAAGTTGAGACGCTCCATCTCTGCACATAACTCTGCGGGAATAGTGGTTGCTCGAATCTCATTAGCATAACTTTTTCTACTAAGAGCATCGGCCACAACATTTGCTTTGCCTGGATGATAATGCACTTCCAAGTCATAATCCTTTATCAATTCCAACCAACGACGTTGCCTCAAATTCAACTCTGACTGGGTGAAGATATACTTCAAGCTCTTATGATCTGTATAGATGTCGCACTTATGACCAATCAGATAATGCCTCCATAACTTCAGAGCGTGAACCACAGCTGCTAGCTCCAAATCATGAGTAGGATAATTCAACTCATGCTTCCTCAACTGTCTCGATGCATATGCTACGACTCTTCCTTCTTGCATGAGAACACAACCAAGACCTAGGTGGGAAGCATCACAATAGATAGAGAACTTCTTACTCAGATCTGGCAAAACCAACACTGGGGCTGTTGTCAATCTCTTCTTCAATTCTTCAAAACTAGCTTGGCACTTCTCAGACCACACAAACTTGGCATTCTTCTCTAGCAAGGAAGTCATTGGCTTCGCAAGCTTGGAGAATCCTTCAATGAACCTTCGGTAGTAACCAGCTAAACCAAGAAAACTACGAATGCCAGTCACATCAGTTGGCGGCTTCCAATTCAACACGTCTGCCACCTTACTTGGGTCTACAGAATTTCCACCATTGGACACAATATGTCCTAGAAAAGCAATTTCTCTCAACCAGAACTCGCACTTACTTCGCTTGGCATACAGCTTATGTTCCCTGAGCTTCTGCAAAACCAATGTCAGATGTTCGGCATGCTCTTCTTCATTCTTGGAGTAGATCAAGATATCATCAATGAACACCACAACAAACTTATCCAAGAATTCCATGAATACCTTGTTCATCAGATACATGAAGTAGGTAGGTGCATTAGTCAAACCAAAGGACATTACCGTATACTCATACAGTCCATACCGAGTAGTGAATGCAGTCTTAGGTATGTCAGAGTCACGAATCTTCAACTGATGATAACCTGAACGGAGATCAATCTTGGAAAACACACAAGCACCTCTCAACTGATCAAATAAGTCATCAATTCTAGGCAACGGATACTTGTTCTTAATGGTGACCTCATTCAGTGACCGATAATCAACACACATCCTTTGACTACCATCTTTCTTATCAACAAAAATAACCGGGGCTCCCCAAGGTGAAGAACTAGGACGAATGAAACCTTTTTCTGACAGTTCTTTGATTTGTTTCTTAAGTTCTTCTAATTCTTTAACTCCCATTCTATATGGACGTTTAGCTATAGGTGCAGTACCAGGTAACAACTCAATGATAAATTCAATGTCACGGTAAGGTGGCATACCTGGCAACTCATCTGGAAACACATCTTCAAACTCATCTACCACTGAGTTATCCGGCTGCACTTCTTCTCTGAGCTGATGTACTGTGGCTTTCTGTTGAACTTGCAAAGCAACCTCAACTCTAACCTCATCTCCCTTCTGGGTAGTGATAGTCACGACCTTCTCCTTGCACTTTATATTAATGTCGTTCTTCATCATCCAATCCATTCCCAGGATAAGATCAATTCCGGCAGTATTGAGCACAGTAGGGGTTATCTCAAATTCTACCTCCCTTAATGAGACAGTAATCGGGAGACACTGAAGAGTAGCTTGCATAACACCACCCGGAGAAGAGACCATAATAGGATGTTTCATGACACTAAGGGGAATACCATGCTTTCTAACAAATGTGTGCAAAATGAAAGTATGCGAAGCACCAGAGTCAAAAAGAACTGTAGCGGGGATGGAGTCGATATTGAACGTACCCATCATGACCTCTGGGGTCTCCTGTGCCATATCAACCGACACATGGTTCACCTTCCCGGTGCGAGGTGGCACTCTCTGCTGGTTGTTCTGCTTCTGGGAGGCTTGGGGATTCTGCTTCTCAGGACAATTGTAGGACAAGTGTCCTTCCTTGCCACAATGGAAACACTTGTTGGGGGCACCATTCTTCACAGGGATGTTGTTGGGAGCAGTCAGTTGTGGCGCCTGGTTGCCACCTTGTTGCTGGTACTAGGAACGCTGCTGGTTCTGGGAACGTTGTTGATTCTGGAAATTGTTCTTGAATCCAGACTGTCCCTGGAAACGTTGTTGCTGCTGAGGCTGCTGCAAGTTGTTACGGAAGCGGCTGTTGCTTCCAGACGACTGCCCTTGAAACTTTCTCTTCTTCTTCTTCTCATCTATCTCACGGCGCTTGCTCTCGATGATCAAAGCTTTGTCTACCAACTGTTGGAAGTTGGCGAAAGTGTGGGAGAGCAACTGGTACTGGAGATGATCATTCAGTTCTTCCAAGAAGAGCTCTTGCTTCTTGGCATCATCTTCGACCTCTTTTGGAGCATACCGCGACAATTGGATGAACTTGTCACGGTACTCGGCAACTAGCATACCTCCCTGCTTCATAAAAAGAAACTCCTTCTTCTTCAGCTTCATCAACCCTGCGGGCACATGATGATTGCGGAATCCCTCACGGAATTGCCGCCAAGAGATGGGGTCGGCACGTCCAAAACGGAAAGACTCCCACCAATCCAGAGCAGCTCCCTGCAACTGCCCAGATGCATAGAGAACCTTCTCGACGTCGTTGCATTGGGCGATCTCCAGCTGCCTTTCTATTGCACACAGCCAATCATCAGCTTGGAGAGGATCACTGGAATGATTGAAGGTGGGCGGGCGTCCCTTCAAGAATTCGCTTCTCTTGTCACGGGGTGGTGGAGGTGGGTTCCCGTTGCCATTGTTTCGCTGTAGCAGTTGAATGTTCTGGGCCATCTGCTGCATCAACTGTGTTTGCATCTTCATCAGCTGCTCCATGTTGGGCTGTGGCGGAGGTGGTGGTGGATTAGCATTTCCTTCAGAGGTACCACCACCCCTTGGGTTCCTCCTGGTGTGGGCCATCTGCTGTTCAAATCATTGAAGTGAGGTTTAGAATTCTTTTCCATTATAATAACACTTAGAAGACTAGAACAGGAAATTCCGGGCGCGATCCAACAATGGCAGAGTAGAAAAACAGTCATATCTGGAGTTTCCGAAGTCGAACAGAGACATTCTATACATGGTTGGAAAGCACGAGAAAATCTCTACAACTTTTATTCATACCATCTCTCCAGATTCTGTAACACCTAGAATTTTGCAACATTTTAAAATTAGAGAATTTACTTAATTATGCAATTAATTGTTCATGCTAATATAGGGAAAATAGAATTTTTGGGGAAATTAAAATAAAAACCTAGTCAAAACATGGTTGTTGCACTCATGTTGCTGCATATTTATTTTGTGTTGCTTGAATTATTATTTGGTCTCTCAAATATTTGAAAATTTCTTTTGAAAACTTGTTGGAAAAATAGAAATAGAAAAAAAAAAGAGGTAGAAGTAGAGTGCAGCAGCAGCCCAACCCAACCCAGCCTGCTACCCCTCTTCCTCTCTCTCGGCCCACTCGGCCTCTCTCCTCCCCCTCTCCTCTTGGGCCGCGGCCGCGCGAGCCGGCCCAAACGGACGCCAGGCGCAGGCGCGCCCGTTCTCTCTGCTCGCTCTCGCTGGCGACCTGGACCCACACGTCAGCGGCCTTCTCCACCTTCCTTCTTCCTCCCGCTCTGTTTCCTTCCCGAGCCACGCCGTCGCCGCCGTGGAATCCGGCACGAATTTGCCGCCTTCCTCCAAAATTGGCACGGCCCGAGCCTTTATAAGACCGTGCTCGACCTCCCCTGACCCTTTCCGAACCCTAGCCGCCACCCGTGCCCTCTCTGCCAACCTCGTCGTCACCGCCGCTTGGAGCCCGCTCCGCCGCCGAGTGCAATTCGCCCCGCCGGTCGGCGTTCTTCTCTAGGTGAGTTACTCGTGAGCTTCGTGAGGCCTTGGCGAACTCACCGCACCTATTTCCCCTTCGATTGGTGCACTGACCGACTCACCACCGTGCACAGGAGCTTCCCGTCCACCGCCGTCCGTCTCAAGCACCTCCAGAGCCGGTTTCGTCCCTTCTCAACGCCCTAGGTGAGCTTGCGGTGTCCCCCTCTTGTTTTCCTTGCCGTTCCCGTGCCGAATGGTCCGCTGTAGCGCCGTTCTCACCTTCTCCGGCAAGCCACCGGCGAACCGCCGCCGCCATCCTCTGTTTTCCGGCGGAAGCGCCGCCACCCCCCCTCCCGATCTAATCACGTCCGTTCATTTTGAATCGGACGGATCCCAGCAGCCCATACCCCTTCGGGGCATGGCTACAGTGTAGACTCGGTCCACCCGCGCACGCGCGCTGGTCCACGGACAGCGTGGTGGACCCGACCAATCACATCGCGCCACGTGGCCGCAGATCCGGTCAAAGCCACCAGCCCCGCGCGCTCTCAGTTTACGCTTTCCGTTTTCAAAAGCGTATTTCTCTCTGTTCAAATGAAAATACGTTTTCAGAATTTACAAATTTGCCACTCATTTTGAATTGGCCATAACTTATGCGTTTTAGCTCCGATTCGAGCGATTCAAATTGCATTAGATTCATAATTTCACCCTCTATCCAGTGATATAACTTTTGTCTATGTTAAAAGTATTTTTATTTTAAGTATTATTTTAATCCCTAAAAATGCATTAAAACTTGGAAAATTCATATCTTTCACGTTTTAAATCCGTTTTCGATGATCTTTATATCGATGTGATCGTAGCAACGTGTAGATCAGTTTTATAAACTTTTTAATTGGTTTTCTCACTGTTGGTGTACTGTTCTAATTTATACTCTTGTTTGCCTTGCATGAATGCCCCTGTATGCTTGTATTATGGTGTTTGATCGAGTATAGACGGTGAGCAATTCGACGTTGGTTACGACCCGCACTTCGAGGACCAGCAAGACCAGCAAGACTTCCCTGAGCAAGGCAAGTAATTCATGGGATTATCCTTGTTACCTACTTGTGAAAGCTTTTTATAAATATCATATGCATGCAATTCCTTGTCAACCCTAGTGAATTCCATAGATTTGTACCTGTTACCTTGATACCTATGGTTTACGCATGTGGATGGGTTGGCTATGCTATTAATATCATGATCTTGTAAATTGTCTAATGGTAATGCAATGAACTTTAAAAGATGACTTTATCCGTAAGTGAACCTCCGGGAAAACCGCGCAACTATGAGTGCTAATGGGCTCTGGTTTTAGTTCAGTAAAATGCTCTCGTCTAGCTTGTTAGTGGTTACCGAAAGGCGCAAGTGGGGTGTGATTAACCGGGATAGCTTATAGTTTGGCCCCTGTCTGGAATGATGTGTATAGGCTGCGGTTATGTGCCATCAGGCAGGGGAAATACTATAAGAACAGGCACAGAATCCATAGCGGCCCTAACTTGTTAGACAAGACTTTTGAAAGACTTCATAGTGAAACCCTGCTCACTCACCTTGGTAGTGTTTTTGGGAGTAATTAACCCGAGCAAATGGGAATCACGGCTCGTAGTGAAAGTGTGCAACCTCTGCAGAGTGTAAAACTGGTATACTAGCCGCGCCCTCGGTCATGGGTGGCTTGGAATCCTCATGGAACAGAAAATATTGTCATTGTTTAATTGTTTTTGCTTACTACTTCACTTTACATTGATCATGAATATGGGAATTTATGAAACACCATTGATGCTACTTATTGTGCTATAATTAATTGTCTTTAAAAATGCTCCCGCAACATCACCACATACAGCTAGTTGAGCCTCATGAACCCTGTGTTTTACTTGCTGAGTACGAAATGTGCTCACCCTTGCTATTACCACACAACAGATGAAGATTGGAGTTATGATTACCGCAACGAGTTCTAGACTTGTTGTCAACCAGTCAACGTCCCTGCGATGAAGCTGCCACGAGAATTATCTTTTCCGCTGAGATGTTGTAATAAAGTACTATGATTTAAATATTGTTCGCTAAGTAATAAACTCTGCAATGATACTATTTAATTTGTCTAGCATGTGTGGACTTGATCCTTGGCACACATGTGAGCTTTTATACATCCTGGTGTTGTTTTTAATATCGGGGTGTGACAGTTGGCCGGGCTATTAAGAGGAGGATTATTTTGTGAACCCGGTCGACAAGTGCTCTAGGTGCATATTAGTTGCATACACTTAAACTAACTTAGAGTGACTACTCCGCCTTACAAACTGCTTAAAACTTGCTAACATACGTGCCTAAGAGTGTGAAACACTTAGATTGTTAGCCTATGAGAGCAAGGGCGGTGAGAAAGTCTTGGGAAAGCACTCAGAGGTGCACCGGACGCTGGGCGCATCCGGTGGGTGTGCACCGGATGTGTCCGGTGTGCATTTGGCCATTGTTGGAACCTCTTTGAGTGGGCACCAGACCCTTGAACAGTAACTCCAGCGCATCCGTTGATGTTTTTTAGCGTCCCGTGAAATCTTTGTGAATCTAACTCGGTGAGTGCAACCGGCCGCTGGCAGCGTCTGGTGACCCAGCAGCGTACGCGTCTAGTGTTATTTGCGCACTCTGGATGCTCTCTGCATGGACACCAGACGTCGGCGTCGGAGTGTCAGGTGTGACTGCTCTGCGTCCGGTGCTAGCGCGCGCAGTGAAGAATTCAAATGGCTTGTACACGTGTCAGCGGGCGGTAACACCGGATAACCACCGGACGCGTCCGGTGTAAACTTAAGAGCGTCCGGTGTGCATGATTTCAGTGAAAACAGCTAGATCTTTGAGCACGCTTATAAATATGAGTGTGGCTGGCTTGGGGCATCCTCTCTTGCGCATCCTTGATCTTCCTAAGCCTCTTGTGAGCCGAGCACACTCCCTCCAACTCCCTCTCTTTGATTCAACTCAAGATTTTGGGATTGAGAGAGAGTGATTCAAGTGTAGTGATCATCATCTTGCATTCTAGTGCACTTGGTGGCTTGGTGGTAGAGTAATTCTTGTTACTCTTGGTGATTGCCGTCACCTAGCCAGTTTGGAGGTGGAGAAGGTGTGGAGAAGCTTGGTGATTGTGTTTGCTCACACCGGTGGATTGTGAGGGGTTCTTACCTACCCCGAGTGGAGTGCTCAAACGTAACTTAGTGATTTGCTCGTGTCATTGAGTTACTTCCTCCGTGGTAGGTCCTTGTGGTGTCTTGTGTAGGCTCGGTGTGTGATACCGATTAGCCACCGGACCACCGGTTGAAGTCGACACAACGGGGACGTAGCGTGCCGGCAAGCACGTGAACCTCGGGGATAAATCTTGGTGTTCATATTGATTTTCTCACCTTCGAGTGAGTGATTGTGTTTATCCCGGTGATTGGCTTCATCTCTAGGCAAAGGTATAAACTCCGAAGATCTCCTCTTTACTTTGTGCAAAGTAGTTAGCTCTCTATCTTGTTTAGTCTTGTGTAGTTGTTTTGCTCTTGCTAGTTAGCTTGTGTGGCTTAGTGCTTAGAAACACTAGACTTGTGTAGGTGGCTTGCTTAGTTTAGTCGTTGCTCTAGCATCGCAATTATAGCTTCTTGTGGTACTAATCAATTGTTCTAGTACTTTGTAGAAATTTAATTTAGGCTATTCACCCTCCTCTAGCCAACTCGAACCTTTCAAGTGGTATCGGAGCCGTGGTCACCGTTTAGTCAAAGTTTAACGTCTTTCGGTGCATTGAAATGGCTCATATCATGTTCGATCATGTTGGGGGCAAAACACCTTAGTTTGATGGCACAAGCTCATTTGATTCATGAGAAGGTGTGGGAGGTCACAAAAAAGGAGTACATTGTGATTGATCCTGCAAGCCCCACACCTAGAGAGCAAGAGAACAATCAATGCAACACAATGGCTCTCGACACCATTTATAATGGCATTGATTCAAAGGTGTTTGAACAAATCAAGGATTTGGATAGAGCAAGTGAAGTATGGACAGGATTAGAGCAAACCTATAAGGGCAATTCAACGGTAAAGAGTGCCAAGTTGTACATGCTCAAGGACAAGCTCTCAAACTTCAAGATGGATGATGGAGAGAGCATTCCGGAGATGTTCTATAGGCCTCAAATGATTATCAATGATCTCAAGGCCTTGGGTGAGAAAACAAGTGATGAGAACTTCTCTCATAAGTTTCTTATGTGCTTGCCCAAGATGTTCAAGACCTTGAGGACTATCATCTTCCGGGGTGGCTTGAAGGGTGTCACTCTAAATGAGGTTCTTGGTGATGTGATGACCGAGGATCAATATAATGAGAAGATTGATAGTGAAGAAGTGAAGAAGGAGGATAACAAGAGCAAGAAGACCGTGGCATTTAAATCCACCACCTCTTCATCCAAGTTCAAGGGCAAGGGCAAGAAAGTGCAATCAAGTGATGATGATGATGCATGTAGCCTTGGTAGTGATGATGAGGCACTAGCTCTCTTTGTGCGCAAGTTTAGGAGATTCATGAAGGAGAAGGGCTATGGTGCTAGGAAGAGAAGAGACAACTTTAAGGGCAAAGATGTAGTGAGAAAGTGCTACAATTGCAAGAGCCCGGATCATCTTGTGGCGGATTGTCCTCATGCTAGTGATGATGAAGATGATCACAAGAAGAGAGGCAAGAAGGACAAGAAGGACAAGGCGGAAAAAGAAGGACAAGAAGAAGTTCAACTTCTCGAAGAAGAAGGGTGGATCCTATGTGGTGACATGTGATAATGATGCTTCCTCCGATGATGATGATTCTAGTGATGATGATGAGAGGAAGACATCCAAGAAGAAGGCTATGGCTTCCATTGCCACAAATAAGAGGCCTTCATCATTTGATTCATCATGCTTCATGGCTAATTCCACCAAGGTAAAATACGATGACTCAAGTGATGATGATAAAAAATAATAATGATAGTGATAGTGATGATGATGAGCCTAATGTAGCACAACTCATGGACATGTTAGAGCAAACCGAATATCTTATTAACTCTAAGTCTAAGAAGTGCAAGGAATTGATCAAGAAGGTAAAAGATCTTGAGAAATCCCTTGATGAGCTAAATGTTTCTCATGAGTGTCTAAAGGAAGACCATGAGGATCTAAAATTAGCTCACACCAAGCTTGAGGAAGCTCACTCCTCACTCTTAGAGCTAAGTAAGGTTGAGGATATTGCTATAACATGTGATGTGGGTGTAACTTGTGATCTAATGAATGAACCAACTAATGAACCGCTTGTTGCAACCACACCTAACAACACTAGCTCCTCGTCATCATCCACCTCTACTTTTACCTTCACCACTTGTGTTGTTGACCCAACACTAAAGTTTGAAAATGAGAAATTGAAGAAGAAGGTGGACAAGCTAACCCGCTGTCGACGGAATACCGGCGATAGTCTACCGAGGGGTATGCCCACGGTAGTAGATGAGACGGTGAGGGTGCGCCTGAGACGAACGAGGGAGCACAATTCGTGCGAGACGGAGATTTAGACAGGTTCAGGCGGCCACAAGGCGTAATACCCTACGTCCTGTATGTTGCTGTGTTGTATTCCTAGTAGATTAGATGAATCGAGTAGACCCCCTGCCCGCCTTATATAGTCCGGGGGGCAGGGTTACAAGTTGATCTTGCCATACATAACAGATTATAATCCTAGCCGATCTGGGAAACTAATCGGCTAGATCCTAGGAAAGCTATTTCCTTGCCCGCCAAGGTCTCGGCGGATATACGCGATCTCCTGGAGATCGTATGGGCGACGCGTCCTTGGTAGTTCGGGCCTGTTCGGTAGACTTGGCCCATGTATGACTATGCGGGTATACAGGCTTATACCCCCACAGCTAGTCCCCGAGCGCCTTGTATTCGTCGGGAGGTGCAGATCTTCAGCGTTGCTTGACCAGACGGATGTAAGGAGCTCAGAAAAAATTGAAAGAAGCTTCTCTTTAATGAAGTGTATCCACTTTTGGCACAGTAGAGCCAATACCTTCACCGGTAGGTGAAGTGTATCCACTTAGTCCCCGAGCCTGATAGTAGGTGACTTAGTCACGTGGTGTCAGGGTCAAAATCTTTATTCTTCTGATCATGTGAAGTGTCAACGAAGTCCCCGAGCAGCTTTGGTGCTCGAAAACACTTGATGAAGATGACGAAGTCCTCGAGTAACTTTGCTACTCGGAAACGCTTGACGAGGCAGCAAAATCCCCGAGCAGCTTTGCTGCTCGAAAATACTTGATGAAGACGACAAAATCCCCGAGCAGCTTTGCTGCTCGGAAACACTTGATGAGGCGACGAAGTCCCCGAGCAATTTTTTTGCTCGGAGACACTTGACGAAGACGTCGAAGTCCCCGAGCAGCTTTGCTGCTCGGAAACACTTGACGAAGGCGACAAAGTCCCCGAGTAGCTTTGCTGCTCGGAAACACTTGACGAAAGCGACGAAGTCCCCGAGCAGCTTCTGCTGATCGGAAACACTTGACGAACATGACGAAGTCCCCGAGTAGCTTTTGCTAATCGGAAATGCTTGACATAGGCGAAGTCCCCGAGCATAGCAAGTGATTGTGAAAATATCTTCCGAGCAGGCAATCGACGACGAAGTCCCCGAGCATGGCGAGGCGCATATCAAGACCCCTGATATGCCGCCCAAGATTAGCACCCTGATCCGAACAGCGTGGAGTGACTTGATAGCGCGGCGACGAGACCCCGGAGTGGTCGGTAGCGACGAGGAGCGGCGACGAGTCCCCAGCGTGGTCGGAGACGTTTTCCGACCAGCGCGAGGACAACAAGAAGTGGCGACGAGTCCCCAGCGTGGTTGGAGGCAGAGTCCGAACAGCGCGAGGATGTCGAGGAGCGGCGACGAGTCCCCAGTCTGGTCGGAGGCGGTGTCCGAGCAGTGCAAAGACGGCGACGAAGAGCTGCGACGAGTCCCCAGTCTGGTCGGAAACGTTGTCCGAGCAGTGTGAGGACAGCGACGAAGAGCTGCGATGAGTCCTCAGCCTGGTTGGAGGCATAGTCCGAGCAGCGCGAGGACGGTGACGTGGAGCGACGACGAGTTCCCAGCCTGGTCGGAAGCGTTGTCCGAGCAGCGCGAGAACGGTGACGTGGAGCGACGACGAAGTCCCCAGCATGGTCGGAAGCGTTGTCCGAGTAGCGCGAGGATGACAAGGAGTGGCGACGAGTTCTTAGCTTGATTGACGTCTGGCGGCGGAGTGGTCGGTGCGTCGCTAGCAGCTTGGAGGAGTTGTTCGACGGCTCGGACGATGATCTTGGAGAGCTTGCTTTAGCTCGCTTGGCGTGGTTGGACCAATTGAGATCCCTCCATGGCCGAGCTTTGATCATGACGACATATGCTTTAACTTGCTTGATGCATCGTCTTGCGTATCTTCATCCATGCCCCAATTGTTTATTTATTCAGTATCAGTTCTCATGGCCTCGTATGTTGACATGCTTGGCCTTGCATTGTGTAGATGTATGTAGTCGTTGTTTGCTAGTTAATCATCTTTCAAGTCGGCGTAGATTGATAATGAGAGATAATTCACCCTCACTTGCCTCATCTGGCTCCTTGTCGGTGTTGGCTTGTACGTTTCTCCCAGCGCATTGATCAACGTGGTCGGTGAGGTGAAGATGATGTCGTAGCCTCCGTGACAAGCGGCGACGAATTCTTGTGGAGAAAAAATCTTCTGCCCGAGCGTTGTCAGGGCTTACGGAGAAGTCAGCGGCGAAGAACCATGGAGACAATTTCCGAAGATATATGGAGATCGAAGAATATGTAGAAAAATATTAAAAATATCACTTAACTTATTTGACGCCCGGTAGCGTCGTTAGCGTGTCTCTTGACAGCGTGACTGACGTGTTCCATCGTTGTTTCACAGCTTGCTTCTGCCTCGTACGTTAGAATCCACCTTGTACATGCTCGGGTGCTAAGCATCCGCTGCTTCTTAGCACGTATGCGTGCCGTTTTTTTAATTCCTTGTATGATCGTGATCTTCCGAGGTTGCTAAAATCAGATTGTATATCTGATACATGTTGATGCATCGAGTCTAGGTCTTTCCTTCTTGTTTGGTCGTTCGCAGTCCCCGCGATTTGTCGTTGGCGTCGGCGAGGATCCACGATAGACGAAGCCGATTTGTCAGGTTGCTGCGGTCATAATCAAATTTGGCGATGCTGGCTATTGACTTGATGACGTGCCGACGTCATGATCTTGAATGAATGCGTGGAAGGTAGGACTCAGAGGCGAGGTTCTATCGGGGTACGGGCGCGGAATCCAACCTATCGGTGCTTGTCCGCCATAATTGATCTCATCCACCCAGGAAGTACGTGTGCCGCCGAAGTGTGTATTGGCCTTTGCATGGAGCTCAGTATTGTATTAAGTGATCAGCGCTGTGTTGACGGGGTGGTCGGCGGTGCGCCAATGGAGTGCTCGGCAATATGGGAATGAAGAGCTCGGTGTAGAGCTTGACTGGAGAACGCTATGGAGTCCGATGTCTCGACGAAGTCTTCTGAGCGTAAAGCTCAATTGGAGAATATGGCGGCGCTGGCATGTCTTGGAGAGTGATGAGGTGCCCGAGCGAGGTCGGGGCTTATTGAGAGGTCGGCGAGGAGTCCTCCATGCCCTGCATGGTGCCCGTGCTTTTGCCGTGGCTTTTGGAGACGCTGCTAACCTGCCCAAGCGTCCTCGGGGCTTACGTGTTAGCGAAGACTTAACGGCCCATGCGTCCCCGGGGCTTACGTGGGGGGGAAGCTGCCCGCACCAGGCGGGGGTTATGCTTATCGTGGGCGAAGGCTACCCGATATATCGGGGCAGTTGGTGAAGTGGCGCAGTTGGGCGGCCTATCATGTGTAGGGCTTACGCGGCGTCGAGCCAGATGCTGCCCGGCGGGTGCGGGGGTTACGCATTGGCGAAGTCGTGCTGCCCGAGCAGGTGCGGGGCTTACGCATTGGCGAAGACGTGCTACCCGAGCAGGTGCGGGGCTTACGCATTGGTGAAGATGTGCTGCCCGAGCAGGTACGGGGCTTACGCATTGACGAAGAATCTTGAAAATAATCTTGGTGATGGTATGGTATGCAGCTCGACGTGGCTTGCTTAGGCGGCTTGCCGTGGCTCATTGGATGGCTTGACGACTCCAATTTGTTGTTTAACAGTTTGGATGACTTGCTTTCTTCTTCTGGCCATGGCATGCATGAAGATGAACATAGACCTCTTGATTATTGACAAGAACGTGACGACGAATCGGAGCCGATAGGAATTGCTTTTTAGCTTGATGATGCTGGAACAGTTAATCTGCATGTATGCCTGGTAGATGCGTTCGTGCCAGCAGGCTTGCACGCCTAGTAGTTTGCTTGTTTATCGATTGCCGCCAATCGCCGAGGCTTGCTACGGTCTCTCTACTGAGCTTCACGCGTCATGACGTTGGCTTCATCATTAAACGGATCTGGTTGGGCCGGTCGTAAACGACGTGGATTCTTCTTGCTGAGCGCCGATGTGCACGGATGCCGCCGCGAGAAGAGTGGTCGGTGTGTCGAAGGGTTGCTTGATGGCTCGCGACGGTTCCAGGCTTGCTATTGCTGAACGACGACAAGGCCATCACAGGGCGTTGATCCGAAGACGAATAATGTATAATAAAATTTTTTAATTAAGATAATAAAAATGACTTAGCTTGGCTCATATGCATGTGAGCGTGCGTAGCGGCCACGCGCGTGTTGCACGACGCTGCCTTGTGATTGGACGTTTTTCTTCATATCTTGTAGATTGGATTCGAACACCTCTCCCTTGCTGGTTTGTGCTTACACTTGCACGTATACATGCATATGCATATGGTAGATGGCTCTGCTTCGAAGTCGGCCCCGTCGAGTTCCGTTGCAGGTTGTCGAAGACGCCGTGATGAGTGATGGTCAAGACGCCACAATACTGATTTGTCTCGTGACATTGAATTGCCATTGTGACGTTGTTTCGGCGATCGGAGTAGATGATGTCAATGAAAATTTCCCATCTAACGCTGTTAGCTTCTCGTGCCGATCTAGTAGATCCGAACTTGCCACTGCCGATATCGTAGTAGATGAATGAAGTAGATCGGCTTATGGGACTGGGCGGTGCCTTGCAGCAATGCAATCCCTGTAGGCCGCCGTCGTGATGATGGCGAGCGGCGATGTGAGCAGCGACGAGGGCCATGTACATGGATCTTGGACCTTTTGACGCGACGTTGGCTGGTAGGGCCCTGTAGATCGGATCTCACGCCCGTAGCCAGCTGTGTCATCTTGAATCGCTGGTGGTCTTCAGGCTAATTGCAGACAACGTGGATTCGGAAGCCTCCGAGAGAGACAGAATCATGACGATGTTGCCACTGATTATGTTCGTGATCCGCCGAATTGCCGTGAAGGATTTAGATCTGGTTCGCCACGGTCGAATGTCGTTGTTGTGGTCGACGATGACGAAGAAAATCTCCATGTGAGACACATCTTGATTATTTTGCCTCCGGATCTTTGCCAGTTGGAGTTCGTGCACGGTTGATGCTATTGGCCGTTGAGGGAAAGCATTGCAACTCCATGCATAAGGGTCCTGGCTTGCTCCACGAAGCCCCAAAAGCCAGAGGTAATAGATTAATGTGATAATTCGGTGGAGTTGTCTTGCTGTAAGTAGCCTTGAGGTGACGACTTCATTGAAAAAGGCCACCGTCGCCTGAATCTAGATAGCTGCGGACAATGCTCGTGCGGGTCTTCTAGGCCTCGAGACGGCGACCATCGTAGATCGAGGGGAGCCGAAACCGGGACGCATGTCTTGCTTGTTGAATCGATGTTCATGAATATGGCCCCAGTATGCATATGTTGTACGAGATTTTCATTTGGATCAACATCATGTATGCATATGTTGTACGGCGAGGAGCGACACGAGTTCAGCGGCGAGTTCGTCGGCGACAGAGAGTTATGGAGATAATCTTGACGATGATATATCGTAGACGGCTCGCTTATCGATGGCTCGACGTGGCTCCCCGGACAGCTCGTGGCTCGATATATGGCTTGGACAGCTTCAAGCTTGTTGTTGCCATAGATGGACGACGATGAGGCCGTCGCGGAGCGCGATCGACTCTTTTTTTATTCTAGTAGCACGCGTCGGATCATGCAAATATACGCCTTCAATCTTCGTCTTGTACGGGTCGTGCATCTTGTTGGTTGCCGTGAAGAGTAGACGACTGTACTGGCCGTGATCTTGGTGCTTGACGACTCAGGCTGTACGGCTGATTTACTTGCCCGGTACACGGACATATAGAGACCAGGACTTTTCCTTGCTTGTTGCAGGTGGAAGCTTCATCGTCTTCAATTTTCCATAATGTGACATGGGAATCATACTTCGTCCCTTTTTTTTATTGTATACGTGGCCTTGCAGATCGGAACAGAGCTGTAGACATGTGAGGTACGATCTGCTTGCCCGGCCGCCTTTTCTTGTTAGCTTGCGTGGCCTGCAGACTACCGACGCGAACAACCAAGCCTCATGAGTTGGTGCTGCCGTCGTAGATCAAGACGCGCTGTCTCGACGTGGATGCTCGCTGTAGGATGACGACAGGTCGCCACAAAATGTGTTGATGTTGATCTTGAGATCCATCTGGTTTGCCGTCGCCGGATGCTATTGCCATGGTTGACAACGACGAAAATTCGGAACGGGCTCGCCGCCGCCGGACGCCGTTGCCATGGTCGGCGACGACGAAGAAAAAATATCCATCTTGTTCACCATGGAATCAGGAAGCACACCCCCTACCTGGCGCGCCAACTGTCGACGGAATACCGGCGATAGTCTACCAAGGGGTATGCCCGCGGTAGTAGATGAGACGGTGAGGGTGCGCCTGAGACGAACGAGGGAGCACAATTCGTGCGAGACGGAGATTTAGACAGGTTCATGCGGCCACAAGGCGTAATACCCTACGTCCTGTATGTTGCTGTGTTGTATTGCTAGTAGATTATATGAATCGAGTAGACCCCCTGCCCGCCTTATATAGTCCGGGGGGCAGGGTTACAAGTTGATCTTGCCATACATAACAGATTATAATCCTAGCCGATCTGGGAAACTAATCGGCTAGATCCTAGGAAAGCTATTTCCTTGCCCGCCAAGGTCTCGGCGGATATACGCGATCTCCTGGAGATCGTATGGGCGACGCGTCCTTGGTAGTTCGGGCCTGTTCGGTAGACTTGGCCCATGTATGACTATGCGGGTATACAGGCTTATACCCCCACACCAGCGCATTAGGCAATGCCTATGGTGGGATGCTGAAAGCCCATATTTGGTTTTGATAATTGATGAAATCTAGTTTACTAATGATTTGCTCTAAGTATTTCATGAGAATTAATTAGCAAACAACAAGATAGAGCAAAGGACCGGGTCGGTGGAGGCCACAAGTGTAGGGCAATGACGGCCTCCATGAAAATGGTGTAGGTCCATCAACAAAGGAGAAAGCCCTAATGACGGCATCCATACAAATAGTATAAGTCCATCATCAAAGGTGTCCACAAGCTTCATCAAGTGACGAGAGTGAAGATGGTGAAAGGCTCGGAGCTCAAGGCAAAGGTATAATAAATAGGAGTTCTTTTGGTTTTGGTGATCAAGACTCCATAGAGGGAGTGATCACATTTAGGATAGATAGCCGTACTATCAAGAGGGGCAAAATCATTGCGAAATGCAGTTATCAAGTGCCACTAGTGGTTCATATTCACTGCACATACATGTAGATGCTAGTGACACTAACAAAACCCGTGAAAATCTCTTTGGAAAAGGCTAACACATGTGCACTAAAGTGAGAGACACTTTGGAGTGTTAGTGACTTTAGAAACGGGGTGAAGTTTGAGGGTTAGATAGGGTTTGGGTCCTCTCTTCCTCCTGCCGAGCTTGCAAGGCAGGATTCGGCGAATTTCGGACATTTCAATAGAAAAACAAGCGTCGGACGCTACTAACTGGAAGTGTCGGACCATTGGCTTCGGTCCGACGGCTAACCCTTGTTCTGCTCTGTTGAAGAGTCGGACCCTAGTTTTGTGGGCATTGGACCTTTCCTACTCAGTCTGACGGTGGAGAGCGTTCTGGTGGTGAAGCGTGGCGAGCTGTAGGGCGTCGGACGCGCGTGGTTCATCCGACGGTGTGCGTCGGACTTGCGTCCGACAGTTTTCTGCGCTCGGAGAGATCTCTGGAAGTGTCGGACAATCATTTCTTTTAGTCCGATGGCTCCGTCTGGCTGAGTCCAACGGTGGTCTGCTGAGGGCGTCGGACCGTGGGTTTTGGTCCGACGGCGTTCCGTCCGACGATCTGTTTGGCGCAAAAATAGAGCCATTGCGATCCAACGACTATCTTCAAACGTGTAGGGACACGTGGCTCTCATCAGGGGCGTCAGACCATGGTGTTTGGTCCGACGGTGCGCAGTGTAGCCTAACGGCTACATCTTTGAGGGGAGCTTATAAATAGACCTTTGGCTAGTTTGAGCTCCCTCTCTTAGCAATCCTGAACATCATAGCATACTTATGAGCCTTCCCACTCCTTTCTCACTCATCCTACTTGATTGTGTTCATCATATGGTGAGATTGGAGAGCATCAAGTGCATTGCATGCTTGTGACCATCTAGAGGCACTTGGTTAGTGGATTTCGCAGCGGTTTCTCTTGTTACTCTTGGAGTTTGCCGACTCTTAGACGGCTTGGAGCTGCG